>OY856412.1:1324863193-1326228193 GCA_963693085.1 Alisma plantago-aquatica | reverse complement strand
ATGGATTGTAATTATATGTCAAACTCTTCTTACGAGGGAAGTCAGAAACAGTTGGTGAGAAAAATATAAGAAAGACAAAGGGGTGACTAGTGGATATTATTACCCGTTTACTTCCTTCATATGCATGAGGTGTGTACTAACTAGTGCTTGTGGCTTATATGTATACGAGTACATTTAGTACACTCGACTATGGTCATGTTTGATTAATTGGATTTTGTTGTAATAGACTGTATTGGTTTGCAAAATTGGAAAATTGAAGGTATTGTGATAATCTTTAGACATAATAAGAATATCGCATTACGGCCTCCATCAAACTTCTCAATGCACAAATTCTAACATTTCTTAGAAGAATTAATAAGAAAAACTAGACTGGCACGATGGCAAGTGAAGAGAAAGACAAGAAAATGTGTGTGATTGGAATGAAGTGATAGAAACTTGTTATTTGAGTTGTATGTTGTGTTTTATGATAAAAGAAATTGTCTCATTAAATTAACATGTTACAAGTTCCACTACGTTGTTATGTGATTATATATATATAGTATGTTTGTATTCCTATAGAATAACATAGTATCCTAACAAAATAATATTATAGTTTATAAAATCACACAACATTCTAAAGGCTATATATGCAAAAAATATCACATAATAATTATGAATATTGCTCAATATCCTTACAAAAATACAGATCTTTCTAGAACAAACACACAACAACAGTACAACAAGAAGTTAAAGTTTGAATAGAAAAAAGGTGGAGTTGGGGTTGTAAATGGAAAAGGTATTAGACATTTACCGACCACCTATATTGTTATAACCCCAATTTTTGGGTTCAATTGGTGAGAAATACAATTTCTCATATTAAAGATATTTGAACAAAGAATGATATTTGCTTCAAATAAATGGATTTCATTTACAATAGCCTTGATGTTTGTATTGTGGGCTTTATTGGCTATGAGGCCCAATAACAAGGAAATAACAAAGAAAATTCAATTAGTGAATGAATAATTGAATATTTGAGAAAAGAAATATTTAGAAACCTCTAGAAGGCCAATCCAAAGAGGGATTTCATGCCTCTTGGGTTCCTTGGATTCCAAGGAGTCCAAAGTTGCATAAAGAAAACAATAAGAAAAGAAAAGATTAATTATGTATTTCTTTATTAAGAAAGAAATTGAAAACAATGAGAAAATGTGGAAAATAAGTGAAAAGAGGTATAGTTGAGTTATCTTTGGTGGAATTTTGTATCTCAAGGATTACTAATGATAACAAGAATACCAATGAGGAAAATAAAAGAGAAATAAAAAGAAATCCTCAAAAAGAGATATTTTAATAAGAAATAAACAAGATAATGTAAAATAATGCATATAGATGCATTCAGAAGGATAATAAGTATCCTTAAAAAGTAATTTCGAAATAATATAGTTTCTTGGGGTACAAGGAGCCCCAATGAAGGAAGAGGAAAGAGAAAATACCAAAACTTGCAAAATAAAAGATAATATGGTACTTTATTAATGTTTTTGGTGGAATTGTTAAAAAGAAAGTAATTTTGATTAAAAGAAATAGAATTTTGTGTCAAAGGATTAAAAAGCAAGGAAAGAGAGAATAAGTAAGAAGAAATTCGAATTCTAATATATCAAGGATAAAGGATATCAAAGGAATAATAAAGAAGAGAGAGAAAACTTGCTTTCTGAAGAAGGATTTGGATTCCTAATGGGACAAGACCTTACAGCTTGATAGATGCACATCTTAGGGTGTGAAAACTCTCCCCTATATAAGGGGTAGAGCCCTTGGCCGAGATCAGGATAATCCCCATGAATCTTCTCCCTCCTTCTTCTTATTTTCGTCCACCAACCCTAGACATGAGAGACTACGGTTTTCATGGGCCCCAAGAATCTGTAATGGGTCTCGAAGGAGGCGCAAAGCTCCTGAGACAATCCATAAACGGTTTGTTACCCTTTCCATGCTCCCGACCTGGTGCAGTTCACGGCCGAAGACCTGCAACCCGCAGCAGGTCGCGGCCTTGGTGTGCATAGGGCCAGCCACCTCAGCCGTCAATTGAAGGTTCACCGTGTGCGCCAAGGCACAACGGAGGTGGAGGAGGTTTGCCCGAAGGCCGTAGAGGGTGCAGGAGTGAAGGACAAGCCGCGCAAGACTGCACGGCGGCGGCTAGGGCGGCTGCGCACCATCTGCTCGAGGAAGAAGAAGAAGAGAAGGTGCGTTGGACGGAAATACTCTCCGGGGTATGAAGCGCCGATCATTTAAGTGAAGGGCAGTCGCGTCATTTCATTATGTTTTCAAATCTGCAAGGCAACGTTGCATGGAGCAGGACAAGTGGCGTGTTCTGATTGGCCGAAAAGTAAGTGATTTTGCAAATTTCATTTAAGATTGGTAACTCCGATTAGGACAAGTAATATATGAATTTTAATCAGAAGAACACAAGGAATCCAATAAAAATAGTTTCATAGCCTGAATCTGATCATAGTTCGAAATATAGTGTAAATTATCATCTTTAATGAATTAAAGATTAAGAAACCCTATTTTGATATGATTAATGTGTTTAATAGGGTTTAATGGATCTTTAGAGTTGATATTAATCTGTTAAATGTAAAAAGGAACATTGAGTTCAAAAAGGAAGAACTTTGCACATGATTAGTCTAATTTAGGATTTAAGTGCTTAAATATGCATGAATTTGAAAAGGGCATAAAGTTAACATCTTTAATGATTCAATTAAGGAAAAACCCTTAGATTTGATGATAGATGGATAATTCACCTGTTGTTAATGAAAGAGAAAATAGGATTTAAAAATATGATCTTTTTATATATTTGGTTTAATTTAGGGTTTCGTGCATGATTATGCACTAATGAGCTTGAAAACCCTAATCTTGATGAATATGTCTTTTAATTGGTTTAATTGTGTAAATCCACGAATAAAATAGAGATGTGATGATCCTAAGCTAATTTGAGCATAAAAGATCCTTAATGTGGATAATTTGAGTAATTAGGGTTTTTATGAGTAGAAAAGTTGTTTTAGGGTTTGTTAACTTAAAAAGGATAAAGTTTGATAAATACTAGATCCGGGTCCACCTCTGTTACTTTGAAAAGGTTAAAAAAGGGGTAATCCTAGAGTAAGGTCTAGGTTACCGTGAGTTAGAAAATGTTCTACCTACGTGTAGTGCCATGAGACTCTTTAGCATATCCCGAGTTAAGGAGTGGCCTACTTACGAGTAGTGCCATGTGACTCAACCCTAGAAACTGGTTCACTTATAGGTGGATCATGAGGGGTTTAATGGGGACAACACAGAGGATAGGGTACTCTTGGATCGTGGAGTTATATCTAAAACGTAATATTGGTTGTTAAATAAGTAATTGAATGATTACATTGTTATCATACTTGCATGTTTATTGTTTCCCCCACATACCAGCTACGGCTGACCGACGTTTTGTTTGTCGGCGTTTTAGGTACAATGAAAAGAACAAACAGTAAAGTGGCACATGTGATACTAAATGAGATTTAAAGTGCAAAGGAGGATTAGATAGATTAGTATCGGTGTGGATAGAAGTTTAGAGATCCAAGTTTTCAAAAGGTATGCAAAAAATTATTTTCTTACAGCTTTCAGTATAGTATGTTAAAATTTGATAATTATTCTTGGTTAATTGCCGAACCTTTGATCCGGAAGTCATGGGTGCGGCTTTGACCTCTCGGTCTCCCTTAATTGGGGGTTATCGGGAGGTGGGGTCGTAACATTTGGTATCAGAGCTTGGGTTCCTCAGTTAACCATTAATAATTATTAAATTTTACAAACTCCATAGAACCCAAGGGAGTTATTAGAGGAGTATCCGAAAGACGGAGGTGTCTAGAAAGGGATCACGACCGGGGGCTGGCAAGATTTTCCTCCGCACCGCTAGTCGGAATATGAGGACTCCCGGACCCGTGTGACCGCCTGGCCAAAGTCTTAGGGTATGAATCGAAATAAGATACCTTTAAGACTTCTCATCTTATTCATCCCTTGCTCATCACAAAATTCTGATAAGGACCTAAAGGATTAGGGTTTTCTTTCTTCTCCTCACCCTCTTGAGGTATGGGTAAGGTTAATAAGGTTTAAGGAATCCTCCACCAAATTAATGAAAGGCATGTAAATAAGATGTCATTGACATAAGCTTAATAGATTAAGCACAAACTAAAGAATAGATACATGCTTAGGTCGTATGACATAAGTTGTCATGTCCTCAGAAGAAGCCTGAGGCTAGACCTTCTTATCAGGAGGATAAGTTAGTCTTGGAGAAAGAGATCTCCATTTTAAGTAGAGACCTGGCACATCCTCGGAGGATGATGCTAACCCTAACCCTAAGTGAAGGTTAGAGAGAGATGAGTTGGACCAGGTGTTTAAAAGGACATGCCTTTGGGATGCCATATGATCCATGGGTGACCTAGCACCCTTGGAAACCCAACCCTGGGAAGGGTCGTGCATGTTAGGGTAAAGGATAGCTCCTTAGATGATGACGTTAGTGAAGGACCTTAGAAATCCTATGGGCTTGTGCAAGTAGGGCATAGCTGGCACCTAGGGCACGTCATAGTGTTGACGGTAGAATGAAACCCTGGATAAGGAATTCTGATGGAGCATAAAGGGTTATGGATGATCTTGAGCAACCATAAGTGTGAACCTAGGCTTCACCCATGTAGAGAATGCTTTGGAGGTTGATCTTTCATGAAGAGAGGACCTCTAATGGTGAGGTTGGATGTAGGGTTAGCTCTAGAGAGAGCAGGAAACCCAGCAAGAAGGTTGGAAGCCTAAAACCTTGAACAATGGATGACAGTGGTTGCCTCATCAGTTGATGATATCTTGGTTGCCTTTAGAGGGACCAAATCCTAGGGAGTGAAGATGAAGCATATGGTGCCTATGTGCCTACAGTATAGGTGTTTACCTTCCGAGGTAGGAAGAAGAGTTCCTTAGACCTAGAAAGGTTTAGTAGCAGGTTATGAGGCCTTGTACCTTGTTGGTTGTCCTTAAGGAGGACCCAACTCTAAGTGTTGCTTGAGTTGAAGGATGACAAGGAGTGCATGTCATGCCTTTTTCATGCTTGGTTTGTAGTTACGAGAAGGAGCATGCAGTGAACCTAGGGTTCCTAGGCCTAAAAGGGGAAGTGGTATACCTAAGGCTCATGATGAGAAGTTGAGTTCCTATAGAAGCGAGCATGGTAATCCTCATGAATAGAGGAAAAGAGAAGCCCCTTAAGTTTAGGGTGTGTTTGATGAACCCCTCACAGGTAGGTTGATGATAAAGAAAGGTATGATCTTGATCCAACATTGAGGAAAGAGGACAAGTATGACCTAGCATGGTTCAGTAGGTGATCTGCTTGTGCCTTAATAGCTTGCTAGGGTTAAGTAGACTCATGTGGATGTAAACCCTAGACCTAAGAGCTTTTTTGACCTTGTTGTCAAGAGATAGTTTTCATCCCATCCTGGGAGAGGGACCCCTTTAGTAAGGTGTATATTAGTTTGACTAGTTTTGAGGTAACCCGAGGAGGTTTCATAGAATCTTGAGAAGCTAAGTGAAAGGTACATGGTATGAGCATGAATCTACAGACCCATAGATATCCATCTCTATTGCATGTGAATGTGTTACCATGGAGGTAACCGGTATGGGGCTTGACCAAGGTAGGCAGGTTGCCATGATGCCTATGAACGGATGAGAGCCAGCCCATGAATGCAGAAAGAGAGATGATGAAGCCTTGGGTAAGGTTCTAAGTGAACATGTACTGTTATGGAGAATCCTAAGTCTATCCTAGGGTCAGGTAGGGATAAGACTAATGAAAATAGGAGTTGCCTAATTCCCCAGTTGCACATGACCATAGGGTCGGGAGGTAACAGCTATCATTTTCTGAGGGTCATGGGTTAGGAGATTGATCACCTTCATGAACTAATGGGATCCAAAGGGCAGATGAGTAGGGCACTCTCTTGATGCATGAGGGAAGAGGGATGACCCCAAAAGAGTCGGTACCCTATAGACCTAGAGGAGATGACCAAGGATATAAACCTCAGTAGGTTCAAGACTAGTTTGATATCTTGCTATTTATGATGAAGAGACATATGTGGCACGTTGCAACTTAGTTTTAAAGGTGTACTGGCAAGGTGGGATGTACCATCTCTACTCTTGGAACAGGAAGAACTCTGTATTTGGACTGCAGCCAAATGCTTATTTCGTCTTGTTATGGGGGTGAGAGATAGGACATTATGCATGTCATACACCAAGGATAAGAGATGATGTAGGTTGGAGCGTTGCCATGAGAAATGGGGATAGAGAAGATATCTACCCTGGTAAAGTGAATGATACATGGATGGTTTGTAAACACTAAGAGGAATGAGGTAGTTCCCTTATGACGATGTTTTTATCATGAGCTATGTGGAACTTACAAGTTATACCAGGTTGAGTTTGATCACCATGATGATGGAATCAAAGAGTGTTCTTATGAAGATAAACATATAGTTTGAGGTGACATGATAAGTGAAATACATGGAAGTGTAATGTTACCTAATACCTAAGGATGTGAAGTGGTAATGGATGCTCTGGTTGAGATACATCTGACTTGTTTGACCAGAAGCTAGAAAGGGTTGATTGGCTATCCTTAAGTTCGAAAAGGAGAGGTGATTTGAAACGTTATGGTTGTTTGGTTAGCCAGTCTAGTCCTGGATGCAATGAAAGGACGGTGGTAGAACCTCAGATGCACTTCTTTGGAAGAGAAGGTGATAAAACCCCGACTAGAGTGGTTTAGGGTTTCAGAGGATTTGATCTTGAAAGAATCATGACATACATGAAATCATGGTTGAAGATCATCATACACCGTGGAAAATGGCAATAGCACTTTGGATGCTTAAGATGAGGTTGCATGTGGTTTATGGCCATGCAAGCCAGGAGGTAAAGGACGAACCCCAGTAACCCAGTGTATCGATATAGAGGACAAAAGAGTCCTTGAGAGGGAATGGGAGCTCAACACTATGGATGTTGTGATAGGTCTTCCCTGGGCCAAAGAAGGTCGAGATACAATGTGGGTTATGGTAGGTCGCCTTACCTAGATAATATGAGAAAGGAAGAGTTTGGTTAAGGGACAGATCCAGTTGAACTACCCATGAGAAAGATGGTTCAACTACACCATGAAGTGAGTTCAAAGGTTCTTGAGTTTGACCTAAAGGTTCACATCCATAAAGTGGAAGTAGGTACATGAAGAACTCAATGTTAGTATAGTTTATCACCCCTAACTATGGTTAGTAAGATCCAGACTAAAGGGTCTGATGAGGGCATGTGTGCTCGTTCAGGGTGATATCTAGAGACCGTTCTTGTCCTATGAAAGATGTGACAATGACCACCATAGCCAGTATCGGGTTTTATATGAAGCTCTGTAAGGGAGGTTGTGTCGGTCACCACTTCAGTAAGGTGATGTTGGTGAAAAGGGCCACATGATGGTTAGAAAAGGACCACATTATGGTTAGAGAAAGGGACCCCAGAGCGTGTAGATGAAGTCACTTTGATTGTGCAAGGGCTGAAAGGAGCCTAGAGACGATGAGAGTCGTGAACAGATGCAAAGTAGACTGACATACAAGTTACTGTGGGAGAAAATGTGACATGAAAATCCGACCCCTCTAAGTTATAGCTAAGAGAGCTGAGTCCCCGATACATGGGTCCATTAGAAATGGATGGGTGGAGAAGGTTAAGATTGACCTTACCCCTTGGGATAAAGTAATGTGTGATGAGTTCCATGTGTCCAATTTAGAGCACTATGTGAGGTACCCTGACCATGTGCTGAGCAATGAACCTAGTGAGCCCCAAGGGAGGCTGACATGGCCTGAGTCACCTGTGCAGTTTATAGACGCCAGGATGAAAGAACTCAGAGAAAAGAATATGTGATGATAAAGGTTCTTTGGAAACGCCATGAGTATGGCGAAGCCACATAGGGGCCATGATGGACATGGAAAAGTCTTATCCTGAATTGTTTGTTTGCTTGCCTGAATTTTGAGGACAAAATTCCTATAAGAGGGGAAGGATGTTATAACCCCAATTTTTGGGTTCAATTGGTGAGAAATGCAATTTCTCATATTAAAGATATTTGAACAAAGAATGATATTTGCTTCAAATAAATAGATTTCATTTACAATAGCCTTGATGTTTGTATTGTGGGCTTTATTGGCTATTGGGCCCAATAACAAGGAAATAACAAAGAAAATTCAATTAGTGAATGAATAATTGAATATTTGAGAAAAGAAATATTTAGAAACATCTAGAAGGCCAATCCAAAGAGGGATTTCGTGCCTCTTGGGTTCCTTGGATTCCAAGGAGTCCAAAGTTGCATAAAGAAAACAATAAGAAAAGAAAAGATTAATTATGTATTTCTTTATTAAGAAAGAAATTGAAAACAATGAGAAAATGTGGAAAATAAGTGAAAAGAGGTATAGTTGAGTTATCTTTGGTGTAATTTTGTATCTCAAGGATTACTAATGATAAAAGGAATACCAATGAGGAAAATAAAAGAGAAATAAAAAGAAATCCTCAAAAAGAGATATTTTAATAAGAAATAAACAAGATAATGTAAAATAATGCATATAGATGCATTCAGAAGGATAATAAGTATCCTTAAAAAGTAATTTCGAAATAATAGAGTTTCTTGGGGTACAAGGAGCCCCAATGAAGGAAGAGGAAAGAGAAAATACCAAAACTTGCAAAATAAAAGATAATATGGTACTTTATTAATGTTTTTGGTGGAATTGTTAAAAAGAAAGTAATTTTGATTAAAAGAAATAGAATTTCTTGTCAAAGGATTAAAAAGCAAGGAAAGAGAGAATAAGTAAGAAGAAATTCGAATTCTAATATATCAAGGATAAAGGATATCAAAGGAATAATAAAGAAGAGAGAGAAAACTTACTTTCTAAAGAAGAATTTGGATTCCTAATGGGACAAGACCTTACAGTTTGATAGATGCACATTTTACGGTGCGAAAACTCTCCCCTATATAAGGGGTAGAGCCCTTGGCCGAGATCAGGGTAATCCCCATGAATCTTCTCCCTCCTTCTTCTTATTTTCGTCCACCAACCCTAGACATGAGAGACTACGGTTTTCATGGGCCCCAAGAATCTGCAATGGGTCTCGAAGGAGGCGCAAAGCTCCTGAGACAATCCATAAACGGTTTGTTACCCTTTCCATGCTCCCGACCTGGTGCAGTTCGCGACCGAAGACCTGCAACCCGCAGCAGGTCGCGGCCTTGGTGTGCATAGGGCCAGCCACCTCAGCTGTCAATTGAAGGTTCACCATGTGCGCCAAGGCACAACGGAGGTGGAGGGAGTTTTCCCGAAGGCCGTGGAGGGTGCAGGAGTGAAGGACAAGCCGCACAAGACTGCACGGCGGCGGCTAGGGCGGCTGCGCACCATCTGCTCGAGGAAGAAGAAGAAGAGAAGGTGCGTTGGACGGAAATACCCTCCGGGGTATGAAGCGCCGATCGTTTAAGTGAAGGACAGTCACGTAATTTCGTTATGTTTTCAAATCTGCAAGGCAACATTGCATGGAGCAGGACAAGTGGCGCGTTCTGATTGGCTGAAAAGTAAGTGATTTTGCAAATTTCATAACTTAAGATTGGTAACTCCGATTAGGACAAGTAATATATGAATTTTGATCAGAAGAACACAAGGAATCCAATAAAAATAGTTTCATAGCCTGAATCTGATCATAGTTCGAAATATAGTGTAAATTATCATCTTTAATGAATTAAAGATTAAGAAACCCTATTTTGATATGATTAATGTGTTTAATAGGGTTTAATGGATCTTTAGAGTTGATATTAATATGTTAAATGTAAAAAGGAACATTGAGTTCAAAAAGGAAGAACTTTGCACATGATTATTATAATTTAGGGTTTATGTGCTTAAATATGCATGAATTTGAAAAGGGCATAAAGTTAACATCTTTAATGATTCAATTAAGGAATAACCCTTAGATTTGATGATAGATGGATAATTCAAGCTGATATTAACATGTTGTTAATGAAAGAGAAAATAGGATTTAAAAATATGATCTTTTTATATATTTGGTTTAATTTAGGGTTTCGTGCATGATTATGCACTAATGAGCTTGAAAACCTTAATCTTGATGAATATGTCTTTTAATTGGTTTAATTGTGTAAATCCACGAATAAAATAGAGATGTGATGATCCTAAGATAATTTGAGCATAAAAGATCCTTAATGTGGATAATTTGAGTAATTAGGGTTTTTATTAGTAGAAAAGTTGTTTTAGGGTTTGTTAACTTAAAAAGGATAAAGTTTGAGAAATTGATCTAAGAAACCCTAATGCATCCTAATGAGACTTAGAAACCTTAGAAAGGTGTCCCAAGTCAATAAGGAGTTGTTTGGGATATGCTTGTGACATTTAGACAGTATACATGTTTTCAGGATCAATGTTTGTTTGATGGATTGATTGGCTTGCTTGATTGGACATCTAGTTGGATTTGGATAAATTGTTGCTTGAGATCTCCAAGACAGGTATGTGGTTACGATTATGAATAACCGCTTTAGTTTCCCGATGGTTTCCCGGATGTTTAATCGCATTGAATGCAACTAAACTGTTTGGATGTTTATTTATTTCATGCCACTATAAAGTGACTATGATTATCACCATAAATGTGCATATATAACTGGCTAGATCTGGGTCCACCTCTGTTACTTTGAAAAGGCTAAAAAAGGGGTAATCCTAGAGTAAGGTCTAGGTTACCATGAGTTAGAAACTGGGCTACCTACGTGTAGTGCCATGAGACTCTTTAGCATATCCCGAGTTAAGGAGTGGCCTACTTACGAGTAGTGCCATGTGACTCAACCCTAGAAACTGGTTCACTTATAGGTGGATCATGAGGGGTTTAATGGGGACAACACAGAGGATAGGGTACTCTTGGATCGCGGAGTTATATCTAAAACGTAATATTGGTTGTTAAATAAGTAATTGAATGATTACATTGTTATCATAGTTGCATGTTTATTGTTTCCCCCACATACCAGCTACGGCTGACTGACGTTTTGTTTGTCGGCATTTTAGGTACAATGAAAAGAACAAACAGTAAAGTGGCACATGTGATACTAAATGAGAATTAAAGTGCAAAGGAGGATTAGATAGATTAGTATCGGTGTGGATAGAAGTTTAGAGATCCAAGTTTTCAAAAGGTATGCAAAAATTTATTTTCTTACAGCTTTCAGTATAGTATGTTAAAATTTGATAATTATTCTTGGTTAATTGCCGAACCTTTGATCCGGAAGTCATGGGTGCGGCTTCGACCTTTCGGTCTCCCTTAATTGGGGGTTATCGGATGGTGGGGTCGTAACATATATCATGTAGGATAGGATAAGGATAACTACAATTGCTTACCCACCACCCATTTTCTCTTTGCCCGCTTCACTCACATAATAAAAGCATAGGGTATAGAGAGAAGTTTCACTATATTCATTTCAACCATTTACCCATAGTATATAGTTGAATCAATAATCTAGTGTCAAACACGTTTACTAATATCCTACTATAATACTTGCTTCATTTGTACTAAATTTATAAAAAAATTGATTAAATAATTGATAGCATGCCAGTTTTTATAATATGTATTAGAGGGAAAAAGAATTCCTAAATAAGGAATTTACCAAAAAAATAAACCTTATTTTAAAATTTAAATTTTGGATTACACACTAGTAGCTTGAACACATAACAGTATAAACAAAACTTACTATTATTTGAAATTAGTTTTAGGAGTGTCTTATGTTTGATGTAGGAAATATCATATGAAATAATTACTAAAAGTATCAATATCCCTCTTCATGTTGTTTTATTCATTTCACCCATTTAATTTTTGTATAAATTGTAGGTGATAAAGATAGTGTAAAGGTTTTCAGAGAAAAAGTAATTACCCTATCCAATCTTTCTCATTTACTTAACAATAGACGGGCGTGCTAGGATATGAAAATAGTGAAAGAGTGCATAATATTTAGTGAAAAGGAAGGAGAGATAATGAGTAGGGTTATAAATAGATATGGGATTACTTATTTATCCACTACTCATACCTTATAGACTAGGGTAAGCATAAGAAATTGTTTGACCCACCATCCATTTACCACTTGTATGATTTACATGCATCTAAATAGGGTACAATAAAGAGAAAATATTTACCTATTCATTTAACCCATTTACCTACTATTATAAGGTTAAAGTTATGATCTTAGGCTCTAATACATTTTTAATGCCTAATAAATATCTCAACAAGTCTCAACACTACTTTTTAAATTTCTAGTTATATTTGATTTTAGAACATTCATGAAACAAATGGTATCATGACTCACCTTTTAATATACTAAAGAGAATAAGAATTCCTCAATAAAAAAACTATACGCTAAAAAGGTTATGCCTTCTTTGTAACCATAAATATTGGGTTAAATATTAATATATTTTGTACATACCAAAACATAATTATTATAACTGTTTAAATTTATTTTTACAACTATCTTTTATTTAACATAGTGAATATTACATTAAATTGTCACAAAAAATATCACATATCAATATTGATTTTGTTGTACCCATTTTACACTTACTATTTTCCTTTTACCCATCGGGTGTGGGTAAG
Organism: Alisma plantago-aquatica; assembly: GCA_963693085.1. Classification (NCBI taxonomy): domain Eukaryota; kingdom Viridiplantae; phylum Streptophyta; class Magnoliopsida; order Alismatales; family Alismataceae; genus Alisma; species Alisma plantago-aquatica. The sequence goes on along the minus strand of OY856412.1, from coordinate 1,326,215,560 downwards.
GGTAGGGTCATGATTGTTAAGGAAAGGGTAAGTTCCCTACCCATTACTTGTAACTTTGATGCAGGTCAGAATAAGGGCAAGCCATCAACCTACCCTACCCATTTACAACCCTAAATTAATGAGATGGATTATGTATATATGGTAGAAAACCAGACATCATAACGTTTCAGGTGTCATGATAGAATCACACTGTGTTCGTTTTGCCAAACACATTGGGGAGGTGATCATAATTTCATTATCATGCACTCAATCTAATGTTGTCATGTGACTATGTACACATCCATGTACATACAATCACACGCAAAAAGTTGAATTGATGTGTATTTGGAAAAAAAGAACCACACCAAGAACCTATCATGTTCCAACCATATTGATTAAAGTGCATAGTTTATGTTATATTTTTTAGAAATATCATAATCATATTGCATGTGCGTACAAGATCTATAGTTGTTGATACTTTTGTGATTTTCAAAATCTCATTTCATCAGAAATTACAAATTTTCCAAAATATCTGTAGAATTTTAATTTAGTATCCAAGTGAAAAATATATTAGCGAGGAAGAACATTACTGTCACATCCCAAGATTTGAGGGCTTGAATAAATATATAGTAAAATAACTTTCGAACTATCCATATCAATACACCACCTCTTTTTCAAGAAGCATGTTACTAGAAACTCTCTAATTAAGCATTCTTGACCGAGTGTAGCATTTGGATGCATGTCATATTGAGAAATTTTCCTAGATTGTGCACGTGTGAAGATAAATCTTGTAGTCAAGGATGATTTTGATTTATAAGGATATTCATCATTTCAAAAACTATACAAGAGCCTTCAACTTAAGGCCCAGGTGTTACAACTAGTGTCAGAGTTGGAACCCCTCTAGTAGACGTACATCCAACATGGACATGTGACACTCTAGTCTTTGAGTTGTGTTGTCCAAAAATATGGAATGGGCTATCTGCTAAGGAGAGAGTGAGCCACCCTTATGTTGGTAGTTTTCGATCGGACCTAGGTGAAATAAACCATTCTAAATCTAAACTGAAATGGGGAACAGATATGAGGTAATATAGTTGATCCTCGACAATAAAGTCAATAGTGAAAGCTAGTGAGTTTATAACATCCTAAGATTCTGATAAAATGATCTTAGAATGAATGGTTGGACTACCCATATCAATATGGTGTACCACTTTTTCAGGAAGTCCATCACTGAGGATGTTGTAATTAAGTGTGATTTTCCCACAATAGCACTAGGATGGAAGACATGTCAAAACGTTTTCTTAGTTTGTGGATGATAAGGAAAAATGTCACATCTGATGTAAGTGTTTGTATGTGGGTCCAATCACATTCTTGAAACTCCAAAAGAAGCTTCAGCTTTGGTCAGAGGTATTATGACTAAATTCTAGAGAAGATGAAATGGAAATGTATTCTCTTATAATGAGAATGAAAAATAGGTTTTGTAAACATAAAGAGACACATAAAGATAATAATAGAATGATAGAGAATATACATAATGCTCCATGAAACTCAAGTCAAAAAACATAATCAACAATAGTTAAGAGGGACTACAATAGATGGCAACAGGAAAAGCATACCTCAAAAGTAGACCTATAAATGGATCGAATACGGAGCGGATACTTCTATATCCGATATCCAAATCCAAAAAAAAATATTCAATTTGATATCCGATCTGATATCCGACGGATATCATGTAATAATATATGAACCTAGTCCAAATAATAATATATGAATTCAGATAGATATCCAATCTGAACCTAAAATCACAAATTATTGTTGATTAATATATTATATATAGAAAATATAGATATTACTTTGAATATATATGATAAAATATCTATACTTTCATATTTATATCTAAAATATATGTTTAATAATATATGTATATATTTGTCAAATTTAGATTTTTTTCGAAGCAGATATATCCAGATCTGATATCCTATCTGAAATTTTTGGATATGAAATTTAATATCCTAAATCCAATCCGAATTATACGGATATCATATTTTTTAAAATTCTGAACTCGAATCCGGATCGAATGTGTCGATATGGATATATATTTACTAGCCTACTCAAAAGAAAGGTGTGGTGTGTTGGGTTGAGGATATATACTTGAATGGAATATAACCATCTTATTAGGTACGTTGAGGGTAGACAACTTGAGAAAATTCACAGTATTGAACCTTACAAGAAAATAATAAAATAACAAATCCTAATTTAAAAAAAACAAGTGAAACGAATTAATCCAAGCATATCATACATCAAAATAAAGATCCAACACTACACATTAAATAAACAAATGGATAATATGATTTCATAATTCATATAAGGGGGGAAATGGGTCTTAAATCGAAAAATTATGTACCCATAAGTAATTTTACAATAGTTAAAATTTCAACATATAGCAACACCAATGGAACTTTAGTGAGTGATAATAGAACAATTAAGAGATAGTGGAGATGGTGACTACCAACCAGGGGTAGTAGTGAAGAAGATTTGAGTGAGAACAATTGTAGATTCATGCTAGAACATTCGAAAGAGGGTCCTTAAGTAACCTTACAAGAAGTCAAACTTCAAAAGGGTTTGTCTAGATATAGACTAACAAAAGAAGCATTTCGTAATGAACCTTTCTATATAGTTCTAAATAAACATGACCATGAAGAAGACTTGAGAAATAACCCCAATAAGGAACTCTCTCCTTTTAGAGATTTTCCATAACATTCTATCAATTATTTCATGTCATATGGTTCATTTGCACGAAATTTCAAGAGTTTTAGAATGAAGATGGAAGAGGTGGTTCATGACAAATATTTTTTCTAACTTAGAGACTGATGAATGTGAGTAGGGGTAGGGGATATTTCTTATGAAAGACCACACTATATTGGAAACTCACGTATGAATAAGACATTACAAATAGTTTTGTAGTTCTTGAAGCATAATGAGAAAAATAAAGGAGTGAAGGAATTTCTTCTCATCCATTATTCGTATAAGTGTCTTTAGATTACAAATAATTCATGCAAAGATATATATTTATATGTGTAGAGGAGAGAGAACTTTGAAAATCCAAAAACTCAGGTTATAGGGTGAAATTATGACTCTAACATATACGAAGGAGTAAGCCAAATTGATAATGAAATGCTCAACCTACATCCATGAAATGGTGTTCTTGAAATAAGAACAAACTAAACTATATATATAATAGAGACTTGTTGGTGTTACAAAATAACCATTATTTAAGGAAGATCTAATTTTTTTATTGCATACCCACAATATGGTAGAAACTCACTACATTACTCATGTGATAGTAGTAGGGAGGATCAAAGTGTCAAGTTATCCAATGGAGGCATAAACTTAAAGAAGATTCCTCATGGTTACAACAGGTAGAGTGTGATGCAGCCCCTATATGGATAAAGATAGGAGATGAAGAAAGGGCCACAAGATCATGATCTAGGGGTCATTTTGATATGTTACTTAATAATGGTGCAACTATGGTCCAATTCATATGTGTGGTTGTTTGATAGGTCACCCAATAATTAACTAGTCAATCTACCTATATTCAAAAATGGATAACCTGATTCAAAAAACTTGCTATTTTTTTAAATTTATGGCATGAAATCTAAGACTAAGATACAACTCAATTTTGATCATCACTTCATTTTCATGTAATCTTCATTTGGACCAAAAGTAAACCAAAAATTGTTTTGTTCTATCTCCCAAATAAATAGCTAAAGAAAGCATGTAATAAAGCTCTTATTCCTCATAAATTTTACCTTTATTATATAAATGTCTTCCAACAATCATACTTTATTTCTAAAATTAATCCTTATCTAGATATACTAAAAAGGGCTCACCAAATGCCATATGTAACTTATTTTAAAATGCACAACTAAAAACCAGATAATGTATCCAATAGCTTGGTTTTTCTCAAACTCTTTCCAGATATCTTAACATACTTTATTACTCATTATTCTTCAAATCATCCATTAAAAAGGATATCAAATCACTAATTGGTAATATTATTTTTCATAATTCATAATTTATCAATCCAACATCTTTTTTTAAAGTTACACTTTAAAGTAGGGGTATTGCTTCACCTCACCTCAAAAGGATTTTGTCCTCAAAATTTTAGCCAACTCAAATTAGGTTGATTATGAAGTCATCACTTCCACTCTACCAGGCCACCTTTCCAGGGTTCCTGAGACAACACATAATCAAGCTTCCTCATGAATTCAACCATGTATGAGGGTTCAAGAACTAGTCAAGGATATATGTGTCAAATTATCTGGTCATAATTAACATTATATTAATTTCTAATCAGTAGGTGTTTAATTTTCATGATTATTTAGAGTACTACCCAAAACAATGTGAATAATCATCAATTGTCACCATAGGTTCATTATATAATTAGAGTTGAGATTAATCATTATAAACATTATGATCATGTAAATTAGGATAGAAAAATCACCTCAAATTAGAACTCATATATCAGACTTAAGTCTTACATATATTGGTTACATATATTAAGCTTATCTAAGTGACTTAACATACCTATATCAAATTTCTATTTTGAGTGATATTATTTCTTGATCATACGTCATTTGAGTAAAAACATTATCATAAAAAGAGTTTCATAAGTATCTCACTTGTAGCTAAATATGGGCTTCACAAGCTCTAGCCACTCAAGCAAAGACCTATCTATCGGTTGTATATCTAGAGACCCGGTCATCTAATGAATGTCACGGGATAAATTGTACATGATTTGATTATTAAATATAGACAAATTCGTTTATTATATTTTCTTAAATATTGAGATAATTATTAAATGTAATGATGTTCAAAGAATGTTCTGTCCTGATGATATATATGGTTGGGTCCAGGACATGAACATGAGATCATATGTATACTTAGAGTAATTATTTTTATTATGTCCCTAGTTAGATATTATTGTCGATGTTATAGGAAAACATTAATACATAAGAATAGTGTATATGTTGATTGATGGCCACGTTTATTTATTCATGATATTGGATGTTAAGTAATCTACATAGGCACATGTTAGTGAATAATATGTATTAGATAGACCCACCTTGTGAATGACACATGCAGGACATGTCATGGTAGTCAGAGTCAAGTATTAATGTCACATGGAGAGTATGACTCTTAGAGTTAAAGTCACTACAACAATGACATGTTACTTAATGTACATAATTACTACTCAATGTAAATTTCAATAAGGGTTACCATACGAGCATTGATTGGGTGCACTGTGACACTTGTGGATTATCATAAGTGATATAGATGGAACTTTTCCCTCCTATTAGAGTGATATTCTAGACCACTTGATGAGTGATATGATGAAATACATGTTTATACACATTTTATTCAATATATGATATTGAGATCACTAAATCTTAATGCCTATTCTAGATCAAGAAGCATATATTGAATATTAAGAGGATAACTATTCCATGCCTCAAGTTCAATCTGGATACTTGCAATAAAGGGATTATTTGGTCATGATAACATTCGTCACTTATAGATTACTGTTGTTCTTAACTCATTTCAATCACTTTGGTAGCAATGATGTGTTTCTGGATATATCTCATTGCCTATGTATGAGGTTGTGGACATCATTGTCAATATAATTTAGAACTTATGTGGTCACACTCATAAGTATGATCAATGTAAAAGAGTTTGTAATCACACTTACAATTAGAAAGGTTCAAAATTGTGTATAGCTTGAATGTTGATCCAAATGATCTACTGAGATGTCAGTCGACTTATTGATGATTGGAAAATCAACAAGTTACTTGAGTTTCGATCAATCAATTGTTTAACCGTCTGGAAAAGTAACCAGTCAATCGGATGAGCATGTTAGTTGATCAACTAGGTATATGGGATTGATAAGTGCAAAATAGGAAAGTCCACTGACTGGGAATTTAATTGGTCAACTAATTTGGAATTTGAAGTCCCAAAATAATTGATATGATTGACTGATTTCCCAGTCGATCGACTATAGTATTGTTTGAGTATTTCCTATTTTGTGTACGATTGAAGATTTTTATTGGGAAAGGATTTGGGTTTTGGGAAAACCCAACCCATTATACCCTATATAAGGTATGGAAATCCATGGAATAATATTCAGAAGTGGATCGTAAGTTTCTTACTTTCACTAGTACATAACCGGCCTTTAATGTCGGTTATTTAAGGCCTTTAGTGTCAGTTTTTAAGAGACACCTATGTGGGCACATCTAAAAGCTCAATCGTTACGCGTCGGTTCTCAAACTGACGCCACAACCCTTCGCGTGCCACTAAAAATGCGCCAGCAGGGGGTATAGACGTCGGTTATTAGCTTTGAAACTGACGTCATATACCTTCGCGCCACAGAAAGGGCGCCATCTGGGGCACTATCGGCGTCGGTTTATTAGTGATAACCGACGCCATCTCACCCGCTGCCACGGCCGTGCTAGCCAGCACGGCCGTGGTGTCTGGTTCGCTACCATGGTCGTGGTGTCTGGCCCGCTACCACGACCGTGCTGGCTAGCACGGCTGTGGTGTCTGGCATCATTAGGGAAATCGACGTCGTTTACTAGTAGGGCAACCGACACTGTAACCATATGTCGTCGGTTTTATACAAATAACCGACGCCTATTTTATGTTTTTTTTCTGTCAGTCTATAGACCTGCTGTGGCTGGTCGTAGGATGAGAAACCTACAGTTCAGTTATGAACTACAGGTTTTACGACATCCATTGATATCAGCCAACAACAGGCCACAAACCTGCAAAATTAACAACATAAATGTTCACACATTTAGCAACCTAGAGTTCCATTCGATTTTCACACATGTAGAAACATTCATGTAGCAATCTGTAGTTCCATTCATTTTTACATTCACACATGTAAAAACATTCATATAGAAACCAACAGTTTCATTCATTTTCACTCAGACACATGTAGAAACATTCAGACATGTAGAAACATTCAGACATGTAGAAACATTCACACATATTATAATTCAAAAATTCATTTACAAAATATCATTCTTTAGTCATTATTCACTATCAACATCCCAATTATATGTCAAAACCCCCACTACTTGTATGGTTGTTGCCCATTCTTCTCTTACATCATTTAATTCTTTCATGGTATAGGGAGCATGTACATCTGGTAAGGCCTTTCCTATATTGTGGTCAGTTTTAAACACCTGCAAAGATAATGATGTATATATATATAATTAATAATATATAAATAAGAGTGATATATTTCATATTATCTAATGAGACTATATATAATACCTCAGGAATGGTATCGATGTCCACTGCGGCATATTTGATAATCATGTGCATAAATCGCATCACATAGTATGTACATGCCCATCCGTTGTCTTGTGTAACACACTATAAATTGAAACATATAAAATATTAAAAAAATACAACTAATTAAGTACTGTTCACATAAACAATATATACATCGCAGTCGGGAACTTACTTCCACGTTTGTCCAAATTATTTGTTGGTTCTTTTTCCTGGGGACCTTTCCTCCAGCCTTTTTGAACTCATCTAAACCCCTACATGTTAATGTAACATAGTTGCATAATTAATAGTAATGTAATAACATATGTTAACAGATATGAAAATGAAATATTTCTCATCGGAATAATGCCATTTTCATTTTGTGTCCATATTTTGAATTCAATTTAGTCCCCTTAGGATCTAGATAATAGACAGTGAATGTCTTAGGGACAATAACTAGTAACTCCCAATGCGTACCACTAGAGGTAAAAAAGTTAAAATTAATAACTCAAAATCCACAATGAAAATGTAATTTTCTTAAGTCCAAATTATAAGCAAAGTAAACTTACTCCACATTGAATGGAGCTATTATCACCGTCTTCTTATTTTGAGCAAAAGTTGTAAAGCATCACAGCAGTATTGTTGAACTGATGGAGGGTCTTTAGCTACTAGACTAATCAAAGATGGAATCAAAAATCCTACATGTTAGAATGAAAAATCTGCACATATCTTGTCTAAGTAGCTGCAAAACATGTATTACATATGCATTAATATATAAGAAACCAGATCACCAGATCCTACACAAGGTATATGGATGTATAAAGAAGATCTCACCTTATCCATAGCTCTATCACAGATGTTTTCAGCCAATCATATCGAAACAACTCCAAAATATCTTGTATAAATAGGTTGCTTTCGTATGATTGACCGTAGCATCCGCATCTATAGAAATAGTTATAGGGAAATTCATATCATGTTCGCCTAACCATATTGCCACACCCCTACAGTTAGGACCTAACGGGATAGGTAGGTCATGTGGAACCTAACTTGGTAATGTAGGAGGTGGAGGTGGAGGCCTAGATGTTGTGGGTGTCTTCTTTTTAACCTGAATATATATATATAATTTCAGATCAACTGACATCATATACACACACTAACAATTTAACGTAATGTAAATTTACCATACAGTATCGGTATAGAGGGCATCCACTTTTGGCCACAATATCACTCTGCCTTCTGCCTCACCAAGTGTTTCACAATCTGGGTGGGCATATGGCAATGGAAGATCCATCCCGTTGGGGAATACACATAGCGGGCTCACACGAACCCAACCAGCTGGTAATGGAGACCCATGAAACATTTCCCCTGGTAGGGATGGGTAAGCCGACGCCTCTACAATGAAAAATTCTTTACTTTTTAGATGACATGGCTTCAACCCCTACAAATTTTTGTGTAAAGAATGTTATATACATATATACATATCATCTTGAAAACATATCATCTTGAAAAGACTAGTTATTATGTCATAAAAATACTTACATTGGATGTGCTAGTTGGTGGGTCTACATGATTACTCCCAACCTCTGCAGTAGGAGTAGAGCGGGACGCCATAGGTACTATCTGCTGAGTGGCAGTCTGAGATGCATGCCACTTGCTCAGTGCTTCTTTGAGTTTCCTATCAACTAGCTTATCTACCTATACATGGATAAAAGAAACGTTAGCTTATGATTATTGAATTCTCTTTTACAGCAACATTATAAAGAAAGAATAGGTTACCTCTTCTTGTGAAAGTCTCGTTTTGGGACATGTTTGCGTTGGGATGGCCCAAAGAATGCTTTGATGTCCACACCAGTGCCTGCAGCCCTAACATGTCCAGGATGCTCTGGGTTATCCAGAGCAACTGTCAATTCATCCCTTGTGCCCTCAGGGATGAACTTTCCTTGTTTCCTCAGCTCGTACAGCTCCCGCTAATCGCCAAAAAAAAAATTTGTAATTAAGTAAACACCACAAATAATTAATATTCGAACGATTGATGTAAGAGTTGTATTTTACCATTTTTGCAGCTGCCTCAGCAGTTGCAGGCTTCCTTATTTCTCCCTTCTTATTTTGCCTCCCTTCTATCCAGACATCATGGCGAGGCAGAGGTGTGCTACCTATAGTAGAGGACACCTGAGTAGCAGTAGACTGAGCAGTAGCCTCAGACTGTAGTCTTTGGTGAATGCCTACATACCCCTTTGGACCCATTGTGTGGTCATGCACATTCAGTGCACGCCTTACTTTTTGTGCCTCACTGAGGGCCTAGTTAGTGTGCACATTAATGATTTGGTTAGTAACACTAAATGTTAATCTTGAATAGGTGAATACAATGTATATTGATTAAATTGAGGGTGACGCCTAATACCTTGAATTCATCAGTTTGTCTTGAAGCAACAAATGTGTCCCATTCTTCTTGGTCTAGGAAGTTCCACTATTCTGTGGTTGTCTTCTTCCTCTTGTCACCTTCTTTTATGTATTCTCAGGTGAGATTTGTCCTATAGTTCCTTATGACTCTCCCACAGCGTTGCATCACATATTTACGATGTAGCTTTTCATCCAATTCAAATATACTCTGCAAAATAGAATTGCTATTAACTACTATCCAAAAATTAGTAATCTAACAAATAGAATTGCAAATTATAATGGCTTACGTATAAATCCTTCCATATTACGTCTTTCTTCCCCTTAGGAACTTTATGCCAAGAATCTATCTTACAACCGCAATGGCTACGAGTAACATACCCAAGATATGAAATAAACGAATTACGATTCACTCCAATTGCATTTCCTGCGTTATCAAAATCCACAACAAGTTTGGTTCCATTGCCCCTTTGTGCTATTAACTTCTTCATCATAGTGATGCCCCTTCTCTTGTCAACTTTTTGGTGCTTCTCATCAAGTGCCTCAAGTGCTACAGAGGGTACATTTGCATCATCAACCTAAAATTTGACAAAATAAACACACTTACAGGATATAATTAGAAATGGACATATAGATATAAATATATGATATATATTTTTAAAACTTACATTGTGATGCGGCGCATTGATGTCCTCACCCTCACGGTAATCATCAGCACGGTCATTAGGAGAATGCTCAGCCATCTAAAAGTTCACATTCACATTGTAAAGTTCACATTGTAAAGTAATTCATATTGTAAAGCTCACATTGTAAAGTTCACATTCACATTGTAAAGTAATTCACATTGTAAAATTCACATTGTAAAGTTCACATTCACATTGTAAAGTAATTAACATTATAAAGTTCACATTGTAAAGTAATTCACATTGTAAAGTTCACATTCACATTGTAAAGTAATTCACATTGTAAAATTCACATTATAAAGTTCACATTGACATTGTAAAGTAATTCACATTGTAAAGTTCACATTCAGAAAAATAAAACATATAAAAAATATAAACATGCCTCTAATATTGCAATTTTTTATCAATTAACAATCCTTCATTGTGATCTCCGCGCACATACAAGTCATCATTAGCTTCAATATTTGTTGGAGTTGGCAACCCAACTGAGAATGGACTGGATTCATCATACTTATCATAGTACTCTTCTTCATCTATAGGATCTTCAATGAACTGTCTTTTACCATGAAGAACAACCGACCATTTATCATTTGCAGGATCATCAATATAAAATACTTGTTTCGCCTGTGATGCCAATATGAATGGTTCACCCTTCTCGCCAATCTTTTCAAAGTTCACTAAAGTGAAACCCAATTCATCCACTATAACTCCTTTGGTGTTATCAACCCAATTACATTTGAAGAGTGGAATTCTGAAATCTATGTAGTCAAACTCCCATATGTCTTCAATGACACTGTAATATGACATTTTAGCTTCACGTGGACTCTTATCCTTTGCACTTGCAAAAAACATAGTCAACGCTTGAAGGGTGACCCCACTGTTTTGGACGACACTCTTATCATCTTGGCGCTTTGTGTAATATGTGAATCCATTAATGGCATACCCTTCATAAGACATAACATTCAATTTCGGTTTAAAGGAGAGGCATTTGATAGTTTCAGTAAAATCATCTGGTGTTTGAGATAATTGATGTAATAATTTATCTTTGAACCACTTAATAAATGTCTTGTTATGCTCTCTAGCAAGCCACATTATATTGGCTCGAGGATATTGTCTCTTGATGAAATTGGTATGTTCCTCGATATAAACACTCACTTCGTCCATGTTGTGTAAAATATACAAGTGACTTTGTTCCAACTACTCACGACTGATTACTTTCACCTTGTTCCTTTGCCAAATTTCTCCTCAATATTGTTGTCATTACCAGGAGTGTCATTACCACTGAGAAAGTCATTGCAAAAATCCATAACCTCTCTCGCCACATAACCCTCAATAATACTCCCTTCAGGCCGATAACGGTTTCGAACATCACTTTTAAAAATACTCATGTATTGTTCGAAGGGATACATCCAATGCAAGAAAACTGGTCCCAACATTTTCACTTCCCTAGTCAAGTGGACAAAAAGATGTACCATGATATCAAAGAACGACGGAGGAAAATACATCTCAAGTTGACATAGGGTAACAACCACTTCTCTTTGTAAATTATCGAGAGTATCAGGGTCAATAACTTTGTTGCACAGACTATTGAAAAAGAAACAAAGTCTGGTGATTGCAAACCTTACATGATTCGGAAATATAGATCTAATTACCACAGGCAATATTTGTTGCATTAGAGTGTGACAATCATGAGATTTAGGACCTATCAACTTCATATCTTTCATTGATACCAATCTATGGATGTTGGATGAGTAACCCTGTGGCACCTTAGCATTTACCAAACATTCACAAAAAGCTTTCTTCTCCTTTCTAGACAATGTGTAACAAACGGGAGGTAAGTATGTTCTCTGATTTCCCATTTCACGAAATTCTGTTAATTCTGACCTTATTCCCATTTCACGTAGGTCCAGTCTGGATTTTATCCCATCTTTAGTCTTACTTGGTATATTCAATAAAGTACCAATGACACTATCACAGACATTTTTCTCAACGTGCATGACATCGATACAATGTGTGACTGTCAAAGAACTCCAATAAGGAAGATCCCAAAATATTGACTTCTTCTTGAATAAAGATTTGTCACTCCGTGTGGCCATAGTACATTGTGATCTCGTACCAAATTCATTGACAGAGTCTTTTACTCTTTCATAAACAACCTCTCCTGGTATAGGTTTAGGTGCACTTCGTTCCTCATTCAATCCATTGAATGCTTTGTGCTTCCTACGATACAGATGGAATTTTTTAAGAAACCTTCGATGACCGAGATATACAGTCTTACCACCATGTTTTAGTCTTGTTGAATCAGTGTTCTCTTCACATATAGGACACGCTTTAGCTCCTTTGACACTATATCCAGACAAATTCCCATATGCTGGAAAGTCATTAATAGTGCAAAACAACATAGCATGCAAATGAAATGTCTCTCTTCGTGAAGCATCATAGGTCATCACACCTTCACCCCAGAGTTTCTTTAATTCATCAATCAGAGGTTCAAGATAAACATCGATATCATTTCCAGGTTTTTTAGGGCCCGATATCAACAACGACAGCATTACGTACTTATTTTTCATACACAGTCAGGGAGGAAGATTGTATATAACAAGCATGACTGGCCAAGTGCTATGTTGGATTCTCAATGTCCCGTATGGATTCATCCCATCTGTACAAAGCCCAAGTCTTAGATTCCTGACTTCTTCACCAAATTTAGGGTACAATAGATCAATCTTCTTCCATTGTGGGGAATCAGACGCATGTCGTAGGATTCCATCATTATTTTTCTTAACATCTGCATGCCATCTCAAATTCTTCGCATCTATCGGATTGGAAAACAAGTGTTGAAACCATGATATTATAGGTAGATACCACATCACCATGGTAGGAGAACCAATTTTGGACTCCCCTGAAGTCATCAATTTATACCGTGACGCACCATATTTTGGACAATCTTTCAAATCCACATAGTCCTTTTGAAATAATACACAATTATTTGGGAATGTGTGTATCTTCTTGGCATCCATTCCCATTGGGCACAACATTTTCTTTACCTGGTATGTTGAGAATGGCAGCTCGTTTCCTTCAGGAAGCATTTCTTTCAACAAAGACAACAGTGATGTGAAGCTTTTTTCGCTCCATCTATTGTTAGCTTTCATCTTATACAATCTCAACACAGCGCTAAGCTTCGTAAACTTAGTACAACTTGTGTATAACGATATCTCAGCATCATGCACAATGTTTCTAAAAATGGGAGGTGGATTGGTGTGCTCTACCCCACAACTATCCAGCATCGCATCAATGATGTCTACTGAACTGGTTCATTCACATCTACATCATCGGAGGCAATTTCTTCTTCCACACAAGCACTGCTATCGACATCCACTAGTTTCGAGTTTGAAATCTCTCCATGCCAGTGCCATTCTGTATAACCTTGTATAATCCCATTGCACATGACATGACTTTTGATTTCGTCACCATTGCTGACTTTCAAGTTGTTACTGCAATGCCTACATGGACAGTAGAACCTATCTCCAGGTTGTTTCCTATGTTCCTCGGCAAATCTAATAAACTGGTCAAGACCCGATATAAACTCTGGGGTGCATCAATTGCAAATGGACATCCATGATCTATCCATTCTATGATCAAAGAGAAAACAAGTATATATTACAACAAGATTAGGGTCTAGGGTTAACATATTAGAGTTTTTGCATGGTTAAAACTTTAGACCAACAAATACATGTGTTGTCATTCTTATATATAATAAATGTGTACCACGTATCTCATTCTTGAACACCTAATCTCACTAGTAAGTGTATAATGTGTATTGGGTTTTCAAGAAAATTTCGGCAGCATTTCCCCGATGTTCTCCAAGTACATATGTACTTAGAGAACAAATGGGGAAATACTACCGGAATTTTCTTGAAAACCAAATACACATTATACACTTACATCCTAGGTGAGATTAGGTGTTCAAGAATAGTCCCAAACCGGGGACTATCCAAGATTACTCCTAATGAGTAAATCTTGGACGGGTTTCTAGGCCAACAAATACATGTGTTGTCATTCTATAACATTGATTTCAATATTTTGAGTGTCCATGCATGTTCATCATTAAGATAAAGATTACACATAAATTAGTATGACCTAGGGATGGATAGATTCATAATTGATTTCAAAATTTCAAACTAGCTCATGCATTATCATCAATCTACACCATACAATAGGGATTCATGTAGATGTTAGGGTGACACATCACTACAAAATCAGAGATTAAACATTAGGATTTTAATATCTTACAAAGATTGATCACAAGATTTCAGCAATATAGTTAATTCAAGATTATGGTGAAATGTGTATTAGGGATTTAATATCTTAATTCAACATGCATCAAAATTTACAGAATTAGGTCAAGCATTAGTATTCAATTGTAAATGTATCTTCCTCTTCCTCCTCCCTCCTTACCAAATGGATAAAAGCAAGGCCACGGCCGTCGCCAGCCCACACGGTCGTGGCCTTGCTTTAATCCATTTGGTAAGGAGAGGGAGCAGGAGGAAGAAGAAGAGGGGCCTGAAGGGAGAAGGAAGAAAAGAGGGGGAAGAAGAAGAGGGCTACCTAGCAGCGTGGAGAAGAGTGGCGGTGGTGTTGTGAGAGCAACGGTGGTGAGCATAGAAAGAGGCGGCGAGCAGAGCTGTAGGCGGCGGCGGTGGAGGTCGGCGAGTAGAGCAGCACCAGCAGTAGGAGAACGAGGACACGGCGGCGGAGGCGGCGGTGAGCAGAGATGCACCAGCAGCAGTGGCGGCAGGCAGCAGAGACGCACCAGCAACAGGTCAGGTGATTTTAGGCAAGCATGCAAGCAGCAGGAGAGGCATCGATGAAACAGAAGAAAGGGGAAGACTCGGGTGATCGTGGGTCTATTAAGTTTGTAAAAGGCGTCAGTTATCTACAAAACTGACACCTAAAATCTTAAGTGTCGGTTGAAAGTAACAAACCGACGTCCAATTGGCCATTCCTTTACCCTAATTTTTTGGCGGGGACGGCGCGCACACCCTTATAACGTCGGTTATGCTAAGAAAACCGACACCCATATTGGAACTTTTGGTGCAAATTTTATCTTCATTCAGCGTCGGTTATTAGGTAAAACACCGAAGTTGTATCTTATACTTTGGCACAATTTTTTTTTGCTCGAAAAAATTGGATTTCGCGGGCTACTTTAGGCGTCGGTTTCTTTTCTTCAACCGACACTGAATGAAAAGTGATACTCATGTCTGGCTGGTCTTCAAATATAGATGTTGGATGTCCTTATTAACCGACGTTTAATGTTACCAGCGTCGGTTTTACTAAAAAACCGACGCCTCTAAAAGCGACGTTGAACATTGTTTCTGTAGTAGTGTTTGAGAAAGAGAAAGAAATCCTAAGGACTGCACTCTATGATGGGAGGGAAGGAGCAGACGATGGTATCCTGTCAACAATCTGGTTTTTCTTCTACTTTGAGGAGAAGGTGGATCCCCAAGTGTTCCCTCCTTCTGCATGGACGACATAGATGTTGAGGCATGTGTTTGGAGGATTGGAGATGAGCTCCATCATCAAAGGAAGATAGATTCTCTTCTTGACAATTGGGTTGTTGCACTACACCAACTTTAGATTTATATCTAGTAGTATGAGTTCAACATAAAGTTATATGTGTCTTTTTGTTGGATAGTAAGTGAGAGTGAAGGTATATTTAATATTCCCTCATTGTATTTATGTTACCAACATTCAATGTCTATGACACTATGGCTTAGGGTTCTTATCAAGAATTTTTTAACTCCCTTGCACAACCTTCCTAAAAAAACCTATAGTTTTAATAGAGTCATATCTTATTCATTTCTTGTTTATTTTGGGTTTTGAACCAATGCCATTGTCATTTAGAAACTTTTTTATTGTATCTCCATGATATCACATCTATCATATATGATGGGACATAAGTATATTACATACATTGATGTGGTGCCTTTAAATCTGGGGTCTTTTGTGGATGTGGATATGCCAGTAAGCTTGTAGGTGAGGTATGCATAATGTTATGATCATGTAATTGTCATTTCTTCTTATGATCGAAAATTTGTAACATATATATGGTATGTCGGTCATACCTTCCACTCTACATTCTACATGTATTCACTTTTTTATTTAGAATAGTATGATATAATGACATCAGTGGTGCATCATAGTGGAGCTAAAGATGTGACCAAAATCAAATATCAACAAGAAAGTCATTGGAGTGCTATTAATGAAGATGAAACAATTATTCCATCAACAAAATTTGTATTTCCAAGATAGAGTTTCAACTGATTGGCTGGTTTACCAGCTAATCGACTAGAAATCCTGACAATGAAAGCATGGGTTCTCAAGACTTGTGATGTGTTTGGTTTTTGAACAAAATACTTGTTGGATCAATTATTTATAATAATTTCAAGATCATGTTTAATTGCATGTGACAATTGATATAGTATACGATATATACAATTATGTATATGTATGGGGATTGAATACATATGAATATTATATTAAATTCCTCAATAGGATATAAGGCATCTCCATTATGCACCACACATAAACATTGTGTGTGGGTGTGCCAAAGCATGATGCCCTATCTGTCTAAAGGATGTGTGGTAGTAAGTATGTGGGTCTGCTATTGCATGATTTTCAAGGGAGCAGAGAGGTACACTGAACACCCACCCTATCTCGAACAGACAAACTTTCCACCTCTATTCCTGGCTTGAACGGCAAGGGGGACGATGCACATCTCGGATCGATGGAGCTTGACTAAGGGTTGGGATTCTCGTTCATGATTCGAGACTTCATATCATGTTTCATGTGTGCATGATTGATTCCATATATTTGAGATTTGTGGATCATACAATTCATTTCATATCATGCTCTTTCTAACTCAACTCGTGCCTTTCTTACTGCTATAACATCTACTCCTAAGCCTCTTCATTTTGTGGATTGCCACATTCATCTTGAGTGGAAGAAAGACATTTATTAAATATAAGCAAACACTTGAATGAAATTTGACTTGTTTGTTACTCTACTCAAAAGAAAAAAACAAAAATCAGGACAAATTGTGTAAAATTAAGAATTTAAATCTAAATGCAATAAAAATGCATGTATTCTAAAATGAAAATGCAAGCAATTCTCAAATAAAGACCAAGGCATTCTGCCCTATGACCCCAAGGTATTGAATCAAGTTGTCCATATCAAGAATCTAGGATAGGAATAATGAGGAAAAGAGTTACTCAATGTGAATCGAGTGTATTTTCATTATCTTCTATTATTTGCATTTCTTCATCTTTGGGAATTGGTTCAAGAATTATGAAGTGAGGATCAATTTCTTTTGTTCCTAAGTATTTCCTAACCCATTGCAGATGGTATTATTTATATAGATATCCAATGACATCCACAAAGTAACAATCCTCTAGGATTTTTCGAGTCACATCTCGTTGTATTGAAGTCTTGAATATGTTGAGCATTATCTTCTTTTGGGTGAGTGTCACATTCATGGTGTCGGTGTGTACATGGATTTAAGCATTGGCAGTAGAAGCAAACACACTTCTCAAGATTATGGGAATTCTTTTATCTCTAAGATCCAAAACTAGGATAATAAAATAAATTGGGAACACAACATATATCTCTTCTTTAATTTTCACAAGAACATCATGTATCCAACCCCTTCATATTTTTGTATATCAATCACTCTGTTAGAGACTGTAGTTTTTTGGATCTAACTTCCTATGTCAATCTCAACATAAACACTATATGACAGCAAGTTCACACTAGATCCTAATTCAAAAAAAGCCATTTAAATTGTTTGGTCTTGTATAGACGTGGTTTTGGGGTCCCCAAATTTACATTAATGCCATAAAGCACTATAATTGAACTATTTCTTTTTCATATATGTATTTGATTTAGGAATTAATTTGATCATATTAATAGTTTGATTGGAAAGGATTCATGGTAATGTGCTCTAAAATGGTACTTAGTGGTATCATACAAACTCATCAACAATCTTCTTTGAAAATATAGCAACATCAAAAGTGAATTGTATCCTATACATGTTATTTACAAGACAAACTATTGAACCAATCTAAAAGTATGCATAGGAAAACACTTGAATGCCAAATCTAAGTCCAAATCCAACGAGTTCATGGTATTCTACCTTTAGGTCCAACATACAAGTATAGCATTCAAATAATCTTGAAATGAGTATAATAACGTACCCAAGATAAACAAGAATTTAGAGAAACATCAGCAAATGTTGGTATGTTGTACAAACGTTAGTTGAGCATAATGGAATAAAATTGGAAAAAAAAAGTCAAGATGAAAGAGCACAATTTAATAAGAGCATGTAGAATGCAATAAGAGGTATAATTCAATATTTCAATCAAAAGCATAATATGAGGCATTTCAGCAGATATTGAATTATTGAAACATTGTGTATCTCCATTGAAATGACACAGTAATGCATAAGAAGAGAACAAGCAACATATAAGTGAACAACTCAACTATTAACATATAACTACTATATGGGAAATGGTAGTTGTGCAGTCGAACCACCACAGACTACCTATTTAGGGACTAAAACTTAAGTACCATGTCCAATTGTGTCTATATACCCCTGATTTAGAGACCAAATTCAAGGAGCACGTACAACTAAGGACATACACCCCTAATTTATGGACTAGCCCGGGGAGCATGTAAAAATAAGTCCATACAGTCCACTCATATATTACGCTATACAAGGTAAGTATCACAATTATTTCCTTAGCAGATCATGTTAAGTCATAAATAAATAATTGTCATAAATTAAATTTTAAGAGAAGACCACAAGGTATTTATGTCAAAATATCATTTCAAAAGTTTATTTAATTAATGATAGTTATAATGGAATCAAGAATGATTTCAACATCATTATAAATAAATTAGGATATTTTCAAAGGATTACCTAATCTTAGAATAATAAAATGATTATGCCTTGTTCAATAATAATGCAAAAGAAAAGGGAATGAAAAGAATATGATTGCATTGACATATCAAGTGAAAAGTGCATACCTATTCTCCACGACTAACCATGTTTGTATAGGTGAATCATGTTGGATAAACTAGACTTTAATATACCCTTTGTTTTGATGATGACAGACATTTCACACTTGCAGATATAACATGTAATTTGAGTATTTTAGGGTTCAAAGGAATAAGGAAATCTTACTAAGTGGAAAGATGAAGATCGATGCAAATAGAAGATCAAATACACTTAATTGTATAAATGTTCATGATTGTACTCAAATGTAAACCTTGTAAAAAAATATAATGTACAAGTACTTAGACATCACGTAAATCAAGTGTTAGATCTTCCCTATCCACTTACAACCCTTAGATAGGTTTCCCCCCAAAGTTAGAGTCACCATCGCTCATTGAAACACACACTTAGTAGGTGATTCAAAAGTTTGATACATGGACACCCTCGGTTGAAAAACTTGTCGACCGAGACACACTCGGTCAAAGTTTTTGTCGACTAAGAACCACCTCAGTTGAAATTGAGAGCTTTGTTCAACAACTTACAAATTTTGCTCTAAAATAGTCTTGGGTTGAAAATAATCTCGATCGAGAAAACTTCAGTATAAAGCTTGCGACTGTTAGACTGATTGGTTGGTAATTTGGAATTGAAAATAGATGTTGCAAAACTTTTGTCTTAAACCCAAGCTTGGTCAGATAAATACTCGACTGAGACACAGTTCGGTCGACGAAATTGTCGACCGAGTAGGGTTCTGGATTATTCTTTCAAGCTCAAACAAATTAGTCAGTGTTGGCCAACTACCTAATGGCTAGTTAAGCATTAAGAACACTCTAGAGACTCCCTAGAATATCTCTAAGTACTTGTAAATCATTTCTATAAATAGGAGAGGCCTTAGGATACCCAAAGAACCTAATATATACTTGAGCATTCACTATTGAGAGAAACCAAGCTAAGATTCACCTATTGTCTTCTTCCTTGTACTCTAGAGTTGTCCTATAGCTACAATCTCCTAGACACCACATAGCCACGTTCGTCTTAAGTGTATAGGAGATTCTAATGCTTGACATAGGATCAAACCGCTACACTCAATTGTTGTATTTCCTTCTTCCAATCCCCCTTCACATGTACAAGTTACTTTTGCTCCTTGGCTACTCCTAGATCATGGAGGCTTCCTAAGGGAGCTTGGCTGAAGCTACTTCTTGGTAGAGAAGTATTCTTCTAGAGGATCTTAAGATTACTTCAAGGAAGTCTACTTCAAGGAAGGTTAGATCTACTTTCAAGGGAAGGCTATCTCAAGGTGGTGGAGCTACTTCTAGGAGGAGAAGGCTGCTCCAAGGTCTTGGAGTTACTTCAAAGAAGGTTGCTTAAAGGAGGTTGAGGCTACTTCTAGGTGAAGGCTACTTCAAGGAAGGTGATTGTATTTTATGTAACATCCGTGTGAGGTAATAAAATTAATCACTTTCAAAATCCCAATTGGAGACAATTGGGTAGTGGACTGACAACCTTTGAATTCAAAGATTGGGACCACTCTAAACACAAGTGTCTTCCTTGTTTATTCCTCCTCCTTTGGTTGAGTGTTTTAATTATTTTTTAATTAACAAAAAATTCTATTCACCCCCCTCTAGATCTTTCAAATCCCATAGCTCATTCTTCTTGGCCTAAAAGTATTTTATACTTATTCCAAAAAAAAAGTATTTTATACACTCAACAGACTACAATAAGCCTTTCATATTTTAAAGTGTACTGCAACCTTGTATTGGTTACCTAATGTGGATCTAGGGCTTTTGAATCCTAATAAAATCCATATATAGGGCGATGGATGGAACTATATATTATTTATCAAAGTACCCTCACTAGAAATATTTTGTCTTTAATATGGCATAGCTTTATAAATATTAGTCATATACTCATACATAGATCTTGATATTTACATGAGTTACAAATATATATCATATGGTTGTATGAAATTAAAGTAGATTCATGTAGGTCGAAACTAACATGCCGTCTAATGTCAATTTTGTCAAAATATGAATTCATATACGTAAATTCTTTTAAAAGTACACTCTTACAAAAGTTATTTGTCTTTTATACCCTTAAGATCTGATCAACAAAAAATATAGATAAATATACTTCCTACTATCTTTAAATTGACTTGTGAATCTAGGGTTCATAGTTCATATACAACAACCAATAAGGTAGCATATTGTTGGATGTTCATGGTAAGTACATTTTATAATCAAATATTTTAATAAACATCTAATCTCCCTTATATTGTTACTCATGGTTTCCCTAAGATCATAATTTTAGAAGTTACTATACTAACACTTATATGTTGCAAATAAGAACATGAGAGATTGACCACCTATGAACACATTACATAACAATGCCAGGGGTAGTAGTAGTATCTTATAACATTGCATTAATAACTAATTATCTATATTAGGTTTACAGAAAACCAATAGGATCACTATCTTATTACATAATATAGTAAATACTCTAGACTCATATGGTTACAAACTCAATTTGTGAGATGACTTAAAAAACTTATTTAATAGAATGGGTTGAGTTTTATACACAAAAGGATCTGAAACACCTATGTGTATATCTTGAATGCATTCAAATTCTTGCTAATGTTTAGGATTGCTCATATTAATCATAGTCTACCCTGAATCAATATTATCATTTTCCCTATCAACTTGCTTTTCCCAAAAAAGAAGTTTATGAACTATCCCTTGGTAGGAAAGCTTCTATTGATCGAAACCTAGTGGTATTCAAATTTGTACCTAATGTCCTTTCTCTGACTAAACTAAACAATTATAATACCACCAAAATGGTGGCCCGAGGATTTTTTCAAGTTTCATTATCCTCCTAGAATATAGGAATAATTTATCAAGTCTTGAAGGAGTTCTGTAGGTATAAATGAATGTGGGAGCAAACAAAAGTAATGCACTAGTAGCTATTGTTGGAAGAACATCAGTGGGCTCGGTGACTGTCGAAGTGAGGACCATAGTGGGTGATGGTCTACATGGTTCGGATCTGATTTAGCCATCACAAACCTATTGTCTATGAGACTATAGGTGAAGATTCAAGGAAGAAAGGTTATGTATTTTAGTTGTCTAACTTGGTTCAGGGAGTGAATGATCTTTGTCTAGACCATGAGTTGCATGTTTTGAGGTTGTTTTAATGAAAATGATTATGGGGTGACAAGGAAATGGACCTGGTTTGGAGTGGTGAGGCTGATCTACTACCATGATCTTTAGGATAGAAGATTAGGGTTTTCGGGTAGTGGTGTGGAAGAATAAGAGAATATGAGCATGAGGGCAAAGTGAGAACTACCACCCTTTCTTGGCATTGGATAAAGCAAGGAAGAAGAGGAGAACTAGGATGGGTAGGATCTTGAGCGGTGAGGAAAGGAGGAGAAGGATGAATAAAGAAATATTAATGAATATGGGAGGAAGAGAAAGACAAGGAGGTAAGGAGAAGAGAGGGAGGAGGAACGGCCACAGTTGAAAGCAGGGACCTGCCATTTGCGGCTTAGGTCTAGCACATGATGTCTGACCTTGGTAGATAGAAGGATAACACTCATATGCTTTACCCAGAGAGACAGTTGTCTAACTGTAAATATTGAGTATAACTAGGTGTATTAGAGTAATTAAATTAATCAGAAAATGAAGTCATATTGATACCAAATTTATAGGATGGAAGATTAAACCTAGTACTCAAATAGATTACTAACATATCATTTTGTATCAGTTTCGACCAATTAATTATCCTAAGTGTATATTAGGTATATCATACCTCTAAGAGGGTATAAAGATCCAACTATTCTCTAATATAATGCCAAAGTCTAGTATATCTGATGTGTTACTCATATTAGATATAAGACATTTTAAAGATTTAGCAATTAAGAAAAAATAAATATCAAGATTGATAACAAGTGTATAAATCTGTCATTTCTTACATTATTGATTATTTATAGATGTTTTATCTCTAAAAAATGAGGAGAGAAAATTGGACATTATCTCGCATAAATAAATTATCACATTGCACTTTAGACTGATTCAGGCTCTTTATTAGTCAAGGGGTACAAAAGTCAACCTAGACATAAATTAGAGCTGATGAATTAGTTATATCTATAAACATATGTTTATTAATTATTATTTCAAATTGAGTTCATTATTTATTATTGGACATATTCATGTAAATAAATATTTTAAAAAGGAATTTATTTATAAATTAGGACTTAATAAGGGAAAATTAATATATGGATTTCAATATGTTACACACTTCCCCACTTAAAAGGATTTTGTCATCAAAATCACATATCATTATGACAAGTACCCAAATTTTACTAGGTTTCTCAACTTTTTTTGAATCTCTACTAGTCCATATGTTGTGTTTAGGTTATCTTCTATATATATATATATATATATATATATATATATATATATATATATATATATGTGTGTGTGTGTGTGTGTGTGTGTGTGTGTGTGTGTATGTATGTATGTATATATGTATGTATGTATGTATGTATGTGTGTGTGTGTGTTTGACTATGTTAATTGATTAAGTACACTAAGAATTTTACTCACACTCAGATAACCTTGCCTACTACCCCAAAATTAAATTATATTTTGAGACTCTAGAGTATGAGTATAATTTTTTTATTTGAAATGTTGGTATGGAAGTCAATCACAACATACCAGGTCTTCTAATTTTTTTACAAGGGTTTGTCCATTGGGCATATTTACTGTTATATTTGTAAAATAAATCTCTTGGTGTATTAATTGCTATTTTGGTGTTTTCTAAATTGCACCAAAAGCAATCAATGTTTTAGTGTGACCCATTCATCTTGCTATTTTGGGAGTTATGTAGATGAGGTTTGACTTGGGGCTTCTCTAGGCCATTTTGTTTATTCAGTTAAATTGGAACCATTATGTTCTTATTTGTGACTCATAGTTGTTAATAAGCTTGATTTAGCACATTATTAATGAGATCAATTTAATCTATTCAACTTACCCACCTAATACAATTCCAGAAACGTATACTGAAACATCTACCAATGTTTCCATTATAAGAAAACTATTAGGCATGATTAATATTTTATTTATAATATGTTACCATAATCCAATTTCTAAGATGTGATTTCATCCTCAAATCACCCCCATTCAAAAATGGAGGGGTACAGGGATAGGTCTTCCATATATACTTTTGTTTTACCATGCTACAAAATTGTAAGGGTTAGTAACTGAGATCAAAAAAAAATAGGGTCCACTTCATCTAGGGTTTTTACTCAAAATTCACACATGTCAAGACTTTTGACTTGGTTCAGAAATGATATAAACCAAGAGATAATTTTCTTAAAATACATATAACTATATAAGAAAATAAGTTTTAGTGAGAGAAACATTTTGATGCAGAACTAAAAGTTGATCCAAAACTAATGTGATAATTAAAGTCAATGATCTTTTCATATGATGACATTGTTACTATTTAAACCATTTCAATACCATCCAATCTTTAACTCAACATCTTATAAATATCAAGGGGATAACTTTATTCAGCATATATAGATGTATTTTAGTAAATTCAAAACTATAGTACATGGGGTAGTATAGTTCATAATAAATCAATTTAATTACTAAGGGTTTAAATCAATTATTACTTCTTCCATTCATAAGTCAAATCATTAAAAAAACAAGGCATTAGTTTCTCCCTTGTGTGTCTTCTATCTAATTAGCCTTCTTGTGGCAGTAAGAGGTAGTCAAAACACAATTTTTTCTACTCATCGATGTTCTTGAAGATTCATTTCATTTTGAATCAACAGTTACTTTGAATCCCTATGATTAGTTAACACTTCAAGATACCTCCAAGTCATGCATTTGAAAGTTTCCTTTCTTTGACTTCAAATGTCATGAAGCATACATGAATACTCTACATTCTTGCATTAGAATGCAATCCAGACCTCGTCTGAATGCAACATTGTATAAAGCTAAGAAAGGTGCAAAGGTAAGCCTTTTCTTGAGCTCACAAAAGATTTACTCACAACGAGATGGCCATGAAAACTCCATATATGGTCTAGTTATCTTAGATAGAAGGATATATGTCTATGTAAATTCTTCTATAAAAATACCCATGCAAGCTAGACAGCCCAAAAATACCACATGTCAGAGGAATTTAAAGGTGCCCCTCCTATTTATAAACACTTCTAAATTCATTCGGTCTGCTTCAACATGACCGGTAAAGATCAAGTGATTCAACATATTGTAATACCTACACATTGTCATTGGTGTACATTACTATAATTTAAGTCAATAGGATTCCTAAGGTGAGGCATCAGGTAGTAAGAAACTCGTAGTATAAATATCTTGAAACTTCTTCTATCCATGTCAAGGATAAGAACAAATTTTGTCATATCTAGGGTCATGAAGTGTATATTAGAGTTCTCTGATATGTAAGAGATAATCATTGGGTATGCATAGATATGTGGTTTGCAACCTAAAACTAGGTTTATGTACATTTATAAAGAGTCCAATTAGTTGTGAGTTTGAGGGAACAAAACCCATATGATTCTC
The DNA here is from genome assembly GCA_963693085.1 of Alisma plantago-aquatica. Lineage (NCBI taxonomy): Eukaryota > Viridiplantae > Streptophyta > Magnoliopsida > Alismatales > Alismataceae > Alisma > Alisma plantago-aquatica. The sequence goes on along the minus strand of OY856412.1, from coordinate 1,326,189,549 downwards.
TCAAGAGAGAGTCTAAAAGAGAGTTTCTCTAAGAATATTAGCTACGGGAGGAGGGGGATGACATGATGATACTAGTCAACTTGGAACTCTCCTAATGACTCCTCACTCAACATATAGATATCTCCAAACATTGTCTGGGAGTATAGAAACAAGACCCTGTGGTATAAAGGTCCAATTATACCTAACACAATCCCACAAGAATCAGGTTTGTAAGAGAACCCATAATGTCAACTAGAGATAGAAAAATTATATGAGGGAACAACTAGGGTTTTCTAATTAGGTTGTCTTATATTCTTACTATCGTGGCTCTAATAAAAATCTATAAAAACTTGGTTTGGGAATCCCTAAATTCACATCAATGCAATATATCACTATAATTCCACTATTTCTTTTTCATTTAATTAGTTGATTTAGGGATTAGTTTGATCATATTAATATATTGATCTTAAATATTCAGAGTGATATGTAGTGGAAGGGGACTTAGATATTTCATGAAAATCCAATAATAATCTTCTTTACAAATATGACAACATCAAGGATTATTGTATCAAATACATAATATTTGCAAAGACATGTGATTATATCAACCTAAATCATGTGGTGGACAACACCTAACTACCTCATCTAAGTCCAGAGCCAACGAGTTCAAGGTATTGTACATTCATATCTAACATGTAGTCTTCAAATAATCCTAAAATGGGTAAAATAATATACCCAAGATAAGAAGAAGATAGAAAAACATTAGCAAATGGGGGTCTATGTTATGAATGTTATTTGGGCATAATGGGGTAAAATTGTGAAAAGAAAGCATATAGAATGCAGTAATAGGTATAACTCAAAATTTAAGCAGAAGCATATTATGAGTCATTTCATGAGATTATGAATTATTTAAATATTTTAACTTGTCATTGAAATAGCAATATTGCATAAAAAGAGGACAAGCAACATATAAGTGAATAACATAGCTAGTAATGTCTAACTATATGTAAAATGGTAGTTGTTCCACCATGACTACCTATTTACGGACTAAAACACCAAAGAGCACGTACAATCATGATCATATACCTTTAATTTAGAGACTAAGTTCAACAAGAATGTGCAATTGATGTCATATGACACAAATTAAAAGTGTGAGTAATATGCAAGTGTACACATCAAAATAGTAAGGGACTCAAAGAGGCCGATGTTGTCAATCCCAAGGAATTGGGACTACTAGAAACTATTACTAGCTAAATACATCTATTAGATCTAGGAAAGAGTTGATTGAGTTGATTAAACTATGACCTTAAAGTATTTAGCAAAGAAGTAGAATTGTTTGAAGATCATATTCATAGGATCTTTAGGATATCGGTTTCATCATTATGTGATTTATGCATTGGTTCTCCTCAATTAACATAGAGTATCTATGCTTCTTTGGATTAGGCATATGTATCTTATGCTATCCGCTCTCATATTATAGCACATTGTTTAACCTAATTACTAACTGCTCATAAGTGTTGATATTTAAACAATATGGTATCTCTTTATACAATCAACCTTACAATGGTTACTTTGATTTGTAGTGTGTTGTTGATTATGTCGATAATGGCTTCTGCGATTATTAATCTCACTCTCATTAAATTAAAAATCTATCACATATCTAAGGTTATGAAGAACAAATATAGGAATAACGAACTTCCTTCATTAGAATCAAAAGCAAAGAAATCTATAATAAATTGAATATAAACATGCACAAAGTTAACATTAGGCTACTCTCGGGCCCTAAAGGATAGGAAGTTTAGTCCTTCATGATAACATGAGATTAAAGAAAGGGTTGGAGGAGAATAACAAGATAGAGAATGAAGAAAACCCATGTAAGAAGATGAGAGAATGATCCCTTCTCAAGATTGTTGCAAATAGATAGTGTTTTGATTGTTGTACTATTGCTCATAGGTGTCCAAATGATCCTTTCTCTGCGTCTCCATTTCCTCTCAATCTGATCTCTCATAAAATGGTTTATACCCCTTTTTTTTCCATCCTCTTAGGTTTTAACTAAAGAGTCTAAAGCACAACTTATCCAATGAATTGTCAGATTTGTCATTGTTAACCATAGTCGATAAGAAAATCTCGATGCCACCAACTTGGAAGTTGGTTCCACAAAGTTGTCTTTTTGCTTGACTCACATAGGGCTATCTAAGCGCCACCAAGATGACTATGTGTGGTACCAAGATTCTACTGAGGCTTTCTGGTCCTTCTTTTCTGATCCATATAGATGACCATTGTTGGTACCGACTTGGCTACTTGGTAGTATCGAGTCTCATCTTGGTGATACCAAGATGACTCTATGATTAAGCCTTTTTCTCTTCATATTCGTTATATCGACTTTTTGTGATTAATACTCATCTTGTCTAAAAAAGATTATGCATTAGGATATATAACGATACACAATTTTAATCAGATGCGTTAAAAATATATAAAATGATGGACAAGAGATATATCGCATAACACATGTGAATATTGGAGAATTTTGTATAAAAACATGCCAAAATCAGCCCAAATTTGGTACTAAAAATATGTGCATCAAAATCCCCTAAGCTTGAATATTGCTTGTTCTCAATCAGCATTGATTTGTATTTTCTTGAAACATTAAAAATAAAAAACATATGTGAACTATATCATCTTTATCATTCTTGACCCAATGAACCCAAACTGGTCCTCTGCAGCCATAGAGCAAATAATAGGTATACAATAGTCCAACTATGAAAAAGCAAAACATCAAAATTAGATTGCTAAAAACACAAGTAATTCAAATTAGAGAGATGTCATGGAAAGTCTAAAATATAATGATTGTATCACAAGATTTCCCTATCTACACTACTCTATTCAACATATCATCTCAGTGTATACAATCCCCTAAATATTCATGAAAGAAGGGAATAAATCTCCATCGACGACCTACCTTGTGGAGCAGAGAGTGGATGTAATGGGTGTCTTGGAATCTAACTCACACATAATCGAGGTCATTATATGCAATTCAGTATAATGATGCATATAAATGGTGAATGTAATTTTATGTCTCCCCGTGCCTACTATCTATGGGTGAATGATGCATGTCGTGTATACCTCATCCTAATAATGAGTATAGGTAGAAGACATTTAGAAAGAAAATACCAAAATGTTATTCTCTATGCTAAGAGAGATATAATTCTTATTCAAATATTTTCCCTCCATTCTCCTATATGTTTTTCTATATCATTTTTATTTTTATTTTTATTTTTATTTTGACGCCCTTCTTTTAGCCATGCATATATGTGAAATATATTCTAGGTATTTTGTGAAAATTGGAGTAAGGATATATGACTTTTTGTCTCTCATACTTTTTCATAAAATATGTGGAGAAAATCATTTACACCTTTATGAAAAATGTCACAGTATGCAGACTATATGTATATTTGTTATGCAAACTAACTTATCCATAATGAAACTATCAATTCAACTATATTTTTGTTTTCTAATGCAAAATTAAAGATATATGATTCCTATTATGTTGTGTCATGCAATCAATAAAGAATAATTGGTTTGCAAAATGTATTCATCCTATAGTGGTGATGGAATGAAATGAGGGTGGATGAGATCATATGACTAGGGCATACATATTCCTAGCCATGGTATATCTCTTTTCTATTAAGTCATGCATTAGGATGATCCAAAATCTAGTCATGAACTAACATAAAAGGTCACGCTGTTGATTGGTTAGATTACACTCAAACACCATCTTCATTCAGAAGACAAGGTTAGAAATAGGTGTCAAGTTTGACACATGTCTTTAGATTGACTATTCCACTCAATTCATAATATAGTGTACTTTTAAATAAGCAAATTCAAATATTAAGGGGTACACAAAGACCATTACTTCAATTCATACATGTGAACATTACTTCTGTATCCACTTCTACATTATATAGATGTGGATTACATGAAACGAAGTAAAAATTTAACTAGAAGTGAACATGAACTAAACTAAGGATGACTAAAAACAAAAAGTTAAACAAAAAATGCAACATAATATAGGTGCAAGATAGATCCCATTCCAAACCCACCAATCTTGAATTTGATAATGTCTTCATTATTTAAAAACAAACCTAAAGGTGGAACGGGTATACTAGATACTTAGGGGTTATGAGGAAAAGAACTTTCTAGGAGAAAATGTGGATATGGTGGGTAGAATGTGTTGGTAAACTGGTTTGGGTTAGATGGAAGTTATGTATATTCAATGAAGTTGTCCTAGCTCTAGTAATGGTCATAGAGAGGCTAATTGTGTACTCCATGCACTGTAATCGTTGACGGGTGTTCTTTGTTTCTTAATAGGAGGCACTCATTGGAAAGCATTGCATGCTGGTGTGTGAAGATATGATCTTGGTTTTAGAAAATGTGTTCATTACGTGATGCTATCTGAGTCATCGTTGTCTTCTATTGTTGTTGGATTGTCTGGATAGAATTGAGAATGTTGTACATGCCTCAAAGGAACATGTGCCATCCTGATGCTAAATAGGGGTGGAGGAAGATGTGCCATGAAAATGTGGTGAATGATGTGCCTTCTATCGAGTCTGAACTAATGTAGTTGCTACCTCCGTGAGTTCATCATCATTGTCTTTACTTCCTCGCTTTCTAACACCCTCTTTATCATCATCAGTGTCTCTCGCATTGTCATCTAGTCAACATAGATGGTCTAGATCAATAATTTCAAAGAGTGGATCTAGAATCTCTTGCAGTCTTGTCTTGGAGATGGTGTGACATTGTCTCCATACTTATTACATATCTTGGTATTATGGAAGTGTTTGAAGTCTAAGTTCCCCTTTGAATCAACTAGTTGAAGGTGGGAGAGGTGAAAGTTGAATACATGCAATCTTCATGATGAACTTCCAAAGTGGATAGGTAGCTTCATGTTCTCACTTTTGGCCACGAAGTATGCATGTCTGGAGAATAATGAATTAAGTTAAACCTTCTCACTCCCTTATGAGAGGAACACCTATAGAACATAGAGGTCTACTGCTTGAGCCTTCCCTCACCCCTATTTATATCTAGAAAACAAGGTGTTCCTCAACAGTCGATGAAAAAGTCAGGAGAAAGGGTGCTCAATGTCGGTTATGGTGGAATGATGCTAGTTGATCTTGTCACATGCTCAAATCCTTGTCATATTCCACCATGCCATGGAATGGTCAAAATTGTCTGGATAGAATAGTATTCCATAGTTGGCCCACCTGAAGATGGCATTGAATGCCTCAAAGGAAAGATGGTGGGTGGCGTTCTAGAGCCTAGATTTGATCTAGTTGATCTCCCATTTGTTGATCCTGGTGTAGTGTGAAAGGAAGAACACCTAAATTGATGCCATGAACCCCCAATGTAGTGTCCATGTATGTAGGCCATCCACCCATGAGGGTCTAATTTTTGCCATCTCCTAGCTTACGCACACCTTGTGTAGGTTAATGGTGAGGTCGAGCTTCCATATCTAGTTCCAACTTTCTATCTCGACATAGTTCTTATTTCTATCATCACTTTCAAACACAATATGTTGCTTACATATGTGCTAGGATGATGTTGTTGTAGATAAAGCACCTTATCAATTGGATCGCTTACTAGCCATTGAGAAGGAAGAAGTGAATAATGGGATCTTGCTGTAATGGTTTATCATTAAGGAAGTGCATGTAGAAGCTCATTAAAAAGTGCAAGAGAGGTGAATGCCTAAGGTCTGAAAAATCCAAATGAATCCCTTCCTTATATAGGAGGAGAGGTGACCCATAAATAAAAATTTAATGCCACTGACTTGGTATTCAGTGGTACTGACATGCACCTTTATTCATATGCTCTTGGTATCAACCATTGGTACCAATGGCCTTGATTGCTTGAGATATCAACACATAGACCCATCCATGTGGGTGACACAAACATGAGTCAGTGGTACCGATTATGGAAAACATTATGGATCAGTGCTTGGTTGTTGTTGGATATGCACTCTTGTGTTCATTGGATTGGAGGCCATGGATATATCTATATCTTGTTCTTAATTGTATGACTGGATAATCGCTGCCATCGATATTTTACAATGCATCATGCAATGACCCATCAATAAGCACAAAAATCTATTTTGGTGGTACTGGCCCAAGGGTTGGTGCCTCCAAGATTTACATGTACAATCAAGTTAAGTTTATATCGTCTTGGGGGTACCAAATGGATAGTTGTTTTTGTCAATATTTCACTATAGAGGTCTGCACCAAAAATTAGTATGGAAAAAATGAAGTTATGTGGTACCTACTATGTAGTTGGTGCCACCAACATTTTCCTATAGAACTTCATCAAATCAACTAAATGGGTTGGTATCACTGACTAGGGGGCATTGGCACTGACATCTCTAGATAATTTTCTCATTATGTCAGTAGTTAATTGATGAGATAATCAATGGTATTTCTGATTAATTAGATGCCACATATTTTTAACTATAGCGTCATCAAAAACATTGAGTTACCTAATTCTAAGTAGGTGTCATCAATTTGGAAGTCAGTTGTAATGACCTATGGAATTCAAATTGTGGTTTGGTGGTATGAACTATTCTCTATGCCTAGACATGTGACAAAGTCATCAATAATATTCTAATGGCATCCAAACTAAGTAACAAAAGAAATTATAAAATTCAAATTAAATCTAAAAATGCAAACTAAACATGTGGGTGGTCTTACACCAAGTGCCCTTGGTTAAAGTCAGAGGCTCAACTAAGTCACTTAGGATCAAGTGAGAGTCAAGAACTTAGCACTTTGTGATCACAAACAATCTCCCCTCCATAGTAGTATTTCAATCTATGTCCATTGATCTTCAATCTATGTCCATTGATCAAAACCATCTCACAATTCCATAGCTCTGTGGAGGTATACCTTGACCATAGTGTACGGTTTGATCCATCTAGACCTCAATTTCCTCAACTACAATTTCCTCCTTGAATTGAACAATAACACACATTGCCCCAAATGGAAAGTCATATGCAAAATGTGGGTATTACGAATTTTTCTTGTACTCTCCTTCAACAATTTAGCATTCTCATAGGAGTCCAATCTAATTTCATCCAATTTATTCAACTCTAGTATGTGATTTTCAACAACAAAAGATAGATCAAAGTTTAACTTCTTAAGCGTTCACATTTCCCTATGTTCTAATTTGACCAACAAGTGGCACAAATTAACATATAGAGTGTGGTGCCAATGGGAGTCTTCAAAGTGGTCCTATATTCCCAAAGGGCATCATTAAGTTTTATGTTCCAATTTCACCTTTTATTAGAGATAGTTTTCTTCTAGAATCATGTTCACCTCTTTAATGGAGGACTCAACTAGGCATTGGGTTTGGGGATGGTAGTTTGTGCCTACTCACTTAAAACTCGACCTCGATAAAGAACCAACATTTCATTCGTTAAATGTGAACACCCATCACTAATAATCATCCTAGACATCCAATCTGCAAAAAGTATTGTTCTTCACAAACCTAAAAACTACAGGTGCACCATTAGTTCAATTGGGTATTGCCTTAACCCACTTAAAAGCATAGTCAACATCTAAAAATAAAGATCTAAGTTCAAAGATATTAATGGCCCCATGAAATCAATCCCCCATACATCAAAAACTCTGACTTTCTAAAACACAGTTAAGGGCATTTCATGCCTTTTATATGTGTCTGTTTCACTAACATGCATCACATCTATTAAAAAGGCCATATGCGTCCTTAAACATGGACATTCAATAAAAGCCACATTCTAAAAGCCTAGTGGTTGTTATAGAGCTTGCACGGTACCCTCCTATGGGCAATAATGACAATGTGCAAGAATACTCTCCATCTCCCACTCTAGAATGCATTGTCTGAATATGTCATCTCTCTACTATTTTAGCAAGATAAGACCATCGCAAATATAATAACTCAAAAAATAAAAAAATTTCTTACTATCATGGGAATTTAAATCACAAGGAATCACCCCACTTGCTAAATAATTTGCATTGATAACATACCAAGGGTCTTTGTGTTGAACTACCAACAACTGATCATTAGGAAAAGTATTTTGAATGGGCACTTCTAGTTTAATTTCTTCCACTCTCACTAGGAGAGAGATATGGTCTTCCACAACATCTTTTTCTAGTGTTGTCCCTAATTTATATATAGAATTCTTACAAAATAAATATCTAACATCACAAATAGGGTTTTGTTTCCTTTTCATGCGGTAAATAATTTATTGTGGCATGGTATGTCCAAAATATCACTTTCACTACATGTCCAAACTGAGGCAAACACTACAACCAAAAGTTCTTTTTCTTTGGTGGTGTAGTTTAGTTGAGAATCATTAAGAGTTTGAGAAGCATAGTAAATCATGCAAGAGATATAGAGAGTGGTGTTCGGATCATGATTGTAGGTGAAGATGCAAGGAGGTAAGGTTATGTGTTTTAGTCATCTAGCTGGCTTTAGTGAGTGGATGGTCTCTCCCTAGACCTTGATCTATAGTTTTTTTTATAGTTAAAAGGAAGATGATGATGGAGTGAAAAGGAAATAGAACTATTTTGAAGTCATGAGGTCGATCCACAACCAAGATCATCAGGATGGCAGACTAAGGTTTGCGGGTAGTGGTGTGGAAGAAGTAAGAAGAAAAGAAGATGAGGAGTGACTGTGTCCACCTTGCCTTGGTACTAGTTGGTGCAAGGAAGAAGAGGGAAGTGAGGAAAGAGGATATGGAGGAATAAAGAAATGTAAGAGAAAGAGAAGAAGATAAGGAGTAGAGAGGGAGGTGGAATGACCATCGCTAATAGTGGGGACTTGTCTTGGGTCTAGCACACAATGAACAACCAGGGTGTATGACTGGTTAACGCACACGTACTTTACTCAAATGGAAGGGCATATGATGTAAATATGGAGTACTATTGGGTGTAGTACACTATGAATTAAAACCATTTAATTAATACGTAAATTATCCTAATTGATATCAAAACTTCAAAGATGGTAGATGTGACCTCGAGTACTCAGATAAATTATGATCATGTAATTATGGTTTTGATTAGACCACTTATTTAGTCTAGGAGGTTTTAGGAATATCATGGCTCTAAGAGGGTATAATGATCCAACTACTCTATAATATAATACTAAAATCTAGTATATAAGTTTTATTACTTATATTAACTATTTTAAGATAGAAATTAAGTATACTTATCGTCAAGATTTATAAAAAGGGTATAAATCAAAATCATTTCTTAGGTTATAAATTATTTGTAAATATTCTGACTAAAAAAATGAGGAGAGGGCATGTTTGATATTATATTACTTAAGTAAATTAGTAGGTTGCATTTTAGGATTAAGGTTCTTTATTACACTAGCGGTAAAAAAGTCATTTTACACGTAAATTAAAGTTGATAAATGAGTTATATCTTCAAATATACATTAGATGTTAAATTATTATTTAAAACTAAGTTGGTTTACTTATTAGAATTAGTATTCAAGTAATAAACATTATCATACCAAAGGACTTACTTTATTATTTGGGACTTAATAAGGATGAATTAGTATTTGGATTTTAGTCTATTATAGGTCTCACATATGTCATGGGTTAATAATGGCACTTGGGTCATTTCTCCTACTGGGAGTGGTGTCTTGTGAAATGGTGATCACTTGATCCATTAGTTTTACTCTCTTTGGCATTACATCATAAGATCATCTACTGAAAGTATGCATATCCTTTGAATATGGTTATATGTAGGGATTTTCTTGATTGCATCAAACAATGGGAAATTAACTTTCACTTACTTGCAAATTTCAAAAACCCCATCACCACAATTCTTCTTTCTTCTTCTGGAATATGAAATCTCATAGGCATCATGAAAATGATGGTTCACTCACATTCTTTTCACTAGGAACCATGGAATCAACATGAATCTGTAATAGTATCATAGTGTCATCATTTAATGATATCACAATATCATCATCACAACCTATCACGATATCATTTTTTGTCCATTGCTTGTCATATTCTAATTATATGGAAACTCTTGTCAAACTCTATCACTGCTCATTTCCTTTCTTTATTATTCGTTCACTTTCTCCTTTCAAAAAATGTTCACTGATTTCACTTTTTAACAAGAGGTATGAAGGATTTTTGGTGGTGGTGTTGGTGAGACCTACTTTGGGATGCTTGTTGGTGGTGGTATCCTTGTGCTTGATGCATCTAGTGTTTTGTCCATCCAATTTCCCTTGAGAAACTCAATAGTGTTGTTGTGGTGCATTTGATATTGTTATCCATAGTATGTTTGTTTTCCGTAAATTGGATTTTAGAGAACTATCCTATTCCCTCCTTAGATGTTTGGATTCAAAAGTATTCCTTACATCAGTATGAATTCAAAAGGCAATTGATCCAACCTTTTCTCTAATTTTTTAATTGTTTTCCCATGGTTGGCTACATCCTTCCTTACATCATCAAGTGCTCTAAGATGAAGAGCACATCATCTTCAAACTTTGAGGCATGTCATGTTGTTGGTGTGGTGCTCCATGGGAATCATCCCCTTGTTGTTTCCAGGAAAAAATAGGGTGACACGCCACTTTAGTGTATAGTAGGATATAGATAAGTATTTACATTTTAGTTCCTAAAGGCATGTGGTGCATTAATCTCCTCATTCATGGTATGTACATCTTTTACATAGATGGTTGAATATCATGTTCATTGATTTTGCATCATTGGCAAAATTCTCGTAAGAATATTCATGGATTGGGGTTGGATTAACATTTGAAAGGGGTTGACTTAAGAGGCAACAAACAAACAATGTGGTTGTAGTCAGTGATGGAAGATGAATCATGGTGCTTGAATTTTCATCCAAGTACTCAACGAGTGCCCAATATTGTTCTTGTGTGTTTGTCATAAAAATACCTCCACAAGATGAGTCTATTTGGTGGTATTGTGATACTCCTGAGTAGAATATTAGACTAATTGTCACATAGGAACTTCATGTCATGGATAGTCCTTTAGAAGATTTGAAAATATTTTTCAGCTATCATGGAACTCTTTGATGTTCATATGACCAAAAGAGATGATGGATTGGTGCATGGTTTTCATTTTTTTCTAAAGAGAATAACTTCTTTCACATAGTTATTTTTCATCCATTCTCAAGTCATAATCTCAAACATTAATGAGTATCATGCCCTAGATTTTTCAATGAGGGAGAAGGGGGATATGATTAAGATTTCATGGAGGTTAGCAAGTAGAAAGTAGAGAAAACATTCAAAAATAAGTTAATGTGCTTGTAAGGATTTTCAAGAACCAATCCAGAAAACAAAGGCAAAAGTTAAACCAATGTGGGTGAGATAGTAATGATTTGTATCAGTATAGTAGATTGGACAGTCACACGTGGTGTAGTACCCCGGTATGAAGTAGCCATGTATTGGTCTTGGAACCATAGGTGTATTCTAGAACAAAATTCTTTGTCTATCTTATCCCAATCATTACCATGTGAAGGTGACATCTCTTTGTCAATGATATCATTTTTAATTTCTTCATCTTCATCATATATTTGAGTTAATAGGTAATGGATATTTGGATAAGGATTGACATCTAAACATGCTTTTTCATTGCACAAAAACCTAAAAAATAAGACAAAGAATCGGTAATCAAAGAATGTAAGATCCAAGCAACAAATTGTGAAAGGGTAAAGGGTGGGTAAAGGTAAAATCTAAGGAACAAATAAAAACTCAAATATAGGTTTTGGAAATTTTCCCCAAAAATAACATTGGAGAGTTTGATGGGTACAAGCTAACAATATAAGAGACTTATTTTACAAACTCTATTACAAAATAATGCAAATGCATGGGCTTTGTTTTTAATGCAATGGTAAGTCAAGGTGGATACAAAAGGAGGGCGTTAAAAAGAGAAATTATTTTGACTCTACTTCTATAAGTAAGGGGTTAGGATATTGGGGTATATGTCATGGAATCATTTATACTCCAAATTCAACCTCCAAATGACTATAAAGTCAACAGTTGAAATATTTGAGTGTTTGTCCCTAGAATGGTAATATCAAAGCACGAATAGGGAAGCATAACGTTAGCATACATGAATATATAACAAAAAAGAACAAAGGTTTAATTCAACATTCAACAAGTATTATTAAGCAACTTCATAAGTTACAAGAATACAATTACATATTGAAGAGTACAATTTTACAAGTCTGCTCATGTACACTAGAGATTTTACAATAAGTACACCTGATCATAGCTCACTAAGACACCAACTTATAGCCATCTCCGAACCTAAAGCATACATGAAACAAGAGGGTCAACACATGAGGTGTTGAGTCCAGGGAAGAAAGATACATATATAATAAGTTTTATATAACTTGAAAAGATATGTAGAAGTAAACGAACAAGTATAAATAAAGTTAAGTATTTAGCAAAATGAGAGCCCATGTTTTATGTCATTTTACTCTAATTATACCATCAATATCATGTGTTCATAAGGTCTTTTTTTACTACCTTCCCTATTGTAAGAGTTGATGAGGGTGTTCAAGATTAGCTAACCTTTTTAGTAAAGGACATCAAGGCCATCATCGAGAGCTAACCCTTTTATCATCAAGGTCTGTCCTTTCTTGACAACTCAGGTAAGACTCCCAGCCTTGTGTTCTTACCCCAAGACTATAGGTGGTGAACAAGGTTTGTATAGCAGAAATCTATATTATGTGTTGAAGTTATAAAAGTAACGAGGCAAAGCATCGATGTACAACACTATGATACTACATAGAAATATTTGAGAAAGTAAACAAGCATGCATAATATCAATTTGTAAGCAAGAAAGCCATAGTCAAATAACTATTAAAAGGTCATACCTGATTCATTATATTCATAACCCAAATTATCCTTGACCATCTATCCACAAGCAACACCTGATTAGGAACTACATTACATGTATGCATTAGATTCTCATCATTAGCCCTAACTAGTTCCATTTTAGGGTTTATGACCGAGTTAGGTTCAAAGTTGCTTATCAGTGCATGTGATGATCTTTTACTTAATTGGAGTACATAACGAAGGTGTGTTTCAGTTTCATGACATTTTGAGGTTCCATGCATTTTATATGAATATTCCAAGATTCAAGTCCCTTATGTATATATTAGGATCAAAAGACTCATGATAGAGAAACCAAGGTCAAGATTCACCACGATGTGAGGACCAATCATTAAAGATGGTTTTGGGTCAACAATATTAAGACATAAGAATCACATGTCAAGATTAGGTGGATGTCCCAATGTTTGGGCATCATAATCCAGCATACTCAACATGTATTCAAAAACCAACATATAGGACTTATGAAATCAGGGTCTAACATAATACCTAGGTGGGACATCCACATCAAATGGATCATAAGGGATGGTATAATATTCTCTAATTTGAGAGGAGGGGACACGAGATTAAGATCTCCATCAGAATCAAGGTGTAAGAAACACAAATCAAGACATTTATATCACATTAAGCAATAGGTTGATGCCATATGAATCCCACATTGCATATGAGATTTGTACATTAGCCATTTAGGTCACAAGGTATCATAAAATTACTAATTTTAGAGATCTAAAAGAGTTTGGTGGATAAAAGAGGTCAAATCCATCACTTGATTAAAGTATAGCTTGCATCCCCATAACGGTGTCAATTAATGCATATCATGTCACATTGACCAACCAAGAACATAGGCGGTGTTGCTGTGTATGCCCAGATAGGCAATCATATGATGATTGTAATGGCATATCTTGTAACCAATTTGATTAATAATAAAGGAATCTTCCATTTGTTTTGTTTTATTTAGTTATGATATAATGATGTTACATAATAAATTTCTAAAGAATGATGTTATTCGATGATGTATGTCTTCAGGTTGAGGACCTTAACAATGAGATCGTACAGATGTTAAGAGTATATAAATTCTTGTTATGTCCCTAGACGGTTTTTATTATGGAAGTTGATAGACAGCAATAACATATAAGACTAGAGTATGTTTTGGTTGATGATAGAATCTCATTAGTCATGATATGTGATATCAAACCAAACACATAGGTACTTGTTATAGAACAGTATATCAGACAGACCCGCCTTGAGAGTGATGCATGGAAATCATTGAATGGTAGTTAGAATCATCTCTCATATGATGGTGGCGATTTTGGTTCTTAGACCTAAAATCACTACATGTCACATATTGTTCAGTGTACTTTGACATCATCAAATGTGAGCTTGAATAAGGTTTACCATAAAGGTGACACTCAGATACATTGTGACACATGGGGAATGATTGTAAGTGATGTAGATGGGATTTGTCCCTCCTATAAGAGTTTTATATCTTGCCAACTTGATAAGCGAGAATGAGAAATGCATGATCATGCTCATGTGAGTCAACATGTGATATTGAGTTTGCATATATCTTAGACAATCTTCTCTAGTTCAAGTAACATGAATTAAACATTGAAGAGGATGATGATTCCATGCCTCAAGTTCAATCTAGATAATAGAGACAAAGGAATTATATGCTCATTATAACACTAATCACATATTGTAGGTTGAAGCTATTATCCAACTTTCCAATTACTTGGGTATCAATGATGTCTTGCTAGATACCACTCATTGCTTGTGAGTTGTGATGTTATAATTAGTTATGGACATTCACTGTCAACGTAACTTGGGACCTATAGGGTCACACACATAGGATCCACATTGAATAGGAGTTTGCTGAGGAACATGGTTATAACTTGATTACTATAGCATTAGGTATTCAATTTAAACAAGATTGGCAATCAGAACTCTAAAATGACCAAATCATCTACTGAATTGATCAGTTTATATGTATGAACTGACCGGTTCAAGTTCTAAAGTGGCTGCTTGGTTGATCAATGAGATTGGATCAAAGATTGGTGTTGACATCATGTTGTGCATTAATCGAATATTAACCACCAATACAGTTGTGAATAGTAAACATGGTTAATCGGTTGTCTCAAGGATTGAACTGATTGACTCACATGTGAACCAATCAGATCAGGTGTGAACCAATCGAGTCATGGTTCACATCTTCCAAAAAATTCATGAACATTCCATCTCTTCAACTTGCAGTTGATTTTGAAATCCTAACCCTCACCCTCCTATAAATAGAGGGACAGTTGAGGCTTTCAGAAGAAATAATAATAAGATCTAAAAATTATTATCTTGTCACAGTTGTGGTAACTTGAGAACCTGAGCTAGTCTTACCCATAAAAGGAAGAGACAACAAGGGAGAGAAATTCGATGCTATCATGTTGACTAGAAGAGACAACTCCTTCATGTCTGTTTCAAAAGAATGATAGGAGTTTCGGGTGGTCCGTGTGGACTACGTAGATGTGAGGAGGCCTTTGCCACCCTCTAAGGAGGATGTTGTCAACTGCCATCCACGGTGATCAACCAGGAGGCCACCATCGACAGCCATCCAAGTGCAACTTGAGAAAGAAGCATGATGTTGCAAGGATAGTCATTGGACTATCTTTAGGACCAGGTATATGCTTTGCAACCTTTCCTTCCCAATTTATAGTTATTGATGTGATATGCTGTCTAAGGGAAATATGATAGTAAAATTTTTGTTTCCGCTGCCATATCTGATGTCATATTTCCTGATAGTGGTATCGGAGCCATGTCAATTCACTATATTTTGGGACTTAATCTATATGATCAGATTTATGGTTTATCATTTATTTATTACATGATATGTGAATACCTAAATGATTAAAGCGCATGTTCGATTAAATACGCATACAATCCCTATATATATAATATATATGCAGTTATATGTGTCATCCTAAAAGTTTGAATTGATTGTGGATGTAAGGATTGTTATGACCAATAACCCCTAGATCTTTGTGCATAGTTGGATGGTTTTTATTCTTGTTTTATATCTCAATTTCCAATATTGAGCCTCTCTCTCCATTTTATATGTAAAAGTATTAATGCTTCCCTTCCTATGATCCCCTCAAATGTAACTCGAGGTTTTCCTATTACGATAGAATAATGTTAAATAGGATTAGGATAATTTTATTTCCTATTATGGCAAAGAAGGCATTTACCACCACACGAACGGACTGACTCAGAAGTCAAATGGATCAATTGGAGGACCGAGGAGGCCAGACGACAGGAGGAACTAACCAATCGGCTGGTGACCCAACTGATCGACTAGAGGAGTCCAGACATTGCTTGAATCAAATACCACTCGACCAATCTGAGAGACCAACTGACCAACCAGGAGGCCAACCGATCGGTTCAAGAGTTGAATTGATCGACCTAGACTGGTTTCAGCATAGATTTTCATCAACAACAGGTTACTATGTATGATGTGGACCTAGTAAAGAGTGGGACCTAATATGAAATCCACTCAAATGATACAATACAATAGTGGTGAGAAAATGATGGTCCAGACCATGAAATCAGACCAAACTGTTCAGTTCGGTCCGGTCCTAGATCGGTCTGAGTTTGGTCTGGTCCACGGTGTGGAAATTTTGGAAGTTTGGTCCGCGGTCCGGTCTGGTCCAGTGGTCAGGATCATAAATCAGTTTATATATATAATACATTGAAAATTGAATATATATTGTGTCACAAGTACAAACACATCACACATATAAACACTATTAGTGTAAATGTTTGATATTCATATTATATAATTGTTAAAAATAATTAACATTGTCTATTTTTACTATGAAATTAGTTTTGAAATACATAAAAAGTTTGATTGCGGTCTAAATGGTTTGGTCCCAATCCAATCCAATATTGAAACGCTCTGGTTCCAATCCGATCCAACTTCAAAATGGTCCCGTCTATAGTATATAAATTTGTTGAAATTCGGCCCTCGGTCCGATCTGATCCAGTTCTAGACCGATGCTCACCCCTACAATACAAGAGTCATGTAATAATAAATTAGTGGAAACAAAACTATTACAAAGTTATATGATGATTCATATACATTTATTCCTCACCATAAAAGGTGGTATAGCAAGTAAAAAGGTACATATCTAACAAAATTAATCACATGCAAGACATGTTGCAAAGGGCAACTTGGTCATCCAAGCTATCCTTAGGTCCAATATCTTATATATGATCTTTGCATCATTGTCCTCTATTGTACCTACACCTGGGTGGAAGGGAACATCACCCATAACATAGGAAACAAAGTGTATGTCAGCAAAGGTTGAGAATGTACATATAATAAATACTTTTGGTATTATATTGGGATATATGTGTAAAAGAGGTGTTCCCACAAGAAGGAGGATAATTGCAATTAGGTAAGTTCAAGAGAATTGTATCAAAAGAAATGAGGCATATAAAATTCAGATTAAAAACATAGAGAACAAAAGTTTCTTACCATAACAGATATCAACAATCTCAATATAAAACAATTACTTTTGCATGCATTATAATGAGACTAAATATATCTAAAATAGGGCCATAAATGCATAAGTTCATGGCCTACAAAGAATAAGGGTGGAAAGTCACACCCCTGGAGGAATACGCACGCCCTATATAAATATATGGTTGTACATAATTACCATTATTCTAGATATTCTAGTCAAACATGTAGCATGCATATATAGAGTGGCAAGACTAGCATTCTAGTCAATTTTTCATAAATGACAATCACAACATGAGAGATCTTGAGATCCATTATAAAAGAATAATTCATCAACCACAATATTATATGTATCAAAATTAGGAATTATGAATGCCAAATAAATGAATTTCAAGTAGAATTAAAAGTTCAAGAGATGCCTCATTAAAATAAATGTAGTTTTTAGTCAAATAATGCCTAAAATAAAATAGAGGATGTACATTCCTAGTCTTCAGGACTAGCGGTTAACTCAATAGGAATATACTTGGTCCAAGAAGTCAAGCTTTCACCCTAAGAACACATAGGGTATGTTAGGAAAACTAAGAAAACATGTAAATATGTTCCTAGTATAGATATACATGTTGTACTTACCCTAATTTGGGATCACCTAATTGCATATTAGGGTTTATAATCGTACTACATGAAGATAGGACACAATATGTCTTTATATAGGTAGGGATTACAACATTGGTGGGTTATATTACATGTCCATTTGATTTCAAATGACCCATTTATTTCCCTACAATAGACCTATGCATCATATTTAGCATTTAGGTGTACATACACGTTTTATTATCAAATCCTTCATTGTACCCTAAATACGAGATTGTACTATCTAGATAAATGAAAGTATATTATGATATTAGTCTTAACCAAAATGTCATCCATACTAATATTTATAAAGCAATATTCTTAATGATCCCCTTGTCTCATACCCGATCTCATTCAACTTAGTAAACCTTGATAGATGTATATCCAGTCCTCATATTCTTTACTAGTCACCATTGAATTTATATACACATATATGGGTATCTAAGGTTTGTATGATATATGGAAAGAACGTTATTGTTTACCAAGTGTTCTTATTAACAAGCCTTAAGTTTTCAAATAACTTCTTAACAACTTGTAAACCCAATCTGATTCATTAGTATAACCCAGTTCTACTTATAAATCATCTAGCAATCATCTCAATGAATAACTAGGACATCATCATTAACTAGTTCACTGAATACAATAATTGAAGTAGGTATATAATTCTTGATATAGATATTTATATATGTGGATGTTAATATGCTCATGTCTACACTTTGAGGGTGCAAAACTAGATAAACTAACCAATGTAATTAGACTAACAATTTTTTTTTGTCTAATTGACTTTTAAAATTGGAACCATATAAGAGAAACTGACCTTTCATTTGTTGTACCCCAACAAAAACTTTGATGAATTGGTTCTTCTGATCAAAATATGGTAGTGACATGGACTGGAGATAGTTGGGGTAACAGTATCGGATGAGAGGCAATAGTTATCAACCAGCTACTCACAACTGCAGGTTTGTTTTTTAGAAGGGCACCGCAAGGAAGGGGAAAAGAGAGGGGTTCTAATGGTGACTATGCTAGATTGGTGGTGGTCATACTAGCAAGGCTAATATTGTGGTAGATTAGTGGAAGTATAGGGAACTGCTACTTCATCCTCGTCATATTTTTGGTGTTTGTAGAGAAGTGCAGCGGTTCTTGTATGTTGCAGATATATGATGCATGGAAGGATGAGGAGGAGGACTTGTAGGTGGTGTGGTGTAGCAGCATGCAATCAGACTTTGTTGATCAGTCTTAGTAGTATAGGAGGATCTGAGGAGGTGCTAGTGAGGTCAAATCTAATAGGGTCACAAACGTGTGGGCACTTGGTTGTCATGGTCGTTGGGTACAGGGTGAAGTAGAGGAGATATCCATGATGGCAGGCTAGGTGGTGAAGGAAGAAGAGGGACATGGTATATGTAGGAGGAGCACTCTTTTGTCAGTGATCTATAGGTCTCTCGATGGCCATCCTAGCAGATGACAAGGGTTGTGTTATAACGGCCAGTGAGATGGAGGAGGTATTGGAGGCAAACCCCATGGTGGTGGCGGGTCTATATGTGAAGAAAGGAGGTAGAAGACCATACCTCAAGCTGAGAGTCAATCGGCATCACACAAGGGGTTGATGGCAGTTGCAACATGACTTGCGTTAGTGGAACATGGAAGACAATAAGTGACAGCAATCTTCTATCATGATTGTCAACACCGGAGAGAGCGGAATTCATTGTTAGGGTTTTAGGAGGATGGACAGATGGAGGGGAAGGGAGGAAGTGAGGAAGAGAAGAAGAATTGACCACTGTGGTCTACACCAATTGGCAATTTGTAGGTGCAAGAATAGGTACAAGTGTGGTTAGGACCTGGGCAATATGCATCAACGGGTTGGAACATGTGAAGGGGAGGGATAAAGAAGAAGAAGAGGAAGGAAGAGGAGGAGAAGGAGATGTCAAGCAAGAGTGGACGGCTTCTTGTGTGAACTAGTCATCCACTGAGAGCATGAGATGTGTAGGGGTAAGGGAGGAAGAAGATAGGGAAAATGACAGACTGGGTAAAAAATGATAAATGGATCATTAATGTGATCATGAAATTTTAATTAAACCTATGTACAAAATACCCTTCTCTATTTTTAATCGATTAGTGGATGTATTTAACATCCAATTAATATGAAATTTATTAGGTTGGTTAATTATAATATGAGGAATCTGAATTTAAGACTAATTTTATCTTTTGACATCTATGGGTGCATGATTCTATTACTTATATTCTAATTACTCAATGAATTCATTTATTACCTATCTCATTTATTTATAGGATAGTATGTCATATTTTCTTCATGTTATTTTTCTCACTACTCCTAGGATGATAATGGAGTTACAAGTCATATTCAAAACTTGTTAAATAGTTAATTCGTATATTTAACCTTAATTAAAGTGTTAAATACTTAGTTGGTCCTAAACCTCATGGTAAGGGATATTTATCATCTTATCATGATTCTCTTACTAAAAAAACTACTAAGTCGTCTAAATAAGGGGAAATGGTCCAAATATTAATTATAATTAAAAAGGAGCCTAATGAAAGGGAGGTCTGATCTATGACCCCAGATTTGGGTATGTTACAGACCTTATGTGGTAGTAATTCTTTGTGGCTCCAGGAATTACATTTAGTATGGCCATAACCATCGCTCTTGTTTTATAATTGCATATTTTGTTTGTGGATATAGTATGTATATGATACATATAAGTATGTAGTGATTGGATATGTATATATTTTAATATAAATATAAAATCCCTCAATCAACTATTAAGTCTTAGTTTCTTTCTATAAGAAATAATGAAAAACTTGATCAACTAAGTGTGGGCACACCAAGCATGGTGCATTGTCCACCTCATGGAAATGTGATGGTAGTCATGTGGGCCTGCCAAGCAGGGTGCATTAGTATCATGTTTCCTTTTGGGTCAAACTTAACTAGGTGACCTTAATGAGATTAAGGTCTAGAATCATGCAGATGATTATAGTTAAGAGTTGCACAAACCATCTATCTAAGAATTGCAGGAGATGCAATTGGAAAAATTTTCCTACCTTAATAATTGGTATGGACACTGGTGTTATCTGGGTAATAACTCAATTGTTTGGGTCTTGGATGACTACAAGGTTGTATGTTGCAATCTTTCGAATTGGTATCTGAGGGCTATCAATTTGAGAAAAATAGTGGGAGCAATAATAAATTAAATGCCTAATTAAAAATCATCAAATTTTATTTTAATCTAATCAAATCAAAAGTGTTTTGCAAATTGTAATTTTTCCTTGTAGAATAAAATGATAACCAATAACATGTTTTCCTTGCAATCAGTCCTTGAGAAGGACAAGTTAAATGGTAACAATTTCCATGATTGTTTTAGGACATTGAGAATCATTCTCACACAAGAGTGTAAGCTATATTCCTAGAGACACCAAAGCCAGATGAACCTGCTCTCATTGTGCCTAAGTCTCACAGGGATACTTACAAGAAGCAATATAAAGATATCATAGATGTCAAGTGTTTGATGTTGTGTTCAATGAACTATAAGTTATAGAGACAACATGAGAACATGGATGTTTTTGAGATGGTAACACATTTTCAGAACATGTATCAAGATCAGGCACGATAAGAGAGAGATATGATGTCTCCACGGCACTAGTCAAATGCCACATGGCAGAAGGAGATACAGTAGGTACCCATGTGCTTAAGATTATTGGGTATGTGGAGAACCTTGCTAGACTAAGATTTCCCTTGGGTCAAGAGTTGGTCACATATGTGATTCTGCAGCCATTTCCAGAGTCATACAACCAGTTTGTCATGAACTACAACATGAATGATTTTGACAAGTTGTTGTCAGAATTACTTGGCATGTTGAGAAAAGCTAAAGCACTAATGAAGAAAGACAAGTCCAAGTCTATGATGATGGTTAGCAGAGGAAAAGGAAAGTCTAAGGGAAAAGGCAAAGTTAAGAAGATCTAAAGCTAGACAGAAGCCCAAGTCTTTTGCACTCTAAGCAAAAGGAGGGGTGACCAAGGGAGGCAATCGTCACCATTATCATCAACCTAGAAACTAGAAGAGGAATTTCCCCCCTCTCTACTTAGAGTAACTGAGGAAGAATAAGGAGGGGATAGAGATCTTCATTTCAGGTATATAATTTGTTGAGATAAATTTGTCTACTTCTTCATCATGGGTACTAGATACCAGATTTTGATATAACATGTGTTCGAATGTGCAGGATCTAAAAAGAAGTAAGACTTTAAGAAAGGGAGAGGTCAAACTATTCATTGCAAATGGAGCAAGAGTTGTTGTCGCTGCATTTGGAACCTTTAGTTTATCTTTGTCCACAGGGCTTGTAATAGAGTTAAAGAATTTCTATTTTGTACTTGCTATGAATAAAAACATTATTTATGTATCTTGTATGGACAATGATGGATTTTAATTTCATATAAAGAATGGTCAATGTTCTACTTCAAGATATGAGATCTTTTATGGTGGTGCCCCAATGTCCTATGGTCTTTATTTGTTAGATCTAAAGACAAAGGTTGATAACATAAATACCAAAATATTAAAACTTGATAACTCAAACAAAATATACCTTTGGCATTGTCCTCTAGGGCATATCAATGAGAAATAAATTTCTAGACTCTATAAAGATGGATATCTAGACTCTCTTGATATCGATCAATAGAGACATGTGAGTCTTGTTTGTTGGGAAATATGACAAAGACTCACTTCACTGGTAACATTGAGAGGGCTAGTGATCTATAAGGACTCATACATACTAATGTATGTGACCCTTTTAGAACAAATGCTAGCAGTGGTTATCAGTACTTCATTACCTTTACTAATAATTTTAGTAGGTATGGTTCTGATTAATTGATGAAATATAAGTCAGAAACTCTTGAAAAATTCAAGGGTTTCATAAATCAAGTACAGAACCAACTTGGTAAAAGTATTAAGACACTTTGTTCTGATAGAGGTGGGGAATACTTAAGCTAAGAGTTTGAGGAACTTTTGTGAGATCTTGGTACTCCACCTAGAACACCACAGCATAACAGTGCATCAGAAAGAAGGAATCGCACATTATTGGATATGGATCAATGATGAGTTTTGTTGATCTTTCGACTTCCTTCTGGGGTTATGCTCTAATAATCATTCCATTTACATTAAATTGTGTGCCATCTAAATTGGTTCAAAAGACACCATGCGAGATATGGTACAGGAAGTGGCCCAATGTGTCTCTTATGAACATTTGGGGATGTGAAGCTTATGTGAAAAGTAGTTTCTCAAAAATCTTGGATCCAAAATTGATAAATGTTATTTTATTGGATATCCTAGGAAAACCAGACAAAACTACTTTTATACTCCATCTGACAATAGAGTGTTTGTTTCCAGGGATGTTGTATTCCTAGAAAAGGAATTCATTTTCAAAGGAATTAGTAGGAGGGTAGTAGAATTCGAAGAGGTTCAAGACCAGCAAGAAAACATTGAACCTATAGAGGTACAAGAGGAACATAGAGGTCACAAACTATTGTGTAATCTCAAATTCCTCATGTAACATAGGAACCTCACAGATCTAGTAGAGCATGCCTTGAGCCAGATAGATTTGGTTATCTTGTGACTAAGAAGGTGATGAGTCAGTCATTGATGATGAGACAACTACCTGCCTAGAAACTGTTTGGCTTGAAGCCATGAGATCTGAGATGGAATATATGTACACCAACAAGTTATGGACCTTGGTGGATCCATATGAAGGGGTAAAGCCCATAGGGTGCAAGTGGGTCTACAAGAAGAAAACTGGCATGGATGGTAATGTAAAAACTTATATAGGTCGATTGGTTGCAAAGGGTTTCAGACAAGTTCAAGGTGTTGACTATGATGAAACATTTACTCCAATTGCCATGGTTAAGTCCATAAGGATCATTCTTTCCATTGTAGCTTATCATGACTATGAGATTTAGTATATGGATGCTAAAATTGCATTTCTTAACGAGAATATTCTTGAGAATATGTACATGACCCAACCTGAGGGTTTTATAAATTCAAATGATGATAGTCTATAAGGTAGAAATGTCAATTTATGGAGTAAAGAAAGCATACCGGAGCTCGAAACTTTGATTTGAAAAAACATTCAAAGAGTTTGGTTTTAGTCAAAATGAAGATGAACCGCGTTTTAACAAAAAGGTTAGTGGGAGAATGATTGTATTCCTCATATTGTATGTGGATGACATACTATTGATGGGGAATGGCATCCCTATTTTACAGATGGTAAAACATGGATAGAAAATACATTATCTATAAAGGACTTAGACGAATCATCCTATGAATATGGAATCGAGATCTACAGAGATAGATCTAGATGGATTCTTGGCCTAAGCTAGAGCACATACATTTACAAGGTTTTGAAAAGGTTTAGCATGAAGATCTCAAAGAGAGGAAACTTACTTGTGTCTTATGGCATTACTATCTCTAGGGCTCAATGTCCTAGTTCTTGTGAAGAACGGGCATAAGTAAGATTCCATATGCATATGCAATTGGGTCTATCATGTGCGCAATGTTATGTACTCCCCCATATGTCTCATATGCCTCGAGTATGACTAACAGGTATTAGTCAGATTCTGGTGAAAGTCACTCGATTTTCGTAAAGAACGTCCTTAAGTACTTGAGAAGAACTAAGGGTCAATTCCTTGTCTAGGGTGGTGAGAAAGAGTTGGTGGTAAAGGCTTAAACTGATGCAAGCTTCCAAGCTGATAAAGATGACTATAGATTGTAATATGAATTTGTGTTTGCCTAAACAATGTTGTAAGTTTGAAGATTTCCAAGTAAGAGACAGTTGTTGATTCTACAATAGAGGTCGAGTATATTACTTCATCTAATGCAGCAAAAAAGGTTGTTTGGATCAAGAAGTTCATTTCTAAAGTTTGGGTGGTTCCAAGCATTAGCGATGCAGTAGAGCTACTATAGCACAAGCTAAAGAACTCATATTGCATCAGCATTCCAAGCACACACGACGGTGATTCCATCTCATTCAAGAGATCATACAATAAAAAGATGTGAAGATTTGTAGAGTACCAACTGAAAGCAATGTGGCTGACCCCTTGATAAAAGCACTCTCATAGCAGAAGGATGAAGATCATGTCAGATCACTTGGGATTAAGTTCACGGGTGATTGGCTCTAAGTGCTAGTGGGATTTTGTTGGTATGTGCCTGGAGAGTGAACCATATGATGATTTTAATGGCATAACTTGCAAACAATTTGATTAATAATAAAGGCAATCTTCCATTTATTATGTTTTATTTAGTAATGAGATAATGATGTCACAAAACAAATGTCTAAAGAATGACGTTACTCAATGGCGTATGTCTTCAGGTTGAGGACCTGAATAATGAGATCACACATATGTTCATAGTATAGGATGTTAAGAGCACATATATTCTTGTTATGTCCCTAGATGGTTGTTATTGTGGAAGTTGATAGAAAGGAATGACATGCAATACTAGAGTGTGTGTTGGTTGATTACAGAATCTCATTTGTCATGATACATGATATCAAACCAAACACATAGGTACTTATTAGAGAATAGTGCTTTGGACAGACACACATTGAGAGTAATGTATGGAAACCATTAAATGATAGTCAAAATTAGCTCACATAGTGATGGCGATGATTGTGGTTCTTAGACCTAAAATCACTACACTCATCACATGTCATTCGATGTACTTTGAGATCATCCAATGTGACCTTGAATAAGGGTTACCATAAAGGTGATGATCGGATATATTATGACACATTGAGAATGACTATGAGTGATTTAGATGGGATCTGTCCCTCCTATAAGTGTTTGATATATTGGCCACTTGATAAGTGAGATTGAGAAATGCATGGCCATGCTCATGTGAGTCAGTATGTAATATTGAGTTTGCATATCTCAGACAGTCACTAGTTCAAGGAACATGGATTGAACGTTGAACATGATGACATTTTACCTTGAGTTCAATCTAGATATCAGAGACAAAGGAACTATACAATCAATCTAACATTAATCACATATTATATGTTGAAGTTGTTCTCCAACTTTTCATTACTTAGGTAGCAATGATGTCTTTCTAGATACCACTCATTATTTTTATGTCATAAATTAGTTATGGACATTCATTTTCGATTTAAGTCTGACCTATAGGGTCACACACATAGGATGCACCTAGAATAGGAGTTTACTCATGAATGTGGTTTAAACTTGATTACTAAAGTGTTAGGTATTCAATTTAAACAAGATTGGCAATCAGAACTTTGAAATGGCCAGTTCAACTAGTGAACCGATCGGTTTAGATGTATGAGCCACTGGTTGAGGTTGTGAAC
This sequence comes from Alisma plantago-aquatica, assembly GCA_963693085.1. NCBI lineage: Eukaryota > Viridiplantae > Streptophyta > Magnoliopsida > Alismatales > Alismataceae > Alisma > Alisma plantago-aquatica. The sequence goes on along the minus strand of OY856412.1, from coordinate 1,326,163,182 downwards.
CGACCGTTTGGTTGATCAATGAGATGGTCAAGGATTGGTGTTGACGTCATGTTGTGCATTAATCAAATATTAAAAGCTAATATAATTGTGAATGGGAAACATGGTGAACCGATCATTTCAAGGGTTGAATCGATCGACTCACATGTGAAGCGACCGATTTAGGTGTGAATCAGATGGTTCATGGTTCGTAGGTTCTAGAAAATTTATGAAATTTCATCTCCTTGACTCCTAGTTGATCTAGAAATCTTGATCCTGATCCTCCTATAAATAGAGGGTGGTCGAGGCTTTGTGAACACACACAACCATAAGTTGTGATAATTGTTGTCTTCACATAGTTGTGGTAATGTGAGAACCCAAGCAAGTCTTACCCATAAAAGGGAGAGACAACAAGGGAGATCAAGTCGATATTAGCATATTAACTAGAAGAGACAACTCATTCTTGTCTATTCTAAAAGAATGACATAAGTTACCAATGGTACGCATGGACTATATAGAGGCAAAAGGGGCTTTGCCACCAGCTAAGGAGGATGTTGTCAACAACCGTCTGTGGTGATCAATCAAGAGGCCACCATCGACAGCCATCCAGGTGCAACTTGAGAAAGAAACATGTTGTTGTAAGGATAGTCGTTAGACTTGCTCCAGGACCAGGTATATACCTTGCAATCTTTCCATCCCGATTCATAGTTTTTGATGCGATCTACTATCTAAGGATAATATGACAGTAAAAAAATTATTTTCACTACCATATTTGATGCCATATTTCCCAACAGGAGGTCTAAAGGGTAATATTAGGCTCATGAGGTTCATAGCTTATTGATTCCAAGGTTAGTTAGACTAGTCAACATTAAGGTTCAAGATTAGAATAATAGAGCATTGTACATTATTAAAGACTCAAATAGTCGTGTGTGTGTATATATATATATATATATATATATATGTATGTATGTGTGTGTGTGCGTGTTAAACAAGTGCGAGAATGGTAGTTTGGGCCTTCATTTAGGTCACAATTACATAAAAGGTACGGATCTGATGTTTAGGGGTCTAAATATGCACTCTTGTTTCAAGATTCATCATAATATTGCACTAAATGTGGTCAACATAGTCAAAGATTAATTTTTCAATGAAATAAGAAGATTATAAGTAGTTTTAGATTTTGTAAGTGTATCTAAGGGGTAGATCTCATTGAGATGATGAAAATAGCATATTGTTTTGATATATTTGGACAAAAGGGTGAGGAAGATACAAATCTTTGAACATTTTAATGAGAAATAGAGACTTGACTTTAGGTGTTCCCATAATAATGTACATGGTGCATGGGTCGTTGATGAGTGACTCATGGTTCTCAATTATGCACACCAGAATCTCACTCGCGGTCAAGCGGGGTTAGTTTGCTCATTGATCAGACACTTTCCAATTGAGAGAGAACGACGGATGGGTCGGGCCCACTTCATATCCATTTTGTTGGAGGGTGACACCTTAGATTTCACAGTGGAGAGCTCGTCTCTCCTATCCAATCGAGTCCTTCCCAAGCGCAGCCACATAGCAGCAACCTTTGTCGACGCCCCAAGGAAGCATTTGCATAGGGCCTCTCTGAGGCTCGCAGAGGTGTCACATGGACCCGTACAAGAGTTGTGAACCCCATACCTGGGTCAAACGATAGTGGGGTGGACTAAAAGCCAAACCCCCAAAGGTATCTTGGCGGTGGCTCCAATCATCATAGGAAAAAATAAAAGATTGGGGAGTGAGCCATGGTGTGGAAAATGCAAATTAAAAGGGGAAAAGGAAGAGGAAGAAGAAACAAGGGGTTTGGTGTTGTTAATTTTAGCCAAAGAGCAAGAATTGATGGTTATTGGTTGGCACTAAATTGGGTAGGTGGCGATAGCGCAAAGGGTGCTAGCTCTAGTACAGAGGAAGAAGACAACTTCCTAACCCTCAGATCGTCGTTCAATCTGGGGCCCACGAGATGAATGGTCTAGTTTGGCTATTCATGATGGCCAAGACAGATCAAGTTGGATCACCATTGGGGTGAAAACGCACGCGGGGCTGGGCTCCAACTAGGCCGGACCAAGTGGAGTTATATAGATTCTAATTTTAAGATAACTCAAAAATTTTCATATAATCGTAACTTGAGCTACCTAAGTCCGATTGGGGTGATTTTTTGGTTATTGGAAAGATATATAATTGAAATATCTACAATATTATATGCACTATAGAGTAAGTTGATCACATCAATAAGTGTTAATTTCAACTGTAAGATGATGATTCATTCACACATGAAACTTAGATCAAATGTGCAAATTAATGTCATGCATTGTGAAATTGAAAATTGATGTGACTAAATTGAAGCATCACCACATCCAAACTATGAAATACGAGTAATAAGTAAAGTTGAAGAAAGAGAAAAAGTATACTAGAGGAGAGAGAAAAGTTAGGTTGTCATGGTATAAAGGTTGATTTTTGATAAATTATATTAATAGACATGTAAGAAATCTAAACAAACTAAGTTAAGATTGAAGATGATAGTCACAAACTAACATTAACTATCAAACTAAGTAAAACTAGTCAAACCTTGACTACTTTTAAAGCCTAACACTATGAGATAACCAATTCGATAGCAATTATCAGGAAAGCAACTCCACAAACACAAAGAAAATAGGGTTTTTAGGGGTAAAATCAATCAAGATATGCAACGGTTGTTTTGTGTACCATGATTGATTAAAACATGCACTTGGGGTGAACAACATCCAAAGAGATGTATGCTACTAAACTAAACAGCAAATGTGGGTCCTAAGTGGGTCATATTTTACTTGGTGTCCATGGATGGCATGAGCGACATAGAAGAAAATAGATCTTGTATCATCACTGATCTAGCCTTATAAGGCTCAATTGACAAGGGAAGAATGAATCCACATAGCATTATACATGAGTCTAAAGTTTCCAAGTGTATCTCTTCTCAAACACTTGGTAGAGATTGGTATTACATAGGGTTTGAGGGAGTATTTCAGCCCTTAACCTCCTATCAAATGTTTCCTTGATCTTTGCCAAGTGGGAGGGAAGCAATACACCCACAAACCTAAAGTTCTCACCTAGGGTTAGTGGGGTAGGGAGATATTAGGTTAGTATAAACAAAAGACAAATTTCTTCAAGCCAACTTGACTCTTTTCCCCAATATCTCTCTTCTCTATATACCGTACATGGCATCAAGAACAAAACCAAACAAGAATGAGATATCTGGAAAAGATATTTAGCATAAAGTAGAATTATAATAAATTAAACAATTTTATACATGTTCATCCCCACATAACATGGTATAACAGCACCATTAACCCCAAAATAGCACACAATAATCCTAATTGCGATATTAATAAAGCATGGAGAGAGAAGGAGATAGAAGGATCCATAGAATACATGTACTAAATGTATCTAGAAACCCCACCCCTTCTTATTATCTTTTCTTGGAATATATACCAATGGATCCATCATGGGCAGAATGGAAAATGAAAGTGGAATGGTAGGGGTTAGAGCTTTGGTGGTGGAGGATGGATTTGACATATTATGGGACAAGTCTAGGGTGAAGTGGAGTGTATTATTGAGTGTTTCTAGTCTTTTAGTGATTGCCATTTGAAGTCTTTTCTATTAGGGTTCGGTGATGGGGATCAACCCTTATAAGTGGTGTAATTTGGAAACTTTGATGGAATGTATGGGTTATATAAAAGCTACATTATTGTTTTTGTGACGTACACCCACCATCATTTAAGATAACAAGCGTCGTCAGCTGTAACAAAACATTGCGGAAGCGATCATTTGCAGCGGATTAGCAAAAATCACTAAAAATTAAAACCATTTGCAAAGAGATCCATTCACAGGAAATCTCTTTCATTCATAACCAAAGTAAAATTTTACATCCTGGTTCATATATTCATGTACTATTACTTCTCGAGGAATACAAACATCAATTACTCTGTCTTAACTGTACACATGTAGTATAAAACCCTCAAGGCTTAAAGCCAAAATCTCAGATCGAATCTTCAAAACATTACTCCTAGGACCCGAGAGTACAGAGACAACTCATAGGACTATCTATATACAACTTGACAGCTCATATCCCCACCTGGGATTTACTGATGTCTCTGCTACTGTTGCTGCTGCTCTTCCTCTGTAATAGGTTCTTTGCCTTTTCGTCGGCGGTTACCTAAAAATGTTAATCCTACGGGGGTGAGACAATATGTAAATTGCCCCAGCGAGAGATATAACTCTCCACTGAAAACATTGTTATTGCAGTTTAATGGAAATAAACTGGACAATGGAATCATATGTAATCAACAGCAGATAACTCAATATCTATGCAGTTTAGAGCAACATTCTTATGCAAGAATATCAATTATAACTTGATTAAGCAGCATGTCTCTATTCAATAAAGAATTGAATAACACATATAACATTTATGCATTTAGATCATGCTAAGCAGGATAACATCAATCGGTGATTCTCGTATTTCAAAACTTATGCAAATACGCTACTCGGCTGATTACGTTTTACAAACATAACTTAAGCTCTAAGGAGATGAGGTATACCGCTCATACTCCAACCGACCACTTTTAGGAGTCAAAATCGGTACCATACAAAGTCATTGGAAGAGCCGACTTCCATGACCTCTCACGTCCCGATCAGTGCGGGATCACATGCAGGACATCTTGTATCTCTGCTAACATAGCTTTCCAGGGTATACTGGAAACTTCGCTATAGAGTTACATCCGCAACTGTACTCTCGCCGGCAGTCGAGAGATTTCATGTTTATCTCTGTCGACCCGACATAATTTGGGGGAATAATGAAACATCCAACCCAACGTCAGGAGATTCGTGATACATCCAACCTGACAACGTGAGTAATTGAGAGGTTTGTTATTAACCTTTCCTCAATTCCCTCACACGGACGTAAGGATATTTTCGCCTATTTACCCCTGTATATTCAAAAATATACGAATTCCAAGAGATCCCTTAGGAAAACCTGTTTCACCATCACCTGCTTCTGACGATGATGGATCTATGGTCAGAGCACTACATGAATAGATTTCACTTGAATAATTAAGTACATTATCGTATTCTTTTAGCATCAATCAAGTTCTCAATCATAACTTATTAACACAAAGCTATAAAGAAACATGTACTTATTTTCAGCAATATACTTCTTAATCTCTGTAAGACATTGGGATCTTAATCCCTCTTTTCAACACAATAACCATGTAATCCTGGGTATTCAAACCCTTAGCTCATTACCTGAGCATTGTTACCTTTTTCTCAGGTAACTAACACCTTTAGGTCATCTGACCAAGGTAAGTATGATACTTGCTACACAAGCATCCATCCTGGCACTTGAGGCCCATTAACTCTCTTGCTACCTCTTACCAGGCAACAAGGTATATTATGGCACACAAGGCCCAATAAACAATTCAATTTAATAACACATCATAGCTCATACATGGCTATGCCCATCATCTCATGATACCTGCATGGTTAGCACATATGATAGCAGTACATCAATTATCTATCAACACCATGCAAAACAAATGTATCATTATTTCAAGGGTATCATCCTTATTCCTTTATTAGGATTAGGGTTTCCTATCACATATCTCATGTATCCTTCATCCAATTATATTGGACTTATAACACATCAAGGTATACGACCATATTAGGTCACTTTCAAATCATCTATAAGTCAATTATAGAGCACCACGACCGTGCAACCAGGAACGGTCGTGCAAAGAAAGTCACCACGGCCGTGCTACCTTGCACGGTCATGCAAAGTGAATCCACCACGGCCGTGCTACCTTGCACGGTCGTGCAAAGGAAAGATACCACAGCCGCGCTACCTTACACGGACGTGCTACAGAAGTTCACCTCATGAATCATATTCAAGTATGAATTTTATTCTTTCATTAGGGATTAGGGTTTCACATACCATCTCCCTTCTTTAGAATAGGGATTGCATATAGCATCACCCTTCATTAGGGTTTCATATCACGTTGCCCATAATTAGGGTTTACTAATCATTCCCAATTAGGGTTTCTCATGAAATCACCCTCAATTAGGGTTTCACATGGATATACCCTCAGTTAGGGTTTCACATGGATACACCCTCAACTCGGGTTTCACATGGATACATCCTCGACTAGGGTTTACTATTCATCCTAATTAGTGATTTCACATGTAGACAGCCTCTTATTAGGGTTATACATGGAATCAGCCTCAATTAGGGTTTACATCATGTATTGGATCCATGCATTTGTTATGCATTATTGATTAGTACCATTAAGGGTATCTCTCACCTAATTACAATATGTTTCCAAAAAGGTTTGATCAATTGGACCTTCAATAACATGAGGTATCCGATTGAATTAGGGTTTCCAATGTTGATTCCTTCAATTATTGAATTCATGGAACCAATCATCAATTGGACCTATGCTCATACTTTAATTGAGTTAAATAGGTCAACCTTCAACTGATTTGACCCTCAATTGAACCTCAATTGGTCATCAATTAGGGTTTGAATCAATTGACTTAGGGTTTGGAATCGATGATCCTTCAATACTAATCAATGTAAGACTAGTTGCTTTGAAACCATTGAACCATCAACCAAATTGGGTATGACCTGACCCCAAACGGTCTTGAGGTCGTTTGGATGACCTCCAAACGGTCTTGAGACCGTTTTCCCATCATATCACTCAAATCCAAGCCATCCAATTAAGGTTTGGATCATTGAATTGATCACCAAATCAGCAATTGATTACACTTCAACTTAGTGACATTGGATCTTCAATTGCTTAACCATACTCAACCCTAGACCTCCAAACGGTCTTGGGTGACCCCCAAACGGTCTTGAGACCGTTTGGATGAGCTCCAAACGGTCTTGAGACCGTTTGTCTCATCCAAACCTTGGATTCTAGTGAAAAATCATCAAGGTTTGGTCTATCGAGTTGATCAACAAATCAGCACTTAACTGCAATATGATTGGTACCTTTGGACCTTCAATTGATCAACTATACTTGACCCCAGACCTCCAAACGGTCTTGGGGTGACCCCCAAACGGTCTTGAGACCGTTTGGGTGATCCCCAAACGGTCTTGAAACCGTTTGGGATAATCAACCCAAAATCTCCAATTAACTCATTGGAATTTTAGCACTGTTTTCAATTAGGGTTTGCCCAATTGAATAGCCTTCAACTCACGATTCCTTGGGAGTTAATCCCTCAAATTTGCTGAGTCATTATAACACATCATTAGGAACAGTAATACCAAACGTTAAACCCTTGGTCAACGCACTCAAACGGTCTTGAGACCGTTTTCCCAAAGAGTTCAATTAAATCAGATTGATAATCAGCACTTAATCCAATTAGGTTTCCCTAATTGATTAGCCTTCAAATCACGAATCCTTGGGAGTTAATCCCTAAAATTTGGAGGGTCCTCAACCAACATAATTATGAACAGGAATCCCAAATGGTCAATGCTTGGTCAACTCACTCAAACGGTCTTGAAACCGTTTGCCCAAACAGGTCAAGTTAATCAGGTTGAAAATCAGCATTTAATTCAATTCGATTTGCCTAATTGATTGGCCTTCAACTCTATATTACTTTGGAGTTAACCCCTCAAATTTGGTGGGTCATTATACTACATAATTAGGAACAAAATTCCCAAACGGTCAACGCTTGGTCAACCATCATAAACGGTTTTGAAACCGTTTTCTCCCAAATGGTTTCAAACCGTTTTCCCTTAAACGGTTTGCTAAAACTGCATAGCCAATCAAATTAAAACGATTTGGAGTAGCTATAATTACCGTTTGGCTTGGTACTTTTCTTTGGATAAGCATGTAGGATGATGTCATCATCCCCTTCCTTCGAAAAACCAAGAACAGCAACCGTTCTTGATGGAAATTGCAGCAAAGAAACAAGAGTGTATCAAATTGAAGAAATCAATCAACAAAGCATAGAGAATTGATGCAATAGCAATGTTTAAGGGTTTAAGTTATAAAACCCGCCTCCAATTGAGCTCCAAAGCTCCAATCTCACGCCATTAATGGTGGATGAAGCTCTTGCAACTCCCCCTAGGCTCGTCCTCAAGCTTTTGATTGTAACAGTTGGCCAGGGTTGAAGAGGAGATCGAAATAAGAAGGAATCCATAATTTATTTTTGATTTCCACCATGAAATCATGAAGAACAAGGGTCAAGAAGCTTACCAACAGGTTGGGGCTCGTCCTCCTGTTGCTCCTAAGTCCCCTTGAGCTCACCCAAAGCAAAGGAAGAAGAAAGGGCCGAAAAAGTCTTTCAATTGATTTGGAAAAGGCACTTTTATAAGGAAATTGATGAGAGAGAAAATGCCTTATAAAAATCCAATTAATTCAAAAATTATGGCCACCTCTCCCCCCTCAACTCCATGGATACGAGGCATCTCCCTTTTCCTTTTATTCCCCTTCATTATCCTCAATTTAAAGAAAAGCAAATTAAGCACCTTAATCATATTATATTAATATCCCATATGTGAGTGGAATTACTTTCCTTTATAATAAGGTGAGTGGAGTTTCACCTCCTTTAGATATTTTCATTCCTTATCTTGGCAAAAGAACGTACATCCTTATTCAAAATCAACCAATAACATTTTGGTTGAAGGCCCTTTAATTAATACATTCATTGTTTCTCTAAATTGAATTAAGGTTTCAATTAGGATTAAATCTTGATTATTTTAATATCAAGATTCTCTCTCCTCCAACTTAATTCAAATGAGGCAACCCTCTCATTTTATTTTCTCTACATGATGTCCAGAAACATTAGGGACCTAATTGAAGTGGTAAATTGCATATTGAACCCTTGGTTTTGGGTAAATTGCACATTACACCAAAACTAGGTTTTAATGCACAAGGATTGCTTTACAAGCTTAATCTTGGTGTCCAAGCTTGTGGAAACCATACTACTACATCATATTCATTCTTATGATGTCTCAACATCAGAGGAACATCTTATCATGCAACATTTGCAAGTTGACCCCTTAACTTGGGTAATTTGCACTTTAGTCCAAAACAAGCAATCATTGCTTTAACATTGTTCAAACAGGACCAAAATTGAAACATGAGTTCCTCTTGAGCCTTAATTATTTTTCACAAAATAAAATTAAGGATCTAATGAGCTTTGCTTAAGCAAAACCCCTAGGGTTAAGGCATAACCCAGGTCAGGGATGTTACAGTTTTGCCTTACCAAGGACATGATTATGATTAGGAAAAGTGACTAGTCTAAATATAATAGTGCAGTGTATGAGCGTTGAAGTTGGAAATGGAAATAATTGATATTTGAGGTGTCATTGCAACTGTTTTGGAGAAACATGGTTATTTTGGCATACGTGCATCACAATCATTTGGAGACCAACTGAATGAGTGGGAGCATCTAGTTTCACTTTCAAACTTGGATTTGGAGTTCTTCTCAACAAGTCCATTGTATGCAACATGCTTATGGTGGTCTTCATGCAAGACGGTCGTCTGAGGGGAAAATGGTCATTTTTTAACTTTTTTACACTTTGTCTTCAACCTTTACTATTTTTAAATTCCTTGCATCAATGTTTCCTAAAAATTTATTTGTCATCCTAGGGTTTGATTTGGATTAATCCTAGCCTTCTACAAGAGATGGTGAAGGCTATGTATCTTCCGAATCAACTCTACATCTACCTTAGACATTGAGTACCTACAATACATGTGAAGAATGCCAATATGTGCAGGGTTAATTGAGAAATCAACATCCATCCTACATCTATTGACATGATTATCAAGAAATTTGAAGACAAAAGGAGGTTTAAGTTAGGACTTCAGAAATCCACAACCACACTAACATAGAAAAACTTCAAAGGCCAATTACCAAAAGTGTGAAAACTTTTGTGTTTGCATGTTTCTTATTCAAGATCACGTCAGAAGAATATTGGCAAATGAATTTATATATATTTTATATGAATAGTATGCTTCATCCAATAAGTCTAGGGCCATCACCATCATAACTGAAAAAGATGTTCTATATGAGTACCATGAATTTGGAATCTATGAGAATGTTTAATAAATGAGATATATTGATGCATGATTTAATGATATGAATTTGTCAACAAGTAATGTGTTTCTTCTCTTTTTGTTAATGTCTATACATCTCTTGTGTGTATCATTCAATGTCTCTTACAACACAAAAATTAAACAAAAAATTCATGAAATGATTTTTATAAGGTAATATATTACTCAAGAAAAGGTATAGGGGTGGCCATAACCCAAAAACCCCATATACAACTATACAAATGGGAGTAAACACTACAAAATTACCTAGTGTTCTAGAATCATATGGTCCAGCCCCTTACAGGGGCGGGGTCTGACCTTACAAGCAAGTCTCAAACAACACTCAATCATCAAAATATTGAGATAACATCTCTCTTTACCAGTGTGCAGTCTACTATTCCTTTCCTTCAAGACAACGAAATTCATAGTAGTAAGACGCATACCCGCAAAGCATCTCAAGGAATGGCTATGGATAGTATTCTTCATAACCCAAGCAATGCCTTCTTCCACATTATCAGGGGGCCACCACCCCAGCCCATCTTGAGAGTTACCCTACACCATATGTATATCGTGAAGGGACAACCCCACATAAGATGTGAATGTGATTCACCATCTCTTTTGCAAAGTAGGCACATAGTGTTTATAACCAACCCCCATTCCTACATTCTATCCAGCGTAGGCCATCTCCTAAGAATGCCCATGTAAAGGTAGCAACTCCATTTAGGGGTGTGGTACCTGTTCTAAAGGATATGGTACCAAGGGATAGGAGGTCTGACTAACGGGATCGCTCAAGGTCTATCAAAGATTATGGATCCCCTATTGCCAACTAGCAGATAGTGGTGTTTCACAGAACTCCATTGTCTCTCTATGGCCTTCCATCTCTAGAGAAATCAGTTGGGCAGGCATCTAGATATATGCATATATATTCTTCATCTAGGAGGTCCAAGGTGAGGACCATTGCGTCACAAAAAGATCAATCCTTTTAAGGTGGCCTGGAGGGCAATCTCATGAGGAATGGGTAGGTCAGGCCACTAAACTGGTGGGGTTTAGCCACATGGACCAAGACACAATGTGGCCCTTCCCTCCTCATAAGAAGCTATTGTAGATCGACCTAGTTTTATCCAGGATGAAGGAGGGCAGCCCCGCCTACCTACACCATAATAAAATATTCACCACAAGCACGGATCTAATGAGGACAGCTCTACCGGCAAGAGACAAAGAAAGACCAGACCATTTATCAATCGTTTCCCTGAGATTACCAATGATTGACACATAAATCCAACTGGACCCTCTTCCACCTGAGATGGGGATCACCAGGTATTTAGTAGGTAAGGCACCTTCCTCCATCGTCGTCGGTGCTGCCACTTTCATCCTTCCTCTTCTAGCATCATAGGATCTAAATAGGAAGACCCTAGATTTTATTTCACTAATATAAATCCCAGTGAGGTTGCCAAACCTCCTAAGGATAAGTCACAGCTTCTTGAAATGTCTATCATGACATGCTGTAAAGAGCAATACATCATCTGCGAAAATGAGGTGTGAAGAAATAGGAACTCCAGCTATTTTAAAGACTCAAAGTTGATTACCCACTTGTGCCTCTTCAATCATCGACGTCAAAGCCTCCATAGTGATGGTGAAAAGAAGGGGGAGAGGGGATTTCCTTGTCTCACGCCGTTGGATGCTGTGAAAAGGCCCTTAGGCACCCCATTGACCAGGACCGAGAAGGAGGTGGTTTGCACACACTGCTTCATCAAATTGACCCATCGCAAGGAGAAACCCATAGAGTCCATGATACCCCACAAATCTTGTGAATTCATGTAATCATAGGACTTTGATATATCAATCTTCATACAAGATATCTTGGATATGTTCTTCTTGTTGAAGTCCAGTAAAAATTATGCTACAAGGAGGGCGCTATTGGAAATTGATCTTCCGTGAATGAAGGCTAGTTTATTTTGGGAGATGATCTCAGGGAGGATTTTTTTAAGTCTCTTAGCCAGGAACTTAGCAAAAATATTATACAAGACCAAACAGTAGGCAATCAATCTGTAGTCTGCAAGGGACGCTGATGTTTTCTTTTTCAGTATCAACCTGAGGAAGGCATGATTTACCTTCCACATCATAGAACCCCCCACTGGAAACTAGCAAAACGCCCTATAGATGTCATGTTTCATAATGTGTCAGAAAGATTGGAAAAAAAATCTTGTTGAAGACATCCAGACCAGGGGCTTTTGAGGCACCAATGGAGAACACTTGCTCCTTTGTCTCCTTTTCGTCTGTAGACCCACACAGGATGTGGTTCATCTCCTCCATTACCATGTTGTTTAGAGAAAAGCCCGTAGAGGTACCCACGTTCCGGTTATAGAGTTCTTTATAGAAGCAAACCGCCTCTCTAGCAACCTCTTCTGGCTCCCTGGTCATAGATCCATCCGCTTTCTGGAGAGTACGGATATAGTCCCTCATGTGATTCTTTTTTATAGCTCTATGATATATCTTTGTATTGCGGTCTCCATCTTTGATCCATCCCATTCTACTTTGTTGCCAACACAAAACTTCTTCAATCTTTTCCAACTAAATAACTCTCTTTGTCACCTTGGTTTCTCCTCCATTAGGTCTAGGTTGAGAGTATTCATCCTTAAGGCTTCTAATTCCCCTTCAAAATCAGACGTAGCCTTCTTCAGAAGGTTTGGGATGCCGCAGAGATCACTGCATCAGATCTTGAGAGCCATCTTTGTCCTCTTCATTTTCTCAGCAATTCTAAAAATCGGTTTGCCCTCCACCTCTTGTTCTCACATGGCCTTCACAATGTCCTCGTAGCCCGGCCAATCGAGCCAAAAATTGAGGAACCAGAAAGGCATGTTAGATGGCCTCAAATTGGTTAGCTTGATTGTCATCCAAGCATGATCACTGTTGGGATGCCCACCCAACCAGACATAAGCTTCAGGGAAACAGTTCGGCCAGCAACTATTAGCTTATATATCCAGGTTACTCATGATCCTGGATCCCAAACTTCTCTTATTATGCCATGTATAAATGCCCCCTGTGATGTTAAGTTCAACTAGATCAGTCGCATCTACAGTTGTGTTAAATCTACTCAAGATGGAGTCTAGAATAGGTTTACCTCCCAATTTCTTGGATGCATGTCTAATGTGGTTAAAGTCCCCAATGACAATCTGTGGTAAGTCTTATTGGGTGGAGTTGATGATCATGTCCCAGATAGACCATCTACAAGACTCACTATTGAAGTCATAGATAGAAGTTATGACACAATGGAAGCCACTTGCATTTATGCAACTAAACACCATAATTTGATCAGTTGTAAAAATGCATTGTGCATCCCATATGTCCTTGTTCCAATCGATAGCAACCCTTCACCCTTCCACATATTGGAGGTTAGAGGCAAAGTCCCAGCCCACATGGAATAGGTCAGCAATTTTTTTCTCAAACCTTCTCTTAATTCTCGTTTCTAGGTAGACCACAAAGCTCGCTTGGACCTTGTTAATGATGTTTCTGAGCCTCCTTTGCCTTTCATGCCTAGAGGAGCCCCTCACATTCCATGTGAGGACGGTCATCTTGATTGAGATTGCCAGAGGTGGCTAATCTTGAGGATGTCCTCCTTCCTCTGACCGCAACGCCGCCTCTTCCTTTGGGTTGGCCCACCATCACTGGGGATTCAAACATTTTCTCTAGGATAGAGAATGGATTGTTGCTGGCAGGATAGGTCACCTTCTCCTACAGCAAGAGAAACTCAAGAATGAATAGGTGCCGACAGCACGTATGAGCTCCCACAACAATTATGGCTACAATCTTATGGGTAAAATTATGGAAACTACTCCTTTCCAAGTGGGATTTCCAAACCAACTAACCACAATACGAAAGGAAGCAAGTCTAAAATGAAATATTTCTTCTTCCATTAGAAAGGGTATGTTGATAATTGATACTTCAAATACAAAAAAGGATTAGAAAATAAAAGTATAATATCCCTTAGCTCATGTGAATGATGTATTTCAATATTTTCACTATATACTCAGTGGGTTGACTCTGTTCCACAGTGCGCATTATCAATATATTACAGATGTTACTAAATCAAAGGAAAATAATGGAGCATGAAAAACTTCTCTATTATTGAAACTTTTTGGGCTCCCATATACGATCAATTAGAAGGTGTAGGTTGATTCTTGACGATGAAAAGAATTTTGTTCTATACTTTTTATTTAGCAAATAATAGTAGGGTCAAGAATTTTTACCAAGATTAGATGTATTACGTTTTACTTTTGTTCTTAAACATGGAATTTTCTCATCAAAGTAAGAACTCTAGTTTGTTTCATACATGTATGTTGATTAATAATTTGTATCAAATTAACGGAGTAGTCATGTTTTTTAATAGTCTATGCCCCAACATGAAAGTATTGGCAATAAAAGCACCTTATAAGATAAGAAGCCAACACTACTCTGTCATTGGAGATTATGAAACATCTTCAATGATAGAATTCATTAAGTTCTTTACTGATTTTAGAACATGTGTCGACTACATAATAGTTGAGCAAACCAACGCATCAAGAAAGAGTGCTAAGAGGTATAGTGGTGTTGACCTAGAGGTTATACATTACCTATATTTTGATAATGACTTAACCATTCCACTCATATGTATCTAATATGTGTGTTTAAGATTGTTTGCAGGCATTAGGTACATGAAAAGGATCTAATATACAAAGCCCTAGAATGGGTCAAGTTCAAGTCAAAATGGCTACCAGTGTGCATTTTGGGTTTTCTATGTAAACGACCTTAGAACATCTATGTAATCACTTGTAATGATGAATTGACTTGTAACTTAGAAGAGAAAATGTTTGGGACAAAATTCACCAAGTTCTAATCACTTTAAATGCAAATTAGAAAATTGATTACAGTCACTTGGTCGGTCGAGTTTCCCAGGCTTGAAACTCGACCGATCAGTCCTTGGTCGATTTTCTGAAGATTGCATCGGTCGAGTTGTGCTTGCACAGAACTCGACCGATCAGGTCACTGACCATTTCGAGTTTAAATGGTCGGTCGAGTTTTGTCAGGACAAACTCGATCGATCATTTGAATATCGGTTTTGTCTTTTACTTGATCGGTCGAGTTACCCCCATTGAAACTCGACCGATTGCACTGTACGGAATTTGTAGAAAAAGTGATGTGACCGTTGGTGAAGTGTTTTGGGCAAAAATATAGTTGTTTTCCTGAACAAAAAATGGCTATTTTTGTGTCCAAGTGTCCCACAACTTAAAGGGACACCCTCAACTATAAATAGACCCCCTTGGAGTTCATTCCAAGCTGCTCTTCCATTGCAAACTTGGTTCTAGCATAGTTGAGAGTGTTCCAAGCCCTTGAGCCCCTTTCTCTCTCTACCTTCAAGATAAATTCGTGAGTTATGAGTGAGTTAGGTCCATCTGTATGAGAGCTATCCCTTGTATGATGTACAGCTCTCCTTTCTCTCTTCCTACCTCCTATTTCCTTTGAAGATTGATTGAAGCTACTTCTCCAAGTGAAAGAGAGGTTGATGTTGTTCTTCCCCGAGTGAAGGTGACGATGATGGCTATTCTTCAAGAGTGAAGATAGCTTGCTGCTCCAGATCCCTTGGTGAAGGTGAAACGTGGAGAAGCTCTCTAAGAGAAGGAGAGGTGCAAGGCAAAGCTCAAGTAAGATGGGTAAATCCTGTAAGGCTGGAGACTAAGGTAAGATTGGGTAAGTCCTTTGAAGAAGGCTGAAGAATCTTGCTTCGTGGGTAAGTCCTTGGAAAGGTAGAAGATCTTAGCTTGAGAAATTAAGTCCTTGGTTGTGTGGTTTATGTATTTTGTAATCTTATTGTGATATATAAGAGGACCAAGTTGCAAATCCTAGAGTCTAACCAACTCTAGGTAGTGGACTAACATCGCTACTAAGTTTAGGACGTGGAACCACTCTAACCACCTGTCCAAGTGATTGCTATTCATTGTCTCTTATCCTTGCTTTGAATGCTAGATTAGGACATCAAATTGCTGCTTGGTTTAGTTTCTGCACTAATTTTAAATTGGTGGTCTAATTGATTTTGTGAAGTGTGTGTAACACCGGACGAAGCGGAAGTAGTCAAGTCGAAGTTATGTCAATAATTCCAATCGTGCAGCAAACAGGGATGTAATTCAGGTCACTCGACCCTCCCTTGATCCATCGCGGAAGAGGGATGTAATCGATCCTGTGGAATCTTTTCAAATCAATCTGCATCTTAGACAGATCCCCGTCTCTACGAGAGACGAGGGATTGAGGTGGATCCCTCCAAGGCGAAAGCAATTATGGAGATGCCGCCCCAAAAGAACCAAAAGGAGCTCAGAGGATTGATGGAGGCAGTTTATTCGCCGCTTCATCGCTCAACACGCCGAGCGATGCAAGCCCTTTTTCAATTCACCCCCCCCCCCCTCTAGAGCCCATTGATCCAACATGTGGGAACATAAAATAAATTCACATAGATATTTGTGGGCCTCTCCCTGCTTGATTTACAGAGAGAGTATCTTGTCACTTTTAATAATGATTATTCACAATATATGTTATCTATTTCTTGAATGACAAAACCTAGTATTGTAAACCCTTCCAATATTTTAAGGTTGAGGTAGAGGTAGACAGACAATTAAGTAGTGAAAGAGATAGGATAGAGGAAAAGAGTGTATATATGTTTCCTTACTGATATGTGTTGTATCTTAATATGCAATATCAAGCACACCAAATAAAAATTACACAATTGAAAGAAAAAATCATACATTAAGGATGTGTTTGGTACGTGGTGCATCATGGCGATAGGGAATGATGGTGAAATAAAAATGTTGTTTGGTAGGCATGGTGAATTTTGGTCTATTTTTGTCCCCATGGAAAAACATGGTGAATAATGGGTGAAAAGGTTATTTTTAAGTCTCCATTAATATATGGACATTTGAAAAATTCTACTATCTTTTTCCTTCCCTTCCTATGCCACATGTTTCCCTCCAAGATTTCTTTCCCGCCAAAAAATTTTGACTTCCCACCAAAACTTATTTTGCTCTAAAGGCTATTTATATATCTTATTTTTTCAAACAAAAATTGTCCCATTATTTTTTATTTGTTATTGTACCCATTACCAACTAAAATATTTATTTATCGTTAAAAATCTCCCTTCTAAAAGAAAACATCCCATCACAATGTTTCTTTCCAAGATGAGTTTTCTCCCTCCAAGACTAAATTTCCCGCCACACATTTTTCCTCCAAGACACCTTTTTCCCTCCAGGACAACATAGTCCCGCCACACCTTTTTCCCTCCAAGATAAAATTTTCCACTGAATCTTATTTCTTACTAAGACAAAGTTTTCCGTCAAATCTTTTTCTCTCTAAGAAATAGTTTCCCGCCATACCATTTTCCTCCAATATATCTTTTTTCCCTTCAAGACAATGTTTCCTACCACACCATTTTCCCCCAAGATAAAATTTCCCACTAAATCCTTCCTCCTACAAGACAAAGTTTCCCATCAAATCTTTTTCTCCTACAAAAAATACTTTCCTGCCACACCTTTTTGTCCAAAATACCTTTTCCTCCAAGACGACGTTTCCCGTCAATAACTATTTTTGTTTTCATAATTTTTCATTGGAGTATATCTTTACAATTGTTGTTAAGAAATACAACTCGCATGTGGAATAGTGCCATTGATATTTCTTTAAATTAAATAGTTCATACCCATACTAAAATTTGATGATAGAATGTTTGTGTTATTCATGCCATAAGAAAATTTCATATATGAGGCATTTAATAAATATAATTTATACTTATATGAGATGTTTTCTATATAAATAGTTCTCTATCCCCATCACCGTAACCATGTAACAAACAACACTTTCTAAATATTTCTCCATCCCTTTCACCATCACCATGCAGGTGTTACCAAACAATAATTTTTAACAATTTCATCGTCACTGTCACTATACTGTCACCGTCATTGTCACCATCACCATGTATTTTGTCACCACTTACCAAACACAGCCTAAAGGAAATGGTTTCTACATCACCTAATAATTCATACTTCCTTTCCACGTTATGGAGTGAGGATTTGAAGATAAAAGTTAAAGTATTCAACAATATTCTTAAAAAAATCTTAGGAATCTTCATATAAACTTTACCTGGGAAGGAAGTCATCCTTGAGTTACAAGCATATATGATGATGTTGTGCAAAAGTTAGAATTTGTAGTCCATATGAAAACACATTCAACACAAGAACTATCATTTGTGTTTTAGTTAGCCACCCACAGACGTAAAGGGATTTATATATTGTGTTTTCCATTCCATCCACTAGAGACGATAAGGCCAGATCTTGGAGGACGATCAAGCCACTGGGAATCACCTAATTCAAAATACTTTCTTAAATGAATTGTATGATTGTACCCTTGCACTGAAACCTGATTACTGTTGCACTAGATATCTTTATTGTAATTCCCATGAATAATTATCAAGTGGATGAGCAAAGGTAGTTACTGCTCCTAGTATTGATGAAATTAAACGAGTTGAACATGTTTATAATGAACAGCAACCATGGGTGATTATGTATAATGTGAAACCTGGTCCTAGATCAGGAAGTTCCACAAGACCACAGAGACTAGTCATCCCATCTAACATGCAATACAGGTTTAAGAGTCAAATGTCATTTTGAATATGTTGATTCTTTTTTTCACAAGCAATGGATTACAAAAACTCCTGTAACTGGCTTGCGGGTAGAAAATAAAAAAGTGTTTGTGGATAAAAACTGAATTATGGGACCTTGTAACTTCACCAAGAATATTAAACCTCTCGGTGGCAATTGGGCATTTAGAATCAAAAGAAACTATCATGCTGAATTCAAATGATCAAAGGCTCACAGTAGTTGCAGAGAGTTTGAGAAAAGAGAAAGTCCTTGATCACAAAATGAGCTTTTTCCAGTCTCTTCAACATAAATCATTCAGATAGTCATAGCTTGGTGGTCCATTTTGTTCTTGTGATGAATCAAATGTATGTAAAAACTCCTTCAAAATTGAAATTTACCTAAAACATAGAACATCGAGTGTGTTCCGTATGTATTTGACATGGAGACTGGCCGAGCTAAGGAGTTACTTCAGATATCTCTAGAGTTATTAGGTGCCTCAACTTTTGAACTATGTAAAATAATACCTTCCCTTTCTTTTGGTTGAAATCAACCTGGATAAATACAGACTAGGATTTTGTTTACGTACACCTACACCAGTAGTTAAAGGACATTCAGCTTTGAACAATGCCTACAATGTTTTGGAATATGCATGCGCCCTCATATCCCATTTGGGGACCGTTCCTGGAGGTGCTTTGGATCTCGACATTATGGCAGCTCCAACAAACAAAATTTGCTTCCGCCGGCAATCCGCAGTTCAAGAGATGAAACACAAATAATATATGATTTCTGGATCAGTACAAATCAACATTCTAAATCTACGAACCATTTGTTTGATCCGACAGAATCTTTAAAAGTCCAACATTAATCCAAACCAAACAAACTTTTAGAACGGAAGAAATTGGTTTGATATTTAAAATCGGTTTACCATATCTGGCACAGACCTGTTGTTCCATAAGCTCAATACCCACGTTGCCGCAATTTGCAATTGAACACAACCCCCTTCACCCCTCCCCCCCCCCCCACAAAAAAAAACCACCACCACCACCCCCCTCAAAGCTCCATGAACCACCTTCCTATGACCATGCATGCAACCAAATTAGCATTTTGCCGACAATGTGCTAGCATTAACATACCCCTTGGCTCGTATAGCCCCTGTTATATCTCTCATGGCATATCAATCCAGTTTGGAATGGATGACGGAACCGCTGTACCAAGAGGAAACAGAGCTCGTCTTCGTCTCAACAAGTGTATAGAATAAGCAATTCTGGTGCTATTAATACAATAAGAAAATTCTAATCATAATTAGCAATAATACCAGAACAAGAAGAAGAAAATATACATAAGCCCGTACGCACCGCTCAATGACTACATCAATGATGCACTCAATTTAGGTGGAATCACTTTCGTCCACAGCTGTTTTCGCCCGGTACTTGCGTGCTCCTTTCTGCTGTGCATTCAACTTTTCGAAAGCAGTGACATTCTGGGAGTCATCGCAATCCATGGCAGTGTATTCATTGGGGTCATCCTCTGCAGCGACGCTAATAGATCTGACAATGTGCTAGCATTAACATACCCCTTGGCTCGTATAGCCCCTGTTATATCTCTCATGGCATATCAATCCAGTTTGGAATGGATGACGGAACCGCTGTACCAAGAGGAAACAGAGCTCGTCTTCGTCTCAACAAGTGTATAGAATAAGCAATTCTGGTGCTATTAATACAATAAGAAAATTCTAATCATAATTAGCAATAATACCAGAACAAGAAGAAGAAAATATACATAAGCCCGTACGCACCGCTCAATGACTACATCAATGATGCACTCAATTTAGGTGGAATCACTTTCGTCCACAGCTGTTTTCGCCCGGTACTTGCGTGCTCCTTTCTGCTGTGCATTCAACTTTTCGAAAGCAGTGACATTCTGGGAGTCATCGCAATCCATGGCAGTGTATTCATTGGGGTCATCCTCTGCAGCGACGCTAATAGATCTGACCACCTTATCCAAGTCATCCTTCTCTGCCTTTTCATCAGCATCAGTCACCATTGCATCAGTAGCTGCTTTTATCCTGGGAGTAAATACGACGAACTTTGGCAGCTCAGTACTGCCCTCGCTATCTGAGTTTGTGAAATCTGACCGGCCAATCAGTTTACAGAAGTCTGCAAATGCATCTCGGTTCAAACAGTCATCATCATCCTCATCAGATGACTCAAACGTGTACTTGGTATACTTGGAAGGGTTCCTTATGTAATCAGGAACCCCAGGGGGGTCCTCTTCAGAAGTGTTAAGTTCTTCCCTAGGCGAGTCTTCATCAACAAAAGTTCTAGCTTCAGAGATATCTGTCACAGTGGCAGCCGTTGCATCTGTCACTGAGACAACCAAGCCATCACTAAACTGCTCATTTTGGCTACTAATATATGCAGGGTCAAAACGGACGTGTTTTTTTGGCTTGGACTCATCTTCGTTTCTTTTCCTTTTCAAAATTGATTTTGGGACTGCGTCACCAGTTACGCCGGTCATCGTATAACCTTCAGTGGGCTTAGGGTAGTTGCGATTGGAATCACGACCAGACATTCCACCTTCCTGGGCATCTTCTTGCAAACGGAAATTAGCTGCTGAATGATCTGCTCGTGGGTCCTTGCTAAAGGTATCAGACTCCTCTCTTCCATCGTCTAACAGATCGGTCGTGACACTGTGGTAATTGATGTGCGGCCCATGATCAGTCACATCCCTCATGTACAACCTACCATCTGTCCATTCTTTGCAAACTGCTTCTCTATCATATTCATCCTCTTCATCCTAAAATAAATTCCAGGTAAAAGAATATCAGCACTACAGATAAAAATTCAATGTACATAATGCTTTTAAGCCCCAAATTAGTAGATATTAAGCTTTCATTATACTAAGCAAACTTGAAGTATTTTGACAACGTACATTAGGTTGTTGGCATTAGTAGAGCACATAATTAGTAACGAACACGTAGTGTCCCAGTTGAAGCAGTTTATCATCCATGTATCCAGAGACTACTGCTAACAAAGCTGAAGTAAATTGTTGATTGTTATATGGTTTATCTGTTTTTTATGTCTCTAAGTGATGTTTGAAATAATATTCTGCATACATGCTGTCAGAAAGCATCTTTAAGTTCAAAGTTATATGGGGTATACTATACTGTATAGTCTGGGCTTGAACCAAACTTGTTTTTATATTTATAATTCCGTTCAGAATCTTGGAAGTAAGTGGGAGTTTTAATTTTTTACTCCAGTTCAGCTTTGTTGAGTCCATCCTAATTTTCATTTAGGGTCTGTTTGGTAGGGTGAGTTGAACAATGTTTAGGTGTTGAGATCTGAATTTTATTTGGTAGGAAGCAGAAGCAGTTGGGTGTGGTTTGCAGATTTCGAACTGCACAGAATTGCTCAAATTTGTTCAAACTCGGGTGTTTGTACCACACAGAAATCAATGTAGTAGGGTGTGATTTGCGTGAAAGCTACAGCTGTCATGGCTTTGATTCCTCACGTGACGGTATCTACAAGTTTTCTGTTGTTGCTGCCAAAGAAGACCACCGCGGCATGCACTTCGGATATATCCCGACTGAACAGGAGAACGGCAGCTGCTGCTAACAAATGCTGTCAAGGAAAACACAAATTCCCACGACAATGTCATCATCATCATCATCTAAGCCTCAATCCCAACTATGTTGGGGTCGGCTACATGGATCCTTCGTTTCCATTCAGCTCTATCATGGGCCATATTCTGATTGAGATGTAGAGATTCAAAATCTCTCTTTATAAGCTCATCCCATGTTAATTTAGGCCTTTCTCTTCTTCTATTTATAGTGTTTGGCTCAATGCATTGCTTCGTATAGGCGCACTAGTAGGTTTGCGTTGCACATGTCCGTACCATCTGAGTCGGCCCTCACGCAACTTGTCTTCAATGCTCGCCACCCCCACTTTATTCCTGATATAGTCATTTCTCAAACGATCTTTTCTTGTCTTCCCACACATCCATCTCAACATACGTATTTCAGCCACGTTCATCTTGTTGAGACCTTGTTTCTTCACCGCCCAACATTCACTCCCATAGAGCATGGCTGGTCGTATAGTTGTTCTATAAAACTTACTTTTTAACCTGAGAGGGATCTTCTGATCGCATAAAACTCCAGTTGCACTCTTCCATTTCAACCATCCTGCAGTGATCCGGTGACAAACATCATTTTGGACATCCCCGTCTATTTGAATAATAGAACCTAAGTAACGAAATTTGTCACATTGTGGTATATCTACTCCGTCCAACTAGGCTCCATCATTCACACTGCGAGATTGGCTGAAATTGCAATGCATATACTCAGTTTTGCTCCTGCTAATCATCAATCCATTTGATTCCAATGTCTTTCTCCAACATTCAACTTTATCATTCAATCCATCTTTTGTTTCGTCAATCAAAACAATATCATCAGCAAATAACATACACCAAGGAATATCATCCTGAACATTCTTTGTTAACTCATCCATAACCAGAACGAATAGATATGGGCTGAGTGTGGATCCTTGGTGTACCCCAACTGTAATAGGAAAAGTTGGTGTCTCTCCTCCAGGAGTCTTGACACTTGCAGTAGAGCTATCATACATGTCTTTGATCAAGTCAATGTATTGGATAGGCACACAATTTTTCTTCAAAACCATCCATAACACTTCTCTGGGTACTCGATCATAAGCCTTCTCTAGATCGATAAACACCATATGAAGATCTCTTTTGCTTTTTCTATACTTCTCCATAAGCCTCCTTATCAGAAAAATAGCATCTGTTGTTGATCTTCCAGGCATGAAACCAAATTGGTTGTTTGATACCTGCGTTATAGATCTTAACCTCTGCTCAATAATCCTCTCCCAAAGCTTCATCGTGTGACTCATCAGCTTGATACCTCTGTAGTTTGTACAGCTCTGAACGTCACCTTTGTTCTTGTAGATTGGGACTATAATACTATTTCTCCACTCATCCGGCATCTTCTTGGTCTTCATGATCTTGTTAAAGAAATTTGTTAACCATGTAACTCCCTCATCCCCCATACTCTTCCATACATCAATGGGAATATTGTCTGGTCCGCATGCCTTTCTCATTTTCATCTTTTTCAAAGCATTCTTGACCTCAAATGGTGAAACTCGTCGTGTAAATGATATCTCTTGTATTCATGTCACACGAGTCGCTAACATTATATGCAGTATCTCCATTGAAAAGCTTATGGAAGTAATTTCTCCACTGGTTTTTGATATCATCGTCCACCAATACTCTACCATCTTCATTCTTTATGCATTTTACTTGACTCAAGTCTCTTCCTTTCCTTTCTCTTATACGAGCCATTTTATATATATCTTTTTCCCCTTCTCTAGTGTCCAGCTTCTTATACATATCATCAAAGTATCTAGACCTTGCCTCCCGAACCACCTTTTTAGCTTCTTTCTTTGCTTGCTTGTATCTTTGGAACGTTGCATCATCTCCAGATTTGGGCAAGCTCCTATAGATCTCCCTTTTCAGTTTAATAGCCTTTTGTACTTCATCATTCCACCACCAACTCTCCTTCTGTGGAGGTCCACAACCTTTAGACTCCCCCAAAACCTCTTTGGAAATTTTTGTTATGCAGGAGCTCATGTTATGCCACATAGTGTTAACATCAGACTCCAAGTTCCAAGTTACCTCCTTGATGAGTTTATCATGAAAAGTCAATTTCTTTTCTCCTTTAAGATTCCACCACTTGATCCTGCTGTCTTGGTTTCCGTTATGTTTGCCTTTATTGATCTTCATGTTAATATCCAAAACTACCAACCTATGTTGGGTCGTGAGTTCTTCGTCAGGAATCACTTTACAATCCTTGCATATGTTACGATCCACCCGCCTTGTAAGGAGGTAATCAATTTGGCTACAGTTGTGCCCACTCTTGAAAGTAATCTTATGAGATTCTCTTTTCTTGAAATGGGTTTGCCAAAATCATATCATATGCAACTGCAAAATCTAATATCCTCTCTCCTTCTCCGTTCATGTTGCCATATCCAAAACCACCATGAACTCTCTCAAATCCAACATTACCACTCCCCACATGGCCATTTAAATCACTCCTAATAATAATCTTCTCCTCGATCGGTATTCCTTGCATCAATACATCCATGTCATCCCAAAAATCCTTCTTCGCATCCTCGCTAAGGCCAACTTGGGGGGCATAAGCGCTAATAATGTTAAAAATATTTCCCCCAAGAACAACCTTGATAGCTATGATTCTATCACCCATCATTGTAATCTTGACGACGTCATCCTTCAACATCTTATCAACGATAATACCTACGCCATTTCTATGTTTATCAATACCTGTATACCAGATTTTGGATCATGTGTCTCCAATCTCTCTACAGCGTTCCCCTGTCCACTTGGTTTCCTGCAAGCAAGCTATATTGACTTTTCTTCTCATCATGGTATCCACTATCTCCAAAGATTTCCCTGTCAAAGAGCCAATATTCCAAGATCCAACTCTAATCCTTTTTTGTTGAACTTGCTTCTTTACTTGCCTTCGTCGAAAATGTTGCCCCTGCACATTTTTCACTGCATCTGGGCAATGATGCGGCGGGACTAGCTTCTTTACCCACACCCGTCCAAGATGTGGAAACCCTTGCACATTTTTCACTACATCCGGGCGATGATGCAGCGGGACTAGCTTCTTTACCCACACCCGTCCAAGATGTGGAAACCCTTGTTTATCCTTCAACACAACCGGGCGTCGCTGTGTCGAAACCCCTTGCATATTTATCACTGCACCCGAGTGCCGATGCAGCGCGTCGCTAGGTAGGGACGCTCCAACAATATTCTTATAAGGATCCATGTCATAGAAAGAGTGACATTTTTTATAGGCTGGTTGTCAACCTACCACCAACCCTCCTCCTTTAACCGGGCTTGGGACCGGCTACATTTACACAAAAAATGAAAACATAGGCGGAAGAAATCAAAGATTATAACTGATCTGATTTTTTATTCATCAAAGTACACCGGACCACACCCTACCAAACAGGGCCTTAGTTCAAACCACACTCCGGTTTTCTGTGTATAAAATGAATTAGATATTTTATTTGAATGAACAATAGACTTTAAAGTTATTGACACTGTGTTCGGAACCGTCCTTAGAAATCATGATCATTGGCAGGTAAAATATATGTGATGGTAGCTTCCTGCAACAACGCTGCAACCTATCCACAATAAAGGGTCTAAACCAGGAGACGATTCTGGCAGTTGCCAAGCCCGCCACATCTGGCGTCTTTTTCGGGTGCCCCATTTCTACTAGATATCCATCAAATATAACTTTCGAGTACCAGTTACCATAATCGTCTTGTGTGTTTTATATATAGACTACTGGGATTGGAAAATATGTCCCAAACTAGGCCTGAGTTTTGCTTCTTTGCTAGTGTACATGAAAAGAAGCACGGACTAAAGTTCTTGGAACTAAAGTTCATCGAATTTTGTTTAGTTGAGGGCTGGGAAGCACGGACGCTTCCCCAGGGCAGCCGTAGCCATCCTGGACACGTGTCGGACACGAACACGGACACGGACACGGCTGGAGACGCGGTGGACACGGCTCAGAAGTGTCCACTTTTTTTTTAAAAGCCCGGACACGGCGCGGACAGCTTGGACACGGACTTAGACACGTCGTGGACATGGCAGGCCCAAACCAATTCCCTATAAAATGAAATATAAATTATATCTCCCCTTCTCTTATTCCAGCACACTACCATATGTCTCATCCCCATCCTTTACCTAATTGTCATTATCTATTTATCTATTATACATCATACCTATATATAAAATTCATCATTATCTAACGAGTATTCTAGGAATTTGACATACAAATTCATTATATTCATCATTCTTCATTCATACTTGATTTCATATTGCATATGTATTCCAGATTAATTGTTCCACATTGATCATTTATTATCTCATAATGGAAACATACTAGTGCTTTCTTATAAGGTCTGCATTTATCGTAAGTGAATTTTGGGTTTGATTTTAAATTCTTTTACGTTTATTCTTTGAATCTCATGTTATCAGTTTCTTTATAGATTTGGATAGATGGATATTATATGTATTAACTCCATGTTACGTGTATGTGTATGTACATGTGTATGTGAATGTATATATCACATGTATATGTGAACGTATATATGTGTCTATATATGTATACAACTATATGTATCCTTGTACATATATGTATTTATGTATATGCATGTGTGTATATATGTGTATGTCGTGCCCAATGCCGTGTCGGTCTTATATTTTTGAAAACTATCGTCTTTGTGTCTGTGTCCGTGTCAGAGTTGTGTCTCATGTCCGTGCTTCCTAGGTTGGGTGCAACTGAAAACGGAATTGTTCACAGCACTTGGGAGCATTCAGGTCATGCTTTTGCAACATCTGGTATTTGTATACAGGAAAGTTGCTTGATTTCAGGACCCCTACAGCTCGAGCTGACAAAATCACTTGTCCAGACAGCTAGCTCGCTTGCTCACCTGCCGGAAAACATCTGTTCTAAATTCAGCCATGCATGGCGTGATTTATAATCTCGCCTAACCTAGTAATACAAATACCAGATAAAATGTCTATCAGCATTTTAGCCATTGGCCAAACTTGCTGTTTGTGTATATAAAATATTGGTGATTGAAATGATGGGGGCCAAACAGCCCCTGGTTGGTCAATAAAGTCAGAAGCACTTTCCAATTACAGTTCGCAAACACAATTCCTAGCTGTTTTTTTCCTTTTGCTTGTTGTCACGGTATCCAGGTACGGCATTTTTCTAAGACCTAACCCTTGAGGGCCTAATTGGCCCTGCTTTTAGGGCTTTCAATGGGGTATGGGGAGGGTAAGGGTTTACCCTTATCCATAGTTATTAAGGTTCCCGCCTAGGCACTTGGTGTGCTGCGGGAAGCCTAAGGCCTTTCAGGCCCAAATTAAGATACTTAAAGACCAAACTAGCATGGATTAGGTTTGATTTGGTCAAATTTGATCAAATTTAGTTTAGGGAAGAAATAGGTCTGATTTAGGCTAAATCAGATCTGATTTACGGGGAAATAGGTCTGATTTGGGGGAGTTATGTTTGATTTTGCCAAATCAGGGCTCATTTAGGTCAATGTAGGACAAACTGGGGGAAGTTACATTTGGTAGGTTGTGCTATGCCAAAATAGGTCTGACTTGGGCCGAATTAGGGTAGACTAAGTTAAATTAGGTCCAATTTAGATCGCGTTAGGTCAAACTAAAGCCGAATAGGTCTAGCTTAGGTCATGACAGGTGTGACATAGGTGAAGTTATGATTTATTAAGCTTAGGGATAACCACTACAGATGCATGTACTGATGTATATATTTTAATATAGCTAAATGTATATGCAAAATAACTTACAAATATGTAATATATAAACAATATGAAGAGTTCCTAGAAACGCCTAGGCCCCCTAGGCTTCCCTTGGGAGGGAAGGACCGCCTAGCTCCTAGACAAGTGTGCCCTTATCCACCTTGGAGTAGCGTGTAACAGTAAGGGTAGTTACCCACTTTGTGATTTCCATTACCCTACCCTTATCCTCTTTCCCTCCGCGTAAAAGAAGAGGATATGGAAAAAAAGGGGATAAATTGAAGTGACTTGCATAAAGAAGGCGCAAAAACTAACATGTTCTTTGGTCAGTGTGGTGCCTCCGACCTTAGTCGATGTGGACAATACAATAGAAATAAAAACACATGATCATGGTCTTGCTTGACATATTATATACGTTTTTGAAGAGTTAATAGCGAGAACAATATCAGTATGGAGGCATGGACATTGTATATATAAATATAATTAAATATGCAATTTTGTATTACAACTAAGTGTCGTGATAACATGCCAGCAAGAACCTCAGTTATTCAACATCTCTACACAATTACATGAGACGGTGTCAAATGACAATTGGCCAGTTTTGCAAGACCAGACAAAGATGTTGAATTCGTTCTTACGTTAAAATGAACTTGAAAGCCTTATTAAACAGCCTCAGTTGAAAAAACCTCCACCGTCATGTTTGCACATTAAGTCTGACGAAGCTTATACAAACAATTATCACTAATAATGAAACCTTCATAATGACATGTAGCCAATAGGTGAATCAAAGCTACATGTTGATATGAGTTGGCTTTCGTGCAAGACCACACGGTAAGCATATTTGGGCCACACTTTGAACAAGTGTACTTCGCACAAGATATATTCAAGTTTTTTTAACCATTTACATATTTAAACTTATAAATTACAAATGTCAATCTTGTATTTTAGCGAGTAGCAAAGTTTTTCCTTACCCTTTCTCTATAAGGGAACGAGTTGGCAGGTAATGGGTAAAAGGGTGAAGGGTAGAATATATCTTACCCTTACCCATAGTGTATGGATAAAGGGTAAACGGGTAATACCCTACCAGGCCTACCCATGGACAGGCCATGCTATGCCAACGAGATTTTATAGAAAAAACTAATAACTAACCTAGTTGCCCCACTCCCAAGACAGTTCCCCATCTCCTCTGATCGATGTCTGTCCGATGAGCGACAATGCTTTTGTGGGACAGAAGGAGCCACCGATGCGTTCAGGTTTATCTTCTCTTTCCCTATGCATCCCTCTGTTCCATGTTTACCTAATGCACGACAACGCTACAAAGAGGTGGAGGAAGTCATTGATGTGTTCATGTTTGTCTTCTCCTTCCCCCCTCCTCTCCTTTTCCCTAGTTTTACCTTTCTCATTCTCCAATATGGTCGTCCCCTTCTTTGCGAGGACGACAGGGACCGCTCAGTGTAGATCGTCATATGCACATAAAAGCCAAGTTTTTTTTTCTTAGTCTATTATCTTATTCCTTTGATATCGCTTCATCCTCCTCTAACAATCTTCTTTTTTTTCCTTTTGCTTCAATATTCCTACGTATCAGCCAACAACAAAAAAATAATCACTTTTGTTTTTCTTTTGCTCTACTAAGTAGCAAAATTGCTACTACATTACAAAGTACCAACGAATAATTGCTTCATAATTTGTTTTCTTTTTGGGGGGTGCTTTGCTCCACAAAACTATTGTTGTTTTACTGCTCCACTTTTTCCCTTTTTGTTCTTTTTTGCTCTATCAGACAACAATTGTGCTGCTATATGCACTTAACAGTTGGCTCAACTAGTAAACCTTGTTGTTAGCTATAGCAGAGGTTGAGTTCGAAATCACTGGGGCACCAAAAGAAGGGGATATATAGCAACATAGAGTCCTGCAATGCGGTTGTGATGGGACTATAGAGTATTGACCCCTATAATTAAAAAGTAATTTAAAACAAATTTGTTGCTACATTACCAGCTTATTGTTGCTTCATCATTAGATCCACATGTATTCACTGTTTGTTTATTCCTACTATTGTTACTGTTAGATCCTCTATTGTTGGGAGTTGCTCTATTGGTGGTCAATCTGATTTGAGATTAGAGCTACAACACAGCCAAGAGATTGTGTACTATTTTTTTTAATATTGTATTTTGTATTTTTATTATCTTAAAATGTCAATAAATTATATTTCATACTCTCATTCTGGTTTTTGTTTGTTTTGTAGAATGTCTAATGAACAAGCAAAATGTGGGGCGGTACTAGAACAAGGTAGTAGCACCCAACTGGGAGTAGGTCTAAGGGGAGAATCAATGTCAATTTTGGTGAAGGATCCAAAATAGAAAGTAAAATTCACAGATCCTAGGTAGAAGCGATCTTTCTTGCCTCTTGTAAGTGATAAGAACAGAGTGAAATGTGGCTTCTGTGGCCATATTTGTTACGGAGGGATCAAGAGGATTAAGGATCATCTGAAAGACAAGGGTTCCAATGAAGTCAAGTGCAACAACGCCATAACTAATATCAAAAAGATATACCTTATTACATGGAGACCACTAGGAGGAAGCCTCAAACTCCCATAGATGATTTGCATTTTTTCTCCAGTTGTAATGGTGAAGATGGAAATGTTGGTGAAGGCTCATAGAAGGTGGGTGCTTGTACTCCCAAGACCAGTAGTAGGTCTCCATTGTCTACTAAGAATCCATGTATTACTGATCAAGGCCCCATGGATGCACATATGTCGCCTCTTCCATTGAGGTCGTTGTTCTTAGGAAGTCAGGAAAAAAGTCGAAGTGCATTGAAAATGCCTAAAAGAAAGCAGCACAAGCTAGAGCTAATGAGGAGATAGCATTGTGGTTCTACCAAGCGTATCTTCCATTTAATGTTGCCAACTATATAATCAGTAATAGATTGTGTTTGAGTCGTTCATATTAGGATAGGTTTAAAACCTTCCAAGTACCAAGCTCTCAAAACCTGTTTGTTAAATACCAAATATATGAAGACTGGGGGACTTGTGAGGGGGGCATCTGGAAGCAAGGAGAAAGTATCGATGCACACTTATGTCAAATTGTTGGTTAGACAGGTAAGTAAGAAGTCTAATATTTTTTTGTCAATCCACCTCATGGTACATATTGGATGCACTATATTTATATGTCTTCACATAAGCATATAGGTGAGTTTCTTTTCAAACTTCTGAATGAGGCCATTGATAAGGTGGGTATAGAATATGTTACTTGGAGTCACTCATAATGCCATGACTGTTGTTCAAGTTGGGAAGCTTTTGCAAGAAAAGAGGTCGCATTTATTCAAGATACCTACACCGTGCATTGCATTCGATGTTGGAGGAAATGGCATAGTTGCTCTAGTACACAAGTATTATCAAAAAGGCAAGGAAACGAACATCCATCATTGAACTGCATAATTCTACACAATGCTTTTGTACACCATTCGGATGGGAAGGAGTTGATTAGAAGTTCAATCACTAGATTTTCCATGGCATTTCTTACTCTTCAGCATTTGCACAATGTTAGGAATGCTTAGGCACATTGATTCTTTTTTACTTGTGGACAAAAAGCAAATGAGCTAAATCCAAGGTTAGAATTTATATTGTCAAGATTGTGTTGGCTCATATGTTCTATGAGGCACTGGATAGCTATCTGAGGGCGACATAGCCACTTCTGCAGCTTTTGAGACTAGTTGATTCAGATGAGAAGCCATATATGGGATCCATGACTATGGCAGTCACAGGAGCAGTTCACAAGATCAAGACTAAATTGTGGCCTTATTGAGAGAGTCTATAGGCATGTTGTGGCCATTGTTCAATATTGTTACATGAATCAAATGTCTACTATATTGCATGATGTAGTATTCTTCTTCAAGCTTGAAGGGTTCTTTGTCACTTTAGATATAGGGCTCTATGGATGACTTGGATTCAACTAGTCACTCTATCATTTAATGTTTCCGTAATGGTGGATGATCCATTCTTCACTGACAGACCAATATATTTTTTGTGGCTTGTTTGTAATCCAACAACTAGTCTACCATGAATTTTTGTGGCTTGTTTGTAATCCAACAACTAGTCTACCATAGAAGAACCATGTCAACATGTCAGCCACTATAATCTTTTTCTTGTAGCATGGTTGTATCCCTTTATAGCATGTATTATAGTTGATTATCATACCTTATAGTGGCTTTGTGGGAGCTAAATGGTGTAGAAGCTTCTACCCTAAAGAGGTTGGCTTTGTGAATGTTGAGTCTTGTTGCACCGCCTCTAGTTATGAGCATAATTGCAGCACATTTGAGTTTGTAAGTGTTCTCCTAATCAACATGCTCAAAATTTCATGATATTAAAAAAATTTGTCGACTTCTTTGATAAATTATAAACTTTTGTCGTGTAAATACACAAAAAGCCAACAAAACGCTCATTGAGGGTAGGATAAATTGGTGTTCATCTAATACAATCGCAAATTGGAGGATCAGGTTCAATAAATCACAGTGGGAGCTTGCTCTTGAGGAGTAGCAGTATAGCAGTGAGTGGATGACAAGGATTCCTAATAATCTACAATTCCACATCATAATGGTCTCACTTGGGAGACTTGTAGATGTCATGGGAGCATCTGAAGAGGTGGCAAGGCCTAAGAGGGAAGCAACTACAAGGACAACCAAGGGTGATGACAAGGAAACGGAAAAATTGCCGCCTATGCAAATTAGAGAAAAGCTCTGAAGTCCCCTAAAACCAACCGTGACAGGCAAGACATAAAACAACAAAGGGTGTTGTACACAAAGAGGAAAAAAATGACACAATTGATGATCGTATTGAAGTTGCACTTGACGAATCTGATGAGACTGGCAATGAGGACAGTGAGGAGGAAAACAAAAAAGAAGATATCGAGACAGAGGATGACAATGATGATGTTGCAAATCCCAGTGAAGATGAGTGGTGGTTCTTATGTGTATCATGAGCATATTGGACTATGTGATTGTGTTTCTCTTCCTCGTGATTTATGTAGATTTGATGTTCTATTTTTTTCGTTACAAACATAGTCCACTTCTTTCATTTACAACAATGTATATTGTAGATGATTTGCTTTTGAATTATTTACCAGTTTCATCAATTTGTACTTCCATATATAGTGACTTTTGTCGCTTTTGTCCATATAATGCTAATTCCTTGCTTGCATATCCATTTTTCTTACCCTTAATTCCAGTGTTTTAAAAAGCGGCCGTTGGCGGCCCAGACCCTTGGCCGCTCAGAATGAGCTTTAGGCGGGCAGTCAGGCGGATCTCCATTAAGCGGCCGCTTCAAACCCGCTCAGCCCGCTTAAGCGCCCGCCTGAGCACTGCTTTTGGGCACCCGCCTGAGGCCGCTTAAGTTAAAATCAGATTCTATGCCCACTTCCTCGTCCCAAAATGAAATATAATCAATTTGTTAGTATGTATCAACATTGTATAACATTATTTAACATGTTAATATAATACTATTGCGCTAAACAACTAAATATGTATCCAAATATTGTACAACAGTTAACTAGTGTATATATTACACTGATTTTGCTTTTTAAAACACAACTTATGTTTATAAATCAAGGTTAGTATGTGTTTCTCATTTTTAATTGAGTTGTACATGCATCAAAATCGTTCCTTCTTCATATAAGCATTGTATGTATGTACTGTTGCACCCATTTACATCTTTATGTATGAACTGTTGTACCTACATTACATATTTATCATTTGTACATACATTGCTGCTCTGCTATGAACTCAACCACTAATATTTACTGATACATTATACTTGTACCTATACATACATTCATACCTTAGTTTTTCTTGTATTGTTATGCGTTCAAATAATGTATTATCTATGTAGATGTACTTTGTAGTTTGCAATACATATAACGGTATAATGTACATATCATGTACTGCCTACTACTGTATAATGCATATACTATACTATGTAGCACGTACCTCTAAAGCATAACGTATTACATATATCATGTACTGCCTGCTACTATATATTCATATACTATGTAGTATGTACCACTAGTGTATATATATCATCTATGGGCTACTTCTGTATATATTTAATTTAATATATTACTAGTTACTAGATTGAGTATGTTATAATTGAGTTAATTCAGTAATTCTATACTCATCACATGGTTTATATATGTATAATAATATATTATTCATATACATGTCTAACAGAAGACGCCAAGATGGTTAGACACTCGGTTTGTTAGCGAGAGGTCCCAGGATCAAGCCCAGGCCACGGGATGAATAGAATGGCCAAATTTTTTTTAAAAATATATATTATTCATATACATATATGTGTAATTTTCTATAAATTATATATGAATTTATGCTCCCGCTTTTTCAAAAAGCGCCCGCTTGAGCGCCCGCCTGGCGCTCAAGCGGCCACAAGGTGTTGTCCGCACGCCTCCCGCTTTATAAAACATTGCTTAATTCCTTTAAATTGTATACATTATTTTTGGCGTAGATTCATCATTCATATATGTAGGCAGTATATTGATTCTTAAAGTGTGCATAGGTTGTTTATGTAAAAAGTTATAATAAAAAATACCTAGGAATGCCTAGGGCCTAGGCGCCTAGTTTCCCTTGACACTCCTTAAGATAAATGGACGGCCTAGCAGCCTAGACAACCTTGATAGGGATACTTGCACAAGGTTGTAGGCACTAGCCTTTTCAGTCCTCAAATGGCTCGTTAAGTATGCTCCTATGCCACATAAGCACATATAGTACTCGCCTCAAGCCAACACTGACCTTTGTTAACCCAGTAGCATGAAAAGTAGTGATATTTTTCTGCCTTTGACTTGCTAAAAGATGGCGGTGGCATCTTACATGAATTTAAGAGTTCTATTACACAGTTAGAGCCACCAACCTCCTCAAATCCCAGATGGCTCATTGATTGTGCTCAACCATTAGATCCTCGTGCCTCTTCTAGTAGAGCATGTCTACCAGCTTGTATAGTATAAGTCATAATTGACCTTTATGAATCTGGCATAAACTCCAACTATGAAAAGTAGATGACTTTTCTAGTATTAGAATTTGCCAAAAGAAGTGCTAGTGGCAATTTATTGGAATATTGGATAACTTTACAAGACCGCATATCCACTTACCTCATCGATTCCCAGATGGCTCATTGACCGTGATCAACCACTAAAACCTCATGTGTTGCTTCCAGTAGAGCATGGCTACAAACTTGTCACAAGCCATCACTGAACGTTGTGAACCCACAATAGACTCAACCATGAAAATCAGTGTGCATTTTCCACTATTAGAATTGCAAAAAGAAGTGTTGGTGCCATCTTAGGCCTGACCTCACTCTTCCTTTATGTACTAGGTTTGATGCATCCAATGGGATTAATAGATGTTATTCCTCGTTCAAGCACAAAGTTTGTTTACAATTCAATCCCACAGAGTTTAGTATCAGACGTCAAGCTCCAATCTTATATTTATGTAAATCCGGTAAATTTATTTGGTCCTCCTCTAGTTTACATTTGTGCACAACTTCATCTCTTTCCTCTTTTCTAATTCAGATCCATAAACTTCTTTGTTATTTTCTCTTAATATTCTCTTCGATGCCACTCCAATATTCCTCACCTCTTCTTTATGACAATCGTTTTGTATCTTTGTCGAATTTGTGTTTATGCGGCGTTGGTCCGACAATTGATTCGTTAGCATGACGATAGACATTGAGGGAGATAATGGTGGGTAATTCTTTGGACAATTTTTCATGCAAATTTGAACTTTGATTGGAACTTCAATGTTATCCTTTCTATATTCTAAAATTCGCGTTCAAGGTTGGGGTCTGGGAGAAATTTTCTCTATTCATAGCAGCAAGCTTCCCGATCTGAAATCTTATGGGAATGCTTTCACCTTCGTCGGAGTCATGGTCTTTGGAATCTCTTCCCAAAAACCTCCAGTCCCCATGCCACCATACCACCTCATAGCGACAGGCCCACATCAGAACATTGTAATTTCATGCAAGTTTGAAGTCCGATTGGAACTTCGATGTTATCCTTTCCTATATTCTAAAATTAGGGTTCAACATTGGGTTTAGGGAGGAATTTTCTATATTCATAGCAGCAAGGTCCCCGGTCTGCATTTCATGCAAGTTTGAAGTCCGATTGGAACTTTGATGTAATCCTTTCCTATATTCTAAAATTAGGGTTCAAGGTTGGGTATCAGGGAGGAATTTTCTATATTCATAGCAGCAAGCTCCCAGGTCTGAAATCTTATGGGAATGCTTTCACCTTTTCCCGAGTCACGGTCTTTGGAATCTCTTCCCAAAAACCTCCAATCCCCATGCCACCAGACCGCCTCATAGGCACAGGCCCACATCAAAACACTATAATTTCGAACTCAACTGATCACCACCATCCAACAGCACAGTTCACCACAATTCCCAGATGGCTCATTGAACATTGCAATTCCCACCCAACTTCTCACTACCGATCCAACAGCAGAGATCAGCACAATTCCATATGGCCCATTCAAGCCATCTTTCATGCCCAAGCATCGGATCATCCTGGCCACTTCTAGTAGAGTATGGCCAAAAGTTGTCTTGAGCCATCACTGACCCCTGTGAAACTAGAATTCCAACCATGAAAAGCAGTGTGATCAATGAATTAAAAAACAGACCAGGCGCTCGATTAAGCGGCCATGGGCCCTGGTCGTCTAACATATGCTTGGGGCGGTTGTTAGTCATTTTCCAGTTCAGCGTCCGCTTTTCTCCCGCCTAGCCCGCCTAATGACCCGCCTGAATTGTCTTTAGGAACGCCCGCCTACACCCGTTTATTGAAAAAGCAACTCATGTTGGCTCAATTACTGGGCCCAAATAAAAGATGGCACACTATTCTTTAAAAAAAAACCTAGCCCTACTCATTCAATCCCCATGTTACCCCCCGCTACTTCGCGATAGCCGGGTGCGGGAGGACACTTATGCGGCCGTCCCGACGGTTATTCCCCTCCCCCCCAATGCTCTCCACGCTGCTTCTTGGTGAGTGATTCCTCTGAGAATCCTACTCTAGGCCTCCGACGCCCCAGTAGGAACACGCGTCAAGGGTTGTCAGCGTGTTTCCTCCCTCCAGTGGTCGAAAAAGTGAAGGTGCGCCTGTTGCGTTTGTTGCTGCCGTGGAAAGAGGCGACCCAGTGATCAGTTGTTGCTTCCTTTCTTCTCTGAAGGCCTCTTCCAGTTAAGAACGAAAGCTCTTCATCAAAGGTAAGCCATTCCCTCTTCAATTTTGCTACATTCTCATGTTTCTACTCCTTCCTCCCTTCTTCTATGCGACTTTGGTACTTTGTAGAGTAATGTTGCTGATTTAATTTTCTATTCAAATTCTTACTACTAAGTACTGATTCGTACTACACTACTATTGATTAGTTATGCATCAGTTCAACTCATTCTCACACTATCTGTTGGTCCAGGCCGTATCCAGGCAAAAAAAAGCAGAAAAAAGGGGATACGGTTGGAGAGGTATCTGATACGTATTTAGGTGTATCCATGGAGTATTGGTATCCGATACGTATCGGATACAGGTACGGCGCCTATTTTGGAGTATCCATGCTTCCTAGCCAATGAACACCACAAAGTTGACGAGTTTCAATGTCATGTTGGAGGCAGTGGGTCAATTCAGTCCTGGTCTATAGGGTCCTTCAGTGTATGAGCTTCGTGAGCCTCTTCTGAAAAATGAGGTGGCACTAACAAAAAGTGCATTGGGAGACACACAAGGATGAATGGAGGAGAAGTGGATGCACAGTCATGACTAATGGATGGACCAATAGAAGAGGTAGAAGCATCATGAATTTGTGCATCAATTGCAGAAGGGGCACTAGCTTCTTGAGGGCCTTGGATGCATCTGCTGAGATCCATAATGTTGAATACATCTTCAAATTGGTGGATGGCTGCATTGAGGAGGTTGG
Organism: Alisma plantago-aquatica; assembly: GCA_963693085.1. Taxonomy (NCBI): domain Eukaryota; kingdom Viridiplantae; phylum Streptophyta; class Magnoliopsida; order Alismatales; family Alismataceae; genus Alisma; species Alisma plantago-aquatica. Next base: position 1,326,125,139 of record OY856412.1, on the reverse strand, counting down.
AGAAGCCAACGTTGTGCAGGTTGTGATTGATAATGCACCTTGTAATATTGCAGTATGGAGACTTTTGAAGGACGAGACCAGGGATCTTCTGGACACCAAGAGCAGCCCACTGTGTGGATCTTATGTTTGAGGGCATTGGTGCGCTTCCTAGGATAAAGAATGTCATCCAAAAGTGTAGAAAATTGACTATATTTATCTATAGTCATCATGAAACTCTTAATCTGCTGAGAAAGTTCACCAAGGGTGACTTAATTGGGCCTGGTATCACCCGATTTGCCACTGCATTTTTTAGTTTACAAAGTTTGTTCGAGAAGAGAAATGAGATGAGAACAATGTTTTGTTCAGCTGAGTGGGAACAATGTAGGTACTCCAAAACGGGAGAGGGAGAATGATATGCTATCATGGTAACAACATCACAATTTTGGGCTGGAGTGGTGCTTGTTTTAAAGATTTTTAAGCCGCTTGTGCATGTATTACGACTGGTTGATAGTGAGAAGAAACCAGCTATGGGGTTTATCTATGCTGCTATGCTTAATGTCAAGAAGGACTTAGAAGCGAGTTTGACTATTGATCCTTTGCTTCTGAAGAAAGTCATGGACATTGTTGATGAAAAATGGGATAAGAGGCTACATCGACCCTTGCATGTGACAAGTAAACTGTAAACAATAAAACATAATTGTCACATCTAAATTGTTGAGTTATTTTTAGTCCTATGCCTATTGCTAATACACAGTCACAATATACTCTATTTTTTTTTGGAAAAAAACGCGTTTAAAACACGTATTATTCACGCGCCGTATATGACGGTCGTTTTAAACTCCAAACCGAATAATACGTTTTAAACGTGTTTTATTCGCGTACTGCATTTTAAACACGTTTAATACTTTTGTTGCCGTTTTAAACAGTTCTGTACTTTTGCTTCACATTTGTTTTTTCCACGTCCTTTTTAACTTGTAGCAGGGTTCCACTAAACCGTCCAACCTTCCTCCTCTATCCCCCGACACACCAGGAGGAGTAACCCTCGACATTTTATATGTACGCTCCATCTTTCTCCTCCATTCTCCCCCTTTCTTCCCTGATCTGTGCCTGCTACTTGCTGCTCCCACTTCTTCCCCTTCTTCCAATATTAGAGTAATCAGTTTGATGTTTAGTCATTTTCAATCATTATATGTGTGGGTGTGTGTGTGTGTATATATATATATATATATATATATATATATATATATATATATATATATATATATATATATATATATATATATATAATCCTTTTTTGCAGACTTTATCCGAATTTTCTGCATAATTCCCAATTTCTGAATTTTTCAACTTGGTCGTATGTATCCCGAATACCGAATTTGTGACTATGCTAATACATGATTTATATATCCATCTAGGTTACTATCTGAATCCCTATTACTATTGGTCTGATCCTGAGATAAACACAACAAGTGTCATCATGGAAGGACTCATGCAGTGCATAGACACTTTTTCCCTGAAAGTGAAATCCAAGATAAAATTGTTATGGAGATAGAGCTACCAGCCTATAGGGAAGCTAGGGGGCCTTTGGGAAAGCAAGTGCCATCAGACAAAGAACAAGTTCTGACTTAGATCCTGGTAAATATCACTTGTAATAACTTCTATAGAATATGTTCTCTAACTTTTGGTTTCCAAATAGCTTCTTACTTGCATGAAACAGTAGAGTGGTGGACAAATCATGGATATGATACTCCATATTTGCAAAGAAAGGCCTTGAGGATCCTAAATTTGGCATGCACATCTTCAGGGTGTGAAAGAAACTGGAGTACATTTGAGATGGTAACTAAGACATTACTAATCAATTACTAATTCATTGCTACTAGTAATGATTTAATTCTATTTTCTATTTTGGAATGTGCCTGACAGATACACACCAAGAAGAGGAATAGGCTTGATGTGCAACAACTGAATGACTTGGTGTATGTCCAATTTAATGCAAAGCTTAAAGACAAAAAGGAAAGACATGTAGCTTTAAAAGATCCATTGGAGTCTGAATATAGAGAAGGCAAAATATTGGTTTGCCGATCTCAATATTGAAGAAGATGAGATCTATCCAGGTGCTGGAGTCACATGGGGTCAAGTAGCTGAAGCATCAGGGGTTGCAGAGAGAGTCTATACTAGAACTAGAAGAAACACTCAATCCACTACTCCTGCTCAGCCCACTCCTCCTACTCATCCCATTCCTTTTGATGTCGAAAGAGATAGGGCAAAGAGACATGCTTGCCAGAGGTTGAGGGATTCGATGGAGTCCCAGAGGTTCTTGCTGGTCAAGCTCCTAACAGTGAAGACTACTCAAGTGCAGAAGCGATGGAGGAAGAGGGAGACAAATAGGGATTTTTCTGGGATAGTGACTTGGGCCTACTTTTTTGATGTTTTGGGAATAGTTGGGCATACTTTTTGCTATTTTGGGGATAGTTAGGCATACACACTGTTGAAGTTACTTGAGCATACACACTTTTTGATGTTACTTGGGTATACATGTTACACGGGTATACAGTTTTTTTTATGGTTTGGAGATGGTTGGGCATACACCCTTTAGTGTTTTTGCCTTTTTGGGATAGTCGGGCATACAGTCACACTTTTGATGGTTTTGGGATAAGGCTAATGTTATTGTCCTTATGGATTTCTGGACACATCCTTTCTTATATCATATAGCTACCCCCGCTACTTGTTTGATATTTACATTTTCACTAATATTACTTGTGTTACATTTAGTTTGATGTTTGCCTATGAAATTTAGTGTCTAATATTTGGTGGCATTGTGCTAACTATTTCTTGTTTCCATATTTTCATGTTGATGTATCTTGGTGTTTCTTCAATTGGATGAACGTTTTTTATGTTGAATCCACTCCATTTACAGGTACAAGTACAATACTAATTTACATTTATTTCTTTGTGTTCAATTTATCATTTATGCAATTTACTTGTATTTGTTCTTTCTTCATAACTTAGAATTATTGTTTTATTGTTGTGCTATAAACTGGTTTGGTGTTTTATTTTGTTGTGTATGATGTTTAGATATGTATAGATTTTCTTAGAAATATACTTTTATATACAAATATGTGTAATTTTGTATAAAATTACAAATGAATTCAGGGACCCGCTTTTTCAAAAATCTTAATCGTCCGCTTGCCGCTTAATCAGTTACAAAGTGTTGTCCGCACGCCTCCCACTTCCCGCTTTTTTTAAAACACCGAGTGTGATTTTTTTACACTAGAATAGCCAAAAGAAGTGTGGCATTTGACCTGAACTCCCTCTTCCTTTACATACTTGGTTTAAGGCTTCCAGAACTAACACAGTTTCTTCCTTGTCTTAAGCCATCACTGACCCCTAGGAAACTAGAATAAACTCCAACCATGAAAAGCAGTGTGATTTTTTTACTACTAGAATAGCTAAAAGAAGTGTGGCAACAGACCTAAACTCCCTCTTGTTGACTCGAGGTCAATTAGGTCAATGTTGACTCACGTCTAAATTGACTAAACCCGTGTTTTGATGATGACTAACCATTCCACATATTGGTGTCTAATGTCTCTACTTGAGTGTTTTCAGATTAGGTATAGACACACTCCAAATGCCCTAACTTGCGCATATCAACTTGGAGAAAAGACAAGTCAAAGTCAATACAAGTGCACGTTTTTGTAATATGATGTAAATCCATTAGAATCGTGTTGTAAATCACTTGTAATGATTGTATGACTTGTAATTAAGCTTAGAAAAAATCAGGAGCACTTAGATCGAATGTTTAAGCACTCAAAAGCCATTTTCCAAAATTCACATCAGGTTGTTCATCGGTCGAGTTATGTGAGTTGCAAACTCGACCGATCCTGATTGGATCTTGAAAATGACTTTTGATCGGTCGAGTTTACACTTCACAGAACTCGACCGATGGAGTAACTGACCAATTCGATTTTCATTGGTCGGTCGAGTTTCCCCAGGACAAACTCGACCGATGGTCTGAATATCGACTTTGTCTTTTACTCTATCGGTCGAGTTACCCTTATAGAAACTCGACCGATTGCACTGTACGGAAAAGTGCAGAAAAGTGCTTCTAGTTGTTGTGGAGTTGCAACAAGTGAAAATATATCTGTTGCAAGCCACAAAATGGCTAGTTTTCGTTCACAAGTGTTCCCAAAGGCTAAGAGACATCCCCAGCTATAAATAGGACCCCTTGGGCTTCATTCCAAGGTAGAGCATTCAATGCAAACTCTATGTGAGGTTCCTATTCTATAGTTGAGTGCTTCCTACAGCCTCTTCTCTCTCTCTAAGCTTAATCACTTGCTACATCCATTAGAGTGAGTAGGAAATTTGCTAGAGAGCTAGTCCTACATGTATATCTTGTGAGGCTCTCACTTCCACCACCTCCCTATCTCTCATTTCAATCATGAAGATGAAGGTTCTCTCTCTTGGCTAAGAGAGGTGAAGAAGAACAAGGGAAGGCGTCCCTTGGTGAAGATCAAGGCTGAAGACTTGGAGCTAGAGTGGGTAAGCCCTTTGTGAAAGCAGAAGACTCCTTGCTCAAGTGGGTAAGTCCTTGGTGGAAGCTTCTCCGAGTGAAGGTGAAGTCAAAGGTGGAAGATCCAAGAAGAGTGGGTAATCCCTGCAAGGCTGAAGATTTGTGCAAGAGTAGGTAAGTCCTTGGAAGAAGGCGGAAGACTCCTTACAAAGTGGGTAAGTCCTTGGTAAGGTTGAAGACTCTTTGTATTGGATAGGTAAGTCCTTTGGTGTTCATGTATTGTATCTCTTATAATGAATATAATGAAGATGCAAGGTTAAGAAATCCTAGAGGCTGACCTCTCTAGGTAAGTGGACTGACTCACTTCTAGTTTGAAGTGAGGAACCACTCTAAATAGCTTGTCCTCTTGTGTTTGCTCAATCCCTCTCATCATTGCAATGCATGTTTTAGTTGCACTTACCTATTTAGCAACCTTATCTTGTGATATATCTTGAAGGTCTAATGAATTTTGTTTAAGTGCATTCAGCTCTATTCACCCCCGCTCTAGAGCATCTAATCACCCATCTAGGATCCAACACCTCTTCCTTTACATACTTGGTTTGAGGCTTCCGGAACTAATATAGTTTCTTCCTTGGTTCCTTGCTCAAGCATAAAATTTGTTTACGGATCAAGCCCACTAACTTTTACATCATACGTCCTGCTCCACTCTAGTTACCATGTCAGCCAAGTAAATGAAAATCACAAATTTATCCAGTCCAGACTATTTCAGATTTGTAAACAACTTAATGTCTGGCCTCTTCTAATTCTTCACTAAAATTTCTTCCTCTGTAACTGATTTAAACTTTTCACTAATGTTGTCTTCAACGGGACTATATAACTTTTTGCCTCTATTTTTTGGTAACCGTCTAATATCTAGGCCCAATTTGTGTTTTTCGTGTGTGATGCCAGCTATTCAATTCGTAGTTAGCATGGCAGTAGGCATCCTGGAGAGTGTCAATGATGACATTGATTCTTAGAGAATTTCTTATGCAAGCTTTAGTCCATCTCCATGGAACATCAATATCCAGCTAACTTGCATCATATTAGAGAGATGCTTTGTCATCCAATGATTAATGCACTCAGGCCACACTAAACACATGAAAGTGTATGACATGCTAATTTTCAAAGTGAATGTACAAAGTAATAGATTATTGTGACATGCTATAGTAAATGCAACTAAAGCAAAGTCATTCGCTCACAAACATCCTCACGAAAGAAGATTTCATGGATTCCCTTGACTTATTCCTGATTTTTTAATATATATATATATATATATATATAAAGCAAATTTGGCATTCAAAGATCAACGTGATATATATATATATATATATATATATAAAGCAAACTTGGCATTCAAAGATCAACGTAGTTCACTTCCTGAACATGTTATCACAAAACAAGTCTAAACTATGTCCTGATAGCATAGTTGTTGAGGCAGCAAGGAGCTAGTCAGCTAGGCATTCCTAAGGGGGCGCCTCGGTGCCTATGCGGTCGCCCATGCGTTTCTAGGCGTTTTGATTTGTTATAAATAATGATGGTTTTTTATATTTAAATTAATATTTTATGTGTAAATATTAGATAATTATATTATTAGATAGAATTTAGGCTAAATCACACCTAACATTACCTAAACTAGAACTGATTGGCCTTATTTGAACTCATTTGATCCAAAAATAATCTAATTTGTCCTAGTTTACCCTAATTTGGCCTACTAATTTTTGTATAACATGACATAATTAAACACAATTTCCCTAAATTTTCATAAATTGACCTAAATGGGACAAAATTTGGACAAATCAGACCTAATCTTTCCAAGATAGAACTATTTCCCCTCAAATCATACTTGTTTTCCCAAAATTAGACCTAATGTGCCCAAATTTGACATGATTTTGCCTAAATGAAACCTAATTTTGCATATTATGACCCAATCAGACCCAACTTCCCCAAATTTTCCATATGTTAACCTACCAAATCAGACCTAATCTCACCAAATCAGACCCAATTTTCCCAAAATCATACTTGTTTTTCCAAATCAAACCTAATCTGCCCAAATTAGACATGATTTGGCCTAAAATCAACCCTATTTTCCGTTAACATGACCTAATTAAACCTAATTAGCCCTAATTTACCTATATTAATCTAAATGAGACCTTACATAGCCAAGTCAGACTTTAATTCCCCCAAATCAGGCCTGTTTTCCCCGAATCAGGCCTAATATACCCTAATTTGGCCTCATTTGGGATAAATTGGACCCATTTCAACCATAAAATAACTAACTTAATCGAATACACACCTAATTTATGCAAAATTAGGCTTGAATTGGCTTAAATTGGGTCTAAAAGGTAGGCCTGTTTTCCTCGAATCAGACTATTATACCCTAATTTGGCCCCATTTGGGATAAATTGGACCCATTTCAACCATAAAATAACTAATTTGATCGAATACACACCTAATTATGCTAAATTAGGCTTGAATTGGCTTAAATCGGGTCTAAAAGGCCCTAGGCAACCACTTAAGTCATCTAGGGGGTTGGGCGCCCAGTTTTGATTGTGGGTGCCTTGATAACTAAGCCTGATAGACAAAAAGATTCCATAATATAAACAATAAACCAAATAAAGCTTAAGGTAGAATTAGATTGTGCACACATTCCATCAGACGTATCACGCCTATATACATCAGAATCTCATTCCACCCCGTCAACTCTTCTTCTCCCTAAGCCAATTAGGGCCGCCAACTTCACTGTCACTAGCAGCCACCTCCTGCGCATCCCCATTCTCCTCTCTTCTCGCACACACTCGCAGGATAACCCCTGCGTCATCCTATTTTTCAAAATGCTTCTGATAAACTACGGCCATAATGTTTTAACAAAAAACTTCAGCCATAAGCATATCAAATTTATATTGGATAGTGCAACATTCAGGAATATGAGTCCAACTGGAAGAGTCTGATCTGAAAACCAATCCAAGTCGGACAAATATCACGATGAAACATTTGATGCATGATTATCGAACACAGTGTTTAAAAAGTGTTTCTGTGCAGGGCATATGCGTCGCAGATACGGTACGGCCCACCTATCAGACCGCATATGTATAATTGGCCCAGTATACGGTCATGCCCGCATAGTATATGCAGACTTTTTTTATCAGAAGTTTGCATATATTTATTCAATATAATTTGCTTCAATTTAATTTAAACTACTTACCCACACTGACATGTACATATGTATATATATATTTATGTGTGTATGTATTTATTACTTCCAATATTTCTCTCTATATATACATATTATGGTAATAATCAATGGTATACTTACATATAATACACAAACATCTTCAAGCATGCAACAGCCTATTTTTATGTGTCTGCATTTCGATATATATGGGTGTGCGGACGCACGGGTTTCCCAGGTTTACCATCCTTGCTATCTGGACCTCCGCCTAGAGGAGTGGGCTCCCCCGGCAAACTAAAAAAATATATATGGGCATGCATATATGATATATATCGACATCTAAATACACAAATTTCCACATATATGCTCATACTATATATATCTACATATAATACACATACATATTTCACATATGCTATTTATGTGTACACATATATGAATATTTAAATATAATGTACATCTATATTTGTATGGACACATAAATATACATAATTTTGTGTTCTACAAATAAAATATACAATTTCTAAGCTTAATATATATTTATATGCTACATATCATTCAATTATTAAAAATCCAAAATCACACATACTCCTGCATACCGCATATATTTTATAAGGTGACCTCTCCGCCACACAATAATAAAGTCTTCGAATTTTACAAAAAATCGGCGATTTTTCAAGATTTTATAGGCTCCTGAATGTTCACCACGAATAATACGTTGGTCGTAGATTTTTCGCGACGTTTCACGATTTATCCCGCTTTTTCACAATTTATACGATTTTTCACGATTCTTCATGACTTTTTATGTTTTTTTCACGATTTTTCTCTTTTAAGTCATTTTGTAAAGCAAGCCCATTGCTTGAGGCTCTGGTAGAGTTTCAGGAATGACGACTGGCCCCACAGACCACCACTAGCCTTAACTGCGTGATTTGTCCTCTGGTCACCCATCCTAGTACTACTCTAGGTTGAGCATTCTTAACCACAGAGTTCTTAGTAATGGGCTCCCTGAAAAGGAGGTGCACCTTGGTGATATGGGTAGTCCAATCATTCCTTTTAAGATCATTTTATCCAAGGCCTCAAATCTTGGGATGTTACAATCTCCCCCATTTACTCTTGACGTCCTCGTCAAGGCTCAACTATATGGCCTCATAATCTATCCCCATTTCAGTGCAAACCCAAATCGCCCATGTACACCCAGCACCTGACCACGGCTACCAGTGCAAGGGTGGCTCCATCAATTAGGAAAACCCTTTCCACGGCTACCAGTGCAAGGGTGGCTCCATCAACTAGGATAGCCCTTTCCAACATGCTTGGACAGCACAGCTCAAAGATTGGCATGCCACAGACCTAAGTGGGCCCCACCTACTCAAGGTGAATTGACTATGATACCATTTGTAACACACGGGCCCACTACCCAACGCTCTAGTAGAGTTTCAGGAATGACGATTGGCCCCATAAACCACCACTAGCCTCAACTGCGCGCTTTGTTCTCACTCACGCTCAAATTGGGATAAACTTCCCGACTAGTCACCCATCCTAGTACTACTCTGGGTTGAGCACGCTTAACCACGGAGTTCTTTAGTAATGGGCTGCCTAAAAAGGAGGTGCACCTTGGTGATATTGGGTAGTCCCATCAATTCTTTTAAAGACATTTCATCTAAGGCCTCAAGACCTGAACGTTACACGTTCGCTCCTTTTTTTTTACAAAATCATGTACACAAAACTCTTGGTATAAACTAAACCTCCAAAATCCCCGCTCTCCCGATGGTCCATTGTTATCCTTCATCTATTCTTTAATTATTTTCCTACTTTTTTCATTCAATAAGATTGTATGTCAAGTGACTTTAGTAGTTACATTTGTATCTGATATGTATGTATGTATATACATATACATATATATAGCTTTGGGAGAGGATAATTGAGCAAAAGCTAAAATCTATTACACAATATGGAACAACCAGATCAATTTCATGTCTAGAAGATCTACAACATATGTTATTTCTCTAATAAAAGAGAAGTATAGAGAAAATAAAAGAGATCTTTACATGGTTTTTATTTATTTGGAAAAAGCTTACGGTTGCACCTAGGGAAGTGTTGTATACGGTTTTGGAAAGGGTGAGCCAATCCACTACATTGACATGATTGAAGGCATGTATAATAGCTCAACTGCACAGTGTTAGGACTCAAGGAGGAGACACACCAAGATTTCCTATTATAGTTAGGGTACATCAAAAATCGGCACTGAGCCCAAATCCATCTGTTCAACAAGTTGACAAAGCATGTCTAGGATGATATCTCTTGGTGCGTGTTATTTGTTGATGGTATTATCTTGACTGAACATTTATACAACTGACCATGCTATATGGGAGTGTATGTTGGGCGGTGAAGAAATGAGGTATCAACAAGATAAATGTTGCTCGGATTTGTATATTGAGGTGGATGTGTGGGAATACAAGGACAGATCGGAAGTGTATGTTGGGTGGTGAAGAAATAAGGTATCAACAAGATAAATGTTGCTCGGATGTGTATATTGAGATGGATGTGTGGGAAGACAAGGATAGATCGCTTGAGAAATGACTACATCAAGAACAAAGTGGGTGGCAAGCATTAAGGACAAGTTACATGAGGTTCGCATGATATGGTATGGACATGCACGACACATACCGACTAAAGTATATGATCAAAGTAATGCTATTGAGTTGCCCACAGATAAAAGAAGAAGAGGTAGGCATAAATTAACTTAGGATGAGCTCATAAGGAGGGATTTCGAATCTTCACATCTTGATAAATAGAGCTGATTGAAAAACAAGGATCCATTAGCAGAGCCTAACATGGTCGGATTGAAGCTTAGATGATGATGAACTCCTTATAAGCATAAAAACTGCACATATGCTTCACTATCTAAAATCTGATTTGAATTAACTTGAATCCGACATATGCCAGATTAACTTTTTAAGATAAAATGTGACCTAATATACAGACCTGAATTGACAAAATTTCATTTAGATTGGAGTTTGATTGCCCTAAATTAGACTAATCGTAACTCTTGATCCAATTAAATTGATATCAAGCGTGCCTCGGGGGCTAGGACTACAAGCCTAGCCACCAATCTATTGAAGGACCTAGGTAACCCACCCCCAACCAAAAATCAAGCATGCGGCCCTATGTCAGATACGAAATAAGGACTACAAGATCAAATCATATCTAGTGAATAACCACTAACATGTCAAAGATTCTTATAACAAACACATACCATGAACAAACAAAAAAAGTGCTTTATATGTCACTAATAGCCTCAAATTATTTTGTTTCCGATAACAATGCCTAAAGTAGAGATTCTGCTATTTTTTATGCTAATTAAGAAGCTTTAAATTTTTGTGGTATTAATTAATTAACTGGCATACAAAAATTGGGCAAACTATAGCCTATTCAATTGTATTTCAATTTCCCACATCACTTAGAAGCTAAAATTTTTGACAACGGCTCTATAAACCATCTTCATGTTGAATTTGTACTAACATACCAAACCAATTAGACTGGATGGTGGCCTGAGAGCTGCATATGACATTGCAACTAAGGTTATTAAAACCAAACGGGACCGGCCGATTCAACCCGTTGAAATAAGAACTGGCTACATTAAAGGGTTGATATGCCCCCAAACCTGGAATCAAGGTTTTAAAGTGTGTAAGACGCATCGAGGTGTTTTAGTCTCAGCGAGGCGAGTAAGCCTTAGATTGTAGCGAGGCGAGGTGTAAGCCTCAGATTGTACCAAAGTGTGTGTGTGTGTGTGTGTGTGTGTGTGTATACATACATACATATATATATATATATATATATATATATATATATATATATATATATATATATATATATATATGTGTGTGTGTGTGTGTGTGTGTGTATACATATACATATATATACGTATATTAAAAATAAATATAATTACATTTACAAACAATATACATATATGTATAAATACGTATATAATCCTCCTTCGTCAATTGACCAATGCCGGAAGGGAATCCTCCTCGGGAGAAGACAACCACAGCCTTCTTTTAGAATGCCCACAGCAGTAGAAATAGACTTGATTTAAGACTTTCACTGTCGGGTCTTAGTTTCTATTGTATCGTCCTTATGCTTTGTAGTTGAAAGACCTCTCTCCAAAAAGCGAATCTTTAAATGCAGATACCAAAAACCAATGATGTAACAGTTCCACCACCTCACTGCCCCAGCTTGAGAATCAACCTTGACCGACGATGTATGTCGTCCAACCCAACCTCAGACTCTTTCCTATCCCTATCTCGGTCACGGGGCTTGTTGCGCAATTGCTTCTTCTTCCTCTAGACCCGGGGGATTTCTCTCTCTTCCTTGCCACTCTCCTTCGGGCGAATCTTTCCTAAAGATGAAGAAGTAGCCTGACCTGAGGGAAGTCGCCCTGAGTCACTGAGAGGACCGTTGTTTTTGTTCTTCTCGGAGGTGGCGACGCTGACCCTGACAACTATAAGCAACAGAAGGTCTTTTAACGACGAAAGACCAACGGGGGCGGGGGGGAGTGAGGGGTTATATATATATATATATATATATATATATATGGGCGTTCATTCATTGCCCGCGCGGGTAGCCTGGATTTTCGCTACCCGGCAGCCAAAAAAGAAACTCTCCTGGCTAAGAAAGTAACTCTGCTGTAAAAAAAGTAACTATGGTCTCAAAAAAGTAACTCTGCTGGCCAAAAAAGTAACTCTGTACAAAATATACAGCAGATATATATAAGGACGGGTTTTTTTATTTTGGAGGGGCAAATGATATTATTTTTGGCTAAAATTTTTTAGAGAGCTAGACAAAATAGTCCTCTACAATTGCGAAAAAAAATTGAAAAAAAGTGGTCGGAAGGGTGGGCGGGTAGCTACCCGCGCGGGCAATAAAGATGGGCCCTATATATATATATATATATATATGTGTGTGTGTGTGTGTGTGTGTGTGTGTGTGTACATATATATATATATATATATATATATATATATATATGTATGTATGTATGTATGTATGTGTGTATATATATACATATACACACATATATATGTACATTAAAAATAAATATAATTACATTTACAAACAATATACATATATGTATAAACACGTATATAATCCCATAAATTCATATATATATATATATATATATACACACACACACATATATATACATATGTATTCATATATATATATATATATATATATATATATATATATATAGATATATATATAGATATATGAATACATATATGTACATATGTGTGTATATAAATATATATATATATATGAATACATATATGTACATATGTGTGTATGTATATATATATAGAGAGAGAGAGAGAGACAGGGAGAGAGTCAAGCTAGAATACACTCGAGTGTACAGATCGCACGAATACACTCAAGTGTGTTTGCATATCAAGTCTATTTTTTGCAAAATGTAAACCATTGATCTTCACCGTCATACTATATAATTAGGCTACATACAAATTTTGAGCCCATTTGGATGAGTGTAAGTCACTCATCCAAGGGCAACAAAATCGACGCGCGGAACTAATTTGAAATGCATACTTTTTGCGGTCTTTATAACATGACCTATAAATGCCCAAATGTGCTCAATTTTGTGTATGAGCTATTCACAAGATGTTTAAGAAGATCAACGGATTAGATTTTTGAAAAAAATATTGCATCATGCAAAACTACTTGAGTGTATTCTGCTCCGAATACACTCGAGTGTATTCTAGCCTGACTCTCTCTCTCTCTCTCTCTCTCTCTCTCTCTCTCTATATATATATATATATATATATATATATATATATATGAATACATATATGTACATATGTATGTATATAAATAAATAAATATATATATATGTACGCACGCCTCTCACTGGTGGACTGAGGCTTAAGCCTCGAGGCGTACCGGAGACCGCCTCGCCTCGAGGTGTACCGGAGACCGCCTCGCCTCGAGGCATACGCCTCTAAAGCCTCACGGCGCATTTTTTAAACCATGCCCGGAATAGCTATTGATTGAACCAGTCAATGACCGGTCTAGTTCCCTACCAACCAGTCGAGTCTCTCTTTGTGTTGAGCTCTAGTCACATGTAGCCTAGATAAGAGGGAAATATGCCCAATCATCCCTCAATTCACATTTAAGCCATGTACTCAACCCTTACCCCTTGTTAACGTTTGAGTTCTTAAGCTCCTTGCAGGTGTTGCATCTCCAGCGGTCATTTCCAGATCTACAAGTCGTGTTGCCACCTCATATGTGCCAGTTGGCCACCTCCTATGTGCACGTCGTGCAGTCTTCTATGAGCCCTACCACTGCCATCCTCTTTGGGAGTCATCGTGCTTGAGTTGATACTTGTATTGCCAGTACCAAAGCACTAGGCTGTCATTGTTGCTCAACGACGGTCCTCCATGGCATGCTTCCTCTTCATCTTCATCTTCCTCTTCCTCGACTCTTCTTCCTATTCTGATTGTCTATATATCCCTCTCACAATAGTTGGCCCTTCTTTCTCCCCATCTTTCTGTACCCTTTTTCTTTATAGATTGTGTCCTTCCCTTCCATTTCTACTTCCGTTCTCATCGTCACACAGGTTGCCTATCGGTGGCTTTCTTTCCTGATGCTATTGTGAGGTTGCTTAGTTGCTTTGTGCTTCGTTTGGTCTACTGCTCTCCATGTACTGATGTTGTGAGTGTTGCTTCTAATAATTGGTGAATTTTCTATAATCCCATTCTCTGTTTTTATTTATAGAAGTTTTGATCCACCAATTACTTTAGATGATTGCATTGTTCATTAATCTGTTTCTTCTTCTTCTCATTCTTAGATCTGCAACCTTCCATAAGTTTATCTAGCTCTTAAATTAGTAGATTATGAGGTTTTCATTTCACCTTTGGTTCTCAATTCAGCTCAGACAACCTTGATTGCAACATGCAATATTAATGGACAGGTTTAACCAGCGCACCATGAAACCAGCCTAGAGCTAATTAATGTAAATCTAAAATCCAACGCAACTAGAACTTCCTCAACAGGGCAATGCAAAAAGGCGAAGGCCAAAAAAGGAAAGGGATCTGATACCCACAAACAAGTGGCGACTACAATTTCAGGGCGGAACACCCGAGTTTATATTCAGCAGAACCAATAACTACGAACAAAAAAAAGGCGTACAAGCAAAAAAAATAGTAACTTACCTCATGATCGAGCGTCGGGTCCAAGCCAATAGACCTCCGTATCTTCCATTGTTCGTCTTCTTCACCAGAGCCTTCTCCGTCAACGTCCTCCTCTTCGCCCTTTTCATCCTCGTCCAGCTCATCCACGTCATCCAAGTACCCAGACCGTCTCTTCTTCTTACGGATCCTCCCTAGGCACCCGTCCTTATCGTCGAACGCGGAGGCGCAGGGCCTCTCGTCCCTTTCCGGGTCCCCACCTCCGGGCTGCCGATTCCACTCACGTCGCTCGATCTCGCTGTCGGAAACTGACCATGAGGTGACAGGAAAGGAGGACTTTGGCACCGTCTCGAAGAGGTTCGAGCCGAAGAGTTTCTTCACCCGCTCCTTAAAGCCTTCCTCCATCGATGGCAAGACGATCGCCGGCGGGATTCAATGTCACGAGCAGTGGAAAAATACTGGTTCCGGAAGAGCGGGCGAAGGTTGGGGTAAGTACTTTGTTGAAGCGTGGGGATTTTGAGGGTGCGGTCAAGTTGTGAATAGGCAGACCACCGCCTACGCTAGCTACTTAGCCGGTTAGCCCGTCGGAAACTCGGGTTTGGGGCGGTTTATGTTCCTGTCAATCTGTCATGCCCGGACGCTGAACCTTTTTCTGCGTGCCGGTGGTTGTTATTTTGGAATCAGCTTAGGATCGGCTCAGCCAAATCTGACCCGACTACATTATACGAGTTTGAAAATATTTGATTGTTTTAAAAAATTGTAAATGTAGAATCACAATTTATGTGTTACATCACTTTATCTAATTAAAGAAGAAATTAAAAAAATATATGAAAGGAGATAATATGAAATTATGATGTTGAGTAGGATGTGCTAAAAGGTAAATCCATCTATTTAAATTTATTTGGCTAATGTCGTATTTAGATTATAATTAAAAAAAAAGTAAAAAAGAGAACAAGGGATATACAGAATAATTATTGTTTCATGGAGTGACAACGTCATCAAGATGATCCCTCTTGTTGTCACGCCACAGCGCTCGTCCTAACCTCCTCTGACTTTGGTTTGCCACACTCCTAATCCTATCAACAAAAAAAGCCAGCACGAGGTGTTGTTGAGCATGCTCTAACTGTGGATGTATATAACAAGGGTCAATTCAAAATTCAAAAAACAAAGCATGAATTAGACGTCACCATTCCCATGGTATTTAATACATAGTAAGACAAGGTCCAAACTGTAATTTACAAAACTAAAGGCACAAAATTGCACCTGACCCCTACCGCGAGTTTTCATATAGCTGTACTCGGGTCATTACCTGACCCGAGTGACCCGACCTAAACATAAAAATTTTAAGCGGATTAGGGTCTAAGATTTTTCGACCCAAACTAAATTGACCCGAACCCGAAGAACCTAAAATCAATTTAGGGTCGAGTTCGGGTTTGGACTTTCAACCCGTATTGACCCAAAATTTTCAATTATATATTCAAATAAATTACAAACACTAAATTATAAGAGACTCAATAGCATATTAGATTACTAATCCAACACTCATGAAGTTTATTTTTACAATTCTATATAGTTTTGTATGGGTTTGTATGATTTGTTATGCTAGTTGTTTATGAAGAGGTGTTTAAAACTCTCAAGCAAACTAAAATTAGCTTTGTTGTATTTTTTATCACATTTTAAGTTTGTTTAAATTGAAATTTGTTGTACTTACATCGGGGTGCAACAAGCCCTCGCGTTATTGACCGCACTGTGGCACCCTCAAAGTACGCAGTTGGTTCCAGGGTTTACCCTTGACTGGGTTAGGTCCAATAGTGGCCTTACTCGGGAGGGGTTCCTCGTCATTGAAAAAATTATTGTTTAGACTTGGTAGTTATCATTGATTAGACAAATCATAGCATCTTTTTTAAAAAAATTCTCTTGGTATTTGGATTTACAGATTAGATCTAATGGACTTAAAAAAAATTGGATCGGGTTAGGGTCCAGGGTTTCATCCTAAAAATCATCTTTTGCAAGTTTAGAGTCTAAACAAAAAGCATTCACCCGAAATAAAACATGATTGACCCAAACCCAATTGCCACCCTTGTTTGTGTGTGTTTATGTGTGTGTCACATATATACATACATACATACACCCACACACATACACACACACACACACACACATATATATATAATATGTAGATGATATTCATTATGTGTTTTGACCAATTGCATAGTTTCTTTGTGGATTCCTATAGGAAGCTTTTGTATATGCGCCCCTGGATAGTTCTTTATTATTTTGTTTAGTAATAGTTCTTCTAATTGTATGAATCTTTCTAAAACGTTATTCTCTTGAATATCATTCAATAAAGTTTTGGATTGCCTGATATTCCACCAATTTATAATCCAAGGTTTCATGCATTTATTAAACGATAGAGAAATCGACCAGGGCAAAAATACTATAGATGCAATATAAGAAAGAGAAATCGACGCTTTCTTTTTTTTCACTTTGGATATGTTACGTGAATTGTTAAAGAACTTGGGGGTCCATAGAGACCATATCCTCATTTATAGGATCCCAAGTCCCCGAATCAACCAAAAGTTCAATTATATCTGAACTACTCATTTATAATGATATCCACACTACTCACAAATATTCATTTTTGACCCAAAAAATTATAACCTAATCCATAACAATTTTTGCATTGAACCCATGAATGTATGTATTTTTATTTATATCAAGATCGTTAGATCTTACCCTTATATTAAAATTATTCCCACTATCACTAATTGTCATACTATAATTTCTAAGGTGAGAATCTCATGTACGGTTTCAGAATAGCGATGGTAACAGTAATGGTATCATCGACTATGATTATCTAATAGTTCAAGTACGGTTGATATAGTTGAGACACAATCAAAATATGGTTTTTTGGGATGGAATCTGTGGCATGGCAACAACCTATCAGATGTATAGTTTTTCTAATTTCTTCTTTAGCAGAATGAGAAATATTACCTTTTGATTTACCAGAGGTAGAGGAAGAAATATATATATATATATATATATATATATATATATATATATATATATATATGGGGGTGGGGATTGAGAGAGGCATTCTCTCCCCCTCTCTCCCATGTTCATGATGGAGACCAACCATCTGGGAGGATGGTCAACCAAGTTGGCAGCTAGGATTCGAATCCCGACCCCTTTGTTAGGGGACATTGTGTTTGACGACTTGAGTCACTCCTTGTCAGCATACACACACATATATGTATAAGGAGGGTTCATTCGCTACCACGGGTAACTAAATTTTCGCTATCAGTGCATCCTGGAAAGTAACTATTTACTCAGAAAAGTAACTACTTGGAAGAAAAAAAGAACTATGTTGTCAAAAAATGTAACTTTTTGTGTGGGATAAAGAGAGGCATTCTCTTTGCCTCTCTCATGCCCATGACGGAGGTTGAATGTACAGGAGGGTAGTAAACTAAGGTGGCAGTTGGGATTCTAACTCGGGTCCCTTTGTGAGGAGACACCATGATTGACCACTTGAGTCACTCCTTGTCGGTAATGTAACTTTTTGTGTGTGTGTATTTATGTATGTATGTATATATAAATACACACACACATATATATATATATGGGGGGGGATAAAGAGTGGCATTCTCTTCCCCCTCTCTCATGTTAGTGGTGGAGGTCAAACGTCTGGGAGGGTGATAAGTATTAACTGGCTTTTGAACCCGAGTCCCCTTGTCAAGAGACACCGTGCTTGACCACTTGTGCCACTTCTTGTCAGCATATATATATATATATATATATATATATATATATATATATATATATATATATATATATAATTGAGAGAGGCATTCTCTCCCCTTATCCCATGTTCATGACGGAGGTCAACCGTCTGGGAGGATGGTAAACCAAGTCGGCAGCTGGGATTCTAACCCCGACCCCTTTGTTAGGGGACACCGTGTTTGACCACTTGAGCCACTCCTTGTCAGCATACACGCACATATATGTATAAGGAGGGTTCATTCGCTACCCACATCTAACTAAATTTTTGCTATCATTGCATCCTGGAAAGTAACTATTTACTTAGAAAAGTAACTACTTGGAAGAAAAAAAGAACTATTGTCAAAGAATGTAACTTTTTGTGTGGACACACACACATATATATGGGGGGGATAAAGAGTGGCATTCTCTTCCCCCTCTCTCACGTTAGTGGTGGAGGTCAAATGTCTGGGAGGGTGATAAGTATTAACTGGCTTTTGAACCCGAGTCCCCTTGTCAAGAGACACCATGCTTGACCACTTGAGCCACTTCTTGTCAGCATATATATATATATATATATATATATATATATATATATATATATATATATATATATATATATATATATATAGGGAAACGATCTAGTGAGAAACATATCTGGTGAGAGCATGAGAGGCATTTGAATAACTCTCCACATAGATCAATTTTTCATAATCCAACCGTACAGATTACAAGTATACCTTAATATCTACCTTGTTATAAAATTTTATCACCATCTAATTTGTAGATCATTCAGAACAACCAAATATTTTTCGACGCTCTATATTGAATTTTAGGCTGACCGTTGGATGTAAAAAGTGTATATTGTACATATGGCCATCTAAATGATGTCTGATTGCAATGATTTTTTGTGAGAAGGTAAATGAAATGATGCTTTTTCCATCTATACGGTTGGATTTTTAAAAACAGCTCCCAATTTGTAGTTATTCAAATGCCTCTCATGCTCTCACCGTAGGATGTTTCTCACTGGATAGCTACCCTATATATATATATATATATATATATATATATATATATATATATAATTGAGAGAGGCATTCTCTCCCCTTCTCCCATGTTCATGACGGAGGTCAACCGTCTGGGAAGATGGTAAACCAAGTCGGCAGCTGGGATTCTAACCCCGGCCCCTTTGTTAGGGGACACCGTGTTTGACTACTTGAGCCACTCCTTGTCAGCATACACACACATATATGTATAAGGAGGGTTCATTCGCTACCCACATCTAACTAAATTTTCACTATCATTGCATCCTGAAAAGTAACTATTTACTTAGAAAAGTAACTACTTGGAAGAAAAAAAGAACTATTGTCAAAGAATGTAGATTTTTGTGTGGGGTAAAGAGAGGCATTCTCTCCGCCTCTCCCATACCCATGAAAAAGGTTGAATGTCCGGAAGGGTGGTAAACCAAGGCGGCAGTTGGGATTCAAACTTGGGTCCTTTCATGAGGAGACACTATGCTTGACCACTTGAGTCACTCTTTGTCGGCGGTGTAACTTTTTGTGTGTGTATTTATGTATGCATGCATATATATATATATATATATATATATATATATATATATATATATATATATATATATATATATATATAATGTATATGTATATATGTGTGGGGGTGGGGGATAAAGAGTGGCATTCTCTTCCCCCTCTCCCGCGTCACTAGCGGAGGTCAAACATCTGGGAGGGTGATAAATCAAAGTATTAACTGGCTTTTGAATCTGAGTCCCCTTGTCAAGAGACATTGTGCTTGACCACTTGGGCCACTTCTTGTTCACACACACACACACACACACACACACACACATATATATATATATATATGTGTGTGTGGGGGGGGGGGGTTCATTTGTTACCCACATGTAACTAAATTTTTGCTAGCAATGCATCCTGAAAAATAATTATTTGGTCAGGAAAGTAACTATTTGGAAGGAAAAAAACTATGTTGTCAAAGAAAGTAACTATTTGACTAAAAAGTAAAACTGGGTAAATCTTGATACACAATAAAAATATTGGAACAATTATGTAACTATACATCTATTACAAATATAAATATTATACATGTAATGTAACTATTTGAAAGGTATTGTAACTTTGTACATGTATAAAATAAGAAATTCTAGATCAAGTAACTATTTATAGAGCAGGTAGCTACCCACACGGATATTAAAGATGAACTCATATATATACATATATATGTATATAATAGTTATATATACATATGTGTGTATGTTTATTTATTTATGTATCTACCTCATGGATGCCTTATCAAAGTAAAAGACTTATCTGTAATAAAACAAATAAAAAAGATTTGTATAAAACACCTCCCACACTC
The DNA here is from genome assembly GCA_963693085.1 of Alisma plantago-aquatica. NCBI lineage: Eukaryota > Viridiplantae > Streptophyta > Magnoliopsida > Alismatales > Alismataceae > Alisma > Alisma plantago-aquatica. The sequence goes on along the minus strand of OY856412.1, from coordinate 1,326,104,099 downwards.
TTAGGTATAGATTAAAATACAAGGATTTTTTATAATTCTGAAGAAAAAAAAAATGAAAGATACAGTGTTTGTGTGTGTGTGTGTTTGCCTTAGCACATACAATATTACTCATATTGTGTGTGGGGCTATATATATATATATATATATATATATATATATATATATATATATATATATATATATATATATTGTATGAGGATGAGCATTTCATTACTTAATTGCAATTTTTGACCACTAACAGTAAGACATAAGCATCATAAGGACCTTTATATATGTAGATTTGGGACAAAGTACTAGCCTGGATCCCTTGTAAGAGAATGAGCTAGTTTATTTCCCTCCCTCGTTACATGATCGAATGAAATACTCATAAAGCTCTCCTCGAGCTCATGGATATCATGAGTGAAAGTACTCAAAACCGCCACATCCACCTTCCTGATGAGGATGCTATCTAAGACATGCACGACGTCAGATTCAATTACTATCTTCTGACAGCCTTCTGCTATAGCCTATTGCACTGCCCATTGAATTGTCTCAACTTTTACTATTGTTGAGCTATCCACATTTCTGGTAATCCTTTGACCAGTGGCCAGTAGAACCTTGATGAATGCATATTCATCATGATTTTCAGTCACCCTTTTTGGGACCAATTCGATTCAATACTTTCGATTTCATCTCCTAAATCTCACAAAATGCAAGATTGCTTAACTAATTCAATTATCAAGATTATCAACTAAATTTATATTGATTTTATGCAGGTCTTGACTAGGTTCAACCATCATATGGAATTCGCTCGAGATCCTCTCAACTTTGGTCTTGACCAATCGGTCTTGACCAAACGGTTTTCCCTAATGGTCTACCCATGCAGTTTTGACCTCTTAGTCTTAGACATTCACCTACACGGTCCTCCACTCACTACTCTACCTAAACAGTCTCAAGACCTCTTGATCCCATACGGTCTCAAGACCACCTGAGCCCAAACGGTCTTAAAACTGTATGACGCCCAACGGTTTCAAAACCATTTGGACCAAGGACTGTTTGGCCAGCTACCACTGAAGAGCGTTTGGCAAGCTACCGCTGAAGACCATTTGGAGGCCATCGCTCCTCAAGACCGTTTGGATCCAAGACCATTTGGATGAAGACCATTTGGACACTTAGGCAAAGATCGATCAAGAGCAAGACCGTTTGGACGACGAAGACTGTTTGGAGGCCATCGGGCCGTTTGGGGATAGAGATTGTTCAGTCTCAAGACCGATTGGAACCCATCAGTCTTCAAGACCGTTTGCATCTCCAAACCGTTTGGAAGCAAGACCAGTTGGGGTGAAAAACCAATCAGATCCAAAACCGATTAGTACAAATCGATTGCCCAAGACTGTTTGGATCTGTTCGGTCTTCAAAACCATTTGGCCAGCTACCGCTGAAGATCATTTAGCCAGCTACCGCCAAAGACCATTTGAAGCCAACGCATGTGAAGACTGATTGGTGCCTATCAGTTTCAGACCATTTGAAAGCAAAGTTCCAAGACCGTATGGGCAGTTCCTCCACAAAACCATTTGGTCATTTGATCGGTCTGCAAGCCCGTATGAAGACAGAATCCCAAGACCGGTTGGATCTGTTCGGTCTCTAAGACTGTATGGTCATATATTCTAAGACCATTTAGATGTCAAATGGTCTCCAAGACTGTTTGCTCCAAACCGTTCAAGCAAACCAGTTGCTCTAAACCGTTTGGAGCAAACTCACAGCAAAAACGTGAGGACCCCATACCACAAGGATCCTCATTTGGGTATCAATCCAGGGATGCTGACAGGATGCCTAAGTGCAAGGTTCAATCAAGCTTCATCCTCCACACCGCCGTCCTCCTTCCACGCCATTATCACGCTGCCCACACCTCCTACTACGAGCTAGGAGGCCAAGAAGAGAAAGAAGGTGGAGAAAAAGGTCTGCCCGGTCTGCCTTGGTGGTCCTTTCTCCTCGTCCAGATCTGCTCCAACACGACGTAGAAGACCACATCATCTTCACCGAGCTACGACTACCTTCTGCATCATGCTCATGGCGGAACCTTCCCTCTCTCTTGTTCTTCTTTCTTCTCACATCATGAGTGAGTAGTCACTTTTCACTGGGGTGCGGGGACTAGCCCCGCTGCCCATGCTTTCATGTCTTTTCATTTAACATTCCAAGGCAATGTATATAACTTTCAATTTCATTGTTAATTGATAGTGATTGTAGCTTGATTAACCTGCTTGCTTTCATCTTGTTCTTCCCTATGTTATGAGAACTTCTGTATGTTGGGTAGAATGTCGATTAATGAGGTAGACTCTCAAACTAAAAATAGAATTTGATTCCTTGAGGTCGTAAGTGTATGATCCATGAGGGGACGAGCCATCTAGCCCACGGTGATGCTTCTGTGGCCTAAACATCCCTTAGGGAGGGCCACAACCTTAGTTGGATTTTGTATCTTCTTTGTTAATCATCGATGCTTGCTTGTAGATTAATCACCTGCTCGCTTGTTGATTAGCACGATTGACTCCCTGACTAGAAATAGAATGAGATTCCTTGAGGTCATAAGTGTATGATCCGTGAGGGGACGAGCCATCTAGCCCGCAGTGATGCTTCTGTGGTCTAAACATCCCTTAGGGAAGACCTCAGCTTCAGTTGGATGTTGTATCTTCGAAACTGTGAGTGCATGATCCAAATGGCGACAATAAATCAGATGCCTAAGGGGATGCTTACGCGGGCCTAAACATCCCTTAGGGAGGGTTCGCAGCAGTTCCATTTGGATAGTTAGATTCTTGCCTGGATGTTATATGTTTGGATGTGTTTGCATGCGCAGTGCTGGTGAAACCCGATACCATCCCAGCGATTCCATATCATTAATCCAGAATAAACTTTAATCCTGCTCTTTTACTTTCTTGGAAATAGTTTAATCAACCACAACCCAATCAATCGTTCTAAATGTTAGTCTTACTTGTGCTAGATTCGACTGACAAAGATTCTTAAAAATATTGTCCTTTGGGATTCGATCCTTAACTATACTGCGATAAGACCCGTCCACTTGCGGGTGGTATTATTGCATGAGGTTTTGGTAAAAGCCCGGGGATTTCAACCCCGAGTGAGTTTGTAGTGCGATAATATTCCACGTCAAATTCTGACACCATTGTCAGGGACAACGGAATCAGTTAGCCAAATCTAGTTCTTTTAAGGCTAATCTAGGATTTTGTTTTTCTTTTGATACAATCGATCATCTACTTAAATTTCTCTCCACTTCATCAATCTTACTTCAGATCTTTTTGTTTCAGGTACCCCCCAAGACTGGTATATGCACCGTTTGAACAGTCTCGGACTCACCGCCAGCTTTGATCCGGAGATAGACAGAACCTTTCATCGTCAAAATAGAGAGAACCAAGCAAGAATGGATCAAGAAGAGGAAATATCCCAAAGGGTGGCCCAAGTCATCAATGCACAGAGAGAGAGGCTCGTGTAAGAAGCCAAAGCCACAGTTCAAGAAGAAATCTTAGCAGCACAAGCAGCAGCGCAAGCAGCAGAACTACAAAAGGATCTTAGGGAATTCTCAATCCCTAAGGCTGTTGATGTTCATCACCCAGTCCAACCTCCTCCCATCCATGCTCCTAACTTTGAGATACGAGCACATTGGATTACCTTGCTTCAAAACAACCCATTCTATGGTAAACAAGGAGAAGATAGCCAAGGATATCTTCTGAGATTCATCGATCTATGTGCTATGACAAAATAAAATGGAGTGTCTGACGATGCCATTAGACTCTGACTTTTCAAGTATTCTCTTGCTAATAGAGCTATAAGTTGTTACAACTCCCTGCAATGTGAACCCATCACTACTTGGGAGCAGCTTCAAAATGCTTTTATAGAAAAGTTCTATCCTCCTTCTCTCACTTATGAAATTAGGGGTTGTATAAAAATGTTCACTCAAGCCCCTGGAGAAACCCTTGCTGAAGCATGGGAAAGATATAAAGAGCTTCTACGCAAGTGTCCACACCATGGCATTCCCAAGAATCAACTCATCAAAATCTTCTATAGGGGTGTGGACGATGATATCAAGAGGTTTTTAGACTCCTCGTCTAGAGGAAACTTCATGCGACAAAGTTATGATAGCGCATTGAGGGTTGTCACCCTTAGAGCTGAAAATCAAGCTAATTGGGGTGGATATATAGGCAAGGGAGTGTTGAAGGTAGCTATGGCTGAAGTTATTCCTGAATACAAGTCAATCGCTGAAACCCTCAAACTCCTAATTGCCAAGTAAGACCATATTGAATCCTCCCTTGCTGCTTTTTGAAGAGGACGCTCACCCCCTCAACAACAGGAACAAATTAAGTCAGCTTTGATGTTCTATGAAGCATGTAAAGGTACTGATCATTCCACTTTAGCATGCAATGTTCTCTACGATGTTGTTCTAAGCAACGCATGTGGCCAAGGAGATAATGGTCAAATGGAGAATCTTAATGCTGTCAACACCATCCCTGGTCAAGGATATTACAATCTAAATTAGAATAGGAACCATCCTGGTCTTCAATATGGAAATCCTTCAGGAGCAGAAAACTCGCGACAACTTGGTTCAAACAATCAACAACGAGGCCCACCAGGATTCCAGTATAACCAACAACAAAATTTCGGGAATCAAGGGAACTTCAGAGGCAACTTCCCAAACAGGAACTTCAACAATTATCAGAACAACTCGCAATTCCAGAATCCCAACCAGGTCCCTTACTAAAATCAACAACAAGGGCAACAAAGTGGACCCATTTCTCCTGATGACAAACTGACGACCATTGATAAGATGGTGCAGTCGCAGCAAACCATGATAGCTAACCAGCAAGCACATCAAAAAGCCATTGAATCTCAACTAGCTCAACTTGCAGCTAGCGTGAAGCCACCTGTTGGAGCCTTTACTGGTCAAACGGAGAACAACCCTAAACATCCTGAGCAATTGAAAGATGTTATGACTCGTTCTAGTAATGTATATTTTGACCCTTCTTCCAAGACACCAGTGGTTGTCATAGATAAACAAGACCATGTGAATGATCAAGTTGACAAAGAACATGAACCTATTCCGAAGGAGCAGCCAAGCAATGATAAGTCAGAGAAAGAAAATTTTGTGAAACCTGCTACACAAGAGGAAGAAGCAACACCAGAGCCTGATATTTCTGTGTACAAGCCTCGTATACCTTTCCCAGCTCATTTGAGGCAGACCAAGCTTGACACTCAAATCAACAAGTTCAAGGAAGCCATGAAAAAGCTTCATGTTGATATACCTTTTCTAGATGCGCTGGCTGAGATACCAGCTTGGACAAAGTACTTGAAGTCACTTCTCACTAGGAAATATATAACTGAAGAATATGAAACAATCAAGTTAGCAAAAACTACTTCAGACATCATCCAGAGTAAGATGCCCAAGAAGTAGAAAGATCCAGGATCTTTTAGGATCTCCTGCCATATCGGTGATTCATCATGTAAGAAAGGATAGGCCGATCTTGGCACCAGTATCTCCATCATGCCACTTAGCCTCTGCAAAAGGCTAGGGTTTGTTGAACTTCTCCCGACTGGCATGACCATACAACTTGCAGATAACACTGTAACTCTACCTTTAGGAATAATTAAGGATGTCCCTGTCAAGGTAGGAAAAGATTCCTATGTTCCGCGTGACTTTGTCATCATGGACATAAAGGAAGACGTTAGATACCCTCTCATCTTTGGACGACGTTTCCTTGCCACTGCAAGAGCTCTGATCGACGTTGAAGCAGGAACTTTGCTGCTCAGATTAGGTAAAGAAACTCTCGAATTCAAGGTTTTTGAAAGCATGTGAAGGTCAAGCATGCAGGAGGAAGTCTACTTGATTGAGTTCGTAGAGAAGATGTCACTCCTAACGCAGGAGGATTATGAACAAGAAGATCCTTTAGGGATGACCCTCACCAATCCGAATGCAGAAAGTTCAGATGACCAACAAGTGAAAAGTTGTGTTTTCCACCTCGATACTGCTGAAGAAGATCCTGAAGCCAAGATTGAGGAACTAAAAGCAGTGGATGTTACTGAAGAAGCATATGAAAAGCCACAAGCTCCTCAAATGAAGCCCCTACCAGAAGGATTGAAACACATGTTTCTAGATGAACTTGAGATCTGCTCAGTCATCATAAATTCAGATCTAACGGCAGAACAAGAAGACAAACTTTTGAAGGAATTAATTGAAAGAAAGAAGAAAAGCAATCGGCTACAAGATGAGCGACCTCACTGGGGTCAGTCAAGCACTGTGCATGCACAAAATCCCCATGATGGAAGATCACAAGCCAACTATTGAACATCAATGCGAATTGAATCCAAATATGAAGGAAGTAGTCTGTCTTGAAGTCATTAAACTGCTCACTGATGGGATAATCTATCCGATATCGGATTCACCATGGGTGAGTCACATGCATGTGGTCCCGAAGAAAGGTGGAACTACTGTGATACGAAATGAAAATGATGAACTCATCCCCACTCGAACGATTACACGGTGGAGGATGTGCATTGATTACATAAAGTTAAACAAGGCAACTCGAAAGGATCATTTCCCAATGCCTTTTCTTAATCAAGTATTAGAACGGTTGGCTCATCAAGAATATTTCTGTTATCTTGATGGTTACTTTGGATTCTATCAAATACCCATACATCCAGATGACCAAGAGAAAACTACTTTCACTTGCCCATTCGAAACATACACATTTAGAAGAATGTCATTTGACCTCTGTAATGCACCTGCAACCTTCCAGCGTTGCATGACTGCCATATTCGTTGGTCTCACTGAAACAATTATGGATGTTTTTATGGATAATTTTTCTATATACAGAGATTCATTCGACTCATGCCTAAAACACCTCTCCCTTGTCCTCAAACGGTGTGAAGAAGCACATATTGTGTTAAACTGGGAGAAGTGTCACTTTATGGTAAAGGAAGACATCATCCTCGGCCATAGGGTCAGTAATCGAGGAATTGAAGTAGACAAGGCCAAGATCGAAGTGATTTCCAAGCTCTCTATCCCTATCAATGTAAGGGAGGTTCGCGCATTCCTAGGTCATGCAGGCTTTTACTGACAGTTTATAAAGGATTTCTCAAAGATAACCAAGCCGATGACAAATTTTCTACTAAAGGATGTTGAATTCAATTTTGACGAAGAATGCGTTAAAAGTTTCAACCATCTAAAGCATGCTCTTACAACAATACCCATCATCAGAACCCCTGATTGGGATCACCCTTTTGAAATTATGTGTGATGCCAGTGATTATGCTGTGGGTGCTGTCTTGGGCCAATGTATAGAAAAGAAACATTATGTGATCTACTATGCATCGAAAGCCCTCGACGAAGCTCAGAGGAATTATGCAACTACTAAGAAAGAATTTCTTGCGGTTGTGTATGCCTTTGACAAATTCATATCCTACCTCATTGGTTAAAAAGCCATTGTCTACACGGATCATGCCGCTATCCATTACAATCTGGCAAAGAAAGATGTTAAACCTAGGTTAATTAGATGGATTCTCCTCTTACAAGAGTTTGATCTGGAGATAAGAGACAAGAAAGGTACAAAGAATGTTGTGGCAGACCACCTCAGTCGTATCCACGCCCTGGAAACTGAGAAGATCCCCATCAACGATTCTCTTCCAGACGACCAACTTATGAAAGTTTCAGGGGCTATCCCTTGGTATGCGGACTATGTAACCTACCTGGATGCGGGTGTCATCCACCCTGAATGCACTGGAAATGCACTGAAGAAATTTATGCATGATGCAAAACAATATTACTGGGATGAGTCGTACCTTTTCAAACTCAGTGCGTATGGTCTATACAGACGTTGTATCGCTGAGGAAGAAGCTCAACTTATTTTAGATCAATGTCACTCAGGCCCAGTTGGAGGCCATATGAGTTCTAAGAAAACTACTATAAAGGTTTTGCAATGTGGTTTCTTTTGGCTAACCATATCCAAAGATTCCTACAACTTTGTTCTATCATGTGACAAATGTCAAAGAACAGGTAACATAACAAAGAGAGATGAGATGCCACTAATGTTGTGGCAAGAAGTCAAGATATTTGATGTTTGGGGTGTGGACTACATGGGTCCATTCCCATCTTCTCATGGATTTTCCTTCATCCTAGTGGCGGTGGATTATGTCTCAAAATGGGTTGAAGCTATACCAACCATCACTAGTGATTCCAAACCTGTCATCAAAATGTTCAAAGATATCATGTTCCCCCGATTAGGAGTCCCATGCACTGTGATTTCCGATGGAGGTTCTTATTTCCTAGAAAGAAGCTTTGAAGCATTGCTAAGGAAATATGGTGTAACTCACAAGGTAGCCTCACCCTACCATCCACAAACAAGTGGACATGTAGAGGTTTCTAACCGTCAACTCAAGGCTATTTTGGAAAAGACTGTAGGCCACAACCGGAAGGATTGGTCAATAAAAATCAATGATGCTTTGTGGGCCTACCGAACTGCTTTTAAAACTCCCCTTGGAACTACACCATTTCGATTGATCTATGGAAAGTCTTGCCACCTGCCTGTTGAACTTGAACACAAAGCATGGTGGGCAATTAAACAACTTAATTTTGATATGAAGAAAGCAGGCTAAGCTAGGATTCTGCAACTCCAGGAGCTGGAATAACTTCGGATGACAACTTATGAGAATGCACGAATCTATAAAGAACGTACAAAACTTTGGCATGATGGCCATCTAAAAAGAAAGAACATACAAGTGGGAGACCAAGTTCTTTTGTTCAACTCAAGACTAAGGTTATTCCCAGGAAAATTCCATTCTCGCTGGTCAGGACCTTACATTATCAAGAGCATCTCCCCACATGATGCTTTCTCTTTATGGAGTGAAAAGTCAGGCGAATTCATGGCAAATGGTCAACGTTTGAAGAGATATTTCACCTCATCCGACACAGGCACCAAAGCAATACTGGAACTCACCAATCCAATATATCCACCATAAAAGTTGAAGATACCAAGTCGAGCCATCGACACAAAATAACGACGCTTGTCGGGAGGCAACCCGATCAAAAAATTCATATTTAGTTTCAATTTTAGAATTTTTTTTTAATTTTGTTTTTTACTTTTTAGATAATTTTGCACCCAATAAAAATTGCATCGCGAGATGCTATCTTGAAGTTTTGATTGGTCTTCATTTTTGAGATTTACGGATGGAGGATGCACGCTGATTAGAATGCAACCACATCTGGTGGTCCAACCGGCATAAAATTTCCCCTCCATCTCGGATTTAGAGTTTTCTCGGGACAAGCAAATTTTTAAGTTCGGGATGGAGGGTGGGTGATACGTATCTTACTCTCCACCTTCACCCATCCAATGTAGACTTAAGATTTCATCGTTGCATTAGTTTTCCAAAGAAATTTGAACATATATTGGATGAAGTTTAGACACTTTTCCTTTCAATCTCTATGCATTTTGGATCATTATACCCCCCTTATTCGAAGCAGATCCTCAAAGTGACCTTCTTCTGAAAACTAGCATTTTGATTGAAATCATCTTGTGAAGCTTATGAACCCTAACATCATGATCTTTATGTAAAAATGGCAAGCGTCTGTCAAACTGATAGGGATCAAACACGTCGTGCTTCCTAACTAACTAGTGGAACAACAACATGGAATCCCCACCGGATCCTCATCAAGTCATTATTTGAACAGAGTACAATAAAGAGAACAACCCGGTGCACGAAATTGTAAATCAAGTTGCACTCTGATATGAACTCTCTTCTACACTTCTTCTATCATCTTCGTACCCCTCCATCCATAAAAAAGAAACAAAAATAGCCAAAATAGTGCCAAACCCTAAGTTCGGGGTGGCACGCCACTTCCCTCTATATCCGCTTCTTCCATACCCCTCACAAATTAATAGGGGCGTACCACCAAGAAAAGATGCCAAAGCGCACAAAAAAATGCAATAAATGAAATTGCAAATAATATAATAAAAATATCGAGTCGAATAGAGGAGATAATTATTCCTTCCTTCCATACCACCCTTCACTCCCTTTTCTACCTAAAGGCACAATAAACGCCTCCACTACCCTGAAATACACCAGTGTCAGATCAGATGCACACTTGTTGCTCTGCGGGTATCTCTGGACTCGTACGAAACTTATTGACATGCTTGTTGTTAGAAAAAGTGAGGAGGAAGTGAAGTTGGAAAGCAAACTCAGGAACGAAGATATGGTAAGATGTGTTCTATGGTCTCACGAAGTTGAGATGCTTAGTCATACTAAGCAGAAAGGAAATAATCGTGATGAGAAGAGGAGGCAATCACATAACCAGAAAGTATTCATTTGGTTACTGTTTCCGATTTTGTGCTACTCAAGGACGAGCAACGTTTAAGTTCGGGGTGTTTTGATGAATGCATATTTATCATGATTTTCAGTCACCCTTTTTGGGACCAATTTGATTCAATACTTTCGATTTCATCTCCTAAATCTCAAAAAATGCAAAATTGTTTAACTAATTCAATTATTAAGATTATCAACTAAATTTATATTGATTTTGTGCAGGTCTTGACTAGGTTCAACCATCGTATGGAATTCACTCGAGATCCTCTCAACTTTGGTCTTGACCAATCAATCTTGACCAAACGGTTTTCCCTAACAGTCTATACACACGGTTTTGACCTCTTGGTCTCAGACATTCACCTACACGGTCCTCCACTCACTACTCTACCTAAACAGTCTCAAGACCGCTTGATCCCATCGGTCTCAAGACCGCCTGAGCCCAAACGGTCTCAAGGTCGTATGATGCCCAACGGTTTCAAAACCGTTTGGACCAAGGACCGTTTGGCCAGCTACCGCTGAAGATCGTTTGGCAAGCTACCACTGAAGACCATTTGGAGGCCATCAGTCTTCAAGACCATTTGGATCCAAGACTGTTTGGATGAAGACCATTTGGACACTCAAGCAAAGATCGATCAGGAGCAAGACCGTTTGGAGGCCATTGGTCCTCAAGACCATTTGGGGACATAGACTATTCAGTCTCAAGACCGATTGGAACCCATCGGTCTTCAAGACCGTTTGCATCTCCAAACCGTTTGGAAGAAAGATCGGTTGGGGTGCAAAACCGATCAGATCCAAAACCGTTCAGTGCAGACCGATTGCCCAAGACCATTTGGATTTGTTCAGCCTTTAAAACCATTTGGCCATCTACCGCTGAAGACAGATTGGCCAGCTACCGCCGAAGACCATTTGAAGCCAGTGCATGTGAAGACCGATCGGTGCCTATCAGTTTTAGACCGTTTGAAGGCAAAGTTCTAGGATCGTATGGGTAGTTCCTCCGCAAGAATGTTTGGTCATTTGATCGGTCTGCAAGCCCGTATGAAGATAGAATCCCAAAACTGGTTGGATCTGTTCGGTCTCCAAGACTGTATGGTCATATATTCTAAGACCGTTTGCTCCAAACCGTTCAAGCAAATTGGTTGCTCTAATCTGTTTAGAGCAAACTCACAGCAAAAACATGAGGACCCCATCCAAGCCTATAAATAGGACCACAAGGGTACTCATTTAGGTATCGATCTAGGGACGCCGACAGGTTGCCTAAGTGCAAGGTTCGATCAAGCTTCATCCTCCACACCTCCGTCCTCCTTCCATGCCATTATCACACCGCCCACACCTCCTCCTAATGCGAGCTAGGAGGCCAGGAAGAGAAAGAAGGTGGAGAAGAAGGTCTGCCCGGTCTGCCTTGGTGATCCTTTCTCCTCATCCAGATCTGCTCCGACATGACGTAGAAGACTACATCATCTTCACCGAGCTGTGACTACCTTCTACATCATGCTCATGGCAGAACCTTCCCTCTCTCTTGTTCTTCTTGCTTCTCGCATCATCAACGAGTAGTCACTTTTTGCTGGGGTGCGGGGACTATCCCCACTGCCCATGCTTTCATGTCTTTTCATTTAACATTCTAAGGAAATGTATGTAACTTTCCATTTCGTTGTTAATTGATAGTGATTGTAGATTGATTACCTACTTGCTTTCATCTTGTTCTTCCCTATGTTATGAGAACTTTTGTATGTAGGGTAGAATGTCGATTAATGAGGTAGACTCTCAAACTAGAAATAGAATGAGATTCTTTAAGGTTGTAAGTGTATGATCTGTGAGGGGACGAGCCATCTAGCCCACAGTGATGTTTTTGTGGCCTAAACATCCCTTAGGGAGGGCCACAACCTTAGTTGGATTTTGTATCTTCTTTGTTAATCTTTGATGTTTGCTTGTAGATTAATCACCTGCTCGCTTGTCGATTAGCGCGGTTGACTCCCTGTCTAGAAATAGAATGGGATTCCTTGAGGTCGTAAGTGTATGATCCATGAGGGGATGAGCAATCTAGCCCGTGGTGACACTTCTATGGTCTAAACATCCCTTAGGGAAGACCTCAACCTCAGTTGGATGTTGTATCTTCAGAAGCGTGAGTGCATGATCCAGATGGCGATGAGAAATTAGATGCTTAAAGAGATGCTTACACGGGCTTAAACATCCCTTAGGGAGGGTTCGCAGCAGTTCCATTTGGATAGTTAGATTCTTGCCTAGATGTTATATGTTTGGATGTGTTTGCATGCGCAGTGGTGGTGAAACCCGGTACCATCCCAGTGATTCCATATCATTAATCTAGAACAAACTTAAATTCTACTCTTTTACTTTCTTGCAAATAGTTTAATCAACCACAACCCAATCAGTCATTCTAAATATTAGTCTTACTTGTGCTAGATTCGATTGACAAAGATTCTTAAAAACATTGTCCTTTGGGATTCGATCCTTAACTATACTGCGATAAGACCCGTCCGCTTGCGGGTGGTATTATTGCATGAGGTTTTGGTAAAAGCTCAGGGATTTCAACCCTGAGTGAGTTTGTAGTGAGATAATATTCCACGTCAAACCTCTATTTCATATCTGATGACAAAGCCCATTTCCATCGATGATACTTTCTACCAGGATGCATCAATATTGATCTTGATGCAAGTTGACGACAGATTGGTCCATCTTTCTTTTTCTCTTCACGGGTATCACCCTTCGTGATCATGACTTCCTGGGAGTATCTCTTGTAATACTCAATGAGTCGAAGGAATTTTGTAAAATAGCATCCAGTTTGGTAGTATCACTATGCAAAACTTGATTGTTCCTCCACGTCCAACTTGCCTAACATCTGACAAACAAACCTACTTGTTGCATCGATAGCTTATCCATGATCCAATCACTAAACACATGGAATCTATTGGTCGAGGCATCCCTAATGTCATCTGTCACCTCCTTGAACTCCCATATCTTCCTGGACTTCCTGCATGAGGTTAGGGCATGCATCTTTAATTCAGCTACCCGCCCACATCTACTACATTGAGGGTCTTGAACAATGTGCCTCTCTACTAGCTTGTTCCTAGTAGCAAGGTAGACCATCACCGCATATGCTTCTCTAAGTGTAGCTTGGTGCATGACCTCTTATTGCGTATGCAAAGGAGGTCCTCCTATAACATTTGGCCTTGAGTACTTTACTCACCAGTGAGTTCGATTTTATTAGTAACTCCCAACATTGATTGGCCAGTATTGCTTGGTTGAAGACCTTGAGGTCTCTCAACCCCAAACCCCATGCATTTTAGTATGCACAACTTCCCCTAGGTTTTCCAACGTATCCTTCGTTCCATCCCTATAGAACCCCACAGAAATTTGGCAATACACCCATGGATTTAATCAATAATTCCCTCAAGAATTTTGAGTATATTCATTGTGTATGTTGGGATTGCCTGAACCACTACCATTATTGAGACTTCCCTTCTTGGGCATAATAACAATTTCTCCTTCCATCCTTGTAGCTTCTTCCATATTCTTTCCTTCGCTTGTGAAAAAAAACACATTTTTGGACCTGCCCATCCCAGTAGGTAAACCTAGGACTTCTCATGTTTGTCCACTCCACACATTTGAAGGAAGTTACAAATATCCATATATCTTTTCTCCTTGATGTTCTTGCTAAAGGATATTTCTGACTTAGATGCACTTATGTTCTATATTGATGCTCTCATATTTGTTGGTGGTTTCAGCTAAACATGAACATTCCTCTAGGTATCTCTAGCAAAGAGGATATTGTCGTCTGCAAAGAAAATGAAAGAGAATACCCGTTGTCTGTGTTGGCTTGATCGTACCCCATCGGTTAAACCTGTACCGCTGATTTATTAGTGACATAGAAAAGCTTCAGTGTAAGAAAATAAAGAGGTAAGAAGAGATAGGGTCACCTTGGTGTAGACCTCTACCTGGCTTCAAGTTTCCTTTGTCTTTTCAATTTAGACATATTGCATGGGATATGCTAAATACACATTCCATAATCTTATCACACAAGATTTCCCAAATGCCCAAGAGTCTCATAACCCTATGTAGAAACTTCCACTCCATTATGTCATATGCATTGCTCATATCCAACTTTACAACCATAACACATATTTTATCTTTCCTTTTGTTCTTCATGGCATGGAACATTTCATAAGCCGCCAAGGCATTATCTGTAATGAGTCTCCCTGGTATGAAGGCACTTTGATTATCATATATCATCTTGTCTAGTTTTGGTTTGACTCGATTGACCAGTGTTTTGGACATAATTTTGTACAGCATGTTGCACATGCTAATAGGTCTAAAATATGTAATTTTCCTTAGTTGTTGACACTTTGGAACGAGGACATTGTGTTCTTGTTAAATTCATCTAGATTTTTTCCCCTCCACCACTCTTGGATAAAAGAGATTACATCCTTTTTCACTATGGGCCAATATTTTTGGAAAAATATAGCCTTCCTATCATCAGGACATTCTACCTTAGTAGGGTGCATTTAACTCAGCCCCCCAGATTTCCTCCTTAGTTGGTTCCTTTTCCATCTTCGCATCTTCTCTTTCTATCAAAACAGTATTTGGTCCCCAATTCTCTCCTCCATCCTGCACAATATCATCAACCTTGAGCATATTTTGGCAATAGTCAATTGCTACCTCAACAATGTCTTCCTTGTTTGCTCTCCATGTCTGGATGCATCCTCTAGCCCCTTAATTTCGTTTGTCTTCCTTCTCTATTCAGCATTGTGGTCGAAATATTTTGTATTATTATCACCATCCCTCATTTCATTAGCTCTGGAGAGAATATACCACCAAGTCTTTTTTTTTTCTTTTCTAGGGTCTTAGATTTTTGCATGTATTTCCTCACATGCCTTCAACATATCTATAGACGATTGTCTTTCCTGCACCCTTTCCAGTGCCCTTTATGTATCCTTGACCTGTCTTCTGATGCACCCAAACTTCTCTCTCGCCCACTCAGATAATTTGTCCTCACAATGACTGATTTTCATTATCACTTCTTCCCCTTCTCTTTCTTCCCAAGCACTCCAGACAACATTTTGGCTATTTTGTATCTACCATCCACCATTTTTCAAATTGGTACTTTGGACACCCTCCTCCTTCTTTCTTTCCATCCCTAGTATCAAGCTAGATAGTTGCATGATCAGACTCCGTAAGATGATAATGAGTTATAATGCATTTTCCATGTATCTGTAGACATGCTTCATTTTCTAGAAATCTATCGAGTGTCTCCCTTATTCTTATATTTGTTATTCCCCATCTGTACCATGTGAACGACTCCCAAAGGAGGGTCAGACTTTTAATTTATAACCTGAAACCTTCAAGGACCCCCACAACTTTATTATAGGGTCGAAGTAGATATACATGGTCAAACACTTAGATGTGGGGTATTTAGGACGCTTAAGACATCGCTCTTAAGCCAGTTAAGCCAATCTGATAACTGATAAAAGTATGGAACTAGAACTAGTCTAGAAAAATGTCATGGAATAAAACAAAACAAAGCAAAGAAAACAAAACAGAGTCTGCAGGATTCTACTAATCAAAGAGAAGGAGTTCCTGGCTATGTAACCACAAGTTCGACAGTCTATGCACCTATTCTTGGGCATAGACAACCCTCGAACACCTCAGCAAGCAACCTACATCTAAACATAGTATGTACTGTGGTATCTATTCTCGTGGGATCATCCCACTCGCTTTCACACAGCGTGACTAAAACCCATCAATGAGATGAGACCTCTCTCTAGGATGACAAGTCAACACCCTAGAATATTATAGATACCCTTTTAGGTCTAGAATATTCTGAGATGCTAGGAACATATGTGATCTGGGCAGAACCTGGTAGTGGGTCCGACCATAGCGGGCTGGGCCCGGGCGTGCCCATGTCTACAATTTTGCACATATCACCTTGAACCGTCCTCCTTTTAGATTCCGATCCAAACTACATTCTCGTATCTAGTTCTACAATGAGTCTCTTGATATAGGCAGAACTAGAAGTTCAAGCAAGAAAGAGATCAACCAAACTAGCAATCATAACCAGAAAGAGAAGATAGAACATAAAGCATACTAGATCTAAAATAAAACTGCTTGCTTACGGTAAAAGTACATAAACATACCTAAAACAAGCTACATAGTCAAGAAATAACTCAACTAGCCATGGACAAGCATAGTTGGCACCAAACAAAGATGGAAGAACATCATTTGTACATAAACTAAAAAGAACAGTAGAAGAAAAGAGGAGAAGAAGAGATTTAGCCTGTAGATGAGAGGTGGCTCTCGCTCCTTAGCCTCCGTATGGGCCAGATCTCATCTTCGGGTCGTCCTCCTTGGTCTCCTGAACTCCTTCGCCCCCTTTCTCTTTGATTCTGCCCCAAACAACAACTTGGTAGATGTATGGAGGTGGACGATGGTTGGAATGGTGGAAAGTGGGTGAATGATGGTGGAAAATGACAGTGGATGGAAGCAAACTGAAGAGACGGGTGTCGAATGAGAACTTCAACCTTTTCAGACCTTGGAACTCTCCCACAAAGCTCTGGGAACCAAAATGAGTCAGAACTACAGAACAAAACCTCCAATGTTTAGAACTCCTCTCCAGGTAGTGAGAGGTGGATATTTATAGGTGAAGGCAGAGTGCATATGATAATTGATCGTAACACTGGTCCCAGTCACTACACTTATCTCGGTACGACCTTGTCGGGGTAGCAGTTGAGATATTGATAACACCCTATTTTGGACGATTATCTTGGTCTTTTCCTTTAGTTTCCCATACTCTTTCTAAACTAAAACTATACATAATCCCAAATTTACCCTACTTTTGTAATTATACCATCAGACTAACTTTTCCTTTGTTTTGCAGAAAAAACACGAAAAAAATCATAAAAGAATAACTCAACCTCAAGATCGCATGGATTCACACGGTCCCAAGACCGCATGAAGCCAACCGGTCTCGAGACCGCATGGAGTTCAAACGGTCCCAAGACCGCATGAAGCCAACCGGTCTCGAGACCGCATGGAGTTAAAACGGTCCCAAGACCGCATGAAGCCAACCGGTCCCGAGACCGCATGAAGCCAACCAGTCTTGAGACCGCATGGAGTTCAAACGGTCCCAAGACCGCATGAAGCCAACCGGTCCGGAGACCGCATGAAGCCAACCGGTCCCGAGACCGCATGGAGTCACACGGTCTCAAGACCGCATGAAGCCAACTGGTCTCGAGACCGCACGGAGTTCAAATGGTCCCAAGACCGCATGAAGCCAACCGGTCCCGAGACCGCATGAAGCCAACTGGTCTTGAGATCGCATGGAGTTCAAACGGTCTCAAGACCGCATGAAGCCAACCAGTCTTGAGACCGCATGGAGTTCAAACGGTCTCAAGACCGCATGAAGCAAAACGGTCTTGAGGTCCAAACGGTCTTGAGGTCCAAACGGTCTCCAAACCGTTTGGACTTCACTTAAGGCCTATAAATAAGACCCCAATGGTCCATCACGAGGGGGAAGTTTTTCAGACGTCCAAAGGCTGCCTCAATCACTCCAGAGCAAATCCGACTTCCATCCTCCACCCAGGGGCTGCCGGTCTGAGACCCACACTCCATCTTAAAGTTGCTTTCTCTCTCTCTGCCAAAGAAGGTGGGAAGAGGGAGATCTCATCATCAAGCAACATGTGAAGCTAGTGGATCGTCTCTCTCTCTCCAAGGGGTTGACTTTCCACCCTCCTTTGTGGGGATGACGCTCTCTCTCTCTCCTTGCCTCCTTCTTTGTCCTAGTTATGAGCGAGTAGACTCTCTCACTAGGGTGCGGGGAGTAGCCCCGCTACCCATGTTTTCATATCATGTAAATGTAATCCATAATTTGTAATATAGAGTTCTTATCTTTTCAGTTCGACATCAAACGCTTAATGAATGCATGTTGCTTGATCTCCAACTTGTGTTATCCTTTATCTTTTAGTATGAATTGTCTACGTTTGTACTATTAGATTTGAAACTCGTTTGTATGTTGGTTCCTGGTGTATGTATCCACCATGCATCTGTTTCGGTATCTAGAAGTGTATCTCAAGAAGTGGAGTAAACTCACTATCATTTGTTGCACTTTCATACTATGAAATGGAATCAGTTGACGTATGAAAGTGCAACCTTGGTAAGTCGAGGAACACACTTCACGAAGGGAATGATGCAAAGTAAGTGACCATTTGTTCGGGAATGGCTGGCGTTGCAACATTCCCACACTTCTCGTAGTTAGTTCTCCGAAAGGAAGCTAAGTCTACAAAGATACTAACTGACTAGACTCTTTTTGCAAGTTATGTTTTACTTTGCATGTGTTGATCCATGTGTAGTGGCGGTGAAAAACCGACCACACCCTAGTGACTTTTATCATAGTTTAACTCCTTAAATTTACTTGCTTTCTCTACTTTACTTGCACTTAGCTTAAAAACAACCAAATCAACCTTTTGATCTAAATACCAACTATTGAGTGATTAAGTGAAATTCTAGCATTTTCCATCTTGTTGCTTACAACAAGACCGTTGTCTCGTGGATTCGACCCTTAACTATACTGCGATAAGACTTCCACGTATCTTAGCATACGTGGGTGGAGTTCTCTATCTAGTATAAGCAAGGCTAAACCTAAAGACTTACCATCTTTAGGATTTTTAGTTGGTGCACGCAATTCCACGTAAGTGGTAGCTCCATCAAAAATTGGCGCCGTTGCCGGGGACAACGGAACGTTTTAATTTCATTTAGTATCTTGCTAGTTGGTTAGGGTTTTACACTTTCCTTTAATCATTAATCCATATCTTCTTGAATTCATTATATCTTTATCATCATCTAAAAGGTGTTTTACTTCTCTCTACTCAGGTAGAAAACGTGTATGCAACCAGTGCATAACCCCGGATTCTCCCCTGATCCAGAGTACGACTCTGAGGTAGAGAGGAGCTTTTACCGTCGCATTTGACTCAATTGCCAAAGGGCCAGGCAAATGGCTGAAGATCAACGCCAGGCTGCTTTGGTGATGGAGAGGGTCAACGCCGCCATCGCCGCTCAAAGGGCACAACTCATCGCTGAAACTCGTACTCAAATCCAAGCAGAGATTCGTGCGGAAGAGCAAGCTCGCATCAGATCTGAAACTGAGGCAGCAACCCAAGTTGCTCAGTTAGAGTTAAGGAACAAGCAACTGAGAGATTATGCTGTCCCAAAGAACTATGAGGATAACCACCCGATCCGACCTCCGATTATTAATATTCCCAACTTCGAGATTCGGACCCAGTGGATCCAGATCATGCAAGGCATCTCTTTCTCCGGAAGTTCTGGAGATGATTGCATGGATCATCTGAAAAGGTTTAAGGCACTGTGTCGCCTGGTTCCGCAAGCCGGAGTCGCTTTTGATGCGATAATGCTTCATCTGTTCCATTTCACTCTGTCTGGGAGGGCCCTGAGTTGGTACAACTCACTTGACAGGGAACCCATAATAACCACCTGGGCTCCCCTAGAGGAAAAATTCTTAGAGAAGTTCTTTCCCCCTTCACTGACTTATGAGATCAGGGGGCAGATCAATCACTTCTCTCAGTTACCTGGAGAATCCCTTGCTGAAGCATGGGAAAGGTTTAAAGAACTTTTGCTGAAATGTCCCCATCATGGAATCTCCCAGAACCAATTGATAGAAACCTTCTATCGGGGAGTAAGTGACGATATCAAACAGTTTTTGGATTCCTCATCTGGAGGAAACTTCATGAGAAAGAATTATGAGGACGCTTGGAAAATTGTTACACTCAGAGCTGAAAACCAGTCTAACTGGGGACGGTCAGCCGGTAAAGGTGTCCTCAAGGTCTACAAAGCTGAAGAATCAATAGAGATGAAAGAAATAGCTGAAGTCCTGAAAACCATAGTTCATAAACAACAAGCTCTCGAGACTTCTCTCGGAGAATTTGATAAGAAGAAAAATCCTCTAGTTCAACAAGTCAAGGCTGCCACAGGAACCTGTGAGGTTTGTCATGCTTCTGACCATATCCGACCCTTTCCTGCGGTATGCTTTATAATGTGATGATGGATCTGCATCCACCACCACAACCATATGAACCCATCAACGACCAATCTGAAGAACAACTACCAGAACAAGTCAACTCCATCCATTCCATCCCTGGACAAGTATATTACAACCCTAATCAACCAAGGAATCATCCAGGATTTCAGTACGGAAACCATGCTGGGACCGCTAATCCGCAACATCAGACACATGGGGGATCCTCTAGTAGGTTACCACCTGGATTCCCAAACAATTTCAACCAAAATCAAGGGAATTCCAAGAATAACTTCCCTAGGGCCAACTACCCCAGGAACCAATCAGCCTACTATCAGTACACTCATCCTCCGCTCCATCCACAGCTGCATACTCAGCAACCTCAGCTGGCGCTGCCACCACAACAATCTCAACAAACCCAACAACAGAGTCCTCTGAAAAACACTCCTTCTCAACCGGAAGATGAAATATCCTTGATAAGGCAGATGCTGCAATCTCAACAGACTATGCTCGCTAATCAGCAAGCACAACAAAAAGCAGTAGAAGCCCAGCTTGCCCAGATCGCTGCACAATTGAAGCCTCCGACAGGTACTTTTGCAGGGCAGCCCGAATCAAATCCTAAGCACGGACAGAACAGACATGAACAATTAAATGTTGTCACCACAAGATCGGGATGCACTCTTCATGAGACCACCAAGATCACCCTGGATAATGATGATACCCCTGCTTTCATGACGAATGAGAGCCCGCAACAAGGAATGGAGAAGCCCTCAGAGGGCACAAAGGGCAAAGATAAAGTGTCCATAGAACCTGAAGTTTTGCAATATAAACCAAGAATCCCGTACCCAGGAAGACTACGAGAAACAAAGATGGACACCAGGTTTCAAAAGTTCAAAGAGGAAATGAAGAAACTATACATTGATATCCCGCTCCTTGATGCTCTTTCCGAGGTGCCAGCCTGGGCAAAATACCTCAAGACCTTACTATCAAGAAAGTACATCACCGAGGAGCAAGAAACTGTTAAGCTTGCTCAGACCACTTCAGACATCATCTTAAACAAGATGCCCAAAAAAAAGAAGGACCCAGGCTCCTTCGGAATCCAATGTTGCATTGGAAATGCATCCACTAAAAAAGGATTAGCTGACCTAGGGGCCAGTATATCCATCATGCCTTACTCCATGTGCAAACGTCTGGGTTTTACCGAATTGCTGCCTACAACAATGACTATTCAATTAGCTGATTCCACCATAACCGCACCTCTGGGGATCATTGAAGATATCTCAGTAAGGATAGGCAAGGATGCCTACGTCCCATGCGACTTCATTATCATGGATATTAAAGAAGACTTGAGATACCCAATTATTTTCGGCAGACCTTTCCTCGCTACTGCCAGGGCGCTTATTGACGTCGAAGCTGGCACCATCATCCTTAGGCTCGGGAAAGAAGCAATTCAATTCCAAGTCCTTAATAGCATGAAAGGCCCTAATATCCAAGAGGAGGTTTTTCTTCTTGACGCAATACAACAAATGTCTCAGTTAGAAATATCTGAGCCAGCTGACGAACTAGAAAATGTCCTAATCAATCCGGATGTTGAATTCTCTGCGAACGAACTAGTTCAACAGTGTCTGCAACATTTAGAAAAGGCCGAAGAAGCATCAACGACCACTTTTGAAGAACTTAAAGTTGTTACCATTATAGAAGCAACTGAGCCACCAAAAGCCCCTGAAATGAAGACTTTACCCACATGGCTTAAACATGTTTTCTTAGATAAGGAAAAACTTTTCCCGGTCATCATCAGCTCTACCCTTACAGAAGATCAGGAAGAAAAGCTTCTGGATGAGCTGAAGAAGCATAAAAAGGTCATTGGATATAAGATAACGGACCTAACGGGCATAAACCCAGCCCTGTGTATGCATAGACTTCCAATGGTTGAGGAATTCAAGCCAACCCGCGAACATCAAAGAAAACTGAATCCTAATCTCAAGGAGGTGGTTCGCCTAGAGGTCCTCAAACTGCTCAAAGCTGGTATAATCTACCCTATCTCTGACTCCCAGTGGGTCATCCCTGTCCAGGTTGTTCCAAAAATAGGAGGCACTACCGTAGTGCTCAATGACAAAAATGAGCTAGTGCCCACCAGAACAGTGACAGGGTGGCGGATGTGTATTGACTATAAGAAGCTGAACAAAGCCACGAGGAAAGACCATTACCCTCTACCCTTCCTCGATGAAGTTCTGGAGTGTTTATCTCATCAGAAATATTTCTGCTATCTTGATGGTTACTCCGGGTTCTATCAAATACCTATACACCCGGAGGATCAGGAAAAAACTACCTTCACCTGTCCTTTTGGGACATACGCATTTAGAAGAATGCCTTTCGAGTTGTGTAACACACCCGCTAAGTTCCAAAGGTGTATGTCCGCCATCTTCGCCAGACTAACTGAATCCATTATGGAAGTATTTATGGACGATTTCTCAGTTTACGGAGACTCCTTCGATAGCTGCTTAATCAACCTCAGACAAGTTCTACAGCGCTGCGAGGAAACCAACCTTATCCTGAATTGGGAGAAATGGCATTTCATGGTAACAGAAGGGGTCATCCTCGGACACAGGGTAAGTGACAGAGGAATCGAGGTAGATAAAGCAAAGTCGATGTTATCTCAAAACTGTCACCTCCAAAGGACATAAGAGGAGTTCAAGCTTTCCTGGGTCATGTAGAATTTTACAGAAGATTCATTAAGGACTTCTCTAAGATAGCCAAACCCATGACCCAACTCCTGACTAAAGATACCAAGTTCATATTCAATCAAGAATGTATGCAAAGTTTTTCTATCCTCAAGAATGCTTTAATTTCCGCACCTATCTTGAGAGCCCCAGATTGGTCGCAGCCCTTTGAAATCATGTGCGACGCAAGTGACTACGCCATAGGGGCTGTTCTAGGATAGTGGATTGATAAGAAACCCTATGTTATCTACTACGCATCCAAAATGCTAGACGAAGCACAGAAAAACTACACCACCACGGAGAAAGAGTTTTTGGCTATCATCTACGCATTTGAAAAATTCTGCTCTTATCTGATTGGTTCTAAAGTCATCGTTTATACCGACCATTCCGCCATTCGATACCTGATTCAGAAACAGGATGCCAAACCCAAGCTTATCCGCTGGGTGCTAATGCTTCAGGAATTCGACTTGGAGATCAAAGATAAAAGTGGCGTGGAGAATGTTGTGGCTGATCACCTCAGCCGGATCGAGGTTGAAGAAAAAGATAAAATCCCTATCCGGGATTCTCTTCCTGATGATCAGCTTATGAAAGCCACTCATGGCTTCCCTTGGTATGCTGATATCGTTAATTATCTAGCAACAGGAATTATCCACCCATCTGCTTTCCACCAGGACAAAAGGAAGTTCCTTCATGACATAAAACATTATTATTGGGATGAACCCTACCTGTTTCACCTTTGTGCTGACGGACTTTTCCGTCGTTGCTTGCCGGAAGAAGAAATAACCCCGGTCCTAGAGCATTGCCATTCAGGACCCACGGGGGGACACATGAGTGCTAAGAAAATAGCTATAAAAGTTTTACAATCCGATTTCTTCTGGCCCACCATATCAAAGGATTTTTATGATTTTGTGAAAGCTTGTAACAAATGCCAATTTTCTGGCAACATATCAAAAAGAGATGAAATGCCCCTTACTATGTGGCAGGAAATTGAGCTTTTCGATGTGTGGGGGGTAGACTACATGGGCCCTTTCCCTTCATCCTATGGCTTCTTGTACATCTTGGTCGCAGTGGACTATGTTTCAAAATGGGTCGAAGCTGTACCCACTGTGTCGAGCGATTCCAAGCATGTTATTAAATTGTTCAAAGATATTATTTTCCCAAGATTTGGAGTTCCAAGAACTGTCATATCAGATGGCGGTGCCCATTTCTTGGAACGAAGTTTTGAAGCCTTACTGAAAAGATACAGAGTCAATCACAAAGTCACCACGCCCTACCACCCACAGACTAGTGGTCAGGTGGAGATATCAAATAGACAATTAAAGGCGATTCTTGAAAAAACAGTAAACAGAAACCGCACTGATTGGTCCGTCAAACTTCCCGATGCCCTTTGGGCATACTGAACTGCATATAAAACACCAATCGGGACAACCCCATTCCGTTTGGTGTACGGGAAGTCTTGTCATCTTCCAGTAGAGCTGGAACACAAAGCCTAGTGGGCCATCAAACAACTAAACTTTGATCTTAAAAGTGCAGGAGAAAATAGACAACTTCAACTACAGGAGCTAGAAGAGCTCCGTATGACCGCCTATCAGAGTGCCCGAATTTATAAAGAGCAGACAAAAATGTGGCATGATGGTCATCTCAAGAGAAAAGATATCGCCGTTGGCGACAAAGTACTCCTTTTCAACTCCAAACTCAAGTTATTTCCCGGAAAACTTAGAACAAAATGGTCCGGGCCCTTCACTATAAAACATATTTAACCAACTGGAGCCGACATTATTATAGACAACAATGGAGGAGAAAGGACGATCAACGGTCACCGTTTAAAAAGATACTACACTCCAGAATACAAAATACCAAGACAAACCATAGAAATTAAAGACGCCACGCCGTCAGCATAACAACCTCAGCTTCGTCGAGCCAACGACGTAAAACCCAGGTGCTACTTGGGAGGCAACCCAAGATTTTAGTTTCTTTCTTTATTTCCCATTCTTTTATTTACCTTATGTTCATCTTATGAAAATACAAAAAAAAATTCATATAACTAAAACAAACATAAAAATTTAAAAATCCGTTCGACCTTAACTCCCCCAAACGGTCCTGGAACCGTTTGGAACCAAACGGTCCTGAAACCGTTTGGAGCCAAACGGTCCTGAAACCGTTTGGAGCCAAACGGTCTTCAAACCGTTTGGAACCAAACGGTCCTGAAACCGTTTGGGACCAAACGGTCTCGAAACCGTTTGGAGCCAAACGGTCCTGAAACCATTTGGAGCCAAACGGTCTCGAAACTGTTTGGAGTCCAAACGGTCGCTAAACAGTTTGACTTAGGGTTTTTGTCCAGTCAACCCCCCGTTTCCTATAAATATAAACCCTACCCTTCGTCTTTCTCTCTTCGAACTCTCGAACTTTCTTGTGTTTCTGTTCTATTGCTCTTGCTTTCCCCTGTTCCCGCGCGATTCTCCTCTGGCGACGTGGTTCCCGTGCCTCTGCACAGCAACCGCACCTCCGTCCACCGCCCTTCGCTTCCTCACCACCGCCGTTATCACCTACTGAAAGGTAGTCCGACCTTCTTCTCTTCCGTCATCATCGCCGCTGGAACCACCATCGTCTTCGCCGTTTTCACCAACGGCCCTGCCCACCGTCGCCGTCTTCCCCGCCGTCTCCATCACCAAGAGCCACCGCCATTTTCATCGCTGTCTTCATCGCCGTTTTTACCACCGGATTCACCGTCATTTTTATCATCGTTTTCACCATCGCCCTATCGCCGATGATCACCGCCGCTTTCGCCATCGTCGCCAACGCATCCGCCGTTGCTATGCCATTTTACCTTCATCATCACCTTCGTCGATGGCCACGCGACGCTTTGTTCTCGAAACGGTCTTGAAACCGTTTGGGACCAAACGGTCTTGAAACCGTTTGGGCTTGCACATTCATCTAATTTCCATAAAAATACAAAAATACATAAATATTAATAAAATCAAATCTTTCTAAACATGTTATTCTAACTCTTGATTTCTCATTCTACAGCTATGGCATCACCAACAAAGAACATCATCGGGTTCGAAGACCCTGAAATATGGAAAAGAAAGGATCTGCTGGAAACACAAGCTCGGCTCCAGAAGATAAGAGTTGACTTCAACAGGACCGGGAAGGCACCTCCAAATATCAAAATAATGGACGTCCTGTGCGAGCTTGATCGCCTCGAGAAGTGCCTAGCTGAGGCACCTGAAGAAGAAGTTGAGATCTCTTATTCTAATGATGAAGGCTCGGAGTACAATCCTAACTCTGAGAAGGAATCCCCTGCTAAAGAACAAAAGGGGAAACACAAGGTCCTGGAGACTGCATCTGGGCATCCCTCCAAGAAACGGGCGAGGAAACAAGTTCGACCTGCCTCTGCCATGGATCAACCCTTTGTAAAACCTACCACCACCATCCCTGCCGCTACCACCACTACCACCACCATCCCTGCTACTACCACCACCATTCCTGCTACTACCACCACCATTCCTGCTACTACTACCACCATCCCTATTACCACCCCCACCTTCACTCCCATCACCACCACAACACCACCACCAGAAAACCTCTTTATCCAAACCAACCTCCCCGCTGACAAAACACTAAAACCCACCAAGTATGTGTGCTCCAGCATACTGCGTAGGATGGGGATATACGATCGTATCTTCGACGTGCTAGACAAAGCCAACCTCGCCAGGTTGTGTCTAGTACCTGAAGTATCCTATTTCGAACCCACTATAGAATTCTTCACTTTTCTGACCAAAGAGCCCGTCGACATCATGGATAGGTCACGGGACGGGGGTGACAGAAGGCTCGTCACCCAAATCTTCGGCAGCAAGGTTGTCATAATGGAAAATATGCTGAACACAATCTTCATTGACAACCAGGACCAGCTGCGGAAAGCTATGGAGGTGGGGACCGAACATTTAGAGTTCAACAGACACAAATTTTGGAAATCTCGAACCGATATCCCCACCTATGACGCGAAGACGTGCAAAGCATCAAATATACACTCTGGCTTTGTGCGCACCCTACACAAAATTCTCGCTGGCGCACTCTTCCCCAGGATAGAGGGGGGAAACGTTATAATTTCAGATCTTTTCGTTCTCTGGTCTATTCTTAACGAAAGGCCGGTCAATATCGGACGACAACTGATCCAGAAACTATCAACCTCCAGCCTGGGGAAAGAAATCTGCATGGGGGGGCATGTCACATCTATTATCAAATACCTCAAGATGGACAGACCCCTACCCCGCTGCACGCAACTAAAGGGCGACATCCTTACCAATGAACAAACTCTGAAGAACTCCTTCATCATCAAGGGAAAGGATGAGAAACTACACTATGTCTTTTGCCCTATGGTTAAGTCATCCAGAACACTCATCCCGCTTCTGGAGCTAGCAAATTACGACACCAAACATCTCCTCTTCTGTGATGAGGAGCTTTCACAACTACTAGCTTCGGTTAAAACAACTGAAAAGAAAGCTACAGCGGGACAAACGGAGCTGAGCATCACTGCCCCGGCAGCTCGACCAACAAAAATACCTGTCAAACGACCTTCTAAAAGGTAGTTGCAGGCCCAATAGCTGTCGGGGACACCAACATCTAAGCCAAATCCTGAGGCCGAGAAGCTCCATGAAGAAATCTTAACCTCCTCCTCAATCGACTCTTTCATTCAGAGTCTACACGAGCAGCTAACCGCTGCCACCACTCCACCTTCCACCATTCCAACATCTACCACTCCTTTCTTCCACATCACATCCACACAACCATTCACATCCTCTTCATCACCCCTTTTCCCTTCGGGCTCTCCTTTCTCCACCCCTATGCCCGACTTTACCACCTTCCCTTTCACCTCCGCAGTTTCCGACCCATCACTATCTCTGCCACCACTTTCACCACAAATTCCACCACTTTTTACATCTGCCACCACCCCGACACCGCTGGTGACTACATCCACAGTCACTACGCAGCTCGGGGCATCATCAATGTCTCTTCCGCAAGACACTAACACCATCCCACGCAGACCCCAGCCATCCCACCCTTCCGCTCCTGGGGTCCCTTTTGCCAATATCGGTGAGGAATTCGGCCGTCAATTCGACGCTGTCCGAAACCTCCTCACCGATCCTTCTAATATATTAAATTCTATTTTTTCTTGTGTGCATGGTTTATCACGACAGGTGGCCACGATCGAAGAACAACACCGAGCCTTGCCTACCATCCTCCAAGGCTTCCAGCAACGACAAGATGAGGTGGCTAAGCAAGTTGAGCACATCAACAGTCACTACAACACCTTGCCGGACCTGGTCCTTAGAGCAATGCGTCAGCAAGAAGCAACGGCAAAGCAAGTCAATGAGATCTCCATGCAGACTCAGCCTCTGCCAGAGACTCTCCGCGAGCTCCAGCAACAACAAGCAGATCTGAGCACGAGCTTGGACACCATCAACAACACACTCACACAGCTACAACATCGCCAAGAGGAGTCCAATAAGGATGAAATCCAGCAGCTACATGCTCAAGTTACAAATCTTACAACACGTCTCCTCTCCGCCGAAGGCAGATATACCGACCTCAAAGAATCCCATGATGCACTGCTCGAAACACACGAGCATCTGCAAGTGGCTTTCGATGAGTTACAAGCCACCCATCGACGGTGCAAAACTTCCGCGAGTAAAAAACAAGCAGACAAGGCAGCAGACGACAAGGATGGCGATGATGATGAAGAAGACGACTCCGACTCATCTGCTGATTAAAACAAAGATAACACCTCCTCTGGTGATAAACATGATGACGGAGAGGACCCTGAAAATGCAGCAGAACCTTCTCACAGAGGCTCCGACAAAGGTCACCACGACAGTGACAATCACCCCAAGTCCCCACACAACGATAATGTCAACATGTCATACGGGGACCAATTCTTTGATTATTCTGCGCTGGGGTCCATCGGGGAAGCTGCTAAAGACGCGGCTTACGCTGAGTTCCACCAGTGTATACTAGGAACCAGCGCCAACCCACCAAAAACAACTGCCCCACCTCTCTCCACACCTTCTCCCTATGACGAGGGCGAGGTAGAACGAGTAAGTTTAGACACCGATGAATACCTCGATTCCGCCTCTGACTCGGATGATGATCTACCAGGCCATGAACAGGCCTTAGAACAACATGCTTCTCCCCCTCCACAAGAACTTCCCCCGCCACTACCTCTGCCGCACAAAATGCATGACCTGGATATGGCGGCCATCTCCACTTTAGATGCTCAGGACTTTTTTATACTGAACACTATAGTGGACGATGCCAAGGCGGGGGAAGACATAATTTATCATAATACAAAAACTAGGTGTAAGATGACACGTGAAGACTTTCGCAGCATCCTCCGACCTCAATCCACGATGCCTATGGCAATCTTCTGTGTCCTCCTCGCCAATAGTATAGAAATATACAGAAATTCTAAGCGGCAACAGTCGGTATTTAATGCCTCGCCCGCTCTGTCTATTGGCCTTTATACAAAGACATAAGAGCAAAGTCGATCGAGCGGCTGCGTGCTGGTTTACACATCGGACACGTTATCTGACTGTGCCTTTCCAAATTTCGGACCACTGGCTTTTTATGATCGTGGATACTGAGGCTCGGGCTGCCAAGGTGTATAATTTCTGTGGCGCCGAGCTACCAGCCGGCACAATAAACTTTGTCAGTGAAGCAGCAGGAGAAGCAAGGTCTATACCCTTCCGACTGCTTAAATTAATTTGGGCTGCCCGCCCATCTCTTCGCCAAGATTGGAGCCAACCTTGGTTCAATATCATAAACCCTCAAGTCCAAGCCACCGAGGGATCTGGGGATTGCACTTTTTGCACCATACGTCACATCCAAGCACTGAAACAGGAAATCCCATTTAACGATCTGGTTGCTGAAGATTTTCATTCCTTACGCGGACGTTATGCCATGGAGCTCATCTGTGATAGGCGGTTCTTCAAGGACCCAACTATGGCACCAGATGACGTTCCTCACTACCTCTTCTCAGCTATCCAGCGACCGCAGCGGCGACCCTTTCGACAAACTCTGAAGGAGTCAGAAAAGACCAATATGACAGTCGCCGATACTGAGCAAGCTACAAGCAATATCGATCCTCTGTCTTCCATCGAACCAACCTTTCTTGATTTTGATCGCGATGCTTGCAAAGGTCTCTCCGACCTCGAGTTGCATCTCATTATGGCGCGGCTCTCAGCTGACAAAGATGGGCTCGTATTCATGTCTCGAGACATTCTTGTAATGGCAGACACACTGCGAGAGACTTTACAAATCAAAGGATCGCTCTCTGTAAGTTTAATGGCCGCCTATCAGTTTCTACTTGGTCAAAACAACCCAACAACATACATGACGTCCCCATATATGAAAGATGATCTTCTAAAGCTCAAGAACTTCGGCACAACTGACGCGCTGATATCCTATCTACAGCACTCAACGCTGACGTTCATCATGTTACCTTTCCTCTATCATGAGCACTGGATGCTCCTGGCAACAAATCTCCCAGAAGGAACAACCACAATATATAATAGTTCCGATATCTAGTACAATGCACGACAGAGAAACTACGTCGTGACACTGAAGATGCCAACAGAAGTAGTGGCAAAGGAGTGCGCCGACAAGTTGATAGATTTTCTGAGTCAGCATACAAGGGCGTACGACAAAGAGCATTTCCACCGCCCTTCCTTCTGCCATAAATGCCCCCAGCAAATCTGACAATCGAACGACTGCGGCTTCCATGTCCTCTACTGGATGTACACCATCATCGTTCTCTAAAGACCAGTAGAGGAGATGACTGACGTGGATTACCACGCTCTACGAGGACAGTTCGCATCCAACCTACTTCATTCCCCGGGGGCAAATGTAGATTTACCTTAGCATACAACCCTTGTCCTAATTACTCCTCAACCTATCACTTTGACACTCTGAGGACAGAGTGAGTGATAAGTTAGGGGGGGGGGGTACATTAGACAAGGGTGAGGTATCAGTTTTACATCCCTCTTCCTTCTTTTCCTTTCTCTGTTTATACATTTTCCCTTTTTAACTTTCTTTTTAATTAACCCTTTTCGAGTAGAATCACCCTCATTTAACTCTAGAATCATGTTAGTCCCCAAAAGTAAATAGCACTTAGACATTTAATGGCGATTTAATAATGTCACTCCACTCTTGATTTTCATGCTTTTGCTTCAATTCTTTATCTGACTCTCCACAAGTCAAAATCAAGGCAGAAATAAGCCAAGCTCTCAAGGATGAGAGGGGAATCAGGCAACTTCCAAATCAAGAAGATCTGCAAGTGGACCACAAACCAAATAAGTGCATGTTGAAAAACCCTAAGAACATCTTTCCTCTCTTCAAAATAAAAGAGGCTTGGCTGCCCAAAATAAATTCCCAAACAAAACCCCAAAACCCAAGCCTGCGAGTTATCGAATAAAAGCCAGAGAGACGGATAAAATTATGAGAGTTGTGTCATGAATAAGGATCTATATAAAGAACCGATGAAGGTTTCACCCGGCCGACACATTCCGCTGCCCTCAAAAAGGCAGATGTGTCGTGCCCGGTAGTGAAACCCTAAGGTATCTGAATATATGAAAGGCTCATAAAGGACTCACCCGACCGGTACATTCAGCTGCCCTCACAAAGGCAGATGTGTCGTGCCTGGTAGTGAGATCCTAAAAGCATAGACAACCCCTCCCCCACTTGAAGGGGGAGTTACACTTCAAGCCTTTAGCCAACCCTCATACCCTCTCTAGCTTCCAGTAGGTCTTTCAGAGAGGTATAAAGCTGATTAGAGTCAACAACATGCACAGAATAAAAGTGGTCCCGATGCAAGCTACGAGATACGGAAAGAACCTGAGACCCAAGCAACTCTCAAAACCCGAAAGAGTCAAGGCAAGCAATAAGACTTGATATGACCTTAGAAGAACTCACGTTAAGAATTGAAGCAAAAGTATGGAAATCCTAACTAAATAAGATCGCCTCGCCATTACATGCCTCAACTCTATCTAACTTGAGGACAAGCTAGACTCTAAGTTAGGGGGGTGATAACACCCTATTTTGGACGATTATCTTGGTCTTTTCCTTTGGTTTTCCATAGTCTTTCTAAGCTAAAACTATACATAATCCCAAATTTACCCTACTTTTGTAATTATACCAACAGACTAACTTTTCCTTTGTTTTGCAGAAAAACACAAAAAAAATCATAAAAGAATAACTCAACCTCAAGATCGCATGGATTCACACGGTCCCAAGACCGCACAAAGCCAACCGGTCTCGAGACCGCATGGAGTTCAAACGGTCCCAAGACCGCATGAAGCCAACTGGTCTCGAGACCGCATGGAATTCAAACGGTCCCAAGACCGCATGAAGCCAACCGGTCCCGAGACCGCATGAAGCCAACCGGTCTCGAGACCGCATGGAGTTCAAACGGTCCCAAGACCGCATGAAGCCAACCAGTCCCAAGACCGCATGAAGCCAACCGGTCCCGAGACCGCATGGAGTCACACAGTCTCAAGACCGCATGAAGCCAACCGGTCCCGAGATCGCATGGAGTCACATGGTCTCAAGACCGCATGAATCCAACCGGTCTCGAGACCGCATGGAGTTCAAACGGTCTCAAGACCGCATGAAGCCAACTGGTCCTGAGACCGCATGGAGTTCAAACAGTCTCAAGACTGCATGAAGCCAAACGGTCTTGAGGTCCAAACGGTCTTGAGGTCCAAATGGTCTCTAAACCGTTTGGACTTCACTTAAGGCCTATAAATAAGACCCCAAGGGTCCATCACGAGGGGCAAGTTTTTCAGACGTCCAAAGGCTGCCTCAAATACTCCAGAGCAAATCCGACTTCCATCCTCCGCCCAAGGGCTGCCAGTCTGAGACCCACACTCCATCTTGAAGCTGCTTTCTCTCTCTCCGCCAAAGAAGGTGGGAAGAGGGAGATCTCGTCATCAAGCAACCTGTGAAACTGGTGGATCGTTTCTCTCTCTCCAAGGGGTTGACTTTCCTCCCTCCTTTGTGGGGATGACGCTCTCTCTCTCTCCTTGCCTCCTTCTTTGTCCTAGTTATGAGCGAGTAGACTCTCTCACTAGGGTGCGGGGAGTAGCCCGCTACCCATGTTTTCATATCATGTAAATGTAATCCATAATTTGTAATATAGAGTTCTTATCTTTTCAGTTCGACATCAAACACTTAATGAATGCATGTTGCTTGATCTCCAACTTGTGTTATCCTTTATCTTTTAGTATGAATTGTCTATGTTTGTACTATTAGATTTGAAACTCATTTGTATGTTGGTTCCTAGTGTATGTATCCACCATGCATCTGTTTCGGTATCTAGAAGTGTATCTCAAGAAGTGGAGTAAACTCACTATCATTTGTTGCACTTTCATACTATGAAATGGAATCAGTTGACGTATGAAAATGCAACCTTGGTAAGTCGAGGAACACACTTCGTGAAGGGAATGATGCAAAGTAAGTGACCATTTGTTCGGGAATGGCTGGCGTTGCAACATTCCCGCACTTCTCGTAGTTAGTTCTCCGAAAGGAAGCTAAGTCTACAAAGATACTAACTGACTAGACTCTTTTTGCAGGTTATGTTTTGCTTTGCATGTGTTGATCCATGTGTAGTGGCGGTGAAAAACCGATAACACCCTAGTGACTTTTATCATAGTTTAACTCCTTAAATTTACTTGCTTTCTCTACTTTACTTGCACTTAGCTTAAAAACAACCAAATCAACCTTTTGATCTAAATACCAACTATTGAGTGATTAAGTGAAATTCTAACGTTTTCCATCTTGTTGCTTACAACAAGACCGTTGTCCCGTGGATTCGACCCTTAACTATACTGCGATAAAACTTCCACGTATCTTAGCATATGTGGGTGGAGTTCTCTATCTAGTATAAGCAAGGCTAAACCTAAAGACTTACCATCTTTAGGATTTTTAGTTTGTGCACGCAATTCCACGTAAGTGGTAGCTCCATCAGATATGTTGTAGTCGAGATGGTTGTCGCGGGCGCAGAGTTTGTAGTTGTCGAGATAGATGTCGCAGTTGAGATAGTTGTCCCCTCCGAGACGGTTGTCGCGGTCGAGACTGTTGCTGGCTCTTGTCCTCGGCACGGCCGCACCGAGCGTAGCAGTCTCAATAGGTGTCGCGGTTGAGGTAGGTTTTGCGGTCACAATAGGTGTCACGGTCATAACAGGTGCCACAGTCGAGGCAAATGCTACGGGTAAGATAGGTTCAACTGACCCTTATCCTTGGAACGGTCGCGCTGAGTGTTACAGTCGTGATAGGTGTCGCGGTCAAGGCAAGTGTCGCGGGCGAGACATGTGCAACTATTGAGATAGGTGTCGCGATCACAACATGTGCCGCAGTTGAGGCAGGTGTCACAGGTGAGACAGGTACAGCTGACCCTTGCCCTCAGCACAACCGTGTTGGGCTCAACACGGTTGTGTCAGGCTCAACACAGTCGTGACAGGTATAGCGGTCGCTATAGATGGAAGCGTAGCTGCTGCAAAAACCATGTTTTGGGGAGAAATCTTGGAGAATATATGTCTTTTCAAATTCGATACATGCACGTCCTGATGCTTAACATAAATTATAAATTATGAAAAGATAAGTATCTAGAGTTATTTTGGGCATATTAAAGCTATAATGACAGATAACCATAAATAAATGTTTAGCATAAATGCTTGAATTTGGGTGTTATCAACCACCCCAAGCTTAAACCTTTGCTTGTCTTCAAGAAAGACTATGCTCAAAGAACAAAAAGATAACATCCAAATTATGCTTGGCGATAAATGTTAAGGTTAAGAACAATAATTTAAAACATCAATTCTCTTGACCCATTTTGTTTCAAAACAAACCCCCACCAGTCGATCGCAATCCTACTAAAGTATGATCAAAGAGCATACAAGCAAGATTAAGCGAATTCACTGCAACCTATCAGTACTCGTGAGGGTTGAATCATAATTATACAACATTAAAACATTGTCATGTATGCGATCACGGGGGTGATGAGAAATGAGTCATCATCATGTATCCATGTAGACTAATCAGGAACAACATGCCTCCCATTTATTCAAGTCCTAAGAAGAAACAAAAAGCAAAAAGACTCTAATGACTTCTGAGGATTCTGATTTGTGTCAGGCTGGTCCATGTAACAAGCAACAGTCCCTGCAGTCGAAGCCAATTGGCCCAGAGCAATGACACAAACTCCTCGTACTGCACTCAAACCAACCCTACTACTGGGATGATCTCTTAGGTCTCCTAGGGGTTCCTAGTGACTCTCTAATGAGCCTTAGGGTGGCACTACCAGACATGACATACCCGTGTTCATGAGCACAATTATACACTGACTGGGCACCATCCTCAACTCTCCTAGAAGAGAAAACTATGCTCATTTATTTTTATTCATACTCATGCTTTTATTCTCTGCATTCTATTTTATAAGCTTGGGTGAGAACTATTTTGATATTTTTGGGATATTGTGGGCTTCCAAGTCTCTTTTGCAAATTTTAATTTTTCATCTTTTTGACTCAATCTAGGTTGACAGGGCACGTAGTGTATCAAGGAAAACACTTCAACTTGATTATAGCTCAAAATTCATCATTATCCACTTGATACTTGTGTGAAAAGTAGTAATTATGATTCAAGGATCCTTAGAGTAGAAGCAAGTTTGTGAAAAATGCAGCTTGGAGTTTTGATCAAACTCTAGATTCTTTCCAATGGTCCTATATCTTGGATTTTTCATTCACAACATAGATCAAGGGAATAATGTTTTAAGTTATGAAAAAGGCACATAACCTTATATTTATTACCAAACTGAAGAAAAGAGTCAATAGCAAGTCAAGAAAAAGATCAAGCAACTAAGAAAAGTGAAAATTGTGCATTTAGGCACAAGGACAAGCATTTAACAATAATATTCACATCACATAGCCTCAATTGCCAAGACTACAAATTACGCAACACAGTTCTACAGATTTTTTAAAATGTATACTAAATGCAAGGAGTAACATGCATGCGTGAAAAATGCAGAGATAGAAGGGCGAATAGCCCTGCCACCCCAAGCTTAAAAGTTTGCTCGTCCTCGAGCAAGCCTTGAACTTGAGATGGTAGGGAAGGAATGCATGGATGCTCATGAATTTTTTTTATTAAAGTCCTAGCATGATGCATGTATGCAAGGATATGCAAAAGCAATTAGAGGAAAGAAACAATCTAAGCAAGAACATGAAAAGAAATTTATTTTAACAAAAAGAGAAGAGAAAGGGGTAAGAGAAAAGGAGGTGGCTGCCCCACGATACCGACACTGGGATCCTAAATCCTGAGTTTTTGGACCAGCGTCACTTGTGTCTTGTTGATTGGGTCCACCATGTAGGAATAGAATAGGTGGAGATATGAGCCCTTTTGATTATGAAGTAGAGTAATAGAATCTGGTGACTCAGTGAAATCATCTTTGTGCTGGAATTGTACTGAACTACACTGAAAAGAATTCTTCGGTAAATCATCCTCAAGGTACCTTCCAAGATATGAATTCGAATAGGGAGGCCCTAGGATGCCAACACATGATGAGATGGAGGGGAGAGGCTAAAAGTCTTTTAGAGGACTCCTCTCTTCTCTATCCACCTTTGAACTTGAGTTTGGATGCTCAGAAAGATTTTTATATATAGTTTGAGTCATCCAATCATCTTTTGAATAGGAGGTATCCCCAAATGAATCTGTTTGTCGTTCTACCACCCCAAAGTCATCACATTCTATGGTGTCTGGGGTATATTCATGCTCAACAACCATGTTGTAGTGGATTGTCCATCCTGCTCCATCGATGTCTACCAAGCCTTGCAGGGGGACGGTAGCGTATGTCAACTCGTGCCACTCCAACTCATCATCATCAATATACTCACTGCTCCAATTTGAACAGTTATCGTCATCCTCATTGAACAAATTGTTCCAAACCATGATTGGCATACTTCTTAAAGAGAAGTGACAAGTCTCCATATGAGAGGTATCACTCTGGTCTGGATCAACGTCTGATTTAGGGTCTTCAATCTGACCTTCATGTTGTGAGGTCGTTTGACTACCCTGATCATCATCATCATCATACAACTATTCATGTGTGTGGCTTGTATCTTCCATTGGTTGGTTGACTGAATAATTTGGATAACATGAAGGGCTTCCCCATGTGGTTTGGATTTTACAAAAAAATCCTTGTGGATCTAGTTGGTGGTCTAAATAGGATGGTGAGGCAAGTTCCAATTCACGCCTAATGGGATGTTTTGCTGACTATAATCTTCATGGTTGTGTGATGGCATTTGCAATTGGATGGTAACCAGATCGATGAGCTCTTGAAGCCTCCTGCCTTTTTCAACATCTTTATCATGAATTTGTTGTACTTGAGCAACAATGCGTTCAAGATGCAGTAATTATGTCACACAACTCTATTGGGAATCTGTTGTATCAAACTGATTCTTTTGAATGGATCCTTGTTCAATAGTTTGAAGTATGCTTCTATTGCAGTCTTCAACCTTAGTGGCTATTTGGAGATGATGATCCTGCTTCTCTCATAGTTGTCGACTTGTTCTTGTAGTTGAGGAGATAAGTAGGAGTGCAGTGCATCGACACTTTCTTCAACTAGCTCCACTACTCTGATCAGTTCTTGATCCCATGTCATTGTTGAGGTTGAGGGCTGATTGTCTATCTCCTATGCCAAAACATCTAGTAACGACGATGGTGAGGGTGAATATAACTTGACTAGTTGAAGAGCACGATTTTTAATTATTTTCCAGCAGTTAGAATTGTAGAAAAATTAGGGAGGACGGGTGGACAAGATAACTTGTCTTGCGGAGGCAAGATCCATGGTTGAAAAGATGTATATATTAAAAAAGAGAAAAACTAATCAGTATATATGAATAAGTATGTTAAAACAAAAAAATAACTATGCATATATATACAGACTCAAGGATGACAATACAAAATATTTGGGCATGTAAACGTGGAAAACCATGTCCCCAGCAACATCGTGAAAAGTTGATTAGCTCCCAAAGGAGGGTCAAACTTTATATTTATAACCTAAAACCTTCAAGGACCCCTGCAACTTTATTATGGGGTCAAACACAGGGATGTGGGGACATTTAGGATGCTTAAGACCTCACTCTTAAGTTAGTTAAGTCAATCTGATAGCTGATAAAAGTATGAAACTAGAACTAGTCTAGCAAAATGTCACGAAATAAAACAAAACAAAGTATAGAAAACAAAACAGAGTTCACATGATTCTACTAATTAGAGAGAAGGAGTTCCTGGATATGTAACCACAAGTTGGGCAGTCTATGCACTCGTTCTCAGGCGTAGAAAACCCTTGAACACCTCAACAAGCAACCTACATCCAAACATAGTGCGGACTGTGGTATCTATTCATGTGGGGTTATCCCACTCGCTTTCGCGCAGCGTGACTAAAACCCATCAATGATATGAGACCTCTCTCTAGGATGACAAGTCAACATCCTAGAATATTATAGATACCCTTTCAAGTCTAGAATATTCTGAGATTCTAGGAACATATGTGATCTGGGTAGAATCTGGTAGTGGGCCCGATCGTGTCGGGCTGGGCCCGGCCGTGCCCAAGTTTATGATTCTGCATAGATCACCTTGAACCATCCTCCTTTAAAATTGCAATCCAAACTACCTTCTCATATCTATTTCTACAACGAATCTCTCGATACAGACAAAAATTGAAGTTCAAGTAAGAAAGAGATCAACCAAACTAGCAATCATAACTAGAAAGAGAAGATAGAACAAAAAACATACTAGATCTAAAATAAAACTGCTTACTTACGGTAAAAGTAGATAAACATACCCAAAACAGGTTACATAGCCAAGAAGGAGCTCAACTAACCATGGACAATCATAATTGGCACCGAACAAAGATGGAAAAACATCATTTATATAAAAACTAAAGAGAATAGTAGATGAAAAGAGGAGAAGAAGAGATTTAGCCCGTAGAGGAGAGGTGTCTCTCGCTCCTTAGCCTCTGTATGGGCCAGACTCATCTTTGGGTCGTCCTCCTTGGAATTCTGAACTCCTTGGCCTCCTTTTCTCTTTGATTTCACCCCAAACAACAACGTGGTGGATGTATGGAGGTGGACGATGGTTGGAATGGTGGAAAGTGGGTGAATGGTGGTGAAAAATGATGGTGATTGGAAGCAAACTGAAGATACGGGTGTAGGATGAGCACTTCATCCTTTTCGGACCTTGGAACTCTCCCACGGGGCTCTGGGAACCAAAACTGCTCTGAACTACAAAATGGAACCTCTAATGTTCGGAACTCCTCTCCAGGTACCGATGGGTGGGTATTTATAGGTGAAGGTGGAGTGTATATGATAACTGGTCGTGACACCGGTCCCGGTCACTACACTTGTCTTAGAATGACCGTGTCAGGCTTGGCACGGTCGTGTTGGGGTAACGATCGAGATATGTCGTGGTCGAGATGGATGTCCCAGTCAAGACAGTTGTCACAGGCGTAGAGTTTGTAATGGTCGAGACTGATGTCACAGTCGACACAGTTGTCATGGCC
Organism: Alisma plantago-aquatica; assembly: GCA_963693085.1. NCBI lineage: Eukaryota > Viridiplantae > Streptophyta > Magnoliopsida > Alismatales > Alismataceae > Alisma > Alisma plantago-aquatica. The sequence goes on along the minus strand of OY856412.1, from coordinate 1,326,064,412 downwards.
GAGACATTTGTCAAGGTCGAGACTATTGTTGGCTCTTGTCCTTGGCACGGCCGCGCCGAGTGTAGCGGTCTCGATAGGTGTCACGGTTGAGGTAGGATTCACAGGCTAAGCAAGTGTAGCAGCCGCGACAAGTGTCACGGTTGAGGCAGGTGTCGCAGGTGAAATAGGTGCAGCTGGCCCTTGTCCTCAGTGCGGCCATGCCAAGATCGACACGGCCGCACTCAGTGTAGAAGTCGTAATAGGTGTTGTGGTTAAGGCAAGTGTCACAGGCGAGATAGGTGCAACTGTCGAGGAAGGTGTCATGGGCGAGATAGGTACAACTGACCCTTGTCCTCAGCATGGTCGTGCTGAGCACATCGGTCACAGAAGGTGTAGCAGTCGCTGTAGATGGAAGCCTAGCTGCTGCATAAACCATATCCTGGGGAGAAATCTTGGAGAATATATGTCTTTTCAAGTTCGGTGCATGTACATCCTAGAATTGGCTAGTTGAGTGACTTTATCTCTGAAAGATATATAAATTATGAAAATATAAGTATTTAGAGTTATATTGGGCATATTAAGGCTATAATGACAAAAAATCATAAATAAATGCTTGAATTTGGGTGTTATCACCATGTCATTTTCTGTCCCTAGTAGCCAAGATCCCTCAAGTGGCAATCATGCAACATCTCTCTAAAGTTCCTCATTGCTCATTAGGAGCTAGGTGCTCCTCTTTCCTTTTCACTATTAGATGAGATCTTGTTGAAGTCACCAAACTAGCTCGTAGGAAGGTTCGATAACTGATACAAGTCCCTCATCATCTGGCAAGTTCTCACTTTCCCTTGTTGTTGTGATCATATGTACACCCCTATTATTCTCCAATTATCCAGTCCTCTATCATCCCTATTTGCGCAATCCATGTGGTGTTGGGAATATGAATTTATTATCAAGTCCACATCCTTCCACCATAGAGTGATGCCTCCTACATGCCCAATGCTACTAAACCAATGTCATTAATGTACCCACACTTTCTTTTTACATCTTCAACGGCCCTCACATCCACCATAGTCTCAAATAGAAAGACTACAATGGGACCCTCTCTCCAACACCATTGGTGGAGAGTTCTTATCGTGCCATGGTGTCCCGACCCCTAACAGTTCCATGCTAAGATCTTCATTGTTGTACATGGAGTGTGATCACCCCCAATTCTACTACTTGATTAGCTGGCACAACCACTAGATGTTCTATAGTTCTTTCCTTCTTTCCCCTTCTACTACTTGATTGGCTGGCACGCCCACTAGATGTTCTATAGTTCTTTCCTTCTTTCCCCCTCCATATTCACCCTCACCTACCTCATTACCTCTTGATCCCTCACCATCAAATTCTCTTCTCTTCCTTCCCCTCCTGACCTCCTCCTCTAGACAACCCCCTTCCATGTCAGGATTCGGGTTTTGCCTATGATTCATTCCCAACACCATAACACGTCCTCCCTTGCACTTGCCCCATTTCCTCCTGTAGCCTTCCTTTGTTTTAGATTCTCACCACATCCCAACTCAAATCCCATGCCTTGGATTATCGTGACTCCCGTTTCACCTTTCTTCTCATCCATACTCAATGGTGGATGAGATGTGGCTTCCATGTTTATTAAGATGCCCTCTTTGATTGTGCTCTGTAAGAGATGTAAATCCTCCTCTTTCTCCACTGCAACCCCCTGTGTTGTAGCCTGGTCAATCTTTTTTATTATGTCCTCAACTGTAGTTTTCCCTCATGGCTTTCCACCTTGGCACCAACCGTCATCTTTTGACCCTACACCTCCTTGTCCGTACTGCATGGTACTACTTTTTCTATCCGCTTCCTCTTCGTATCCATGCTGACTTGGTTTCCACATAATGTCATGACCTTGCTTGATCATCCCATTGGATTTCTCACCATCGTCCCTCCATCTTTGTTGGCATGCCCCTTCTTTATTCCAGAAACATGGTGATTTCTCCCCTATTGACTCATTGTGACCGTTCCTTGTACATGTGCTCCACAATCTCGATTCAAAGAGGATCTTTTTCTTACAGGAGCCCTTCCCTTGTGCTCTTGTATTACAAATGTTTCATTCCTTCATGTGGGTGAAGCATGTATCCATGCTCCCCATCTTATTTTACTAGTGTCTTCTTCATCCTCCTCTATAAGGAAGTCACAGTCTATGTGCCCTATATATCCACATATATAACATATATTAGGAAGCCTCTTGTATTTCAATTTCACCTTGATTATCTTTCCCAATCTATCTTGGATTCTGAGAAACTAATTAATCGATTTCATAATATCCAATACAATCTTGGCTCGGAAATAGTTGTCCCACCCATTGTTTTCATCATCCACCTCGATCACTTCTCCTAGACTCCTCGCCACCACATTGACTACCTCTATGCTTCTATAACCCATAGGTAGGTCATATAGATGAATCCAGATCAGAGTCATATTAATTCTAATTTCTGAGGGTTGTTCATTGGGAGGATCTTACGAAATAGCAACATGTGATAATTGAACAGCCATGACATCCTGTCAATAACCCTTTCCCTATCTTTCCAGAACATAATTTGCATCACAAACATCTTGTTTTCATTCTATCTAAACACGATCTGCTTCTACAAACTCCATATGGTTGTCATCATTCTCGTCAGGGCATTGAAATTGTAGTTTCTTTTTGTAGCTAACCATCTAACCAACGCAAAATCAAGATGATCCTCTGTAGGCTTTATCCCTTCCTCTACAAAAATAATTGTATCATATTCTTCCTCTCAAATCTTTAATCTAGTACATCCCTATATTATCTTGTCATCAACGGAGAAGATCTTACAAAGAATCTTAAGCCAACTAGTGGCTTCTACGCGTTGGATTCCCAAGACTAAACAATCGGAAGTCCCAAGAAAGGAGAGCACTCAAAGAAATGCCCACACAAGTCTACCCCTACCTTAGCAGCTCGGAGATTACCAAAGATAGATAGGGTTTCACAAGGGAAATGACTTTTCACTGTTACCATATATATATATATATATATATATATATATATATATATATATATATATATATATAGAGAGAGAGAGAGAGAGAGAGAGAGAGAGAGAGATAGAGAGAGAGAGAGAAAGAAAGAGAGAGAGATATAGATGTAGATATATATATATATAGAGAGAGAGAGTGAAGCTGGAATATATTAGAGTGCACCAAAGATGCTATACACCTCAATCATTTTCCATGATGAAGCAATTATTTTGAAAATTTAAACTGTTGATCTTTTTAAACATCTTAAGAACATTCTATATAATAAATTTGAGCTCATTAGGACACTTAGAGGTAATGCATCTAAAGGTCTAACTAAATATGCATTTTAAATTAGTTATGTGCGTCGATTTCGGTATCTTTGGATGAGTCACCTATATTCATCCAAATGGCCTCAAATTTTATATGGGGCATATTACTATTGTAAAAATGAATATCAATGGATTAGACTTGGCAAAAATATGGTCTACATAGGAAAACACCTTTGGGGTGTACGGTGTAATCTGTACACTTGAGTGTATTCTAGCCTGGCTATATATATATATATATATATATATATATATATATATATATATATATATATATATATCACGAGTAACTAACTTTTGTTACCCATGGACCTTTTTTTTGAAAATAGCTCAATCTCATTAAAAGTAAGCCATACAACATCTACAAGATAGACATCTCTCATCAAGTAACCAAGTAGCAACTCCTTTTGCGGAAAGACATAACACAAGGCTCAGATTGGGATGTGATAGGTACGCTTCTGCACTATCCACCTCTTGTAGTGGCTGACTAAAATAGCTATCTGGGATGGAATTCATCAATCTACACAAGCCTATGAGTACATCGGGTGAGGAGTTTGCATAGTCGCTGGCAGAGGTTACCATCTTGAAGACAACAAATGATCACCTGGCCAGATACACAACTACCAGCAAAAATAAAATAAAACAAAAAAACTGTCCAAGGAGCCACGCAACAACACAACCTTAACACAGAAAAAATGTCGAGCACTAAGGGTGCACCAACTGGGAGACCGAACAAAAGGCCAAACCCCAACGTTGCAAATATAGAGGAAGGATGGCTCATGCAGATAGAACGGTGGGGAGTAGAGGGTGCCGGGAACCCCACCACCACTCCCGACCGCCACTACGAGTAGGGGGCGGAAGACCCGCACGAAGCACAGACCCAACTTAATCCTCCTCTGCCTGAAGCACCTAGGGGCACCCGAGCTCACCGTCCGCCCAAAAAGGGACCCAAGGCACGAGACTGACCACAGGCTGACGAGCAGCAACTAAGAAGGCAGATGACACTGCCCCAAACAAATGACAAACTAAGACTCAGAGAAAACAAAGAACAGACCCAGAAGAACCAGAGGGAGAAACCTGGCGCCGTCAACAGTTCGTGAAGAAAGGGTTAGGATGAGGCTACCCCTACGGCGACAACTCTACTACCAGGAAGCAACCGGATCCAACCCATGCCTCACCAAGGAAGACATCGTCCCTCCCTACTCAGCTCCAACTCCACCGATTGGTTCGGACCAGCAGTCGTTGAGCATCGAAGAAGAAGGCTGTAAGGAGATGCAACAGAGAAACCCCTGCAACAGACCGAGTAGTCGATGCCAAGGAAGAATAGCCCAGGGGGAGAGGGATGACGCTCACTGGCGGTTGAAGCCTCCCCCCAGGCACCGCCCAGTTGCCGCCCTAGTCACCCAAAATCGCTAGAGCAACTTCAGTCGACACGCTTCAATTGTTACCCATGGACCTATTTTGTAATAAGAAGGCACTAATTGTGACGAGAGAACCAAAATTGTAATACAAAGACTCATTTTGTAAATACAACATGAAAATTTTATTAATACAATAAAAATGATATTTATGGCAACAATTTACGTAGTATTACAAAATTAGTTTTTGTATTACAATTATGGTCATCTCATTACAACTTTGGCTGTATCATTACAAATATGAGCCTTCCTATTAAAAAAATAGATGCACATGTAACTAACCTTATTTATCTGCACGGGTAGTGAATGGATGACTATATATATGTGTGTGTGTGTGCATACACACACACATAAACACACACACACACATATATATATGTATTATATATGTATATATATATATATATATATATATATATATATATATATATATATATATATATATATATATAGTAAGGCTAGAATACACTCGAGTGTACTGGAGACCAAATACACTCAAGTCATTTTCCATAATGAAACATTTGTTTTGAAAGTCTAAGCCATTGATCATTTTAAATATCATATGAACATATTACACATAGAATTTTAGCTCATTTGGACACTTATAGCTCAGGCACCTAAAGGCACAAAAAAGTATACAATTCAAATTAGTTTCATACATCAATTTTGTTGGTCATGAAAGAGTAGAAAATTCCAAATGAGCTCAAATTTTGCATGTATCATGTAGTTGTTATAACAATGAATATCAATAGTTTGTATTTCTCAAAAGAATTATCTAGATATGTAAACACCATTTAACTGTACGACGTGATCTGTACACCCAAGTATATTCTATCATGACTCTCTCTCTCTCTCTCTCTCTCTCTCTCTCTCTATATATATATATATATATATATATATATATATATATATATATATATATATATATATATATGGGATTAAGAGAGAAAAATTTCTCCCCCCTCTCCCACGCCCATGGTGGAGGACAAACGCCTGGTATGGTGGTAAATCAAGGCGGCAATTAGGATTTGAACCCATATCCCTTTGTTAGGGAACACCGTGCTTGACCACTTGAGCCACTCCTTGTCGGCCTCTCTCTCTCTCTCTCTCTCTATATATATATATATATATATATATATATGTGTGTGTGTGTGTGTGTGTGTGTGTGTGTGTGTGTGTGTGTGTGTGTATGTGTGTGTGTAATATATCGAAACCCAGGACCTTACACTAAACCAATGTTAAGAGGTTAGAGACAATAGTTCTTTGGGATTAGCCAAACAAGGGTGAGGGTATACCTAATAGTAGTTAATTGTAACCCTAATATGTTAATGCATGAAAACAATTATGGCCTAATACTCTCATAATAATATATAGATCAATAAAATATGTCACATGAGATAATGTTGAATAAGGTATTATTTTAATAAGAAAAAAATATGCATAGAAGAGCTAGGTGTCCATAATTGAGAATATTGATACATAATTCAAATAAATATGGAATTGATGAATTTGATGAGTAAAATGATAAACATAAAGAACTCCGTGCACAATAATAATAAATAATCATTTGGTTGTAATGTGAAGGTATGGGACTCCATTGGATGAATAATAGTAATAATGAAATCTAATATGAAATCTAAATGGGCCTCAAATATTAATTGTGAAAGGAAACCTTAAAAATGAAATCTAATATGAAAACCGTGTTCCTTGCATCCCAATTAGCTTGGAGTCAATTTTCACCTTATTTGCACAATAATGATTATCCTAATTTCTTTTGGAAAGAAAATATAAGTGTTTATCCAAAATATCAAATAAATTATTATACAACTCCAAAAGAGGAAATATATCTCAAAGTCATAATCTAGATATTATAATTTTCCTATGTGTGAATTTTCATCGAATTTGGGTAATCTTGATTGATCTAGTGAAATTAGGAGAGAAAAAGTGTATAAAAGCCCAAACTAGTTTAATAACGTGAAAAATAATCTCAAAAGAAGAAATTAATGGTAAAATCATATTCTACCAGTTTGGGTTTGTTTGAGGATGAGGTTTCACAATAATTAATGTCCAAGGTGTCTCTAATCCATCTAGGAAAGAGAAAATAAGATTTTCCTTAAAAGAACTAAATAAAATATTAAAAGTATCCAAATATCAAAACTAATATCAAAATCGGATCCTACATACCTTAACTGGTCTAGGTGCAAAATTTCATATTAATCAGTTAATGTTTGTATCCTCACATAGATTTGGAAAGAGAATATACCATAATAAAATGAATTATACCAAATATTAATCTATATACCTAGTTTTTCTAATGTTCTTGATTTATTATGTGACACTTACATTTTTTTTCTTTTTGGGCTTTAACACGGAGTCTATCTTGACCGATTGATCTGAATCGAACCGCTGCTGCTTTCTCTCCAACCTTCCGCTTTCAACGAGTTCATGGGAACATTGTTCATGTTCTTTCTCCCCCCTTTTGGTTGAAGGATGTCTCTTTCCTTTTCTTCTTTTGCTCTCATTCTTTCTTCCTATGTTTCCTCATATTTTCTGGATCCAAAGCCTATATATATGCCCTAGGGTTTGTTCGCCTCCACACACCTTGGTCGTGAACCGACTCCCTATTACTCTGCTTCTCCCCTGTTCTTCCTCTTCTTTCTGTCGCCCTGCCTCCCTAGGTCATAAGATCCCCCAAAATTACTCCCATGAGTTGTGCTACAATGCCTCGTCTCATTTCTAAGCATTGGATTGAACTCATCTACTCCCGAACATGTCCCACCTACCCCGTCCACCCTGTGGCAGTACCTCCCCACACCAGTCTGGCTTCAACAAAGTTATGGAGTCGAGGGTGAGGTATTTAGACTTCCTGGTGTTGCTTGGAACCTGGGGCATCTTCCTTGGGATCCCATGGAGCTTTGCAACCTTTCAATTTGGTCGAAAGGTAGGCTCTTGGTTTTTCTCCCTTTTCTTGCCTTTGTCTATGCGTTCTTTCGGAATCCAGGGTGTCTCTTCATTTTGGGTTTTCCTTCTTGGTTTTTCCTTACATAACCTCCGCCTGACTCTTTGGATGGTGTCCGTGTGCTTAATTCCAGGCTTTTGGAGTTTTTTCCTTGAGCCTGAGCTCCTCTCCCCTACAACCATGGTGAGGGACCTGGTCCTCTACTCTAACCATCAGGGACGTTGAGTTCGGTAGGAGGCAGCTGACTGGGGACTAGTTACCTTGGTTCATATCTCCCCTTAGACCGGGGATTGGAAGATTGAATTGCAGATGATGTACATGGTCTTTGCAAGGGTGATCAAAGAAGAAGGTTTTGTGATGTTTTACATTTTTGCCTTGATTCTGATTTGGAGTTCGTCACGCGTACCATGGTCAATGTGGTCTGTTCACTGTCGATTAGTTCTTCTTGTTCCTCACTGCGAGGTGTGCTTATCTGGCTGTGGGCCCAGGCCAGTAGTCTGACCATGATAGGGCCACCTCAGAATGGTTTTGAAAGAAACATATAACATTATCTACGTGGCTTATTGAAATCTTGTGATTGGTCAATATTTCTATAAATCATAACTAATTCTCTGGTTGTCAGAAAATTATAATGAAATATGTTCTGAAATGAGAAAATTATAATCTACCTAATAATGCAAGTTTCATAGCCAAAGTCCAATTTAATAAATATGTGATTTTAATGGATCTTCCTAATTGGTTATAATTTGTAAAATTCATAACTAATAATTATAAGTTAGGAAAAATAATATAAAATAAGATATAAATTTAGAAAATTATAACCAACAAGATGGTATGGTCTTGATAACTTAATTCTCTAATAATAAAAATGCAATTTTTAGAGCTCATTTAATTAATGTAAACCTAACCCTAGTCCTACGTATATGTCTAATAGGTGCTTTGGAGACCTAGGCTTGGATCTAGGACTGACTTTGGACTTGTTTAGAATCTGAAGTAAGGTATGATTGCATATTCTATTATTCTATATTGAGCAACTAACCTAATTTTATATTCTCTTGTAGTATGATTGCATCTCCTATTATTCTATTACTCCTTTTGACCAATTCACCTACATCATCTTTCTCTTGGTCCTATGGCCAATAGCCTACACCATATCTCCTTTTCTTGGAAATATATTACTTGGTTCTGATTTTGTAAGTCCTTCTATTTTAATGGACATTCTTTTGCACTCTATCCTATATATTGTTTCATGGTGGAGCTTTACTTGGTAATACATGCTCTTTTTGTCCACTTTTTTGGTGGTTGCTTATATTGTCATTTCTGTGGTGACAAAACTTGTTTAATCTAACTATAATTTTTACTTGCCTCTCTATTAAGCATGTTATGTGACTCAGTAGCCCTAGAGTAGTGTAATTTCTTTGGTTTTTGGGTTATATGCCCTTATTATATTTTTGGGATGGAGGTTATGTACCCCATACCTGGGTTTCAAGTTTATGAGGCTTGGCCCACACATTTTATATATTGGGGAGTTTGGTTAAGTGCCATTCTCTATTAGGTTTCAAGTTTATGAGGCTTGTCCACCACTGTCTTTATATTATTCTAATGCTATGTTTATCTCACATGAATGCAGGTTGATGATGGGTTATGTACCCTAATTTCATGATTTGTGCTTATGTGGCACAATTTTATTGTTTATTAGTAATTCCTTTTGTTATCTCTTGTTTGCAAATCAATTTCTTTTATGCCCAATTGGGTAGTCCTTATATTTGCTATGGGAAGCATTCTTTACTTGATGTCCTTCACTTCATAATATTGCTCAACACCATATTTAGTATGCACATACCAGCCTTTTGCTGACGTAATCTAATTTTCTTCTCTTGCTGGGGTATGCTTCCAATCCCAGGTGTCGAAAATGGAGGACATGGCATGATGAGATGGACCTATCTTAAGAAGTTGATGCTTGGAGACAGTCTTGATTTGGTTTAGATTTCCCTCTGCTAGATCCTTATGGTGTAATATCCTTGTAAACCCTATATGGGAGATGATGATGTACTTTTGTAAAATTGATTATAGTCATGAAACTTCTATTTTGATTCTATACTCTATGGTATTTTGTTTACCATTATATAAGATATGAAAATTTACACATGTTCCAACATACCTTCTGACTGTGTTTGGAATGGATGTTTTATTCCTCAAATTTTAGTAGAGAGTGGACCCCCTATCGGGTCCCACTCCTTCCAGTGTGTGTATGTGTGTGTGGTCAGAGTCAGATTGAAAATCTAGAACTAGATTTCTGTAAGGGACCAATTCAGGTCAAAGGTAAACCTAGACACCTAGATTCATCACACATACATGTGTATATAACCATATATTTGTGAAAATATGCACATTTTAAATAATTTTGACTATAAAATTTTTATTCATTCTACAAGTTGGTCTAACAAACACAAGTTATGTTTATTTTTTTTAATTTATTTTGCACACCTAGAGATCCGACTCAACTCATAGTCAAGTAGAATGCTTTGTTGGAGAATCACGAATCTCCTTTGGATCCAAATATAATGAGTCACCTTCAACCTCTATACAACCACAACATTGTCCAAGGAGTATATGGGTTTGATCTCCTTCTACACTCCATTTTGGCCAAACTTGAGCATACCATTCTCTTATGCTTTTTTCTCTCTATCATTTCATTCCTTTTTTCATACTATACTGCATCTTGGAACTCCTTCCCTTTCCTCTTTTCCCTCTACTTACAACCATGGTCACCACCAATGAGCTCAATTTTGAGCCTTTTTCTTTTCTCTTCGTCAGCCACAACAAAGACCACATCGGACTTCGAGGGACCATGAAGAAATCATCCAACCCTCTATCTATGCTCACAATGGCTTATTGCTTGAGATCAACCCTCATAGTGATTTGGTAGTTGTGAGCTACATATCCTTCAAGCAGCCATGAGGGATTTCTACACCTTTAGATCTATGATGGAATCAGAGCAACAATCAAGATCCCTAAGACCACACACCCATCACCAACCTCTATCACTGGATTTAGACCGATCAACAAAGGTAGTGAACCACTGACACAACCCTTCTACCATACATGCACGTGTGAGGGGCACAAGATTTGGCCATCTAATCCCAAACCAAGGGCCAGTTTTTCCCTCAAATAGAATACATAGTAACACCCCCTTTCTTCATAGTGCTTAATCAATATATTAAAAAATTATCTTATACCCTTTGGCCAAATAATACGAACATGTATATCAAATTCATCAGCTTGATATGATCTACCAATAGATATATTTGCGAAATGTAAATGTTAATGAATATCTATTATGTTCCTTAGGTTTTTGAAATTTGTACATGTGTGGTTATATCTAATGCATGATCTATGATAGATCCTAAGTTCTTTCATTCCCAACCTACCTTATAATAATCAAAAGAGTAACTTCTATACATTGTTGAGCATGTTGAGGGACCTATCACCTTTCTTGCCATTTTGTTAACCATTATGCACATATGTGGCTTGTTTTGGATATTAATGGTGAATCTTAGTCTTTATGGGTGGATCTTGCTTTTTAATATCATACATCATCCCATTACTTGAAATCAACAACTTTGTGCCACTCCATGACACATATATCCACCCTTCTCCCCTCTTTTTCACTTTTTTTTATTGATATGACATCATAATGCATGAATGTGACTTGTAGTTGGACTTCAATGTGGAACATTAATCAAACATGTAATCTTGCTCTTACATTACATCAAGCCTATCCAGGTGAGGAAAACCACTTGGTAAAAACTATTGGTATTTTAGTAGGAGGTCTCAGGTTCAACTCTAGGCCACAGGATGAAAAGAATGGCCCCTTTGTTTTTAAAAAGGAAAAACCTATCCTAAAAGAATGGTCCATTTGTTTTTTTTAAAAAAAAAACCTATCCTACATACTCTAATAAGAGACTTTAATGCTCCTTTGTATGAAATGATAACCTCAATCTCCCTTGTTGATGTGGTGACTTGTTGTCAGCTATATGTGATTTGTATGACTTTATATGCTAATACCTTTGTCTGTGTTGACCTTGATCCTTTTTTACCTCAAACCCTATTACATCTTTGAGATAATAAGCTTGTAAGGTCTTGTATTTTAATGGATAAAGCCCACAACTTTTGTGATATAACGATGTATGTGACCCTAATCCACTCATATTAGCCTCTTATGTGACATCTATGACTTGATTGTCTTTCTTATGCCCTAATCTTGGTATGGATCTTAATATCATACATTCCCCTATTAAATCAGAGTTTACATTAACCTTTATGACTCCCTCAATGTGGATATCCACCTAATATCTATGTTGAACCCTAACGACACAAATTAACTATATTGATAATTCCATGTATATTGAAATGATGAATGCAATGTTGGCGATATTTGATCATACACCTGAGGGATCGTTCACCTACTTTAGAATGTGACTCATATGTTTATATCTTGCTGGTTTAAATCAAGTTTCATGTCTAAGTCTCATGACCTTATGAATTATAATCATGTTCACCCTATTATGAGTCGTTTGGCCTTGAATGGATGTCAATGATTCTTTATATATTATAATAATAACTACTAGGTACTTTGATCTAGATGGACGCACCCTCAATAAAATAAAGATTACACGTAAATTCTTTCTTTAAGTAGTTTGGTATACCAATGTGTATATAAACAATTTTAGGCTGATAAGGACAAATTGGGATTCCCCCTTGAGATAGGGGTAGTCCTAAAAGTTTAGTATTATGCATCTTCCCAATTTTATTTGGGTATATACTAAACCCTTAATTGTTATATATGGTGCATGTTTGAATCATATCCTCCTTTTTTATCTCTTGGATCCTTTTGAAATCTCAATTAGTAATCAAACATCTTCCTTCGATGATAATTGAAATACTACTGCTCATGTATATGAATTTTATGACCCCAATTTCTAATGTTTGATGCTTTAATTCTTTTTTTACTTGAATATACGTGGACTAGTTTTGTAACATCCCATGATTTGAGGTCTTTGATAAAATTATCCTTAAAGGGAGGATTGGGTTACCCATATCACCAAGGTGCACCTCATTTTCCAGAAGCCCATCACTAAGAACTTTGTGTTTAACGAGCTTGGCCCATAGTAGTAATGGGATCGGTCACATATCAAAAAGTTGATCATGGGTTGTATGCTCGTGAAGACAAAGCTAGAAATCGATGATAATTGTGATATGTGAGGTCACACATCATTCCCAAAACTCTACTAGAGCTTTGGGCGGTGGACTTGGACATTATAAATGACATAAGAGCTAGTTCCCCTCCAGTAGGTGGGGCCACGTGGTCAGGTGGCGTGCTAGTCTTAAGTTGTATGGTCTGGTCATGTTGGAAAGTGATATCCTAGTTGATGCAACCACCCTTGTGCTGGTAGTCGTGAATGGAGTTGGGTGCACATGAGCCACTCTAGGTCTCTACTAAAATGGAAAAGATCTTATGAGTCCATGGTTTATACTTGACAAGGATGTCAAGAGCTTCAGTGGGGGAGATTGTAACATACCATGATTTGAGGACTCAGACAAATGGTATTAAAATGAATGATTGGATTACCTATATTACCAAGGTGCACCTCCTTTTTATGGGAGCATGTCACTAAGAACTATGCGGTTAAACATGCTCAACCACCAAAATAATATTGGATGGGTTAGTGATCACTCTAAATTACACGTTCGAAAAGAGGTGGACTTAAGACGAACATACTTTAAATTTACAACACGAAACCTTTAAGATGCCTACAACTCAATACATGGAAGTAGATATACAGGATCAAACATAGGGACGTGGGAATGTTTAGTCACCTACAATTATGCTCTTACTTAGTTAATCAAACCAGAAGTTGAAAGATGTTTAGACTAAAATTCTAACAAAATGAAACAAAGCAAAAGGAAAAAAACATATTTTATTGAATTCTATTATCAGGAGAAGGTGTTCTTGGCTATGTAACCATAGATTGGGTAGTCTATGCACCTCATTCTTGATCACAGACAACCCTCAAACACCCTAGCAAGCTACTAAAATACAAACATGGTATGCATCATGGTATCTACTCCTATGGGGGTCATCCCACTTGCTCTCACAATGTGTGTGTTACAACCCGTTCTTAGCTTTGTTGGTAATCCTAGAGTTTTAAGATAATCTTAATGCTTGACATACTTTTGTTAGTAATATTCTATGTTGTACTTTATCTTAACTTTGACTACCTTAAATACTTATTTGGGCAACTCATAATCATAACTTAAGCATACTATAAAGATCTGAGTTGGGGTTAAGATAATATTAACCGATACATGTGTGCAAGAAGAGAGTTAATGACATTAGAGGGAATAATTAATAAATGATTTTTCATTTGAGAATATTATCAAAATAATATTGTAGGATTGTAGATAATTCAATTATGAATAAAAAAAAGAATAAACCAAATCGGAGTTAAAATGAGAGAGTTATGCCCTTTTTAGTAAACATATACAGAACACTGCGACCGACGTTGCGTTGACACCGCAACCCGCGGTTTATACCGCGACCCCTGATGCTGCATCGACACCGCGACCCACGACGCTGTATTGACACTACGACCACGGTCTACATCGCAACTGCGACGCTGCGTCGACACCGCGACCACGGGCGACGCCGCCCTAGATAGCAAATCGTAAAATGATCATATCTCAAACAATACTTATCTGTTTTCAACGAAACAAAGTGCGTTGGAACTGCGATTCGATCCTCTATCTTCTGAGTTTCTATACAAGAGGGCGATCTGGAAGGTGATTTTTGGGGCAATTTTTGGGGAAGAACGTTACGAACATCAGAAATAAAAAAGGGTTGTTATAGATTCGACTTGGTAAGTAGGTTTAACCCTTGATTCTTCCTTCTTTCCATTTACCCTTGCTTGGAATCCCTGATCCAACGAATTTGAGGTTTGGTTTAAACTTTGGTATTCTTCTTCTACCTACAACAGATCCCATTTAGGGTTAAAAGGAAGAAGAAACTGCAGATTTTGCTAGGATTTGGATATGGATTGGAGATCTTCAGAGATGGGCTACGTTTTTAAGGTGTTTTTACACCTTAGGGTGAGTGGGTACTTCCTTTAAATAGTAGATTGCATGAAAATGATTAAATCGTCAAATATCTTCAATTGCTTCGCATGCGAGTACAAACCCTAAGTTGCCTTTTTGATGTAGCTTTTGCAAGATGATATGAAATGGATTATATCTCTATTGTGATAAATTTCAGATTATGAAATCACACTATAAATGATTGCAATCCATCTAAATGAAAATTTATAAAGTAGTTGTAGAAGTTACATGAATATACTGAAATCTAAGATTTTCGACTATGACTGAAATTGTTGTATAATTGAATAAAGAAGTTTATCTAGTTGAATCTCTTTGGTTACGAATGATTGTTTTATTTGTGTACATGTTACATATATGTTAGATAAGATCTTGGATTTCATCTGATGATATCAATGTTTGCTTGATATATCAGTAAGAGCATGGAAACCCTAGTTCAGTTCATTACACAGTTTCATATATATATATATATATATATATATATACTCAATTATATATGAACTGCTGAGAGCAATTCTTATTGAACGATGTTATGATGTATTCAATCCTTATGCGAGTTATGTGATAAATGAATGAGGTAAATGAAACCCTAATGATAGGGTGTTCAAGGAAACAAGTATTGTGATATCAATGTTTCTTAGTTTGAGATGTGGTGATACTTAACAGTTCAGTCGTGGTAAATGTTATCAGATGGTTTATGAAATGAACGGTTTACAAAGATGAACAAAGATATGTTGATGGGATGATTGAATTGTGAAATTAAAGAGTGAATTAGACATGTAGATGCCTTGAACACTGTAGAATCCTCGCAGGATGAGGCTTGCGATGTGAGGAGGAAACAACTTCCTAACTGGAGGTAGTCCAGATCGAGGTAAGCTGGAGTGCACCAATAGGGTGCGGGGGTCTTGACCAGTAGGGCAGACTCCTTACAATTGTGTGGTACCCAACACCAACCGGGGATGCCGGTGGTACCTGTGTAACATGTTGAGTGATCAGTGGTCTATAGGTCCACTGATGCACAATAAGCCTTAGGGATTTGACTCATCGCCTGAGTACCCAAGTTGAGAGGTGGAGTCTGATATATCCGACTACTCCCATTAGCTGCCGAGAGGCAGACATACCGAGGATCGCTACAGACGGGGTCTTACTCAAGAGATGGTCTTAGGAAGCCGGACATGCTTCTAAGCCTTGTATAGTGAGATCATAGCTTGCAGTGATTCTTTAACATGTTGTGGTACACCTCATGTGGGTTCAGGGCATAATAAGATGAATGAGAGGTTAAACAAGTGTGCATAATTATTCAATTATTCTTTGTTGTTTCTGAGTTATTAGCTCTCTTTGAGATTAATCAAGCATGTTCATATATTGATTCACTCTTGTAGATATCTAGAGTATTCTACCATATTTATGATTGTCAATTATTAGACTCTTTGGTTGCTGTTGTTATAGTTGATACCAGTTGCTTGACAATATATCTGTAATTATATAAGTGCGTTAAACTGTTTCTTTGAAGTACTCATTCATTGAGCGAGTAGACTCACCCCTCTACTCACAATTTTTAGGGAAACCATGTGGACTTGAAGAAGGTCAAAGCATCAGAGTAGATCCACCACATGAGTTAAGTATGATATTAGTTAAGTTTAGTCGGTCCCTATCACTCTAGGTCCTTGTATAGATGTGAGAGAGTTGTAAATGATGTTTTGTATCTTTGTTTCCTTAATAAGAGAGAAGGTATCTGATTATGATGTTGTATGTACCTGGAAGAGTGAGAAATAAAATGAATGTATGGATGTGTATCATTAATGTTGAGATCATATTAGAGTAATCAAAGTTTAATTCTCTTGTAAAGTTTTTTTATGTGATTGGATGCGAGAAAATAAAGAGTTTGAAAAAAAATGGGAGTGAACTTTGTATTTAGTATAATACTCAAACTTATGCCCTAATCTCATGATTTGTGGTAATCATGGGATTCAGGCGTGACATCTTTTGGTATCAGAGCTTAGGCTGAGTCGTCAGGGACCATTAGGTTAGAAAGTCAGAGTTATAAGTGTCACAAATAGGAAGTGATGTGTCTTTAGCTCTGGGAAGTCTGGGTATTTGGATACCCTGGCCAGGTATCTGGATACTTAGGTTGACCAGTATCAAGCTACTCTGTCTATTCTTCTCTGGATGCCTTGGCCAAGTATGCAGAGGAAGGATGGGCTAGAGAGAAACCCTAGAAATCTTAGGGTTAGGAGACCGTAAAGTAATGAAGGAGTAAGAGATTAAACATAGAATGTGATACAACACTTGCTTTATATTGCTTCTTTGATTGGAGATCAATAGAAATGCTCTTATTTGTATGAATTCAGATGATTAGTTTGTAGAATATATATGGTTCTTTTATATTGTTGTGTATCATGAAGTGATTCAGTTATTGTTTATATTGTTTGTATCAAGTAGACCAGAGGTTATGTTTAAATGAGTTTGCCCTAAGTGGATATTCTTTCCACATGTTTGAGATTAATAGGAGTCGGTTAATCTTGAGTAGCTCTTGGCTTTAGGACTACAGGTTTGGCCTGGTCCAGCTGACAGGATGCGTTACTGGGATCTAATGACTCCTATTGAAAATATAATAAGGGTATACTATGGATAAATTAGACTGACATCATAGTGAGAATGTTCATATACTAAGATGTTGAAACATATGGGAAAGATTAGAATAGCTAAGAATCAGTTGGAACTGATATCTGAGATCCAACTTTGGGGCCTCATATGAGAAACCCTTAACTGGGAATAAAGGAACACAATATAAGGTTCAGATTAAGTTATGATTGGTATCATATGAACTATAGATATGAAATATGGAATAGATACGAGAAAAGTATGTAAGGGCCAAGATAGTAAAAATCAATCATGAGGAATGGATCATATAATCCAGTACAATGCTTTTATGTACTCCAAAGAAAAGGGAAAATAGAAGAAAAGAGTTAAGTATATGATAAGTACATAGAAGTGAAGTTTAGAGGAATGAAAGTGAAGAGAACTAGATAAACATGTAAATCATAAGACTAGGATAAGAAACTTATGGAACAAAGAGAAATGTTGGAAACAATGAGCTTGATTAAGGAATGAGGGTTACATGATATAATTGAGAGTATGGAATGTATGCATTTATTATAAAGTTTAATACATTCATCCTTACTACCTTTAGGGTTCTAAGTCTCTATAGAACAACAAAATAGTTTCTAAAAGAAGAACAAAGTGTAGCTAAACAAATGAATAAGTCATACAAAGGTAGACTATATTCAAGAAGGAAAAAAAAATTGATTGAAAGAGAAACTAAGTTTGACCCATGCATGATCCATTTGATTTAAAATGAAGGATATGTAATGTATTAAACATGAGGTGAAACTAGTAGAGAGATTATTGATTTAGAGTTTCAACTTCACATTAGTAGAAGGATAAAAAAATATGCAACATGGTATACATGATAATACACATGAATAAGTAACATGATCATAAGAGAAACATAGAAGTTAAAGATTACAGGTGGAAGAGTAGTATATGGTAAGAGGATTATGGAAAGTAAGGAAGGGTTTGAAACATGAAGGAGTAATATAGATTGTAAAAGAAAGAGGTTAGGAGATTCCAGCAAGTGCTGATTAGTCAAGTATCCTTGTTGATAACTAATTAAACCTACATATGAGAAATGTATTAAGGGAATGTTTGAAGATAAGAATTCTAAGCCTTAGAATCATCTTCTCTTTCATATCTTCCTTAATGAGAGCAATGTGGGAATGAAGTGATAAGAAAATAAATCATATATGATGCATAACCACCATGGTAGAGACATCTAGTGAATGTAATAATGACACACAATATGATGATGAAACCCTATCAAGGTAAATTGAGAATTTAATTTATCTGAATGGCCAAGTAAGAGAAAGGAAATTCAATTGATAAGATAAGGAAGACTTTAGTAAAACTTGTGAGATCTAAAGTTTGAATTTCAAATTAAGGGAGAAAATTCACATAACAATAACGTCATGCTACTGATAAGGACAAAGCCCTATAATATTTAGAGTTGTAGTAGTTCAAGGGATGTCACTAGTGATTTTACCTTGAATCCTAGCATCTCTATAAAATAAGATCATGCGATTTGCACTATGAGAAGTAAACTAGCACTGATAGTAATCCTAGCTAATATGAAGGGTTGATGAACAATATGGAAATGATTCAAAGCAAATGGTAAGAAATAAATTTGAAATGTAACAAGTGTGTTTTAAACAAAAGGAGAAGTGCAAGATGAGAAAAGTGTAATCTAAAACAAATTCTTGTAGTGATATCAAGAATGATGAATAATCTATTCTTACCTTGTATGTTTCAATTTTAGGGATGTTTATTCTATATGATCAAAATGAGAAGGATAAGTAACAAGAAGTAGTAATGAATGAGGAGATAAGAGAAAACAATGGCTTTCAGTAATATGTGATAATGAGGGATGTAGATTAGTTCTATGTATGATTTCAGTGTACATGTGCAAGCAATATGTTAATTTCAGGTGTCTGATAGTTGTAGTCATTCATACCAGTAATCCATCTTAGTATTGTACAATTGTGGTATGGTGATATGGGTTAAATGGTGATTAAAAAAATGGAGGGTTACCATGAATAAGGTAGTCTTACCTATTCACTCATATGAATAGAAGGGATGATAACCATATCGTATTGATATGTAATCCTAATGAGGTATAGCTTGTTATACCTAGCTTTAATATAACTAAGTGATGGTAATTGGGTATGAATAGTATTTGAATGACTAATACAATCATGGAGTACTTTGTTACTATTGTTGAAACCCTAGTATACTATAACACGATGGTTACACCTTGATTTATTTGTGGGTTCATACTTGAGAATAGTATGGAATGTGATGGCGATGCTTCACCTTATGCATCCATGATCCAATGGGGATGCCGTGAGTAAAGGTTTGGGTATAAGTGGGTATTAGTAACATTAATATAATTTATCTTGTTGAACCTAACTCTAATACAAATAGATAAAGATGAGTATTCATGTTTAACATTCTTATATGATGGAATGATAGTAGAATAACCTCCTTAATATGATCATAACCTTAATATGTTAATTGGTGGTTATCATAGCCACATGGTTGATACTATCTTATACTAAACATGTGCATTATGTATATGATGAGGGTTAATCATATTTAAATTCCTTGCATGTTGATGTGATAAAGAAAGGTTCTTAATGTTAATATAACCCTACTATGATTGTTTATGAATATCTCCTTGCTCATTAATGTAATATTGTGTTGATCTAGTGTATTATATGTAAGTGATGTTGTTGATCCTTGTTATAAGGCATGCAAAGAAAACGATGATCTTGCAGGGAATAGTATGATGGTCTTAATGACCTTTGGGCATGGTTGAGACCTGGATGAGGTGTAATCCTCTTGTATTGATAAGGGTTGATACCCTGTGATATTGTGAAAAGGATTTATATCTTATGATAGTATGATGACTAGTGTGGTCTCATGAATGACAACTGAATAGCACCATGTGATAATGAGATGAGAAATTATGTTTCACACGTTTTATATCTTTTAAAAGTTGTGATTTGAAGAGAAACAAATGACTCAATGATGAAAATAAAATTCTAGACCGTAGTATTTAAAAGCTTAAAAGGAGAGAGATACCCCTAGTAAAGGTTTTTCAGAGGAATCATGTATAGAAGAAGATACTTGGAAAGTAGAATCAGAGATGTTTAACAAGTATCTTTTCCTCTTTTAGAAATTTTGAGACGAAATTTTTATTAGAGGGGGAGAATTGTTACAACCCGTTCCTAGCTTTGCTGGTAATCCTAGAGTTTTAAGATAATCTTAATGCTTGACATACTTTTGTTAGTAATATTCTATGTTGTGCTTTATCTTAACTTTGATAACCTTAAATACTTGTTTGGACAAGTCATAATCATAACTTAAGCATACTATAAAGATCCGAGTTGGGGTTAAGATAACATTAACCGATACATGTGTGCAAGAAGAGAGTTAATGACATTGGAGGAAATAATTATTAAATATTTTTTCATTTGAGAATATTATCAAAATAATACTGTACGATTGTGGAGAATTCAATTATGAATCCAACAAAAAAAGAATGAACTAAATTGGAGTTAAAATGAGAGAGTAATGCCCTTTTTAATAAACATATACAGAACACCGCGACCGACGCTGCGTCGACACTGCGACCCGCGACGCTGCGTCGACACCACGACCCATGATGCTACGTCGACACCGCAACCGCGGTCTACACCATGACGCTGTGTCGACACCGCGACCGCGACCGACGCCACCCTAGATAGCAAATCGTAAAACGATCATATCTCGAGCAATACTTATCTGTTTTCAACGAAACAAAGTGCGTTGGAACCGCGATTTGATCATCTATCTTTCTAGGCAAGTTTCTCTATGAGAAGGTGATCTAGAAGGCAATTGCAGTGGTGATTTTTGGGGAAGAACGTTAAGAACAACATAAATAAAAAAGGGTATTTATAGATTCGACTTGGTAAGTAGGTTTAACTCTTGATTCTTCCTTCTTTCCATTTACCCTTGCTTGGAATCCCTGATCCAATGAATTTGAGGTTTGGTTTAACCTCTGGTCTTCTTCTTCTACCTACAATAGATCCCATTTAGGGTTAAAAGGAAGAAGAAACTGTGTATTTTGTTAAGATTTGGATATGGATTCGAGATCTTCAGAGATGGGCTACGTTTTTAAGGTATTTTCAAACCTTAGGGTGAGTGGGTACTTCCTTTAAATAGTAGATTGCATGAAAATGAGTTTAATCATCAAATATCTTCAATTGCTTAGCATGCGAGTACAAACCCTAAGTTGCCTTTTGATCTAGCTTTTGCAAGATGATATGAAATGGATTATTTCTCTATTGTGATGAATTTCAGATTATGAAATCACATTATAAATGATTGCAATCCATCTAAATGAAAATTCTTAAAGTAGTTGTAGAGGTTACATGAATATACTGAAATCTAAGATTTTCGGCTATGACTGAAATTGTTGTATAATTGAATAAAGAAGTTTGTCTAGTTGAATCTCTTTGGTTACGAATGATTGTTTTATTTGTGTACGTATTACATATATGTTAGATAAGATCTTGGATTTCATCTGATGATATCAATGTTTGCTTGATATATCAGTAAGAGCATGGAAACCCTAGTTCAGTTCATTACACAGTTTCATATATATATATATATATATATTCAATTATATGTGAACTGTTGAGAGCAATTCTTATTGAACAATGTTATGATGTATTCAATCCTTATGTGAGTTATGTGATAAGTGAATGAGGTAAATGAAACCCTAATGATAGGGTGTTCAGTGAAACACGTATTGTGATATCAATGTTTCTCAGTTTGAGATGTGGTGATGCTTAACATTTCAGTTGTGGTAAATGTTATCAGATGGTTTATGAAATGAACGGTTTACAAAGATGAACAAAGATATGTTGATGTGATGATTGAATTGTGGAATTAAAGAGTGAATTAGACATGTCGATGCCCTAAACACTGTAGAATCCTCACAGGATGAGGCCTGCGCTGTGAGGAGGAAATGACTTCCCGACTGGCGGTAGTCCAGATCGAGGTATGCTGGAGTGCACCAATAGGGTGCGGGGGTCTTGACTAGTAGGGTAGACTCCTTACAGTAGTGTGGTACCCAACACCAATAGGGGTGCCGGTGGTACCTGTGTAACATGTTGAGTGATCAGTGGTTAGTAGGTCCACTGATGCACAATAAACCTGAGGGCTTTGACTCACCGCCTGAGTACCCAAGTTGAGAGTTGGAGTTTGATATATCCAACTGCTCCCATTAGCCACCGAGAGGCAGATGTGCCGAGGCCTGCTGCAGACGGGGTCTTACTCAAGAGATAGGCTTAGGAACCTAGGCATGCTTCAAAGCCTTTTACAGTGAGATCGCAGCTTGCTACGATTCTTTCACATGTTGTGGTACACCTCATGTGGGTTCAGGGCATAATAAGATGAATGAGAGGTTAAACAAGTATGCATAGTTATTCAATTATCTTTGTTGTTTCTGATTTATTAGCCCTCTTTGAGATTAATCAAGCATGTTCATATATTGATCCACTCTTGTAGATATCTAGAGTATTCTGCAATATTTATGATTGTCAATGATTCGACTCTTTAAAGCTTGATGTTGTTATAATTGATATCAGTTGCTTGGCAATATATCTATAATTATATAAGTGCTTTAAACTGTTTCTTTGAAGTACTCATTCACTGAGCGAGTAGACTCACCCCTCTACTCACAATATTTAGTGAAACCACATGGACTTGAAGAAGGTCAAAACATCAGAGTAGATCCACCACATGAGTTAAGTATGAGATTAGTTAAGTTCAGTCGGTCCCTGCCACTCTAGGTCCTTGTATAGATGTTGGAGAGTTGTAAATGATGTTTTGTATCTTTGTTTCCTTAATAAGAGAGAATGTATCTGATTATCATGTCGTATGTACTTGGAAGAGTGAAAAATAGAATGAATGTATGGATGTGTATCATTAATGTTGAGATCATATTAGAGTAATCAAAGTTTAATTCCCTTGTAAAGTTTGTTATGTGATTATATATGAGAAAATAAAGAGTTTGAAAAAAAAACGGGAGTGAACTTTGTATTTAGTATAATCCTCAAACTTATGCGCTAATCTCATGATTTGTGGTAATCATGGGATTTGGGCGTGACAGTGTGACTAGAACCCCATCAGTGGTCTAAGTCCTCTTTTGAAGGTGATGAGACAACACCCATAAATATTTTGAATTGCCTCTCGGGCCCAATATAAACAAAGACATTAGGATAAGTAGAGATTCTACCCAAAACCCTAACACAATGAAATCGACTTGAGTTTAGGGAAACCAAGTTAAGTTCATCATGTAAGGTCAAATCTCTCTTACACTGGATTCTAGAAAGATCCTCCCTTGGACTTACTCCTCTTAGATTCTATTCCAAACTATCTCCTCTACCCATTACTACCATGAATGTTTCAATGTTAGTAGAAACGGAGGTTCAAGCAAGAAAGAGATCAGCTAAACCAACAATCATGATGAAAATGAGAAGATAGAACAGAAGCATACTACATCTAGATATGAACTACTTACTTAGAGTTAAAGTACATAAACATGTCCAAAACGAGCTACATAGACAAGTAGGAGCTCAACTATCTTAGATTTAAAGTATACAAACATGCCCAAAAAGGGATACATAGCCAAGAAGGAGCTCAACTAGACCGTTCATGGAAACTGAGTCAAGTTCATTGTGCAAGGTCGGATCTCTCTGACCCTAGGTTCTGGATAAATCCTCCCTTGGACTATCTCTTCTCCTATTTCAATCCAAACTACTTCCTCTACCCATTCCTATCGCAAATCTCTCGATGTTAGTAGAACAGAGGTTTGAGCAAGAAGGAGACCAACTAAACCAACAATCCTAACCAAAAAGAGAAGATATATTAGAATCATAATGGATCTAAATATGAATTACTTTCTTGGATTTACAGTTCATAAACATGCCCAAGATAGTCTAATCCAACAATCATAACCAAAAAGAGAAGATATAATAGAAGCATACTAGAACTGGATATGAACTACTTACTTAGAGTTAAAGTACATAAACATGCCCACAATGGGTTATATAGCCTAGAAGGAGCTCAACTAGAAATACACAAGCATAGTTGGTGCCAAACAAAGATGGAAATACATCATTTGTACATAAATAAAGGAGAATAGTTGAAGAAAAAAGGAAGAAGAAGAGATTAGCATGTGGAGGAGAGGTGGATCTCGCTCCTTAGCCTCTTAATGGACTGGATCTCATCCTTGGGGGTTTCCCCCTTGATATTTTGTTCTCCTACCCTCCTTTCTCTGATTATGCCCCAAACAACATTTTGGATGGATGAGTGTAGGTGGAGCATTGAATGAAGTGAGTGGAAGGTAGAAGTGGTCGATGGATGGTGATGGAGGTCAATGGAGGATGGTGCAAACCGATGAGTTGGATCTAAGGGAGAGATATAAATCTCTCTTAAGCCTTCAATCTTTAAGGAGGGAGTATGGGAACCAAAAAACTTTAGAACCACATATAGAGTGTGGAACCCAAAATTTGGAACTCTTGTCTCGGTGGATAAGGAGGGGTATTTATAGTGGTAGGTAGTATATATCTGTAGGTGGGGACAAAATTGGGTCATTTTCACTAAAATCAAGTCAATTTTGTATCGTGGTTCATGTAGAGTCGGTCGTCGGGGTGGACCACCTGAGTGCCCTGCCGGGGTTGACCATTAGAGTGCCCTGTTGGGCTATGCTATTGGGATTTACCATTCAAGTGAAACTGTCGGGGTGGTTGTTGGGGTTGTACGTCAAACTACCGTATCAGGTTGCACCATCAATTGTCTTCTAACAAAAAATTTCAATGGGTGATGAGTACAAAATTGGCTCAGTTTTACTAAAACTTGGTCAATTTTTTACCAGCAGTTAGGCGAGGTTTGACGATGTCAACTCATTAGTGGTGATTCATAGATCTTGGTCGTTGGGATTAACCGCCAGTCTTGACCATCAAGACATTTCTTCCGATGGGAAAAGGGGGTCAAGGGAGTGTTAGAGTGTACTTTTACAATAAGGGGATGAAGTCGAACCGGTTCTAGAGAAACTGAGTCATTTTCGTCACGATGAATCAGGAGGATTGATGCTTTCTTCATTTTGTTGATTGCATGACCAAATTTGTCTAGTTGAGCAATTCTATCTTCAGAAGTATATAAATTTTGAAAAATTAAGTATCTAGAGTTATTACGAGCTTATCAAGGCTATAACAAACATGAAAATATAATTAAATACTTAGCATATACACTTAAATTTGGGTGTTATCAGTGACATATCAAGAAGTTGATCTTGGGTTGTGCTTGAGTGAGGACAAAGCACACAACCAAGGCTAGTAGTGATCTATGGGTTCAATCGTCATTCCCAAAACTCTACTAGAGCCTTGGGCGATGGGCTTTAGCGTTACATGTTTATAATCTCGCCTACTCTATTATGTATGTGTGGTTTTGACTAATTAATCAAGAATTAGATACATCATAATTTTAGACATTGAGGTTTTAGTCCTCATGGGTTTTTCTTGTTGGTTGTATACCCTGAGAGATCATGTGATGATTGTAAAAAGGGATATTTGTATTTGATTTGATTATTAATAAAAGCCAATTCCGCTTGTTTTGTTTATAGAGATAATGAATAACCCTAAAATTTCCTAAGAATGTTTTAACTCAATGAGATATGGTTTTGGTTAAAGACTAGAATATGATATCATATGTATAATAAGAGTACTCATTTTTATTATGTTCCTAGTCAATTATTATCATGGATATTATAGGAAAACAAAAACACACAAGAGTAGCATGTAGGGTGAGTGGTGATAATGTCTCTTTAGTCACAATATTGGATATCAACTCAAATACCTCAATACTTATTAGAGAACAAGTTGTACTGGACAGACCCACCTTTATATTGACACTAGAAGTCATGTAATGACATGTCAGAGTCATATCTCAATGTGATTGTGGTGATTGTAATCCTTAAAATTGAAGTCACTATAGTAAGACATGTTGTTATGTGTACTTTGACTACTAGTCCAATGTTCTTTGAACAAGAGTTGCCCAAAAGGTAGCAATTGGGTGCATAATGACACTTAGTGATAAGCATGAATGATGTAGATGGGATTTTTCTCACCTTTGGAGTGATATCCTGGCCACTTGAAAAGAGAGACTAATGAATGCATGGCCATTCTCATGTGAGTCAATATATGATATTGAGCTCACAATATCTTGGACAGTCTGCTATAGTTCAAGGAACGTACATTGATTGTTGATAGGATGAGATTTCATGCCTCAGATTCAGTCTAGATATCTATAATAAAGGAACTATATGGTCATGGTAACATTGATCGCTTTACAAGTTGTATTTTTCTCACACTCATTCCTATTACTTGGATGGAAATGAAGTGTGTCTAGACACCAATCTTTGCTTGTGAGGGTTTGAACATCACTATCAACATAATTAGGAACCTATTGGGTCACACACACAAGGATGCAAGGGAATTCAAGTTCATAATCAAACAAATAATTAGAATCGTTCTGAATAATAAACAAGCTTATTTCCAATATGATCAAGTGATTATATGTTAGGTCAATTGATTGGAGTGGTTGGGCCAATGGATCGATTGATTGTTAATTGGTCGCTTGGTTTTGTACTAGACTAGCTTGGTAAGCTAATTGGAATTCACAATGAAGGTGTCATCTTGGAAAGAAATTCATATTAGGATCTGAAATGAATCGAACGGGCGACCAGAAACCCTAAAAGGGATGATTTAGGATTACAATAGATGTGAACCTCTTAGTGGTTTTTCTACAACACTTGTTGGCTAAAGTTGTAGTACAAGTTTTCATATCACATTTTATTGCATGTGGTGATTGTTGTAGTATATGATATGTTTGATAATATATATGTAATGGTAATTAGATGCACATGGATATATATAAATTCCTCAACATTATATCAACGTTGAAGGTGCCTTCTAAGTGTAGTACACATGAAAATCTTGTTGAACTAAGTGTGGGCACACTCAACATGGTGTATCGTCTACCTTGGGTATAATAAGTATGTGAGTCTCCTTAGGAAGGCGCATATCTTATTGCATCAACCTTGGTTTGTACGTGACTAGTTTATCTTAATAGGATTAGGCACCTAGAGGCACAAATATGGCATTTATTTCATATCATGATTCATTGACACAGAGTTGTGCAAACATCTAACCAAGAATTGCATAGGTGTTGTGTGTGTTTTATATCGACTTTTTACACTTCTTCACACACAATTTCAGCTCATTATGTCCCAATTTAGCCTCTATTTATATTCATTTTGCCACACTTTTTAGTTTCTTTGCTTATCACATGATGTTGATTTCAGATATGTATTAAAAAGGTCAAATTAGAAATAACCTAACTTAGATCCAACCTCAATGGGACTTCTCTAAGTTTTGCAGCTGACCCAAAGCAAATTCCTGAAGAAATAGCAGAAGACACGACATGTTCTATTAAGAACATGTCGTGTTCTCTTACATGCAGTCTCACAGGACAAAGAACACGTCGTGTGTTATTAAACACACGACGTGTGATTCTCTAGCAACATCTAGTCCAAATCAGAGAAAGAGGTGACACGACATGTCCTTCATCAGACACGACATGTTCCTGGTACATGAAGACCATCTGCACCTTTCTGCCAAAGCACACGGCGTGTCTTTATTCAAACATGCAGTGTGCCCTTCATTTGATTCACTCCCTGAAGGTAGAAACACGGCGTACCTAATTCCAACACACTGTGTACCTCAATGCAATGACAACACTGAGCAAGCACAAACGACATGACACGACGTGTTCAACGAAAGACACACCGTGTCGTTGTCAGTTTTTGCAAAAATGAAAATGACTACCTTTCATTTTAAAAGCAAATGGGAGCCCATGAGGTGGTTATGTTTGGTCATTTTGAAGTGTTTTACTCCCAAGAGAAGTTCCAGAGCAGAGGAAGGTGATTTTGGGGTAGAATAAGGTAGTTTCTTGGAAGAGAACCCCCATTTTACTTCATTTCTTCTCTATTTTCTTCTCCAGAGGTGCAATAGAGTTACTCTCTTCATTTTAGCTTTTTGGGAGGGAAGTTGGCCTGAGTTGGAGCTTTCTAAGGGGCAGAACTTCATCCTCCAGCTGGAGTTCTCTCCTCTTAGTCTCCATCTATGGTTCCGCTAGCTTTTTCCTTCTCTTAAGCATGTAAAACTCTAAAATTACTATCATGTATCGGCATATCTTCACTATGGACGAGTAGAGCTCTTTTCTTGAGCATGGGAGAATAGATCCCATGCCATTGATCATGTGAACTCGAATTTTATGCTTATTGCTGTTTAATTTTCTTTCTTTCATGGATGCCTATGGTGTTTTCTTGCTTGTATGCCATGATGGACACCTTTTATACATGTTTTATGCTTGCCTTGTGCTTTGGGAGAATGCATTAGGAATTATGGAGTAGGATCTATGGCAATATTCTCTTGACCATGAGAGTGGCTAGGGATTATTGAGGGTTTCAGTTGTGTTTGATGCTAAACATAGATGCGGGAGCGTTATGTGAAGTTGAGAACCATCTCATGGCATTGGGAAATGCATGACAATGACAACCTCCTTGCTTATTAAAAAATGATGTTGTTTCGTACGTTCATGTGATATAATGGTAATGGTAGTGAAATCTTATGCTCAAGTTCCTAATCATTTAATCAAATATGTTTTTTAAAACCTTGCCTTGTTTTCCTTTTCTTAGATCTATAAACAATCAAACTTTTGCAATCCAATTTAGATTAGTGAAAGTTAACATGTTTGTGCCTAACTATCCTAGCTCCTCGCGTTCGACACTCGACTACATTGACTTCCGTATACTTGTGGGTAATTAGTGAGTTGAATTAAAAAAAAAACTCTCAACAAGTTTTTGGCACCGTTGCCGAGGAGATATGGTAGTTTTTAGTTAGAGTAAAAGTGTTAACTAGTAATTGAGACTAAATCACCATTATCACATTTTACCTTGTGATATCTCTTAGTCTTGTGAATCTCATTCAAATCCTACTTTTCAGGTTGCATGCGTCATTCTAAGAGAGGTCTACAAAAATCTATCTTCTTAGATCCGGAGATAGAACACACTTTTAGTAGCTGTAGACGAGCAAGGAGGAGTGAGAATTCTTTAAACTTGGAGGGATCACAACCATCATTACCACCATTATCTTCTTTATCCTTTAAAGAAGTCATACAAGAAGAACCAACCATGAAGGACAACCGTCCTTTGAAAGACTTCACTATGCCAACTTCCGCAAACATTTGTGGATCCATTGATCTACCTACGACAGAAGCAAACAACTTCTCCATTAGCCCTTCTATGATGCAGATGATCCAACAAACCTATTTTACGGGTACCACCACCGAAGGCCCAAACCTTCATGTAGCTGAATTCCTGGAGTACATGAACACCTTTAAAATGAATGGTGTATTCGCCGATGGAATAAGGCTTCTACTATTTCCCTTCACCTTGAGAGATAGAGGCAATGCATGGCTTTTATCTCTTCTAAAGAAGTCTATCAAGAGATGGGATGAACTATTAAATGCTTTCCTTGCAAAGATTTTCCGTCAAGCAAAACAACTCAACTGAGAAATCAGCTCACAAACTTTTCTCAATTAGATGGAGAGACATTGTATGATAGATGGGAGCGGTTCAAGGACCTGCAATGCCTTTGCCCTCACCATGGATTGACTAATTGGTTGCTACTTCAAACATTTTACAATGGACTGTTCTACAACACTCGCATGACATTGGATGCTGCAACTAATGGAGCTTTAATGAATAAGTCTTATAGGGAGTCTTATGATATCATTAAAGATATAGCACTCAACCACTGCCAATGGGGGTCGGATAGAAAAGCACAATCATCTTATACACATAGTTCTTCAACCGGAAAGCAAGGAGTAAAGCAAAGTGTTGATGCAGTTGATCTAATTGCAACTAAGCTCGATGTCCTTACACAAAAGTTTGAGAAGATGACTACAATGCAGATCCAAGCAGTTGAGGTAACTTGTGAAGATTGTGGATTTACTGGACATACTTCTTCTACTTGTTTTGCTCCTAATATGAATCAAGAGAACCAAGAGCAAGTGAATGTTGTTGGGATGCATGGGAATAAGCAATATAATCCCTATTCCAACACATACAATCCAGGATGGAGAGATCATCCTAATTTCTCTTACCGAAACACTAGCAATGTGCAAAACTATCAACAAGGGCAAAAACAACCACATCAACAACAACTCTTCAACCGACAATCAAATGGGAATTCGTCAGGTTTCAATAACAATAGGGGTTACCAATAGCAACAACAACCCCATGATTCTTCTTTGGAGACTATGATGGAGCAATTCATCTCTACTCAAGCATAGAAAAATGAAGAGTTTCAAGGCAATGCCAAACTGCTAAAAGATGCAATTGCTCAACTATATGCTAAAGTGGATGGCATTTCCACCCATACAAGGATGTTGGAAAACCAAATCTCCCAACAAGCTTTAGTGCAGCAAAAGAACACATTGTCTGGTTCTCTTCCTAGCCAACTGGAGGTGAATCCAAGAAGGCAAGTAAATGCTATCACCCTAAGGAGTGGAGCTGAAATCCAAAGACCTTATCCACCCAAGGAGAAGAGCGTTGAGGTTGCTGATGAAGAAAAGATGGACACTCCAGTTGATGAAAAACTAAAAGGTACAACTGAAGTACCACCTTCTTACAAAGCAAGTGCACCATTTCCAAAAAGACTTGCAAATAAGAAGGAGGATTCAAAGTTTAGAAAATTTATGGAGATTCTAAACAAACTTCATATCAATATTCCGTTAGTTGAGATCATAGCTGAGATGATGTCATATGCCAAATTTCTAAAAGACATCCTCACCAAGAAGAGGAGAATAGACCAAATTGAAACTGTCATGCTTTCTGAGAGAATGAGTTCAATCATTCAAAATAGAATTCCCACAAAGATAGATGATTTGGGAGCATTCACTCTACCTTGAAAGATTAGCAACACCACATTTGACAAAGGTCTTGTTAACCTTGGAGCTAGCATTAGCCTCATTCCATCTACCTTGTGGCAGGAGCTAGACCTTGGAGATTTGAAACCTACAAAGATGGCTATCTAGTTAGCCGATCACTCAATCAAATATCCCAAAGGTATTGTGGAGGATGTACCCATGAAAATTGGTTCTACATTCCTTGCAATTTTGTTGTGTTAGACATGCTTGAAATCCCTTCCAATCCCAATCTCTTCAGGAGATCTTTTTTGAGGACTGTTAGATGCCTTGTTGATGTCCGGGAAGGAAAGCTTACACCCTGGGTCGGTGAAGAAGCTATGGAGTTTTCTGTGTTT
The DNA here is from genome assembly GCA_963693085.1 of Alisma plantago-aquatica. Classification (NCBI taxonomy): domain Eukaryota; kingdom Viridiplantae; phylum Streptophyta; class Magnoliopsida; order Alismatales; family Alismataceae; genus Alisma; species Alisma plantago-aquatica. The sequence continues at coordinate 1,326,032,491 of OY856412.1, read as the reverse complement.
AATGCCATGAAGGCACCTTCACAAGTGGAAGAACTCTGTATTATCGACTCTATTGACTCTATTGTGGAGGAAGATCATAATGATGCTAAATTGATATTTAACTATTGTGATTATGATGAAGCTACAAATGATAACTCTAAAAATTTTGGAGTAATTTCTATTGCTCAACCAAATGCTATTAATGAAGACACTTCAATTTTTGATGATAAAGTTGAAGAAAATGCATCTGGGAGAAAGGTAAAACTCAAAGCCCTTCCACCCAGGCTTAGGTATGTATTTCTTGATCCCGATTCCACTTCTCCAGTCATAATCAATAATGAGTTAACTAATGAACAAGAAAATAATTTGCTTACTGAATTACGTTTATATAAAGATGTCATTAGTTACTCTATTGATGATTTAAAGGGAATCCACCCTTCCATTTGCATGCATAGAATAAACATGTAAGATGATGCTAAACCCGTCATTGAACCACCTAGACGTTTAAATCAAAACATGCTGGAAGTGGTTAAAAAGGAAAATTTTAAGTTGAAAGATGCTGGCATCATTTATCCTATAAGTGACAGCTGTTGGGTTAGTGCCATTCATGTGGTACCTAGGGGGGGTGCACCTGTCATTAAGGGAGATAATGATGAGTTAATACAAACACATATAGTTACAGGTTGGCGTATGTGTATTGATTACCGACGTTTGAATAAAGAAACTCACAAATATCATTTTCCCTTGCCTTTTATCGATTTGATGCTTGAGCGACTTGTAAACCATTCTTACTTTTGCTATTTGGATGGGTATTTTGGGTTTTTCCAAATTCCAATCTACCCTCCCGATCAAGAGAAAACCACATTTACATGCACCTATGTGACCTATGCTTACCTTCGCGTGCCCTTCGGTCTTTGTAACACCCTGACCATGGCTATTTTCTCCGATTTCATTGAAAATATAATGGAAATATTCATGGATGATTTTAACATTTATGGATATTCATTTGATCATTGCTTGTGCAATTTATCTAAAGTCTTAGCCCATTGCAAAAAGGTTAACCTAGTACTAAACTGGGAAAAGTGCCATTTCATGGTACAATCCAGTGTAGTACTAGGCCATATTGTTTCTAATAAGGGTATTGAAGTTGATAGGGCTAAAGTGGAAGCTATAGAGAAGATGTCTACTCCTTATTCAGTCAATGACATCCGTAGTTTCCTTGGACATGCAAGGTTCATAGGAGATTCATCAAAGATTTCTCCAAGATTGCAAAACCATTGTGTTCCTTGCTTGCAAAAGATGCCGAGTTCATATTCAACGATACCTACCATGCAGCCTTCAACAAGCTCAAAGAAGCAATTATCTCAGTCCCAATCATACAACCACCGAACTGGAGTGCTCCTTTTGAATTAATGTATGATGCGAGTGACTACGTAATAGGAGCAATTCTTGGACAATGGAAAGATAAAAAGCTTCATGCTATACACTATGTAAGCAAAACCTTATATGAGGCACAAATCAATTATACAACCACCAAGAAGGAGATGCTCGCAATAGTATATGCTTTTGACAAGTTCAGATTGTATTTGGTAGGATCCAAAATCATTGTGCATACAAATCATGCTGCAATTAAGTACTTGCTTAATAAGAAAGATGCTAAACCCTGTCTCATCCGCTGGATATTACTCCTTCAAGAATTTGATCTTGAAATTCGGGATAGGAAAGGGACAGAGAACAACTTTGCAGATCACCTATCTAGGTTGACTACAAGTGTTGAAAGTTCATTGCCTATTGAGGACCGATTTCCAGTTGAGAAACTATATGCCTTGTCTTCCAGACAAGCACCATGGTTCGCAGATATTGCAAATTTTCTTGCTACAAGACAACTACCTCCAGGATTGACGTAGCAATAGAAAAAGAAATTTCTTCATGATGTAAAATTCTACTACTGAGATGATCCATTATTATTTAAGCAATGCACTGATGGACCCATAAGGAAGTGTATCCCAAATGAGGAAGTTGGTAATGTGATTTCAGATTGTCATTCTTCTCACTACAGAGGACACTTTAGAGCCCACAAAACAACAACAAAGATCCTACAATTCAGCCTTTATTGGCCAAGTCTATTCTGTGACGTGCACACATTTGTCAAGGCTTGTGATAACTTCTAAAGAGGTGGGGGAATTTCAAGGAGAGATGAAATGCCATTAAACTCAATTTTGGAGATAGAAGTTTTTGATGTGTGGGGTATAGACTATATGAGCCCCTTCTCATCTTCTTACAACTACAAGTTCATATTGGTGGCATGTGATTATGTGTCCAAATGGGTGGAAGCAATTCCCACTCAAGCTTCAGATGCAAAGTCAATCGTCAAACTTTTTCAAAAGATCATCTTCCCAAGATTTGGAGTTCCAAGAGCACTCATTTCAGATGGTGGCAACCATTTAAAGGAGAGAAACTTCAACAACTTGCTTAGCAAATATGGGGTAAAGCATAAGATATCCACACCCTATCACCCTCAAACATCAGGCCAAGTGGAGATCTCCAATAGGCAACTAAAGGCTATTCTAGAAAATACTGTCTCCAGATCCAGAAAGGATTAGGCACTTAAGTTGGAAGATGCATTATGGCATACAAGAAAACTTTCAAAAACCCATTGGAACAACACATTTCAAGCTAGTCTACAGAAAATCATGCCATTTACCTATAGAATTGGAGTACAAAGCATTATGGGAAATCAAGTTGCTAAATTATGATCTTAAGAAAGTAGGAGAGAAGAGGCTACTGCAACTGCAAGATCTAGAGGAGCTACAAATGGACGCTTATGAGAATGCCAAAATCTACAAGGAGAAGACAAAGAGATGGCATGATAAGAGAATCAAAATAAAAGACTTCAAGGAAGGAGACCAAGTTTTGCTTTTCAATTCTAAACTCAAGTTGTTTCCAGGAAAGTTGAGATCCAAGTGGTCTGGACCATTCTTGGTCCTATGCGTCTTTCCATATGGGACCGTGAAACTATAAGGGAAACAATCTTCCTTCAAGGTCAATGGATAATGATGCCAGCTTTACATCATAGGAGATGAAGTTGACAAGGGAGCCACTTGGTCCCTCCAAGATGCTTGATCAAAAGACTAAAGAGTCCTACTCTAGACTTTAAATGGAGGAACTTGTGGGAGTTGACCCCACATTAGATTAGAAATTATTTTAGTAGTATGAGTCAAGAACAATCTTTAAATTTCCCAAAAATAAGCTTGTCATGGGTGTATGTAATAATTTAAACGCTTATACTTGCATCACAATACTTCTGCAGATGCTGGCGAGAAGCTAAATTCTACAAAAACTCAAAGAGACATGACATGTCTTTATTTGACATGGCGTGTTGCCTCGTACAACAGGAAAAAAGCAAGCAGAAACTCAAAAACACACGACGTGTCAGAAACATACACGCTGTGTAACTGTCCAACAGATCAAAATAATACTCGATCTAGAAAAGAACACGACGTGTCTTCATTCAGACACGGCGTGTACTTCATCTACAACATGGAGCATAAGTTATCTGGAAAATAACACGACATGTCTTTATTTGAACACGACGTGTCGTTATCAGTAAAAAAGACACAATTTGAATTTCTAGATTGGAACATGGTGTATGCGTAATAACATGCGGCATGTCTTGTAATGCACAAAGGAAGTTCTGTCAAGAAACACGCTGTGTCTTTCAAAAGACACGCCACATCTTTTAACGAGAATAGGGGTTTTGAACCCTAAATGGATGCCGTCTTCCTCACTTCCTCACTTCATTCCAGACGTGTTGCCAACCATGTTTGAGCCTCCTTCGCTGACGACCAGCCGTGTGCGATTTGGAGCAAGAAGCCACATCTCCAAGCTGCCATCGACAACACCAAGGCCGTGAAGCTCCCTCTTCTCCATCGATCTTCTTCTCTGGTGCCGTCAAGACTGCTTCTTCTTCTTCTTCTTCTTTGCTCAAGCTCCAATAAGAAAAAGCTTCATTTCCAGCGTCGTCTGGCACTTTAGGGTGTGAAATCACAGCAAGAAGCTCCATCCGTCCCGTCTTCGCTGTTTCTTTCTTTTCCCACACTAGAGACATGCCATGAAATCCACAAATAGGATGTGTTCTTCGTTTTCAAGCCACTACAGTCACCCAGGTACACGAAGTGTCTTTCGATAGACACACCGTGTCTTTCCTCCAGTCAATGAGTTCTACAAAAATAAACCACACCGTGTTCACAAAAAGACACCCCATGTCTTTCGACGTTTCAACAATGGCACCTATCAAGCAAACATCCAACCGCAAACATGGTGCTAGCTCCTCCTCCCCACCAACATACATCTCCATGAACTAGTTCTCGATTACTCCTAAGGAAGACCTGATATACCAGTTCCTTATAGAAAAGAGGGCACTTCCTATGTGATTTGCTTGCGAGCAGACTCTCACCACCCTCGGCTTCAAGGATAAGGTCTTCATGCGCCTGGAGGATTTGGAGCTAAGCTACATATGCCGCATGGTATCAAACACTTACCCCCACTTAGTTTAGGAGTTTTTGACAATGCTCACTACAGAGCAAGACCCACAGAAGAAGATGGAACCTTATGGTATAATCTATTTCTGCCTTTTAGATCATAGTTTTAAGCTTACCTTCAGGTGTTTCTGTGACATTTTGGATTGTCACTATGAGGGGGAAATTAGTTATCCACCAGATTTTGACAGTAGTGAATTCTGGTTTCAGATATCAGATGAGGAATACCATGACGCCAAGCAAGCTAGGGTGTTCACTATTCACAACCCCATTTTCCGATACATGCACCACCTTCTTAGTACACGAGTCTTTGCCAAGAAAGAAACTCAAGGGGTCGTCTGAAAACAAGATCTTTTCTTTTTGTGGGGAATGATGTATGACTATCAGATCAATGCAGCTTATTATATCTTTACACATTTCCTAGACATTAAGAGAGTGAAGAAGAGGGAATCTGGAGACATAATATGTGGAGGCTTGATCACTTTGATAGCACAAAAGTTAGATGTTGATCTGACAGGTCTCGAGGCTGCACCAGGTAGAAACCTAGAAAACATTCAGTATCTACTTTCTGTAGGATTGATCTCAAGGGTTGCCAACAGTGATACCAAATATCGGCAATTCTTTGACAAAGATCAGTACATTGCCATTCTAGATCCTGAGCATATCACGTGAGAGAACAAAGATAACTGGAAAGTTATCCTGAACACTAAAGAAGAAGTTGATGCAGCTAGAGCTACTGATGATACTAAGGCACTCCCTACTTCTCCACCACCTCCCTCCACAAGCACACAAACGGAGTACTCCTGGGCCATGCCTGATGTCAGACATCTATATGGCTATGTGCAGCAGCAGTTTGACCACATAGACAACTGCATGGACCTGATGGGGCAATAATAATCTACTATGAATGATATGGTTCATCGCATGGATAGTTGGCATCTTTCTCAAGGCCACTACTCCATGCCATAGCAGCACATGCCTACTCCTCCACAACAGCTTGAGTTTGTTTTACAGCCCATGCGGGTTAATATTCTAGATGACGATGATCTCATCAGCCAATTCTTCCCCTCTGGTCACATGGGTCCTGGCCCATCCCACTGATGCCCCACCCCATGATAGGTACCCGATTGTTTCCTTCATAGGTTTGATTGATGTAGTGAGGACAACACACATTTCAAGCTTAAGGGGATGCAACTGGCCAGTAATGTAGTTTACTTTTATTATTTTCATGTTTTTCATTTTGTCATGTCTTTTCTGATTTCATATTGTTCTTTGTTTTTCTTTCCTTTTGTGGCAAGATCATGTATGATGTGAGGCTATCTTGATGTAATGAACTAATTTTTCTGCCAAGTTTGAACCATCTTGTACTTTTGCACCTTAATTTGTCATTGAAAGAATTCTAAAGAGCATGCATAGATTAGTTGAAATCCTTTGGCCTTCAAAACACATTTATTTCTAGTTTTTACTTGTAGCTTGAACACTCACCTTTTTCATCATTGATTGTCTAAAACATGTAGTGGTTTCATTTTTGTGAGTAAATTAACATCACAACATCATTTGGAATACGAGATACACTTGCCAAGCTCTTAGTGCATTTTTCAACCTTTCTTTCAGTGATTTTTTTTCAAAACATATGGATGAAATCTAGCTAATGTTGCTATTTAGTTGACTCTCCCATGTTGGGGAAAATATTTAAAATATCTTTTATCTCATTTCACCTTCTTACCCCATAAAAGACGGCTTATTCACCCGCATATCATGCTAGACTAGTGTAAGTACGATCTGGCCACGATGGTTAGGTGGTATGTCTTAAAAAGAGGGTAAAATACCCCAACCAACACTCCATGTGAGCATAAGCCTACATTAGTAGCTAAGTGCCGAAACCCATAATCCATTGCCATATCATTTTTGGGAAAAGAGGAGAGTGCAACTAATTATGTTAATGTTAGCTAAGACTTCATGATTTGCATCCTTAATAGCTGAGAAATAGTGTTGTGCATCCACTAGTTGTTTGGCTTGGTTATCCAAATTCTATTTAATGTTGTTGAGTTGATTGATTCATTAAATTGAAACCGCCCTTTCTGAACTTAAGAATATTTTTCATTGATGTTTAAGTTGAGTTGATGGCCAGGAGTATAAACTGTTGATCATGGTTGGCTGAACATTGCATATTTTTCTTTCAATTAATCTATACATGAGCTTGAAAATTCTTTCATGTGTGTTCTATGTTCTTTTTGCTTGAAGACAAGCAACAGTTTAAGCTTAGGGGGATTTATTGTGTGTGTTTTATATCAACTTTTTACACTTCACACACAATTTTAGCTCATTATGTCCCAATTTAACCTCTATTTATATTCATTTTGCCACACTTTTTAGTTTCTTTGCTTATGACATGATGTTGATTTTAGATATGTATTAAAAAGCTCAAACTGGAGATAACATAACTTAGATCCAACCTCAATGGGACTTCTCCAAGTTTTATAGCTGACCCAAAGCAAATTCTTGAAGAAACGACAGAAGACACAACGTGTTCTATTAAGAACATAGCGTGTTCGCTTACAGGCAGTCTCACAGGACAAAGAACACGTCATGTGTTATTAAATCCAGCAACATCTAGTACAGATCAGAGAAAGAGGTGACACGACGTGTCCATCATCAGACACAGCGTGTTCCTGGTACATGAGGACTGTCTGCACCTTTCTGCCAAAGCACACGACATGTGTTTATTCAAACACGCCGTGTGCCCTTCATTTGATTCACTCCATGAAGGTAGAAATATGGCACGTCTAATTCCAACATGTTGTGTACCTTAATGCAGTGACAACACTGAGCAAGCACAAACGACATGACACAATGTGTTCAACAAAAGAAACATCATGTCTTTGTTAGTTTCTGCAAAAATGAAAACGACTGCCTTTCTTTTTAAAAGCAAATGGGAGCCCATGAGGCGGTTATGTTTGGTCATTTTGAAGTGTTTTACTCCCAAGAGAAGTTCCAGAGTAGAGGAAGGCGATTTTGGGGTAGAAGAAGGTGGTTTCTTAGAAGAGAACCCCCATTTTACTTCATTTCTTCTCCGTTTTCTTCTCCAGAGGTGTAGTAGAGTTACTCTCTTCATTTTAGCTTTCTGGGAGGGAATTTGGTCTGAGTTGGAGCTTTCTTAGGGGTAGAACTTCATCCTCCATCTAGAGTTCTCTCCTCTTAGCTTGCATCTGTGGTTCCGCTAGCTTTTTCCTTCTCTTAAGCATGAACAACTCTAAAATTACTGTCATGTATCAACATATCTTCACTATGTATGAGTAGAGCTCTTTTCTTGAGCATGGGAGAGTAGCTCCCATGCCATTGATCACGTGAACTCAAAATTTATGCTTATTGCTATTTAAGTTGCTTTCTTCCATGGATGCCTATGGTGTTTTCTTACTTGTATGCCAGGCTAACCACCTTTTATACATGTTTTATGCTTGCCTTGTGCTTCAGGAGAATGGATTAGGAAGTATGGAGTAGGATCTATGGAAATATTCTCTTGACCACGAGAGTGGCTAGGGATTATTGAGGGTTTCGATTGTGTTTGATGCTAAACATAGACACGAGAGCATTATGTGAAGTTGAGAACCATCTCATGGAATTGGGAAATGTATGACGATGACAACCTCCTTGCTTATTAAATAGCGATCTTGTTTCTTACGTTAATGTGATATAATGGTAATGGTAGTGAAATCTTATGCTCAAGTTCCTAATCATTTAATAATTTTTGTTGTTTAAAACCTTGCCTTGTTTTCCTTTTCTTAGGTCTATAAACAATCAAACTTTTGCAATCTGATTAAGATTAGTGAAAGTTAACATATTTGCACCTAACTAGCCTAGCTCCTCGTGTTCGACACTCGACTACATTGACTTCCGTATACTTGCGGGTAATTATTGAGTTGAAATCTTTTTTTAACTCTCAAAAATAGGATGCAATTTGTAATTGCTACCTACCTTAGTAGTTAAGTTTTGAGCAGACAACCATAGTTAACTTGTGACTTAATGTATTTTGGATCTTATCTCATTAGAAGATTTATCACTATAATCTTCTGAATTAGTAATGAGGGCTATTAATTTGAATAAAATAGTGGGAGCATAATTAATTAAAGTCCAAATTAATTATGTCAAATTAGATTTTTGACATCAAAATTAATTTTCAAATCATTTTTTGACTCGTGCAAAATATCTTCTATGTAGATCAATGGAAAACACATATAATATTTTTTCATTGTGAATGGTCCTTGAGAAAGGAAAACTGATGAAACAACTTCAAATATTGGTTTAGGATGCTGAGAATTGTTCTCACACACTAGCATGATCTTTATTTCATGGACACACTGGTACCTAATGAACCGAATCATTATAATCCAGAAAGGGAAGCTCATAAGAACCATTTCAATGATGCCATGGATATTAAATTTCTAATTTTGTGCTCAATGAATCATGAGCTTCAGAAGAAACATGAGAACATGGATGTTGTTGAGATGATTATACATCTCAGGAACATGAGAACAAGTAAGGTAGGAGAGTGAAAAATGGCAGAAGGTGGTCCACTTGGATCTTGTTCACTCATGTCAATTGGGTATGTGGAAAGTCTTTCAAGACTGGGGATTTCCTTTGGGTCAAGAGTTTGCCCCATAGTGATCCAACAATTGTTTCTGGATTCATACAAACAATTTTTCATGAACTACAACATGAACAATTTTGATAAGCACATTGATAGAGCTACTTCGTATGTTGATAAAAGATGAGGGGTCAATGAAAGACAAGCCCAAATCCATGTTGATAGTCAACAAAGGAAAAGGAAAGACCAAGGACAAAGGAAAAGCTAAGAAATATATTAAATCTAACCAAAAATACTTTATACTTCAAGCAAAAGGAGGAGTGGCTAAGGGAGGTAATTGTCACCAATGTCACCATGAAGGGCATTGGAGGAGAAAGTTCCCACATTAAGGAACTAAAGAACATGAAATAGGGGATAGAGATCTCTGGTTCAAGTATATATGTTATAAAAATGATCTTATCTACTTATTCATCTTAGGTATTGACTATTGGATGTGGATATCACATATGCTCAAATATGCAAGATTTGAAAAGAAGTTGACCCCGAACAAGAGGAGGTGGAGCTACATGTTACAAAGGGAACAAGAGTTTCTACCACTACTGTAGGCACCTACTATCTATCTCTTCCTAATGGACTTGTAATAAAGTTGAGAACTACTATTATGCAACTGGCATAAATTAAGACATTACTTTTGTATTTTGTTTCGACAAGAACGATTTTGAATTTCTAATAAAGAATGGTCAATTTTTCATTTCTAAAGATGAGCTGTTTTATGTTAGTGCCCCTATGTATTATGGTATTTACTTATTAGATCTCAAGGCACATGTATAAAACATAAATAACAAGGAGTTGAAATCCAATGAATCAAATAAAACTTATCTTTGGCACTATCACCTAGGGCGCATACATGAAAAGTGCAATTCTAGACTCCATAAGGATGGTTATTTGGACCCTTTTTATTTTGAATCGATAGAGACATGTAAATCTTATTAATTGGGCAAGGTGACAAAAGCATCTTTCACTAGAAACAATGAGAGAGTGAATGACTTATTAGAAATCTTAATACTGATGTGTGTGGACCCTTTTAGCACAAGTTCCAGAAATGGTATCAATACTTCATCACTTTTAATGACGACTTTAGTATATTTGTATATGTGTAGCTAATGAAATACAAATCTGAATCCTTCAAAAATTTCAATGAGTTCACGAATGAAGTACAAAATAAACTTGGCAAAAGAATTGAAGCACTCCGACCTGGCTAAGGTGGTGGATACTTAAGCCACGAGTTTGAGGCCCTTCTGAGGTATTATAATATTGCATTTCAATTGATTTCACCTGGAACACCACAACATAATGTTGTGTCAGAAAGAAGAAATCACATATTGTTGGACATAGTGTGACCAATGATGAGTTTAGCTGATCTTTGATTTCCTTTCGGGACATGCTCCTAAAACTTCCACATTTACACTTAACCGAATATCTTCCAGATACTTTGAAAAGACACCATATGAGATATGGAATGGGAAACGTCCCAATATATATTTCATGAAAGTTTGGGGATGTGAATCTTATGTCAAGAAAATTTTCTGTGAAAAGCTCAGACCCAAACCGGAAAAATATTTTTTCATTGGATACCCTAAGGAAACTAAGGGTTACTTTTTCTTGCGAAAGGAAGCTAAGGATTACTACTTCAAAATTCCATGGGAAAACAAAGTGTTTGTTGACATAATTGTTGTATTCCTAGTCAAGGAATTTTTCTCTATAGGAACTAGAGGGAGAAAAATAAAACATGAAGAAGTTCAAGAATAACAAGACAACATTGAACCTATGGAGGTAGATAAGGAACAAGGAACTACAAACAATTGTGAAATCTTACATCCCCTTCGTAACACATGAACCTAAAAAATGTAGTATGTCACATCTTGAGACAAAGAGATATGGATTTCTAATGACTCAACAAGATGATGTGTTTCTCATTGAGGATGATGAGCCAACAACTTGCAATGAGGTTATTGAGGGACCAGACTATGAGAAATGGCTTGTGGCAATGATATCTGAGATGGGATCTATGTATACCAACAAGGTATGGACCTTGGTCGATCTATGGGAAGGGATGAAATCCATAGGATGCAAATGGGCCTTGAATAATAAGCCAACATGAATGGTAATGTACAAACATACACATGTAGACATGTAGAAAAAGGTTTCTAAAAATTTCAAGGTGTGACTATGACAAAACTCTCCCCCTAATTACCATGGTTAAATCCACCAGGATCATTCTTGCCAATGTTGCCTATCATCACTGTTAGATTTAGAAAAGGGACATTCAAACTACTTCCCCTAATGGTGATCTTCTAGAGGATGTGTGCATGACATAACTAGAAGGTTTTACTACTCCAACTGAAGCCAATAAAGTTTTAAGCTACAAAGTCAGTCTATGGATTGAAGTAAGCATTTTGGGACTGGAATCTTTGTTTTGATGAGAGAATCAAACAATTGGGCTTTATCCAAAATGAAGACGAACAAATTGTGTTTAGGAAGGTTAGTGGGAGAATAATGGTGTTTCTCATATTGAATGTAGATGACATACTATTGATGGGAAATGACATTCCTACTCTACAATTGGTTAAGAAAAAATTGGGAAATACCTTCTCCTTTAAGTACTTAGGTGAAGCATCCTATATTCTAGGAATCAAGATCTATATAGATAGGTCTAGAAGGCTTATTGGCCTAATCCAAAGTACATTCATTAAAAAGGTGCTAAAGAGGATAAAGAAATTAGATAATGTAGTAAATGTGGATTTGTTTTATCCCAATATCACTTACTCAAATATCATTTTTTGTTGTACAAGTTCAAATTTGGATTGGAACTTTTTAGCTATTAAACCACTAGACACACAAATAGGCTAAATCATAGAGATATCATAGAAATTTTGAACTATGATGAGTGTGTCTCAACATATCCCTATCTACACCGCAACATGAAAGAATGTAAGAGAGGAAACTTACCCATGTCTTGTGGAATAAGTCTCTCAAAATCCCAACATCCCAACTCTTTGGAAGAGTGTGCACTTATTAGTAAGATTACATACGCCTCGAAAATTGGATCTATCATGTATGCAATAATTTGTAAGAACCTTGCATCCTTTGAACATGCATTAGTTGGAATTGGGTGATTGTCAGTGGTTAGTAGTAAAGGACATTCTTAATACTTGATAAGAACTAAGGATCAATTCCTAATTTATGGTAGTGAGGAAGAGTTGGTGGTAAAAGGTTTCACTGATGCTAGCTTCCAAATCGACAAGGATGATTACCGATCGCAATCAAGATTCATGTTTTTCCTAAATGATAGAGATGTAAGATGAAAGAGTTCCAAGCAAGAGACATTGAATAATTCCAAAATAGTGGCCGAGTACATTGCTGCCTCCGGTGCAACAAAGAAAACAATATGAATCAAGAAGTCTATTAGTGGGATTGGGGTGGTTCCTACCATTGAACACGTAGTATATTTATATTGCGACAAAAATGGAGCTATTGTTCAAGCTAAGGAACCAAAATTGCATTTGTATTCCAAGTACATATTAATGTGATACCATATCATATGTGCGATTGTAAAATTAAAAACAATATTGTTGACCTTTAACGAAAGCACTTTTGCAGCATCAACATGATGGTCATGTTAGATCGATTGGACTTAGGTTCATGAGTGATTGGCTCTAGTGCAAGTGGAAGACTATTGATTTTATACCCTAATACACATAATGTGATGATTGTAAAAGGGATATTGTATATTTGATTTGATTATTAATAAAAGGAAATTTCATGTATTATGTTTATTTCAATACTGAGATATTTACATAACCTAATAATGTCCTAAGAATGTTTTTACTTGATGTCAGGGGTTTGGGTTGAGGACCTGAACATGAAATTGTATGTATAATAAGAATACTTGTTCTTGTTATGTTCCTAGTTGGTTATAATTGTGGAAATTATAGGACAACAATATACACAAGTTGGATATCAACTCAGATACATGGGAACTTGTTATAGAATAAGTTTTATTGAGTAGATCCACCTTGAGATAAATTTGATTGACTGATCAGGTGACCCAGTCAGCCAATCAAAATGCCTTTTGAGTACCAACAAGAACCAGATCAACCAGTAAGGTTACCCTATCAATTGATCAAAATTCCAGTTCAATTTTTTAAGCATTGGACTATTTCTAAGATTGTGATTAGGAAAGGGATTGAAATTAGGGTTTTCCAAACCCATGAATCTCCTATATAAAGAGGGCATGTCTCAAAAGGTTAAAATATAGCCTTTTACACAAGTTGTGAGATAATTAGTTGTCATATCTATCTCAGAGAGAGAGAGTAATAAACTCAAAGGACTACAACCTGAGATAGGAGGAGTTCTGGGACAACTAACATGTTGACAACTCATATTCCTCGTTGGCTTCATGTTCAAGATTGATCACCGTGTTCTCCTTATCCATATGGAATAAGTAGAGGCCAAGGTACACATATGGAGGCTTGGAGAAGCACTTTAGCAAAAGGACAACGAGCTGCTATGAAGAAAACAACCATGCAACAACTCGGTGTATGATCCAAATATCTTGTAGATCTATTCATATTTCTCCTCTTTGATTTGGATCTGGATCCAAAATATCGAGTTCTTCACCCACAAGAAGTGTTTGTATTGGTTGGACAACTAGTGTGTACAAAGGTATAACATTTATCCCTTCTTATGTCTTTTATTGACCAACATGTTATAGTTATGACTGTTCCAACAACTAGGGTATAAAGGAAGATTTTTTTTTGTTATTCCACTGAGCCCCCTTCTCGAAAACCCTACATTTATTCCACCTACCACATGTTATATATATCCATTGGCATTTTAGTATATCTGTTAGGCACTAAGATTTCAATCCTCATGTCATAGTATATTCATTTGGCATTAAGGTTTTAGTCTTCCTGTTAGGCACTAAGGTTTCAATCCTCCTGCCATATTATATTTAGTTAGCATTAAGGTATTCATCATTAGCCCTTGGAATATATGGGTTCCAAACATGCTTTATATATTATGCTAGTCTTTTTTGTAATTAACATGCATTTATTATTCATTAATATATATGAAATTATTAGAAATGACAAGAATCTTTATTTAATTATTTACATGATATAAATGCCTCATTCTCTTCTTACTATTTTTAATTTTATGTGCTCTTGAAATTACACGTATTTGTAGATAACCCTCTTTGATTGGTACATCCTCTTTTGTACTTAAAACCTTTATTGTGCCTAAATACTTATTATTTATGGTAAATAAGTTAGCCATGTCAGATCTATAATAGAGGTGGTAATATTTTGAGGTTAGTTTAATAAAAAGATAAATGATTAGTCCATATTTAGAGCGATTGATGTCATTTAGTAGAAGTTATGAAACTTTTAAGTAATTATAAAATAGGGGTTTCTAAAATGTTATTGTCAAAACTGACGAATTAAATTTTGATGAGAAAATGTGTCTCCCTCTAAGAAGGGCCAGTGATTGATAGTTTCATAGAGGAGTGATAAGGTTTATCCTCTACATACCATGATAATAGATATTGATATAGGAACCATCTCTTAGCTTTTGCATACTATAATCCAATGATTGTCCTGATGTAACATAAACCCTAGGTTAGCAACACCACTACCATCATCATTTTCTAGACAAGGATATGATAAATAGGTTGTTACATGTGTTAAGAGTTCACTATGATGTTGTAAACCTTGCATTTAACTCATACCCACTCATCCTTACTGATATACACATATCCAACCCCTAGAACCTATCCCTATCCTATATAGATAACCCTATATCTATGAACGTAAATCAACCTAGACCTAAAACTAGAAACCCAAACCTACAACATAGGATCCTACTAATGCTCGATAAGTTGATTCTCCATATAAAATCATAGAGTTTAAATGTAACTCCACAATCCCTAGTGGTCTTTACAAATCATAGGAGCCAAAGAATCACCTAACTTATACTAACTGGAATACTTCTTCTTCATCACTGATGACCTGACACTTAAAAACTACTCACAACTAACTTCAACCTTGCAGACTTATACTAAAATACCATAACCTGCCTTGATACCACAACCAAATTCTCCCCCTTTTTCTAGACATTAGGAATCTAGGGGAGTAGGAACCTGATGCATGTGTTTTTAGTCGTGATTTTAGGCACATTTTTCCTTGATTTCATGTGTAGATTAGTCATTTATTTGATTTATTATGCATGAAATGACATAGATGGCATGTTTCCATTGAATGCATCAAGTTATATGATTTTAACTATTTTATGTAATATTTTACGCATCCCAAGTACTTATGATGTTTTTGTGCATTTTCAGGTACAAGGAAGATCCACAGACTTAGTGCTACCGACTTGGTAACAGTCGATGGTACCGACTTGACGTCAGTGATGGCCCCAGAAGCTCACTCAAAGTTGGTGGTACCGAATCAGCATCAGTAAGCCACATCATGAATCGAGAAAACTTGGTGCTACCAGTTTCCAACTCGGTGCTACCGATTTGATGTCAGAGAGGTAGTTCAAAAACCACAAAACTCAATGCTATCGAGTCCAATTGATAATACCAACACGATCTATATTGAGCGACTAAACCTAAGTGACTCAGTACTACTGACTCATCTAGTCAGTACTACCAAGTCTGCCCGATCAGGCCATCTATAGATTTCACTTCAATCAAATGATGGATGTTATTTCGTACCCTAAGTACCTTCTATGACTTAAGGGGACGACGACTAGACGAAGGGGGGCAGCCGTTTTCATTGCATGACAATCGAAGAGAGAGAGAAGAGATGAACCAAGGACCGAAAGTTTCAACTAAGGAGATCCGGGCACCTCTGGAGGTTGGTTCTACAACCAGAAGACATCAGAATGCACGTACGACATAGGGGATCTTCTAGACGGGAAGAGATTCAGGGGTTACCTTAGTTTCCTAATGTTTCCCAAGTTTTTTCCTTCTTCCTTTCCATGTATTCATTGATGAAAGCCGGGGTGGAATAGCTCGGGTGGTGCGGCTCGCAAGCTCCCTGCGAGGGGGCACAGGTTCGACTCCCAGCGTTCCATCAAAATGATTTAGCCCACGCGTCGGCCGGCCAACGATGCGACTGAATTGGGGCCCCAGTATGGGCGGCAGGGGTCCCCGAGAGTTTACACCGCCTGCGGGGGTCACTAAGTGGCGCTCGTGCGGGGGTGGTTCTCTTGCAAATAAAAAAAAACCCATACAAGGCTAAAAACCTTTATTCCTTAGGATCCAGGAGTAGCCCAAATATACACAGTGATTGATTTCTATGCATTAATATCAATTTTGTCCATTTCCACTGGATATAAATCTATGAAATCTTTGTGTTCTACTTGTGCTTGATCACCATGAATGGATTTATAGATGCTTAGTCATCTCGGGAGAGAGGTTGAGGGTCAAAGAGCATATATTTACCCGTCTACTGTGCCCTTTGGGAAAAGTGGAGTGTAAATTGGAGGAGAAACCCAAAGAATAATCATAAATCAACTAAGTAATCAACCAATAACTGCAGAAGTGGGATTGACATTAGATTAGGTAGTGAATTACACTACGGGAGTAGGTAATTCTGGCTACAATCTCCTTATCCAGGGATTGAGATAATATATGTTAGTGTGTGTGAGGTCAATTGTTAGTGTTATTCATGGTGAAACCACTGTCCTAAGGAATTCATTCCATCTCTGATTAATTCAACCTTTAAATTCATTTTGTTTCTACATTTGTTCTTTAACTCAACCCAATTCAAACTTTTACAACCAGCTTAGCTAATTTGACTGCAGTTAGTAGTAGTCTACTGGAGAAATGCTTCCCCATGTTCAACTCGGGCCTCACAAGGTCTTATTACTTTGATATGTTCACTTGCGTACTATGCACGGTAAACTCGTGTCAATTTTTTGGAGCCATTGCCGGCGAAGCGGTAACATCCAACACTACGAGTGATGTGGTCGGCCACTCTAGGCCATTTTTTTAAACTTTTACTTTATTCTCCTTTCTTTTTAAATTTCTTCAAGCTGAATCATAAGATCTTTTTGATATATCATAAATTTATTATGCTAATACCTACTTTTTATTGTTTTAGGGAAACTAGTGCATGGTGTGTTCCAGAGCCATAGAATACGGAGAACCGTCCTCACCAGGATTTGGTCAAGTAGAGCTCTTACAAGGAGAACATGAGTCCGAAAAATTTGTGGATAGGTTCAATCGAACTCCTCCACCTCCACCTCCACCTGAGAGACCTGTGACACCAGAAGAACTTGAAACAATAGAAATGGAGGGAGAAGAACAATTGAAAATATGGAAAACGATAAAGGCTTTGTCATCTATGACCCTGAAAGGGCCCATCAAAAGGCAAGCCATCAATGTGGGCAGCTACAAAATAGATCCTGGACTTATCGCCGTAGTCAAATCTCAAGCATTTGATGGCCATCCTTCTGAAGATCTAATGATGCATATTAGAAATTTCATGGAGAACTGTGATATGGTCAAGATAGTCAGGATCCCAGGCACTACAATATATCTTAAGATGTTTTCATCTTCACTGACGGATAGTGCAAAGTCATGGTTCAACAATCTTGATGATGAGATCAGCGAGACATGGGATCGGATGATAGATCATTCTTCGAGTGATACTTCCCTCTGTAAAAGTCTAATGACCTAGAGAAGAAGATTCACAACTTCAAACAACAAGCCGATGAGTCGTATTCAGAGGCATGAAAGAGATTTCAGAATATGCTGAGGAAAGTGCCTCATCATGGCATTGATCTACTGGGGCATGCCAAGATCTTCTATTATGGCCTACACAAAGGGGAGAGAACAACTCTTGACAGTACAGGAGCCGGGTTCTTCCTCAACAACAAGCCTGCTCACTGCCATGAGATCCTCAAGAACATGTCTAAAAACCAATCACGGGGATAAGAAAGAGAGCCACTGGAAACCATTAAAAGTGTCAGGGAATCTAAGGTGATATCTGCTCTAAATTAGAAGTTAGATCTGATTGCTAAGAAGTTATGCGCTACAGATAGATTTCTTGCTGAGGAAGAAGAAGAAGAGTGTAAGTATGTGTGCCATGGGCAATACAGTTGCAATGACTAGTCTTGGAGGAAGGACCCCAAATTCTCTTGGAAGGATCCTAACAAATTCTAGCAGGACCCATCACAGGCACAACAACAACATCCAAAGTCACAACAGTATGGAAACCAAGCATAGTATCAACTAGAGCAACAGAAAATTGATAAGATTGAAGAAATGATGGGGAAGTTGTTGGTAAGAATGAGCTATAGATTGCACAAACTCAAAGGGATCTTCAAAATCAAGGGCACGCATTCACAACATAGAGACACTGATCTCTCAGATAGCCACAGATGTGAGTGCATTAAAGCAACCAACCCAACAAGGATTTCTGTCGAACACCAATGTACCTTCTGGGAATCAACATGTGAAGGCTATTCTGCTACGCAATGGCAAGAAAATACTGAATGATGCATCACACAGTGTAGTTGCAGAAGAAGCTACAAATTACTACTAAACCAGTGGATGTAGAAGAACCAAACATGGCAACACAGGAGAAGACTGTAGAGGAGCAAGTTGATTAGGTTGGGGGTAATAAAACTCAGGATTATATCCCGCCTCACCCGAGGGAACCTGTAGCTCCTGTGCCCTTTCCGAATAGTTTTAAGGTGACTAAGATGGACCGACAGTTCAAGAAATTTATAGATAATTTTTGGAAGTTATCTGTGAACATTCCCTTGATAGATGCTATTGAGAAGATACCATCTTATGGGAAGTTTTTGAAGGATATAATTACAAAGAAGATAAAGATACCAGAGTCTGATGTCATGGTTCTAAAAGAGTAGGTTAGTGCTTTCATCTTGGGGACATTGCCTCCTAAAAGACATGATCCTAGATGCTTCAATATCACATGCTTCATAGGAAAGACAAAATTTGGAGAGGCATTATGTGATTCAGGGGTGAGTATAAACCCGATGCCCTTATCTACCTTGAAAAAGCTTAGACTTAAGGAATCCAATAAGAGCAACATGACAATCCAGTTGGTAGACAACTCAGTAGTTAATCCATATGGTATATGCGAGGATGTCCTGGTAAAAGTGGATAGGTTCGTCTTTCCTACATATTTTGTAGTGATGGAAATGTAGGACAACCATGGCAATGAGCTTGTACTTGGAAAACCATTTCAAGCCACTACAGACATGATAATTGAGATGGGTAGAGGACGTCTGACTATGGGAATCCAAGATGATAGGTTTGAGATCAAGATGTCGGAGCACTCTCAAGGCACGGGAGATAAGGTGCAATGCAACTTGCTTCAACATGTGGATAGCAAGTTTTCTTTATTTCTAGGGAAGCTGTTCCTAGATATGGCCCATTTTATGACTAAAGTAGAAAGAGGTACTGTAGCGATGAACATCTTGGAAAATACAAAAGTGATCTCGCTGACTCAAGCAATGCACTACCCGGACGATGAGGGAGAGGACTATGACCCTACAGTCGAATAAGAAGCCGTAGCTGATTCTATGATACATTCATCACCAAGCTACCCTTAGAAGCATGTTTGACAAACAAAATAGATGACAACATCTGAAACAACCATCTAGAGGAGTGTGTTTTGATGCTAAAGGCAGTCTCTTGCTACTATGAAAGATGCTTTGAAGACCTTGGACCACTGCCTCCACCATTGGTCCCGTCTCTATTGAGCCCGCCGGACCTGGAACTGAAGCCATTACCGTCGCACCTGAAGTATGTCTTCTTAGCTGTAGAGGAAAAGCTCCCAGTGATCATATCATCTTCTTTGAGTGATGAAGAGGAAAGAAAGTTACTCACTGTGCTAAAAAACCACCAAGCTACATTCGGGTGGTCCATAGCTGACATAAAAGGGATATCTCCAACCTTATGCCAACACAATATTTGGCTCGAAGAAGGAGCTAAGGCAATTATCCAACCTCATAGGCGTCTCAATCTGATTATGACTGAGGTGGTGAAGAAGGAAGTCATCAAACTATTGTCGGCATGTATAATCTATGCAATCTCTAATTTAATGTGGGTTAGTCCTACCCAGGTAGTTCCTAAGAAAGGGGGATCACGGTCACTACTAATGCGGCTAATGAATTGATTTCCACTATGCTAGTGACAAGATGGCAAGTGTGCATAGATTATCGCTGTTTAAATGCAGCCACTCTTAAATATCATTTCCCTTTACCTTTTATTGATCAGATTTTGGAATGATTATCTGGACGTTTGCACTTTTGGTTTCTTGACGGGTATTCTGGGTATAATCAAATTTCCATATAGCCTAAGGATAAGGATAAATCCACTTTCACCTGCCCTTGTGGCATGTTCACATACTGATGGATGCCTTTTGGTCTTTGTAACGCCCCTGCTACGTTACAACGTTGTATGCTCGCCATTTTTTCTAACATGGTAGAGAGGTTCTTAGAGGTTTTTATGGATGATTTTTCTATGTATGGGAAATCTTTCAATGATTGTCTACATAATCTTGACAGGGTGCTACAGAGATGTGAGGACACTCACCTAGTTCTAAACTAGGAGAAGTGTCACATGATGGTAAGTGAAGGGATTGTTCTTGGATACAAGGTGCCCAGTAAGGGCATGGAAGTGGATCCAGTAAAGATTGAAGTCATCTCCACACTACCTCCATCAACATCAGTGAAAGGAGTAAGGAGCTTTTTAGGAAACACCAGATTTTACCGCCGTTTATTAAGGATTTCTCGAAAATTGCCAAACCATTGTCTGAACTTTTGGAGAAAGACGTTGAGTTTTCCTTTGATGAACAATGTTTAAAAGCTTTTGAAATCCTTAAAGAAAAACTTATCTCCACACCTATTGTATAGGATCCTGATTGGAGACCTCCCTTTGAGCTGATGTGTGATGCATCATATTTTGCAGTAGAAGCTGTGTTGGGTCAATGCAGAGATAAGACTCCAACTGTCATATATTATGCGTCAAAGACTTTGAATGATGCATAGATGAATTACACTACTACTGAAAAAGAACTGCTAGCGGTAGTGTTTGCTTTTGAAAAATTCCACCAATACCTAATTCGGGCTAAAGTGATAGTTTGGACTGACCATGCTGCTATCAAATACTTATTACAAAAGAAAGACATCAAACCCAGATTGATTAGGTGGATTATTTTACTTCAGGAATTTGACATTGTAATTAGAGACAAGGTAGGGGTAGAGAATGTTGTAGCTGATCATTTGTCTAGGTTAGAAAGGGCGGATAAAAAAGATATAGCCATCCCCATTATTGAAGAATTCTCATATGAGAAATTGTTTGCAATTAAAACTAAAGATCCTTGGTTTGCAGATATTGTTAATTACCTAGATTGTAAGGAATTGCCTGCAGATTGGGGGTATCAAGAGAAAAAACAAATTTTCCACTCATTGAAGGTTTATATTTGGGATGACCCGATTCTTCTTAAGAAATGTAGGGATGGGCTGTTAAGAAGATATGTACCTGAATGTGAGGTAGAGAGCATCTAGTCACACTATCATTCTCTACCCACAGGTGGACACCATGCTAGCTCTAGGACTACAACTAAAGTCTTAAAGAGCGAGTTTTATTGGCCTACCTTGTTTAAAGATGCTCACAACTTTGTTCCTCATTGTGACACATGTCAACGTGCATGTAATATCTCTAAGCGACATGAGATGCCCTTAAATGTGTTTCAAGAGGTTGAGGTTTTAAATCTTTGGGACATAGATTTTATGGGCCCATTTGTGTCATCTAATTCCAATCTTTATATTTTACTTATAGTTGATTATGTGTCTAAGTGGGTGGAGGCAATTCCAACCCGCACCAATGATGCACAGATAGTGTGTAAGTTTGTGAAGGAATACATTTTCGGTAGGTTTGGTGTCCCCCACCTAATTATTAGTGAGGGTGGATCTCACTTAACTAATAGGTAGTTAGGAGCTTTACTGAGCAAATATGGGGTGAAGCACCGAGTGGATACTCCATATCACCCACAAACTCAAGGGCAAGTTGAGGTGTCCAATAGAGAGGTGAAGAAAATTTTGGAAAGTACTATCTCAACCAATAGGACGAACTGGAGTTATGTGCTAAGTGATTCTCTTTGGGCTTATAGAACTGCCTACAAATACCCAATAGGAACAACGCCTTTTAGGCTGGTCTATGGCCATGCATGCCATATACCCGTAGAGCTTGAGCATAAAGCTAAATGGACCATGAAGAAGCTAAATTTCAACATTGATGAAGCAGGTAGAAAGAGGCTTTTAGATCTTAATGAATTAGATGAGATTAGATTGGATGCTTATGAAAGATCTAGGATATATAAGGAAATGACTAAGAAAATTCATGATAGACACATTCTAAATAGGGTGTTTCTCCCAGGTCAGAAATTCCTCCTTTTCCATTCTAGGCTTAGGATGCATCCGGGCAAGTTGAGGTCCAAGTGGAGTGGACCGTTTGTGATTGAAAAAGTCTTTCCCCATGGTGTTGTGAACATTGTAGATGGGAACATGTCGTTCCTTGTAAACGGCCAAAGATTAAAGCAATATTTTGGAGGGGAGGTAGAGCCACAGATAGAGGAGGTGCAACTTTGCACCGTTCCATAGATTCTTTCTCTAAAGACCGTCTAGTCTAGGACGTTAAATAATGACGCTTGTTGGGAGGCAACCCAATTTTTATTGCATTATTTTTATGTTCAATTTCCATTTTAGTTGTTACTTCACTTAAATTTATGTAAAAATGGTACCTTGACTCGTTTTTGGAGTGTGCAGGGCTTAAAAGTCGGTATAACTGAGCTTAGCAGTTAGTGGTACCGAAATGAGGTCATTTTTATGTCTGCAACTGCAACACATACTTGGTACCACCAACTTAACCAGTCGGTACCACTGAATCTCTGAAGATCTTTCGAGTGCTCACTGATAAGGACTCAGTACTATTGACTTTTAGATGTGCCCATGTTCGGTATACCGAGTCTACAAATTTGAAAGCACCAACAATTTCAACAACTTGGTACCACCGACCCTGAAGTCAGTGCTATCGACTCGCCATGTCAACAATCCGGGTGTTTGCGATCCAACAGCCATGACATGCATCATTGAGCAGTTGGTGGTACCGATCCATGACAGAGATCGGTACTACCGACTCATCATCAGTACCGCCGACTTGGGGTGATCCGCATCATCTACGTCATCCAATTGTAAGATGTCAATGCAACTCAGTACCACCGACTCTAAAAGTTGGTGGTACCGACTCTGCCACGTTCAACTATATAAGGATGGATGGTGGATCCATTTTCTTCACACCCTCAACATCCACTCATCCTACATTCCAGAGCAAGGCTGCACCAGGCACTGATAGTCTTCCTCGAGCTTCTATTCTCTTAACATCCTTCTTGCATCAACGACATGGCTCCTACGAGAGGAGTTGTTCCCCCGCAAGGCGAGTTGGTCCCCCCAGCCAACCCGTGTTCAACACCCGTCTTCAGAGATAAGGAAGCTATATGAAGAGTTGTAGATAAGGCAGATCATCCCAATGTGATATGGTGATCACACATTGATCGAAAGGGTGGGCTTTACTGACAGCATGCGATGGGTATGCCAGAAGTAAGAAATTGAGGGAGATAATCCTTTCTTCAGTGACTGGAAGACCTACCCAGATATCATCTTGGAGTTCTTGGCATCGCTTGATGTTCTCATCACCCCTGAGTAGAAGATAGGAGGCACATGGCGGGAAGGCAAGGTCAACTTCCACCTCTTCAACAACAATTATTATATCATGCTGAGGGCCTTCAACCATATCTTCAACCGGGATCACGTCCCAGAATGGTTGGCCCCATCTGACTTCAACTATGACTTGGCATGGGAGCAGTTGATTGAGGTGCCAGTGGGATTTTGAATAAACTGGCACATCAATTCTATTACTGATATTGAGCATCCATTTGCTCATATCCTTCACTGCCTATGCACCAATATTATTTTTTCTCAATCTGGTCAAGCTCAAGGGAAGGTCCAGAAGGCGGACCTCTACTTTCTCTACAGGCTACTAGAAGGGGAGACTATTAACTTTGGAGCTTTCCTTCTGCTCCAAATGATTTCTGTGAGGCGCAATGTGATAAGGAAGGCACCGATATTATTTGGGGGTCTCATCACCCCTATTGGTCCCCATTTACACCTTGATTTGTCCACCCTCGAGCCATTGGAGGATACAAGAATGCTGGACCTCCTTCACTTCCGCAAGGCGCACCTTCTCCAATACCACCACAATGTGCTCTATGTGCATTGCACACGCCGAGGCATATTTTGGGAGCGGAGCCTCCCCAACCCTATCTTCAACCTGTGCGGGGTGAACCATCTCCGGTGGCCACTGAACGAGGGGGAAGCATAAGATATGCCCAGGGCAACATCTCAGGGCAATGACGAGGAGCACAACGGTGATGATGATGACAAAGTTGAGGAGGTGGAGTCCACCATCCCCATTACTAGGAGAGATGTCCCACCAGTCTAGACCTAGTTCTCGGACATCTAGGTGTTAACCTAGAGGCTAGGTCAGATCTAGTCTCTAAAAGATGACTAATCTAACCCTAAGGATTATGAAGTTCAAGGTTCTTTAGTTTTGAGTTGCATAATGAGAAAATGCCAGGCTTTGCTATTATTCATGCTCTGATACCATCTGTGACGTCATCAGATTTTCTAATTCTTAATTTGATCTGTGACGTCCAAATTGAAACCTCACCTCAGTGAAGATTCCAATTTAAACACCACACACTAGGCTAAGGAGAAGAAAATCAAGGGAGTCAGAAGGAAACACTCAGTAGCACATGCACATGAAAAATAATAAAACCATACAACACATGTTCACCATTCAACATATAATTACAACATGAATTATTACAACATTTAATATTACATATTGAACAACAAACTTTAACATATACATGTACTACCACTAAACTACAAGATCTTAAGACAACATGTCCACATGTACATCAACTCGCCACACAACTCTCAACTATCCTTGATCGTCAAGAGCATAACCACAACCTAAACAAAAGATTACATGTGGTACACATCAGCACAATATTCAAGAATATTGTACTGAGTATGCCTACGTGTCTTTTATATACCTCTCATCATATCTTGGCAATTATATAAAACTAATACTTGGCAGCATTAACAATAATAATAAAAGAGTATACTTGCACAAAAATATTCATTAACAAAAGAGAACACATATTTTAAGCTTATTTTCCATTATATATCCATGCATTTGCCACCTGAGGGAATAATGCATTATCTCATCTACCAAAGAGTATGAGATGTAAGGCCTTATGATCTACTACCAAAGAGTTAGATCATTGTACAATGTGATATGCTACCAAAGAGAATGATCACTTTCCAGCACTATGCTACCAAAGAGAATTAGTGCTTTTATATAATGGAACAGATATATTATGTTTCATGTGTTCATAACCATAAGTACGGAAAATCCAGCAACATATCATGCAAGAACAATCATTTCATCCAATATCATATGCCAAGTATTTTACTACACAAATAATACAAGCATATTATATAATAAACCAAGTAAGAGGTAATGGCATAACTTCCAAAGAGACATCCTAATCACATATTCCTCATGTCATCTATGTCCTGGTCAACCCTGATTAAAACAAGACCACATATCACCATCAGGTTCTCATCTTAACCCTAGTTACGTCCATATTAGGGTTTAGCTTAGTTCCTTTGGTTGTGGACATCATTACTTGCATTCTTGTCTTGGAATTATCTTACTGATGTTATTTTCCAAATTATGGTTCATCATCTGATCATTATGTTCCATATCCTTTTTGTGCACATATTAACCATAAGTTACATCATTAACCTAAATTAGGATTTCATAACATGTATTAAGGGTCATCTTCATATATCATGGATTTTATGCTTAATCATGATCTCATAATTAAAACTGAGGTTCCATATACTGATATCAACTACTATGCAAACTTTCATCAATTATTGAGCATGTATGTATTTATTGCATATTAATTAGGGTTATTAACCCTAATTAGCCATATTAAGAAAAATACATGATTTCGTGCATCAAAATCATATTTACTGACATCAGATGGATTATAAACATGACTATGGAGTTACTGACATTTTTCCATAATTTTATATCATCATTTGATATTTATTATCCATGAACTAAGCATTACATATCTTACATGATATCATATATATATATTAGTTAATCAAAATCTTGATATTATAATTCCATCTTGTTCTACACATTTTTCTGAACATTTTGATATATTGTTTGTATTTTTCTGACAACAGAGCTGATTATTAGGAATTTTGCAAGATCTGACAATTTCTGAAGGAATTACCTTTTTCGACTAATCGTGTGATGCCATGTGGCCCGGTGGGGCGCGACTCTCCTCCAGGCTCGATCCGTCCGGTTCTCCCTGGTTCGACATTGAGTCGGCCAATTCTTATCTCCTGGACCCGGTTCTCTCTTCTCTCTCTCTCTCGTGATCTGGCGTCTACGACTGCAAGGCAGTCGCCACCGCGATCCTCCTCTCTGGAGAGTGACCGGCGGAGCCAAGGTTCTCCTTGTCAGCTTCTAGGGGTTCCATCATCTTCAGCAACCTCTCCCGCATCTCCATGGCTACTCATCTCTGAGTCGTCGTTCGTGGAGCTCCTTTTCAACTAGGTCGTTGCCGTGCTGGTTCGGCCGCGGCAGAGCACGAAGAGGCGACTCGCCTCTGCTCATCCTTCTGTTGGTCTGAAGCTTCAGAAAGCTTCACAAGACCTCCACAAACTCGTCTGCCATCTCCACTTGCGGTGAGCAGCTCCAGAGTCCATCCCCAAGCTTCACCTTCATCCGGCAGTGAAGTGCTCCTCGTCCACCTTCAAAATCGCCGCGAGGGTCTATGGGAGAAACTGGGTTGGACTCCCATGACCTCAACCTTCATTTCTGGTATCATACGACTATACAATATGCTTTCCTCTCCCTTCTCCGACCTCTTCCTTTCACCTGCTCGCTGAAATGGAGATGCATCTGAGGGACGAGGCTTGTTCTCTCCCGTCTCTTGGTCATTTGACCCACTCAAGGTGTCAATCAGTTTGTAAAGGGGAGGTGAGTCCAACTCCTTGATCACCTCTCCCCATCACCCCACAATCTTAGCGAGTGGTGTCCAGGGTGGGTGTGGGTTCAGCTGTCCCACTACCTTGCTCTAACCGCAAGGTAGGGGACAAGCTAACATCCCTCAGATCCTAATCCAAGGGTTAAAGGCTAGAGGGTGCTTAAGTGAATCCGTGGCTTCACCTTTTCAAAGGCCACAACCGCTGGATCGGCAATCTAAGGCCACAAGTTGGCCTTGTAGACCCAGCCCAAAGCCAACAGGTATGACACAGCCTGACTTACGCTCAGCTAGCAAATTTAGGTCTATTAACCATCAATTATACACATTAATTACCCAATTTCAAACCTTAATAACTTCTTCTAGGAACATCCAATTGCCACCAAATTTTAACCATAGCTTCCTTACCTCTCAAGGTTCATTCTACTCCAATTTGGTGACGAAATTCAGCTATTAGACCATTCAATTAAATTCCTCAAAAAGGCATTAAAAAGAGATATCTTAATCATGATGTCAACCTCACATCAAAACACCTACTTTGTCAAAAGCTTGGAACTCTCAATATAATTCAACCATATGATTTCACTTATATCATTGGACATTTTAGGATTCCAAAAGTCCACTCCATCACATCCTACACACCTTAAAAGAAATTCCGTCCTCAGAATTAAGCCAGAAAACCCACTTTGTCAAAGCATATCAGTTTAGTCATCTTCTACCTCAAGATGGCGTTACTAACCAGGCAAAGGAAAAAGGAGTGCAACTTATGGCAGCAACTTTGGAAATTTTTATTCTCAAAATATAACACAAGGCTACCAAATAAATCTACTAACAAGCAAGAAATAATGAGGTAAGAACAACTACTAAGGTAACAATTATAAAGGTGATAATAACAAAGTAGGTTTAGAGTTATATAACCCGCCTCAAGAACAACCACCAAGATCCACAGTTAAGCTCTAAGCATCATGAGCTCAAGGTAGAAGAAGATCCTCCAAGCTCGATCTCCACAACACCTCAAATAATGAAGATAGAACTGAGGTTTAGAGAGATCAAACGATATGAAAGAAGGTACCAAGTTCCATGGCCGAGAAGAAGAAAGAAGGAGACAAAGAAAGCTAGAAAACCATGGATTACCAAGGAAGAAGATAAAAGAGAGAACCACAAGCTTTTGGCTTGCCATTAAGCTCCAAGGGAGAGTTCTCTTCAAGATCAAGGTAGGCCACCAAGGAGTGAAAGAAAGGATCACTAAAAGGGTTCTCTTGCATGGGAAGAAAGGGGTATATATACATGACTGATGAGAGAGAGAGAGAGAAAGGGGAAGGTGTCACCACCTTAGAACCATATAATACACATGTACAATAAGAAATGTCACATGTAACACCATGAAACAAGGTGATATGATCTAAGTCTCACTCACTTGGTCACTAAGAAAGGTCAAGCTCGATACACTCATCCATCCCCTTCACAAACCGATAGGGATGGAACCCAAGGTCACAAACCGATATGACACATCTCACAAAATTATATGGTGATTGTTAAGGTACCACCAAACTGATAGGATGTCCCTCAAGAGACCCTCAGTCGATATCAAGCCTCCTCAAGGAAACCACAAATCAATACTAGGTCTCCTCAAGGCTCTCAAACCTGAGACAACACTATTATTAGCAAAGCATACCTCAAACTTGTGCCCAAAATATCACCAAGGATTTCTGAAAAACTACTAGAGGGGGGGTGAATAGAGTTTTTGAATTATTTTAACAATTTATTGAATTCAAACAACCACAATTGAAATTGGAAGAAAGAGACAGGTGTTTAGAGTGGTTCCAACTATAGCAAATACTATAGTTGTCAGTCCACTACCCGGTTGCTTACCCAACCGGGATTTGAAAGTATTTATTTTATTACCTCTCGAGGATTTATACAAAATACAATACTTTCCTTTACACCCTTTGAACAGCCTTCACTTGAAGTAGGTGCACCAACTTTGAGGTAGCCTTCTTTGAAGTAACTCCAAGCTCCCCCTTGAAGTAGCCTTCCTCTCTAGAAGTAACCTCCCGTTGCACCAGCCTTCTGAAGTAGCTCAAAGTCTCCTTCTTCGCCAAGAAGATCTTCACCCTCTCCAATCCGCAGCCTCCAACCTAGGAGTAGCAAGGAGAGTACAAACAATAATAGGGAACAAGAAAGAAAAAAAGGAAATTACAACTTATCCTTTATAGCCCAAGGCTTGATTTGCCTAGATCAAGCGTATAGATCTCCTAACCAAGTATGTGAACTTGTGATTGCAGTGGGTAGGAGATACTAGCATATAGGACACGAATTATGAGCTAAGGAATGAAATGGCCAATTGTCACAATGCTCAAATTGCTTACAAACAAATTGCACAAAGTATGCTTAAGGATTTCTCAAGTGTAGCAAGTGTAAACAAGTGAGTTTGAGTGTCCTATGGCTTGTCCTATTTATAGGAATGGCCTAAGGATGCTTAAGGACGTTCTAGACAACTTCTAGGGGTTTCTAAGTGCTTAACTAGCCGTTAGGTACAAAGTTGTTGCTTTAACAACGGCTAATTAATTAATTCTGCAGTTGCTGTCAGAGACAATCTCGGTCGAGGAATGGTCGACCGAGACACCTACTCGGTCGAACAATTGTCGACCGACAGGCTCTCTGGAACAAGTGATTTGCAACGTCTTTCTCCAACTGCCAACTAACTTGTCTGTTGTGTCTAATGGCTACTTTGGATCTTTCTCGGTCGAGGAGTTTGTCGACCGAGAGTGTCTCGGTCGAGGAGTTTGTCGACCGAGATTGATCCTGTTTCAATGTTTCAATTTAGGCACTAATTATATGTATGAGTGTGCTTATGTGATCTTATTTGAATGGGATGACTTGTCTAACTGTGATGTTTAGCTAGGGAGAATCTAACTCTTGATTTACATGCAATTCTAAGTACTTGTACATTATATTTTTGTACAAGTTTTTACAAAGCGATTACATTGCATGAAACACATAAATGTAAGCATATGGATTTTCCCTTGTTGCTTTGTCATCCTGCACACTCAAGTAGCTCGTTAGATTAATAAGAATGAAATGTTTGTCATAATCAAAACAAAGGGATTTATAGATGTCCATTTAGCCAACAATTTCATCACTCAACCAAGGACAAAACATGATGCCCATCTCTTTTTCTTTCCTCTAGATGACGCCAAGAGAGAGAATAAACACTGTTACAACCCCAATTTTGCATGTGTTTTCATAATTGAAATGTATTGATTTTATGAATTTGGAATTAATTGAAAAGGTTGCATGCTTTGCTTCAAAGAAGGGATTTCTTTGCAAACTCTCCCTTTGGATAGGAATTTCGTGGTTCCTATTAATATATTAATCCAATAATGGATGTAAAAGAGAAGAAAAGAAGAAAAGTCCAAATAATGGAAAAAGATAAAAGACAATGGATATTAAGCAAAGTATTCTTGAGAAATACATAGAAATCTCTAGAAAGTGGCATTAATGGCCACAATCGAATAAATTTTGTTTACATATGTTTTCTAATGGAAGAAATAGGAAAAGAGGAAAAAGGAAATAAAGGATAAAGAGAAATCCTTGAAAAGAATTCTTTTAATAAAAAAATAAGTAAGATAATGAGAAATAATGGATGTGGATGCATCTAGAAGGATAATAAGCATCCTTCGAAAAGGATTTCGAAATCTTAAGGTTCCTTAAGGTCCAAGGAATCCAAGATAAAACTTTAATAGCAAAGGAAAGAGAAAATAGGTGAGAAATATACATAATTGAGTAATATCTTGCACCTAAACAAAAGACACATTTTCTTTTAGATAATGAACAAAACTTTGGCATGATGCTAGATTAAGTCATCAAGGACTTTCCTTTAAAATTTGGTATTAATTGGATACTCGGTTTGAGAGTTATGAATTTTACAAAATCTCCTAAAATGGAAAGGATAAAGGAAATAAATGATTTTCCAATTTAATTGGAATTAGTTGTTTTGGGCGCGTGAAACATGGGCCATCAGATCTAAGATCCGACGGTGGTTGCTCGTCGCTAACCTTGAGCCAACAAGGGAAACCGGGAACAACATTTCCAATCAAATTTATTAAATTTCTACCACTCTAGTCCACGATCATTTTTGAAAACTCTCCCAATGTCTTCGGGAGATCAAAACGAACCCCCACATCTATGGATCTCCACTGTTTCGTGAGGAATCAAATTTTCCCTAAATCCCAGCCGGATTGGGAGTTCCATTAATGGAAGGGAACTGCCCCATTGCCTATATAAAGGTTATCAGTTCTCCTCTCATGAACTCAGAGCAGGCAAATAAGTCACCAAATCTCTCCACGGAACCCGGTTTCACCCACGCCATCCGTTCCTCCTTCTCGCTGCCAGTGGGATGACAAATCTGTCATCCCTATTCCTTCCTAACCCGCCAGAGCTGGGTTGCCTCTAGGGATGGGGGAACCAGGTAAGAAGAGAGGGCTGTGCGGTTGTTCTTCTCCGGCCTCCTCGCAAAACTGTCGGGGGAAGGGGTGGCCGTCATCGGGAAGGGAGGGTTGCCCTGTTTTTCCGCTGAAGCAGGGGAGCCATGACTCCCTATTCACGCGGGTGTCCACGAGGAAGAAGAAAAGGGAAGGCTCAAACCAGGTATCTGGTTAGGTGGATCTAAAGGGGGATCGACGAGTAAGGGATTGCAAGAAAAGGAAATTAAAGTACACATGGCGCTCTTCGATTGGCTAAGGGTAAGTGATTTTTTGAAAATCTTAATTAATTATTGGTAACTCAGATCTGGACATGTTATATATGAAAGTTGATTAGAAAAATTCAAGGAGTGCAATAAAAATATAATTGAGGCCTAAAAATGCTTTCAATTTGAAAAGTGTATAAAGTTATCATCTTTAATGGTTTAATTAAAGGAAAACCCTTAGAATTAATGATAGTTGGATATAATGATGTTCTCTGAATGTTTTGAATGAATATTAACCTGTTGATAATAAAAAGGATGATTTATATCTAAAGAGATAATCTTTATGCATAATGGGCTTAATTTAGGGTTTCATATACCTGAGTATGCATTAATGGGCTTAGAAACCCTAATATAGGAGAATATGTCTTTTAATGGTTTTAATGGTATAAATCTACGAATAAGACAAAGTTATGTTGTTACAAATCCAATTTGAGTATAAAAGATCATTCATGTGGATAATTTGGAATTAGGGTTTCCTAGTATATAATAGTGAAATTAATGATAAATTAGGGTTTGATAACCTAAAAGATGTGAAATATAGTAATTAGGGTTCCTTTGAGAATTGAACTATAATTCTTTGTTGAGTTGTCAATTCAAAGGAACCTGAACATGATAATTGGCCTTAATAATCATTTCATGACTTAAAAGGATAAAGATGCTAGTTTTAGTGTAAAAGAGGCATATTGGACTTAATTGACTTTTAATTGTGCCTATGATGTTGAAATTAGGGTTTGTGGACTAAAAGACCATTAAAAGTGATAAATGCATAATGAAGGCTAAACCCCTAATAAAACCCTAAAGTTGGCCTAGAAATCATAAGGTGGAATCCAAGTTGATCTTGAGAATGCTTTGAATAAAATAATGACACTCGAATGTTATGCATTATTTTCAAGATATTGTTGATTGCTTGTTTGATTGTATTGAATGTTAATGTATGGACATCAAGTTACTCTAGATCAGGTATGTGGTTATGCTTATGGTTAATTGCTTTAGTTTCACGATGATTCTCGGATGTTTTATCGGTTGCCTGAAAATAACTGCTTGGATGACTTTTATTTCATGCAACTGTAAAGTGACTATGATTATCACCATAAATGTATATACATGACTGGATCAGATCTTGGTCCTCCTCTGTGGCTTTGCTAATGATGAAAAGGGTAGTCTAGTACATGGCCTACTTGTTAAGTAGGACATCAGGTTATCATGAGTTAGAAATTGGGCTACCCACGTGTAGTGCCATGAGACTCTTTAGCACACCACGAGTTAAGGAGTGGGCTACCTATGGGTAGTGCCATGTGACTCAACCCTAGAAATCGATTCACCTATTAGGCAGGATCATGAGGGGTTTAATGGGGATCTACCATAAGGAAGGTAGCATCCAGATGCACTACTGGGACATCGTAGAGGCTAGGGTATGTATGGATTGAGAAGTTATGTTTAAAACGTAAAGTTGTTTGTTAAATTATGATTGACTACAATATGTTGTTACAGTTAATTTCTTGATTATTGTTTCCCCCACATACCGACATATTCTTTTATGCTGACCGAAGTTTTGTTTGTCGGTGGTTTAGGTACAAGTTTGAAAAGGACAAACAGTAACGTGGCATATGTTTAATTAAATAAGAATTAAAGTACAAATGAGGAATAGTTAGAATAGACTCCAGGTGTGGATAGAAGTAGATATCCAAGTTTTTGAAAAAGGTATGCAAAGTTTTATTTTTTTCCAACTTTCAGTTTAGTCTCGGTAGAATTTAATAATTATTACTGATTATTTGTCAAACCTTTGATCTGGGAAATTGGGATAACGCCTTTGACCTCTTGGTCTCCCTTAATTGAGGGTTACCAGGAGGCGGGGTCATTAGATTTGGTATCAGGCCATAGGTTCCTCTTTTAATCTTTAATAATTATTAAATTTTACAAACTCTGTCGAACCCAAGGGAGTTATTAGAGGATTTTCTGAAAGATAGAGGTGTCTAGAAAAGAATCATGTCCGGGGGCTGGCAAGATTTTCCTCCGCACCGCTAGTAGGAATACGATGACTCCCAGATTTGTGTGACTGCCTGGCCAATGTCTCATGATTTGACTCGAAATAAGATACCTTTAGGACTCTCTCATCTTGTTCATCTCTTCTCAACTCAAAATGCTATTAAGGATTTTAAGGATTAGGGTTTTCTCTCTTTTCCTCAACCTCTTGAGGTATGGGTAAATTTGATAAGGTTTAAGGAATCCTCCACCAAATTAATGAAAAGCATGTAAATAAGATGTCATGGACATAAGCTGAATAGTTTAAGCATAAACTAAAGATTAGTTGCATGCTTAGGTCGTATGACATGTGTTATCATGCCCTCAGGGGAGACCTGAGGTTAGATCTTCTTGTCCGGAGGATGAATAGAGATGGTTAGACTTGGAGGTAGAGACCTCCATTATAAGTAGAGACCTGGCGCATCCTCTGAGGATGATGCTAACCCTAACCCTAAGTGGTGGTTAGAGAGAGATGGCATGATGAGATGGAAGTTTTGAATCCCTATGATAGTTTGAGCCGTGTGAGGTTGGCTGGCCTAGTACCTTTGGCAACCCAACCCTGGGAAGGGTCATGCATGTTAAGGTGAAGGATAACTCCTTCATTGATGAGGTTAGTGCTGACCATATAGAAACCCTATGGGCTTATATGAGCATGGTATAGTATGCACCTTGAGTACATCAGTAGTGCTGGTAGTAGGTAAAAACCTTGGCCAGAAAGACATGCTGGATATCTTATGAGATAAGCATAAAGAGCTATGGATAATCTTGAGTGAACGTAGGTTTCACCCATGTAGGTGCATACATGTGAGCTTGATCCACCTTCATGGAGAGAGGACATCTAGTAGTAAGGCTTTTGTAGGATTAGCTCTAGAGAGAGAGCAGGATCCAAGCAAGAAGGCTGTAAGCTTAGACTCTGAGATATGAGGAACAGTGGGGAGTTGAGGATGATATGACATAAGTGGATGATAGCGGTTGCCTCATGCTTAATCCCTGGAGGCTGATGATATCTTGGTTGCCTTTAGAGGAACCAAACCCTAGAGAGAAGATGAGGCTGCTAGTACCTATGTGCAGATGATATAGGTGCTTACCTTCTAGGGATAGGAAGAAGAGTTCCTTAGACCCTGAGGAGGTTTAGTAACAAGTTGTAAGGCCTTATACCTAGTTGGTTGTCCTTGATGAGGTCTCAACTCTGAGATGTTGCTTGAGTATAAGGATAACATGAAGTGCATGCCGTACCCTATACATGCTTGGTTCGTGGTTAGAAGGTTGAGCAGGAAGTTGGACATTAGAAAAGTGAACCTAGGGTTCTTAGACCTAAGAGGGGAAGTAGTGTACCTGATGCTCATGATGGGATTTGAGTTCTATAGATTCGAGCATGGCACTCCTCATGTTGAGGAATGAGAACAAGTATGACCAAGCATAGTTTAGTAGGTGGTATGCTTGTGCCTTAGTATCTTGCTAGGGCTAAGCATGCTCATGTGAATGTAAACCCTAGACATAAGGGCGTTTGTGATATTTGTTATCAAGTTGCAGTTTCCTCCCATCCTGGGAGAGGGACCCTTTTGTAGGGTGTATATCATCTTTTTTGGTTTGAGGTAACCTAATGAGGTCTCATAGGATCTTGAGAAGCTAACTAAAAAGTGCATAGTATGAGAATGAACCTATAGACCCATAGATAACCATCTCTAAGTGCATGTGGATGTGTTACCATGGAGGTACCCAGTGTGGGGCCTGGCCAATGAAGGTAAGCCACCATGACCCCTATGAAAGGATGTAAGTCAGACCATGATGCTGAGAGAGATGATGAAGACTTGGGTAAGATTTCAAGATAGATATGTGCTATGTTTAGATCCTAAGTCTATCCTAGGGTCAGGTAGGGATAAGACCAATGGGAGTAGGAGTTTCCTGATTCCCTAGTTGCACATGACCATAGGGTCGGGAGGTAACATCTATCATTGTCTGAGGGCCATGTGTTAGGAGATTGATCACCTTCATGAACTCATGGGACCCAAAGGGCAAATGAAGAGGGCACTCTCTGATGCATAATGGAAGAGGGATGACCCCAAAAGTGTCGAAACCCTACAGACCTAGAGGAGATGACCAAGGATGGTATGATGACCCAAGTGGGTTCGAGACCAGAGTTCCATGGAAGTAACCCTAATGTCGAGATGTTCATGATGTAGAGACATGGGATGAACGTTTCCAATTAGATCTAAAGGTGTATTGGCGATGTGGTATGTACCATCTCTACTCCTAGAAAATGAAGAACTTTGTGTTTGGACGACCGCCAAATGCTTATTTTCCTCATGTTATGGGAGTGAGAGATAGGACTGTACACATGTCATACACCAATGATAAAGATGATGTGAGTGGAAACATTGTTGTGAGGTATGAGGACAGAGATAATAATGTACCCTTGTGGAGTTTATAATATGTGGATGGTTTACAAACATCAAGAGAACTAAGGTAGTCATCTTATGAGGATGTTTTTATCATGAGCTATGTGGAAGATATGAGCTATACACGGTTGAGTTCGATAACCACGAGGATGAGCTCTGAGTTTTCTTGATGAAGATAGACTTGGAGTTTGAGATGAGATAATAAGTGAAATATATGGAGGTGTATGCCTTCAACATTACCTAACACATAAGGATTGGAGGTGGTAATGGATGCTCTTATTGAGAGATAGCTATCCAGCTTATCTAGTTGACAGGCTGGAAGAGGGGGTTAAGTGAACCCTAAGTTTGTGAGATATGTTTGGCTAACACTCATATGTAACGATATCCGTTAACTAAGTTAGTGGTTGCTTGGTTAGCCAACCTAGGGCTTGTAGTGATAGAAAGATGGTTGTAGAACCTCAGATGCACTTCTATGGAAGAGAAGGTGATGAAACCCCGACTAGAGTGTTCTAGGGTTTCCGAGGAATCAAGCTTTAGGAATCATGACATATAAGAAATCATGATTTTAAGTTCACCATACACCGTGGTACTACTTAGATAATACGTGGTAGAATTACTTGGATGCCTAAGATGAAAAGTGTACAAAGATGCATGCGGCTTGTCGCCATGCCTGCTAGGAGGTGAAGGATGAACACAAATAACCAAGTGAGTTGATATAGAAGATAAAGAGTCCTCGAGAGGGAATGGGAGTTCGTCTTTATGGATGTTGTGGTAAGTCTCCCATGGACCAAAGAAGGTCAAGATGCAATATGGGTTATGGTAGATCGCCTTACCTAGATGACATGATCTAAGAGAAAGAGAGAATATTGTCGGGAGACAGATCCGGTTGAACTACATGTAAGAGAGATGGTTCAACTGTACCATAATACAAGTTCAAAGGTTCTTGAGTATGACCTAAAGGTTTACTTCCATGCGATGGAAGTAGGTACATGAAGAACTCAATATTAGTACAGTATATCACCCCTAACTAATGGTTAGTATGATCCACACTAGAGGGTCTGATGGGAGCATGTGTGCTCATTCTGGGTGATACATGGAGACAACTTTGTCCTATGAAAGATGTGATGTTAACCACCATAGCCAGTATCGGGATGTAAGAAGCTCTGTAAGGGAGGTTGTGTCGGTCACCGCTTCATTAAGATGATGTTGGTAAAGGGATGTCGCGAAGGTCAGAAAAAGACCACATTGTGTGCAGATAAAGTTGCTTTGATCATGCAATGGCTGAAAAAAAGCCCAGGGATGACATGAGTCATGAGCTAATGCAAAGTAGACTGACATGCAATTCAGTGTGGGAGAATATGTGATATGAAAATATGACCCCTTTGAGCTATAGCTGAGAAAGCAGAGTCCCCGATACATGGGTCCATTTGGGATGGATTGGTGGAGATGGTTATGTTTAGCCTTACCCCTCAGGATAATGTGATGTGTGATGAGTTCCATGTGTCCGATTTAGAGTACTATGTGAGGTACCCGGGCCATGTGCTGAGCAATGAACCTAGTAAGCCCAAGGGAGGCTGACATGCCCTGAGTCACCTGTGAGGATTCTAGATGCTAAGGTGAAAGAACTCAGAGAAAAGAATATGTGATGATAAATGTTCTTTGGAAGCGCCATGGATGGGGTAAAGCCACATAGGGGTCAATGATGGACATGGAAAAGTCTTATCCTGAATTGTTTATTTGCTTGATGGAATTTTGAGGACAAAATTCTTATAAGAGGGGAAGGATGTTACAACCCCAAATTTGCATGTGTTTTCATAATTGAAATGTATTGATTTTATGAATTTGGACTTAATTGAAAAGGTTGCATGCTTTGCTTCAAAGAAGGGATTTCTTTGCAAAATCTCCCTTTTGATAGGATATCGTGGTTCCTATTAGTATATTAATCCAATAATGGATGTAAAAGAGAAGAAAAGAAGAAAAGTCCAAATAATGGAAAAAGATAAAAGATAATGGATATTAAGAAAAGTATTCTTGAGAAATACATAGAAATCACTAGAAAGTGGCATTAATGGCCACAATTGAATAAATTTCATTTACATATGTTTTCTAATGGAAGAAATAGGAAAATAGGAAAAAGGAAATAAAGGATAAAGAGAAATCCTTGAAAAGAAATCTTTTAATAAAAAAAATAAGTAAGATAATGAGAAATAATGGATGTGGAAGCATCTAGAAGGATAATAAGCATCCTTCAAAAAGTATTTCGAAATATTAAGGTTCCTTAAGGTCCAAGGAATCCAAGATAAAAATTTAATAGCAAAGGAAAAAGAAAATAGGTGAGAAATATACATAATTGAGTAATATCTTCCAACTAAATAAAAGACACGTTTTCTTTTAGATAATGAACCCAAATTTATCATGATGATAGATTAAGTTATCAAGGACTTTCCTTTAAAATTTGGTATTAATTGGATAATCAGTTTGAGAGTTATGAATTTTACAAAATCTCCTAAAATGGAAAAGATAAAGGAAATAAACGATTTTCCAATTTAACTGGAATTAGTTGTTTTGGGCGCGTGAAACATGGGCCATCATATCTGAGATCCGATGGTGGCTGCTCGTCGCCAACCTTGAGCCAAAAAGGGAAACTGGGAACAACGTTTCAAATCAAATTTCTTAAATTTCTACCTCTCTAATCCACGATCATTTTTGGAAACTCTCCCAATGTCTTTGGGAGATCAAAACAAACCCACACATCTATGGATCTCCACTGTTTCATGAGGAATCGAATTTTCCCTAAATCCCAGTCGGATTGGGAGGTCCATTAATGGAAGGGCACTACCCCCTTGCCTATATAAAGGTTATCAGTCTCCTCTCACAAACTCAGAGCAGGCAAAGAAGTCGCCAAATCTCTCCACGGAACCCGATTTCACCCACGCCATCCGTTCCTCCTTCCCGCAGCCGGTGGAACCAGGCAAGAAGAGAGGGTTGGGCGGTTGTTCTTCTCCGGCCTCCTCGCAAAGCCGTCGGGGGAAGGGTTGGCCATCATCGGGAAGGGCAGGTTGTCCTGTTTTTCTGCTGAAGCAGGGGAGCCGGGACTCCCTGTTTGTACGGGTGTCCGCGAGGAAGAAGAAAGGGGAAGGCTCGGACCGGGTATCTAGTTAGGTGGATCTAAAGGGGGATCCACGAGCAAGGGATTGCAAGAAAAGGAAATTAAAGTACATATGGCGCTCTCCGATTGGCCAATGGGAGGTGATTTTGTGAAAATCTTAATTAATTATTGTTAACTCAGATCTGGACATGTTATATATGAAAGTTGATTAGAAAAATGCAAGGAGTGAAATAAAAATATAATTGAGGTCTAAATATTCTTTCAATTTGAAAAGTGTATACAGTTATCATCATTAATGGTTTAATTAAAGGAAAGCCCTTAGAATTAATGATAGTTGGATATAATGATGTTCTCTGAATGTTTTGAATGAATATTAACATGTTAATAATAAAAGGATGATTTATATCTAAAGAGATGATCTTTATGCATAATGGGTTTAATTTAGGGTTTCATATACCTGAGTATGCATTAATGGGCTTAGAAACCCTAATATAGGAGAATATGTCTTTTAATGGTACAAATCTATGAATAAGATAGAGTTATGTTGTTACAAATCCAACTTGAGTATAAAAGATCATTAATGTGGATAATTTGGAATTAGGGTTTTCTAGTATATAATAGTGAAATTAATGAAAATTAGGGTTTGCTAACCTAAAAGATGTGAAATATAGTAATTAGGGCTCCTTTGAGAATCGAACTATAATTCTTTGTTGAGTTGTCAATTCAAAGGAACCTGAACATGATAATTGGCCTTAATAATCGTTTCATGACTTAAAAGGATAAAGATGATAGTTTTAGTGTAAAAGAGGCATATTGGACTTAATTGACTTTTAATTGTGCCTATGATGTTGAAATTAGGGTTTGTGGACTAAAAGAGCATTAAAAGTGATAAATGCATAGTGAAGGCTAAAACCCTAATAAAACCCTAAAGTTGGCCTAGAAATCATAAGGTGGAAACCAAGTTGATCTTGAGAATGTTTTGAATAAAACAATGACACTTGGATGTTATGCATTATTTTCAGGATATTGTTGATTGCTTATTTGATTGTATTGAATGTTAATGGATGAACATCAAGTTACTCTGGATCAGGTATGTGGTTACGCTTATGGTTAATCGGTTTAGTTTCACGTCGATTTCCGGATGTTTTATCGATTGCCTGAAAATAACTGCTTGGATGACTTTTATTTCATGCAACTATAAAGTGACTATGATTATCACCATAAATGTATATACATGACTGGATCAGATCTTGGTCCTCCTCTGTGGCTTTGCTAATGATGAAAAGGGTAACCTAGTATAGGGCCTACTTGTTAAGTAGGACATTAGGTTATCATGAGTTAGAAATTGGGCTACCCACTTGTAGTGCCATGAGACTCTTTAGCACACCACGAGTTAAGGAGTGGGCTAACTATGGGTAGTGCCATGTGACTCAACCCTAGAAATTGATTCACCTATTAAGTAGGATCATGAGGGGTTTAATGGGGATCTACCATAAGGAAGGTAGCATCCAAGTCTACTGTAGGGACAACGCAGAGGCTAGGGTATGTATGGATTGAGCAGTTATGTTTAAAACTTAAAGTTGTTTGTGAAATTATAATTGACTGCAATATGTTGTTACAGTTATATGCCTAATTATTATTTCCCCCACATACTGGCATATTATTTTATGCTGACCGACATTTTGTTTGTCAGCGGTTTAGGTACAAGTTTGAAAAGGAAAAACAGTAAAGTGGCATATGTAGAATTAAATAAGAATTAAAGTACAAAGGATGATTAGTTAGAATAGACTCCATGTGTGTATAGAAGTAGATATCAAAGTTTTTGAAAAAGGTATGCAAAGTTTTTTTTTCCAGCTTTTAGTATAGTCTCCATAGAATTTAATAATTATTATTGATTATTTGTCAAACCTTTGATCTGGGAAATTGGGATAACGAGTCTACCTCTTGGTCTCCCTTAATTGGTGGTTACCGGGAGGCGGGGTCATTACAAACATTGTAGAAGTGGCAAACTTGCACATCAACCTCTATACTGGTTAAATTGCAATTTGCACCAAACCTCTTCAAAAAACACTAGCATAAAGTAACAAGCTGAAACAAGTAACACAGACCTCCAACATGCCCTAATTACATCTTATATGATTTGAGCAAGGTGCTAAGCAACATGCTTAAGAAAAACAAATAGGGTTAGCCCAAAACCAAGGTAAGGGTCCTTACAAGTCATAAACCTCTAATGAGGATTTAGCCCCCAAATTCTAGGCAAAAAGAGATGGATACAACTCATGCATCATATCTTCAAACATCCACACAGCTCCTTGAGTTCAGGGTACTGTCACAAAACTTGACCGTCATACTATTCTTGCTTCTAAGATCAACACAAGATATGTTGCATAAGACATCTATTTGACTTATCCTTTTCTATTATTGGTTGTAACATCAGCCCTATATCAGGTGATACTTTCTTAGCCATGGAATCACTATACATATTTATCCAACTCATGTATCACCTCCTCATCGTATAACATCGCATGATAAGGTTCTTGATTATGAGAGTTTATCATACCCTTCTCAATCTTAACATGTCTCTTCCAAAGAAATACTAGAGATACATTCTCTCATCCACTTGGAACTACAAATAATATCATGCTTCCATTATGCCACCATGGTCTACTGCCTCAACACTAATCTTGCTTCCACCAACTGTCCTTCCCCCATACTCATTATCAGTTGTACATCCTCCTGTCATAAGAATAGGCCACTTATCCAAGAAAACTATCTCAGAGGTAACTCAAGATGATATATGTCGCCTTAACTGACATGAGTAGGGAGTGAAAACCCTACTTATCCATTTATAGACAAGTCACAATCTTCTTGGAATCTTTCTTATGTGCAAACTGGATAGGAGTACTCCAAGGAATTACACTCAGCTTGATGAATTTCACCAAAGAAGATCTCACAACTGTCTCTTCAACATATGCCTCCTTGTCAATGTTATTTTTATGTGGAGCATAAGGACCTAAAATGTGAAATCCATATTATAGTTTGGGTACTTGCATCCAGATTGATCCAAAGTCAACCTTTCCAGGTAACCAAACACCTTATACATCTTCTCAAATGGTATGTTCTCATTCTCCCATTCAACTGGTACTACTTGAATACTATGATTCCTTACCTTGGTATCCATCACACGTGTATGAAACACATCACATCCCTATCAAATCCACCTTCCATTTTTTTACCCAAACCAAACATGTCAAAAAGATCTTTCTTTCATCTTAAGGCATCTCCTTTCACAGATATCCCCATCTCAGAAAAAAGCCCAAGAACAATTGATACATACCAGAGTATCCATCTTATGAACATCAAGGACCACTTAACTACCACATCCCCGATGGGACAAAAAACAAGGGAACATATTCCTCTGATTACTACATCATTACTAGGGTTTGTTGATTATGGTGAAGGGATCATCACTTCCTTCGATTATCTTACAAGTTTCAAACTGTTAATGTATCGTCTTAACTTGTCTCATCTTGGTTTCCTTTCCATTATCATAGGAACTATTGAGAGGATTACATGCCATTACTCTTTCTTTGATTATTTTTCTTAATGTTTTATGAATATCCCCTTGTGTTACCATATTTTTCATCTTTACATCA
This sequence comes from Alisma plantago-aquatica, assembly GCA_963693085.1. Taxonomy (NCBI): domain Eukaryota; kingdom Viridiplantae; phylum Streptophyta; class Magnoliopsida; order Alismatales; family Alismataceae; genus Alisma; species Alisma plantago-aquatica. Next base: position 1,325,989,211 of record OY856412.1, on the reverse strand, counting down.
TGTAAGGTTCAGTATTCTTTACATATTATTTATTGATCATTCCCCAAGTATCCCATCACATATCATGAGGATTACATCTCACATCTTTACATTTTCCCAGGTTGGTCTGAGAAGAACTCAGGTTCCATCTTATTCAAGAATTTCCTCCACTTTATGTGAATTTTACACCCTGACTTACTTTATTAGTGCAAGTTCATCTGTCTTTTTCTTCATGTATCTCTTGAGATTATATCTTCAAGAACATTTCGTATTATAATTACACTTAGATTTAGGTTTCATGGTGTTGTATTTTTTTTTCATCACCAAACATTCAAGTTTTAGTGACTTACGGTTCAATTCTTGTCTCTTTTCATAGTAGAACATCATAACTTCCAATTTTTATGCTCTTTAGATTGTCCCAAAATGATTACTTGATCATGGTAATCAAAGAGAAATCAATCTAAGAGTTCCATACTTACCTTTTTCTTTAACATTTGAATACCTGGCCAGGGCACTCAAGTACTGAGATTAGGTAGTATGCACCATATTTTATATCACGTTCTTATCTTAGACACCAACCTAGTCCTAGTCCTAGTGTCCCTATAGACTCAGTGAAACTAGAGCTCTAATACCACCAAATGTGACACGTGGTGACACCCATTGTCATATAAAGCGAGATTACTCAAAACTTAAACCACGATCAACCATTAACAGTGAATTACCAAAAATATCAGGAAATTAAAACCGATTTGCAACAAGCACCATGAACTAAGATTTTTTACACAAGAACCAAAAATTGTATTTCATAATTTATAATCAAGGTGTTACATCATCACATTCCAAACATCTGGATACATAAGATAACAGTTCCACATATATATGCATACTAACAGAGGCACACCATTCAAAAACCACATATCAAACATCATGTCTACAAACATATCGATAACACCCCCAAGGACTTGAGCGTACAAGGATGACACATATGACTCTATTACTAGACACTATCCATATACCATGTTCTCCATGTGTAGTTTTCTTCTCGTATTATCTTCAACCACATGATCTTTAAACTCGGCATGCACAACCACCTAAAAAGTTTGTTAACCAATGGGGTGAAACACACAGTCGTAGTAAGATATATAACTCTCCACCAACTCTATTATTATCACAGATAACTAAGCAGATATATTAAAATACTGAGTTGATTGAACATGATTAACCAAATGACATGTATCTCATGGATGAAGTAACTAGAGCAATAACATGCACTTGCCAATGAACAATAGAACAATTAATAATTTAAAAGGAATATGAAGAACATGTATAATGGTTACAAACTAAATAGTATAAGATCAAGGAAAGGCTTCATCCAATGTTTTCTTGTTTGATCCTATGTGTGCACACTACATGGCTAATAGTGAGTTACGACCACAACTACACTCTTCCAGGATGTGGCTTACAGTCAATCCTGTGATGTAGAGTATGGAGTTGCAGTCAAAAGCTACACTCTACCAGGTGTGGCATGATGCCATTCTCATGATAGATATACATTAATGACACAAGGAGATACCTCGACTTGCACCCTGCATATTCAACAATATGCGTTCTGAGTTAAACTCGTTTCACCATTCAGAAAATGCTAACACAGAATGGATCTATGGCACTTGGCAAGCTACACTATTAGATTTCACTCAATTAATTAGACCCATTTAAACATCTTTAAGCTTCAAACAATTTACAACATATAACCTCTAAACAAGATCTACATAAACATGGCATTACTCATCAACTGAACATATTGAATCACATTAAGTGTGATCTCATCACATCATGTCTCTTTATGCTTATTATTCACCATATGTCCATCACAAGGACTGATGTCCATCACAAGGACCAATGTCCATTAGATCATAACCACCATAGCTCATACTTGGCTATGCACATCAATTAGTAACACCTGCATGGTTAGAAACTGATAACACGAAGGCAATGCATCATCAACATCATAGGACTACATATCTTAAGGTAACAACCCCTCATCTCATAACTGAGGAACCCATCACATCACAATGGTGATTCAGATGATCTCATTATGCCTGATTGGTATATTGGTATTACTCATACCACCTCACTTATGACACATTGCTTTTGTCACATTACTGGTACTTGCCATAGCAATAATTATCTATTATATTCATAGAGAGAATATGTTTGTTTAAACACCTTTAGCTACAGGCAATCCAAGCATCATAGGATTTCTAATCTAAGGTTAGGCTTCATACTAATTTCACATAATGTTGCTAAACATCATTCTACTTCGCATGCACTTCCTCTCATAACTGGAGTGTATAAGAGTAAGAATTAATTAGTGTAACCAAGTATGCACATTCACATTTTTATAATTCTCGAGTTTCCTTTTTAAAGTTCATAACCAAAGCTTGCTATTATTTAACCATCTTCATAGTACATACAAGTCATAACACATGATTAACCCATTAGGTTATAGCCATGTATTTAAGAGGGAAAGATGCCATGCTTCCTATTATACTCACTTAACATTATAGCCTATCTTTCAAGTTAGGGAAAATTTCTTCACATTGAGCCGATTAGGGTTACAATTCATGGTTACACCACCAAACCCTAAACACACTAAAACCCATTTTCCTAATCCAAAAAGGTTTGAACAACATTAGGTAGATATGAAACTCTTATCGTCCCCTCAGTACCAGTTATCCCACATTATAACTCCATGTGTGTATTATCTTTATCAAGTTATGTACAATTTACAATAGTTCATTATAGTAACATTTTGACCATTGCACTAGTGGTATGCTTCAACATTAGGTGTCCCATGTATTATAACTTCTTACAAATCACTAATCACATATCATACCAAGGAGAGTCGAACCATAAGCTACACAACTAGAGGGTATCACTTCAAGCTATCCACAAAGAACCTATCAAGGCATTAGACTTGTTATACAATTTCTAGACCAAGGTTGCCACCATGTATTTCAACAACACTTATCACCACCCTCATGTGTATACACATTGTATATCATTAACTCTACTCCACAAGTTAAGATTATATTAAAAGGGAATATAGAAGACACTTGCCATGATTTATAACCTTTCCTTAAGATGAGAACATGAGTCATATTATTCCATAATTAAGGTTATTATATGGAGATGCTTCCATTAAACCCTACAACCATTATTCCTCACTTAGTTGAAGATTTAAGTCTAGGTTCTTCAATTAGGGGTGAACCACTCATAGTATCATCATCCTATGGTGCATTAGGTTTAGGAAAAGTAGCTAAGACAAATCATACGTCATCAATACTACTATCTCTTAAGTTTCATGCCATTCCCACTGCATCATTAGGGTTAGAGTTCTTCTTACTCAATTTAGGGTTTACAAGGTTATATCAACAACCATCTATAGATCATCACTTACTTCATCATTATGAAGCATATTTAGAAGATGTGGAAGAATATTTCTATCATTATTATGGAACATGTAAATAGAGAGAGAGAGTTTGATTTCAACATCATACACATGATTACGCCATAGGGTATCACATCACATCACACCATGTGACCCAAGCATCAATTATATGCATCACTACACATTACATAGGGTATCAGTTAGTGTTAGGGTATCGGTTAACCCTGGATATCGGGAAACCAACGTAAATCAGGTATCGACCTACCAACCTCAAGGTGATTATTGATTTATCATCACTTGGTATCATCTTATCATCTCTTGGTATCAGTTTAATATCACTTAGTATCGGGCACCACAAATGATATCAATTAGAGGTACATAAGAGGTTGTATCATTCATACTATCTCAAAGGTTATCGACCTATGTATCTCTTTAGATATCGACCACCTTCACCACCATGGGATTTTGGCCATACCATCAACTAGGGTATCAGCCAAAGCCTAAAGGGAGGGTACTCCTCACTTCTGATCTAGATGTATCTGGAAAGGGTACATCGGATTGCATGTGTGTCAGATTAGGGTTATCCATGTAGACTTCCATACTCAACTAAAAGCCTCATGATTCAACACTCTTCCTTACTACTCACCACAAGGTCATAACAAGACACATCATGATAGGTATATCAGTTTAGCAAAAGCAAATCAGTTTAGCATGTCAGTTAACATAGCATATTGATTTATTCATCTTTTACCTCAAGTTGACGCTACTAACAAGGCAAAGGAAAAAGTAGTGCAACTTATGGTAGCAACTTCACAAAGTTATATTCTCAAAATAGAACACAAGGCTACCAAATAAAGCTACTAGCAAGCAAGAAATAACGAGCTAAGAACAACTAGCAAGGTAACAAGAATAAAGGTGATAATAACAATAACAGTTTAGAGTTATATAACCAGCCTCAAGAACAACCACCAAGCTCGAAGCTCCAAGGTTAAACTCTAAGCTTCATGATCTGAAGGTAGAAGAACAACCTCCAAAATCAATCTCCACAACACCTCCAAGAATGAAGATATAACCAAGCTTAAGAGAGAGAAAAAGAGAGGAAAGAAGGTACCAAGGTCCATGGCCGAGAAGAAGAAAGAAAGAAAGAAAGTGAGAAAACCATGTCTTACCAAGAAAGAAAATGAAAGAGAGTACCACAAGATTTATAACAATGTCAGTTTAGAGTTATATAAGCCTCAAGAACAACAACCAAGCTCTAAGCTCCAAGGTTAAGCTCCAAGCTTCACGAACTGAAGGTAGAAGAAGATCCTCCAAAATCGATCTCCACAACACCTCCAAGAATGAAGATATAACCAAGGTTAAGAGAGAGAAAAAGAGAGGAAATAAGGTACCAAGGTCCATGGCCGAGAAGAAGAAAGAACGAGAGAAAGAAAGTGAGAAAACCATGGCTTACCAAGGAAGAAGATGAAAGAGAATACCACAAGATTTTGGCTCACCCACCAAGCTCCAAGGGAGAGTGCTCTTCAAGATCAAGGTCAACCACCAAGGAGAGAAAGCAAGGATCACTAAAAGGGTTCTCTTGCATAGGAAGAAAGGGGTATATATACATGGTCGATGAGAGAGAGAGAGAGCAAGGGGAAGGTGTCACCACCTAAAAACCCTAGAAGACACATGTCCAAGAAGAAAATTGACACGTAACACCATGCAACAAGGCGATAGGATAGATTTCTTGCTCACTTGGTGACTAATGAAGGTAAATGTTGATACACTCATCCATCCCCTTCACAAACCGATAGGTATGGAAACCTAGGTCACAAACTGATATGGCACATCTCATAAAATGATATGGTGATCCTCAAGGTACCACTAAACTGATAGGATGTTCCTCAAGACACCCTCAACCGATATCAAGCCTCCTTAAGGCAACCACAAATTGATACCAAGTCTCCTCAAGTATCTTAAGCCTGAGACAACACTATTATGAGCAAAGCACACCTCAAACATGTGCCCAAAACAATAGAAAGGATGTCACCACTCAAGCAAGGCCAAAAAAAGATCCCCAACTCTTTCTATTTCCTCTAGATGATGCCAAGAGAGAGAGCAAACACTCTAGAGGTGGCAGACTTGCACATCAACCCCTGTAATGGGTAAATTGAAATTGGTACCAAACCTCTCCACAAAACACTAGCACTGAACTAAAAAGCTCAAACAAGGAACACAAACCTCCAACATGCCCTAATTACATCATAGATGATTCGAGAAAGGTGCTAAGCAATGTTCTTAAGAAAAACAAATAGGGTTAGCCTAAAACCCAGGTTAAGGCTTTTACAAGTTATAAACCCCTAATGAGGATTTCATCCCTAAAATCCCAGGCAAAAGGAGATGGATACTACTCATGCATCATATCTTCAAACTTCCACACAGCTCCTTGAGGTCAGGGTGATGTCACAAAACTTGACCATGATACAGTTCTTTCATCCAAGATCAACACAAGATATGTGATACAAGACATGTATTCAACTTATCCTTTTCTATTATTGGTTGTAAAATCAACCCTATGTCAAGTGATACTTTCTTATCCATGGAAGTACTATACATACTTATCCAACTCATGTATCACCTCCACATCATATAACATCACATGATAAGGTTCTTGGTTCTGAGAGTTTACCATACCCTCCTCAATCTTAACATGTCTCTTCCAAAGATATACTAGAGATACATTTTGTCAACCACTTGGAACTACAAAGCCTATCATGCTTTTGTTGTGCCACTCTGATTTGCTGCCTCAACACTAATCTTGCTTCCACCAATTGTCCTGCCCGCATACTCATTCTCAGTTGCACATTCTCCTGTCATAAGAAAATGCCACTTATCCAAGAACACTATCTCATAGGTAACTCAAGATGTTATATGTCACCTTAACTGACCCAAATAGGGAGTGGAAACCCTTCTTATCCATTTATAGACAATGAATAATCTTCTAGGATTCTTTCTTACATGCAAACTGTCTAGGAGTACTCCTGGGAATTACCCTCGGCTTGATGAATTTCACCCAAGAAGATCTTGCAACTGTCTCTTCAACATATGCCTTCTTATCAATGTTACGCTTATGCAGAGCATAAACCCATAACATGTGACACCCATATTATAGATGGGGTACTTGCATCCATATTGATCCAAAGTCAACCTTTCCAGGTAACCAAACACCTTATACATCTTATCAAACATTATCACTAGTACATATATCACCTTTAGCGTCAGTTAAATACGACCTTAGAAGTCGGTTCCCAAGTGACACCTAAGTGGGTGACACTAAATGTAGGTGCCTTAAGCGTCAGTTTCACAAGTGACGCCACAAAGTCGTCCCCCAATTGCAAACCCAAAACTTGCGCCAGTAGGGGGACAATATGTGTTGGTTAAAATCCATAACCGACACCAGGTTAGACCATAGGTGTCTATTAGCAACAAAAAACTGATGCTGGAAAAGGATAAAGACGTCGGTTAAATATTTTTCATCGACGAGTTAAGTTTTTGTTGTCGGTTTCTGTTGTTAACCAACATCTATGTTTTGATTTTTTTTTCTTATCAACTTACATGCCTACTATTCGGCTGGTCAGCAGGATGCAAAACCTGCAGTTCAGTTCTAGACTGTAGGTTTACATCATCCATTGATTTCAGCCAACGACATGCCACAAACCTGCAAAATTAACAAGGATGGACAACATTTTTAATATATGGAATGATTCACACACATGTATAAGAACATTTCATATGATTTCATCACACACATGTAGAAACCTTTAGTTTTCATTCACACACATATAGCAACCTGCAGTTCCATTCATTTCATCTCTTTTCACATTCAGACACGTACATGTAGAATTAAATATTCATGTATTCATCTTCAGATAAGACAATTCAGAAAAAAAATCATTCAAACTATATATGTGTGTTTTTGAAGTTTAACATGTCATCAAATATAGAAATAATTATGACAATAAAGTTTAGAAATATCATTCTTTATCATTATCATTGTCATCATTGCCATCAATATTCCAATGATAATAAAAAATTCCCACTACTTGCAAGGCTTTTGCCCATTGTTCTCTTACTTCATTCAATTCTTCCATCGTATAGGGAGTATGTACATCTAATAACTTTTCACCTGTAGTGAAGTCACTGGTTTTAAACACCTACAAAGAGAATGACGTATATATAAATTAATAATATATAATAATGAACACATTAAATTGCATTATTAAATACTAATTTAATAATAGATGTTAATGAATATAAAAAATATGAAAGATTTCTCATGTGAATAATGGCCTTTTCATTACGTCTCCATATAATGAGTCTAATTTCTTCTCTAAAGGATCTAGACAATAAACAGTCCACGTCTTGGGGACAATAACCAGTAACTCCCAATGTTTATCACTAGAGGTAAGAAAGTTAAAAATTAATAACTCAAAATCCACAATAAAAATGTAATTTTCTTAAGTCCAAATTATAAGCAAAGTAAACTTACTCAACATTGAATGGAGATATTATAACCGACTTCTTTTTTTACGAAAACATTCAAAACTAGCAGAGCAGTATGAGGCAACTGATGAAGGATCTTTATCTACAAGACTGATTAAAGATGGAACTAGAAATCCCACATGCGAAAATGAAAAATCTTTACAGACTGTGTGTAAGTGGCTGCAAAACATGTATTACATATGCATTAATATATAAGAAACCAGACCACCATATATAAAACAAGGTATATGGATATATAAACAAGATCTCACCATATCCATAGCTCTACCATAGATGTATTCAACCAATCATAATGAAACAACTCCAAAATATCTTGTAAATATTTGGTTATTATATGATTCTCCTACAACATCCACCAGAATAGAAACATTTATAGGAGAATTTGGGTCATGTTTGCCTATCCATACTTCCATACCCTTACAATTAGGACCTAACGAGTCGTATAGGTCACTTGGAAGCCAACTAGGTACTTTCGGAAGAGGTGGAGGTGGAGGCAGAGCTGTAGCGGGTTTCTTCCTTTTGACCTATAAATATAATTTCAGATCAATTGACTAGCTCGTAGATACATGCTAATAAATTAACATAATGTAAATTTACCATACAATATCAGTATAGACAACATCTTCTTTGGGCCACAATATCACTCCACCTTATGCTTCACCAAGCGTTTCAGAATCTGGGTGGGCATATGGCAATAGATGATGCCTCCACAGGTGGAGTACAAGTCTCGGGTTCACACGAACCGCACCAACTAGAATTGGAGTGCCATGAAACATGCCCCCTGGAAGGGGTGGGTAAGCCTCGACCTCTGCAATGATAAATTCTTTGCTTTTTATATGACATGGCTTCAAACCCTACAAATTTATGTAAAGTATTATATACATATATACATAAACATATCATCTTGAAAAGACTAGCTACTATTTCATAAAAGTACTTACAACGGACGTGCTAGGTGGTGGGTCTAAAGGATTACTCCCTACCACCTCTACAGTAGAAGAAGAGCGGCACGCCATAGGTACTGTCGGAGTGGTAGTCTGAGACGTCTGCCACTTGCTCATTGCTTCATGGAGTCTCTTATTAAGTGCTTCCACTACTCTCCTATCAATTAACTCATCTACCTATACATGTATAAAAGAAACACTAGCTTTTTATTATTGAATTCCCTTTTGCAATAACATTCTAAAAAAAGAATATGTTACCTCATCTTTTGAAAATCCCGCTTTTGGGACATGTTTGCGCCGTGATGGCCCAAAGAATGCTTTTATGCCCACACCAGTACATGCACCCCTAACACGTCCGGGATGCTCTAGGTTACCAGGAGCAACTGTCAATTCATCCCTTGTGCCCTTAGGGATGAACTTGCCTTGCTTCCTCTGCTCGTGAAGCTCCTGCCAATCTCCAATAGAAATTGGTAAGTAAACATAATAATCAATATTGATTGCTCTGAGAGTTGAATTTTACCATTTTTGCAGCCGCCTCAGCAGTTGCAGGTTTGGTTATATCTCCTTTCTTGGTTTGCCTCCCAGCTATCCACACAACATGGCGAGGTAGAGGTGCGGGAGTAGTAGTAGAGGACTCCCCAGTCTCCTGAGTAGTAGCCTCTAATATTGTGATCTTTTATCAATTAAAATTCCTTCAGTGTGATCTCCGCACACATACAAGTCATCGTTAACTTCAATATTTGGTGTTACAACCCAACTGAGAATGGACTGGAGTCATCATACTTATCATAGTACTCTTCTTCATCTATAGGATCTTCAATGAACTATTTTTTACCATGAAGAACGACTGACCATTTATCATTTACAGGATGATTGATATAAAATACTTGTTTCTCCTGTGATGCCAATATGAATGGTTCACCCTTCTCACCAATCTTTTCAAAGTTCACTAATGTGAAACCCAATTCATCCACTATAACTCCTTTGGTGTTATCAACCCAATTACATTTAAAGAACAAAATTCTGAAATCTACGTAGTCAAACTCCCATATGTCTTCAATGAAACCAAAATATGACATTTTAGCTTCACGTGGACTCTTATCCTTTGCACTTGCAAAAGACAATGAAGACTCTTGAAGGGTGACACCACTATTTTGGTCGACACTCTTATCATCTTGACGCTTTGTGTAATATGCAAACCCATTTATGTCAAACCCTTCAAAAGACAAAACATTCAATTTTGGTTTAAAGGTGAGACATTTGATAGTTTCAGCACAATTATTTGGTGTTTGAGATAGTTGATGTAAGACTTTATCTTTAAACCACTTAATAAATGTCTTATTATGCTCTCTAGCAAGCCACATTGAATTGGCTCGAGGATATTGTTTCTTGATGAAATTTGTATGTTCCTCAATATAAACACTCGCTTCATCTATGTTGTTTAAAATATACAAGTGACCTTGTTCCAACTGCTCATGGATTATTACTTTCATCCGTGATCCCAAAATTCCTTTGCCAAAATACTCCTCAATATTCTTGTCATTAACAGGAGTGTCATTACCACTCAGAAAGTCATTGCAAAAATCCATAACCTCTCTCGCCACAGAACCCCCAATAATACTCCCTTTAGGTTGATAACAATTTCAAACATCACCTTCAAAAATGCACATGTATCATTCAAAGGGATACATCCAATGAAAGAAAATTGGTCCCAACATTTTCACTTCCCCAGTCAAGTGGACAACAAGATGTACCATGATATCAAAGAACGAAGGAGGAAAATACATCTCAAGCTGACATAGGGTAACAACCACTTCTCTTTGCAATGTATCGAGAGTATCATGGTCAATAACTTTGTTGCACAAAATGTTGAAAAAGAAACAAAGTTTGGTGATTGCAAACCTTACATGCTTTGGCAATATAGATCAAATTGCCACATGCAATATTTGTTGCATTAGAGTGTAACAATCATGAGATTTAAGACCTATCAACTTCAGGTCTTTCATTGATACCAATCTACAGATGTTGGATGAGTAACTCTGTGGCACCTTAACATTTACCAACAATCACAAAAAGCTTTCTTCTCCTTTCTAGACAACGTGTAACAAGCAGGAGGTAAGTACGTTCTCTGATTGCTACTAACGACTTCTGTTAATTTTGTCCTTATTCCCATTTCATGTAGGTCCATTTTGGATTTTATCCCATCTTTAGTCTTACCTGGAATATTCAACAGAGAACCAATGATGCTATCACATACATTTTTCTCAACGTGCATGACATCGATACAATGCCTGACTGCCAAAGAAATCCAATAAGGAAGATCCCAAAATATTGACTTCTTCTTGAATAAAGATTTGTCACTCTGTGTGGCCATGGTAAAATGCGTTCTCTTACCAAATTCATTGACAAAGTCTTTTACTCTTTCATAAACAACATCCCCTGGTATAGGTTTAGGTGCACTCTGTTCCTCATTCTGTCCATTGAACGCTTTACACAACCTACGATACAGATGGAATTTTGGAAGAAACCTTCGATGACCAAGATATATAATCTTTCCGCCATGTTTTAGTCATATTGAATCAATGTTATCTTCACATATAGGACACGCTTTAGATCCTTTGACACTATATCCAGAAAAATTCCCATATGTTGGAAAGTCATTAACAGTGCAAAACAACATAGCATGCAAATGAAATGTCTCTCTTCGTGAAGCCTCATAGGTAATCACAACTTCACCCCAGAGTTTCTTTAAGTCATCAATCAGAGGTTCAAGATAAACGTTGATATCATTTCCAGGTTGTTCAGGGCCCAATATCAACAACGACATCATAACATACTTATTTTTCATACACAACCAGGGAGGAAGATTCTATATAACAAGCATAACTAGCCAAGTGCTATGTTGGCTGCTCAATGTCCCGTATGGATTCATACCATCTGTACAAAGCCCAAGTCCGAGATTCCTAACTTCTTCACCAAATTTAGGGTATAATAAATCAATTTTCTTCCTCTGTAGGGAATCAAACACATGTCATAGGATCCCATAATTATTTTCTTAAAATCTGCATGCCACCTCAAATCTTCACATCTATCAGATTGGCAAACAAGCGTTGAAATCGTGATACTATAGGTAGATACCACATCACCTTGGCAGGAGAACCAGTTTTGGACTCCCCTGAAGTCGTCGTTTTATACCTTGACGCACCACATTTTGGAAAATCTTTCAAACCCACATAGTCCTTTTGAAATAATACATAATCATTCAGGCATGCGTGTATCTTCTTGGCCTCCATTCCCATTGGGCACAACAATTTCTTTAACTGGTATGTTGAGATTGGTAGCACATTTCCTTCAGGAAGAATTTCTTTCAACAAAGACAACAATAGCGTGAAGCTTTTGTCGCTCCATCTATTGTTAGCTTTCAGCTTATACAATCTCAACACAACGCTATGCTTTGTAAACTTATTACAACCTGTGTATAATGATATCTCAACATCATGCACAATGTTTCTAAACATGGGAGGTGGATCAGTGTGCTCTACCCCACAACTATCCAACATCACATCAATGATGTCTACTAGAACTAGTTCGTTCACATCTACATCATCGTAGGCAATTTCTTCTTCCACACAAGCACTGCTATCGGCATCCACTGATTTTAGGTTTGAAATATCTCCATGTCGGTGCCATTCTGTATAGCCTTGTAAAATCCCGTTGCACATGACATGACTTTTGATTTCGTCACCAATGCTGACTTTCAAGTTGTTACCGCAATGCCTACATGGACAGTAGAACCTATCACCAGGTTGTTTCCTATGTTCCTCGACAAATCTAATAAATTGATCAAAACCAGAAATAAACTTTGGGGTGCAGCAATTTGGAAAGTACATCTATGATCTATCCATTCTATGATCAAAGAGAAAACAAGTATATATTCGTGTTGACAGTGTTATATATGATAAATGTGTACCACCTATCCCATTCTTGATCACCTAATCTCACTAGTAAGTGTATAATGTGTATTTGATTTTCAAGAAATTTTGGCAGCATTTCCCCACAGTTCTCCAAGTACATCGATGTACATGGGCAAATGCCCACTGACATATGTACTTAGAGAACAAATGGGGAAGTGCTAACAAAACATCATGAAAACCAAATACACATTATACACTTACATCCTAAGTGAGATTAAGTGTTTAAGAACAGTCCTAAACCAAGGACTATCCAAGATTTACTCCTAATGAGTAAATCTCGGATGGGTTTCTAGGCCAACAAAATATATATATATATTGTCATTCATATACCTACAATCATAGTATCATCGTTCATATCCTAGGTTTTATGTAACATCATTTAATTCAATTCATTATTCCATTTGGATAAGTTCATTCATTCATCATTAGCCCAAATCAATCATAATCAACTACACAATTTTGAAGAACAATTATATATTGAAATAAGTTAAATCAATCACTAACAAGAGAGAAAGAAAGCAATAACAATTTATTAAATTCATTCATTCATCATTAACCCTAGTTATATAATTGTTATTAATCAACTACACAGTTTTATAGAACAAATTTTATTTTGAACTAAGTTCATTCATTCCTCATTTAACCCTTATTAATCAATATTAATCAACCCTAATTAATCAATAATAATCTTACAGAAAACTCACCACACTAGTGGAGCAGGCTGTGGTGGCGACAGCCGGAGGTGGAGGTGGTCACATCTGTGGCCGGAGGTGGAGGCGGAGATAACTGAAGCTACGGTGAAGCAGGTGGCGAGCGGTGACAGGATGGCGAGTTGTGGCTGTGGTCGTTGGCGGAGATGACTGAGCAAACAAGAGGCGATGACAGCGACTCAACTGGAGCGGCGGCAGTGAGCTCCTTAGCGGCGGTTCCTCTCCATAGCGGCGGTGGTGAGCTCCTCTCCACACCGGCGGTGGCGAGCTCCTCTCCACAACAACAACAATGGCGGCGGCGAGCGGAAACACAGAATCGTGAGACCTAGCTTGAGCGGCAACAGAGAATCAAGACTGAAATAGATAAGGGGAAGAGACTGGCTTGTGCAGGTGCTATTCAGTTAATTATCAGTGTCGATTATTTCTTAAAACCGACGCTTAACACCATCTACAAACACCGGGACGGGGAAAAAATTTTGCGGGCACAACGCGTGAACAAACATCCTCGTCGGTTCCCATGCAACAACTGACACAAAATACGGTATGAATTTTTTGCCTCACAAGGGGTATTTAGGCGCCCATTATGTTCTAAATAACCGGTGCCAAAGGGGGAAAAAAATTCCTAGGGCTTGGCGCAGAACATGAGTCATCGGTGTGTACACAACCGATGTCAAATTGAACATTTTGGAGGCAAATGTTTTCCTCGAAAAATTGTATTTCGTGGGTGATTTTGGATGCCGATTCTTGTTTCTACCAACCGACGTTAAAGAAAAGTGATACCCGTGTCTTTTATAAAGAGATCGGCCTCCAGACATAGGTGTCCGTTTAAAGTTTAAACTGACAACATAGTTTACTAGTGTCAATGTTCGATTTATAACCAACGCCAACAAATGTGACATTATACATCATTTTTGTACTAGTGTATGTTCTCATTCTCCCATACGATCGGTACTACTCAAATACTAGGATTCCTTACCTTGGTATCCATCACATGTCTCTAAAACACATCACATCCCTGTCACATCCACCTTCCATTGTTTTTACCCAAACCAAACATGTCAAAAGGTTCTTTCATTCTTCTTAAGATATCACCTATTACAGATATACCAATCTTAGAAAAAAACACCAAGAACTATTGATACTTACCAGAGTATCCATCTTAAGATTACTTTTTAACTATACACATCAAGGACCACTTAACTGCCATATCATTGAAGGGACAGAAAATAAGGGAACTTATTCCTCTGATTACTACATCATTACCACGGTTTACTGATTAAGGTGAAGGGATCATCACTTCGTTTGATTATCTTACAAGTTTCCAAATGTTAATGTATCATCTTAACTTGTTTCATCTTGGTATCCTTGCCATTAGTATAGGAACTATTGAGAGGATTACATGGCATTACTCATTCTTTTATTATTGTTTTTCATGTTTTGTAAATATCCCCTTGTATTACCGTATTTTTCATCTTTACATCATGAAAGGTTCATTATTCTTTACACATTATTTATTGATCATGGATCATTCCCCCTGTTTCCTTTCACATATCATGAGGATTACACCTTAAATCTTTGCATATTCAGGGGCTGGTCTGAGATTAACTCAGGTTCCATCTTATTTATTCATTGCTCGATCTCATTTGTCTTCTTACTTCATCCTTGTTTCAGGAATTTCCTCCACTTTATGTGAATTTTACACCTTGACTTACTTTATTCGTACAAGTTCATTTCTCTTTTTCTTCATGTATCTCTTGAAATTATAGCTTCAAGAACTTTTTGTATTATAATTACACTTATATTTAGGTTTCATTGAGCTATATCTTTTTTCTTTTAATCACCAAACATTCAAGTTTTAATGAGTTATGGTGCATTTCTTGTCTCTTTTCATAGTATGAACATCATAATTTCCTATTGTTATGCTCTTTAGATTATTTCAAAATGATTACTTAATCAGGGTAATCAAAGAGAAACCAATATAAGAGTTCCATACTTACCTTTTTATTCAACATTTGAATACCTAGCTAGGTCACTCAAGTATTGAGATTAGGTAGTATGCACCATATTGTATATCACGTTCTTATCTTAAACGCCAACCTACTCCTAGTCCTAGTGTCCCTGTAGATTTAGTGATCCTAGAGCTCTGATACCACCAAATGTGACACCCATTGTCACACAAAGAGAGATTACTCAAAACTTAATCCATGATCAACCATTAACAACAGATAACCAAAAATATCAGGAAATTAAAACCGATTTACAACAGGCACCATGAACTGAGAATTGTTACACAAGAACCAAAACTTGCATTTCATAAATTATAATCAAGGTGTTACATAATCACATTCCAAACATCCTAATACATAAGACAACAGTTCCACATATATATACATACTACTAGATGCACACCAGTCAGAAACCACATATCGAGCATCACATCTACAAACACATCGAGAACACCCCCAATGACCTGAGTGTACATGGACGAGATGTAGGTCTCTATTACTAGTCACTATCCATATACAATGTTCTCTAGGTGTAGTTTTCTTCTCATATTATCTTCAACAGCATGGTCTTTGAACTCGACATGTACGCCCACCTAAAAATTTGTTTAACCAACGGGGTGAGACACACAGTCCTAGTGATAGATATACCTCTCCGCAAACACTATTATTATCATAGATAACTAAGAAGATATTAAGATACTGAGCTAATTGAACAATATTAACCAAATGACATATATCTCATGGATAAAGTAACTAGAGCAGTAACATGCAATTGCCAACAAACAATAGAATAATCAATAATTTAAAAGGAATATGAAGAACATGTATAACTATTATAGACTACACTGTATAAGTGAAAGGCAAGGCTTTATCCAATGT
Source organism: Alisma plantago-aquatica (assembly GCA_963693085.1). Taxonomy (NCBI): domain Eukaryota; kingdom Viridiplantae; phylum Streptophyta; class Magnoliopsida; order Alismatales; family Alismataceae; genus Alisma; species Alisma plantago-aquatica. The sequence continues at coordinate 1,325,972,723 of OY856412.1, read as the reverse complement.
TTCTGTGTTTGATCCTCTATGTGCACACTACATGTCTGGTTATATATTTATTATGACCTGAGGATTCGAGTCGTACCACCCAAATCAAACTGACCACTTGTTAAGTTGAAATCGGTGCCATACAAGATATAATGGAAGAGCTGAAATCCACGACGTCACCTTCCTCGGTCAGTATGAGTGAATATGCAGTGACATCATGGGTCAACTACTTCCAGTGATGTATAGTCTAGTTGTGGAGATTTATCCCACCTGTACATGTCACAATGCTAGTGAGTTATGATCATAGACACACTCTTCTAGGATTTGTCTTACGGCCAATCTTGTGATATAGATTATGGAGCTGCACTCTTATAGGTGTGGCATGCAACCATTCCCTTGATAGATATACATTTAGGACATAAGGAGATACCTCGACTTGCACCCCACATATTAAAAAATATGTGTTTCGAGCTAAACGTATTTCACCAGTCAGCAAATGCTGACACTGAATGGACCTATGGCATAGGGAAAGCTACACTATTAGATTTGACTTGATTAATTATGAACAGTTTAAACATCTTGAAGCATCAAACAAGTTACAACGTATAACCTCTAAACAAGATCTACATAAACAGGGCATGACTCATCACCAGAACATATTGAATCACATTAAGTGTGATCTCATCACATCATGTCTCTTTATGCTTATTATTCACCATACATCAGTCACAAGGACCAATGTCCATCACAAGGACCAATGTCCATTACAAGGACCACATGTCCATCACAAGGACCAATGTCCATTAGATCATAACCACCATAGCTCATACTTGTCTATGCACATCAATTAGTATCACCTGCATGGTTAGAAATTGATAACAAGAAGGCAATGCATCATCAACATCATAGGACTGCATATCTTGGGGTAACAACCCCTCATATCATAACTGAGGAATCCATCACATCACACTGGTGATTCAGATTATCTCATCATGCCTCATAGGTATACTGGTATTACTCGTACCACATCACTTATGCCACATTGCTTTTTTCACACTATTGGTACTTGCCATAGAAACAATTAGCTATTATATTCAGAGAGAGAATATGTTAAACATATTAAACACCTTTAGCTATAGGAAAGCCAAGCATCATAAGATTTCTAATCTAAGGTTAGGCTTTATACTGATTTCACATAAAATCTCCAAATATCATTCTACTTCGCATGCATTTCCTCTCATAACTGGAGTGTATAAGACTAAGAATTAATTAGTGTAACTAAGTATGCACATTCACATTTTTATACTTACCGTGTTTCCTTTTTAAAGTTCATAACCAAAGCTTGCTATTATTTAACCATCTTCACAGTACTCACAAGTCATAACACATGATTAACCCATTAGGTTAAATCCATGTATTTAAGATGGAAAGATACCATGCTTCCTATTGTACTCACTTAACATTATGACCTGCCTTTTGAGTTAGGTACAATGTTCTTCGCATTGAGCCGGTTAGGGTTACACTTCATGGTTACACCACCAAAACCTAAACACATTAAAACCCATTTTTCTGATCCAAAAAGGTTTAAACAACATTAGTTAGATACAAAACTCTTACCGTCCCCTCAGTACCAGCTATCTCACATTATAATTGCATGTGTGTATTATCTTTATCAAGTTATGTGTCATTTACAATAGTATGCACTAGTGAGACGCTTCAACATTAGATGTCCCACATATTATCACTTCATACAAATCACTAATCACATATCATACCAAGGAGAGTCATACCATAAGCTACATTACTTTAGGGTATCACTTCAATCTATCAAGGAATCAGACTTGTTATAAAATTTCTACACCAAGGTTGCCACCATGTATCTCAACAATACTTATCACAATCCTCATGTGTATACACATTATAGTATCAGTAACCTTACTCCTCAAGTTAATATTATATGAAAAGTGAATATTGAAGACACTTGCCATGGATTATAACCCTTCCTTAAGATGAGCACATGAGTCATATTATTCCATAATTAAGGTTATTATATGGATATGTTGCCATTAAACCCTACATCCATTATTCCTCACTTAGTTGAAGAGTTACGGTGAGGTTCTTCTATTAAGGGTGAACCACTCATAGTATCGTCATCCTATGGTGCATTAGGTTCAGGAAAAGCAGCTAAGACAAATCATACATCATCAACACTACTATCTCTTAACTTTCATGCCATTCCCATTGCATCATTAGGGTAAGAGTTCTTCTTAGTCAATATAGGGTTTACAAGGTTAGATCAACAACCATCTTTAGATCATCACTTACTTCATCGTTATGAAGTATATTTAGAAGACGTGGAACCATATTTCTATCATAATTATGAAACATGTAAAGAGAGAGAGAGTTAGCTTTCAACATCATACACATGATTACACATAGGGTATCACATCACACCATGTGACCCTATCATCAACAAGATGCATCACTACACATCACATAGGGTATCAGTTAGGGTTAGGGTATCAGTTAACCCTAGAAATCGGGCAACCAAGGTATTGACCTACTGACCTCAATTTGAGTATTGGTTTATCATCACTTGGTATTGGTTTATCATCATTTGGTATCGGTTTATCATAACTTGGAATCCATTTATCATCACTTTGTATCAGGCATCACAAATGATATCAATTAGAGGTACATGATAGGGTTTATCGATTTATCATCACTTTGTAGTGGGCACCACAAATGATATCAATTTGAGGTACATAACAATGTGTATCAACCATACTATCTAAAAATGGTATGGCCTATGTATCTCTTTAGATATCGATTACCTTCACCACCATGGGATATCAGCCATACCAACAACTAGGGTATCAGCTAAAGCCTCAAGGGCATGTACTCCTCACTTCTACTCTAGATGTATCAGACTAGAGTGTATTAGATTGCATGTGTGTTGGATTAGGGTTATCCATGGCGACTTCCATACTCAACTAAAAGCCTCATGATTCAATACTCTTTTGCACTAGTCACCACCAGGTCATACCAAGCCACATCATGATAGGTATATCAGTTTGGCAAATGCATATTGGTTTAGCATGTCGGTTTACATAGCATATCAACTTAGTCATATTCTACCTCAAGATGACATTACTAACAAGGCAAAGGAAAAAGGAGTGGAACTTAGGATAGCAAATTCACAAAGTTCTATTCTCAAAATAGAACACAAGGCTAGCAAATAAAGCTACTAACAAGCAAGATATAATGAGCTAAGAACAACTAAAAAGGTAACAAGTAGAAAGGCGATAATAACAAAGTAGGTTTAGAGCTATATAAACTGCCTCAAGAACAACCACCAAACTCTAAGCTCTAAGGTTAATCTCCAAGCTTCACAAGCTCAAAGTAGAAGAAGATCCTCCAAGCTCAATCTCCACAACACTTCCAAGAATGAAGATAGAACTGAGGTTAGGAGGGAGCAAAAGAGAGTAAAGAAGGTACCAAGGTCCATGGCCGAGAAGAAGAAAGAAGGAGAAAAAGATAGCTAGAAAACCACGACTTACCAAGGAAGAAGATGAAAAAGAGAACCACAACTTTTGGCTCAACCACCAAGCTCCAAGGTAGAGTTCTCTTCAAGCTTAAGATCGGCCACCAAGGAGAGAAAGCAAGGATCACAAAAAGGGTTCTCTTGCATGGGAAGAAAGGGGTATATATACATGGATGTTGAGAGAGAGAGAAAGGGGAAGGTGTCACCACCTTAGAACCCTAGAAGACACATGTCCAAGAAGAAAGGCCACATGTAACACCATGCAACAAGGTGATAGGATCTATGTCTTGCTCACTTGGTCACAAAGGAACGTCAAGGTCGATACACTCATCCATCCCCTTCACAAACCGATAGGGATGGAACCCTAGGTCACAACCCGATATGGCACATCTCACAAAATGATATGGTGATCCTCAAGGTACCACCAAACCAATAGGATGCCACTCAATACACCCTCAACCAATATCAAGCCACCTCAAGGCAACCACAAATTGATACCAGGTCTCCTCAAGGATCTCAAGCCTGAGACAACACTATTATGAGCAAAGCACACCTCAAACTTGTGCCCAAAACATCACCAAGGATGTCACCACTCAAACAAGGCCAAAACAAGATGCCCATCTCTTTCTCTTTCCTCTAGATGATGCTAAGAGAGAGAAGAAACACTCTAGACATGGCAAACTTGCGCATCAACCCCTATACTCATTAAATTGCAATTTGCACCAAACCTCTCCAAAAGACACTAGCATCAAGTAACAAGCCCAAAAAAGAAACATAAACCGCCAACATGCCCTAATTACATCTTAGATTATTAGAGCAAGGTGCTAATCAATGTGCTTAAGAAAAACAAATAGGATTAGCCCAAAACTGAGGTCAGGGTCCTTACAAGTCATAAACCCCTAACAAGGATTTAGCGCCCAAAATCCCAGGAAAAAGAAGATGGATACTGCTCATGCATCATATCTTCAAACTTCCACACAGCTCCTTGAGTTCAGGGTGATGTCACAAAACTTGACCACCATACTGTTCTTGCATCCAATATCAACACAAGATATGTTGCACAAGACATCTATTCAGCTTATGCTTTTCTATTATTGGTTGTAAAATCAACAATATGTCAGGTGATACTTTCTTAGCCATGGAATCACTACACATATTTATCCAACTCATGTATCACCTCATCGTCGTATAACATCGCATGATAAGGTTCTTGATTCTGAGAGTTTATCATACCCTTCTCAATCTTAACATGTCTCTTCCAAAGAAATATTAGAGATACATTATGTCATCCACTTGGAACTACAAAGCATATCATGCTTCCATTGTGCCACTCTGGTCTGCTGCCTCAACACTAATCTTGCTGCCACCAATTGTCCTACCATCATACTCATTCTCAACTGTACATCCTCCTGTCATAAGAATAGGCCACTTATCCAAGAAAACTATCTCAGAGGTAACACAAGATGATATATGTCACCTTAACTGAACCAGGTAGGGAGTGAAAAACCTGCTTATCTATTTATAGCCAAGGCACAATCTTCTTGGAATCTTTCTTACTTGCAAACCAGATAGGAGTACTCCAAGGAATTACACTCAGCTTGATGAATTTCACCCAAGAAAATCTCACAACTATCTCTTGAACATATGCCTCCTTGTCAATGTTATGTTTATGCGGAGCATAAACCCCTAACATGTGACATCCATATTATAGTTGGGGTACTTGCATCTAGATTGATCCAAAATCAACCTTTATAGGTAACCAAACACCTTATACATCTTATCAAACAATATGTTCTCATTCTCCCATACAACTGGTACAACTTGAATACTAGGATTCCTTACCTTGGTATCCATCACATGTGTCTGAAACACATTACATCCCTGTCACATCCACCTTCCATTGTTTTTACCCAAACCAAACATGTCAAAAGGATCTTTCTTTAATCTTAAGGCGTCTCCTATCACATATATCCCCATCTCAAAACAAATCCCCAAGAACAATTGATACATACCAGAGTATCCATCTTATGCACATCAAGGACCACTTAACTACCACATCCCTGAAGGGACAGAAAACAAGGGAATATATTCCTCTTATTACTACATCATTACTAGGCTTTTCTAATTAAGGTGAAGGGATCATCACTGCCTTTGATTATCTCATGAGTTTGAAATTGTTAATGTATCATCTTAACTTTTCTCATCTTGGTTTCCTTTCCATTAGCATAGGAACTATTGAGAGGATTACATGCCATTACTCTTTCTTTGATTATTGTTCTTCATGTTTAATGAATATCCCCTTGTGTTACCATATTTTTCATCTTTACATCATGAAAGGTTCATTATTCTTTACATACTATTTATTGATCAGGGATCATTCCCCATGTTTCCTATCGCATATCATGAGAATTACACCTCACATCTCTACATATTCATGAGTTGGTCTGAGATTAACTCATGTTCCATTTTTTTATTCATTGTTCGATCTCATTTGTCTTCTTACTTCATCCTTGTTTTCAAGAATTTCCTCCCCTTTATGTGAATTTTACACCCTGACTTACTTTATTAGTACAAGTTCATTTGTCTTTTTCTTCATGTATCTCTCGAAATTATAGCTTCAAGAACTTTTCGTATTATAGTTACACTTATATTTAGGTTTCATGGAGCTGTATTTTTTTTCTTTTCATCACCAAACATTCAAGTTTTAGTTACTTATGGTGCAGTTCTTGTCTCTTTTCATAGTATGAACATCATAATTTCCAATTTTTATGCTCTTTAGATTGTTCGAAAATAATTACTTGATCATGGTAATCAAAGAGATATCAATCTAAGAGTTCCATACTTACCTTTTTCTTCAACATTTGAATACTTGGCCAGGGCACTGAAGTACTGAGATTAGGTAGTATGCACCATATTTTACATCACCAACCTAGTCCTAGTCTTATTGTCCCTATAGACTCAGTGAAACTAGATCTCTAATACCATCAAATGTGACACCCATTGTCATACAAAGTGAGATTACTCAAAACTTAAACCACGATCAACCATTAATAATGGATTACCAAAAAACTCATAATTGTTAAAACTGATTTGCAACAAGCACCATGAACTGATAATTTTTACACAAGAACCAAAACTTGCATTTCATAACTTATAATCAAGGTGTTACATCATCACATTCAAAACATTTGGATAAAAAAGATAACAACTCCACATATATATACATACTACCAGAGGCACACCATTCAGAAACCACATATCGAGCATCATGTATACAAACACATCGAGAACACCCCCAAGGACTTGAGTGTATAAGGACGACACATAGGACTCTATTACTAAACACTATCCATATACCATGTTCTCCAGGTGTAGTTTTCTTCACGTATTATCTTCAGCTGCATGATCTTTAAACTCAGCATGCACGACCACCTAAAAAGTTGTTTAACCAATGGGGTGAGACACACAGTCCTAGAAAGAGATATAACCCTCAACCAATGCTATTATTATCACAGATAACTAAGCAGATATATTAAGATACAGAACTGATTGAACAAGATTAACCAAATGACATATATCTCATGGATGAAGTAACTAGAGTAGTAACATGCACTTGCCAATGAACAATAGAACATATAATAATTTAAAAGGAATATGAAGAGCATGTACAACTATTACAAACTAAATAGTATAAGAGCAAGGCAAGGCTTCATCCAATGTTTCCTTATTTGATCCTATACGTGCACACTACATGGCTAATATGTATTTATTATGCCTTGAGGATTTGAGTCATACCACCCAAATCAAACTGATCACTTGATAAGTTGAAATTTGTTCTATACCAGGTCTAATGGAAGAGCCAGAATCCACGACCTCACCTTCCTTGGTGAGTACAATTGAATATGCAGTGATATCATGGGTCAACTTCTTCCAATGATGTATAGTCTAGCTGTGCACATTTAGCCCACCTTGGTACATGTCATGCCAATTGTGAGTTACGACCGTAGCCGCACTCTTCTAGGATGTGGCTTACGGCCAATCTTGTGATGTAGATTATGGAGTTGTAGTCTAAAGCTGCACTCTTCCAGGTGTGGCATGCAGCCATTCTCGTGATAGATATACATTAAGGACACAAGTAGATACCTCGACTTGCACTCCGCATATTCAACAATATGCTTTCCAAGTTAAACTCGTTTCACCATTCAACAAATGCTGACATTGAATGGATCTATGGCACATGGCAAGCTACACTATTAGATTTCACTTGATTAATTAGACCAGTTTAAACATCTTTAAGCTTCAAACAAGTTACAACATATAACCTTTTTTTGGTCAGTAGTTACAACATATAACCTCTAAACAAGATCTACATAAATAGGACATGACTCATCAACTAAACATATTGAATCACATTAAGTGTGATCTCATCACATCATGTCTCTTTATGCTTATTATTCACCATATGTCCATCACAAGGACCGATGTCCATCACAAGGACCAATGTCCATTACAAGGACCACAATCCATCACAAGGACCAATGTCCATCACAAGGACCAATCTCCATTAGATCATAACCACCATAGATCATACTTGGCTATGCACATCAATTAGTAGCACCTGCATGGTTAGAAACTGATAACAAGAAGTCAATGCATCATCAACATCATAGGACTACATGTCTTAAGGCAACAACCTCTCATCTCATAACCGAGGAACCCATCACATCACACCGGTGATTCAAATTATCTCATCATGCCTCATTGGTATATTGGTATTACCCATACCACATCACTTATGCCACATTGCTTTTGTCACATTACTGGTACTCGACATAGAAACAATTAGCTATTATATTCATAGAGAGAATATGTTAAACATGTAAAACACCTTTATCTATAGGCAAGCCAAGCATCATAAGATTTCTAATCTAAGGTTAGGCTTCATACTGATTTCCCATATAGTCTCCAAACATCATTCTACTTCGCATGCACTTCCTCTCATAACTGGAGTGTATAAGACTAAGAATTAATTAGTGTAACCAAGTATGCACGTTCACAGTTGTATACTTCCCATCTTTCCTTTTTAAAGTTCATAACCAAAGCTTATTATTATTTAACCATCTTCATAGTACTCACAAGTCATAACACATGATTAACCCATTAGGTTATAGCCATGTATTTATGAGGGAAAGATACCATGATTTCTATTATACTCACTTAACATTATGACTTATCTTTTGAGTTAGGGACAATGTTCTTCACATTGAGCCGATTAGGGTTACACTTCATGGTTAAACCACCAAACCCTAAACACACTAAAACCCATTTCCCTAATCCAAAAAGGTTTGAACAACATTAGTTAGATATGAAACTCTTATCGTCCCCTCAGTTCCATTTATCTCACATTATAACTTCATGTGTGTATTATCTTTATCAAGTTATGTACAATTTATAATAGATTACAATAACATATTGACCATTGCACTAGTGATACACTTCAACATTAGGTGTCCCGCATATTATCACTTCTTACAAATCACTAATCACATATCATACCAAGGAGAGTCAAACAATAAGCTACATAACTAGAGGGTATCACTTCAAGCTATCAACAAAGCACCTATCAAGGCATTAGACTTGTTATACGATTTCTACACCAAGGTTTCCACCATGTATTTCAACAACACTTATCACCACCCTCATTTGTATACACATTGTAGTATCATTAACCTTACTCCACAAGTTAAGATTATAGGCAAAGGGAATATAGAAGACACTTTCCATGATTTATAACCTTTCCTTAAGATGAGCACATGAGTCATATTAATCCATAATTAAGGTTATTATATGGATATGCTTCCTTACATAGAAATGGCGTAGGTATTATCGTTGATAAGATGTTGAAGGATGACGTCGTCAAGATTACAAGGATGGGTGATAGAATCATAGCTATCAAGGTTGTTCTTGGGGGAAATATTTTTAACATTATTAGCGCTTATGCCCCCCAAGTTGGCCTTAGCGAGGATGCGAAGAAGGATTTTTGGGATGACATGGATGAATTGATGCAAGGAATACCGATCGAGGAGAAGATTATTATTGGGAGTGATTTAAATGGCCATGTGGGGAGTGGTAATGCTGGATTTGAGAGAGTTCATGGTGGTTTTGGATATGGCAACAGGAACGGAGAAGGAGAGAGGATATTAGATTTTGCAGTTGCATATGATATGATTTTGGCAAACACCCATTTCAAGAAAAGAGAATCTCATAAGATTACTTTCAAGAGTGGGCACAACTGTAGCCAAATTGATTACCTCCTTACAAGGCGGGTGGATCGTAACATATGCAAGGATTGTAAAGTGATTCCTGGCGAAGAACTCACGACCCAACATAGGTTGGTAGTTTTGGATATTAACATGAAGATCAATAAAGGCAAACATAACGGAAACCAAGATAGCAGGATCAAGTGGTGGAATCTTAAAGGAGAAAAGAAATTGATTTTTCATGATAAACTCATCAAGGAGGTAACTTGGAACTTGGAGTCTGATGTTAACACTATGTGGCATAACATGAGCTCCTGCATAACAAAAATTTCCAAAGAGGTTTTGGGGGAGTCTAAAGGTTGTGGACCTCCACAGAAGGAGACTTGGTGGTGGAATGATGAAGTACAAAAGGCTATTAAACTGAAAAGGGAGATCTATAGGAGCTTGCCCAAATCTGGAGATGATGCAACGTTACAAAGATACAAGCAAGCAAAGAAAGAAGCTAAAAAGGTGGTTCGGGAGGCAAGGTCTAGATACTTTGATGATATGTATAAGAAGCTGGACACTAGAGAAGGGGAAAAAGATATATATAAAATGGCTCGTATAAGAGAAAGGAAAGGAAGAGACTTGAGTCAAGTAAAATGCATAAAGAATGAAGATGGTAGAGTATTGGTGAAGGACGATGACATCAAAAACCAGTGGAGAAATTACTTCCATAAGCTTTTCAATGGAGATACTGCATATAATGTTAGCGACTCGTGTAACATGAATACGAGAGATATCATTTACACACGACGAGTTTCACCATTTGAGGTCAAGAATGCTTTGAAAAAGATGAAAATGAGAAAGGCATGCGGACCAGACAATATTCCCATTGATGTATGGAAGAGTATGGGGGATGAGGGAGTTACATGGTTAACAAATTTCTTTAACAAGATTATGAAGACCAAGAAGATGTCGGATGAGTGGAGAAATAGTATTATAGTCCCAATCTACAAGAACAAAGGTGACGTTCAGAGTTGTACAAACTATAGAGGTATCAAGCTGACGAGTCACACGATGAAGCTTTGGGAGAGGATTATTGAGCAGAGGTTAAGATCTATAACACAGGTATCAAACAACCAATTTGGTTTCATGCCTGGAAGATCAACAACAGAGGCTATTTTTCTGATAAGGAGGCTTATGGAGAAGTATAGACAAAGCAAAAGAGATCTTCATATGGTGTTTATCGATCTAGAGAAGGCTTATGATCGAGTACCCAGAGAAGTGTTATGGATGGTTTTGAAGAAAAAGGGTGTGCCTATCCAATACATTGACTTGATCAAAGACATGTATGATAGCTCTACTGCAAGTGTGAAGACTCCTGGAGGAGAGACACCAACTTTTCCTATTACAGTTGGGGTACACCAAGGATCCACACTCAGCCCATATCTATTCGTTCTGGTTATGGATGAGTTAACAAAGAATGTTCAGGATGATATTCCTTGGTGTATGTTATTTGCTGATGATATTGTTTTGATTGACGAAACAAAAGATGGATTGAATGATAAAGTTGAATGTTGGAGAAAGGCATTAGAATCAAATGGATTGATGATTAGCAGGAGCAAAACTGAGTATATGCATTGCAATTTCAGCCAATCTCGCAGTGTGAATGATGGAGCCAAGTTGGACGGAGTAGATATACCAAAATGTGACAAATTTCGTTACTTAGGTTCTATTATTCAAATAGACGGGGAGGTCCAAAATGATGTTTGTCACCGGATCACTGCAGGATGGTTGAAATGGAGGAGTGCAACTGGAGTTTTATGCGATCAGAAGATCCCTCTCAGGTTAAAAAGTAAGTTTTATAGAACAGCTATACGACCAGCCATGCTCTATGGGAGTGAATGTTGGGCGGTGAAGAAACAAGGTCTCAACAAGATGAACGTGGCCGAAATGCGTATGCTGAGATGGATGTGTGGGAAGACAAGAAAAGATCGTTTGAGAAATGACTATATCAGGAATAAAGTGGGGGTGGCGAGCATTGAGGACAAGTTGCGTGAGGGCCGACTCAGATGGTACGGACATGTGCAACGCAGACCTACTAGTGCGCCTATACGAAGCAATGCTATTGAGCCAAACACTATAAATAGAAGAAGAGGAAGGCCTAAATTAACATGGGATGAGCTTATAAAGAGAGATTTTGAATCTCTACATCTCAATCAGAATATGACCCATGATAGAGCTGAATGGAAACGAAGGATCCATGTAGCCGACCCCAACATAGTTGGGATTGAGGCTTAGATGATGATGATGATGATATGGATATGCTTCCATTAAACCCTACATCCATTATTCCTCACTTAGGAGAATATTTAAGTCTAGGTTCTTCAATTAAGGGTGAACCACTCATAGTATCATCATCCTATGGTGGATTAGGTTTAGGAAAAGTATCTAAGACAAATCATACATCATCAACACTATTATATGTTGGCTATTTAGGCTAACGAGTTTCAATCCAAACAAAGAATAGTTTACCCAACTTAACCAATCTCTGCAAGTATACAGAGGTAGTATAGTCGAGGTCGAACACAAGGAGCTTAACTAATTTAATTGAGCGCAAAAACACTAAAGTTCAACAATCTAGATCGGTTTTAAGGAAATGAAAATGTTTGTCTAAATGCAGAGAATTCAAATTCTAATAGCAGAAAATTTAGATTTTAACTAGCAAGCAAGAACTACTAAAAGAAGTTTGATTTTAGAAATATTGGGAATCTTGGACATTAGGATTTCGTTCACACATCATAGCAATCAAAGGAACACAATAATTTAAACATACATAAGTTCTTATTTCAAGGAAAGGTTGTGTTACATTTCACCTCCCGGTGTAAATGCAACGATCACATCTTAAAACAACACTCTCGTGTATGAATTTTTCTTTTGATCACAAACTATTCCTCAACTCATTCCTCTCTACTCTCGTAGAAGAGGAAGAGTTGTCAATAAGAGCACCTCTATACGTTCCTACTTATCTTCTCAGATCAAGCAAGAAAGCAGAAAAAATGCACATAAAGTGGCCAGCAATACATGCAAGAAAAGAGTAAACCGGTACTTTCATGGTTAAGAAACAAGAAACATAGTATTTAGTACGAAATTACTTGTTCCATACATGCTATGACATGGGAGCTACTCTCCCATGCCCAAGAAAAGAAAAATTACTCATCCATAACCATGTCTTGCATATTTGTTACAGAAATTTCAGTTCTAAACATGATTTAGAAAGGAAAAGACAAAGAGAACTAAAGATGTAACCACAAGAAGGAAGAATTCTGGCTTGAGGATGAAATTCTCCTTCTTTAGATGCTCCAAGACGGACTAGCTCCTTTCCCAAGAAGCTGCTCGAAGTTGGGGAAACTTGGCTGCACCTTGGAGAAGACAATGGAGAAGTAGAGAAGAAGAAATGGTCTCCTTATGCAAGAAACCACCTTGGATATCTCCAAAATAACCCTCCTCTGGTCTCCTTTAGCTCTGGGACGAGAGAAAACTCCTCAAATGATCGAACATAACCGTCCCTTGCCTTCCTCCTTGTTTTAAAATCAAATTCTAAAATTTCATATTTTTGAAACTGCCAGGTGCACGTCGTGCATCTGGGGTGCACACCGTGCACCTGCAGTGCGATTTGCATTAGGTTGAACTGCGCACGGTGTGCGCTGTGGATATGCACGTCGTGCGACTTTCCAGAACTTTCTTTGGCTGTTTACGTTTCAGGTGCACGCCGTGCATCTGTATGCACGCCGTGCATCGGTATGCACGTCGTGCGTTTGCCTTTCTGTGCACTTCTAAAAACTCGCACGACGTGCATTTTCCTGGATGGGCGAACAAAATTTTTCTCTAGAAAGGTGCACGTCGTGCATATGTCCTGCACGCCGTACATTCTGTTGTTTCAGTAGAATTAAACTCTGAATTCAGCTCTTTTTGGGGCAAATCTACAATGCAAGTTATGAAATAAGTAGAGTAACAAAAAGATGGCAAAAGTAATATGAAAAGAGACTGAATTATATCAGAATGAACCAAATTTGTGTGTGATAGCATGTGAAAGGATGATATATAAATCACACAACAAATCCCCCTAAGCTTGAACTATTGCTTGTCCTCAAGCAAAAAGGAACATGGCTATTTTCAAGGAGAAAAAATTAGTTCATGCATGGATGAAGTGAAAAGAAGATATGCAATCAGCTCAGTCAACTATGTACTTTGTGCTCATGTTCGTTGTTATCATCTCATATTTTTCAGCATCCAAGATAGATAAATTAAGTTCAGCATGGTTGGTTTCAAATTAAATGAAAAGCTCAACTAAAAAACACTAAATAGAATTTGGATAATCATGCCAAACAGTCAGTGCATGTACATTACAAGTTTTCAGCTAGTTTGGATATAAGATGATCAAACTGATGTTAACATTAGTAAAAAACTTAGTTGCACTCTTTTTCATAAGGATATGATAATGAAAATTTTGGGTTTCCGACATTCGGCTGATAATTTAGGCTTATGCTCACGAGGAATGTCGAGTGGGGTGTTGTTTTTACCCTCTTTTGATTTTCATATCACCTAACCATCGTTGCCAGATCAGACTCACACTAGGCTAGCATAATATGTGGGCCATATGCCATCTTTTATTGGGTAAAGATAAACTATTGATGGTGCAACACCAAAGAGTCAACAAGAATGTTAAAGTTAGCAAGATTTAGATCATTCTTTTGAAAAAATTTCACTAAAAAATCGATTATAAATGGACTAAAAATTTGGCATGAGTATCCCGTATTCTAAAGAGTGTTGCAAGTTAATTAATCTACAAAAATTTGAAACTGTTACATGTATTGAGTAGTCCAAGATGTAAAAATTGAGATATCAAACCACAAACACAAATCACATCAATGTACATGGGAATTTTCAACTTCCATTTCATTCAAACATGCTCTTAATTTTTCTCTCTTAAATATAGCCAAAACACATAGAGGACAGAAAATTTCAGCATGCTAGAGGGGGTTCATTCTTAATAAGATAGTCTCAAATCATATAAATTTTTCCATCATGGAAAAACAATTGACACAACTGACTCAAAAAAGGAAATGCTGAATGAAAACTACAACTACTGGCCGGTTGTGCCCCCTCAAGCTTGAAATCAGCAGTGTCCTCACTTCCTCAATCGAACTTACGGAGTTCACAACCAGATACCTGTCATGAATGGAATCAGAAAAAGGATCCACCGCTCCCCTGCTCAGGGAACAACTGACTGACGATATCAGGATGTCCATCGGCTGGGCAGATGAGTCGGGATGCTGCTCCTGGAACTGCTGTGGCTGGTTCTCTGTAGACTGTGGTTGGTGCTGTGAAAAATCATGCTGTGGAACTTTGGTCTGCTGCCGAGGAGGAGTCTGGAGAGTCTATGGGGTAAGGTAGTGGCCCTGAGAGATGTGCCACACATCCATCCTATTGACCATGTCGTACATGATAGTGTACTACACACTCAAGTGGTCGAACCGAGTGTCATATTGTGCGCTCATCTGGTCAAGGTGGGTGTTGATGTGGTCAAATCTCTACTGCCTGTAGTCGTAAAGGTGATGCACATCCGACATCATCCAACTGTACTCTGTCTGTGTACTGGTGGAAGATGGAAGTGGAGTAGGGGCTGATGGTGTAGGCGCTGGTGTAGAGCTGCTAGCACCTCGAGTGGGTGTCTCCCCATCTGCATCTGGATGTAACTCTACCTTCCAGGTGGCCTTGTTCTTGATGTCATTTCGAGCTGTATTAGGAATGGTTATGAATTGCTTCTTGGTGATAAAAACCTTGAATTTAGATGTGCTGTTTCCATGTCTTGAGATCAGACCACAAGAAATGAGATAGTTGAGATCTATAAGGTTCTTTCCTGGTGCAGGTTCTAGATCATCCACATGTAATCCCAACTGCATTGCAAGAATACTTATCAGCCTCCACACATAATGTCACCAGCCTCCCTTTGCTTCTTCTTTTTTGTGTCTAGAAGCTTATTAACAATGTAGTAGCCAGTACTAATTTGCTCATTGTTCACCAAACACCATAAGAAAAAGAGATCGGTCTTTCCTACTACACCCCGAGTTTCATTTTTAGCAAAAGGCCCTGTGCTAATAAGACGATTCACCACTCTAAAAACTGGATTATGGATTGCTGAAGCGCGAGCGTTCCTTGCTCTATGCACCATTTCACAAGTAATTTCAGACCAGAAAGAGTCACTATGGAAGGCGGGAGGATAATCTGTGTAGCCGCCATAATTGCATTTAAGCAAAACACAAAACCGCTGAAGATCCATAGAAAATGATTTGTCTAAAAGACGAAAATTGATTTTCGAATAAGGTGCACTAAAGTTTTGTGGGTCATTCTCAGCCTTGAAAGTTGTGAGAAACTCATAAACTAGGCAGGGATAATTTTTAGCAACTCTGGTGCAAATGTAGTGGATAACCAAAAACTTTAAATGGTCTACTACCTCATTCTTGAAACCCAATTAGTTAAGGGTTTCCTCGCACATGTAGCAAGAAGGCATAACACACCTAGTGATGAGGAACTGGTAGTCGGCATTCTCCTCGGATCTGACCCTGAACTATGTAGAGGGTACAAATGCTACAGGTGCTGCCGCAGAAGGTGTTGCATCAGCGGCGGGAGGTGCGGAAGATGAAGAAGCTACTCCATGGCATCAACCTGCCTTGTGCTTAATTGGTGCCATTAGATCAGTAGCTCGTGCACGACGTGTATCTGACGTTCACGGCGTGCAAATTGCATTGTTCTTCTTCTTCAGACTGGCTGACGCACGACGTGCAAAGCTGGTGCATGGTGTGCACCTACAAATCTACAGCAGACCTGAATCTGCGCCGATAGCTGTGATTTTGGGGGTGGCACGAACACTAGGTGACGAGGTGCTGCTGCTGCAGTTTGCTGGCAAGCTGGTGAAGAGCGCCGACTGCTTGGGAAGCTGTTGGGTGGTGAGAGCTTGGTGCTTGGCCGCTGCTGCTACTCGTGCGGTGGTGCCAAGGGTGTTGCTGCTGCTCGTGCGGCGAAAAAGAAAGGAGGTAGGCAGCGCAGCGGCGTGCACAGTGGCTAGGGTTGCATGGAGTTTAGGGCGAGCTGGCGGTGTCGAAGCTGCTACTGCTACTAGGTCGTGTGGCAACTACTGGCAAGAGGAAGGAGAAGGTGGGCGACGAGGTGCACAACTGCAAGGTGCACGGCAGCAAGGTGCACGACGGCTGTTGTGGAAGGAAGAAGAAGGTGGGCGCATGGCCGATTGAGCGGCAGAACGGCATGCGGTGGCTCGAGCTCTGGTGGACGGCGGCGTGCATGGCTACTAGGGTTGGAGTGCACAACTGTTGGTGTGGGGAGAAATTAGGTCGTGCACTCCAGCCACTTTTGTCTAAACTTTATGAGAAAGTGCACGACGTGCACTTGGAGTGCACGTCGTGTACTTCTCCAAATTTTCATTTTTGAATTCTCCTTTTACGACTAGGTGCACGACATGCGTTGTTGAATGCACGATGTGTGAGTTTCCAGAACTTTTCCTGTAGCCTTCGAATACCAGGTACATGGCGTGCAATTTTTGGAATGAACGCCGTGCAAGTTTCCAGAAAGTGTCTGAAATCTCCAGTTCCCAGGTGCACGACGTGCATATAGATGGCGCACGTCGTGTCAGTTTCCAAAAAGTTTCCAAAATCTCCAATTCCCAGGTGCATGGCGTGCATATAGATGGCGCACACCGTGTCAATTTCCAGAACATCTTCTGTTGCAATTTTTACTGAGGTGCATGCCGTGTCTTCAAAAGACACGTCGTGCACTTTGCGATTTCTGTAGAAAATTGCAGTCAGTCAACAGTAAACAAAGACGGATAGGGTGGAAATCAAGTCTAGATTATTACATTCATCCATGACAGGTTTATTAACAAAATTAAAGTGTATTGTTGACTCGAAAAACTTAAAAGAAATCTATCCTAATGTGGGGTCAACTCCCACAAGGTCCTCCATTTAGAGTCTAGAGTAAGACTCTTCTAATCCTTCAAGCATCTTGGAGGGAGCAAGAGGCTCCTTTCTCCACTTCATCGCCATAAGAGTAGCGTTTGCAACGTTGTCCATTTACTTTGAAGGTTCCATATTTGCCTTGGAGTTCCACAGCTCCATATGGAAAAATATTTAGCACTAGGAACGGGCCATACCACTTTGATTTCAACTTTCCTAGAAATAGCTTTAATCTAGAGTTGAATAACAATACTCTATCTCCTTCTTGGAAGTCTTTCCTGTGAATTGTTTTATCATGCCAAGCCTTTGTCCTTTCTTTGTACAACTTTGCATTCTCATAAGCATCGAGACAGATTTCTTCAAGCTCCTACAGCTGCAATAGACGTTTTTCTCCTGCCCTCTTCATATCAAAATTCAAGAACTTAATTGCCCACAAAGCACAGTGTTCCAACTCGAGCGGAAGGTGACATGATTTGCCATAGATCAGCTTGAATGGAGTGGTCCCAATGATGGTTTTGTAGGCTGTGCGATATGCCCATAGTGCGTCATCTATCTTTAATGCCCAATCTTTCCTTGAAGTAGAGACAGTCTTTTCAAGAATATTCTTCAGTTGCCTATTTGAAACCTCTACTTGCCTGGTGTTTGGGGGTGATAGGGCGTAGAGATCTTATGAGTCACACCATACTTGGAGAGAAGATTGTTGAATTATTTTTCAGCAAAGTGTGTGCCTCCATCAGAAATTACAACAAGTGGAACCCCAAACTGAGGGAAAATAATCTTTTGAAAAAGCTTAATTACATATTTGGCGTCTGGTGCTTGGGTTGGAGTGGCTTCAACCCATTTAGACACATATTCACAAGCAACTAGACTGTATTGATACCCGCAAGAAGATGGGAATGGTCCCATGTAGTCCACTCCCCATACATCGAACTCCTCAACCTCTAAGATAGAGTTGAGCGGCATGTCGTCGCGGCGGGATATGCCTCCTGTCCTTTGGCATCTATCATAAGATTTGACAAATAGATTGACATCTTTGAATAATGTGGGCCAATAGAAACCAACTTGAAGTATTTTGGCAGCAGTCTTTTCTCCTTTGAAATGTCCTCCACAAGGAGAGACATGGCATTCATCAATGATGTTTGGGACCTCCTCCTCAATAACACACCTCCAAATTAGCCCATCACTTCCATGCTTGAATAGTAATGGGTCATCCCAGTAATAAAATTTTACATCATGAAAGAATTTCTTCTTTTGTTGAAACGTCAAGTCCGGTGGGAGTTGTCCAGTAGCAAGAAAATTGGCGATGTCTGCAAACCATGGTGCTTGAGTGGAAGACAGTGCATAGAGATTTTCAATAGGAAAATGATCCTCAGTTGGCAATAGATCTCCAGCCTCGGTGGTTAGTCTAGAAAGGTGATCGGAAACACTATTTTCTGTACCTTTCTTGTCTCAGATTTCAAGATCAAACTCTTGCAGAAGTAATATCCAGCGAATAAGACGTGGTTTGGCATTTTTTCTGTTCAGCAAATATTTAATGGCAGCATGATCAGTATATACAATCACCCTTGATCCTACCAAATACTGTCGGAACTTGTCAAATTCATATACAATTGCAAGCATTTCTTTCTCCATGGTTGTATAGTTGATTTGTGCTTCATCGAGAGTTTTACTAGCGTAATAGATGGCATGGAGTTTCTTGTCTCTCTGATGTCCTAAAACAGCTCCCACTGCATAATCTCTTGCATCACACATTAGCTCGAAAGGAGAATCCCAGTCTGGAGGTTGAATAATTGGGGCTGAAATGAGGGCCTCTTTGAGCTTGGAAAAGGCTGCATGGCAATCATCATCAAACACAAATTCCACATCATTTGCAAGTAGGGAACACAACGGCTTTGCAATTTTGGAGAAATCTTTAATGAATCTTCTATAAAAACCTGCATGTCCTAAAAAACTACGGATGTCCTTAACTGAAGATGGAGTAGACATCTTCTCAATTGCTTCGACCTTTGCCCTGTCCACTTCAATGCCCTTTTTCGATACAACATGTCCTAGTACTACACTGGATTGTACCATGAAATGGCATTTCTCCCAGTTTAGCACTAGGTTAACCTTTTTACAGCGGGCTAAGACTAGAGACATGTTCAATAAACATTGATCAAAAGAGTCACCATACACGCTAAAATCATCCATAAAAATCTCCATTATATTTTCAACAAAATCAGAGAATATGGCCATCATACACCGCTGAAAAGTAGCGGGAGCGTTGCAAAGACCAAACGGCATACGGCGATAAGCATATGTTCCATAAGTACAAGTGAATGTGGTTTTCTCTTGGTCGGGAGGATAGATAGGAATCTGAAAAAATCTGGAATACCCGTCCAAGTAACAAAAATAAGAGTGCTTGGCAAGACGTTCAAGCATCAAATCAATGAAAGGCAACGGAAAATGATCTTTGCGGATTGCCTTATTCAAACACCGATCAATACACATACACCAGCCGGTAACCATGCGTGTTTGTATTAACTCATCATTGTCTCCTTTAATGACAGTTGCACCCCCTTTTTAGGTACCACGTGAGTGGCACTAACGTAGGGGTTGTCACTTATGGGATAAATGATTCCAACATCAATTAACTTGAAAATTTCTTTCTTTACCACTTCAAGCATATTTTGATTTAGGCATCTAGGTGGTTCGACTATTGGTTTGGCATCATCTTCCATATTTATTATATGCACATAAATTTAAGGATGAATGCCTTTTAAATCTTCTATGGAATAACCAATGCCGTCTTTATACAAACACAATTTGGCAAGCAATTTACTTTCTTGGTCATTGGTTAATTCATTATTTATTATAACATGGGATGTAGAATTTGGGTCAAGAAATGCATACCTTAGCCCGGGTAGAAGGGCTTTTAGTTCTACCTTTTTGCCCGCTATACTTTCATCAACTTTATCTTCAACAAGTGGAGCATCTTCATTGATAGCTACTGCTTTAGAAATAGATAGTGCTCCAGAAATTTCAGAATTGTTGAGTTTAGTTACATCATCGTCATAAAGATTAATCATCAAATCAGCATCATCTTCATTATCATTCTCAATAAGATCAATAATATCTAGCAAACATGTTTCTTCAACACATGCGGGTGCTTTCATGGCTTCATAAAGAGAGAATTCCATAGCCTCTTCCCCAACACATAGTGTGAGCTTTCCTTCCCGAACATCAACAAGACATCCGGCAGTCCTCAAGAATGGCCTTCTAAAATGAACGAGGTTGGAAGGAGCTTCCGCCATGTCAAGAACAACAAAATCACAGGGTATATTGAATTTCCCAATTTGTACAAGTACATCTTCCACTATACCTTTTGGATATTTAATAGAATGATCAGCTAATTCAATAGCCATCCTTATGGGCTTCAAATCCCCAAGATCTAGTTCTTTCCATAAGGTAAATGGAATGAGACTAATATTGGCACCGAGATCTACTAGACCTTTATCAAAAGTGGTATCATTGATCTTGCATGGCAGTGTAAACGCTCCCAAATCATCAAGCTTTTGTGGAAGATGATTTTGAATAATAGAACTCACTCGTTCTGAAAGCATTACTATTTCTACTTGATCAACTTTTCTTCTTTTAGTCAAAATATCTTTAAGGAATTTAGCATAAGAAGGCATCTCAACAATAACTTCAGCAAAAGGAAGATTGACATGCAATTTGTTGATTATGTGCATAAATTTCCTGAATTTCTGGTCTTCCTTCTTATTGGCTAACCTTTGAGGAAAAGGTGCAGTGGCTTTGAAGGAAGGTGGTGCTTCAGCTTTACCTTTCTCCTTGCTACAATTAGGAGTGTTGGACTCCTCTTTATCAGTTACCTTCATGTTCTTCTCCTTGGATGGAGAAGGTCTTTCAATCTCAGCTCCACTTCTTAGGATAATTACATGAGCTTGTTGCCTTGGGTTCACTTCCGGTTGGCTTGGAAGAGAACCAGATTACGGAGTCCTTTATTGGTTTAGAGCTTGTTGTGCTATTTGGTTTTCTAACATCTTGGTGTGAGTGGAAATTCCATCCACCTTTGCAGAAAGTTGAGCAATAGCATCTTTTAAAAGCTTGTCATTCCCCCATAGTTCCTCATTCTGTTGCATTTGTGTAGATATGAATTTTTCCATCATAGCTTCTAGAGAAGAACCTTGGGGTTGTTGTGGCTATTGATAACCCCTGTTGTTGAAACCCAGCGGGTTTCCTTGATGGTTGGAATGTTGTTGTTGCAGTTGCTGCTATCCTTGCTGGAAGTTTTGAGTGTTGCTTGTATTCCGGTAGGAGAAATTAGGATGATCTCTCCATCCCAGATTGTATTGGTTGGAATAGGGATTGTATTGTTTATTTCCTTGCACCCCAACAACATTGACGTGTTCAAAGTTTCCTTCCATTGCATTAGGGGCAAAACATGAAGAAGAAGTATGTCCTGCATTACCACAAGCTTCACATGTTGCTTCAGTGGATTGAATTGGAAAAGTGGTCATCTTCTCAAATTTCTATGTAAGCACATCTAACTTGGCAGCAATTAGGTCAACGACATCAACAGTGTGTTTTCCAGTTGAAGAACTTACTGTAGAGGTTGATTTTGCTCCTCTATCTCCTCCCCATTGGTAGTGGTTTAGTGATATATCTTCAATAATATCATAAGCCTCTCTATATTACTTAGTCATTAATGCACCACCAGCTATGGCATCTAAAGTCAACCGGGTATTGTAAAACAGTCCATTATAGAAAGTTTGAAGTAGAAGCCAGTTTGTCCAACCATGGTGTGGGAAAAGGCGTTGAAGATCTTTAAACTGTTCCCATGTGTCATATAGAGTTTCTCCTTCACTCTTAGAGAAATTGGTGAGCCGGTTCCTCAAATGGGCTGTCTTGCTTGGCGGAAAATACTTTGCAAGGAAAACATTAAGGAGCTGGTCCCAAGTTTTAATTGACTTCTTGGGAAGAGACAAATGCCAAACCTTGGCTCTATCCCTTAAGGTGAAGGGAAATAACATGAGTCTAATTCCATCAATAGACACTCTATTAATCTTGAAGGTATTCAGATATTCCAAGAACTCGGCAACATGAAGACTTGGGTCTTCATTGGCGGTACCCCCAAAATGATTCTGCTGTATCATTTGCATCATAGAAGGAGTAATTGAAAAGTTGTTTGCTTCTACAATAGGAAAGTCAATGGCCCCATAGATGTTTGCGGCGACCAGCATTGCAAAATCTTTTAAAGGACAGTCGTCTTCCATGGCTGGATTGCTTGGTGTAGCTACCTCAGAAGGTGAAGAAGACGATGGTGGTGATGATGGTGACGGCGGAGTACCTCCTAGTAGCGGATGTACCACTCTTCTTGCTCTTCTAAAGCTTGAAAGAGTACGCTCGATTTCAAGGTCTAACAAAGAAGATGTTTGAAGACCTTGTTGTGAGCGACGCATACAACCTAAAAAATTGCAAAAGTAATTAAGAACACAACTAAAAGCTATATAAAATTTCGAAATATGGAAATGATGATCTAGTCTCAAATTACTAAGTAGTACTTATTACTCCAATTAAATTACCATAGCTCCCCGACAACGACGCCAAAAACTTGTTGGCTATTTAGGCTAACGAGCTTCACTCCAAACAAAGGATAGTTTACCCAACTTAACCAATCTCCGCAAGTATACATAGGTAGTATAGTCGAGGTCGAACACAAGGAGCTTAAATAATTTAATTGAGTGCAACAACACTAAAGTTCAACAATCTAGATCGGTTTTAAGGAAATGAAAACATTTTTCTAAATGTAGATAATTCAGATTCTAACAGCAGAAAATTTAGATTTTAACTAGCAAGCAAGAACTACTAAAACAAGTTTGATTTTAGAAATATTGGGAATCTTGGACATTAGGATTTCATTCACACATCATAGCAATCAAAGGAACATAATAATTTAAACATGCATAAGTTCTTATTTCAAGGAAAGGTTGTGTTACATTTCACCTCCCGATGTAAATGCAACGATCACAGCTTAAAACAAGACTCTCGTGTATGAATTTTGCTTTTGATCACAAACTATTCCCCAACTCATTCCTCTCTACTCTCATAGAAGAGGAAGAGTTTCCAAGAAGAGCACCTCCATACGTTCCTACTTATCTTCTCAGATCAAGCAAGAAAGTAGAAAAAAATGCACATAAAGTGGCCAGCAATACATGCAAGAAAAGAGTAAACCGATACTTTCATGGTTAAGAATCAAGAAACATAGTATTTAGTATGAAATTACTTGTTCCATACATACTATGACATGGGAGCTACTCTCCCATGCCCAAGAAAAGAAGAATTACTCGTCTATAACCATGTCTTGCAGATTTGTTACAGAAATTTCAGTTCTAAACATGATTTAGAAAGGAAAAGACAAAGAGAACTAAAGATGTAACCACAAGAAGGAAAAATTCCGGTTGAGGATGAAATTCTCCTTCTTTAGCTACTCCAAGATGGACTAGCTCCTTTCCCAAGAAGTTGCTCGAAGTTGGGGAAACTTGGCTGCACCTTGGAGAAGACAATGGAGAAGTAGAGAAGAAGAAATGGTCTCCTTATGCAAGAAATCACCTTGGATCTCTCCAAAATCGCCCTCCTCTGGTCTCCTCTAGCTCTGGGATGAGAGAAAACTCCTCTAATGACCAAACATAACCGTCCCTTGCCTTCCCTCCTTGTTTTAAAATTGAATTTTGAATTTTCATATTTCTAAAACTGCTAGGTGCACGCCATGCATCTGGGGTGCACGCCATGCACCTGCAGTGTGGTTTGCATCAGGCTGAACTGTGCACGGCATGCGCTGAGGATATGCACGTCGTGCGACTTTCTAGAACTTTATTTGGCTGTTTACGTTCCAGGTGCACGCCGTGCGTTTTCCTTTCTGCGCACTTCTGGAAACTAGCATGCTGTGCATTTTTTCCGTGCACACCGTGCGTTCTCCTGGCTGGGCGAACAAAATTTTCTCTGGAAAGGTGCACACCGTGCATATGTCCTGCACACTGTGCATTCTGCTGTTTCAGCAGAATTAAACTCTGAATTCAGCTCTTTTTGGGGCAAATCTACAATGCAAGTTATGAAATAAGTAGAGTAACAAAAAGATGGAAAAAGTAATATGAAAAGAGACTAAATTATATCAGAATGAACCAAATTTGTGTGTGATAGCATGTAATCACTCAACACTATCTCTTAAGTTTAATGCCATTGCCCCTGCATCATTAGGGTTAGAGTTCTTCTCACTCAATTTAGGGTTTACACTAGTACATAACCGGCCTTTAATGTCGGTTATTTAAGGCCTTTAGTGTCGGTTTTTAAGTGACACCTATGTGGGCGCCGCTAAAAGCCCATCCGTTACGCGTCAGTTCTCAAACCAACGCCACAACACTTCGCGCGCCACCGTAAATGCGCAAGTAGGGGTGTATAGGCGTCGGTTATTAGCTTTGAAACCGACGCCATATACCTTCATGCCATAGAAAGGGCACCATATGGGGCACTATCGGCGTCGATTTATTAGTGATAACCTACACCATCTCACCCGCTGCCACGGCCGTGCTGGCTAGCACGGCCGTGGTGTCTGGTCCGCTACCACGGTCGTGCTGGCCAGCACGGCCATGGTGTCTGGCCCGCTGCCATGACCGTGCTGGCCAGCACGGCCATGGTGTCTGGCCTCATTAGGGAAATCAACGTCGGTTACTAGTAGGGCAACCGACGCCGGAACCATCAACGTCAGTTTATCATAATAAACCGACGCCACATCACATGCATTAGGCGTCGGTTATTATTGTTTATCCGACACTGTAACCACTTGTCGTCGGTTTTATGCAAATAACTGACGCCTATTTTATGTTTTTTTTCTTATCAGTCTGCATGCCTGCTGTGGCTGGTCGCAGGATGAGAAACCTGCAGTTCAGTTATGAACTGTAGGTTTTACGACATCCATTGATATCAGCCAACAACATGCCACAAACCTGAAAAATTAACAACATTAATTTTCACACATTTAGCAACCTGCAGTTCCATTCATTTTCACACATGTAGAAACATTCATGTAGCAATTTGCAGTTCCATTCATTTTCACATTCACACATGTAGAAACATTCATGTAGCAGCCAACATTTTCATTCATTTTCACATTCACACATGGATAAACATTTAGACACATGTAAAAACATTCAGACATGTAGAAACATTCACACATATTATAATTCAGAAATTCATTTACAAAATATCATTCTTTAGTCATTATTCACTATCAACATCCCAATTATATGTTAAAACCCCCACTACTTATATGGTTGTTGCCCATTCTTCTCTTACATCATTTAATTCTTTCGTCATATAGGGATCATGTACATCTGGTAAGGCCTTTCCTGTAGTGTGGTCAGTTTTAAACACCTACAAAGAGAATGATGTGTATATATAATTAATAATATATAAATAAGAGTGATATATTTCATATTATCTAATGAGACTATATAATACCTTTGGAATGGTATCGATGTCCATTGCGACATATTTGATAATCATGTGCATAAATCGCATCACATAGTATGCACATGCCCATCCGTTGTCTTGTGTAGCACACTATAAATTGATACAAAATATTAAAAAATACAACTGATTAAGCACTATTCACGTAAATAATATATACATTGCAGTCGGGAACTTACTTCCATGTTTTTCCAAATTATTTGTTGGTTCTTTTTCCTGGGGACCTTTCCTCCAGCCTTTTTGAACTCATCTAAACCCCTACATGTTAATGTAACACAGTACATTGCATAATTAAATAGTAATGTAATAACATATGTTAACGGATATGAAAATGAAATATTTCTCACCGGAATAATGCCATTTTCATTTTGTGTCCATATTTTGAATTCAATTTAGTCCCCTTAGGATCTAGATAATAGACAGTGAACGTCTCAGGGACAATAACTAGTAACTCCCAATGCATACCACTAGAGGTAAAAAAGTAAAAAATTAATAACTCAAAATCCACAATAAAAATGTAATTTTCTTAAGTCCAAATTAAAAGCAAAGTAAACTTACTCCACATTGAATGGAGCTATTATCACCGTCTTGTTATTTTGAGAAAAATTTGCAAAAGAATCACAACAGTATTGTTGAACTGATGGAGGGTCTTTATCTACTAGACTAATCAAAGATGGAATAAAAAATCCTATATGTTCGAATGCAAAATCTGCACATATCTTGTCTAAGTAGCTACAAAACATGTATTACGTATGCATTAATAAATAAGAGACCAGATCACCAGATCCTACGCAAGGTATATGGATGTATAAAGAAGATCTCACCTTATCCATAGCTCTATCACAGATGTATTCAGCCAATCATATCAAAACAACTCCAAAATATCTTGTATAAATAGGTTGCTTTCGTATGATTGACCTGTAAAATCCGCATCTATAGAAATAGTTATAGGGCAATTTATATCATGTCCGCCTAACCATATTTCCATACCCCAACAGTTAGGACCTAACAGGACATGTAGGTCCTGTGGAACCCAACTTGGTAATGTAGGAGGTGGAGGTGGAGGCCTAGATGTTGTGGGTGTCTTCTTTTTAACCTGTGCATTTCACAATCTGGGTGGGCATATGGCAATGGAAGATCCATCCACTTGGAGAATATACGTAGCGGGCTCACACGAACCCAACCAGCTGGTAATGGAGACCCATGAAACATTTCCCCTGGTAGGGAGGGGTAAGCCGACGCCTTTGCAATGACAAATTCTTTACTTTTTAGACGGCATGGCTTCAACCCCTACAAATTGTTGTGTAAAGAATGTTATATACATTATACATATCATCTTGAAAAGTCTAGTTATTATGTCATAAAATACTTATAGTGGATGTGCTAGGTGGTGGGTCTACAAGATTACTCCCAAACTCTGCAGTAGGAGTAGAGCGGGACGCCATAGGTACTGTCTGCTGAGTGGCAGTCTGAGATGCCTGCCACTTGCTCAGTGCTTCTTCGAGTTTCCTATCAACTAGCTTATCTACCTATACATGGATAAAAGAAACGTTAGCTTCTAATTATTGAATTCTCTTTTATAGTAACATTATAAAGAAAGAATAGGTAACTGCTTCTTGTAAAAGTCCCACTTTTGGGAGATGTTTGCACTGGGATGGCCCAAAGAACGCTTTGATGCCAACACCAGCGCCTGCATCCCTAACACGTCCAGGATGCTCTGGGTTACCCAGAGCAACTGTCAATTCATCCCTTGTGCCCTTAGGGATGAACTTGCCTTGTTTCCTCAGCTCGTGCAGCTCCCGCTAATCGCCAAAACAAAAATTTGTAATTAAGTAAACACCACAAATAATCAATATTCGAACGATTGCTCTAAGAGTTGTTTTTACCATTTTTTCATCTGCCTCAGCAGTTGCGGGCTTCCTTATTTGTCGCTTCTTATTTTGCCTCCCAGCTATCCGGACATCATGGCGAGGAAGAGGTGTGCTACCTATAGTATAGGACTCCTGAGTAGCAACAGACTGAGCAACAGCCTCAGCCTGTAGTCTTTGGCGAATGCCTACATACCCCTTTGGACCCATTGTGTGGTCATGCACATTCAGTGCACGCCTTCCTTTTTGCGCCTCACTGAGGGCCTAGTTAGTATGCACATTAATGATTTGGTTAGTAACACTAAATGTTAATCTTGAATAGGTGAATACAACCTATATTAATTAAATTAGGAGTGATGCCTAATACCTTGAATTCATCAGTTTGTCTTGAAGCAACAAACACATCCCATTCTTCTTGGTCCAGGAAGTTCCACTGTTCTGTGGCTATCTTCTTCCTCTTGTCACCTTCTTTTATGTATTCTCGGGTGATATTTGTCCTATAGTTCTTTAGGACTCTCGCACAGAGTTGCATCACACATTTACGATGCAATTTTTCATCCAATTCAAATATAATTTGTAAAATAGAATTGCTATTAACTGGTATCCAAAAAATTAGTAATCTAACAAATATAATTGCAAATTAATAATAACTCACGCATAAATCCTTCCATATTATGTCTTTCTTCCCCTTAGGAACTTTATGCCAAGAATCTATCTTACAACCGCAATGGCTACGAGTAACATACCCAAGATATGAAACAAATGAATTGTGATTCACTCCAATTGCATTTCCTGCATTATTAAAATCCACAACAAGTTTGGTTCCATTGCCCCTTTGCGCTATTAACTTCTTCATCATAGTGATGCCCCTTCTCTTGTCAACTTTTTGGTGCTGCTCATCAAGTGCCTCAAGTGCTTCAGAGGGTACATGTGCATCATCAACCTAAAATTTGACAAAATAAACACACTTATAGGATATAACTAGAAATGGACATATGGATATAAATATATGATATATATTTTTAAAACTTACACTGTGAGGCAGCGCATTGATGTCCTCACCCTTACGATAATCATCAGCACGGTCATCAGGAGAATGCTCAGCCATCTGAAAGTTCACATTCACATTGTAAAGTAATTCATATTGTAAAGCTCACATTGTAAAGTCACATTCACATTGTAAAGTAATTCACATTGTAAAATTTACATTGTAAAGTTCACATTCACATTGTAAAGTAATTCACATTGTAAAGTTCACATTGTAAAGCTCATGTTGTAAAGTTCACATTCACATTGTAAAGTAATTCACATTGTAAAGTTCACATTCAGAAAAATAAAACATATAAAAAATATAAACATGCCTCTAATATTGTGATTTTTTATCAATTAACAATCCTTCATTGTGATCTCTGCGCACATACAAGTCATCATTAGCTTCAATATTTTCTGGTGTTGGCAACCCAACTGAGAATGGACTGGAGTCATCATACTTATCATAGTACTCTTTTTCATCTATAGGATCTTCAATGAACTGTCTTTTACCATGATGAACAACCGACCATTTATCATTTGCAGGATCATCGATATAAAATACTTGTTTCGCCTGTGATGCCAATATAAATGGTTCACCCTTCTCGCCAATCTTTTCAAAGTTCACTAAAGTGAAACCCAATTCATCCACTATAACGCCTTTGGTGTTATCAACCCAATTACATTTGAAGAGCGGAATTCTGAAATCTATGTAGTCAAACTCCCATATGTCTTCAATGACACCGTAATATGACATTTTAGCTTCACGTGGACTCTTATCCTTTGCACTTGCAAAAAACATAGTCGATGCTTGAAGGATGACCCCACTATTTTGGACGACACTCTTATCATCTTGGCGCTTTGTGTAATATGTGAATCCATTAATGTCATACCCTTCATAAGACATAACATTCAATTTCGGTTTAAAGGCGAGGCATTTGATAGTTTCAGTAATATCATCTGGTGTTTGAGATAATTGATGTAAGACTTTATCTTCGAACCACTTAATAAATGTCTTGTTATGCTCTCTAGCAAGCCACATTGTATTGGCTAGAGGATATTGTCTCTTGATGAAATTGGTATGTTCCTCGATATAAACACTCACTTCGTCCATGTTGTGTAAAATATACAAGTGACCTTGTTCCAACTACTAACGGCTGATTACTTTCACCCGTGATCCCAAAATTCCTTTGCCAAATTGCTCCTCAATATTCTTGTCATTACCAGGAGTGTCATTACCACTGAGAAAGTCATTGCAAAAATCCATAACCTCTCTCGCCACATAACCCTCAATAATACTCCCTTCAGGCCGATAACGGTTTCGAACATCACTTTTAAAAACGCTCATGTATTGTTCAAAGGGATACATCCAATGTAAGAAAATTGGTCCCAACATTTTCACTTCCCTAGTCAAGTGGACAACAAGATGTACCATGATATCAAAGAATGACGGAGGAAAATACATCTCAAGCTGACATAGGGTAACAACCACTTCTCTTTTCAAATTATCGAGAGTATCAGGGTCAATAACTTTGTTGTACAGACTGTTGAAAAAGAAACAAAGTCTGGTGATTGTAAATCTTACATGATTCGGCAATATAGATCTAATTGCCACAGGCAATATTTGTTGCATTAGAGTGTGACAATCATGGGATTTAAAACCTATCAACTTCAGATCTTTCATTGATACCAATGTACAGATGTTGGATGAGTAACCTTGTGGCACCTTAACATTTACCAAACATTTACAAAATGCTTTCTTCCCTTTTCTAGACAATGTGTAACAAGCGGGAGGTAAGTATGTTCTCCG
This sequence comes from Alisma plantago-aquatica, assembly GCA_963693085.1. Classification (NCBI taxonomy): domain Eukaryota; kingdom Viridiplantae; phylum Streptophyta; class Magnoliopsida; order Alismatales; family Alismataceae; genus Alisma; species Alisma plantago-aquatica. Next base: position 1,325,941,695 of record OY856412.1, on the reverse strand, counting down.
ATTTCCCATTTCATAAAATTCTGTTAATTCTGACCTTATTCCCATTTCACGTAGGTCCAGTCTGGATTTTATCCCATCTTTAGTCTTACCTGGTATATTCAACAAAGTACCAATGACACTATCATAGACATTTTTCTCAACGTGCATGACATTGATACAATGCCTGAATGTCAAAGAACTCCAATAAGGAAGATCCCAAAATATTGACTTCTTCTTGAATAAAGATTTGTCACTCCGTATGGCCATAGTACACTGTGATCTCTTACCAAATTCATTGACAAAGTCTTTTACTCTTTCATAAACAACCTGCCCTGGTATAGGTTTAGGTGCACTCCTTTCCTTATTCAATCCATTGAATGCTTTGCGCTTCCTATGATACATATGGAATTTTGTAAGAAACCTTTGATGACCGAGATATGCAGTCTTACCGCCATGTTTTAGTCTTGTTGAATTAGTGTTCTCTTCACATATAGGACACACTTTAGCTTCTTTGACACTATATCCAGAAAAATTCCCATATGCTGGAAAGTCATTCATAGTGCAAAACAACATAGCATGCAAATAAAATGTCTCTCTTTGTGAAGCATCATAGGTCATCACACCTTCACCCAGAGTTTCTTTAAGTCATCAATCAGAGGTTCAAGATAAACATCGATGTCATTTCCAGGTTGTTTACGGCCCGATATCAACAACGACAACATTACATACTTATTTTTCATACACAGCTTGGGAGGAAGATTGTATATAACAAGCATGACAGGCCAAGTGCTATGTTGGCTGCTCAAAGTCCCGTACAGATTCATCCCATCTATACAAAGCCCAAGTCTTAGATTCCTGACTTCTTCACCAAATTCAGGGTACAATAGATCAATCTTCTTCCACTGTGGGGAATCAGACGCATGTCGTAGGATCCCATCATTATTTTTCTTAACATCTGCATGCCACCTCAAATTCTTCGCATCTATCAGATTGGCAAACAAGCATTGAAACTGTGATATTATAGGTAGATACCACATCACCTTGGCAGGAGAACTAGTTTTGGACTCCCCCGAAGTCGTCAATTTATACCGTGACACACCAAATTTTAGACAATCTTTCAAATCCACATAGTCCTTTTGAAATAATACACAATCATTTGGGCATGCGTGTATCTTTTTGACATTCATTCCCATTGGGCACAACAATTTCTTTACCTGGTATGTTGAGATTGGCAGCTCGTTTCCTTCAGGAAGCATTTATTTCAACAAAGACAACAATGACGTGAAGCTTTTGTCACTCCATCTATTGTTAGCTTTCAGCTTATACAATCTCAACACAGCGCTAAGCTTCATAAACTTAGTACAACCTGTGTATAACGATATCTCAGCATCATGCACAATGTTTCTAAAAATGGGAGGTGGATCGGTGTGCTCTACCCCACAACTATCCAGCATCGCATCAACGATGTCTACTGGAACTGGTTCATTTACACCTACATCATCGGAGGAAATTTCTTCTTCCACACAAGCACTGCTATCGACATCCACTAGTTTCAGGTTTGAAATCTCTCCATGCCAGTGCCATTCTGTATAGCCTTGTATAATCCCATTGCACATGACATGACTTTTGATTTCGTCACCAGTGCTGACTTTCAAGTTGTTACTGCAATGCCTACATGGACAGTAGAACCTATCTCCAGGTTGTTTCCTATGTTCCTCAGCAAATCTAATAAACTGGTCAAGACCAGAAATAAACTTTGGGGTGAAACGATTGCGAATGGACATCCATGATCTATCCATTTTATGATCAAAGAGAAAACAAGTATATATTACAATAAGATTAGGGTCTAGGGTTAACAGATTAGAGTTTTTGCATGATTAAAACTTTAGGCCAACAAATACATGTGATGTCATTCTTATATATAATAAATATGTACAACCTATCCCATTCTTGAAAACCTAATCTCACTAGTAACTGTATAATGTGTATTGGGTTTTCAAGAAAATTTCGGCATCATTTCCCCGCTGTTCTCCAAGTACATATGTACTTAGACAACAAATGGGGAAATGCTGCTGAAATTTTCTTGAAAACCCAATTCACATTATACACTTACATCCTAAGTGAGATTAGGTGTTCAAGAAAAGTCCTAAACTGGGGACTATCCAAGATTTACTCCTAATGAGTAAATCTTGGATGGGTTTCTAGGCCAACAAATACATGTGTTGTCATTCTTATATATAATAAATGTGTACCACCTATCCCATTCTTGAACACCTAATATCACTAGTAAGTGTATAATGTGTATTGGGTTTTTAAGAAAATTTCAGCAGCATTTCCCCGCTGTTCTCCAAGTACATATGTACTTAGAGAACAAACGGGGAAATGCTACCAGAATTTTCTTGAAAACCAAATACACATTATACACTTACATCCTAAGTGAGATTAGGTGTTCAAGAACAGTCCCAAACCGGGAACTATCCAAGATTTACTGCTAATGAGTAAATCTTGGATGGGTCTCTAGGCCAACAAATACATGTGTTGTCATTCTATAACATTGATTTCAACATTTCGAGTGTCCATGCATGTTCATCATTAAGATAAAGATTACACATAAATTAGTATGACCTAGAGATGGAGAGATTCATAATTGATTTCAAAATTTCAAACTAGCTCATGCATTATCATCAATCTACATCATACAATAGGGATTCATGTAGATGTTAGGGTGACACATCACTACAAAATCAGAGATTTAACATTAGGGTTTTAATATCTTACATATATTGATCACAAGATTTCAACAATATAGTTAATTCAAGATTATGGTGAAATGTGTATTAGGGTTTTAATATCTTAATTCAACATGCATCAAAATTTATAGAATTAGGTCAATCATTAGTATTCAATTGAAAATGTATCTTCTTCTTCCTGCTCCCTCTCCTTACCAAATGGAAAGCAAGGCCAGGACCGTGTGGACTGGCCACGGCTGTGGATGTGTTGGCCTACCAAGGTCGTGCTGGCCAGCACGGCCGTGGTAGGCCAACACATCCACGGCCGTGGCCAGCCCACACAGTCGTGGCCTTGCTTTCCATTTGGTAAGGAGAGGGAGCATGAGGAAGAAGAAGAGGTGGAGGACCAGCCCACACGGTCGCTAGCACTGGTGCATGTTGTGAAATACCACATAGAAAAGGGTACCTGCTTGAGGGCGGAGGAAGAAGAGTGGGAGCAGGTACCTTCGGGCAACCGATGAGGAGAGCAGGGCAGCAGAGGCACCGGCGGCAGGAGGAGCAGGAGGACCATGAGGAGTAGGAGACCGTTGACAAAGAGAGAAGCAGCAGCAGAGGCACTGGTGGTGAGTAGAGAAGGAGAGGCAGGCGGCGGCGGTGGCGAGCAGCTGCAGCAGTAGTAGGCGGCGGCATGGAGGCAGGCGGCAGGTGACGCAGCAGAAGGAGGGAACCGGAGCAAAATCGATCAATGAAACAGAAGAAAGGGGAAGAGTCCACTGTGCGTGGGGGCTATTAAATTACTAAACGACGTCGGTTATTTATAACAACCGACGTCAATTGGACATTCCTTTACCCTATTTTTTTTGGCAGGGACGACGCGTGCACCCTTATTACGTCGATTATGCTAAGAAAACCGACACCCATATTGGAACTTTTGGCGCAAATTTTATCTTCATTCAGCGTCGGTTATTAGGTAAAATACCGACATTGTATCTGATACTTTGGCACAAATTTTTTTGCTTGAAAAAATTGGATTTCGCGGGCTACTTTAGGCATCAGTTTCATTTCTTCAACCAACACTGAATGAAAAGCAATACCTGTGTCTGGCTGGTCTTCAAATATAGACGTCGGATGTCCTTATTAACCGATGTTTAATGTTAACAATGTCGGTTTTACTAAAAAACCAGTGCCTCTAAAAGTGACGTTGAACGCTGTTTCTGTAGTAGTGTTATAAGGTTGTATCAACAATCATCGTTAGATAATCACTTACTTCATCATTATGAAGCATATTTAGAAGATGTGGAAGAATATTTCTACCATTATTATGAAACATGTAAAGAGAGAGAGAGAGAGAGTTAGATTTCAACATCATCCACATGATTACACCATAGGGTATCACATCACACCATGTGACCCAAGCATCAACTAGATTCATCACTACACATCACATAGGGTATCAGTTAGGGTTAGGGTACCGGTTAACCCTGGATATCAGGAAACCAACCTAAATCAAGTATCGACCTACCAACCGTAAGGTGATTATCGATTTATCATCACTTGGTATCAGTTTATCATCATTAGTATCAGTTTATCATCTCTTGGTATCAGTCTATCATCACTTAGTATCGGGTACCACAAATGACATCAATTAGAGGTACATAAATGGGTGTATTGTTCATACTATCTCAAAGGGTATCAACCTATGTATCTCTATAGATATTGAACACCTTCACCACCATGGGATTTGTTGGGTTTTGTGGAGAAAACATGCACGGCGGAAGCAACAAATTCCACGCAACCCGAAACAGGATCTCGTCGACAACAACGTATTTGGAAGGAGTGTTTGCGGGATATACCTTATCGCGGAGCAAGTCTGGCGATGTCCCACTGCACGACGGTGCAACGCTGCTGACCTACATGGACGGAACTTCTCTCCCATTCACTGTCGCAGGTTAATCCGGCGACGCTCCTTTGCGGTAGTGATGGACACCGCTCGTAGCGCGTACAGGTGGTCGTCGGCGTCCTCCGAACGCAGGCGTCAAGGCGTCTGCGTCTCTACTTCGTCCATGCGGATGGACAGAACTCCACTTCGCGCTTCCTAAGCCAGTGGGAAGGAGTCGTGTCTGTGCGGCGGTGTGCTAGCAGCGCGTTGCTCTCCTTCCTCTCCTAAGGATGGTGACAGCTAGGGTTTACATGCGTGAGCATAAAATGAAAATCCTATCTCGATATCTTATATAGATATCAGCCGTCAATCCTCCTTTAAATAGGATACGAAGGGAAGTAGGGTTTCCTAAACCCATCGGTAAACAGAAACGTCGCGTTAATTAAAATGCTCATAGATTAATTAGAATATTCTGGAATTCATTAATTAACCAAATAATCGTATTAATTGATTAATTAATATCTGACTCCATGAAATCGCTTGGGATGGCTCTATGGGCATATATATACCAACAGACTCCCACTTGCACTTAGAGCCAATCACTCCAATATTATTCTAATCCATTCCATAAACATTTTAGTAATCAATGTGATTCAGAGCAATTCCAATCAAATCCACAATTATACTCCTATTCCAACACATCCTATGCGTGTGACCTGGTAGGCTCCAAATTACGTTGGCAGTTATATCCATAATCATATTATGATTTCACAAGCAATGATTGGCACAAAAAGCAAGGCGTGCACTGAATGTGCATGACCACACTATGGGTCCAAAAGGCTATGCAAGCGTTCGCCAAAGACTAAAGGCGGAGTCTGCGGCTACTCAGCAGTCTGCTGCTACTCAGGAGTCTGCTCCTACTCAGGAGTCTGCCACACCCATGCCTCGCCATGATATCTGGATAGCTGGCAGGCAAAACAAGAAGGGTGAAATAAAGAAGCCTGTAACTACTGAGGCGGCTGCAAAAATGGTAAAATACAACTCTTAGAGAAATCGTTTGAATATTGATTATTTGTGGTGTTAACTTACCAATTTCTGTTTATGCTGATTAGCGGGAGCTGCATGAGCAGAGGAAACAAGGCACGTTCATCCCTCAGGGCACAAGGGATGAATTGACAGTTGCTCTGGGTAACCCAGAGCATCCTGGACGTGTTAGAGGTGCCGACGCTGGTGTTGGCATCAAAGCATTCTTTGGGCCATCCCAGCGCAAACCCAGAGCGGGACTTTCTCAAGAAGAGGTAACCTATTCTTTTTTTAGAATGTTACTGCAAAAGGAAATTCATTAATAAGAAGCTAATGTTTCTTTTATCCATGTATAGGAGAATAAGAGAGTTGAGGATTTAGTTGCTAAGAAGGTCAACGATGTAGTTGCTGAGAAGGTCAAGGAAGAATTGTTGCGGAGAATAAATTAACCTATCATTCATGACTGGTGTTACAGTGATTATACAGTTCCTTTGTCGCTGATATCCGGATTGAACTCGAGTCATGGAATTGTTATCCTTTTCAATGTTCAATCCATGTTCCTTGAACTATAGAAGACCGTCTGAGATATATGTAAGCTCAATATCACATATTAACTCACATCATCATGGCCATGCATTTCTCAGTCTCGCTTATCAAGTGGCTGGAATATCAAACTCCCGTAGGAAGGAAAAATTCCATCTACATCACTCACAGTCATCCCCATGTGTCACAGTGCACCCATGCACCATCTTTATGGCAATCCTTATTCAGGACCACAGTGGATGATGTAAAAGTACACCGAACAACATGTGATAAGTGTAGTGGCTTCAAGTCTAAGAACCACAATCACCACCATCATTATGAGATGTGACTCTAACTACCAATCATAGTATCCATGTGTCACTCTCAAGGTGGGTCTATCCGATACACTGTTCTCTAACAAGTATCTATGCATTTGGTTTGATATCTCCATATAATGGAAATGAGATTCTTCCATCAACCAACATACATTCTAATCTTATGTGTTATTGATGACTATGGATATTTCCACAATAACAACCGATTAGGGACAAAACAAGAATACATACTCTTAGCATACATATGATCTCACTGTTCAGGTCATCAACTCGAAGACATATGTCATTGAGTATATTATTCTATAGACATCTATAAGTTTTATGGTCATCTCACAATATAAAACACAAACATATAGATTGGAAACTTGCCTTTATTGATATGATCAATGTAGTATTACAAATCGTTTACATAGTATCCCATTACAATCATCGAATGATAGTCTATATGGGCATACATTGGTAAAATTCCCACTTGCACTTATACCCAATCACTCATGAATCTCAATCCAAGTGATCGAACATGTCCGTCATGTTTCTACTGTGAAAGTGCTTTTGTGAGCGGGTCAGCCACATTGCTTTCTGTAGGTATTCTGCAAATATTCACATCTCCTCATTGTATGATCTCTCGTATGAGATGGAACCACCGTACAATATGTTTGGAACGTTGGTGCGATCTTTGTTCTTTAGCCTATGCAATTGCTCCATTGTTGTCGCAAAACAACTCAATTGCATCACCAGCGCTTGGAACCACTCCAAGTTTAGAAATGAACTTCTTGATCCACACAACTTCCTTCGCAGCATTAGATGCGGCAATATATCCAGCCTCTGTTGTAGAATCCACAATCGTCTCTTACTTGGAACTCTTCCAGCTCACAGCTCCGTTGTTCAGGCAAAACACAAATCCAGATTGCGATCTGTAGTCATCTTTGTCAATTTGGAAGCTAGCATCGGTGTAACCCTTTATCACGAGCTCTTCCTCACCACCGCATACCAAGAATTGATCCTTAGTCCTTCTCAAGTACTTTAGGATGTTCTTTACTGCTGTCCAGTGACATTCACCTGGATCTGACTGATACCGGCTCGTCATGCTCAAAGCATACGACACATCAGGACGAGTACATAACATCGCGTACATGCTAGATCCAATTGTTGATGCATATGGAATCTTACTCATGCGTGCCCGTTCATCACATGAACTAGGACACTAGGCTTTAGAGATTGTAACCCCATGGGACATGGGCAAGTTACCTCTCTTAGAACCCTCCATGCTAAACCTCTTTAGCACCTTGTCAATGTATGTGCTCTGGTTTAGGCCTAGAAGCCTTCTAGATCTATCTCTATAGATCTTGATCCCTAGTATATAGGATTCTTTGCCTAAATCCTTCATAGAGAAAGTCTTCCCTAGCCAACCTTTTACTATATGAAGAGTAGGGATGTCATTTCCCATCAATAGTATGTCATCCACATACAATATGAGAAATATGATTGTACTCCCACTAACCCTTTTGTATACACAAGGTTCATCTTCATTTTGACTAAAGCCAAACTTTTTGACTACTTCATCAAAACGTAGATTCCAGCTCCGAGATGCTTGCTTAATTCCATAGATTGACCTTTGTAGCTTACAAACTTTATTGGCTTCCTTTGGATTGATAAAACCCTCAGGTTGTGTCATATAGACATCCTCAAGTAAATTCCCATTAAGGAATGCTATTTTAACATCCATCTGCCAAATCTCATGGTCATGATAAGATGCAATGGAAAGCATGATCCTGATGGATTTAACCATGGCAACTGGTGAGAAGGTCTCGTCATAATCAACACCTTGAATTTGATGGAATCCTTTCGCAACCAATCTACCTCTATAGGTTTGAAAATTTCCATCCATGTCAGTCTTCTTCTTGAAGACCCACTTGCATCCTATGTGTCTTACCCCTTCGGGTGGATCCACCAAGGTCCATACCTTGTTGGTGTACATGGATTCCATCTCATATCTCATGGCTTCGAGCCATTTCTCAAATTCTGGTCCCTTAGTAGCTTCTAGATAGGAAGTTGGCTGATCTGCTATGCCCAATTCATCACTGTATTGAGTCATGAGAAATCCAAATCTCTCAGGCTCAAGTTGTGTCCTACTAGACCTACGAGGTTCCTGTGTTACATTTGGAACTTGAAATTCCACAACAATTTATGAGTCTTCATATTCCTTATGTACCTCCTCAGGTTCTCTACTTTCTTGTTGGTCTCAAACTTCTTCGAGCCCTACATTCCTCCCACTAATTCCTTTGGAAATAAATTCCTTTTCAAGAAATACAACAGTCCTAGCAACAAACACTTTGTTGTCAGTTGGTGTGTAGAAGTAGTATCCCCGAGTTTCCTTGGGGTATCCAACAAAATAGCATTTTTCCGATTTAGGTCCAAGCTTTTCAGGAAATTGTTTCCTAACATAAGCTTCACATCCCCAAATCTTTAACATAGACAAATTGGGACGATTCCCATTCCATATCTCATATGGTGTCTTTTGAACCGATTTGGAAGGTACATGGTTAAGTGTAAACGCTGTAGTTTCAAGAGCATATCCCCAGAATGATATTGGAAGTTCAGCTGAACTCATCATTGATTGTACCATGTCTAATAATGTACGATTCCTTCTTTCTGACACACCATTATGTTGTGGTGTACCAGGTGGAGTCCATTGTGATACAATACCATGGTCTCTCAGAAGGTCCTCAAACTCTTGGCTTAAGTATTCACCACCTCGATCTGAACAGAGTGCTTTAATACTCTTACCAAGTTGCTTCTCTACTTTATTCATGAAAGTCTTGAACATTTCAAGAGTTTCTGACTTATGTTTCATAAGATATACATAGCCATACCTACTGAGGTCATCAATGAAGGTAATGAAGTATTGATAGCCTCCTCTAGCATTTGATCTAAAAGGTCCACATACATCAGTATGTATGAGCCCTAGCAGATCACTGGCTCTCCCATTGTGTCCAGTGAAAGGAGTCTTGGTCATCTTCCCTAATAAACATGCCTCACATGTCTCTAATGATTTAAAATCAAAAGAGTCTAGATAACCATCCTTATAGAGTCTAGATATGTGCTTCTCGTTTATGTGCCCAAGACGACAATGCCATAAGATTTTTTTGTTTGAGTTGTCAAGTTTTAACCTTTTAGTATTTATGTTGTATACGCTAGTCTCAAGTTCTAACAAGTAGATACCATAAGACATAGGGGCATTGCCATAAAAGATCTCATCTTTAGATATAGAAATAATTCCATTCTTAATGTGAAATTCAAATCCACTCTTGTCCATACAAGATATATAAATAATATTTCTATTAATGGCAGGTACATAATAGCAATTATCTAATTCTATTACAAGACCCATAGGCAAAGATAAACTAATAACTCCAACTGCGGTGGCAGCAACTCTTGCTCCATTAGCAACCCGTAGCTCGACTTGGCCCTTTCGTAAAGGCTTACTTCTTATCAGATCCTGCATATTAGAACATATGTGAGATCCACATCTGGTATCCAGTACCCATGATGAAGAAGTATTTAAGTTTATCTCAATAACATATATACCTAAAGTAGAGATCTCTATCCCCTGCTTCTTCTTCCTCAGTTCCTCCAGGTAGAGAGGACAATTTCTTTTCCAATGTCCAGCCTGGTGACAATGGTGACAACTTCCTTCTTTGGAGATCCCACCTTTAGCTTTGAGCGTGGATGACTTTGGCTTCTGCCCAGCTTTAGAACCTTTCTTAGCCTTGCCTTTGCCTTTTGACTTTCCCTTTGCCTTGCTGATCATCATCACAGACTTGGGCTTGTCTTTCTTCATCTGTGCTTCAGCTGTCCTCAACATGCCCAACAATTCTGACAACGGCTTGTCAAAATTGTTCATGTTGTAGTTCATGACAAAATGACTATATGATTCAGGAAATGATTTTAGAATCACATCAGTGGCCAACTCTTGACCTAGGGGAAATCCCAGCTTGGATATGCTTTCCACGTACCCAATCAAGGTGAGTATATGGGTGCCAACTGAGTCTCCTTCTTTCATCTTGCTTTTGAACAAAGCCTTTGAGACATCATATCTCTCCTGTCTTGCTTGATGTTGATACATGTTCTTGAGATGTGTTACCATATCCATGACATTCATGTTCTCATGCTGATCTTGCTACTCATAGTTCATTGAGCACAACATCAGACACTTGACATCCATGACATCATCAAGGTGCTTCTTGTAAGAATCCTTTTCAGCCCTGGGCGCATTTACGGCGGGCTCCGCTGGCTCTGGTTTTTCAAGGATATAGAGCTTACACTGATGTGTGAGAACAATTCTCAGCGTCCTAAACCAGTTTTGAAAGTTGGTTTCGGTAAGTTTGTCCTTCTCAAGGACCGATCGCAATGAGAAAGTGTGAGTGTTATTTGCCATTTGATTGCTACAAAAGAAAAATTTGCATTTAGTCCAAAACATTTTGACTTGTAAAGATTTGATAAACGAGATTAATTAGGCCTTTAATTAATTACACTCCCACTATTTTATTCAAATTGATAGCCCTCACTATCAACTTGGAAGATTGCAACACACAACCTTCTAGTGAGCCAAGATCCAAAATAATTGGATCAATGCCCAGCCAACGATGGTGTCAAAGACCAAATACTAAGGTAGGCAACTTTTGCCAATTGCATCATATGCAACTCTTGGATAGATGATCATGCACAACTCCTTGCCATGATGCATCTGTGTGCCTCTAGGTACTTGATCCTATCAAGGTTCCCTAGTTAAGTCCAACCCATAAGCCACCACAGTGAGTGTGCACCCTGCGGAGGCAGACCCACACACCCACCATCACACTTCCACGAGATAGACAGTGTACCACGCGGAGGCGTGCCCACACATAGTCGATCAAGCTTTTCATGTGTGTTGCTTTATGGAAGGCAACTAAAACTTAATATTATTAATTGAGGGGTTTTATTAATACATATACATATCCAAACACCACATACTTATAGTACGTATCATATACTATTATATCCACAACCACAAACGATAGACATGCAATTATAAACACAAATACATCAGTTATTGCCATACTATTGTAATCCTTTGGAGCAACAAAGGATTACAGTCCACCTATGGTCTTATGCATCTCATGCAACACCTGTGAATCAACCTGTAAGCATGTAATGATCAACATTACAATGAAAAACTTCATGGATGCTTCGTGAGGTTGGAACTTCAAGTTGCTCCTTGGAATTGGATCTTTGTGTTGCTTCTCCATGGACACTCCTTGGATTTGGATCTTCAAGTGGCCTCCTCACATCAAGTTTACAAAACTAAAACTAATCCTATCTCTATTACATCATATGAGTACAAATATAAAAGGAAAGAATTAATTACACTTTGAAATAAGAGATGAGGCTCGACATGCAAGCTGAATACTTTATAAAAAGGATCAATATGTAACCATTATACATCCATAGAATTCACAAACAAACATATCCACAAGATCGACATCCACATTCATTCACAACATTCATAAAAGGGGATACTAGGCCATAACTGTGTATGCATTCACAACATAAAATAGATTTTATAAGCGACATGTATGCTATCATAGGTATATCTACATATACATATATACATATTAAAATTGCAGTACTTTTAATGAAGGACATTCCCCATTAAATATTTTTTTGACTTCCACGCAGACTATGCGGGGTACACAGGGGCAGCGCCCCTGTGCGGGAAAATCAATATTTTCCATAGTCGACCCTGTCCAAAGCGTCAAAAACAATAGCCTGCGGCGTATGTGGAATTAGGTTTAGATTTGCGCATTAGCAGTTGTAATTCGCATCGTATGCAACATAAAAACAATATACAGTGATTCGATCATATCGAAACGAATCCAAATACGTCATAGATCGACGCTGCTCTAATACCACTGTTGGATTTTGTGGAGAAAACATGCACGGAAAAGCAACACATTCCACACAACCCGAAACAGGATCTCGTCGACAACAACGTATTTGGAAGGAGTGTTTGTGGGATATACCTTATCACGGAGAAAGTCCGATGATGTCCCGCTACACGACGGTGCAATGCTGCTGACCTACACAGACGAAACTTCTCTCCCGTTCGCTGTCACAGGTTGATCCGGCAGCGCTCCTTTGCGGCAGTGATGTACGCCGCTCGTAGCACGTATAGGTGGTCGTCGACGTCCTCCAAACATAGGCGTCAAGGCGTATGCATCTCTACTTCGTCCACACAGATGGATGGAACTCCACGTCATGCTTCCTAAGCCGGCGGGAAGGAGTTGTGTCTGTGAGGCGGCGTGCTAGCGGCGCGTTGCTCTCCTTCCTCTCCTAAGGACGGGGACGGCTAGGGTTTACGTGCATGAGCGTAAACTGAAAAGCCTATCTTGATATCTTATTTAGATATCTGTTGGTATGTATGCCCTGAGAGCCAATCATAGGATGATTGATGGGATACATTGAGATTTATTTGATAAACATCAAAGGCAAGCTTCCAATTCTTTCTGGTTCAGTCATATGAGATAATGATAGAACAGATTGAATGTCTAGAGAATGACAGTACTCAATGATGTATGCTTTTAGGTTGAGGACCTGAACGATGAGATCATATGGATGCTAAGAGTTTGTACATTCTTGTTATGTCCCTAGTCAGATGTCATTGTGGAAGGTAGATAGACAGCAATGATACACAAGGCTAGATTGTGGTGTTGGTTGATGACAGAATATCATTAGTCATGATATAGACATATCAAACCAAACACATAGGTACTTGTTAGAGAACAAGTGTACCAGACAGACCCACCGTGAGTTTGACACATGGAACCATGACATGGTAGTCACAGTCAGTACTCACAGTGATGGTGGTGAGTGTGATTCTTTGACCTGAAATCACTACACTCAACACATGTCGTTGGGCACACTTTGACATCATCAAACACAGTCCTGAAACATGGGTTGTTATAAAGGTGATGATTGGGTGGCTTTGACACATGGGGCTTTTGAGGGGTGAGTGATAGATATGGGATTTGTCCCTCCTGAGGGAGTTTGATATCCAAGGCCACTTGATGAGTAGGATTGAGATAGGTGTGTGCACACATGTGTGAATCAGTATGTGATATTGATGTCATACATATCTCATTCAATCTACTCTGAGATCAAGAAAGTGAATGAAAATTGACAGGATGACTGTTCCATGCCTCGAGTTCATTCGGGATATCAGTGACAAAGGAATTATACATTCATTGTAACACCATTCACGGATTGTAGGATTGAAAGTTGTTCTCCAACTTTCTACTTTCACTTGGGTAGCACTGATGTGTGACTAGGCACCGCTCATTGCTTGTGAAGTCATAAGTGTTATGGACTTTCACTGCCAATGTGAAATGGACCTACAGGGTCACACACATAGGATTTAACCTGGAAGAGGAGTTTTGTCCACAAGCAATGTTTAGATTGATTACTAAAGGAGTTTAGTAGTTCAATTAAACACTCAGTCAATTGATATCTCAATATCATATCGTTCAAGGTGTTGGACGCATTGATTGGAGTATCGAATTGATTGAAATTGCAATTGACTGATTCTGCACAACCTATACTCCCAACCGATCGGTTCATGTGATGAACCGGTCGACTGAGCTTGGTGAACCGGTCGGCTCAAGTGTTGAGTCGATCGGCTCAAGATCAGGATGAACCGATTGCTTCAAGTGTTGAAACGATCGATTCAACTGGTGCAACCGAGCAACTTGGGAAAATAGGATTGGTGAGAATTTTCCTTTCATTTCAATTGCCCAATTTGAATGGGAAATAGGATTGGTATTTGATACCAATTAGAAACAAAAGAAGGAAAGTCAATCGGGAACCGACCAGGACCACCAACCGACCGGTTCACTTGTGAACCGACCGATTGAGGTGTCCCAACCGATCGGTTCACTTGTGAACCGACCGGTTCAGGTCCCCAACCGACCGTTTCAGTTGTAAAACGATCGGTTCAGGTTCTGAGTTAGTTGCTTTTTGTGGAAAATCTCGAACCCTTCTACTCCTGCTTTTAGTCCCGCATTGCCCGGGATGGAGAACCATGTCCCATGACCCTCCTATATATATAGGGGTATTGGGGGCTTCTCAAGGTACAACTTAGTGCAACCAGTTGCTCTGCAAAGTTTTCGTTCTCTGGTTTTGGTAACCGAGAGAGCCCGAGCAAGTGCTACCCGCAAAGGGAGGCACAGCAAGGGAAAGACAACTGCAGTTGCAACTGGAGGCAGGAGAGTGAGTTCGCGACTAGTACGTCAACATGAGGGTGCAACTCCTTCCGCTTCCTTTGGGGACAAGGAGTGTGGAGTTCCAGGTGGTCCGTGTGGACTACTTCAGAGGTGGGAGGTTACTGCCGCTCAGGAGGACAACTGTCAACCCGACAGTCCGGTGCGATCAGGAGTCGTCAGTCCCGGTGCGACCAGGAGCTGCACAGACACCGTCCAAGATTGGAGTTGAAGACCGCGCAAGGCGCGAGGTATTATCGCCGAGCAAGCCTCGGTACAAGGTATGATTCCACAAACCATCCTTTCCTATTATATAGACGTTGACGCATTTCCTTGTTCCGGGTTTGGGGGAGAAATTTTTTGTGTTTCCGCTGCCTTCTCTGCCTCCCCTAAAACCTATTGACTCAAGGTCAATTAGGTCAATGTTGACTCACATCTAAATTGACTAAACCCTTGTTTTGATGATGACGAATCATTCCACATTTTGGTGTCTAATGCCTCTACTTGAGTGTTTTTAGATTAGGTATAGACACACTCCAATTTCCCTAACTTGCGCATCTCAAATTGGAGAAAAGACAAGTCAAAGTCATACAAGTGGACGTTTTTGTAATATGATGTATATCCATTAGAATCATGTTGTAAATCACTTGTAATGATTGTATGACTTGTAATTAAGCTTAGAAAAATATCAGGAACACTTAGATCGAATATTAGAGCACTTTTAATGCAACTTTGAAAATCAATTACAGGCACTTGTTCGGTCGAGTTTCCCACCCTGAAACTCGACCGATCAACCTTGGTCGATTTTTTGAGGATTGCATCGGTCAAGTTGTGCACTCACAGAACTCGACCGATTGGGTAGTAGGCCAGTTCCAGTTAGAATGGTCGGTCGAGTTTCCTCAGAACAAACTCGACCGATCATTTCAATATCGGGCTGCCTGCTACTTGATCGGTCGAGTTACACATATAGAAACTCGACCGAATGCACTGTACAGAAAAGTGCAGAAAAGTGTTTCTAGCCGTTGTGGAGTTGCAACAAGTGAAAATAGATCCGTTGCAAGCCACAAAACGGCTAGTTTTCATTCACAAGTGTTCCCAAAGGCTAAGAGGCATCCCCAGCTATAAATAGGACCCCTTGGGCTTCATTCCAAGGTTGAGCATTCATTGCAAACTCTTTGTGAGGTTCCTATTCTATAGTTGAGTGCTTCCTACAGCCTTCTCTCTCTCTAAGCTTAATCACTTGCTAAATCCATTAGAGTGAGTAGGAGATTTGTAAGAGATCTAGTTTCTACTTGTATATCTTGTGAGGCTCTCACTTCCACAACCTCCCCATCTCTCATTTGCAATCATGAAGATGAAGGTTCTCTCTCTTAGCCAATAGAGGTGAAGAAGAACAAGGGAAGGAGTCCCTTGGTGAAGATCAAGGCTGAAGACTTGGAGCTAGAGTGGGTAAGTCCTTGGAGAAGGCAGAAGACTCAAGCTCAAGTGGGTAAGACCTTGGTGGAAAGCTTCTCCGAGTGAAGGTGAAGTCAAAGGCGGAAGATCCAAGAAGAGTGGGTAATTCCTACAAGGCCGAAGACTTGTGCAAGAGTGGGCAAGTCCTTGGAGAAGGCCGAAGACTCTTGCAAAGTGGGTAAGTCCTTGGTAAGGTTGAAGACTCTTTTGTATTGGATAGGTAAGTCCTTTGTTGGTCTTGTATTGTAAGTCTTATAAGTGAATATAAGAGTGCAATTGTTTGAAGTCCTATAGGTTGACCTCTCTAGGCAAGTGGATTGACACACTTCTAGTTTGAAGTGTGGAACCACTCTAAATAGCTTGTCTATTGATGCATGTTCAATCTCTCTTATCCTTGCTATGCATGATTTAGTTGCACTCAAATTGCCTATTTAGCAACCTTATCTTGTCATATATTTTAAAGGTTTAATGAGTTTTGTTTAAGTGCTTTCAGCTCTATTCACCCCCCCTCTAGAGCATCTAATCACCCATCTAGGATCCAACAAGTGGTATCAGAGCGGGTCTTCTCCAAGCATACTTCAACAAGTAGGAGAAGATGGGTGACTGCCTAGGAGGGAGACTCTCGACCAGCCTTCCAATCTTTGATGGGAGCAACTTCCTCTATTGGAGAAGAAGACTTCAATTCTTCATCCAAGGATCAAGTCTCGAGATGTGGCAAATGGTGAATAGCCCATACATTCTACCAAAGACAAACATTGAAGAATGGGATGAAGCCACCTTGATGAAAGCAACCTTGAACGCTAGAGCCATGCACATCCTTTATGCCTCCATGACCCCCACCGAGTTCAACCGGATTTCTTCTTGTGAGACGGCCTATGAGGTATGGAGAAAACTTTGCATCACTTATGAAGGGACAGATCAAGTGAAGGAAAGCAAAGTCTACATGCTCAAAGGGTTGCTTGAGAACTTCAAGATGGGAAAGGAGGAGAGCATAGCCAACATGTACTCAAGGCTCAACACCATCTTGAATGGTCTTGCTGTTCTAGGACATCCCATGTCTAGTGGAGAGATCAACTCAAAGATCCTTAGAACTCTCCCCAAGAGATGGGAATCCAAGGTGACTTCCATTGAAGAAGCAAGGTCTCATAGGGATATTCCTATTGAAGAGCTCATTGGAAATCTACAAGCACATGAAGCCACACTTGACAAGAGGGAGGAATTAGAAAGATAAGAGGAGAAAGAAATCAAGAGAATGAAGAAGGCTGAAATCAAAGCTCAAATCAAGGCTATTGTTGGTCAAGCTTCTTCATCCTCTCAAGTTGAAGAAGATGTCATGTACTCCAAGGGTAGACTCTACAAAGGCAAGTCCTCCTCCATCCGGTGCTTCACACGTGGAAAGAAGGGTCACTACAAGGAAGATTGCCCACAAGGCAAAAAGACCCATCTTCACAAGAACGAGAAATGGCACTCAAGCTCAAGCGGCTCCTCCAACTCAAGCTCAAGTGAAGATTCATGTGAAGGATCAAGCTCAAGCTCTAGTGATGAAGGAGAATGTCATTTTTCTCTTGTAGCATCAACAAGTGAAGACTCAAATGAGGTAAATCTAGACTCTTTAGATAAAGAATCCTTGATTGATCTCATTCATGATATTTGTGCATCTCTTAAGTCTTCTCAAAAGAAAAAGAAAAAGCTTGCTAAAATTGTTGATAATTTGTATGTAGAATTAAATGATCTTGAACATGCAAATTCTTGCTTGCTTAATGATAAAATTGATTGTCTTAGCCAAGTATACTCTCTTAAACTTGAAAATGCTAGTTTACTTGATAAGATTAAATTTCTAGAAGCTCAACCTCTCATGCCTAATTCTAATGAAGAACATACTTTAATTGTTGATTCTCTCATGCATGACATTGATGTTCTTAAATCTAAAAACAAAAACAAAGATTTTGTTTTGCATGAATTAGAACTAGAAAATGCCTCCTTGCTTGCTAAAATCAATGGGCATGAATCTTGTTCTAGTTCTACCAATAGAGAGAATGATGTTGCTGCTCTTCATATTGATAGAGATTCTAATCTAACTAAAGCTCTTTGCTTAGAAAGTGATCTTTTACATGCTAGAGATGATGTTAATCAATTGTCTTCTAATGTTGCTTCTCTTAAGCATGATAATGATAGTTTGAGATCTTCTTTGCAAAGATTCTTAGTTGGTAAAAAGAATCTTAATCAAATCCTAGACCATACCACTAAACAAATTGGTAGGCATGGTTTAGGGTATGATAGTAGTCAAGGGAACAACAAAGATAAAGGACCTCCAATATTCCATGGAGAATCCTCTAGTTCTAAGACTATGGGCACATGCAACTACTGCAATGAATTTGGTCATTACTCTAATTGTTGTCCTTTTAGGAAAGCACCCAAGAGCAATAGGATTTGGGTTGCAAAACTAACCCATCCGGACCCAAAAACATGATTGGGGACCATTTCATCTTTCTTCTTGTAGGTACTTACAAATGGATTGATTTGAGCTATTGAATTGCAAATTGACTTCTCAATCTACATCAAAGAAGAAAGGTGAGATGTGTAGAGGGTGACAACAAATGGAAAAGGAATGGTAAGCACAAAGGTAATGTTTCTCTTGCTTATAACCTACCCTAACTTGTTTTTGTCAAGTTAGTGTGCACTATACATATGGTTTTTGAGTCAAAAGTGGCATTTTGTGTTTCTCTTCACACTCTTGCTCAAAAACTGTTTCTAATGCGTCTATAGTGCATTACTAACTTACTTAGACATGTTTGGATATGGTTTGTATTTTAAGCATGCCTTTAAATATGTTTTTATGATATATATGTGCTTTTTGACAGCTGGTCTGTCGGTCGAGTTTGCCCTAGTGAAACTCGACCGATAGGCACCAATGGGTGTTGCCAGCAGTTGTCATCGGTCAAGTTGCCAATGCACAGAACTCGACCGAAAACACTGTGCACAGAATATACATTTGGCTTATTGAGTGAGAATTTCCCTCTCAACTAGATTTTCTCAACCAATAGCCTTATTCTTTGGCACTCTCATTTGGTATCTTTATATATGCATATTGCCATGTTTTAAAATTGCCTATCTTGCATACAACTCTATCTCTCTAATTGCTCTAAATTGGTATATCTATATCTTGCAATTACTTGCTTTGAGTTGTTTTGCAGGTTTTGATGATGATCTCTTTGGATCTCTTGGTTGTGTCTAAAATCGCTTCCGTTGTTCTCTAACTTGCTACATCTTTCTAGGTTTTTATCTTGTTTTGATACAACCTTGAGGTTCTTAGTGGTAATCATCTTCTGGTAATGATGCATATTTGTATGTGAGTTATATCCTTTCATGCTTCTAAAATTGCATATCTCTCTGTTTGGATATATCTCTACATCTACTCATAGCTTGCTCTTTAACTTGTGTATCTTTTGGTATCCCTTGCTATGATCTAGATCCTACTAGTAGTCCTAACTTGTGATATCATCTACTAGTAGTTCATATACATGTAGTTCTAACCCTGTTTACAATTGACATCTTTGCTCATCTATATGCTATGCTTATACATGCTCAAGCTTGTTCCTTAAGTTGAATATCTACTATCTTGAGTTGCTTGCATAACATTGTGATGCAGGGTACATAGATCTACATGATATGTGGGAATTGGAGTATTTATGGATTTTATGCAGGCTTTGCTCCAATTTCAGTTTTTGGTGCAACACTAGTGTTTTTCATGCAGAAACAACCTTCTGAGCAAGACTCATTGCTTTGCCATGAGCTCTGATGGTTTTTGATCAAATTCCATCATCTTGAGGGTCAAAATTGCAATTTATTATTTTTCTGCAGCACTTTATCTTGCATTTTGGGGTGTTCAAGTATATTCTTTAACTTGCTCTTCTTTCTATGCTTGGACAAGCCCCTATCTGTGCTCTTCTACTCTCCTTATATATATTTGTGTTATCTCCTTTCTCTTTAACAAGTGATGTTTCTTATTTCTTCATAACCCCACTTTTTAATATGACAAAGGGGGAGAAAGGTATGTCTTCTTTTAAAAGAGGAAGAAGGCATGTCTTACATGAAGAGATGAAGTATGTCCATGTAAAGGGGAGAAGGTAAAAGGGAGAAGACATATATGTGGAGAACATATATGAGTAGAAGACATAGTTTCTATAAATGTTATGAAAGCTAACCATGCAGGAGAAATAGCATCAATTGAGGGGGAGTATGAAAACTCCATGCGCATCAATTGAGGGGGAGCATATGAACTACATTCTATTGAAACCCCTAGGTTTCTCCAAAGGTATGAATTTATTTAAATGCTTTCCATACATTTATGGAATGGTTTGTCATCTTCAAAAAGGGGGAGAATGTTGACTCAAGGTCAATTAGGTCAATGTTGACTCACATCTAAATTGACTAAACCCTTGTTTTGATGATGACTAACCATTCCACATTTTGGTGTCTAATGCCTCTACTTGAGTGTTTTCAGATTAGGTATAGACACACTCCAATTTCCCTAACTTGCGCATCTCAAATTGGAGAAAAGACAAGTCAAAGTCATACAAGTGGACGTTTTTGTAATATGATGTATATCCATTAGAATCATGTTGTAAATCACTTGTAATGATTGTATGACTTGTAATTAAGCTTAGAAAAATATCAGGAACACTTAGATCGAATATTAGAGCACTTTTAATGCAACTTTGAAAATCAATTACAGGCACTTGTTCGGTCGAGTTTCCCACCCTGAAACTCGACCAATCAACCTTGGTCGATTTTTTGAAGATTGCATCGGTTGAGTTGTGCACTCACAGAACTCAACCGATTGGGTAGTAGGCCAGTTCCAGTTAGAATGGTCGGTCGAGTTTCCTCAGAACAAACTCGACCGATCATTTCAATATTGGGCTGCCTGCTACTTGATCGGTCGAGTTACACATATAGAAACTCGACCGAATGCACTGTACGGAAAAGTGCAGAAAAGTGTTTCTAGCCGTTGTGGAGTTGCAACAAGTGAAAATAGATCCGTTGCAAGCCACAAAATGGCTAGTTTTCATTCACAAGTGTTCCCAAAGGCTAAGAGGCATCCCCAGCTATAAATAGGACCCCTTGGGCTTCATTCCAAGGTTGAGCATTCATTGCAAACTCTTTGTGAGGTTCCTATTCTATAGTTGAGTGCTTCCTACAACCTTCTCTCTCTCTCTAAGCTTAATCACTTGCTACATCCATTAGAGTGAGTAGGAGATTTGTAAGAGATCTAGTTTCTACTTGTATATCTTGTGAGGCTCTCACTTCCACAACCTCCCCATCTCTCATTTGCAATCATGAAGATGAAGGTTCTCTCTCTTAGACAAGAGAGGTGAAGAAGAATAAGGGAAGGAGTCCCTTGGTGAAGATCAAGGCTGAAGACTTGGAGCTAGAGTGGGTAAGTCCTTGGAGAAGGCAGAAGACTCAAGCTCAAGTGGGTAAGACCTTGGTGGAAAGCTTCTTCGAGTGAAGGTGAAGTCAAAGGCGGAAGATCCAAGAAGAGTGGGTAATTCCTACAAAGCCGAAGACTTGTGCAAGAGTGGGCAAGTCCTTGGAGAAGGCCGAAGACTCTTGCAAAGTGGGTAAGTCCTTGGTAAGGTTGAAGACTCTTTTGTATTGGATAGGTAAGTCCTTTGTTGGTCTTGTATTGTAAGTCTTATAAGTGAATATAAGAGTGCAATTGTTTGAAGTCCTAGAGGTTGACCTCTCTAGGCAAGTGGACTGACACACTTCTAGTTTGAAGTATGGAACCACTCTAAATAGCTTGTCTATTGATGCATGTTCAATCTCTCTTATCCTTGCTATGCATGATTTAGTTGCACTCAAATTGCCTATTTAGCAACCTTATCTTGTCATATATTTTGAAGGTTTAATGAGTTTTGTTTAAGTGCTTTCAGCTCTATTCACCCCCCCTCTAGAGCATCTAATCACCCATCTAGGATCCAACAGTCCGGTGGTCCGGTGCGATCAGGAGTCATCAGTCCCGGTGCGACCAGGAGCTGCACAGACACCGTCCAAGATTGGAGTTGAAGACCGCGCAAGGCGCGAGGTATTATCGCCGAGCAAGCCTCGGGACAAGGTATGATTCCACAAACCATCCTTTCCTATTATATAGACGTTGACGCATTTCCTTGTTCTGGGTTTGGGGGAGAATTTTTTTGTTTCCGCTGCCTTCTCTGCCTCCCCTAAAACCCAACAGTGGTATCAGAGCCACGTCAACTGCTCTATATTTTAGGAATATCGATATGATCGATTTTGGTTTGTCGCCTTTATTACATACGATGCGAATAATATTGGCTTTATGCATGTCCAATCCTAAATCCACAAATCCCAATTTACATATATGATATGTATTATTAATGCACTCGATACACGTCACCCTTAAATGAGTTTTGTGGTGGATGTGTAGCATGATTATGGCCTATAAACCCTTATATCTATGTATGGTTGTATGCGGTTGCTTGCATCTCGGTCTGCGCATCGATCTTCCCCTTCTCCTATTCCTGATGTAACTCGAAATAATTCGAGATTCTCTCCTACCTTTGCTCCCCCCGAATGTAACTCGGGGTTTCCCTTTTAAGCAATGTAAAATTAGGATATATTTTATTTCATGTTATGTCAAATACCGGCGGACATCTGACGACAGCTGAAATGATCGGTTCAAGGAGTGAACCGATCAGTTGATGACCGGTTCGAGGAGCGAGATGAGCGGGTGGCAGCCATGACGAGATGCACGACGACCAAGTGAACCGATCGGTTGGAGGAGCCAACCGATCGGCTGGTGGCACCCAGACGACCGGGCCGGACCGAGGAAGTCGTTCATGTGATGAATTGATCTACTCTAAAGGCAAAGCACATAGTTCATCTTGTACATGTTGCATGTGATGTAGACCTAGATGACCGTGATTCCTCTTGGCTCGGGGAATCACATTAGGATGGCCATAATCATCACTTTTTTATCGTTTTGCATGTTTTCTGTGGGATATAGCATGTATATGATACGTACTATGTATTGTGGTGATTGGATATGTATATGTATATAAAACTAAATCTCTCATTAAAATATTAAGTCTTATATGCCTTCCACTAGCGACACACATGAAAAACTCGATCGACCAAGCGTAGATTACGCCAAAGCATGGTGCACCGTCTATCTTGTGGAAGTGTGAAGCATAGACATGTAGGTTCTGCCAAAGCAGGGTGCATGTTTACCGTGTCAGCTTTTGGGTTAGACTTAACTGGTGATTCTTAGAGTGTCTAAGCCCAGAGGCAAGGAATGTTCATGGCAAGGTGTTGCGCATGTTCATTCATCAAGAGTTGCATATGATGCAATTGGCATGATGGCCTACCTAAATAATCAAGATTGTGGGCGATCAGCCAAAGCTGACTCATGACTTGATGAAATATGGATCTTGCCCACTAGAAGGTTGTACGCTGCAATCTTCCGAATTGATGGTGAGGGCTATCAATTTGAAGTAAAATATTGGGAGCGATAATTAATTAAAGGCCTAATTTTATCGTCAAATTTTCAAATCAATCAAATAAGTCAAAAATGAGTTTTTGGACTAAAATTGCATATTTTCTTTCTGTAGTACAAATGGCAACAAACAAAAACAACTTTTCTTTGCGATCGGTCCTTGACAAGGACAAGCTAAATGGGACAAACTTCCACGACTGGTATCGGACATTGAGAATTGTTCTCACTCAAGAGCGTAAGCTCTATGTCCTGGATACTCCAATTCCAGAGGAACCCACTCCTAATGCACCAAAGGCAGAAAGGGATGCTTACAAGAAGCATTTTGATGATGCCATTGATGCAAAGTGCTTGATGCTATGTTCAATGAACCATGAGTTGTAGAGGCAACATGATAACATGGGTGTCATTGAGATGATTCAGCATCTCAGGAACATGTATGAAGATCAGGCACGACAAGAGAGATACAATGTTTCTAGGGCGCTGTTCAAGTGCATCATGACAGAAGGAGATCCAGTTGGTGCTCACACACTCAAGATGATTGGGTATGTGGAGAACCTGCAGAGACTGGGATTTCCACTGAGCCAAGAGTTGGCTACTGACGTGATACTGCAATCGTTGCCAGAATCCTATAGTCAGTTTGTGATGAACTACAACATGAACAACTTTGATAGGCCACTGTCAGAGTTGTTGGGCATGTTGAGGACAGCTGAGATACAGATGAAGAAGGACAAGCCTAAGTCCGTGATGGTGATCACGAGCAAGAAAGGCAAGTCCAAGCGCAAGTGCAAGGGCAAAGCTAAGAAAGGTTCTGATGCTAACCAGGAGCCCAAGTCGTCTTCAGCTCTCAAGGCCAAAGGAGGCGTGACCAAGAAAGGAAATTGCCACCATTGTCAAAAGCCAGGACATTGGAAAAGGAATTATCCTCTCTATCTGGAAGAACAAAAGAAGAAGGAGGCAACTGAAGTCTCCACTTGAAGGTGTCATGAAAGTAAACTTGTAACACTTTTTGAGGTATACGATACCAAGATGTAAAGTGTAAAGCACTCATAATTGGGGCAAGTGTTGCCGCCATAGATAGGAGTAATTTAGTTTATTTTCAGCCTACAAGGCATGTAATACAGTTATGAAATGCTATTTCATATTTGTCAATAGATAGAAACACTTTATTTTTGCATATTGTATGACAATGATGGCAATTAATAAAGAAATGTTTCAATTTATAAAGATATGATCTTTGTGGCAATGCCTTGTTTATCTTGTGGCATTTGATATGCATAAGATAAAATGATACCTAAAAGTTATAGATAACTCAAAAAATCAAATTAGCATCAATCATGAGAAATTCATTTCTAGTTTCCATGTGATGGATAAATCTAGACTCTTTTGGTTAGAGAACCAGTAAGAGACATGAATCTCTTGTACATGATTAATCAATCTTCACTAATGGTAGTGGGAGAATGATTATCCAATTAGGTATGATACATGTGATGTATTTACATACCTATTGGAACAAATGCTAATACTTCAAATGGTGTTTAGAGAAATACCAATATGAATATCTTGAAGTGTTCAAGATTATCATAGATGAAGTACAAATTTGGTAAAGTGTTAATTCTTGATGAGATCAATGAATGAAATACTTAGACCAAAATGTTTGAGATCCTTGTGAGTGATTATGATAGTGTATCATAGTGAGCTCATGATTTAGGCATAGTGATGTCTAAATTAAAAGGGAGTCATACTCTAAGGAGTTAGAGAATGATTATCAAATAACTGAATTCTTCTTAATAAAAGAATACCCCACACTAATAAAGGACATTGAGAATCACAAGGAGTTGTGAGTTCTTATATCCTTAACAGATACACCTCGTTTATCTATGTGATGAGTTGTTCATGTGATGATTCAACTGTCTAGATGAATATGAGGAACCAAATTTTGAGTTATGGTTTATGACCATTACATCCTAAATGACTTCCATTTGAACCATAAGGTATGACCTTGATGGTAGCACCCATTGGATAAAATCCATAAGTGCAAATGAGTCTTAAGTGTTAAGACACATGGATAACATTTTGAGAAGGATGATGCTTGTTGATTGAAACTTCACGACTAAGACATTTGGCATATGGATACTAAAACCGCATTCCTATGAGGAATAAAACAAGGATGTATACGTGACACAACCTATAAGGTTTATGAATCCACTAATGCAAATGAAGTCTATAAGTTACAATAAACTAATCAATGTGATTGATTGAGTACAAGCAACTCAGAATTGGATCTTTACTTTGATGATATAGTCAAAGGGTTTGACTGATATGTCAAAGATAAAGAAGGGATCTGTGATTTAGTGGGAGCGTATTCACATTCCACATGTTGATGTGAAATGGAAATGTTCTAGAATGGAAATCCAAAAGTGGAAATTATCTTTAAGGAAGATAGAGATGTTTCCTATATGATAGGAATAGAGATCTATAGAAATAGTTCTCGAAAAACCTCTTGACCTGAAAAGAGAAAGCATACATTGGCAATCTGTACTGAAGGGTTCAATATGCACAGATTCAGTGGGAGAAAACTTGTCAATGTTACATGGAGTTAGTATCCCAAGGCCAAGTGTCCAATTCTTATGAAGAATGGGAACACTAATAATAGATATGGATCTATCATGTATGTAATCATCTCATTATCTTGCATGTATCGACATGGCAAGAACAAAATGCATTCATCATTTTGTATGTATGAAATGACAATATGATATGCTCATCCTGATAACTCGTATGTGGGACATGACGAGTGGATGTCTGTCTACTTCCAGTAAGGGTTACTGGAATACCATAATAACTTAATAAGTACTTGAGAAGTACTAATTCTATGGAGATAAGGAAGAGTTCGATGTAAAGAGTTACATTGATGCGAACTTTCGGAAAAGACAGAAGATTAATCGCAAAATATATAGGATATATAAAAGTGAAAGTTTGTTGATAATTGGAAACGTTCCAATAAAGCTATTTGAAAGGAAATGCCGAGTATCTGTGTGTTAGAGAACAACAGTGGATACTATACGGATCTGGAAGTTCATGAGATGAACTTGTAGATATTTCGGTCATTAATGACGAGTATGGAATCCTTGATCATGCAATGTCGCTAAAGGTTAGCAAAGGAATATTGGATCGCATATTACGACAACTCCATCTCATACGTGTGACGTACATCGAAGAGATGTGAGACATGCAATTAATACTGACTTTGGCAAGGTGTTGCCATAACTCACTATGTTGGCACAAGAGCACAGTAACATGTGGGACATGTTTGAAGATCACTATGAATATGATTCAAGGGTGATTGGCTCGCAGTGCAAGTGGGAGTCTGTTGGTATGTATGCCCTGAGAGGCAATCATAGGATGATTGATGGGATACATTGAGATTGATTTGATAAACATCAAAGGCAAGCTTCCAATTCTTTCTGGTTCAGTCATATGAGATAATGATAGAACAGATTGAATGTCTAGAGAATGACAATACTCAATGACGTATGCTTTTAGGTTGAGGACCTGAACGATGAGATCATACGGATGCTAAGATTTTGTACATTCTTGTTATGTCCCTAGTCATATGTCATTGTGGAAGGTAGATAGACAACAATGACACACAAGGCTAGATTGTGGTGTTGGTTGATGACAGAATCTCATTAGTCATGATATAGAGATATCAAACCAAACACATAGGTACTTGTTAGAGAACAAGTGTACCAGACAGACCCACCGTGAGTTTGACACATGGAACCATGACATGGTAGTCACAGTCAGTACTCACAGTGATGGTGGTGAGTGTGATTCTTTGACCTGAAATCACTACACTCAACACATGTCGTTGGGCACACTTTGACATCATCAAACGCAATCCTGAAACATGGGTTGTTATAAAGGTGATGATTGGGTGGCTTTGACACATGGGGCTTTTGAGGGGTGAGTGACAGATATGGGATTTGTCCCTCCTGAGGGAGTTTGATATCCAAGGCCACTTGATGAGTAGGATTGAGATAGGCATGCACACGCATGTGTGAATCAGTATGTGATATTGATGTCATACATATCTCGTTCAATCTACTCTGAGATCAAGAAAGTGAATGAACGTTGACAGGATGACTGTTCCATGCCTCGAGTTCATTCGAGATATCAGTGACAAAGGAATTATACATTCACTGTAACACCATTCACAGATTGTAGGATTGAAAGTTGTTCTCCAACTTTCTACTTTCACTTGGGTAGCACTGATGTGTGATTAGGCACCGCTCATTGCTTGTGAATTCATAAGTGTTATGGACTTTCACTGCCAACGTGAAATGGACCTGTAGGGTCACACACATAGGATTTAACCTAGAAGAGGAGTTTTGTCCACAAGCAATGTTTAGATTGATTACTAAATGAGTTTAGTAGTTCAATTAAACACTCATTCAATTGATAGCTCAATATCATATCGTTCAAGGTGTTGGATGCATTGATTGGAGTATCGAATTGATTGAAATTGCAATTGACTGATTCTGCACAACCTGTACTCCCAGCCGATCGGTTCATGTGATGAACCGGTCGACTGAGCTTGGTGAACCGGTCGGCTCAAGTGTTGAGCCGATCGGCTCAAGTGTTGAGCCGATCGGCTCAAGATCAGGATGAACCGATTGCTTCAAGTGTTGAAACGATCGATTCAACTGGTGCAACCGAGAAACTTGGGAAAATAGGATTGGTGAGAATTTTGCTTTCGTTTCAATTGCCCAATTTGATTGGGAAATAGGATTGGTATTCGATACCAATTAGAAACAAAAGAAAGAAAGTCAATCGGGAACCGACCAGGACCACCAACCGATCAATTCACTTGTGAACCGACCGGTTGAGGTGTCCCAACCGATCGGTTCACTTGTGAACTGACCGGTTCAGGTCCCCAACCGACGGTTTCAGTTGTAAAATGATCGGTTCAGGTTCCGAGTTAGTTGCTTTTTGTGGAAAATCTCGAACCCTTCTACTCCTGCTTTTAGTCCCGCATTGCCCGGGATGGAGAACCCTGTCCCATGACCCTCCTATATATAGGGGTATTGGGGGCTTCTCAAGGTACAACTCAGTGCAACCAGTTGCTCTGCAAAGTTGTCGTTCTCTGGTTTTGGTAACCGAGAGAGCCTGAGCAAGTGCTACCCGCAAAGGGAGGCACAGCAAGGGAAAGACAACTGCAATTGCAACTGGAGGCAGGAGAGTGAGTTCGCGACTAGTACGTCAACATGAGGGTGCAACTCCTTCCGCTTCTTTTGGGGACAAGGAGTGTGGAGTTCCAGGTGGTCCATGTGGACTACTTCAGAGGTGGGAGGTTACTGCCGCTCAGGAGGACAACTGTCAACCCGACAGTCCGGTGCGATCAGGAGTCGTCAGTCCCGGTGCGACCAGGAGCTGCACAGACACCGTCCAAGACCGGAGTTGAAGATCGCACAAGGCGCGAGGTATTGTCACCGAGCAAGCCTTGGGACAAGGTATGATTCCACAAACAATCCTTTCCTATTATATAGATGTTGACGCGTTTCCTTGTTTCGGGTTTGGGGGAGAAAATTTTTTTGTTTCCGCTGCCTTCTCTGCCTCCCCTAAAACCCAACAATATCGGCCATCAATCCTCCTTTAAATAGGATACGAAGGGAAGTAGGGTTTCCTAAACCCATCGGTAAACAGAAACGTTGTGTTAATTAAAACGCTCATTGATTAATTAGAATATTCTAGAATTCATTAATTAACCAAATAATCGTATTAATTGATTAATTAATATCTGACTCCATACAATCACTTGGGATGGCTCTATGGACATATATATACCAACAGGATTTTGGCCATACCAACAACTAGGGTATCAGCCAAAGCCTCAAGGGAAGGTACTCCTCACTTCTACTCTAGATGTATCTGGAAAGGGTGCATCAGATTACATATGTGTCGGATTAGGGTTATCCATGTCGACTTCCATTCTCAACTAAGAGACTCATGATTCAACACTCTACCTCACTAGTCACCACTAGGTCATAAAAAGACACATCATGATAGGTATATCAGTTTAGCAAAAGCATATCAGTTTAGCATGTCAGTTTACATAGCATATTAATTTAGTCAACTTTTACATCAAGTTGACGCTACTAACAAGGTAAAGGAAAAAGGAGTGGAACTTATGACAGTAACTTCACAAAGTTCTATTCTCAAAATAGAACACAAGGCTACTAAATAAAGCTACTAACAAGCAAGAAATAATGAACTAAGAACAACTAGCATGATAACAAGAATAAAGGTGATAATAACAATGAAGGTTTATAGTTATATAACCCGCCTCAAGAACAACCACCAAGCTCTAAGCTCCAAGATTAAGCTCCAAGCTTCACGAACTGAAGGTAGAAGAAGATCCTCCAAGATCGATCTCCACAACACCTACAAGAATGAAGATATAACCAAGGTTAAGAGAGAGCAAAAGAGAGGAAAGAAGGTACCAAGGTTCATGGATGAGAAGAAGAAAGAAAGAGAGAAAGAATGTGAGAAAACCATTGCTTACCAAGGAAGAAGATGAAAGAGAGCACCACAAGATTTTGGCTCACCCACCAAGCTCCAAAGAAGAGTGCTCTTCAAGGTCAAGGTCGACCACCAAGGAGAGAAAGCAAGGATCACTAAAAGTGTTCTCTTGCATGGGAATAAAGGGGTATATATACATGGCCGATGAGAGAGAGAGAGAGAGCAAGGGGGAGGTGTTACCACCTTAGAACTCTAGAAGACACATGTCTAAGAAGAAATTCCACATGTAACACCATGCAACAAGGTGATAAGATATGTGTCTCACTCACTTGGTCACTAAGGAAGGTCAAGGTTGATACACTCATCCATCCCCTTCACAAACCAATAGGGATGGAACCCTCGGTCACAAATTGATGTGGCACATCTCACAAAATGATATGGTGATCCTCAAGGTAACACCAAGCCTATAGGATGTTCCTCAAGACACCCTCAATTGATATCAAGCCTCGTCAAGGAAACCACAAGTTGATACCATGTCTCCTCAAGGCTCTCAAGCCCGAGACAACACTATTATGAGCAAAGCACACCTCAAACATGTGCCCAAAACAACACCAAGGATGTCACCATTCAAGAAAGGCCAAAATAAGATGTCCAACTCTTTCTATTTCCTCTAAATGATGCCAAGAGAGATAGAAAACACTCTAGAGGTGGCAAACTTATACATCAACCCATGTACTGGGTAAATTGAAATTTGCACCAAACCTCTCCACAATACAGTAGCACTCAAGTAACAATCTCAAACAAGGAACACAAACCTCCAACATGCCCTAGTTACATCAGAGATGATTAGAGCAAGGTGCTAAGAAATGTTCTTAAGAAAAACAAATAGGGTTTGCCCAAAACCCAGGTCAGGGTTTTTACAAGTCATAAACCCCCTAATGATGATTTTGCCCCCAAAATCCCAAGCAAAAAGAGACGGATACTACTCATGCATCATATCGTCAAACTTCCACACAACTCCTTGAGGTCTGGGTGATGTCACAATACTTGACCATCATATTGTTCTTGCATCTATGATCAACACAAGATATGTGGCACATGACACATATTCAACTTATCATTATATATTATTGGTTGTAAAATCAACCCTATGTCAAGTGATACTTTCTTATCCATGGAAGCACTATGCATACTTATCCAACTCATGTATCACCTCCTCATCGTATAACATCACATGATAAGGTTCTTGATTCTGAGAGTTTACCATACCCTCCTCAATCTTAAGATGTCTCTTCCAAAGAAATACTAGAGATACATTTTTCCATCCATTTGGAACTACAAAACCTATCATGCTTTTGTTGTGCCACTCTTGTCTACTGCCTCAACACTAATCTTGCTTCCACCAATTGCCCTACCCGCATACTCATTCTCAGTTGTACATCATCTTGTCATAAGAAAATGCCACTTATCTAAGAAAACCATCTCATAGATAACTCAAGATGTTATATGTCACCTTAACTGACCCAAATAGGGAGTGGAAACCCTGCTTATCCATTTATAGCCAAGGCAAAATCTTCTTCGAATCGTTCTTACTTGCAAACTGGCTAGGAGTACTCCTAGGAATTACACTCAGCTTGATGAATTTCACCCAAGGAGATCTCACAACTGTCTCTTAAACATATGCCTCTTTGTCAATGTTATGTTTATGTGGAGCATAACCCCCTAACATGTGACATACATATTATAGATGGGATACTTGCATCCATATTGATCCAAATTCAACCTTTTTAGGTAACCAAACACCTTATACATCTTATCAAACAGGATGTTCTCATTCTCCCATACAAATGGTAATACTTGAATACTAGGAATCCTTACCTTAGCATCCATCACATGTCTCTAAAACACATCACATCCCTGTCACATCCACCTTCCATTGTTTTTGCCCAAACCAAACATGTCAAAACGTTCTTTTGTTCTTCTTAAGACGTCTCCTATCACAAATATCCCAATCTCAGACCGATACCCCAATAAATATTGATACTTACTAGAGTATCCATCTTAAGATTACTTTTAAACTATGCACATCAAGGACCACTTAATTACCACATCCTTTAAGGGACAGAAAACAAGGGAACATATTCCTCCGATTACTACATCATTACCAGGGTTTGCTGATTAAGGTGAAGGGATCATCACTTCCTTTGATTATCTTACGATTTTCCAACTATTAATGCATCATCTTAACTTGTCTCATCTTGGTATCCTTGCCATTAGCATAGGAACTATTGAGAGGATTATGTGGCATTACTCATTCTTTTATTATTGTTCTTTATGTTTTATGAATATCCCTTGTATTACCGTATTTTTCATCTTTACATCATGAAAGGTTCATTATTCTTTACACATTATTTATTTATCAGGGATCATTCCCCTTGTTTCCTTTCACATATTGTGAGTATTACACCTTACATCTTTGCATATTCAGGGGTTGGTCTGAGATTAACTCAGGTTCCATCTTATTTATTCATTGTTTGATATCATTTGTCTTCTTACTTCATCCTTGTTTTAGGAATTTCCTCCACTTTATGTGAATTTTACACCCTGACTTACTTTATTCGTACAAGTTCCTTTCTCTTTTTCTTCATGTATCTCTTGAAATTACATCTTCAAGAACTTTTCATACTATAATTACACTTAGATTTAGGTTTCATGGAGCTATATATTTTTTTTCTTTTAATCACCAAACATTCAAGTTTTAGTGACTTATGGTGCATTTCTTGTCTCTTTTCATAGTATGAACATCATAGTTTCCAATTGTTATGCTCTTTAGATTATTCCAAAATGATTAGTTGATCAGGGTAATCAAAGAGAAAAAATATATGAGTTCCATACTTACCTTTTTGTTCCACATTTGAATACATGGCCAAGTCACTCAAGTATTGAGATTATGTAGTATGCACCATATTTTATATCGCATTCTTATCTTAGAAACCAACCTACTCCTAGTCCTTGTGTCCCTGTAGATTCAGTGAACCTAGATCTATGATACTACCAAATGTGACACCCATTGTCACACAAAGAGAGATTACTCAAAACTTAAACCATGATCAACCATAAACAATGAATTACCAAAAATCTCAAGAAATTAAAATTGATTTGCAACAAGCACCATGAACTAAGAATTGTTACACAAGAACTAAAACTTGTATCTCATAAATTATAATCAAGCTGTTACATAATCACATTCCAAACATCCTAATACATAAGATAATAGTTCCACATATATATACATACTACTAGAGTCACACCAGACAAAAACCACATATCGAACATCATGTCTACAAACACATCGAGAACACCCCCAAGGACCTAAGTGTACAGGGATGACGCATAGGTCTCTATTACTAGACACTATCCATATACCATGTTCTCTAAGTATAGTTTTCTTCTCGTAATATCTTCAACTACATGATCTTTAAACTCGACATGCAAGACCACCTAAAAAGTTGTTTAACCAACGGGGTGAGACACACAGTCCCAACGATAGATATAACTCTCTGCCAATTCTATTATTATCATAGATAACTAAGAAGATATATTAAGATACTGAGTAGATTGAACAATATTAACCAAATGACATATATCTCATGTATGAAGTAACTAGAGCAGTAACATGCAATTTCCAATGAATAATATAATAATTAATAATTTAAAACGAATATGAAGAACTTGTATAATTGTTACAAACTACACTGTACAAGAGCAAGGCAAGGCTTTATCCAATGTTTTCGTGTTTGATCCTATATGTGCACACTACATGGCTGGTTACATATTTATTATGCCCTGAGGAATTGAGTCGTACCACCCAAATCAAACTAACCACTTGATAAGTTGAAATCAGTATTGTACAAGGTATAATGGAAGAGCCAAAATCCACAATGTCACCTTCCTCGGTTAGTACGAATGAATATGCAATGACATCATGGGTCAACTGATTCCAATGACGTATAGTCTAGCTGTGGAGATTTATCCCACCTTAGTACATATCACAATGCTAGTGAATTACGACCGTAGCCACACTCTTCCAAGATGTGTCTTACGGCCAATCTTGTGATATAGATTACAGAGTTGCACTCTTCCAGGTGTGGCATGTAGCCATTCCCATGATAGATATACATTCAAGACACAAGGAGATACCTCGAATTGCACCCCACATAATCAACAATATGTGTTCCGAGTTAAACTCATTTCACCAGTCAGCAAATGTTGACACTGAATGGATCTATGGAATAGGTCAAGCTATAATATTAGATTTCACTTGATGAATTATGATTAGTTTAAACATCTTTAAGCATCAAACAAGTTACAACATATAACCTCTAAACAAGATCTACATAAATAGGGCATGACTCATCACCTGAACATATTGAATGACATTAAGTGTGTTCTCATCAAATCATGTCTATTTATGCTTATTATTCACCATATGTCCACCACAAGGACCAGTGCCCATAATAAGGACCAATGTCCATTACAAGGACCACATGCCCATCACAAGGACCAATGTCCATTGGATCATAACCACCATAGCTCATACTTGTCTACGCACATCAATTAGTATCACCTGCATGGTTATAAATTGATAACAAGAAGGCAATGCATCATCAACTTCATAGGACTGCATATCTTGGGGTAACAACCCCTCACATCCTAACTAAGGAATCCATCACATCACACTAATGATTCAGATTATCTCATCGTGCCTCATAGGTATATTGGTATTACTCATACCACATCACTTATGCCACATTGCTTTTGTCACGCTATTGGTACTTGCCATAGCAACAATTATCTATTATATTCAGAGAGAGAATATGTTAAACATATTAAACACCTTTAGCTACAGGAAAGCCAATCATCATAAGATTTCTAATCTAAGGTTAGGCTTTATAGTCATTTCACATATAGTCTCCAAACATCTTCTACTTCACATGCATTTCCTCTCATAAGTGGAGTGTATAAGACTAAGAATTAATTAGTGTAACCAAGTATGCACATTCACATTTTTATACTTCATGTGTTTCCTTTTTAAAGTTCATAACCAAATCTTGCTATTATTTAACCATCTTCATAGTAATCACAAGTCATAACACATGATTAACCCATTAGGTTATATCCATGTATTTAAGATGGAAAGATACCATGCTTCCTATTATACTCACTTACCATTAGGACCTGCCTATTGAGTTAGGTACAATGTTCTACACATTGAGCCAGTTAGGGTTACAGTTCATGGTTACACCACCAAACCCTAAACACACTAGAACCTATTTTTTTGATCCAAAAAGGTTTAAACAACATTAGTTAGATATGAAATTCATACTGTCCCCTCAGTACCAGTTATCTCACATTATGATTGCATGTGTGTATTATCTTTATTAAATTATGTGTGGTTTACAATAGTGCATTATAGTAACATTTTAACCATAGCACTAGTGAGATGCGTCAACATTAGGTGTCCCACATATTATCACTTCATACAAATCACTAATCACATATCATACCAAGGAGAGTCGAACAATAAGCTACATAACTTGAGCGTATCACTTCAAGCTATCCACAAAGCACCTATCAAGGCATTAGACTTTTTATATGATTTCTACACCAAGGTTGCCACCATGTATTTCAACAAGACTTATCACTACCCTCATGTGTATACACATTGTAGTATCATTAACCTTACTCCACAAGTTGAGATTGTATGAAAAGCGAATATAGACGACACTTGTCATGGATTATAACACTTCCTTAAGATGAGAACATGAGTCATATTATTCCATAATTAAGGTTATTATATGGATATGTTGCCATTAAACCCTACATCCATTATTCCTCACTTAGTTGAAGAGTTACGGCGAGGTTCTTCAATTAAGGATGAACCACTCATATTTTCATCATCCTATGGTGAATTAGGTTTAGGAAAAGGAGGTAAGACAAATCATACATCATCAACAGTAATATTTCTTAAGTTTCATGCCATTTGCACTGCATCACTAGGGTAAGATTTCTTCTAACTCAATTTAGGGTTTACAAGGTTAGATCAACAACCATATTTAGATCATCACTTACTTCATCGTTATGAAGTATATTTAGAAGATGTGGAACCATATTTCTATCATTATTATGAAACATGTAAAGAGAGAGAGAGTTAGCTTTTAGCATCATACACATGATTACACACAGGGTATCACATCACACCATGTGACCCTAGCATCAACATTATGCATCACTACACATCGCTTAGGGTATCAATTAGGGTTAGGGTATCAGTTACCCTAGATATCGGGAAACCAACCTAAATAAGGTATCGACCTACCGGCCTCAAGGTGAGTAATTTTTTATCATCACTTGGTATCAGTTTATCATCACTTGGTATCAATTTATCATAACTTGATATCATTTTATCATCACTTTGGATCAGGAACCACAAATGATATCGATTAGAGGTACATAACAGGGTGTATCAGTTTATCATCACTTTGTATCAGACACCAAAAATGATATTGATTAGAGGTACATAACATGGTGTATCAGCCATACTATCTCAAAGGGCATCGGCCTATGTATCTCTTTAGATATTGATCACCTTCACCACCATGGGATATCGGCCATACCAACAACTAGGGTATCGACTAAAGCCTCAAGGGAAGGTACTCCTCACTTCTACTCTAGATGTATCAGGCTAGGGTGTATTGGATTGGATGTGTGTTGGATTAGGGTTATTCATGTCGAATTCCATACTCAACTGAATGCCTCATGATTCAATACTCTTCCTCACTAGTCGCCACTAGGTCATAGCAAGACACATCATGATAGGTATATCGATTTAGCAAAAGCATACCGATTTAGCATGTCGGTTTACATAGCATATAAACTTAGTCCTTCTACCTGAAGATGACGTTACTAACAAGGCAAAGGAAAAAGGAGTGGAACTTATGATAGAAAATTCACAAAGTTCTATTCTCAAAATAGAACACAAGGCTACCAAAAAAGCGACTAACAAGTAAGATATAATGAGCTAAGATCAACTAGAAAGTTAACAAGTAGAAAGGTGATAATAACAAAGTAGGTATAGAGTTATACAAACCGCCTCAAGAACAACCACCAAGCTCTAAGCTCCAAGGTTAAGCTCCAAGCTTCACAAGCTCAATGTAGAAGAAGATCGTCCAAGCTTGATCTCCACAACACCTCCAAGAATGATGATAGAATAGAGGTTAAGAGGGAGCAAAAGAGAGGAAAGAAGGTACCAAGGTCCATGGCTGAGAAGAAGAAAGAAGGTGAGAAAGAAAGCTAGAAAATCATGGCTTACCAAGGAAGAAGATGAAAAAGATCACCATAAGCTTTTGGCTCACCCACCAAGCTCCAAGAGAGAGTTCTCTTCAAGCTCATGGTCAGCCACCAAGGAGAGAAAGCAAGGATCACTAAAAGAGTTCTCTTACATGGGAAGAAAGGGGAATATATACATGGATGATGAGAGAGAGAGAAAGGGGAAGGTGTCACCACCTTAGAACCCTAGAAGACACATGTCCAAGAAGAAATGCCACATGTAACACCATGCAACAAGGTGATAGGATCTATGTCTGACTCACTTGGTCACTAAGGAAGATCAAGGTCGATACACTCATCCATCCCCTTCACAAACTGATAGGGATGGAATCCTAGGTCACAACCCTATATGGCACATCTTACAAAATGATATGATGATCCTCAAGGTACCACCAAACCAATATGATGTCCCTCAATACACCCTCAACCAATATCAAGCCACCTCAAGGCAACAACAAACTAATATCAGGTCTCCTCAAGGCTCTCAAGCCCAAGACAACACTATTATGAGCAAAGAACACCTCAAAATGTGATAACCAGACATCAAATCAAGTCATCACCAGTAATAATTGTGGAATAACCATAAGTAGTGGATTAAAAAAATCACTAAAAATTCAAACCATTTGCAAAGAGATCTTCTTCCTAGAAACTCTTACTGAAAGATCTAAAACTTTATACATATCATGGTTCACATTGTACATACACTATATCATCTCATCTCAAGGACAACATATAAAAATTGTTTTGCCAAAACCTATACATAAGAAACATAAACCTCAAGGCAATCAAGCCAAAATCTCAGATCGTTCATAAAACCATTACGTACTTACTCCAATGACCTGAGAGTACATAGATGACACATAGAACTTCTATCTATAAGACATGACAGACAGTACACTCAACCTGAGCTATTACTATTGCCCCAGTCGTTGTTGTTCTCCCTCTATAGAATGGTCTCTACCGCCTCTGTGCATCCACCTAAAATTTGTGGATCCCACGGGGTGAGACAATTGTCCCAGTGAGAGATATAACTCTCTACCGACAATATTATTTTATAGATAAATAGTATAAAACTGAGTAGAGGTTCTTTTATATAAATAAGCAAGATTAATCACTATTTATAAGTAGAACATAGCAATCTAATCTCTTATATTAATACATCTATCTATGGTAGAGTAATAAATCATCTATTCACTTAACAAGGAATATGAAGAAACATGAATAACATCTATCAACTAAGATGTATAAAAGAAGTATACATCAACCAATGTCTTCTATATTTGATCCTTAAGCAAATACGCTACACGGCTGATTACATATTAGAATCACACTTATTCCTTGAGGAGATGAAGTATACCATTCATACTCCAATCGACCGCGACTAAGTTCAAATTGGTACCATACAAGGTCAATGGCAGAGTTGACTGTCAAGACCTCACCCGTCTCAGTTAGTATGAGACAACTTAGCAGGACATCTCATGTCATGTGTTGGCAGGACATCTCATTTCAACTGCAAATAGCATGTCGGGGTATAGCGGCAACTTCACTATATAGTTACAGCCACAGCATGTACTCTCTTCGGGAGAAGACCACTTAGCTTTCCCAAATTTTAAGGATAAGGAAGATTATACATCAATTTTGCACATGTTCGGGAGATTTTATACTTCAATCCCGATCCACATAGAATGAAGAAGGATTTTACACATCAATTCCTCATTTGGTTGGGAGATTCATATCATCCCATGATAAATAAGGAAGATGCGACATCAGTTCTTCATCGAGATGTATGGATATATTTTGTCCTGCACCCCTACATATTCAAAAATATGCTCTCTGAGTTAAACTTGTTTCACCATCAACAATTTCCGACACTGAATGGATCTATGGTCAGTGCAACTACATGATGAGATTTCACTTGATTAATTAGGTACATTATAGTATCTTTTAGAATCAACCAAGTTTCAAACATGAATTATAACATATTCTATAAAGAAAGGTGTAGTACTTTTAAGATCATTGAAACACTTTGAATGTATAACACTTGGGATCTCAGTCCCTTATCACAATACTGGAAATTCTCATCATTTCACATCATGATCATCATGATTAATAGATCTGGGCATTCTAACCCTTAGATCATCACTGAGCATTGTTACCTCTGTAACAGGTAACTATTACCTCTAGGTCCTCAGACCAAAGTATTCATCGCACTTGTTGTACATATATTTCACATAACTCACATGGTTTATTAAACATCTTGTCACCTCTCACTAGGCAAGAAATGTCTTTTAAGATATCAGACTGTTGTACAAATATTTAACATGGCTCACAAGGCTTATTTAAATATGTATCATATAAAACGTCATAGCTCATATCTGGCTATGCTCATCATCTCATGATTCTTGAATCGTTTGCACTTCATGATGAAAACTCTAATAGTATATAGCATCACTATGCAAATTAAAAGAAATACATCCTTCCCATTATTAGGGTTAGGATTACCGATTTTAAACAAATAGGGTTTCAAATTCACATCATCACCATGTGATATAAGAGAAATACATCCTTCCCATTATTAGGGTTAGGATTTCTCAATCTAACCATTTAGGGTTGGAGTGCATACCATCACCCTTCATTAGGGTTAGGTTTTCTCCTTATTAACAAATTAAGGATTCAAGATCATATGATCTAGAATCAAACCCTAATTCATACTCCACTCATTTTAGGAGTATCAATGCATGCTTATTAACATGATTTATCACATATGTAAAAGTTTCTCTCTTATCCTCATTAGGATGTTGATTGCACCATACTTTTATTATGTTGGCTCAATTATCCTCTTAAGGTACATTAGTTTACAACTAACAAATTGCATTAAATTCATTCCATCTTAATGCTGCATTGAGTTACAACACACAACATATATCACTCAACCAAGCACATTGGTTTGAGGTATTCCCACCATATAGGGCATCAAAATGTATGTATGCTACCATATCGTTCCTAAGATGCAACCTTATCATCATATCGGGCATCTATACCGGGCATGTTGTGTAACCACATCACCATATCAGTTTTAGGGTATATCCCCTAGTTCCATATTATGTACTCATATCAGGTTTGTTATCACTTAGCTTTTATTATCTCAAGTTGGAGATACTTGACCTCATATCGTGTATGAGCTAGAAACTTGACCTCATATCAGGTATAAAGGTATACTTGCTGCCATATCGTGCACAAGGTGTGCACCATATCAGGCATAGGGTGTATGCCTCATCATGGTATCACTCAAGTAGTGTATACACAATACCATATCGGGTTGTTATGTTGGCTAACATATTGGGTTAGCATATTGGGTAGACCCTTATGCTCATATTTTCCCATAACTTTAAAGGAATCAGTCCCATCATGCATGACAAGCAAGATGTCAGTATAACGCCTGGGCCCACTACCCAAGGCTCTAGTTGAATTTCAGGAATGACGACTAGCCCTACAAACCACCACTAGACTTAACTACATGCTTTATTCTCACTCACACACAAGCCAGGATCAACTTCCTGACTAGTCATCCATCCTAGTACTACTCCAAGCTGAGCACACTTAACTATGGAGTTCTTTAGTAATGGGCTCCCGAAAAAGCAGGTGCACCTTGGTGATATGGGTAGTCTAATCATTCCTTATAAGATCATTTTATCTGAGGCCTCGAATCCTGGGATGTTACAATCTCCCCCAATTAAACTCTTGACGTCCTCGTCAAGGCTCAACTATGTGGCCTCACAATATCAACCCATTTCAATGTAGACCCAAAATGGCTCATGGACACCCTGCTCCCAATCACGGAATACCAGTGCAAGGGTGGCTACATCACCATGGACAACCCTTTCCAACATGTTGGGACCACACGACTCAAAGACTGGTATTCCATGCCCATATGGGCCCCACCTACTGGAGGGGTTTTGGCTCTGATACCATTTGTAATGCTCGGGCCCACTGCCCAAGGCTCTAGTAGAGTTTTAGGAATGACGACTGGCCCCATAGACCACCACTAGCCTTAAATGTGTGCTTTATTCTCACTCACGCACAAGCTAGGATTAACTTCCCAACTGGTCACCCATCCTGGTACTGCTCCAAGATGAGCACGCTTAACTATGGATTTATTTAGTAATGGGCTCCCAAAAAAGGAGGTGCACCTTGGTGATATGGGTAGTCCAATCATTCCTTATAAGATCATTTTATCTGAGGCATCAAATCTTGGGATGTTACAATCTCCCCCACTTAAAATCTTGACGTCATTGTCAAGGATTAACTATGTAGCTTCACAATATCACCCCATTTCAATGTAGACCCTGAATGGCTCATGGACACCCAGCTCCCAATCACGGAATACTAGTGCAAGGGTGGCTACATCACCATGGCCAACCCTATCCAACATGCCTGGACCACTCGACTCAAAGACTGGTATGCCATGCCCATCTGGGCCCCACCTACTGGAGGAGTTTTGTCTCTAATACCATTTGTAATGCCCGAGCCCACTGCCCAAGGCTCTAGTAGAGTTTCAAGAATGACGACTGGCCCCACAGACCACCACTAGCCTTAACTTTGTGCTTTATTCTCACTCACGTGCAAGCCAGGTCTTTATTCTCACTCACACACAAGCCAGGATCAACTTCTTGACTGGTCACCCATCCTAGT
Organism: Alisma plantago-aquatica; assembly: GCA_963693085.1. Classification (NCBI taxonomy): domain Eukaryota; kingdom Viridiplantae; phylum Streptophyta; class Magnoliopsida; order Alismatales; family Alismataceae; genus Alisma; species Alisma plantago-aquatica. The sequence continues at coordinate 1,325,899,360 of OY856412.1, read as the reverse complement.
ACTAATCTAAGCTGAGCACGCTTAACTATGGAGTTCTTTAGTAATGGGCTCCCAGAAAAGGAGGTGTACCTTGGTGATATGAGTAGTCCAATCATTCCTTATAAGATCATTTTATCTGAGGCCTCAAATCCTGGGATGTTACAATTTCCCCCACTTAAACTCTTGACGTCCTCGTCAAGGCTCAACTATGTGGCCTTACAATATCACCCCATTTCAATGAAGACCCATAATGGCTCATGGACACCCAACTCCCGATCATGGAATACCAGTGCAAGGGTGGCTACATCGCCATGGACAACCCTTTCCAACATGCCTAGACCGCACGGCTCAAAGACTGGTATGCCATGCCCATCTGGGCCCCACCTACTGGAGGGGTTTTGGCTCTGATACCATTTGTAACGCCCAGGCCTACTGCCCAAGGCTCTAGTAGAGTTTCAGGAATGACGACTGGCCCCTTAGACCACCACTAGCCTTAACTACATGTTTTATTCCAATCATTCCTTATAAGATCATTTTATTTGAGGCCTCAAATCTTGGGATGTTACAATCTCTCCCACTTAAACTCTTGATGTCCTCGTCAAGGCTCAACTATGTAGCCTCACAATATCACCCCATTTCAATGAAGACCCATAATGGCTCATGGACACCAACTCCCGATCACGGAATACCAGCGCAAGGGTGGCTACATCGCCATGGACAACCCTTTCCAACATGCCTGGACCACACGACTCAAAGACTGGTATGCCATGCCCATCTAGGCCCCACCTACTAGAGGGGTTTTGGCTCTAATACCATTTGTAACGCTAGGGCCCAGTGACCAAGGCTCTAGTAGAGTTTCAGGAATGACGATTGGTCCCACAAACCACCACTAGCCTTAACTACATGTTTTATTCTCACTCACATGCAAGCCAGGATCAACTTCCTGACTGGTCACCCATCCTAGTACTACTCCAAGCTAAGCACGCTTAACTATGGAGTTCTTTAGTAATGGGCTCCCACAAAGGGAGGTGCACCTTGGTGATATGGGTAGTCCAATCATTCCTTATGAGATAATTTTATCTGAGGTCTCAAATCCTGGGATGTTACAGTCAGGTTGGGCTCTTTCACAACAATCCTTTACACAAAATGATAGGTTGTGTCAGGTTTCATTCCATCACCTAGAGTTTCAACACCATATCGGTTAAAGTTTACACTTGACAACATATCGTCCATGAAGTATGGACTTGACTTCCTATTGTGCACAAGGTATATGTAGGTATCACTCTTATCATTCATGGGGTATCACTCATCTCATTCATGGGGTATCACTCACCACTATATCGAGTTACCCTTCATCTTGGTTTTCATATCAGGTTTCATATCACCACCTAGGCTTTCAACCTATATCGGGTTAGGATATAATCCTAACACCATATCGTATAAGAGGTGAATACTTGGCCCTTATATCGTGCTCATGATGTGTATATGTATTGATCATATCACCCATGAGGTATACACTCCTCACCATATCATGTTTATGGTGTGTTCATATCAACATGTTCGATTACTTATCACCTAGGGTTTGTTATATTGGGTTGGAGTATATACTTGACTCCATGTCGTGCATAGGGTGTATGACTTGATCTCATATCGTGCACATAGTGTTTTATTAACAACATATCATGCATGAGGTATGTGCTTCATCATCATAACATGCAAGAGGTACCTACTCATTACCATATCATGTTAATGGTGTATTCACTCCATCATATTGGGTTAGAGGTACTTCAACCCAATATCGGGTTGGGACCATGATGATGTCATCATCATCAACCTCTAGATTCTTGTTCTTACTGTTCTAGATCATGGAAAAAAGTACTAAGATACTTTTGGAACTGAAAGGAATATCAATTAATCAAAGGAATTCGAAATCAAAAGTAGATCATCAAGTTCAACAATATTGAAGATAAATAATAACATTGTTGGGTTCAAGTTATATAACCCACATCAAGAACAACTTCAAAGCTCCAAGATCCAAAGCTTCACGTTCCAAATGTTGAATATGAGCTTATCCAAGGTACAAGGCTCGTTCACAACTCCTCCATATACAAGTAATCACCATAGTTAAGAACTTGGTGAGGAAGAAAAGAAAGGAATATCTATAACCCGAGAATCAGACTTCAACCAAGGTTGAAGATGACCATGGCCTTACTTTAAGCTTGGTGCTCGAGATCCCCATGCTCCTTGAGCTACTATGCATGATATATAAGAGGGTATACATGATATCTCAAATAAAGAGAGTTGTGGGGCTCGTAAACTTCCATTAGTAGGTGAAAGGAGAGGCATATATACTTGGGGTTCATGAGAGAGAGTGTATAAGAGGTGTCATCACCATATGCTACTAGGTGACACGTGGACATGCATGGTTGACACATTTACATGCAAGAACACATGTATATATTGACATACAAAAGTCTAGAGGATAATCTAGAGATGATATTTTGGCCATCCCTTATCTTGTTGGATAAGATATCTCATCTTTATCTCATAAATAAGCAAACTAATACAACTTTTTGTAAGGAGCATCTAACTCATCATGGATTACCTCCCTGAGGTGGTTAGGCCATCGTGGACTTTTCCATGAGTCCACAAACCGATATGGGATCTCCTTTATTGCTCCTTGGCCAATAGGCACTCCCATATCAAGTCTACAACCCGATATAGCCCAAGTAAGAACTTCACATTCAATCCTTTCTTGGTCTTTTCATCACCAAGAGTACCATCACTCAAAGATGATTCAAAAATGGTGTATCCTTCTTTCTCTTTCCTATAAAAGATACATAGAGGGAGTGGGGAAACTATAGGGGTGGTAATTTGCATATCAACCCTACATTTTGGGTAAATTACAATTTGCACCAAAATTGGTACACAAGACACTAACGTTATTCAAACAAGCTCAAACTTGGAATTTAGGCTTTCCACAAGCCACCACTTAGAATAATTCTCTTTCTTATGATACTAAAACACTTATAACAAATTCAACATGTGACATATTGCAATGTAACCCCTCATCTTGGGTAAATTGCATTTTGGTCCAAAATAAGAGAACATTACTTAAACATTATTCAAACATGACCAAACTTGAAACATAAGTTTTTCACCTGATAACAAAACACTTTAGAGGATTATATTAAGGTCATACTCAACTTATTTAATCCAAAAAAATAGGGTTATCCCTAATCCCAGGTCAGCGATGTTACACAAACATGTGCCCAAAACATCACCAAGGATGTCATCACTCAACCAAGGCCAAAACAAGATGCCCATCTCTTTCTCTTTCCTATAGATGATTCCAAGAGAGAGAAGAAACATCCTAGAGGTGGAAAACTTGCACGTCAACCCCTATACTGGGTAAATTGCAATTTGCACCAAATCTCTCCACAAAGCACTAGCATCAAGTAACAAGCTCAAACAAGAAACACAAACCTCCAACATATACTAATTACATCTTAGATGATTATATAAAGGTGCTAAGCAAAGTGCTAAAGAAAAAAAAATAGGGTTAGCCCAAAATCGAGGTCAGGGTCCTTACACATCTTCCTTCATCCCTTCATCACCATGTCACCATACAGTTGTAAATTCGCAATGTCATCAATATTGTGTGTGTCTAGTACATTTTCTTGGGTAGGGAGTAGCCACTAAGGCTCTCCCAACATGTAAATGCTTGTATCCATTGATATATATACTCTTGGCAATGTTTATCTTCATATTCTTTTTCTTAATGCTTCACTTGAATGACTAGATACCATCTTATGTTGTTTGATTGTTAAGACCTCAAGAGACTAGTATAAACCTATATATAAGAGTTATATAGTAGTGTAAAATCATGAGAATGTTGGAATGCTAAAGCTAATGATCAGTTGGGTTTATTTTGATTATTTGTTTTCCATCTTGAGAGAGAGAGAGAACCTTATGATCGAGATGTATACTAATCTTGAGATAGGAGGGAATAGGAACTTATGATGATTTCTTGTGACATTTTCTAAGGGTATACAATGGGTGTAAGTATTTTTATTGGTGAGAGATATTAAATGGTGAAACCCAATCTAAGTTCCATCTATATATTGAAAACCACATTTCAAGATTCTTGTACCATTTTTGTCTAGTCTTATAGTTCTTACATTTCTTTCTTATTACTTTGAATTTTGGATACTACCATTCCATAAGGATTTCTTATCTTCTTTTTGGTTAGGTGTAACAAAGACAAGGATTTAGATTCTTATCACTTTCATGTCTTGTCCTTGAATTTGGCCCCGTTGACATTGGTGCAGGAACCTAAGTATTGGTTTATAAATATAAAATCTCATTACTCTAGATCCTCCCCTTTTGGCTGTATGATTTCAAGTGACCAACTCCAACCTTATCCCACCTGTACACACACTTTTGACATCCAAAATAGTTGGGATTGAAACTAAATTTATGATATTTGAGCACTGTACGACCAAGAAATAAGAATTGGAATTGACATTACAAAGGAAGACCCTAACTCTAAGAAGGGGAACTAAAATATGAAAGATCAAATTACTCCAAGTTTTTAGATAAACGTCTTGGATTAGAACAGGAAGCAAATACAACTAGGTAGTAATCATGACCTAAAGTTGACACAAAAGAATGATTTAATAACATTGAATTATCTATATAATGTTCCTAATTTGATCCGACAAGGAGTGGCTCAAGTGGCCAAACAAAGGGACCTGGGTTCGAATCCCTACTTCCGCCTTGATATACCACCCTCCCAGGCATTCACTCCCTGCCACTGGTGTGGGAGAGGCGAAGAGAATGCCTCTGTTAATCCCAAAGTTCCTAATTTGTGACCTTCTTCTTGATTTCATTTATTAGCTTGAGGACAAGCTAGATTATGAATCTGTGGGAGGAGTAATAACATCCAATTTTTTAGATGTTGCATGCTAATTTTACCCTTCATTACTTCTACCATCCTTTAGTTTAGCATATTAAAATCCATTTACTTGCATTATATGTTATTATTAATTCTCAATTACTTTATTCCTTCTTGTAGACAAATATAAAAATTGATGTCTCACAACACAATCCATTTGTTGGAAACTAATTTATAGAAGTAATAAGGTCATGGACCTTCATCAATATGGATACCCATTGATTGACAACTGGTGAGATGATAACTGATGGAATATCCAAGGAACACCAACTAATGAAGTCCTGAAGCGGTTGGAAACTAATGGGCCAAGAGGGCAATCGATTTGTACTAGCCTAAAATCTCGTATGTGCACAATCAAGGATAAATTACCATCCCAAAAACCGATGGTCCAACATCTCATTGGTTAACAACGTACGACTTCGCAATATACATCAACCGATGGAAAGATTGAGTCGTCAACCTATGGTTTTGTTGGTAAGGTATGCCTAGAGATCCAATCATGTGATGCTTGACATGGCATAAACAATGATGATTTGAATATTAATAAAAGGCAAGCTTCAAATATATTCTTTTTAATTAAGTTATGATATAATTGTGATGCACCGTTCAAACAAAACATCATTAACTAAGCGGAAGAAATCATTAACAGTGGATTACTGAAAATCACTAAAAATTAAAACCATTTACAAAGAGATCCAAACACAGGAAAACTCTTTTATCAAGAACCAATGTATTTTATTTACACCCTGGTTCATAAGTACATATCCTATACCATCCCTTCTCGAGGATTACAAACATCAACTGCTCTGTTAAAACTATGCATAGGCAGCATAAGAACCTCGATGCATCAAACCAAAATCTCAGATCGATTCATTAAAAGTACTAACTACTAACTCTGAGGACCTGAGAGTACAGAGACGACACATAGGACTTCTATCTACAAGACCTGACAGACAGTACACTCAACCTGAGTTGTCACTGCTGTCCCTGCTGCTATTGTTCTTTCTCTGCAGTACGGTCTCAATCCCCCTCGTGCACGTCCACCTAAAAAAATGTGGATCCCACGGGGTGAGACAATTGTCCCAGCGAGAGATATAACTCTCCGCCAACAATGTGATTATCATAGTTAAATAATATTAAACTAAGCAGAGGATAAGCAGTTTAGAATATTCTTATCTTTCAAAACATTGCAACTATCTATGATAGAGTAGTAAATCATCTATTCACTTTATAAGGAACATGAAGAACACATATATCATTTACCCATCATACTATATCAACATCTCAAGCTTATCCTGTGGTGCTCATTATCATGGTATGTCATCCATGAATCATTCTCATTTCTATCTGTTGGCCTTAGCCAATCTGCTAACCAGATATTGAATTGTACCAGTCATGTGAGTATACATCATCATATTGTGTTCATGCATTGGACTATGCCAATCCTATGCAACCATTCCAGGCATTGGACTATGCCAATCCTTTGGTAACAGCCAGGCATTGGGTTATTACCAATCCTGTGATTAACAACCAGGCATTGGGTTATTACCAATCCTGTGATTAACAACCAGACATTGGGTTATTACCAATCCTATGATTAACAACCAGACATTGGGTTATTACCAATCCTGTGATTAACAACCAGACATTGGGGTTATTACCAATCCTGTGATTAACAACTAGACATTGGGGTTATTACCAATCCTGTAATTAACATCCAGGCATTGGGTTATTACCAATCTTGTGATTAACAGCCAGGCATTGGGGTTATTACCAATCCTGTGATTAACAACTAGGCATTGGGTTATTACCAATCCTGTGATTAATAGCCATGCATTGAATTATTACCAATCCTGTGAAACTATAGGCTTCATGCCTCTGCCATGTATTGGACTCTACCAATCTTGTGCATCTCATCACTGAATACCACATCACCTTTACTAGGAATTATACCTTAGCCAAATCATCATACTTATTCACATCCTTCATATAATACAAGTATTCCTCTTATCTCTTTTAGGCATATTCAAAACACTATAGCCCTTATTTGGCTATAAGCATAAAACATATATGATTAAGATTTCATTATTATTATTGTATCCATTTATTATTATTAGGTTACTAAGTTTCCATTTCCTAGTTTGATTGAACATTACCATTTCTTACATGAGACTTTTATAAACACCTTATTACTTCTCACTAGGAAACAACTATTCTCATGGCTCACAAGGCCCATTAAACATCTTGTCACCTCTCACTAGGCAACAACTATTCTCATGGCTCAAAAGGCCCATTAAACATCTTGTCACCTCTTAGTAGGCAACAACTATTCACATGGCTCACAAGGCCATTAAACATCTTGTCACCTCTCACTAGGCAACAACTATTAGGGTTAGGGATTCCCTTTATAGCCGAATAGGGTTTCAAGTTCATATTACCAATCCAAACCCTAATTAATTTCTCCACACATCTAGGAGAAGATACTAATATCATAAGTATTCAATTATACTTATTTATTCTCATCTTTTATCATTAAATGATGGTCAACACAAGGTATGAGTTCCTTTCTCATCCTTACCAGAGTATGATTACATCATACTTTATTAACTTGGCTTAACCCTTTCTCAAGGTATATTAGCCTACACTTATCAAAGTGCATTAAACTCATTACATCTCAATGTAACAATCGACATGACACACTTCATGTGTTACTCATCCATACATATTGGATTTAAGGTGCATCAAGGTGTAACAACCTTAAAGTGTTGGATGTGATATTTATCATGTCTTGATGTATCACTTCCCTCATAACTTTTAACTTACTTAAGTTCATCAATTATCTTGTATTAGGGCATTTCCCATTCTAATACTTTATGCACTAACTCATCACATTTATCATGTAGTGTACTAGACATAAGTCACACATTTGAATTGTCCAACTATCTTTAATGATATGGACTCATCTCAGGTTAAGGCATTGATGCTATAAGGTTGTCCATTATCAACCACTTTAGGTGTTTCACCTATCAAGGTATTAACCACTATTCCATCATTAGGGTTAAGGTTTCATATTAGGGTTTCATATAGCATTACATAGCATCACCCTAGATTAGAGTTTCACATCACATCACTGCATTAGGGTTTCACATGACATCACCCTAGATTAGGGTTTCACATGGCATTGCCCTAAATTAGGATTAGGGCTCATCAACCTTCTCGATTAAGGTTTCAAGATCTCTTTATCCAGGATCATACCCTAATTACATATTTTATTCATGTTGAAAAGTGTTGAGGCTTAACAATTACATAAATATTATACATGTATGAATTCCTCTCTCTCTCATCCTCTCTAGGATGTTGATTACTTCAAGCTTGATTAGATTAAGTCAACCCTTCATTCAAGTACATACATTTAGGGTTAGCATATTGTATTGAGATATTGCTTGCATAAGCATCAAAGGTTAGCCCCTCTAAGGGTACTAATCACCCTAGTACCTTAAAGATACAACCATTGTAATTATCTTTGATATACATCATTAACAATCATGGGGTTAATTGATCTTTCATCACATTAGGTCTTTAAACGGTTTTGGTTGTATTGAACCTCCAAACGATTTTGACCCCTCAACCTCCAAATCAGTTTTGAAACCGTTTGCCCTCCAAATGGTTTTGAAACCATTTGGGCATCTAGGGTTGAGACTGTTTGCCCTCCAAACGGTTTTGAAACTGATTGGACACTCAACCCTTGAAACCGTTTGATCACATGTACATTGAAACCAATTGGACCCATCAACATTTGAAACCGATTGGATAAATCAACCTTGAAACTGATTGGACCTCCAAACGGTTTGGGACCGTTTGATCTCAAATGGTTTGAATACCGTTTGATTCCAAATGGTTTCAAGACCGTTTGGACTCAAACGGTCTTCAAGACCGTTTGGTCCAAACTACCTTGAAACTGAAAGGATCATCTAGGGTTTCCTTCAACCAATCAATTAGGGTTTGCTTCATTGAATCATTCATCAATTGGACCATTGAGAGTAGATCAAAATGTAACCCTTGGATCTATATCCATCCATGACTCCACTTGACCTAAAATGGTCTTGGGACCATTTGACCTCAAACAGTCTTGGGACCATTTGATCTCAAACGGTCTTGATATCGTTTGCCCTCAAACGGTCTTGAGATCGTTTGCCCTCAAACGGTCTTGAGATCGTTTGGTCCATTCCACCTTGAAAATGTTTGAATCAATTTAGGGTTTCTTCAATCAATCGATTAGGGTTTGTAATCAATGGATAATCCATCACTATAACCATTGTGATTAGATCAATTGGAACAATTGGATCTTCATTCATCCATACCAGCAATTGACCCCAAACGGTCTTGAGATCGTTTGATCACCAAACGGTCTTGAGACCGTTTGGTCATCAAAATTGAAAACCGTTTGCTCATGATATTTATTGAGGTGTGTGATAAGATGACATAATCATCTTCAAGCTTCAAACTTTTGAAAATTACTGTGATTCTTATGGTGATTTCATCAACTAATCAAAAGGAATTTCGGGAAAGAAGAAAGATTCAACATATGATGAAGAAGTTAAATCAATAATAACATTTAAGGGTTCAAGTTATATAACCCGCCTTCAAATTTGAATCCAAGCCTCAAGATTCACGTCTTTAATGGTGAATGAAGATTTCTCAACTTTCCATGGTCTGTCCTCAAGTCTTTGAGTGAAAAGAATGGCTAAAGTTGAAGATTGAATGGAGAAAAGAAGAAAATAAGCATTGAATTTCGATTTCCACCATGAAATCAAGATTGAAGATGATTAACGAGCTCACCTACAGGTTGGGGTTTGTCCTCCTTTTTCTCCTAAGCTCCCTTGTGTTCGGCCAAATCAAGGAAAGAAAGAAGAGTCGAAAAAGACTTTCATGTGGGTGAAAGAATGGAGTGTATATAAGGGAAATTCAAGAGAGAGAAAGTGTTATAAAAATCCTTCAATTCCCTAAATTGGTACCACTTGTTCCCCCTCATTCCTTGCATACGAAGCCATCATCCTCCCCTTATAAATCCTCTTCTTTATCCATGAATTAAAAGAAAACAATTAAACACCTTAATCAATATAATAATAATATCCAAAAATTAGTGGATATTACTTTTTCCTTAACTAATGTGAGTGGGCTCTCCACTCACTTTAGATATTTCAGTGCCATTGCAAGGAAAAAGGACGTCCATACTTATATAAATTCAACCATCACATTTTTGGTTGGAGGGCACTTCCATTAATATATTTATTTTTGCATTAAATTGAATTAGGGTTTCAATTATGCTTAAATCTTGATTATTTTAATATCAAGATTCTCTTTCCCCCAAAGAGATTTAAATGAGACGCCCCTCTGATTTTATTGTCTCTAATTGATACCAAGAAACATTAGGGACTCTCTAGAAGTGGTATTTTGCATATTGAACCCTAGGTTTTGGGTAAATTGCACATTATACCAAAACTAGGTTTTAATGCACAAACATTGCTTAATAAGCTCTTTCTTGTTGCTCAGGCTTGTGGAAGCCATACCTCAGCACCATTCTCATTATTATGCTTCTTCAACACTTGAGGAACATTTTGTCATGTAACATTTTCAAGTTAACCCCTCAACTTGGGTAATTTGCACTTTAGTCCAAAACGGGCAAAACATTGTTTTCAACATTATTCAAAAGGGACTAAAATTGAAACATAAGTTCCTCTTGAGCCTTAATTACTTTTCAACAGATAAGAGCAAGCATATAATTATCTTTCTTAAACAAAACATCTAGGGTTAAAGCATAACCCAGGTCAGGGATGTTACAATAATGATGTAACATTATAAATGCCACAATAATAATATTACTCAATGATGTATCTCTTCAAGTATTTGCCTTGGGGAAATGAGATCATACAGATGTTAAGAGTACATATACATATTCTCATTATGTCCCTGATTGGTTGTTATTGTGGAAGTTTGATAGACAACAATAACACATACAATTAAAATGTAGGTTGGCTGATGACAAAATCGTATTAGTCATGATATGGTAATATCAAACCAAGCAGATAGATTCATGGTAGAGAATAGTGTATCGGACAGACCCACCTTCAAAATGACACATGGAAATCATAACTTGTGGTCATAGACATCTCTCATAGTGAAGGTGGTGATTGGGATTCTTCGACATGAAATCACTGCACTCATCACATGTCGTTGGGCATGCTTTGACATCATCAAATGTAGTCCTAAAACATGGGTTGTTATAAAGGTGATGATTGGGTGATGCTGGCACTTGGGGATAGACTATGAGTAATAGATATGTGATTTTACCCTCCTACTAGAGTATGATATCATGGCCACTTGATAAGAGAGACGGAGAAATGCATGCGCATATATATCTAAATCAATATATAATACCGAGGTCACATTATCTCAAGTAGTCTTCTCTTCGTTCAAAAATCATGGATTGAATGTTGAGAGGATGATGATTCCATGCCTTGACTTCATCCGGGATATAAGAGACAAAGGAATTATACAATCATTAAAAAACCTTACATATGTTGTAGTTTGAATTTGTTCTCCAACTTCCAATTCACTTGGGTAGCACTGATGTGTGACTAGGCATCTCTCCTTCCTTGTGATGTCATAAGATAGTTATGGACACTCATTGCCAACATGATATGGGACCTATAGGGTCACACACATAGGAACACATCTAGAAGAGGAGTTTATCTTGAATGATGATTGGATTGATTACTAAAGTGTTTAAGTATTCAATTCATGCAATAGATCAACTGATTGGATGACTGCCAAATTACCATCTCATTGAGTGAGACAACCATTTGGGCAGTCAGATGGGCATATCAAGTGTTGATATGGTCGTATGGGTTGTTAGGATGACTAGAGTTCAAATTGGCTTTGTTAATCCTTGTGAAATTACCAATTGAACCAATTGGTTCAGCTCGATTCACCAGACAGGCATTGGGGTGAGCGAGATGGGAATCTTTCCTGGGTGATATGACTCGTTTGGGCCAAACAAATGTTCTGGATGTTTCTCGAACTTGTTTGATTGCACATTACTTGGGGTGTAAGGAATTAATATGTGATATTAATTGGAATGTAATTGTCAAATTCGTGTGCGATTCATGAGATGACTTTCTCATGAGACCAGACGACCATCTCATGGTTTATAGGTTGTAAAATGTCGCGCCCCAATCTCACATTAACCGCAAACCACAAGATTAGGACTCGACAGGTGGGATTTCACATATAAGCCAACCATTCATCACTCTTTAAAATGATTAACAACATTAATAGGAAAAACTGATTTATACTGTAAATGAAACTAAACAAGCTGCGGAAGCATTTCTATTAACTGACAAGAAATATAACAGAGTCAACAGCAAATTATGATGTTCAACATAAGATAAAGCGTAACAGTTAATTTACATCTTTGTACATATCCTCTCTCTCACTCACACCTTGTCCCAAAGATCGAGGGGAATGGACTAAGAGACCTCTAACTAGACTAACTACAAACCTTCTATCAACTAAGCATTAGGATGATACGATCCTTCTGACTCCTGATGCTGGTGCCGACCTGAAAATGTTTGAGTAGAGGTATGAGCCTACTCGCTCAGTGAATAACATTTCACTTAGCTATCAATAAACAACTCGTCAGGTTTAATAACTGAAAGTAAACAGGTATACAGTTTAAGAAGAGCAATTCTATTGACATAGCAGATATACAGATAATAATCACATTTCTAAGCATCATCAGGTATTTCAAGTAGATAGGCAGTTATATAAATTTACTGTGATCCTACATGATTATTTATCCATTTTATTATTTTGCCCTAAATATATGCAGTGTACTCTGCATATAAAGATCCGCAGAAAGTTCATGCTACGGTCCCACCGTACAAGACTTAGCGACACACCCGGGGAGTGCTAAGTCTGACTACTCGTCCTGGTCTGCACAGGACACAGGCTCCTCGGCCTCCTCGCACAACCACGTGTGCTGCACAACCACGTGTGCTCTCGACTCCTCCTTAAACCTGAGTACACCGGCGGAGAGTCACAGGGTTACCTTCGCGACACAAGCACGAATGGTGTTAGATAACCAAGTTTTCTGGTGATATCGCAATGCCATTGTGACACAAGCACAATTGTTGTTAGACACTGCCCTTTTTCTCTTTCCTCGTTTGTCCGCGACACAAGCACGGATGATGTTGCAACACGAGTTTCACCCCAAAGTTGCAGACCCGTCTAAGGGGTTCTACGGTGTTAGGGCATCTAGGTCTATACTTGATTAACAAATAACAGAAATAACACATTATAAAAATAAAACACAGAATTTCTTCTTTCTCATCATTCTTATCACACATTTCAAGTTCCAATGAACTTAATATACAATTACTGAAGCAATTAGACATTTAAAATGAGTTAAATAATGATTTCTAAATGAATTGCCACTCACAACTTGGAACTCGGCCGACCACCTTGGAACTCGGCCGAACGCCTCCCAGATTCTGAAACTCGGCCGACCAATCTCGGCCGACCAACTCACCGCTTGAAAAACCTACAAAGAAACTCGGCCGATCAGGACCCAAACTCGGCCGACAAAAACGCTGTTCGCTTATCTTAATTGAGAAACTCGGCCGACCAAGATCAAAACTCGGCCGATCAGAAAACGCTGTACAAAGCCCTAAATAAGAACTCGGCCGACCGAATTGAAACTCGGTCGAACCGCGCACAGGAAGAACATAAAAACGGCCTGCAGAAGTCGATTTCTCTCGAATCGACGGGCAAACTTCGAGCAAACACCACCAAACGATCACAAACGACGTATATGACTAAACCGTACTTGAAGGAAGGAAGAAAACGAACTGGGGCTGCACCGTGCACCCCAATCACCAAACCGTCTTCCTTGCAAACGCAGCTCTAGCTGCGAAATTGATTTGAATCGATGAAGATGAAGATCTACGGGGGAAAGGGACGAATCTGCAGCAACTGATCAGAGCAAAACGGAGCTCCAGCGCTTCTCCCCTCACAGCTCCCTCTCTCTCTCTCTCTTTCTCTCTCCTTCTCACGCAAGGAGCAGAACGCAGGAGCGTTCTCTCGTTTCTGTGATATGAAATGAGAAAGGAAAAGAGGTAGGATAAGGGAGAAAACTTAGGGGCCTAATCGCAAAGTTTCAAACTTTTGAAAATTACCATTGGGTCCCTAAAAGCCCAAAAACATGCAACTTTTGACTCGAAGGTCGGATTCGAACGATTTCTCTGGCAACGCTTCAAGCGTAAAATACTACACGCTTTAGAAGCTAGAAAACACACTAAGCACATATCATGTCCATTTTAAACATTATTAACAAAAATAGGCTTATAACTTAACACATCAGCTAAACACATGCTGAACAACTTACTTACGTGATAAGCTCGACACGGGTCGTAACAATCTCCCTCCCTTATAAGAATTTCGTCCCGAAATTCCTAGAAGAGAAAAGGAAACTTGCCACGCATCTCCGACTCTAGTTCCCACGTAGATTCCTCTATATTGTGATTCCTCCACAAAACCTTCACTAAAGGTAACTCACGGTTCTTAAGGTTTTTAATCCGGTAATCAACTATCTGCACTTGTCCTTCAACATAGGACACATATGTTCTAAGCTGCGCCGGTTCTGAATCTAGAATCTTATCTGTACCAGGATGACACTTTTTCAGCATAGACACGTGGAAGACATCATGAAGATTTGCCAACTCAGACGGCAAATCCAACCTGTAAGCTACAGGTCCAATCCTCTCAATAATAGGATATGGACCCATATACCTAGGGGTCAACTTACCCCTCTTGCCAAACCTCAGCACTCCCTTCCACGGTGAAACCTTTAAGTAAACCTCGTCGCCAACCTCAAACTCAAGAGGTCGACGTCGTCTATCAGCATAACTCTTCTGTCTATCCTGTGCAGCTTTCAACTGATCCCTGATCACAGATATCTTTTCAGTAGTTACATCAACTAACTCAGGTCCAAGAATTTCCTTCTCACCCACCTCATACTAACAAACTGGCGATCTACACTTCCTGCCATAAAGAGCTTCAAATGGAGCCATTCCAAGACTAGAATGGTAACTGTTATTGTAAGCAAACTCTATTAGGCTTAAGTGTTCTTCCCAGTTACCTCTAAACTGTAGCACGCATGCTCTCAGCATGTCTTCAAGGGTCTGAATGGTCCTCTCAGATTGACCATCTGTCTGTGGGTGGAACGTTGTACTGAATTTCAGCTTTGTGCCCAACGCATGTTGTAACTGATTCCAGAATCTAGATGTAAACTTTGGATCTCTGTCAGAAATAATAGAAACTGGAATCCCATGCAACTTGATTACCTCATTCACATAAACTTTAGCCAACTTTGGAACGTCAAAGGTTGACTTGACAGGAAGAAAGTGAGCAGACTTAGTTAGTCTATCCACAATCACCCATATCGAGTCTGAACCCTTAGGCGTTCTGGGTAATCCGACCACAAAGTCCATCGTGATGTGCTCCCATTTCCATTCTGGTATAGGAAGCGACTGCAAAATACCAGCAGGTTTTTGGTGTTCAGCCTTAACCTGCTGACACACCCCGCACCTAGCCACATATTCAACCACATCCTTTTTCATACCAGACCACCAGTACAGCTCTTTGAGGTTCCTGTACATCTTTGTGTTACCTGGATGCATAGCATACATAGAAGTATGTGCTTCCTCAAGAATCTGCTCTTTCATCTCACTGTTTCCAGGTACACATAACCTATCATGAAGATACAACATGCCTTCATCAGAAAACTTGAACTCTGTTCTCTTACCTTCTGACGTATCCTACATGATTTGCCACAACTCATCATCACTCTGCTGTAATTCCTTTATCTGATTATAAAAAGTAGGTCTGACTTGCATCTGAGCAATCAACCCACTCTGTCCTGTCACCTCCAAGTCCAAGTTCATCCTTCGCATATCTACAAGCAAGTCTCTCTTGAAACATGCCATAGAAAATGCATTGGTTGTTGAACTTGACTTTCTACTCAAAGCATCAGCTACAACATTTGCCTTACCCGGATGGTAATCTATTGTCACATCATAGTCTTTAATCAGCTCCAGCCATCTGCGCTGTCTCAAATTCAAGTCTTTCTGAGTGAAGATATATTTCAGACTTTTATGATCTGTAAACACCTGACATGTCTCACCATACAAGTAGTGATGCCATGTCTTCAAAGCATGAACTATAGCAGCTAATTCCAGATCATGAACAGGGTAATTCTCTTCATTTTTCTTAAGCTGTCTAGATGCATAGGCCACAACCTTGCCTTCCTGCATCAACACACAGCCTAAACCTCTCCTGGAAGCATCACAGAACACTGTATAGCCTTTCTCTGCTTCTGGCAGAACCAATACTGGTGCTGAAGTCAACTTTCTCTTCAAGATCTGAAAACTCTTCTCACAGTTATTAGACCAAACAAACGGTACATCCTTCCTCGTCAAGCGTGTCAAAGATGATGCTAACACACTAAAGTTCTGTATGAACCTTCTGTAATAACCTGCTAAACCCAAGAAACTTCTGATCTCGATAGGAGTCTTAGGTTGTTCCCACTGAAGCACAGAATCAACTTTCTTAGGATCCACGCTAACTCCATTTCTCGAGATAACATGTCCAAGAAATGTTACCTCGGCCAACCAGAACTCACATTTGCTAAATTTAGCAAACAACTGGTGTTGTCTTAGCAACTGCAACACTACTCTCAAGTGTTGCTCATGCTGTTCATCGTCTCTGGAATAGATCAGAATATCATCTATAAAAACCACAATAAACTGATCTAGAAAAGGTTTGAAAATCCGATTCATCATATCCATAAAGGCTGTTGGGGCATTGGTCAGCCCAAACGACATGACCAAAAACTCATAATGCCCATACCTGGTTCTGAAAGCTGTTTTGGGAATATCAAAAACCTTTATCCTGAGTTGATGATATCCCGATCTCAAATCAATTTTAGAAAAGATTGTCGCTCCACGCAACTGATCAAATAGATCATCTATTCTCGGCAATGGATATTTGTTCTTTATAGTGATCTTATTCAGTTGCCTGTAATCTATACAGAGACGCATGGTTCCATCCTTTTTCTTAACAAACAGGACTGGAGCACCCCATGGTGAAGAACTGGGTCTAATGAAACCCTTATCTAGCAACTCCTGTAACTGTACCTTGAGTTCTTTCAACTCAGCAGGTGCCATTCTATAGGCTGGCAGTGCTACTGGATGACTACCTGGATATATTTGAATTTCAAAATCAATGTCTCTGACAGGAGGTAAGCCTGGTAACTCTTCTGGAAAAACATCAGAGAACTCACAAACCACAGGCACATCATAAACATTGGCGGTTCTCTTCTCTGCTCTGGTGTCAACTACATGAGCAAGGAACGCTTCACATCCTTTCTGTAACATCTTATCAGCTACAGCAGCTGATATTATGCACGTAGGCAGAACTTTCCTGTCTCCAGTAAAGACACAAGAAAATTCGCCTAGTTGAAAGGTAGCTTCCTTTTTCCAGCAATCGAGTTGCACTCGATAAGTCTCAAGACAATCCATACCCAAGATGACTTGAAAGGTATTTACATCCAGGGGTATGAGATTAGCAGCAAAGGTAAAACCTCCAAAAGATAACAAACATCTGGGACAGAACTCGGATAAAACTGTTGGTCCACCTAGTGGAACTCTCAATACTAACTCATCTGCCAACTCTTGAGTTAACAGATTAAGTTCAACAACTAAAGAACGTCGTATAAAAGAATGAGTAGCTCCCGGATCTATCAAAACTGAAACTGGTATACTATTAAACAAAAACATCTCTCCTGTAACAACTTGTGAAGAAATTATACCTTCCTGAGGTGTCAAAGAAAAGAAATGTGTTGAAGCTCTCCCTCTGCCACGCTGTCCTCTCTGACCACTCCTGCCACTAGACACTCCACCACCTCTAGAACCAGAAGCCACAGAGGAACTCGGAACATCATGGTATTGAGGCTGGAAAGCTTGCGATGCTGCTTGTCGAAGCTGAGGACATTCCCTTTTTATATGTCCTGTCTGTCCACAGGCATAACAACCTGAACTCCAACACGGCCCAGAATGTGGCCTTCCACATTTGTCACATGGCGGTAACTCTTGTCTCTGGGGACCTGACACTGACATTGACGATCCTGAAGACTGTCCACTAGTGGCACTGCTCCATCTTCCTGGGTTATATCCTCCTCTGCCTCTAAAAGTAGAGACATCCTCGGATTTCTGTCTGCCAAAACACCAAAACCACGCCCAAGTTTAGAAAAGAAACCTCTACCTCCACCTCTGTATCCACTACTGGATTGCCCTCTACTGAAGTCTGCAGATCTCTTTTTAGACTCGGGCACCTTGTCAGCATTCACAGATTCTTCAACCTGTCTTGCAGCCTCAACAAACTCACCAAAGTTCTCTCTATTCCTCCTACTAGTAGCAGAAACTGTATGCCGAATCTCTGGCCTTAGTCCTTCCTGAAACCTTCTACATCTCTCTATGTTATCGGGAACAAGCTGTGGACAGAAGTTTGCCAACCGTGTGAAAAGTGCTTCATACTCTGTAACTGTCATGTTCCCCTGCTTGATATTCTGCAACTGCCTGATTTTCTCATTAAGGAAAGTGGGTGGATAGAATTTGAGATGAAACTCCTCAGAGAAATCCTGCCAGGAAAGCTCTGTCCCTCCCCTCTTTTCTTCCACACCACGCCACCACAACTCTGCATCGCCTGTCAAAAGGTAGACTGCACGACTAATCTTCTTATCTTCTGGAAGCTCCATCAAACGAAAAACCTTTTCTATCTGTCTAAACCACTCATCAGCTTCGGCGGGATCTGTGGTGCCACTGAACTCTGTGCCACCTAGCTTCTTCACAAGCTCATAAGATTGCATCAGATCTTTACTGCTGGTAGAAGAAAATTCTCGCCTATCAGACTTGTACCTCTCTTTGGTTCAGGAATATTCTATACATCCGGGATGCATCATCCACGTGGTCACCACCACCTGGACCCAAGTACCGAGGGTCAGGGCCAACATGGCTCTCAGCCTGATCATCACGATCAAAGCCTCTTCCTGCCATCTGCAATGATATAACAGAATATTTCCTGTTAGAAAACTACAGATAGAAGAAAGACACCTAAACCTTAATCCTATTGGTCTCTTATCGTCCCCTGACCTTGACTTAGAGTATTCATATACTCAACCTATGCTCTGATACCAAGAGTTGTCGCGCCCCAATCTCACATTAACCGCAAACCACGAGATTAGGACTCGACAGGTGGGATTTCACATATAAGCCAACCATTCATCACTCTTTAAAACGATTAACAACATTAATAGGAAAAACTGATTTATACTGTAAATGAAACTAAACAAGCTGCGGAAGCATTTCTATTAACTGACAAGAAATATAACAGAGTCAACAGCAAATTATGATGTTCAACATAAGATAAAGCGTAACAGTTAATTTACATCTTTGTACATATCCTCTCTCTCACTCACACCTTGTCCCAAAGATCGAGGGGAATAGACTAAGAGACCTCTAACTAGACTAACTACAAACCTTCTATCAACTAAGCGTTAGGATGATACGATCCTTCTGACTCCTGATGCTGGTGCCGACCTGAAAATGTTTGAGTAGAGGTATGAGCCTACTCGCTCAGTGAATAACATTTCACTTAGCTATCAATAAACAACTCGTCAGGTTTAATAACTGAAAGTAAACAGGTATACAGTTTAAGCAGAGCAATTCTATTGACATAGCAGATATACAGATAATAATCACATTTCTAAGCATCATCAGGTATTTCAAGTAGATAGGCAGTTATATAAATTTACTGTGATCCTACATGATTATTTATCCATTTTATTATTTTGCCCTAAATATATGCAGTGTACTCTGCATATAAAGATCTGCAGCAAGTTCATGCTACGGTCCCACCGTACAAGACTTAGCGACACACCCGGGGAGTGCTAAGTCTGACTACTCGTCCTGGTCTGCACAGGACACAGGCTCCTCGGCCTCCTCGCACAACCACGTGTGCTGCACAACCACGTGTGCTGCACAACCATGTGTGCTCTCGACTCCTCCTTAAACCTGAGTACACCGGCGGAGAGTCACAGGGTTACCTTCGCGACACAAGCACGAATGGTGTTAGATAACCAAGTTTTCTGGTGATATCGCAATGCCATTGTGACACAAGCACAATTGTTGTTAGACACTGCCCTTTTTCTCTTTCCTCGTTTGTCCGCGACACAAGCACGGATGATGTTGCAACACGAGTTTCACCCCAAAGTTGCAGACCCGTCTAAGGGGTTCTACGGTGTTAGGGCATCTAGGTCTATACTTGATTAACAAATAACAGAAATAACACATTATAAAAATAAAACACAGAATTTCTTCTTTCTCATCATTCTTATCACACATTTCAAGTTCCAATGAACTTAATATACTATTACTGAAGCAATTAGACATTTAAAATGAGTTAAATAATGATTTCTAAATGAATTGCCACTCACAACTTGGAACTCGGCCGACCACCTTGGAACTCGACCGAACACCTCCCAGATTCTGAAACTCGGTCGACCAATCTCGGCCGACCAACTCACTGCTTGAAAAACCTACAAAGAAACTCGGCCGATCAGGACCCAAACTCGGCCGACAAAAACGCTGTTCGCTTATCTTAATTGAGAAACTCGGCCGACCAAGATCAAAACTCGGCCGATCAGAAAACGCTGTACAAAGCCCTAAATAAGAACTCGGCCGACCGAATTGAAACTCGGCCGAACCGCGCACAGGCAGAACATAAAAACGGCCTGCAGAAGTCGATTTCTCTCGAATCGACGGGCAAACTTCGAGCAAACACCACCAAACGATCACAAACGATGTATATGACTAAAACGTACCTGAAGGAAGGAAGAAAACGAACTGGGGCTGCACCGTGCACCCCAATCACCAAACCGTCTTCCTTGCAAACGCAGCTCCAGCTGCGAAATCGATTCGAATCGATGAAGATGAAGATCTACGGGGGAAAGGGACGAATCTGCAGCAAGTGATCGGAGCAAAACGGAGCTCCAGCGCTTCTCCCCTCACAGCTCCCTCTCTCTCTCTCTTTCTCTCTCCTTCTCACGCAAGGAGCAGAACGCAGGAGCGTTCTCTCATTTATGTGAAATGAAACGAGAAAGGAAAAGAGGTAGGATAAGGGAGAAAACTTAGGGGCCTAATCACAAAGTTTCAAACTTTTGAAAATTACCACTGGGTCCCTAAAAGCCCAAAAACATGCAACTTTTGACTCGAAGGTCGGATTCGAACGATTTCTCTGGCAACGCTTCAAGCGTAAAATACTACACGCTTTAGAAGCTAGAAAACACACTAAGAACATATCATGTCCATTTTAAACATTATTAATAAAAATAGGCTTATAACTTAACACATCAGCTAAACACATGCTGAACAACTTACTTACGTGATAAGCTCGACACGGGTCGTAACATAAAAGTTCAAGATCTACCAGTCCCTTCTACTCCCGCACAAATCCTGTACAGACTGGGAACCCTGGCCCAAACCCCGTGTATAAATAGAGGGGTACTGGGGGCTTCCCAAAGTACAACATAAACATTTGAGAATCAGTTCCTCTGATAATTGTTGTCCTCTCTGATTGTGGTCACCAAGAGAGCCCAAGCAAGTCCTACCTGGAAAGGGGGGTATAGCTATGGGAGAGAACAAATGAGAGTCATTATTGTGGGAGAGCTAGTTGGTGACTAGTACACCAACAAGAGGGACAAGTCCTTTCTATCTATTCTAGTTGAAAGACATGAGTTCTAGTTGGTCCGTGTGGACTACCCTAGAGGTAAGAGTCCTTTGTCTCCTACGAGGAGGATAATTGCAGCCTACAGTCTGAGGTGAGACTATAGGAGTGTTGTGGAAGCTTTTCTATTTATTGTTCATGGTGAAGACCAGGAGTTGCACAACCACCGTCCAAGAGCAACTAGTTAATAGATGAATTGAAGCAAGTTGTTGTCACTGGACTTGCTCCAGGACCAGGTATAACTTGCTAAACTATCCTTCATATTTCATAGTAATTGACACAATCGTGCTGTTATGGGAATCCAGATAGATGAAAAATTTGCTTCCACTTCTATACTCCGTGCCCGTATTTCCCAACAGTGGTATCAAAGCCATGCCAATTTACTATGTTTTAAGATAATCAATATGATTAGATTTTTAGTTTAATTGTTTATTTATTGCATACTGTGTGAATATTTAAACTGTCTCATATGTGTATCCGATGAAGGACCACATAATCCCAAACTAATACATATATGATATGATACATATGCAATTTACATGTGTCACCCTAAAAGAGATTTGATGGTTGATGTGCAGCATGGTTATGGCCTAAATCCTACATTTGTGTGTTCTTGGATGGTATGGTTTTGTTCCTATTTATCTTGGTCTACATACTTAACCTCTACCTCCCTCTTCTTGATGTAAAATTAATTCTTTCCTACCATTGCTCCCCTTGAATATAACTTAATGTAATAGTTTAATAGAAATAGGATAGTTTGTTGTCTTTTAACGACGAGGGAGATGATCATCGTCTGATGAGACGACCAGTTCGTGAGATGAGCAGACCATGTGGAGGACCATGGAAGATAGAACGATGGATCATGACGACCGCCTGGTGGACCCAACCGATCATTTGTAAGGAGTCTAAACATTGGTTGGAGTGAAGGGATAAGAGCCGAGATGACTGGTTCAAGGGTTGAACCGATATACCCAGATTGGCAAGCACACATCTACACCAACATTAGGTTCATGCATGTAATGTGATGATTGACCTAGGTGGTAGTAATTCCTTGTGGATGGAAGGAGTTACAAGTAGACATGACCATAACCATTGCTTTTTTATATTGCATGTTTAGTTGTGGGATATATAATGCTTATGATACATACTATATATGTGATGATTGGATACAATATATGTATATATGTGATATATATAAAATCCATCAAATCAAATATTAAGTCTAAGATACTTTCCAATATAAATACACATGAAAATATTGTTTGAATAAGCAAAGGTTACACCTTTGTGTGGTGCGCCGTCTACCTTGTGGAAGTGTGATGGTAATAATGTAGGTTTCATCTTCACATGGTGCATTATTATCGTATTGGCTATTGGGTCAGGCTTAACTAGTGATTCTCAGAGCGTCTGGGCCCAGAAGCATAAAGATGATTATGGAATAGAGTTGCACATATTTTCTATCAAGAATTTCATATGATGGAATTCAAAAAGTTACCTACTTTGGTAATTAACTGTATTTTGTGGTGTTGGTCAGGGCATAGCTAAATTATCTTGAATCTTTCTCACTAGAAAATTCTTCTTTGTAGTTTTCTGAATTGGTACTTGAGGGTTATCAATTTGATCAAAATAATGAAAATGATAATAATTAAAGATCTAATTATTATCGCCCAAATTTAATCAAATCAAAATGAGTTTTTGACAAAATTGCAAATTCTTCTATAGAATCAACTGGCAATGAAAAAAATCACTTTGCTCTATGATTGGTCCTTGAGAAGGACAAATTGACTGGGAATAACTTCCATGACTAGTTCAGGATGTTGAGAATAGTTCTCACATAGGAGTGCAAGCTCCATGTCCTAGAAATGCTAGAACCAGAGGAACCACCTCAAAATGCTCCGAGGGCTGACATGGATCCTTACAAGAAGCACAATGAAGAAGTCGTGGATGTCAAGTGTCTGATGTTATGCTCCATGAACTATGAGTTGCTGAGGCAACATGAGAATATGGGTTTGATTGAGATGGTCACACATCCCAAGAACATGTACCAAGATCAAGAAAGACAGGAGAGATATGGTGTCTCCAAGGCATTATTCAAATGTAGCATGGCAGAAAGAGATCTAGTAGCTCCTCATGTACTCAAGATTATTGGGTATGTGGGGAACCTAACTAGACTGGGATTCCCTTTAGGTCAAGAGTTGGACACTGACGTGACTCTGCATTCCCTACCTATGTCATATAGTTAGTTTGTCATGAACTACAACATGAATGATTTTGACAAACTATTGACAGAGTTGTTGGTCATGTTGAGAACAACAGAGACACAAATAAAGAAATACAAGCCCAAGTTTGTGAAGATGATCAAAAAGAAAAAGGGGAATTCTAAAGGAAAATGTGAAGATAAGAAGAGATCTAAAGCTAGCCATAAGCCCAAGTCTTCAGATCTCAAAGCAAAGGGAGGTGTAAAGAAAATAAAAGACGATTGTCACCATTTTCACCAGCTTGGACGTTGGAAAAGAAATTGCCCACTCTGGTTAGAGGAACTAAAGAAGAAGAAGGAAGGAAATGAGGCCTCCACTTTAGGTAGAAGCGTTATAAGATAAATTTGGTTACTTATTCCTTTTGGTATGTGATACCAAACGAAGATCTGACATACTTGATGTGAAGGATCTGAAAAGAAGTAAAAGCCTTCATAGAAGGACAAAGATGGACATGCTAAATTTAAATTTATCTTAGTCCAATGGGCATGTAATAGAGTTAATATAACTACTATTTAATTATACCATCAATTGGAAAAATTTACTTTAAAGAATCTTGCATGAGAAGGATGATTATTCAATAAAGTGAGATATTCATGTTTCTATTTCAAAATATATGATCTTGCATGGCAATGCCCAGTCATCTAAATGGTATTTTTACAAAAGATTTTAAGAATGGATGTTTATAATGTTAATACCAAAGGAATATAATTGATAACTAAAGACTATCATTAGCTTAAGTCATCTTGCACGTAAATATAAGAGATGCATGCCTAGAATACATGTCAATGTTAATCTAGATTCCCTTGGTTAATGAACCTAAGGAAGCATGAAAAGCCTTATTTATGTACAAAGTGACATGTCATCATTCACTAGATGTAGTGGGAGGATAAGCCTTCCATTAGACCTCATACATATAATGTATGAAGATCTTATGGAATGAATGCTATAGATAAATTATTTATACTTCACTTCATTCAGTGGTAATATGATGATATGTACCAAGTGATATAGAAACATTCATATTTTAAAGTGTTCAAGGAGATTATAAATGAAGTATGACTTTGAAGAAAGAATTATGATATCGTGATGAGATGAAGTGTTGAAATACTTTGCATCAATATCTTGAGAACCTTTAGGAAAGAATAGTCATATTGTATCACAAGTCAAATCCATCTAAACATGATGATGTGTCAGAGTGAAGGAATTATACCATGATGAGTCAAGATATAATTATCACTTAATCTAATCTTCTTATATCCTCATAAAGATATATCTATCACGAAATCATGTACCATATGAATGGTTTATAAAGACATCATTTATGATATGAATTGGGGATGTCTCAACACATCTAATGGATTGAAACCTACAATGAAAAAATAGTTCTTGAGAAGGTTTATCCAAACCATGACTATTGAGTATTACGATTAATCTCAATCCAATAAAAAAATTATTTTGTTGATAGGATAACTGAGTTCTTAAGGAATCAATGGGAGTAAAAGTAAAACTCAAAATGTTTGAGGTCAATAAAAGGGTACAATGAGAACCATCTGAATCACAAATAGTTGTGGAATCTCAGGTTCATCATGTAACACAGAATACAATAGTTCTAGTAGAAAACATATGATATTGGAGGATTGTGTATCCAATAATTCAGATGGGTTGGTCATAATAGGATGAGCCAACTAGTCAACTAGAATCTATTTATGAGTAATACAGAATCCATCTAAGATAACAAGGTAGGACCCTGATAGCACCACCAAAAGGGGTAATACCTAAAGGGTGCAATAAAATCTTTTGGTAAGGACCTACATGGATAACATAAAAGGACAAATTGGTTGAAAATATATTTCAAATCAGTTCAAGTCATTGAATATGATAGAAATTCTTTTACCAATTTTCATGCTTGTTGTTGTAGTTAAAATAGACTAAGAGGTTTAGCATATGAAGATAGAAACTAGATTCCTTAAATGGAATACATTAGACGATGTGTACATGACACAACCTGAAAGGTTTCATAACTTCAAGAATGCAAAGAAAGTCAATAAACTATAAGGTTCAATCTGGTATTGAAACAAACAACTCAAAGGAGGAATATTTTAAATTAACAAGATAGTCAAAGAGTTTGACTTGAATCAAGGTAAAAGATAAAATATGTGATTAAAAAATATTTAGTGGAAGCGTATATGAATATTCCACATATGATGAGGAATAACATCTCAATATTGTGAATATTGAGAGTTGGCATGAAAACCCCTTTTGCAATGAAGGATAAGATCAGACATCTTATGAGATAAAGATCAAGACATATGAGATAGTTCTTGAATGTTTCACGATGGAATTTTGAGAACATACAATAGCAATGTGTTGAAAGAGTTCAACATGAATGGATTTAATTTGATAATCTGGATTAGTCTCTCTTTTTTGTTTTTGTTTTTCAAAAAATGGAAAATCATTCATCTCGTTTCCAGGGGGTCTCAAACTTGTGACCTCTCAATCATACAACAGAAAATTTACCACTCGGATTACTCTCTCATGAACCATATATTCCAATTCTTGTGAAGAATGGAAACAACATGATTAAGATGCCATAGGCTGCAACAATGGATGTGTCATGAATGCTAGAAATGTACTTATCCCATATAATCTTGTATGTATTGGACATGAAAAGATGATATTAAATTCTGATAAGGGTTATTGGATAGTCATTAAAAATATCCATTAGTTCTTAAGAAGTATCTAAGGATAGATAGTTGGTCAATAAGGATAGAAATACAATGAAGAGTTGGATGTAAAGAGTTACATTGATGCAAGCTTCCATAATGACAAAAGTGATCACAAATTGAAACATGCTTGATTTAAAAGGAGAGATGTTGTTAGTTGGAAGGGTTATGAACTAATAGTCATTAATTCTATTCTACAATAGAAGTCGAGTATACTTGTGTTATGAACATAAAGTGATCCTATATTGACCTAGAAGTTCATGTGATGAACTTAAAGATGTTCCCACCATTAATGACTTAGTAAAAATATTGTAAAAACAATGGAGTTACCTGTTGGGTATGGAATATAAGATACCATATTATGGTGGTTTCATATCAGAGTAAAGAGATAAGAAGCATGCATTATATCGACTATATGTTAAGTGTTGCTAACCCGTTGAATTATCACTAGCACAGTAGAAACATGGTGGACATGATTAGATCACTGAGAATATGATTTGTGGGTGATTAGATCTAAGTGTAAGTGGGAGTATGTTGGTAAGGTATGCTTAGAGAGCCAATCATGTGATGATTGACATGGCATAAACCATATCGATTTGATTATTAATAAAAGGCAAGCTTCCAATTTATTATGTTTAATTAAATTATGAGATAATGATGTAACGTTATAAATATCTAGAGAATGATATTACTCAATGACGTATGTCTTCAAGTATTAGCATTGGGGAAATGAGATCATACGGATGTTAAGAGTACATATACATAATCTCATTATGTTCTTGATAGGTTGTTATTGTGGAAGGTTGATAGACAACAATAACACATACAATTAGAATGTGGGTTGGTTGATGACATAATCTCATAAGTCATGATATGGTAATATCAAACCAGGCACACAGATACATATTAGAGAACAATGCATCAGATGAACCCACCATGGAAACCATAATTGGTGGTCATCGTCATCTCTCACAGTGCATTTGGATGCTACCTTCCTTATTGTAGATCCCCATTAAACCCCTCATGATCCTACCTAACATGTGAATCAATTTCTAGGGTTGAGTCACATGGCACTACCCATAGATAGCCCACTCCTTAACTCATGGTGTGCTAAAGAGTCTCATGGCACTACACGTGGGTAGCCCAATTTCTAACTCATAATAACCTGATGTCCTACTTAACAAGTAGGCCCTGTACTAGGTTACCCTTTTCATCATTAGTAAAGCCACAGAGGAGGACCAGGATCTGAGCTAGTCATGCATACATATTTATGGTGATAATCATAGTCACTTTATAGTTGCATGAAATAAAAATCATCCAAGCAGTTATTTTCAAGCAACCGATAAAATATCCGCGAATCGCTGTGAAACTAAAGCGATTAACCACATACCTGTGATTGTAGATTTTGAGACAGTATCAGTTAAGTAGAGAAAACCCAACCAAGCAAGAAAGTATGCATAGAAATCCTAAAATAAACATACAAATTTCCTTTTATCAAGATTTAATCAAACTCATCTTGTTTCTTAGGATTTCTATTCCAATTTTTTAGGGTTTCCTATGCAATTAGGGTTTTGCCTCCACTTTTAGTATTATAAACCCTAATTCCACAAAACTACATAAAAACTTTAACTTTCTCATCATAACACTCCTAACAGACTTAGGATCATTATTTAGGATTATATTCCCTAAATTGAATTAAACAAAGTTTTTCTCTTCTTTTACCCTAAATTAGGGTTTCTATATGTATTATCCTTCATACATAGATTAAAACCCTAAATTATTCAACTTTCTCAAGAAAATGGATTGAAACTCTACTTTTATATTCAACAGTTTAATACTTCTCAAATTAACCAATTAAACCTTAAAGTTTCATCCTTTAAAGTCAATTAGGGTTTTAAACTACATTTTTAATACATTTTCTATCAAATCAATATACTTTTTACAAAACACAATAGATACAGGTTACCAAACCATTTTTATCTTGTTCCTCGTAGTTTTCTAAGCAATTTTCATATATAAACTTTTTCCATCATAGTTTTCTAGCAAAAGATATGATTTTTGTAATAAAATTCATTTTTCTGATTTCTTCGTTAATTCTAGAAAATTAGTGGCCGCTTGATCCATGGTCCGCCAGACCATGCAGGATCCAACGGCCCA
The DNA here is from genome assembly GCA_963693085.1 of Alisma plantago-aquatica. Lineage (NCBI taxonomy): Eukaryota > Viridiplantae > Streptophyta > Magnoliopsida > Alismatales > Alismataceae > Alisma > Alisma plantago-aquatica. The sequence continues at coordinate 1,325,870,387 of OY856412.1, read as the reverse complement.
GGGTCCACGCAACTAACTTTGATTAAAGGGGCGAAGGATCGTTTTTCCCTTACTTGGATAGAAGGAACGTGGAGGGCACGCTGGTAATCTCACGGGGTCCCTTCTTCAACCTCGTGACTCCTCTCTGCTTGTTTTGATGGTCAACCTCGGGGTTGACTTTAAGATCCCAGCCACCTGTGAGTGCGGCGAAGATCCAGAAAGCTTCACCTTCCTCCTCTAGACTTGACCACGGCAGCAATTGCGTGCCATGACCACGCCACGACCCTCCCTTATTCGCCAGACTCCGACGAGGTTTGCTAAGAAAACGGTGGTGCATGTTAGGGTAGAAGGTGAAATTGAGAGTACGAGAGCACTCCTCTCCATCCGTCGTGGAGTTTAAGTTAGTAGGAAAGCATGCTGGTTCCCCCTCTCACCCTCCCCTATATATAGGGTCGAAGGCAGGTTCGGGTAAATTGGGAACTTCCCCAATCGTTGACGAAACCCCTACAAAGTAGGGATGATCCTCTTCGTACTTCTCTCCCGAATATGATGGACTCATTAGTTCATCAATTTAAAGCACCGAGTGCAAGAAACTCAGATTCCTTTTCCCTCTCCATTTCTTTCTATGAATCGGGGTAGGCGATGAGCAGCCGCCCTTGGATCCATGATCCCCTAGACCACGCGGGGCATCCAACGGCTGTCATCGTTCCCCTAATCCTATTTTCTTAAAAAAACGAATTAAAAAGGGTATTTAACAAGGAAACTTGGGAAAATCATATCTCTCTCCTCGTTTATTATTTTTCACTCAAATTTTGGAGGAAACTCTATCTTGGCATTATCTACTCGATTACCAAATTTGAAACCCAAATTCCAAAGGAAAAGGGTGTTTCCTTCATATGCAAGTTATTCATTAATAACTTCTATTAATGCCATCATCATGTATTAGGATTACTTCATAATGCCCTCAGTTAGGGTTATGATTTATTAACCTTCATAATTAGGGTTTCATGATCTCACTATCATGGATCATACCCTAGTTAGACATTCAACCATAATAAGGATCCATTACATGATTATCATTCATATAAGAAGTCTTCTCTCTCATCTTCTATAAGTTGATGCTTACATCAACCTTGATTTGGATAAGTCATCTCAACATGAAAGAGAATTGACATATGGGTTATGTATTAATCACCATGATCATTAAAGTTTAATAATTCAAAGGGTTATAATCACCCTATCCCTTTAAGGGTACCTTTATTATAATCATCTTTGATTACATCATGTATTAGTCAACTAATTATTTTGACCTTTGATCACCATAAGTACCCATGTGGTTTAGGTGAATCATCCACCAAACGATCTTGGCCACTAAGGCCCCAAACGATCTTGACTAACTCAGACCTCAAACGGTCTTGCATACTAAACCTCCAAACGGTCTAAGACCGTTTGGACCTCCATGCGGTCTTAGACTATCTTTGAGAGCGTTTGGTAAAGTAGGTGGTGAAGACCGCTTGCCCATAGTTGACTTTTGAAACCGCATGAACTCCACTTTGAAACCGCATGGACACAATCGGTTTTGAAACCGCATGAGCCTAAACGGTTTGGGATCGTTTGGTCCAAACCACCTCAAAACGGCAAGGACCAATTATGGTTTCAACTATTCAAATTGAATTAGGGTTTCCAAAGTTGATCCCCTCAACGATTAAGTACATGTAACCAATCATCAATTGGACTTATCACCATCATTATATTGAGTTAATTAGGTCAACCTTCAACTGATTTGATCCTCAATTGACCCTCAATTAGGGCTTGAATCAATTGGATTAGGGTCTGGAATCGATGATCCTTCAACATAATTCAATGTGAGTCTAATTGATTTGAAACTATTAAACCATCATCCAATTGGTCATGACCTGACCCCAAATGGTCTTGGGATCGTTTGGATGACCTCCAAATGGTCTTGAGACCATTTTCCCAAGTCAACACCAAAAACCAAGTCAACCAATTAGGGTTTGGTCCATAGGATTGATCACCATAACAACAATTGATTATACTTCAACTTAGAACCTTTGGATCTTCAATTGGTCAACCATGCTTAACCCTAGACCTCCAAACGGTCTTGGGTGATCACCAAACGGTCTTGAGACCGTTTGCGGTCTTGAGACCGTTTGGGTGATCCCCAAATGATTTTCAAACTGTTTGGGTCACTCAACCCAAACTTCAACCTTATTCAATTATCAAATCAGCAATGAACCCGATTATGGTTTAGATGATTGAGGGACCTTCAATTAGTGAATCAATTGGAATTAATTGATAATTATTGATCTACATGATTTTCAGCATGCCTCCAAATGGTCAACGCTTGGTCAACGCCACCAAACGGTCTTGGACCGTTTGCTTCTATGCGGTTTGGATGAAACCGTTTGCATTCAAACGGTTTGAAACCGTTTGCTCCCAAACAGTTTGGGAAATCGTTTGAGCACAAAGGAAAACCGTTTGCTAAAGTTCTTTTTAGATATTTATCTAGGATGATGTCACCTTCGTCTACCTCTGTTCAACCAAGAACAGGTGTTGTTCTTCACGGAAGTTATAACAAGAACACACAAGAGTATCTAAGGAAGAAGAATAACCAACAATTCTTATGGAAAAGTGTGCAATACTAATGCTTAAGGGTTAGAGTTATGAAACCCGCCTCTAGAACTGATCCAGAGCTTCAAGCTCCATGGCTTTAATGGTGGATTGAGCTCCAGTAGTTGTCTAAGGTTCGTTCTTCAATCTTTGGATGAACAAGATGGCTAGAAAAGGAAACCAAGTGAAGAAAACCATGAATCTAACCTTGTTTAATGGTTTCCGCCATGAATTTGAGGTATATGATGATCAACACTTACCAAGCTAGTTTGGTCATCCTTCCTCTGGTCCAGAGCTCTTCCTTGGTCGGTCAAAGCAAAGTGATAAGGAAAAGAAACTAAGGAAACGATCCTTTGGTGTTTTGGAAAAAGGACACACACACACACACACACACACACACACACACACACACATATATATATATATATATATATATATATATATATATATATATTTATGGGTTTTCAAGGAAAATGGAAAAAGAGGAATATTTCCTTTTATCTCCCAAAAATATCCACCAAGTCCTCCTTCACTTCTTGGCTACGTGGCCACCTTCTACTATCTTGCAAAACTTCTCCATTATCCAAGGATTAATGGAAAAGGACTAAGCACCTTAAAGATTTATTTATTAATATCCATCTTTTTAGTGGACATTTTTTTATATTATTTTAATGTGAATGGCTTCCATTCACATTAAAAGAATATAAAGCAATGTCCACTAAAAAGATGGATATTAATACATAACTCTTTAAGGTGCTTAGTCCCATTCAACCAAGATCTTTTTGTGCCCAAGCATGGCACAACTCATCCAACACTATTGCAAACACATCCTTCAACTTTTGGTTGAAGGGCTCCTCAATTAATTATTTCTTTTTACATTAAATTATATTAAAGAGCCATTTATGCTTAAATCTTGATTAATCTAACATTAAGATTCTCTCTCCTCCATGATAATCCAAATGAGGTGCCCCTCTCATTTTCTTTGCTCTACTTGATGCCAAGAAACATGAGAGATCCTCTAGATTATTTTGCATGTTGAACCCTAGGTTTTGGGTAAATTGCACATTACACCAAAACTAGGTCTTAAAGCACAAGGATTGCTCTACAAGCTTTATCTTGGTGCCCAAGCGTGTGGAATCCATACCACTTCATCAAATTCATTATTATGATATCTCAACATTAGAGGAACATCTTATCATGCACAAATTGCAAATAGACCCCTCAACTTGGGTAATTTGCACTTTAGTCCAAAGTTAACAAAACAATGTTTCAACATTATTTAAAAAGGACTGAAAATGAAATATAAGTTCCTCAAAAGCCTTAATTACTTTTTAAGAAATACAAGCAAGAATCCAATCAACTTTATTAGGCAAAACACTTAGGGTTAGTACATAACCCAGGTCAGGGATGTTACACCCGCCCTATATATAGAGGGGTATTGGAGGCTTCCCAAAGTACAACACAGACAAATGAGAATCAGTTCTCCTGATAATTATTGACCTCACTGGTTGTAGTAATTAAGAAAACCCAAGCAAGTCCTACACGACAAGAAAGGGATAGCTATGAGAGAGAATAACTGAGAGTCGTTGTTGTGGGAGAGCTAGTTGGTGACTAGTATACCAATGTGAGGGACAACTCCTTCCTGTTTGCTCTATCAACTGTAGCCTACAATCCTTGGTGAGACCACAAGAGTGATGTGGAAGTTGTTCTGTTTGTTGTTCGTGGTGAAGACCAGGAGCTGCACAACCACCATCCAAGAGGAACTAGTTGACAGTTACATTGAAGCGAGTTGTTGTTGCTGGACTTGCTCCAGGACTAGGTATAACTCACTAAACCATCCATCATACTTTATAGTAGTTGACGCGATCTTGGAAATATGGATAGATAAAATTTTTATTTTGGCCGCTATACTCTGTGCTTGTATTTCCCAACATGTTTTTCTGCAATCTCAGTCGAGGACCTAAAAGTTAATAATTGATAACCAATGCAGATAAGTGCAATGACAATTGAATGTATATACTCTTAGTAATATTTATTTCCTTACTCTTGTTCATAAATGATGAATAAATTACTTGTTTACTTAGCTATCATCTTTTGATGTATTAATTTCTAATACCTCAAGATAGTAGTATTAAATCAGATTTGGATTTAATGAGTGGTGTGAATGTATGAAAGTGTTGAATCACTAAAGTTATTTATCATATAGTTGTGAGTTTTATTGTTTGTATATCATCTTTAGAGAGAGACATGTTTATATTATAAATCTAACCTGATCTCAAGAGAGGATGAATAGACTCAAATGATGATTGCTCGTAATACAATAGTATAAAATGCATATGAGTGGTTGCATGTTTGTGAGTGCGCTTGGTTGGTGAAAACCGGTTCAAGTTTTGTCTAAATACCAAAATCTACCAAAATGAATTATTGCTTGTTTTGCCTTGGTGGACTTTGTTTTTATATACTACTTTCTTTGTTCTATTTTTGCTACCTCTTTCCATAAGGAGCACAAACTCATTCTTTGATCGAATCCTAAAAACTAGTCACCCTTTGTCTTTGTATTCAGTCCTACTTACTACTTCGAATCTCGAATTATCCTTGTGGACGTTCGAGTTATAAATCTAAAGTCCGTTTCATATAATTTGTTTCCATTATCTTTGTATCTTGGGCCAATTTAGTTGGACAACAAGCGAAGAAATATAATTCCAATTCATCCCATTTAGATTTGGTTTCACGTATATAGGAGATTATGCGTTTCATTACTGATTGGTGGCATGACAGAGCGTCCATTGATGTGATCAACAAGTCCATTCATGTGATCAACAAAACAGACATAGTACTCATTCCAAAAGTCAACAATCCGAAGAGAATTACCGATTTCCGCCCCATAAGCATGTGTAATGTGTCATTCAAGCTGATCATCAAGGTTTTAGCCAACAGAATCAAACCTTGGTTGGATTCTATGATTTCTTACAATCAAAGCGCTTTCATTAAAGACAGGCTGATCACAGATAATGCCCTCATTGGTTATGATAAGTTCCACATGATGAAAATGAGGAATAAAGGTAAGGAAGGTTTTCTTGCATGGAAATTGGACATAAGTAAAGCTTATGACAGAATAGAATGGAACTTAGCGATGGAAAAGATGGGGATATAAGACTAGTGGATAAGAAAAGTCAAAGAGTGCTACTGCAACGTGTCACACTCAATCATCATCAATGGGGTTAGGAAAGGAGCTATACAACCTACCAGAGGACTACGTCAAGGTGACCCTATCTCACCCTATGTTTTTCTTTTCTGTGCAGAAGCTCTTTCAACCACACTTATTCATGCATCTCGGGAAGGGATTATTCATGGGGCTCGGGCTAGTCGGCTTGGGCCCCGAGTGTCTCACCTTTTCTTTGCATACGACAACATACTTTTTACTAAGGCGACTTCTGAAGAGTATTCAGTTGTAGCTGGCATTGTCAGCCAATATAAGAGAGTATCGGGACAAAGAATTAACTATGAAAAATCAGAGGTTGCCTTCAGCAACAACGTGGGAGCTCCCAGGAGAGAAGAAATAAAGACTATATTAAATGTTGGGGAAGTGGACAGACATGACAAATATTTGGGTCTCCCGGCAGCCATGGGGATGTCAAAGAATGTCGTTTTTGCTACAATCAAGGACCGGGCATGGAGAAAACTACAAGGTTGGAAGGAGAAACTATTATTTGGACCAGGCAAAGAAGTACTTATTAAAGCGGTTATCCAAGCAAATACCAACCTACTACATGAGCGTATTCAAACTCCCGAACAATTTTATTGACGAAATACATGGCATGATAGCACAATTTTGGTGGGGATCCAAGGAAGGGAAGAGGAAAATACATTGGCTCGATTGGGATAAATTATGTGTGGGCAAATCGGAAGGAGGCATAGGATTCAAAAACTTAAATAACTTCAACTGGGCACTGCTGGCTAAGCAGGGATGGAGACTCATGACGAGCCCGGACTCTCTAGCTAGCAGGTACTACGTGAAAGATACTTCCGTAATGGGAAGCTGTTGGAGGCCAAAGTGGGTTTCAACCCGAGTTATATCTGGCGCAGCATCTGGAATGGTTTACAGAAAACTAAGGAAGGTTTTCTTTGGCAGATTGGCAATGGTGAGAACACCCGCATATATGATGACAAATGGGTGCCGGGACTGCGAGGTACAATCAGGGACCTCTGTGACACCACCCATCAAGTGACGAGAAGGTGAGTGAACTTATTGACCGGAGTAACAGACAGTGGGAGCTATATCCCACTAACTGTTCTGGAACGTATTCGTGGCATTCCGCTGAGCTTCAGGGAGGAGGAGGACCATATCTTCTGGGAGTCGGATGCTAAGGGCCTATTCTCTGTCAAATCTGCTTACAGTTTCCTGATGAGGAAAGAGGCTGGTAACACGGAAAATACAGAGAATGAGATCTGGAAGGTGCTATGGAAAAAGCGGTGGCCGCCGAAGCTGATCCATCTATACTATATATGAAAGCTCGTCTGGGATTATCGCTGCAATTTTTAAACTCATTTTTCTAAATTACGAACAGGGCTTTCGCTCTATATGAGCAAATTATGATTGGGTTTATTTGCAATTTTTTACGTTTGAGGGGTCGACTGGTGGACGACTCTCGATTATTCTTAGGGTCATTTTACTGTCAGAATGCCCCGCCGCCACTAGGGGTTTCCAGAATGAAGGTCGGCGGGCTTCCGCATCCACCACGATTGTCGGCTCCTAAAACTCCGTCTTTGCGATTGACAGCATGAAGTCGTTCTTTCACCGCAAGGTGCTCGACTGAGATCGGCATTGATCCTCTTCTCCCTTTATGTCCTCCACATACGCGTAGCAGGCGTTGTGGCTCCCGTGCTGGAGCTGATGGCGGACTCGAAGTCCGGGCTGGTTGACAAGGCGGCGTACGTGCTGGCAACCATTGCCGAGATCCCCGAGGCAAGGAAGGCCGTCGCGGAGGAGAGCGGCATGGCGGTGCTGGTGGAGCTGATCGAGTCCGGGTCGTCCAGGCAGAAGGAGGTGGCGGCGGACGTGCTGTTGACGGTGTGCGGGGAGAGCGCACCATGGAATCCCATCACCCTGAATTCCCGATCTAATTCCAGCTCCGTACCCCAAGATTTGCTGTTCTCGGTTAATCTCTAATTAACTATGTCTATCTACCAGTCCTACGAGTTGTTAATCGAGTTCCTTCGTCTGTGAAATCTCCCGACCTAATTCTCTAGGTCAGTATCCCACGATATGCTGCCCTGTAGGATCTTCCAACAATTCAAGCAATTTTTTCCAGTATTTTTCTAAATTACGTACTAGCCCTTAGCATTATATGAGAGAGATTGCTTGTTCGGTTCGTTAAATTTTTTATAGTCTCAATATATAGAGAAACTGAGGGTATATACTGGTTGTGGAAATTTTAAGCTGCTATATGAATAGAATTTGCACTATTTCTGTATCACTTTTTGTCTTCGTACCTTGTCTTGATTCATTTTTTTTTGGTTTTCGATTATTATGTTTTCAGTTTTATATTATGTGTTGCTGATTGTTCTCATGGTGAGACTAAATTTGAACACAAGAATATTAGATCTTTTGATCCCCTTAGAAAGTTTTGTATCTGTTTCATGTTATTACTCTTTCCTCTCCGTCCCAATTACCCATAGTTCATGAATATATAACGTGACAGCTGCACCCTTTTGACAATTAAGGCAATATTTAATGGTAATTCTTGGCAGATCCTTGCCAGCACTACTTACTTTCTTATCCTTTAGGGACAACTTGGACATTATTTAAAGGTATCGGGCCGATGGAATGCACTTTTGGACCAAGAATATTATGAACTATGCTTAAGTCTAGACATAAGAAGGTTGTTTGAAAGTGTGACCTTCAGCAAGCATGGACAACTTAACAATATAATTGGAAGTATATGATGATGCCAATATATGAGAATGAAGCTGCCTTTTGGAAGGAACCTACCAATCATGTCAACCATCTTAAACTTTTGTGAAACAAGGGAGTAAATTCTATATGGTACATGCTTTTTTCATGTATTATTAGAGACAATAATATATACTGTATATTATGTTTAAATGTTGAGTTAAGACATCAAGAAACAAGCAAAACTTAAGTTCTCAATTATGTTAATTGTTTCTATTGATAAAAAAATTTTATGCATTCATGTACCTTATGCAAAGAATAATTTAAATATTCCATCTCTTTTTAAAAATGATATTCATTAGTTGCAATTTTAACGTTTTATGATTTTGTTTTCTTACATATGGCTCATAAAATAGTAAAAATGAAAAATTAGATGTATCTTCAATACTTATGTAATATATGTGTTTCATATATGAAACATGGTTCCATGTTGAACTTATATTCAAACTTCAATCCACATTGATTAGATAATTATTTAAAAGATGTCACACCAGTTTGGTAGTTATTTTTGTATTTCTTATACAGTACACATACTTTTCACTATGTGAGTTGACTTTCATGATATATGACATTAACCATGTAGGTTGTTCCCTCAGATACATTTTAGTTATTTTTCGTTGATCAGAACATCACTTATGTGCATGGGACATCTATCTGTCCCTTTGAAAATTCCCTGTGTATAACTGTAATGATGATAATATATCTAATATCTCATTCTCTTGGTTTCTAAATGCATCTTGATTGACTCCTTTCTAACGACTCTATCTGCCCTTATTTGTGAAATCATGCTCTGTGCTATACTCCATCTAGGGGTAGCAGGTACATAGTGATATAAAATATGGGATTGCATGCTGATTTCTACATTCCTGATTTCTACATTCATGACTATTGTATGGTAGTTATTATCATCAATATTAATATCAAACTTATTTATTAGTTAGTCCAGTACTTTGTTACGTTTGGTATTTCACTATGTTGCTGGTTAGTCGTACATGAGTTTGAATAATATTTTATAGACCAAGTTTTACATTGATTTTTTACGTACTGAAATATTTTTGAATGTTCGTATAGTCAAAACAAATTCACAACAACAACTCAAAAAGTTACTAAAATACTTTTATATGCTCATGTTGTTACAAATTTACAGCAGTAAGTAGGAAAGAGAAAGCTAAATCACCAGATATACTTGTGAGTCTGAGAAGAAGCCTGAGGGTAGTATCAATGAAAACTGTTACAACTGAGTTTGCTGAGTCATCAATAGTACTTGAAGGGAAGAAGGAGGGAAGGAATGACAGCCAGAAGGATGAGATTGCTGAGACTGAAGAGGTAGCTGATAATGAGAGTAATAACCCATCTGCTTTCCCCAATAGTCAAGGAAGTTTGGGGAAAAAGTGATCACAACCATGTAAAAATAGACCCTTCTGTTACAGTTCTAACTACTATGTTTGTTGTGATTTCAGTTTGTAGACATGTATTATTTTTCAGTAGTATGGTCAATCTTGCTCTTTTATTAAATTATTCTATTTGTCCTAACAATGGAGGGCCAAATATTTTACATATGATCAATTTCAAGTACATTCCATTCAGTTTTGAGAAGCTTATTTTGTAGATAACGATATCTTTAATTTTATCATATACAAGTTAAAAGTCTGTTGGGGAGAAATCAATATTTGCATCGTGATTTTTGACCAATCTTAGGGGTATTCTTGAAAATCCGTTCTTTTCAGCGTTACCAAAATCATGCATACTTTTAAAAGGTTCCTGCTTTAAGTCAAAGCAATGTAACTTTTATTATGGACACAAATAGAAGATCCCAAGCCCATTCCGGGTATTGTCAAATTATTCAGCTTGGTATCTTAGTTTTCACCAATAGTGTGCATATATCGTCAGCCTATGATATACTCATGACTGTCAGCTGTCTTGCTTCTCTTTTAACAAGAAATTGGGTCTATAATTATCATTAATTAGTGTAACTTTTTATACTAATCCAATGCATTCCATTTCTTTTTTATAGAGGCTGGTAAATATACAATAACGAAGTATATCTATTGCTGATGAAAAACATAGGAAGCAACTAGAAACAATGAAATATTTGTTAAATAGCTTGGTCAAGAAGAGAAACAATGTGACATTTTGTTTTTGACTTTTTTCCTTGATGTTGTAAAGAAGGTTTTGAAGAATTGTTGTTTTATTTTGAATTATAACTAAACAAGCGTCATTTTATATGTACATGTTTATGTGAGTACTTTAGAATATTACTAAAAATCTGGGCTATGAAATCCAGAACAAAAATTATTTATATGCCCGTGCAACGCACGGGTTCCTGGCTAGTTTTATATGGAGGATACACAAGGCAATTACCTACTAGGGTACTGCTGAAATACCGCCATGTAAGTGCAGAGGACATCTGTCCACGCTGTCAGAAAGAACCGGAAAGCATAATCCACGCACTCATTGCATGCGACCAAGCAGATAAAGTATGGTCATTAAGCACCATGAATACCGACAGCTGGAGATATAGTTTACGGGCTGACTTAGTTATATGCTGAACTGTACTCAACATGCGGGATGAAGAGGAAGCAAATCATGTGGCCACAATGCTATGGATCTCCTGGACTGTGAGGAACAAGCAGATTTTCAGCGACGAAGACATCTATATACCAGGCATAGTATCGGGATCACAGGCCTCGTGAAAAAGGCACTGCACTGGCAACCTCCGGGAAGGGATGTCATCAAGATGAATGTTGACGCATCATGGAGACCGAACGGCAGCAACGGAAATGGAGCTGCGCGCATTCAGAGACCACCACGGAAAACTACGAGCAACATACCAACAGAAAGCTATAAGTTCATCTGCTTTCATGACGGAGGGTATAGCTATCCTTGCCGGGATGCGGGTCGGCCATCAGTTGGGATTCACGACGCTGCATATTGAATCTGACTGCGAACTTCTCATCACTGCCATTAAGAACCGAGGCGCGGGGAGAGGCCATGCAGAAGTCATTATCCAGGACATTTTACGCAGGATGGAAAGCTTTGAAGCTATCAACTTCACTTATGTGCCGAGAGAATGTAACGCAGTAGCTCATCACCTCGCCACTACTGCAATAGAACTCCAGGAGCCTCGGCTCCTTCAAGGTTCCTATAATGAGGAGTGTTTACCCTAAAAAAAAAATTGGTTTCACGTAATTCCAATCCGCACCACGGAAACTAACTGCAAGACATCTTCTAGTTACACTAAGGCCTAGTTTGGCCGCCGCTTTCTTCAATTCCGGTATTCTGACGGATTGTCTTAATAGTTTTGAAGTCGCGCGAGGGGCTGAGCAGTACGCAGCTGTATATATTTTGTCGTCTATCTGTGGAAAGAAACATGAAACGGGAGCAGGAAATTGGGAGGGAGCCGGTATTCTCAGTACCGCCGAGAACGGCGTGACTGGAAATGCTCGCCGATGCTGTTACCGCGATTAAGGGACAGCATTTATGAATCCCGATTATAACGTGACACGCTATTGGTTATTGTACTAATTACCGGGATTCAAAAAGTCTCCGGACTGCGTCCATTGTGGGCGCAATTGGATTTCCTCAGCCGGTTAAAGCTACGCCGCTACATATATATTGTTGGGTGAGTTTTGTGGACTCCAGCTACCGTGTAATGCGTAACCACTGCCGTAAACACATCCTACATTCCTACCAGACGCATTCCAAATCAAGTAGACACATTCTATTTGCATGGAACCAAATTAAGGAAATACAGTTCTAATTCGTTACCTTTAATCTTTTGTTTTAAAATTCACAATATGTTTTGGTTTTATTTGCAACCAAACAAGCCCACAAGAATTACGAGCCAATCATACATTCAAACGTCTCAAGAGCCCTTCAACTAAAACAAGTCTTTGTCGTCCTCCTCATGCATCATCCCTTCGGCACCCTGGATCCGATTAATCTGGGAGGCATTTTTCTCACAATTTCAGCCGTACAGGCCTCTCCTTTAGCCAGCCTGTCGAGGAGTTCTTATGAAGGTCCACTGCCGACCACACACAACAAGTCTGCGATGTAAACGCATCGCCGGCTTGGCCCGCAGCAATAACGGTGCATATAACTACTCTCTCTATTTTGTCACCAAGCAAATGGCGGGTTGCTTTCTTGCTCTCTTTGGACCAATCTGGAAGGCCCAGTTTTAATCTCTGGCACGTGCATGCACTGAAGCACTGTCAATATGGACCAATCTGGAAGGCCCTGTTCTAATCTCTGCAGGTGCATCCGCTGAAGCTGTCTCAACATTGACCGTTTAATGTGCAACTGCCACGTCTAAGAGTTCTTTCAACTTTCAAAAGGTAATCCGCGGAAAAAAAAAACCAGCCGAACCGTTAGACGCTAATACTGCTAAAGAATAGATATTGATACAAAAGTACATAGAACGGGAGGAATCGGGGAAGAAGCCAAGGAGGACAGTGCTAAATTGCTATTTCTTTGTAATCTCTTTGTTATATTTTTTTTAATCATATTATACAATATGTCTTTGGCTTTACATCAAAATAAAAAAATTTAGAATATTTCTACAATGAATCTAATCTAAGCTATTACGTAAGTATTTTGCTACTTTGACGCATAAAATATTGGCAACAAGTTCCTTAGCTACCTGGTTTTATTATCATATTAAGAGGTATTTGATATTTTCTCCTTTAGAAAATTTGAGGTCCTTCTAAAAGGTAGATAGTAGTGATACAACCTAGGATTTAGGTCACGGCATAAGATGGTATTAAAAGAATGACCGGGATTATTAATATAATAAAGGTGCACCTTCTTTCTTAGGAGCCGGCCAACCAATAAAGTTTATGTGGTTAAGATTTTTTTTCTGGAGTAGTATGAGGATTGGTGATGACCTATCACGAAGTTTTTCATAAGTGATGTATGAGTGAGGGTAAAGAACATATAGGATGTCAGTGTTAATGTGTATGGACAATCATCATTCTTTGAAACATACTAGTACTTTGGGCCTAGGGTCTACACATTAAAACATCAGATTATATATAGATTCTCTTTCATAAGTGTGGTTCATATGATATGTAGCACACCAAACATGACCCCATGTGGTTTATATTAAAGCTTGAGGAAAGGCATGTTGTCCACTAGGGGCAACAAATCCACCCTTTAGCTTGAAACCATGGTTTAGAATATGGGTGGACATGGGCCATTATCAGTTTGTACTGAAGTAAGAGGAAAAGGTGTGTATACATTTGAGTCTTGATGATGATGCTAAGAAGAAAGTTTGAGAGAATGTGCTATTGTAGGAATCTCGTCAACAATAAAATTGAGATTGTAGGAATTTTTTCAACAATTAGTTAACTATAAAATGACTATGTCTATCCATGTCAACAACGTGCATTATATTTTATATATCTTTCCACTAGATCTCTATTGTTTAGTGGGTTCGACATACATTTACTACCACAATTGATGATTTCTTAGAAGTTATGTTGAGCGGGGTGTAAGTTAAAGATAGTGAGGAGGCTTGAGTTGATCCATGCATATAGATATATTTCTTGTCCACCCCCTAGTGCCTTAGGCCAAGTGCCCATGACTGCATTACACTCACTCTCCATGTATTAATGAAAACTATGACTTTACTAAGGATGATGGTATAGTTGGAGTGACCATCTCTTATGAGGCATATAATCGGTATTACATTTGCTAAACAATAGATCATGTGATAACCTGGACATGGACAATCACAAACGAAATAACATATCTAAGGAAAATAAATTCCCATAGCACCCATTGTTTTATAATATACCAGATAAGTAATGTGCATACATTTCAAAACCATCATTGAGAGACTCAAAATACCCAACTCACCATAAACACAATCCACTAAATCTATGTGAATGCATCTTAACCAATATGGTTGTCCTAGATGATGGTCTTACAAGCAACAAGAGTTTCACTTTGGCACATTATCATAAATAAAGTTAGCACATTAGGTACCATAAATTACAAAGATAAACTTATTTTGGTAGGATACTAAAATAACCATGACAGATACTGAGCACAAGTCGTTAAGAAGTATTTAACCTAATGTTTCATTGTAACACCAAACTCTACCTAATGCTTACACTCCATTTCCCTTAATATAGTATACTTAGTTCTTTTTTTACTAGTGGTGTCTTCTTCATCCTTGTACCATTTGCATCCATGCACTAAACAATGAAGACCATATATGTATTAGAAACAGACATGCATATATATGTAAAACATCTAATCGAGTCTCCAAAAGAAAATCGTCATAGAGATAAATAATTGTTACACTCTATTTTTATCTTTTTGGTAAACATGATATTCTCATTAACTACATTATACTTCTTACATGGATGAAAATTTTAGTTTGACATTATAGTTTAGTATTAATCTATTTGTGTTATAGCTATGATTTTAGTTGTTACAATGAGAATATGATGACTTGGATACTCATTAGACACATCACCACATAGGTGATTCAATCATGATGCTACAAGAAATCATACTAAAAGTAAGAAGGGAGAGAGGTTGAGGTTTCCCTCAACCAATACTAGAGGACTAACAAAATAGGACAATATCTCCCTTGCTTACTTTTTTCAAAATCATCTTTTTTTCTTGTGAGTCATGAATGAAGGTGAGCGATATTTGTTTCTTAGTAGATAATAGAAGGCTCTAAATCATACAAAGATAAGAATAGGTGTGATGAAGGTAATGAGGGGAAAAGCAATAACATTGAAAACCAAATACTTAATTTATTATGTAAATGTTTCCTATATGAGTTGTAGAAAGATAAGCATGGAAGCTTAGAATATGCAAGAGGAAGATTAGAATATGCAACACAAAATATATTGAAATCTATACATGAAAAAATTCAACATCATATGAAAGTATGTATCAGTATTCACAAGAATTGTAGGTAAAAATGTACATAACTTGGTATTAAAATTTATGCAAATATTGACAAGATGTTTTGGTAAAAGACACATAAAAAGGTTCTTGTTTTGGTCTTGAGGCTTTTTGAAGGATCTTGTAAAGTGGTTTAGAACTATAAAAAATACATGTTTACAAATTCATCACCAATATTAGAAAATTGGCTATATCTTAAACGAAATAATATGAGGCAGTGTTGTATGTGACAGTGGATCCCAAGATTAACTTATAAGAATGTCCTGGTAAATGTGTCACTAGATGAAATATGAGTTGAGTAAAATAAATAAATTCCAATGCATTCAACAATGATTTCCATAATCAACATATATCACTATAGAAGATCTCCTTTCTTACTTAGTTCATCAACCCAAGTGATTAATATATGTATGTAATTTGCAATTGTATGCCATTATCTATTCATCAAATTAGATGTGGGCCCCAATGTACAAGAAGACATGTATTGCACTAAAAGTCATATCAGAACATGCTTTTTGTTTAAGAGATTTAAATCAAGTGTTTATTAAATATCAAACATAGATAAATATAAAAAGAACTTTACCTTGGAAATATTAAAGGCATGGGCATAAAATATTAGTACTAAAAATGATGAAACTCCTACAAAGAAATACTAATATGCAATTCTGCATACTTTGATTAGGAATGTATGTACCATGAAATGACTTTTAAGCTTATAATTGAATTCTAGAAACATGTATAATCAATGTAATAGAACTTAATGTACATATATTCTCTACAAAACATGTAATCATTTTATAACTTTTCTCTAGTTAACTCGGAACTCAACATCCAAGTTATAAATGTTTATAAAGATCCACATATCCCACTTAGTGAATTCTTAGGGTTACAAGCCCCATACAAATATCACCGCATCTTGGTCTGTACAAGTATATAATAGTGTAGGGGATCACCTAAACATGACCTAGATAAAATTTAGGTTTGTCTTGGGTCCTCGTAAACTTGTATGCTATTGAGTCATATGTATACATGGTTGAGGGAGACATTTGTAAACTTTGTGTCACCCAAAAGTCATCAAACTCACTACATGTGGTTTTAGGGTATAATTATCATAATTTAGTTTATTGATAGCACGGATGTGTCACATGGAGATGTCTACTCATTTGCACTCATATATGAGTAATATAAAGGAGGTGAGGAGAGTTCACCTTATGAAGAATCCCAATATCACACTTCTATTTGACACTATATGACTATGGTTAACTTTTCAGGATCTCATGATTATTACTAGTAGAAGTGTAATTAAAAATCTACTTGTAAGTTGTGGGTCTATGTTTGATATTAAAGATATCTTCTTCCTCCACCCATATGAAACAACACTCACAAAGCTTGGAAATAATTTACCAACCATGAAAGTCTCGACATTATCAAAATAAGGAACAAAATATAGTTAGTTTCTTGAACTCATATAAAATTGATTGTCCCCAAGAAATTCCTGGAGGTGGACATGAAAGACTAGAACAATTTCCCATGATGGTTATTCAAGCAAGGTGAGGTAAAGTTACAAGGATCTTTGGGCAACCTTAATGATTCATATATATCTATGAAGTGTTGATTGTGTTATTTGTAGTGAAAATAAAATAAAAACAAACCTAAATCGAAGGATATAGTTTCATAATCACAAATAATTGGGTTGAGTGTAGAAAGGAAAGAAGGAAATTTTGCAAATCGAGTCAAAATGAAAATTCATATGGCTTTGTGAGGGTCACAAACAAGAGTATATGCTATGTCTATATCATGGAGAGGTCTAAAGTATAGTGATGTATGCATGACGATAAGCACCACAAATAAAAAACAATAAACTTTGTCTGTAGACCATGACCATATTTCGTTAGTGAAAACATACTCAAAAGGAACGGTGTCTGATATTCCTTATCACTAGTTAATCCAGCAATATGCTCTTCATGGGTGGTGTGCACCACATGGGTGATGCATACAAATGGGGAAAAAATTCACCTAACGTGGTCACTCGATGTTTGCATCTATGTGTCGTCCATGCAGAGGACAAGGAACTCATGTCTGCACTATCAGAACCATTGGGAAGAAGAAACCTCTCAACTAAGTGCTAAGATTGCCCTATTTTGACCCCCTCCTTTCCTTTTGGGTAATTGCAATGAGGTTTGAAACATGATTACATGTAACCTATTCTATAGCAGCCATGCCCCATTAAATTGCAGAGGTGAAAGATAGACTCATATGAGAAAACCTGGTATTCAAAAGAGTCATGAACTATGCTTCCAACATCAGTCGTGGACCCAGTAGATGTTGGACTAGTTGGATTAGTCAAACGATGGCCCAAGAGGTTCTCAAAAGCCATGTCATGAGCAGTCAATAGGATAATCACAGTAGTTGAATGGCTACATACTTGTTGATCGGCTAGTAGATCTAGTTAATAGGATATGGGTTACATAAACCCAGACATTTACTGAGTTTCTTGGTTAATCATAATAGCTAACGGTCTAATATCAAGACAATTGTGTAGAACTTGTAGCTGGCCACCTAGGGTTATGTACAGTCTAGTATTATTCTAATTTATTTCTAAACATTGTAGTAACCAATACAATTTAGAAATTTATCAATTTGAACATTTTCAATAATTTGAACATTTTCAATAATTTGAACATTTTCAATAATTTGAACATTTTCAATAATTTGAATAATTATTCTAACCTTCCCTATGCATTTTATGATTATGACTCTCTAGATTCCATATTATGTTAGTAGTGATGCCTATAATCATATGAAGACTTTGTAAGCAATCACAAAAATCTATCTATGAATCATTTCCATTCAAGTAATAGGATAAGTTGGAGAACAAATTCAATCTTTTTGTGACCATTTTCATTGTAACTGTATATTCCTTTGCTAATAATATCTATATCAATTACAAGGCTTGGAATCATCATCCACTTCATACTAAGCCTTTGTTTCCAGATTAGAGTAGATTATTGAGATATAATAGAAACACGATATCCAATATTTACTCACATAGGTATTGTCATTCATTTTATCATCTCACCCATCCATTGGCATGAATATCACTTCAATAAGAGGTGCAAATTTCATCTACATCACTCCCAATAATTCACACATGTCACAATGTGCCCACCCACTTCTTTTATGGAAACCCTCATTCAATGTCACATCAAATAGTTCTAATGTACAATAAACAACATGTGATCATCGTAGTGACTTCAAGTCTATGGATCAATGTCAGCACTTTCACATTGATACATGATTCAGACTATCACTTGATGGCATCCATGTATAATCCTCAAACTGGGTTCATCCATTGCACTTATTCTATTATGAAGACCTATGTATCTGACTTGATATACTATATCATGGTATAATAAGATGTTGTCATCAATCACCACACATACTAATGAATACTATTATCATATACATTATCTCATGTTTTTTTCCTCAATAGAAAACCATATGCCATTAAGTCAAACATTCTTAAAGTTTTATTATGCTTAATTATGATCTCACGTTAAACCTAATATAATAAATGAAATGGCCTCTATTAATAACCAATCAGGTAAAAGGCATCACATTTCAATCACCATTACTAGCTCTCATGACATATATACCAACAATCTCCAACTTACACTACATTCAATCACGCACGGATCTAATTCTAAGTGATATAAGAAGGGAATCATGCTTCTAGTGTGAAAATGCCATTATTAGTAATATTACTTTCAGTTGGTACTATGAAAATCTTGACACCTCCTCAAAGAATAATCTCATAAATGAGATGAAAATGTTTTTACTTGACATGGTGATGAGATATGAGCTCCTTAGCTAGTTTGATAAACATGTTGTTGTCATAATACAACTTGAGTGCATTATCAATGGTTGGAATCACACCAAGTTAACTAATGAACTTCTTGATCCATGCATATTTATTTGTTGCATTTAAGGAAACAATATATTCAGCCTTTGTTTTAAATCCATCAATTGTCTTTTGCTTGAAACTTTTCAGCTTATAGATTCACCATTGAGGGAAACCAAAAAACAAATTGCGATCAATTTCCGTCCTTGTTGGTTTGGGAGCACGTGTCAATATAACTTCATACAAACAATTCTTTCCCACTTCCATATATGAATAACCGACATTGGTTCGTCTCAAGTACTTGAGGATGTTCTTCATGGAAGTCTAGTGACTGTCATCAGGAACTGAATTGTATGTACTCATCATTCTCAAACTATATGAGAAGTTAGCATGTTCACATACATACATGATAGATCCATTTATAGAGGCATATGAAATCTTACTTATCTATGGCACTCTTCCAAAGAGCTGGGGAGACTACAAGTAAGAAAGACATTAGTATTAACTAGACGGCCTGGAAGAACCCAGCTCAAGGCACCTTGAAGATCAACACTAATGTTGTGTTCAAAGGGCGAAGAAGTGTTATTGCTGCTGTTATAAGAGACGATAAAGGATAGTGGATAGGAGGAATAGGACAATCGATCAAGGCAGGATCCCCTCTAGAAGTGGAGATGCAAGCTCTGGAATTGGCCTACAAGATATGCATTATTTGCAATCTAAAGAATATTGTCATTGAAACTGACTGTAAACAGGTTGTTAACATGATCAGTAAGGATCATAGAAGGAATCCCAAGTATGCAAGACAAGTATGGGCGATGCAGCTACAGAAGTACAGATGCCAGTCCATTAGTTTAAGCTTCAGCAGGAGAGAAGGCAACAGTCTCATAGACTCTCTAGCTAAGTTTCACCTTAAAAACAAAACAGGAAACTGTGTTTATCACAAAATTCTGGACAGAACACCTTGCAATGTAGAAGGTGTCTTCTGTAATGGTCATAGTACGACCATGTTTAGTTTCATGCAGTTCACCAAAATTTGTAATACTAGTTTGAATTTGCTTTCACGAGGTGGGCAAGATGAATAAAATTGCCACCTGACTTCACCAAAAAAAGGATCTGGAATATTGATCTCTAAAAAAATTGATTCCATGAGGCATTGGTATGTTTCCATTCTTAAACTGTAGCAAGCATTTTTCTATCTTGTCAATGTTTGTACTTTGAGATAGACTAAGAAGCCTTTTAGGTCTATCTATATATATCTTCCTTTCTAGAATATAGTATGTTTCACCTAGGTCCTGCATAGACAAAGTATTCCCAAGCATGTTTTCTCCAATGGTAGAGTAGGAATATCATACCCCATAAACAATATGTCATCTATAGACAATATAGGAAATACAAATATGCTCCCACTAATCTTTATTCAAACACATGAATCATCTTCATTTTTCATAAACCCCAAACTCTTTTATTTTCTCATCAAAATGAAGATTACAACTATAGATGCTTGCTTCAATATGCAACTTGTCTTTATAGGCTACAAGATTTTTAGAACCGCTTAAATATATAAAATTCGTGGGTTCCTTTAACATCATCTAGTAGTTTACCATTAAGGCATGTGTTTTAAAATCAATTTTACAAATCTCATAATCATGATAAGATTCAATGGCAAGCGTGATCACGATGGACTGAACCATTTTATATGAATAAAGTTTCATCATATTCAATACCTTAATTTGTTTGGAACCTTTTTATACTAATCATCCCTTATAGGTTTGTACATTACCATCCATCTCAATATTTTTCTTAAAGACCCTTTTGCACACTATGTGTTTTACCCCACTAGGTGATTTCTCCAAGGTCTATACCTTGTTGTTATACACAGACTCCTTAGATCTCATGTATTCAAGCCATTTTTTTGAATCTAGCCCATCATGAACTTCATTGTAGGTTGTTGGAAGGTCATCATCTATGACTAAAACATAGCCTTGTTAACTCTTGAAAACCCCAAATATTTCTAACCCCAAGTGAATTCTAGTAGACTTTCGAGGTCTTACTATACACGAGGGCTTTTATATTCCACAAAAACATGTGACTTTTTTGTTACTTATATTCCTCCATAGGTTTAATGTTTTCTTGTTATAGACATCAATGAGTTCAATTTTTCTCCCACTACTTAATTGGGAAATTAGTTTCTTTTTCTAGGAATACAATATCTTTGGAAAAAACACATTTATGATAAACATTTTACATAGATAATACCTTTTGCTTCATCGAGATATAAAAAAAAATAACATTTATATGATACGATTCCAACACTTTCATAAAATTATTTTCTGGTAAAATATTCACATCCCTAAATTTTCATGCAACAAATATTGGTATCTTTTAAATCAATTTTTAAATCAACTTTTAAGGTATGTAGTTTAGTGTAAATGGTTTCATTTCTAGAACATATCATTAAAAGGAAGTTGAACGATTAGCAAAACTGATCAATGACTACACCATCTAGCAAGGTGTGTTTCCTTATATATAATACACCATTATGTTGTGGTGTTTCAATGGATATTACAATATCATAGAATGGGCTTAAGCTCTTGGCTTAAGTATTCCACACTTCCATATGGTCGATGTGACTAAATATTCTTGGCATGTTCATTTTTTTACTTCATTCATGAATTCCTTGAAATTTATAATAGATTTTGACTTGTGTTTCATTATATGCATATATCCACATGTACTGAAGTCATAAATGATGCAAGGAATTGTTCATAACCACCTATGAAAATCGTGTTAAAAGGTCCACACATATCAATATGTATGAGTACTATTATAACAACATAATAACTTGGCAAAAAGGAAAAACATGAAACTGTTTGAACAATAGATTTGGATTCACATATTTTAATCTTGGCGGTTGATTAAAGTATCCTTGATACTTATGCACCAATGGTGCTCATAAGGCCTGTAGGATTAACATTAACATGATGAGGTTAAAATAATACAACCCATTACATGATTCATCATTATCTTGGAATAATTACTCAAACAGATTCTACATGAGCAATACATGAATTCTTAATTTAGAATTGAAACATAATATTATACTAATAACATTAGGGAGGCTTTCACGGAGTTAAAATTTGATTTGAAACAAATAATTATGCATTTAATTCATCTTGATCATCATAATAATTATAAGGCGAAGGAAACCTATACTAAATACTCAAAGTGCATGAACCCGCTTACCTCTTTCTTATAAAAGATCTTAGTTGTTCTTCTTAGTTTGATGAAACCCTATCACAATCATGGGGAAAAGAAACCTTAATTGCCATGTTCATTCAATAATCATTCATTAATAATTGATCCTTAACTTGATTTCTAGGGTTTCATAGATCTTAGTTAATTAGGGGGGAAATAGAGTCAAACTAGGTTTTGAATATTATTGCATCATATAGATCTCAAAAAACTGAGCAAAAACCATATATGGATCGTCCTCATCTGAGCTCTAGATTATTTTTCATGATTTATTATAGATCGGACTAAAACTGACCAATCAGAAATGATGTTAAACAATAAAAACAATTTCTGAGACCTAGGTTTGACGTGCCCTCCATGTTATTTTCTAAGCATAGGTGTGACAGGGACTGACTAGGTCAAAATCTCAATTTAAATAAATGTTGGGTTGTATAGGCAATAGACCGACAAAATTTTGAAAACACCCTAGGTATCATGAACTTTGATTCAAATCGTGGGGGTAGTCAAACAATTGATGTGCCCAATTTCTTCTTTGTCGAACATGGTGCGAGCGACACTACTAGAGACTAAAATCTCTGATTGAGACAGGGATCTCAAGCAACAATCAAGATAGGGGATGATTTCAATGCCTTCGGCTGGCCATTCTGATCTCAGCGAACCCAAAAATAGAAGGTGCGGTGGTTGGAGGCCTTAGTCATCATTTTGTCATGGCTGATAAGGTCGATAGGGAGGTGAAGGTATGAAAACCCACATGTGAGGAGAAATAGAGCACAACAAGTGCAAGATGAATCTCGAAAACCATAAATGAGACATAACGAAGCCATAATCATGTCTTTCCTGGGCGAAGGGCCACTGCGGTGGCCTATCTATAGGGGGTGACAAGTACCCTGGATGCGGCTATGGGTATGCAACTGGGGAAACTATAGGGTGAACTGAAGCAACGAAAAGCAATATGGGAGGTCGTATATGCTTACTGTGTGAGGAATTGAATTGCAAGCCACCAGAACTTGCGCTTGAGCTCGTCACCGTCATCGAAGAAAAATGACTATGTGGTGGTTTCTTAGCTGGCCTCGACTGCAATTGTGACTGGGAACAAGTCCCGTAACGTCTAACAATGTTCCAGTTACCAATCGGGGATGCTCCAATGTGACAAGGCAGAGGGGGCACATCCATCATGTTTTCTAAGGAAGGGGTGATTTTAGGCATTTCTCCTAGGACTAGATGTAGGAGTGGTGTTAGGGTTCCCTGGATTCAGGATTGCCTCCTGAATCTGTTGATGCCGGAATTACTCGAAGACATTGAGAGTAAGGGGAGTTATCTCACAGAGAGGAGTTTGGGAGTTGTTCCTGTTGGGTTTTAGGGGAGGCAGAGAAGGCAGCGGAAGCAAAAATTTTCTCCCCCAAACCCGAAACAAGGAAACGCGTCAACGTCTATATAATAGGAAAGGGATGGTTTGTGGAATCATACCTTGTCCCGAGGCTTGCTCGGCGACAATACCTCGCGCCTTGCGCGGTCTCCAACTCCAGTCTTGGATGGTGTCTATGCAGCTCCTGGTCGCACCAGGACTGACGACTCCTCCTCTCACCAGACTGTCGGGTTGAAAGTTGTCCTCCTAAGCGGTAGTAACCTCCTGCCTCTGAAGTAGTCCACACAGACAACCTGGAACTCCACACTCCTTGTCCCACAAGGAGTTGGAAGGAGTCGCACCCTCCTGTTGACGTACTAGTCGCCAACACACTCTCCTGCTACCAGTTGCAACTGCAGTTGTCTTTCCCTTGCTACGCCTCCCTTTGCGGGTAGCACTTACTCGGGCTCTCTCTCGGTTACCAAAACCAGAGAGAACAACAACTTTCCAGAGCAACTGGTTGCACTGAGTTGTTCTCTGAGAAGCCCCCAATACCCCTATATATATAGGAGGGTCATGGGACAAGGTTATCTATCCCGAGCAAAGCGGGACTAAAAGCAGGAGTAGAAGAGTTCGAGATTTTCCACAAAAGAAACCAACTCGCAACCTGAACCGATCGTTTCACAAGTGAAACGGTCGGTTGGGGACCTGAACCGATCGGTTCACAATTGAACCGGTCGGTTGGGACACCTCAACCGGTCAGTTGGTGGTCCTGGTTGGTTCCCGATTGACTTTCCTTCTTTTGTTCCTAATTGATATCGAATATCAATCCTATTTCCCAATCAAATTGGGCAATTGAAACGAAAGGAAAATTCTCACCAATCCTATTTTCCCAACTTGCTCGGTTGCACCAGTTGAATCGATCGTTTCAACACTTGAAGCAATCGGTTCACCCTTGACTTGAGCCAATCATTTCAACATTTGAGCCGACCGGTTCACCATGCTCAGCCCACCAGTTCATCACATGAACCGATCAGTTGGGAGTGCAGATTGTGCAGAATCAATCAATTGCAATTTCAATCAATCTGATACTCCAATCAACATGTCCAACACCTTGAACATTATGAGATTGAGTTATCAATTGATTGAGTGTTTAATTGAACTACTAAACTCCTTTAGTAATCAATATAAACATTGCTTGTGGACAAAACTCCTCTTCCAGGTTAAATCCTATGTGTGTGACCCTGCAGGTCCATTTCACGTTGGCAGTGAAAGTCCATAACACTTATGACTTCACAAGAAAAGAGCGGTGCCTAGTCACACATCAATGCTACCCAAGTGAAAGTAGAAAGTTGGAGAACAACTTTCAATCCTACAATCCGTGAATGGTGTTATAGTGAATGTATAATTCCTTTGTCACTGATATCCCGAATGAACTCAAGGCATGGAACAGTCATCCTGTCAACGTTCATTCACTTTCTTGATCTCAGAGTAGATTGAACGAGATATGTATGACATCAATATCACATACTGATTCACACATGCGTGCGCACGCCTATCTCAATCCTACTCATCAAGTGGCCTTTGGTATCAAACTCCCTCAGGAGGGACAAATCCCATATCTATCACTCACCCCTCAAAAGCCCCATGTGTCAAAGCCACCCAATCATCACCTTTATAACAACCCATGTTTCAGGACTGCGTTTGATGATGTCAAAGTGTGCCCAACGACATGTGTTGAGTGTAGTGATTTCAGGTCAAAGAATCACACTCACCACCATCACTGTGAGTACTGACTGTGACTACCATGTCATGGTTCCATGTGTCAAACTCACGGTGGGTCTGTCCGGTACACTTGTTCTCTAACAAGTACCTATGTGTTTGGTTTGATATCTCTATATCATGACTAATGAGATTCTGTCATCAACCAACACCACAATCTAGTCTTGTGTGTCATTGTTTCTATCTACCTTCCACAATGACATCCGACTAGGGACATAACAAGAATGTACAAACTCTTAGCATCCGTATGATCTCATCGTTCAGGTCCTTAACCTGAAAGAATACGTCATTGAGTATTGTCATTCTCTAGACATTCAATCTGTTCTGTCACTATCTCAAATGACTGAACCAGAAAGAATTGGAAGCTTGCCTTTGATGTTTATCAAATCAATCTTAATGTATCCCACCAATCATCCCATGATTGGCTCTCATGGAATGCACACCAACAGACTCCCACTTGCACTGCGAGCCAATCACCCTTGAATCATATTCATAGTGATCTTCAAACATGTCTCACATGTTACTGTGCTCTAGTGCGAACATAGTGAGTAATGGCAACACTTTGCCAAAGTTAGTATAAATTGCATGTCTCTCATCTCTTCATTGTACGTCATACGTATGAGATGGAGTTGCCGTAATATGCGATCTAGTATTCCTTTGCTAACCTTTAGCCACATTGTATGATCAAGGATTCCAGACTTGTCATCAATGAGCGGAATATCTATAAGTTCATCTCATGAACTTCCAGATCCATATAGTATCCATTGCTGTTCTCTAACACATAGATACTCGACATTTCCTTTTAAATGGTTTTATTGGAACATTTCCAATTATCAACAAACTTTCACTTTTATATATCCTATATATGTTTTGTGATTAATTTTTTGTCCTTTCAGAAGTTCGCATCAATGTAACTCTTTACATTGAACTCTTCCTTATCTCCATAGAACTAGCACTTCTCAAGTACTTATCAAGTTCTCATGGTATTCCAGTAACCTTTACTGGAGGTAGACAGACATCCACTCGTCATGTCTCACATACGAGTTATCAGGATGAGCACATCATATTGCCATGTCCTACACACAAAATGATGAATGCATATTGTTCTTTCCATGTCAATACATGCAAGATAATGGGATGATTACATACATGATAGATCCATATCTATTCTTAGTGTTCCCATTCTTCATAAGAATTGGACACTTGTCCTTGGGATACTAACTCCATGTAACGTGGACAAGTTTTCTCCCACAGAATCTGTACATACTGAACCCTTCAGTACAAATTGCCAATGTATGCTTTCTCTTTTTAGGTCAAGAGGTTTTTTGAGGACTATCTCTATAGATCTCTATTCCTATCACATAGGAAACATCTCTATCTTCCTTAAAGATAATTTCCACTTTTGGATTTCCATTCTAGAACATTTCCTTTCACATCAATATGTGGAATGTGAACACGTTCCCACTAAATCACAGATCCCTTCTTTATCTTTGACATAGAAGTCAAACCCTTTGACTATATCATCAAAATAAAGATCCAATTCTGAGTTGCTTGTACTCAATCAATCACATTGATTAGTCCATTGTAACTTATAGACTTCATTTGCATTAGTGGATTCATAAACCTTATAGGTTGTGTCACATACACATCCTTGTTTTATTCCTCATAGGAATGCGGTTTTAGTATCCATATGCCAAATGTCTTAGTCATTAAGCTGCAATCAACAAGCATCATCCTTCTCAAAATGTTATCCATGTGTCTTAACACTTAAGACTTATTTGCACTTATGGATTTCATCCAATGGGTGCTACCATCAAGGTCATACCTTATGGTTCACATGGATATCATTTAGGATGTAATGGTGATAAATCATAACTCAAAATTTGGTTCCTCATATTCATCTAGATAGTTGACTCATCACATGAACAACTAATCACATAGATAATTGAGGTGTATCTGTTAAGGATATAAGAACTTACACCTCCTTGTGATTCTTAATGTCCTTTATTAGTGTGGGGTATTCATTTATTAAGAAGAATTCAGTTATTTGATAATCATTCTCTAACTCCTTAGAGTATGATTCCTTATTGATTTAGACATCACCATGCCTTAATCACGAGTTCACTATGATACACTATCATAATCACTCATAAGGATCTCAAACATTTGGTCCAAGTATTTCATTCATTGATCTTACCAAGAATTAACACTTTACCAAATTTGCACTTCATCTATGATAATCTTGAACACTTCAAGATATTCATATTGGTATTTCATTAAACACCATTTGAAGTATTAGTATTTGTTCCAATAGGTATGTAAATACATCACATGTATTATACCTAATAGGATAATCACTCTTCCACTCCATTAGTGAAGATTGATTAATCATGTCCAACATATTAATGTCTCTTACTAGTTCTCTAACCAAAAGAGTCTAGATTTATCCATCACATGGAAACTAGAAATGAATTTCTTATGATTGATGCTAATTTGATTGTTTGAGTTATCTATAACTTTTAGGTATCATTTTATCTCATGCATATCAAATACCACAAGATAAAAAAGGCATTGCCACAAAGATCATATCTTTAGATATTGAAACATCGACTTTATTAATTGCCATCATTCAATATGCAAAATAAAGTGTTTCTATCTATTGGCAAATATGAAATAGCAGTTCATAACTACATTACATGCCTTATAGGCTGAAAATAAACTAAAGTACTCCTATCAATGGAGGAAACACTTGCCCCAATTATGAGTGCTTTACACTTTACATCTTGGTATCATATACCTCAAAAAGTGTTACAAGTTTACTTTCATGACACCTTTAAGTAGAGACGTCAGTCGCCTCCTTCTTCTTTTGTTCTTCCAGATAGAGAGGACAATTCCTTTTCCAATGTCCTGGCTTTTGACAATGGTGGCAATCTCCTTTCTTGGTCACGCCTCCCTTGGCCTTGAGAGTTGAAGACGTCTTGGGCTCCTGGCTAGCATCAGAATCTTTCTTAGCTTTGCCCTTGCCCTTGCGCTTGGAATTGCCTTTCTTGCCCGTGATCACCATCACAGACTTAGGCTTGTCCTTCTTCATATGTATCTCCGCTGTCCTCAACATGCCCAACAACTCTGACAGTGGCCTATTAAAGTTGTTCATGTTGTAGTTCATCACAAACTGATTGTAGGATTCTGGCAACGATTGCAGTATCACGTCAGTAGCCAACTCTTGGCTCAGTGGAAATCCCAGTCTTTGCAGGTTCTCCACATACCCAATCATCTTGAGTGTGTGAGGACCAACTGGATCTCCTTCTGTCATGACTCACTTGAACAACGCCCTAGAAACATTGTATCTCTCTTGTCGTGCCTGATCTTCATACATGTTCCTGAGATGCTGAATCATCTCAATGAAACCCATGTTCTCATGTTGTCTCTGCAACTCATGGTTCATAGAACACAACATCAAGCACTTTGCATCAATGGCATCATCAAAATGCTTCTTGTAAGCATCTCTTTCTACCTTTGGTGCATTAGGAGTGGGTTCCTCTGGAATTGGAGTATCCAGGACATAGAGCTTTCGCTCTTGAGTGAGAACAATTCTCAATGTCCGATACCAGTCGTGAAAGTTTGTCCCATTTAGCTTGTCCTTGTCAAGGACCAATCGCAAAGAAAAGTGATTGTTGTTTGTTGCCATTTGTACTACAAAAAGGAAAATATGCAATTTTAGTCCAAAAACTCATTTTTGACTTATTTGATTGATTTGAAAAATTGACGATATAATTAGGCCTTTAATTAATTATTGCTCCCACTATTTTACTTCAAATTGATAGCCCTCACCATCAATTCGGAAGATTGCAGCGTACAACCTTCTAGTGGGCAAGATCCTAAAATCCTCTAAGTCATGGACCAGCTAGGGCTGTCACCCACAACCTAGATCTCTCAGGTAGGCAACTCTTTCCAATTGCATCATATGCAACTCTTGATAAGATGTCATATGCAACTCCTTGCCATGATCATCTCCATGCCTCAAGGTACTAGATCCCATCTAGATCACCTTGTTAAGTCCAACCCAAAGCAAACACGATGAATATGCACCCTGCTAGGGCAAACCCACACATTCATCCTTCACACTTCCACGAGATAGACGGTGCACCACGCTAGGGCGTGCCCACACTTGGTCGATCAACCTTTTCACATGTGTCGCATTTGGAAGGCATCTAAAAGTTAATATTTTAATGAGGGATTTGGTTTATATATATATATATACATATCCAATCATCACAATACATAGTACGTATCATATACATGCTATATCCCACATAAAACATGCAAAACGATAAAAGCGATGATTATGGCCATCCTAATGTGTTTCCTCAAGCCAAGAGGAATCACGGTCATCTAGGACTACATCACATGCAACCTGTACAAGATGAACTCTGTGTTTTGCCTTCCGAGTAGATCAACTCATCACATGATTGACTTGCTCATTTAGGCCCGGTCGTCTGGGTGCCACCAGCCGATCGGTTGGCTCCTCCAACCGATCGGTTCGCCTGGTCGTCATGCATCTCGTCATGGCCGCCACCTGCTTGTCTTGCTCCTCGAACCGGTCATCAAGCGATCGGTTCACTCCTTTAACCGATCGTCGGGAACATCAACCGACCGGTTCACACCTTGAATCGATCGTCTCTGCTGTCGTCAGGATGGCCTCCGTTCTTTGACATAACAGGAAATAAAATCTATCCTAATTTATATTATAAAAGGAGAAACCCCGAGTTACATTCGGGGGGAGAAAAGGTAGGAAAGAATCTCAAATTATTTCGAGTTACATCAGGAATAGGAGAAGGAAGATCGGTGCGCAGACCGAGATGCAAGCAACCACATACAACCATACACAGATAGGATTTATAGGCCATAACCACGCTATACATCCACCACAAAACTCGTTTAAGGGCGACGCGTATCGAGTGCATTAATAATACATATCATGTATGTAATTGGGATTTGTGGATTTAGGATTGGACATGCATAAAGCCAATTTTATTCGCATCGTATGCAATAAATAAAGGCGACAAACCAAAATCGATCATATCGATATTCCTAAAATATAGAACAGTTGACGTGGCTCTGATACCACTGTTGGGTTTTAGGGGAGGCAGAGAAGGCAGCGGAAACAAAAATTTTCTCCCTCAAATCCGGAACAAGGAAACTCGTCAAAGTCTATATAATAGGAAAGGGATGGTTTGTGGAATCATACCTTATCCCGATGCTTGCTCGGCGATAATACCTCGCGCCTTGTGCGGTCTCCAACTCCGGTCTTGGATGGTGTCTGTGCAGCTCCTGGTTGCACCGGGACTGACGACTCCTCCTCTCACAGGACTGTCGGGTTGACAGTTGTCCTTTTGAGCGGCAGTAACCTCCCTCCTTTGAAGTACTCCACATGGACCACCTACAACTCCACACTCCTTGTCCCACAAGGAGTTGGAAGGAGTCGCACCCTCCTGTTGACGTACTAGTCGCCAACACACTCTGCTGCTGCCAGTTGCAACTGCAATTGTCTTTCCCTTGTTGCGCCTCCCTTTGCGGGTAGCACTTGCTCGGGCTCTCTCTCGGTTACCAAAACCAGAGAGAACAACAACTTTCGAGAGCAACTGGTTGCACTGAGTTGTTCTCTGAGAAGCCCCCAATACCCCTATATATAGGAGGGTCATGGGACAAGGTTCTCTATCCCGGGCAATGCGGGACTAAAACTAGGAGTAGAAGTGTTCAAGATTTTCCACAAAAGCAACCAACTCGCAACCTCAACCGATCATTTCACAAGTGAAACGGTCGGTTGGGGACTTGAACCGATCGGTTCACAAGTGAACCGGTCGGTTGGGACACCTCAACCGGTCGGTTGGTGGTCCTGGTCGGTTCCCGATTGACTTTCCTTCTTTTGTTCCTAATTGATATCGAATACCAATCCTATTTCCCAATCAAATTGGGCAATTGAAACGAAAGGAAAATTCTCACCAATCCTATTTTCCCAACTTGCTCGGTTGCACCAGTTGAATCGATCGTTTCAACACTTGAAGCAATCGGTTCACCCTGGACTTGAGCCGATCGGTTCAACATTTGAGCCGACCGGTTCACCATGCTCAGCCGACCGGTTCATCACATGAACCGATCGGTTGGGAGTGTAGATTGTGCAGAATCAGTCAATTGCGATTTCAATCAATCTGATACTCCAATCAACATGTCCAACACCTTGAACATTATGAGATTGAGCTATCAATTGATTGAGTGTTTAATTGAACTACTAAACTCCTTTAGTAATCAATCTAAACATTGCGTGTGGACAAACTCCTCTTCCAGGTTAAATCCTATGTGTGTGACCCTGCAGGTCCATTTCACGTTGGCAGTGAAAGTCCATAACACTTTTGACTTCACAAGCAAAGAGCGGTTCCTATTCACACATCAGTGCTACCCAAGTGAAAGTAGAAAGTTGGAGAACAACTTTCAATCCTACAATCCGTTGATGGTGTTACAGTGAATGTATAATTCCTTTGTCACTGATATCCCTAATGAACTCAAGGCATGGAAAAGTCATCCTGTCAACGTTCATTCACTTTCTTGATCTCAGAGTAGATTGAACGAGATATGTATGACATCAATATCACATACTGATTCACACATGTGTGCGCACGCCTATCTCAATCCTACTCATCAAGTGGCCTTGGATATCAAACTCCCTCAGGAGGGACAAATCCCATATCTATCACTCACCCCTCAAAAGCCCCATGTGTCAAAGCCACCCAATCATCACCTTTATAACAACCCATGTTTTAGGACTGCGTTTGATGATGTCAAAGTGTGCCCAACGACATGTGTTGAGTGTAGTGATTTCAGGTCAAATAATCACACTCACCACCATCACTGTGAGTACTGACTGTGACTACCATGTCATGGTTCCATGTGTCAAACTCACGGTGGGTCTGTCCGGTACACTTGTTCTCTAACAAGTACCTATGTGTTTGGTTTGATATCTCTATATCATGACTATTGAGATTCTGTCATCAACCAACACCACAATCTAGTCTTGTGTTTCATTGTTGTCTATCTAGCTTCCACAATGGCATCCGACTAGGGACATAACAAGAATGTACAAACTATTAGCATCCGTATGATCTCAACGTCCAGGTCCTTAACCTGAAAGCATACGTCATTGAGTATTGTCATTATCTAGACATTCAATCTGTTCTATCACTATCTCAAATGACTGAACCAGAAAGAATTGGAAGCTTGCCTTTGATGTTTATCAAATCAATCTTAATGTATTCCACCAATCATCCCATGATTGGCTCTCAGGGCATACATACCAACAGTTCCCTCCTCTGTGTAGACTCATGTGTGAAGTAGGGGATGAAGCCCCTACCTTACGATCTCAATCAGACGGCTTTAAAAGGGTATGTTATTAACACTGCTCACGACACAATGTAAAATTTGTCCATTATCTTGAACTTTGAGCAAAACTTAGGATAATCGTGTGTATTATTACACGATTAAGATGCAAATTATCATTAAAACCAACCAAATTTTGTGGGATCAATAATTTGACCATGAGGATTTCAAATATCCAATTATATTATAGATATGAGTTAGGGACGTGTGTTTTACATTTTTAGCTACTTAAGGTAATTAACACATTGATAATCACTAAAAAAGGAATTATGTCACCAAAATTCGATGGAAGCTCTAACATTATACTATATACTTATATACAAAATAGTGGGATACATTATACATGTATGTGGGTCCAATCTAACATTCAACCCTAACTAGTCACCCTTGCATAATTAGGGTTAGGTTTTGTGCATTAATTGGTACTGATGTGAATAATTGTTGATTCATTATGTATATGATTCACTTTAAGGCTCACATGATATCTTGGTGTCATATAAACTCATTTTGTCATACTAATTAAGCGTGATCTCCACTTAAATCAAAAATTGAAAGACAAATTCTCTTAACTTAGGGGTTATATATATATTTATTTATATATATGTATATGTATATATTGTTGTTATGGACTCCCAATTGAAAGAGCTTAATTACATATTTAATGAATAGACGTTGGGGCTTCTTCATCTTACATCTTTATTTGATCCAAGAGATCATTATAAATCTTTTAATTCACGTGATATATGCAGTCTTGCCGGTAAATTCTAACCTCAACATTTTAGTAGGCAGGATAAAGATGCTTATATATTTGAATTGAAACATTATGAAATCAATATGGTTACTGATCGTGACGTGCAAAACTTAGGTATGCTTTCTGATTTTTATCAGGCATTAGTTAGAACAAGAAAGGCAAAAAGTTACAAACAAATTTATAAGGTTATTCAATTAGTATTAACACCCTCGTTACAAACTAGTACTACAGAATGGGCTTTCTTTTAGTGAACTACAGAAATGGAATTTTCTTTTATAAAGCTTGTGAAAACAAGAGTTGTAGAACAAGATAGAGGAGGATTTCTTTGTTGATTGCATGATTTTGTATATTGAAAAAGCAATAGCTACAACATCAAAAAAATATGACATAATTGGTGAATTCTATGTGTTAAAGAATAAAACACACAACTCAAATAACATTTTGCAACCACAATTGTATTTTTTATATTATTAGTATAGCATAATAATTTTGTTTATTTATACAAATCGGCCCCTCAACATAAAAAATATGACTACATCCTTGCCTATATTTCATTAAAGATTTTGTTAAGGCTTCAGGATCTAGAGGAAAAAACTCTAGGGACATCACTAAAAACAAATACCCTGACAACTTCAAAGAAGATGTTGCAAAGAAGCGAGCATTGACTATTCCAACAACACTAGCAGACCACAAAAATAAGGCTAGAAGAAAAATAAAAATACCTGCATATAGTAATAAAAGAAGGATAATTAAATTTAGATCCATCGTATCATACATCTTCTGCAGAAGAATCAACAAAAAGTAGAAGCTACAAAAAGGAACATGAACAACGCGAGAATCATATAGATGAGTATGGAGTAGTGAAAGTAGTTGAATTCCTATAGGGATTTTAGACAATTGAAATGGATTTCTGTTGTCATTGGTGATGAGCTATCTTACACGTGTGGATGTGGGTGGTGATCAAGGATGGTGCCAAGGTGGGATAAACTGGGGGTGACCCTAAAAAAGATAAACTATTCAGATATAGCTAATTGTATGTATGTACATTGGATTATATATATATACAATATATATATATATATATATATATATATATATATATATATATATATAACATGATCAATTTTGTAGCCTATTGGATCAGTAGTCAAAATGAAACATGCTTGGCACAAGTTTCCTTTGATATATTTCTAATAAAATTCACAAACCACCCCTAAAAATTTTATAGTATTACATGCACTATTTAATACAACTCTTGTACTATAGGAGGCCTCCTATAGAAAAACTATATAACACCAGTTAAACCTTAACACTTGACAATTTCATCCCCCACCCTCCAAAAGCCAAAAGGAACTAAAGGGTCACACCGTTAGACTTGCGAAAGAGATACTCACATGTCGCTTTGCCCATCTCCAATGTAGTCTGCAAAAAGTTTTTGGAGCATAAATACTTGCTATTAGAATGTGTGGTATTCAACCCAAAACTAATTGACTATGAATGAAGGGATCACACACCTTATAAGCTCGGGAACTAACTCAAAACTCAGAGTTATGAGACTATTCTAACACCTCCCCTCAAGTGCAGCTACTTTTATGTGCTTGCACTTGTTATTTAAGTAGGGTGTGGTCCTCACACTTGTTTCATGGTACCCATGTTGATACCATAGTAGAATGTGTAGTATTCAACCCAATACCAATTGTCTATTAGTGAAGGGATCATACACCTTATAAGCCCAGGAACCAACTCATAATTTAGATGTGTGGGACTACTCTAACATTTGCTTCCAATTAGCAATACCAACCGTAATACAAACTGCTATCTTTTTAATTAATTTATGTATTGGCGACAACTTTTTCTTATTCAACAATAAATTATAAACTCTAGAACTGTTCCCACTCTTTTATTCACTTCCACCGTTCCCAAAGTCCCAGCCAATCAATATAGATTGATTCAAAATCATATTTTGTAGTATGATAAAGCACAATATCAATATAATTAAAAGAGTTGGATATTTTTTTATATAAATGAGTACAATACATTATAGCATAATAAAATTGTTAGGTTTCCATACCACATAGTACCTTGACATGTATAAATTTTGTACTTTCCGTTTCTAATTACAGGTTTTTTCATTATACCTATACATGTGAAGTATCATAATTAAAGTACACATCAATACCATTTTTTGTTAGTGTTTACATATGAGGAAGTACCGTAATAGAACTACGTACCAATTTTATTGTATCTAAATGTGGTACTTTTATTTAACATTTTACTGTACATAATCTAACTATAACATTTTTATACATACTTACATGTGAGGTATCATAATCGAACTACATACCAATATATAAATATATTTATTATTTACTCTATGTATTTGTAATTTTGTGATGCATATGTACATGTGACTATGTGAGGTATCGTAGCCAAACTACATACTAGTGTTTAGATAGATTATTTATTTATCTAATCTAAATGTAATTTTTTATACTATATTTCTATCATACTTGTTAAATAATATATATATATATATATATTACAATCAAAATAAATGAATTTATCATTTATTTATTGTCATATTATGTTTCCAAAATAAGATGTGTGATTGATTGGTTTAATGTTTTCTCTACTACTAGAAGAATTTATCCTTTGAATGGGCATGGTATATTTAACATCACAAACAACAAGTTTATGTGAGATTTTGAAGTTTAAACATAGAAAGAAAAAATGTGTGTGCATACTTATAATGCATATACACTCTAACATAAATAGATTCAATAAAAGACATTAATAATTTGGTGATGTCGTAATTTTTATTTTGGACAAAATTTTAATGCGGGTTGGATCGGAATCCGACTCTTAACTCGAGACATGGGCCGAGTCCGGGTCTATAAAGAGTTAAAATTTTCGGACTATGATCGCCCCCAACCTGCTATTAAAATTTGGGTCTAGGTGCATGTGGGCTTTAATAAAGCTCGTACCAACCCGAACGATGTGCATGCCTACATGTGAAATATCGTAATCAAACTATATACCAATGTATAGATAAATTATTTATTTACCTCATCTATATGTAATTTTTTATATAACATTATTATTCACCATACTCAACTTCCATATTGTTATGCATACATATGTGTAAGGCATCATAATATAATTACGTATCTAATGGTATGACCGTTTAGTTCCTTCTGGCTTTTGGAAGGTGGGGGAGGAAGTGACTGTGTACTACTTCTTTTACTTGTAGTCATAAGTTTAATTCTCAACAGCAGGACCCATTCACTCCCGTACCAATCCCAAAGCAAGCACCATTTTAAGCAAAATTTTAACCGGAATTTCGTACATCAAATGAACAGTGTATGTCATTGTTTCAGACGAGTAACAGTCATTCTATCTACTCTTGGCCGGTTCAATTCGTTGGACACGTGTCCGAGCATTTGTGGACTTGCCTCATCAACGGTAGCGCGGACGCTCACGGGCTAATCGTCATAAACCAGATCTGGTAAGTAGCAGCGTTGAGAAAATGGTAGAGACACTGAGTAGCATAGGATCCGTCCTGGAAAAGGCGGATCAGAAACCTAAAATGGCTGAACGGACTAAAGGATGCTGTGTACGAGGCAGAGGGCGTCTTGGATGAAATGGAGTACGAACGGCTCAAGCGACAGGTCAGACTCGTTAAAACACCTCAAACTATTACTGACTTTTCCATCCTGAAAAAAGTCCGAGAAATCCAAAAGAAGCTAGATAATTGTCTGGAAACAGCAAACCGAATCGGAATGCTCTCCGTGAACTTGAAGAGCAAAAACGCTAAGTACGATTGATTGAGGACAATCGAAATGCTAAGTTTGGAGAGTTGATAACACTCATTTTATGGCCATTTATAGTCTACATTTCATTGTCAAAATTGCCCTCTAAACTGTTTTTCCTCTCAATTTAATCTTGTTATTGCACAAAAATAACCTACACTACGCCCATGACTATGTTCCCATCTTTTGTACAGATTTTCCCTATTTTTCCACCTAAAGTCCGCAAAAGGCCCGTCCCGGCCCATCTACAATGCGCACCTGCATCGACGCTTCTACTGGTCACCCGACACACACACTTACCAATCGCGATCGTTGCCCGATATGGCAGCGACCCGACACGGTCGTGTCGCGCGAAGAGGTCCCCGACGGGCGGTTCGCTACCTACCCGACAGAGAGATTTGTCTGCCGCGACTGGTTAGCCCGACATGGGTGTGTCGCGCGATACAAGTCACTCGTCGGAAGCGACTGCCCGCCAAGGCCACCCGATACGCTCGTAACCCGACACACGACGGCCTGCTGTGTCGGGCTACACGCATCTGTCGATCATCCCAGAGACCACATAAACGAAGTCGATGAAGGACACGTGGCCCCACAAAGAACCACAACCTCTACCAGTTGCTACCTATAAATAACAGCTACAGGACTTCGATGAGACAGGTCGGAACCTTGCGAAAGCTAACTTTGGAAAATATCTGGAGCTAGTGCGTCGGGTCTCAAGGTGTGTCGGGCGACACTAGGTGAGTTCACCCCCAACCCAAGAGGGATGGGAGTGGTTCACTTAGAACCCGTCCTCGTAGCTGCAGTGACCCGAGACGACCAAGAAGGCTTCCCAGTGTGCCGGGTTCCTAGATGGGCTTCAACCCGAGACGGCTCACTCTCTACACCCGATACTAGGGACCCGAGAACCTAAGTCATCTTTAACCCGACATGATACCGAATCCGATATGGACCAATTTTTAGGGTGTATCGCCTGACACGGCGGCTGCCCAACACGACCATATCGGGTAGAGAGCCCTGACTGATACGCCAGACCGTCACGGTATGTTGCCCGACACGGGGCTGCCTGACACAGGCATATCGGGCAGAGCTCCCGCCCGGTATTGGGTTGGCCGCGCCTTAGGGGTCCGCTGTTGTATATCGACCTCCCACATCAAGGAGCTGATACCTATCTTCCCTTTTTAGCATTTACTTACATTTATTACACATTGTAACTGAACCCTTTTTATACAATGTCTATGCTATAAAATATGTGGAATTTAATACTTGTTGTTCTGTGTTTGGTCCCCTTTTGTTGGATGATTTCTTATATAGCATCTGAGCTCTAGCTTGTATGTTTGGATCATGTTTTGACTAGATATCGAATCGTGTTTCCCATTCAACTCCTTCGAGAGAAGGATGTTGTAACTCTAGAGCTTGGTCCGATCCAGGAGTATGAGAGTACCGAGAGTCGGGGTTGCTTTGGTTTGCCTTCCCACTCCAACCTATGTTCATTGCCCTTGAGAGAGGGTGGTGGCATTTAGTTGGAGGTACCCTCCTTGAGAGAAGAGGGTGTTGGATGTTTTCCGTTGCTGCTTGTTATTCCTAAGTTTTCTTCCTTTGTGCCTTGCCTTAACAATAGTTTCAACTCCTCAGAAGTTGTTGCGTAAAACTCCTAAAAACTGCTAAAACTCTAAAACCATCATCTTTCTTATAACTCTAGTTGGAGATAGTCTTTTGGCTTATTTTTCTTTACGATGTTTCCTTATTGCAGCATATCTATCCTTTGTTGTCTGAATATACATACTCATATAAAAATTATCCCTATCCGCTTGCTTTAACGCTTCACTTGTATGTTTAGCTATCATCTTGTGATGTTTGATTGTCGATATCTCGAGAGAGTAATATCGGCTTTGTCCCGTGACATAGAGTAGCATGAATGCACGAGAGTTTCGGATTGCTAAATGCTTTAAACCATACGTTTTGTTATGGGATTTTTGAGTTTCCATCTCGAGAGAGAGGCTTCTTTCAAGCCTAGTCCTACCCTCATCTCGAGAGAGAGTGGAATAGGTGTCTTTATGGTTTTCTTGCAATTTTTGATATGAGTATGCATGAGAGAGAGATAATGTGCTTTTTGGAGTGACATTTTGGTTAGGTGAACCCCGATCTGAGTTTTCCCATATTCTCATTATAATTTGTTTTCTTTTACTTCTTTGGTTTTATTGTTCTTGTTTTCAAGTTGTCGTTCTTTGGGGAACACCTTTTTATCCTCTTTCATACCGGAGTATAGAGTGTTGATTCCACATTCTTAGCACTACCAACCTCATCCTTGTGTTCAACTCCGATCGCTACATCAGACCCCGTTATCGTTGCAGGGGCCTGAGAGTCGGGTTATTTTTTTAAAAGTCCGACTACTTTAATCCTCTCTTTTCGGACGCGTGATTTAGGCTGGTCGAGTATGGAGTAGTGAAAGTAGTTAAATTCCTATAGGAATTTCAGACAATGAAATGGATTTCCGTTGTCATTGGTGATGAGCTATCTTGCACGTGTGGATGTGGGTGGTGATCAAGGATGGTGCCAAGGTGGGATAAACAGGGGGTGGCCTTAAAAGATCAATTAATCATATATATAGCTAATTGTATGTATATGTACATTGAATATATATATATATATATATATATATATATATATAGAGAGAGAGAGAGTCAGGCTAGAATACACTCGAGTGTATTCGGAGCAGAATACACTCAAGTAGTTTTTCATGATGTAATATTTTTTTCAAAAATCTAATCCGTTGATCTTCTTAAACATCTTGTGAATAGCTCATACGCAAAATTTGAACACATTTGGACATTTATAGGTCATGCTATAAAGACCGCAAAAAGTATGCATTTTAAATTAGTTTCACGCGTCAATTTTGTTGCCTTTGGATGAGTGACTTACACTCATCAAAATGGGCTCAAAATTTATATGTAGCCTAGTTATAGTATGACGGTGAAGATCAATGGTTTACATTTTGTAAAAAATAGTCTTGATATGCAAACACACTTGAGTGTATTCGTGCGATCTGTATACTCGAGTGTATTCTAGCCTGACTCTCTCTCTCTCTCTCTCTCTCTCTATATATATATATATATATATATATATATATATATATATATATAGAGAGAGAGAGAGAGAGAGAGAGAGTCAGGCTAGAATACACTCGAGTGTATCCGGCGCGGAATACACTCAAGTAGTTTTTCATGACGCAATATTTTTTTTTGAAAATCTAATCCGTTGATCTTCTTAAACATCTCCTGAACAACTCATATGCAAAATTTGAGCATATTTGGATATGTATAGCTCATGTTATGAAGACCGCAAAAATTATACATTTCTAATTAGTTTCGCACGTCGATTTTGTTGCCCTTGGATGACTAACTTACACTCATCCAAATAGGCTCAAAATTTGTATGTAGTCTAGTTATAGTATGACGGTGAAGATCAACGGTTTACAATTTGCAAAAACTAGTCTTGATATGCAAACACACTTGAGTGTATTCGTGCGATCCATACACTCGAGTGTATTCTAGCCTGACTGTATATATATATACATATATATACATATATATATATATATATATATATATATATCTGTGTGTGTTTTTGAATATATATATATATATATATATATAGAGAGAGAGAGAGAGAGAGTCAGGCTAGTGTACACTCAAGTGTATCGCATACACCGTACACCTCAGTCATTTTCAAAGATGTAGTAATTTTTTGAAAAATCTAAACCGTTGATCTTCTTAAATATCTTAAGAACATACTATATAACAAATTTCGTCTCATTTGGGCACTTACAGGTCATGCATCTAAAAGAGACAAAAATCATGCATTTCAAATTAGTTTTGTGTGTCAATTTTGTTGTCCTTGGATGAGTGACTTACACTCATCCAAATGAGCTCAATGTTTGTATGTGGCCTATTATTATTGTAACCATGAAGATCAATGGATTAGATTTTAGAAAAATATGGTCTAGATAGGCAAACACCATTGGGGTGTACATCATAATCTGTGCACTCGAGTGTATTCTAGCCTGACTCTACACACACACACAAATATATATATATATACTAGTAAACACACACGTACACATGTACGTGTCCAATAAAATTAGGGTTGTAAATGGGTAGGATAAGGCAAGGTAGGATAAAGGTTTTTCCTTACCTTTACCTGCATCAAACATCAAAATTATGGGTATTAATGTTTTTTACAAAAACATGAGATGGTTTTGCAATGTAACACCTACACATCATCATTATGTAAATTGCCATGTTAATATTGAAGAACAAAAATGATAAATTTCTTCTAAGTTAAACTAATGAAAGATAATCAACTTTTAAAAGGATGCTTTATCAACGTGAATGGGAAGACCGGTCAACTGGGAGGCGAAGATGACCCATGAAAGGAAGAAGACCGGATGATGAATGTAACAACCCTGACCTGGGTTATGCTTTAACCCTAGGTGTTTTGATTAAGAAAGATGAGTATATGCTTAATCTTATCTTGTGAAAAGTAATTAGGGCTCATGAGGAACTTATGTTTCAATTTTGGTCCTGTTTGAATAATGTTGAAGCAATGTTTGCTTATTTTGGACTAAAGTACAAATTACCCAAGTTGAGGGGTTAAATTGCAAATGTTGCATGATAAGATGTTCCTAAAGTATTTAAGCATCATGAGAATGAAGATGATGCAGAGGTATGGCTTGTGGTAGCCTGAGTACCAAGGAAGAGCTGATAAAGCAATGTTTGTGCATTAAAACCTAGTTTTGGTGTAAAGTGCAATTTACCCTAAACCTAGGGTTCAATATGCAAATTACCACTTCAATAAGGTCCCTAATGTTTCTTGGCATCATGTAGAGTAAAAAAAATGAGAGGGCGCCTCATTTGAATGAAGTTGGAGGAGAGAGAATCTTGATATTAAAATAATCAAGATTTAATCCTAATTGAAACCCTAATTCAATTTAGGGCAAAAATAAATGTATCAATTAAAGGGTCTTCAATCAAAATTAAAATGGTTGGATTCAGATGTGCGTGGACATCCTTGATCCTTACAAGGACCACGAAAATATCCAAGGGAATGGATAACGCACTCACAATTTTCTAAAAAAAAGAAATATCCACTCACATATGGATATTAATATTATATGATTTGAGGTGCTTGATTTGCTTTTCTTTAAATCATGGATAATTGAGAGGAATAAGAGGCAAACAAGATAGCCTCGTTCCTAAGGAAGATGAGGGGGAAGAGGCGGCCATATTGTTGGGATTAAATGAATTTTTATAAGGCACTTTCTCTCTCCTTGAATTTCTTATAAAAAGACCCTTTACAAGCCAAATGAAAGGCTTTTTCGTTTGCACTTCTTCTCCTTGCTTGGAAACCGACTAAGGGAGCTAGGGAGGACTTGGAGGACGACCCCAACCTGTTGGTAAGGTTCTTAATCCATTTCACCTTGATTCCATGGTGAAAATCGAAAATAAATTATGGATTTCTTCTTATTTCGATCTCCTCTTCAACCCTAGCCAATCTTTTCAACCAAAAGCTTGAGGACGAGCCTAAGGGGAGTTGCAAGAGATTCATCCACCATTGTTGGCGTGATCTTGGAGCTTTGGAGATCAATTGGAGGCGGGTTTTATAACTTGAAACCCTAACTTTGTTATTGCATTCAATTTCCCATCAAATAATGATCATTTCTCTATTTATAATTATTGATTTGGTTGATTGATGCAATCTCCATGGAAATCACAGCAGGTTTCGTGGGTCTAGAGCTTGATGATGATGACATCATCATAAGCACAGACCTCCCCAAATATCTAAACCAAACAGTTTCAATCAAATGTCCAAACAGTTTATGTTTTGGGAGCAAACGGTTTCAAAACCGTTTAGTAGCAAACGGTTTCACCAAACCGCATGAGATTAAACGGTTTCAGACCGTTTGGTGATGTTGACCAGTATTGAACGTTTGGGGACTTGTTCATAATGAACTAGGTTAAAGACACACCATTTATTATTGATTAACTCCAATTGTTTCATGAGTTGAAGGTCCATCAATCACCTAAACCCTAATCGGGTTGAGTGCTGATTTCGTAAGTGATTGAGTTTGAAACTTGGGTTGATTGACCCAAACGATTTAAAAACCATTTGGGAATCACCCAAACGGTCTCAATACCGTTTGTAGGTCAATCAAGACCATTTGGAGGTCTATGGTTGAGTATGGTTAGGTATTTGAAGATTCAAACATATGGTATAAACCCTAATCGGCTAAGTGCTG
This sequence comes from Alisma plantago-aquatica, assembly GCA_963693085.1. Taxonomy (NCBI): domain Eukaryota; kingdom Viridiplantae; phylum Streptophyta; class Magnoliopsida; order Alismatales; family Alismataceae; genus Alisma; species Alisma plantago-aquatica. Next base: position 1,325,826,337 of record OY856412.1, on the reverse strand, counting down.
ATTTTGCAATTGAATGAGTTGATGCTTTGGGTTGACTGACCCAAACGGTTTCAAGACCGTTTGGGGATCACCCAAATGGTCTCAAGACCGTTTGGGGGTCACCCAAGACCGTTTGGAGGTCTAGGGTTAATTTTGGTCAAGTGTTTGAAGGTCCAAAGATACCAAATTGAAATACAATTAAGTGCTGATTTGGTGACCAATCCTAGGATCCAAACCCTAATTGAATGATATGGTTAATGATGATATGATGTGCAAACGGTTTCAAGACCATTTGGAGGTCATACAAATGATCCCAAGACTGTTTGGGGGTCACCCAAGACCGTTTGGAGGTCTACGGTTGACTATGGTTAGGTGTTTGAAGATCTACAGGTAATAAGTTAAAGTGTAATCAAATGTTGATTTGGTGATCAATCCAATGATCCAAACTTTGATTGATTGACTTGGATTTTGATGTTGACATGGGAATACGGTCTCAAGACCATTTGAAGGTCATCCAAACGACCTCAAGACCATTTTGGGTCAGGTCATGCCCAATTTGGATGATGGTCCAATGGTTTTAAAGTAACTAGTTTCACATTGGTTAATGTTGAAGGATCATCGATTTTAAACCCTAATTCAGTTGATTCAAAACCTAATTGATGATCAATTGAGGGTTAATTGAGGATAAAATCAGTTGAAGGATGACCTAATTAATTCAATTGAAGTATGGTGATGGGTCCAATTGAAGATTGGTTACATGAATTCAATGATTGAAGGAATCAACATTGAGAACCCCAAATCGATTTGATAGGTTGAGACCATCTTTGGTCCATGCGGTTTTGAAGAGGTCAAGACCATTTGAGTCCAAACGTTCGGGACCAAATGGTCTCAAGACCATTTGGGACCAAACGATCCCAAACCGGTTGAGTCCATGCGGTTTCAAAAAGGTACTTTAGCAAACAGTTTCAAGTACTTGCTTTAGCAAACAGTTTCAAGTACTTGCTTTAGCAAACCGTTTCAAGTGCTTGCTTTAGCAAACGGTCTCAAGCACCACATTTACCAAACGGTTTCAAACCGGTTGAACTTTGAAAGACTAAGACCGTTTGGGGTTCAAGTAGTCAAGATTGATTGAGGATTCAATTGGTTAATCCACTTGAACACCTATTGTAATTGAAGATCCAATTGGTCAATTCAATTGGATACCTTATGTATTGGAGGTCCAATGTAATTGAATCTCTTGAGAATTAAGATGATGAATGATCCATTGATCCAATGCTGATTAGTAATGACAATCAATGAAGGTACAAGGTTGAAACCCTAATAGTACCTAAGTGATTAGTGACAATTAAGGGATGAACCCTAATTGCTTATAGGAACAATGAGGTGGTACTCTATGTTAATTATAGTTGTATGTACTTGATTGAAGGGTTGATATGACCTAATCAAGTTGATAAGATGATAGCATGAGGTTCATACATGAATATGATTCATGAGGTGATTAAGGGTATGATTCTTAAGCAAAGAAATCATGAAACCCTAATCATGAACATAAACCCTAATTGACAGGGCTATTGAACTCTAACCCTAATTGAGGGCAATTCTGAATGAAACCCTAATCCAGGGTGAGGATGTAAGCCTAATCTAGGATAATGATATGTAAAACTCCAATTTAGGGAAATGAGATGTAAAACCCTAATTGGAGATGAATAGTAGACCCAGGCTGTGGGTAACCATAGTGGAAACCTTAATTGAGGTTGATTCCATGTGAATCCCTAATTGAGGTTGATTCAATGTGAATCCCTAATTGAAGTTGATTCTATGAGAAACCCTAATTGAGGGTGATGCCATGAGAAATCCCTTGTTGGGACGAATAGTAAACATTAAGTATAGGCAATGAGATGTGGAAGCCTAATGAAGGGTGATGCTATATGCAATCCTAATGCTAATGAAGTATGATAGCATGTGAAATCCCAAAGCCCTAATAAAGGGTAAAGGTATGTGAAACCCTGATTGAAGTTATAATACATGAAGCCTTAATCTTGAACAACATGATGACAACCCAGAACCCTAATAATAAAATAGTAGGTAAAACCTTGTAAGGGTGAAATATCATAAATGATTGATTATAGGCAAGCTTATTGTAAGCAATGCCTTAACCTGAGATGAGTTCATATCATTAAAGATAATTGGACCATTCTTATGTGTAACCTATGCACTTCATGGTAAGAGTGATATGTTAGTGGATGAAAGGATTAAGATGGGAAATGCCTTAATCTAAGATGATGTGATAACTTAAGAAAGTTGGAAGTAATGAGGTAAGTGATACATCAAGATATGAAAGACTTTACAGTTAGCATCTCAAAGTTGATATACTTTTATAACTATGAAATCCTAATGTGAGATGGGAAATCTTAACCCTAAATTGGGTAATGGGACATGAGAGATCATAATATGATATGAATATTAAGCCCTAACCCTATTGAGGGAATAGAGGTGTTACTATTGTATTACATGAAGTAATATGCTATCGTTGCCTAGGAAGAGGTGACAAGATGTTTAATGGCCTTGTGAGCCATATGGTTAAATGTTGCCTAGTGAGAGGTGACAAGATGCTTTATGGGCCTTATGAGCCATGAGAGCAATTATGGCATAGTGAGAGGTATCAAAATGATTATAAAATTTTATTATAAGAAAGGATAATGTTTTAATAAACTTAATAAGAGGAACAACTGTATTCAATAAAGAATGTGTAAAGCTATGTAGGCTAACCTCAGGGTTCAGAGCCTAAAGTAGTATGTGATGATCAATTTAAAGGAATTAAATTCCATGACCTACGTAATCAGGATTAGTTAAAGTCTAATGCCTGGCTGTAAAATCAGGATTGGTTAGAGTCCAATGCCTGGCTGTGAAATCAAGATTGGTTAGAGTCCAATGCCTGGTTGTGAAATCAGGATTGTTAGAGTCCAATGCCTGGCTGTGAAATCAGGATTGGTTAGAGTCCAATTCCTGGCTATGAAATCAGGATTGGTTAGAGTACAATGCCTGGCTGTGAAATTAGGATTGGTGAGAGTCCAATGCCTGGCTGTGAAATCAGGATTGGTTAGAGTCCAATGCATGGCTGTGTAATCGGGGTTGGTTAAAGTCTAATGCCTGGATGTGTAATCAGGTTTGGTTAAAGTCTAATGCCTGGCTGTGTAATCAGGTTTGGTTAAAGTCCAATGCCTGGAGGTGTAATCAGGTTTGGTTAAAGTCCAATACCTGGCAGAGGCGTAATGCCTGTAATCAGGGTTGGCTAAAGTCCAATGCCTGGCTGTGAAATCAGGATTGGTAGTGTCCAATGCCTGGCAGTGTGATCAGGTTTGGAAGAGTCCAATACCTGGAAGAGGCTAAATGCTTGTAGTGATACCACATGATTGGTAATAACCCCATGCCTGTAATGATGATTCAGGATTGGTATTAATCCTATTCATGTATTAATGATAAATGAGTACATGGTAGATATATCTCTTTATTTATTTAACAGGTTGGGTAAGGCCAATAGAATGAAACAAGAATGATGGGTGACATAACAAGATGTTGAGTACCACAAGAAAAGTTTGATATGATGGTATAACATGTTGGATAAATGATATACATGTCATTCCTATTCCTTATTAAAAGAATAGATGATATATTGCTCTATCATAAATAGTTGCAATGCTTACAAAGTTGATAATGCTTTAGATTGCTTAACCTCTGCTCAGTTTTATATCTCTAAATTGTAATAAAATGTTTTGGCGGAGAGTTATATCTCCCGCTGGGGCAATTTAAAATTGTCTCACCCCCGTGAGATCCAATGTTTTAGATGGATGCGGACAAAGACGTAGAAAACCTTTAGCAGAGAAGGAGCAACAACAGCATCGAGGACAATAGTAATATCTCAGGTGGAGATACTGCCTGTCTAGTTGTATAGATAGTAGTCCTATGTGTCGTCTCTGTACTCTCAGGTCCTCAGGATTTATAGATAGTGCTTTCATCATCGACTTGAGATTTTGGCTTGATACCTCAAGGTTTTATGTTGTCTGTACATAATGTTGAATAGGACAGCTGATGTTGTAATCCTCGAGAAGAGATAGTATAGGTTGGGTACTTATGGAACAGAATGTAAATATTATATTTTGGTTCTTGATGAAAAGGATTTCCTATGTGTGGATCTCTTTGCAAAATGTTTTAATTTTTAGTGATTTTCAGTAATCCGCTGTAAATGATTCGCTTCCGCTTAATAATCTTGTGTTTTATATGTTGGACACCACAATTTAGTGGTATCAGAGCTCTAAGTTCGCTGAGTCTACAGAGACATAGGACTAAGGTATCGAGTCTGTTCTAAGTGTACCTCAATATATCTTATAATGTCTTCTGCTTATGCAGAAGAAGATATATAACTTAAAGATGTCTCAAGGACATGAAGAATACGTTGCTGAGAGCAATGTTGCTGCACCAGTGGAAGGTGCAAGGGATCAGGAAAGGGAGGAACCAGTGCCTGAAAATCCCCATGTTGATGAAGTCATGAGAGGAGACCCAGATATTCATAATCTTTTTGGGCAGCTCATGACCACACTAAGGTATATGGCAGATCGGATGCCAGCATCAACACCTAGGGTACCAGTTCCCAATGAGGGATATGGGTCTGGTAAGACCTTTGAACGACTACGTCATGTAGGAGCCATAGAATATATTGGAACATCTGATCCAGCAGTCTCTGGCTCACTGAGTTAGAAAAAGCCTTTAAGATCCTTAGTATCTTGGATGCTGACAAAGTTAAACATGTTGTGTACCTTCTGAAAGGTAGTGCTGGACATTGGTGGCTATAGAAGAAATAAAAAGGAATGATGAAGAGGTTGGATGGGAGGAATTCCGTCGAGAATTCGTCAATAAGTATTTTCCAAGGACTTATTTAGATGAAAAGATCTCACAGTTTGAGAAAATTCGACAGGGAGTCATGTCAATAAGAGAATATGAGGTTAAGTTCATGGAACTTTTACAATTTTGTCCTCAGATGGCTTCTACCGAGGAGGAAACAATTCGACATTTTGAGAAGGGATTGAATGCTGAGATGTCCATTCCGACATCTGCCCTAGAAAGTAGAGAGAGATTTGCCACATTTTTGGAATCAATTCGAAGGATAGAAGGGTCTATGATAAAGAAACATGAGACAAACCTTAAAAGGAAGTCAAAACAGTCACAAGAACAAGGAATTAGTGGTACTAAACAATCAAAGATTTCAGTAGTACCGACTCAAGTACAATATAGTGCACCTGAGCAACAGTCACCTAAAAAGCTTCGAGCTTGCTATAGATGTAGATAGAGAGGACATCTAAGGGGGCAATGTCCAAATAGAAAGCGATGAGATGACTCAACAGACAAGACACTAGATGACCTGTAATAAGGAAGACTTGTCAAGATAGAACTTTTTATTTTGAGTTACCTTCTTTTTTCTTCTATAAGAAAGGTAGTTGTTGTTTAGTTCATCTGCATAATCCTTTAAGGATATGAGGATGAGATAAGAAGAATGAAAACTTATGTTCAGTTTAATATTCTCTTATATGTTTGAAAATTTCTCTTTAGATGCAGAAAGGGAAAAGATATAAAAGAAAACACTCAGGGAAAATCTGAAAATATTAAGCAGTGAATTTAAAGAGATGTGAAGAACATGGAACATAATATAAAACAAATACATACTACCTAATTTTAGTTCTTGAATACCCTAGCCAGTTATTCATCTATTGAAGGCAAGGTAAGTATGACATATCTAGATTGTTATCTCTTTGACTACCCTGATCAAGTAGTCATTCTGAAAACAATCTCCAGAGTTTAAAGAAGAAGGAGATGTGGCATGGATATTTCTACCACATTCTAATTGATATATGAAGGAATTTGATTTACTCATAAATCAACTTATAAAGGAAAATGAAGATGTAATGTGTTACCAACACATGTGTAAATACCAAGGGAAGGAAATTTTGGTATCTGAGATATATCAGGCTATTTTATGATGGTTGCCTGAAAGGGGTAACTGTGAGATCAGTCCAGTTACCTAATGTAAGTATGAACATCACATGTTAGGGGTTTATGCTTTGCATAAACATAACAATTGAAGATGACTTTGAGATAAGTTCTTGGTTGATAAGTAACCCTTCTTTATGGGAAGAGAATATATAACTAATGAGATAATTAGTGCAAGGAATAAGGAAAGCTTATGCTGTGTCATTAGGTAAGATGACACAATCAAAGTATGAAAAGACTTATAGTTTCAAATGAATGACAAAATGTAATTGTGATCTTGAAAAAAAAAGAAATGTTGAACTAACTAAGGAACATGGGAGTATATACATATCCCATGTGAATCCTTCTATGACAAACTTGTATATATGGAATAACTTTGTATTAATCAAAACTCTATGGTGTCTCCATAATAATGAGTTGTTATGTGAGGACATGATGATATGATGCATGGATAATATTTGTTTCCCTTTATCACGGATTTCGGGGACGAAATCCTTGTTAGGGGTTTATAATTTGTAACAACCTTGACCTGGGTTATGCTTTAACACTAGGTGTTTTGATTAAGAAAGATGATTATATGCTTAATCTTATCTTGTGAAAAGTAATTAGGGATCATGAGGAACTTATGTTTCAATTTGGTCCTGTTCGAATAATGTTGAAGCAATGTTTGCTTATTTTGGACTAAAGTGCAAATTACCCAAGTTGAGGGGTTAAATTGCAAATGTTGCATGATAAGATGTTCCTAATGTGTTGAATTATCATGAGAATGAATATGATGCATAGGTATGGCTTGTGGTATCCTGAGTACCAAGGAAGAGCTGATAAAGCAATGTTTGTGCATTGAAACCTAGTTTTGGTGTAAAGTGCAATTTACCCAAAACCTAGGGTTCAATATGTAAATTACCACTTCAATAAGGTCCCTAATGTTTCTTGGCATCATGTAGAGTAAAGAAAATGAGAGGGTCACCTCATTTGAATTAAGTTGGAGGAGAGAGAATCTTGATATTAAAATAATCAAGATTTAATCCTAATTGAAACCCAAATTCGATTTAGGGCAAAAATAAATGTATTAATTAAAGGGCCTTCAACCAAAATTAAAATGGTTGGATTAATATGTGCGTGGAAATCCTTGAGCCTTGCAAGGACCACGAAAATATCCAAGGGAATGGATAACTCACTCACAATTTTATAAGAAAAAGAAATATCCGCTCACATATGGATATTAATATTATATGATTTGAGGTGCTTGATTTGCTTTTCTTTAAATCGTGGATAATTGAAAGGAATAAGAGACAAACAAGATATCCTAGTTCCTAAGGAATATGAGGGGAAAGAGGCGGCCATATTTTTGAGATTAAATGAATGTTTATAAGGCACTTTCTCTCTCCTTGAATTTCTTATAAAAAGACCCTTTACAATCCAAATGAAAGGCTTTTTCGTTTGCACTTCTTCTCCTTGCTTGGAAACCGACCAAGGGAGCTAGGGAGGACCTGGAGGACGACCCCAAACTTGTTGGTAAGGTTCTTAATCCATTTCACCTTGATTCTATGGTGAAAATCGAAAATAAATTATGGATTTCTTCTTATTTCGGTCTCCTCTTCAACCCTAGCCAATCTTTTCAACCAAAAGCTTGAGGACGATCCTAAGGGGAGTTGCAAGAGATTCATCCACCATTGTTGGCGTGAGCTTGGAGCTTTGGAGCTCAATTGGAGGCGGGTTTTATAACTTGAAACCCTAACTTTGTAATTGCTTTCAATTCCCCATCAAATAATGATCATTTCTCTATTTACAATTATTGATTTGGTTGATTGTGCAATCTCCATGGAACCACAGAAGGTTTCGTGGGTCTAGAGCTTGATGATGATGACATCATCATAAGCACACACATCCCCAAATATCTAAACCAAACAGTTTCAATCAAATGTCCAAACGGTTTGTGTTTTGGGAGCAAACGGTTTCAAAACCGTTTAGTAGCAAACAGTTTCACCAAACCGCATGAGACCAAACAGTTTCAGACTGTTTGGTGATGTTGACCAGGGTTGACCGTTTGGGTACTTGTTCATAATAAACTAGGTTAAAGACCCACCAATTATAATTTATTAACTCCAATTGGTTCATGAGTTGAAGGTCCATCAATCAACTAAACCCTAATCGGGTTGAGTGCTGATTTCATAAGTGATTGAGTTTGAAACTTGGGTCGATTGACCCAAACGGTTTCAAAACCGTTTGGGAATCACCCAAACGGTCTCAAGACCATTTGGAGGTCAATAAAGACCGTTTGGAGGTCTATGGTTGAGTGTGGTTAGGTATTTTAAGATTCAAACATATGGTCTAAACACTGATCGACTAAGTGCTGATTTTGCAATTGAATGAGTTGATGCTTTGGGTTGACTGACCCAAACGGTTTCAAGACCGTTTGGGGATCACCCAAACGGTCTCAAGACCGTTTGGGGGTCACCCAAGACTGTTTGGAGGTCTAGGGTTAAGTTTGGTCAAGTGTTTGAAGGTCCAAAGATACCAAATTGAAATGTAATTAAGTGCTGATTTGGTGACCAATCCTAGGATCCAAACCCTAATTGAATGATATGGTTAATGATGATATGATGGACAAACGGTCTCAAGACCGTTTGGAGATCATCCAAACGATCCCAAGACCGTTTGGAGGTCTAGGGTTGACTATGATTAGGTGTTTGAAATCTAAAGGTAATAAGTTGAAGTGTAATTAATCAAATGCTGATTTGGTGATCAATCCAATGATCCAAACTTTGTTTGATTGACTTGGATTTTGATGTTGACATGGGCAAACGGTCTCAAGACTGTTTGGAGGTCATCCAAACGACCTCAGGACCGTTTGGGGTCAGGTCATGCCCAATTTGGATGATGGTCCAATGGTTTTAAAGTAACTAGTTTCACATTGGTTAATGTTGAAGGATCATCGATTTCAAACCCTAATTCAGTTGATTCAAAGCCTAATTGATGATCAATTGAGGGTTAATTGAGGATCAAATCAGTTTAAGGATGACTGAATTAATTCAATTGAAGTATGGTGATGGGTCCAATTGAAGATTGGTTACATGAATTCAATGATTGAAGGAATCAACATTGAGAACCCCAAATCGATTTGATAGGTTGAGACCATCTTTGGTCCATGCGGTTTTGAGGAGGCTTGGACTAAACGGTCTCAAGACCATTTGGTCCCAAACCGGTTGAGTCCATGCGGTTTCAAAAAGGTACTTTAGCAAACGGTTTCAAGTACTTGCTTTAGCAAACAGTTTCAAGTACTTGCTTTAGCAAACGGTTTCAAGTGCTTGCTTTAGCAAACGGTCTCAAGCACCACCTTTACTAAATGGTTTCAAACCGTTTTAACTTTGAAAGACTAAGACCGTTTGGGGTTCAAGTAGTCAAGATTGATTGAGGACTCAATTGGTTAATCCACTTGAACACCTATTGTAATTGAAGATCCAATTGGTCAATTCAATTGGATACCTTATGTATTGGAGGTCCAATGTAATTGGATCTCTTGAGAATTAAGATGATGAATGATCCATTGATCCACTGATGATTAGTAATGAAAATCAATGAAGGTACAAGGTTGAAACCCTAAAAGTAGCTAAGTGATTAGTGACAATTAAGGGATGAACCCTAATTGCTTATAGGAACAATGAGGTGGTACTCTATGTTAATCATAGTTGTATGTACTTGATTGAAGGGTTGATATGACCTAATCAAGTTGAGAAGATGACAACATGAGTTTCATACATGAATATGATTCATGAGGTGATTAAGGGTATGATTCTTAAGCAAAGAAATCATGAAACCCTAATCATGAACATAAACCCTAATTGACAGGGGTATTGAACTCTAACCCTAATTGAGGGCACTTCTGAATGAAAACCTAATCTAGGGTGAGGATGTAACCCTAATCTAGGGTAATGATATGTGAAACTCCAATTGTGACGCCCCGACCCCCGTGCCATCTCTAATGACCCCAAAGACCTGGGAGTCACACTCGGTAAACCACCCTTAACTTTTTCTTTTCTTGATCACTTCGATTAACTTAAAGGAAAACCAAAAGACTTAAATAACATCGAATTCTAAGAAAACTGCGGAAGCGACTTTCCATTAACCTTACTAGGAAGGAAAACAAGCTTACATGACATATTACATTTCTCATGCAGAATATAAAACACAACAAAATATTGACAACTAGCTACATGTTTCACCACATTCTCTCTCTAACCCACCACACACAGGTCCCAAGGACCGAGGGGAAAGGATCAAGAGACCTCTAGATCTAGCTAATCACTACTTCTAAACATCTGGGTGATACATCCTTCAGTTTCCACGTGCTGACGCTAACCTGAAAAATGTTTCAGTAGGTTGGTGAGCTACTGTCTCAGTGAGTAGAATTTCACCCAACCATCACTAAACAACTCATCAGTTTTATTATTCAGATTAATATACAAGAAATACTACACTGAGCAGGTCTAAGAAGTTTAATTTAAATAACAAGAAATAGCAATGTTTCATCAAGTAACAATTACTGCAAAGCTATTGAAACAATTAAATAACAGGGAATATCAATATTCTATTTAAAGTACGATTAATGCAAATCTGAACTCAAAATTCTTTCTAATTATTTAATTAATCAGAAACTCTATGAACCTATATAAACATATTTTATCTTATGCCCTGATGATATGTAGTGTACTCTACATATGAAGACTCGTAGCGAACTACGATCCCACCGTACAAGACTTAGCGACACACCCGGGAAATGCTAAATTTGACTTTCCATCCTGGTCTGCTACAGGACCCACAGGCTCTCTGGCCTCACGGCACTCGCAGATGGGTGCACGCTAGACTCCTCCTCTAACCCTAGTACACAGGCGGGGGGTCTCTAAGTCTCGGACTGCCTGGGCGTATCCCTTGAGCCGGGACACTACCTCAAGTCTCCGACTGCCTGGGCGTATCCCCTGAGCCGGGACACTACCTCAAGTCTCAGACTGCCTGGGCGTATCCCCTGACCCGGGACACTAACTCTCAGCCCTCGTGTCACCGAGACATTCGGTAAGTGTTGGACACGAGTCTCCGACTGCCTGGGTGTATCCCCAGGGCTGAACCGTTTCACCCCTAAGGCACAGACCTCTCAAAGGGATTCTACGGTGTCAGGGCACCTAAGTCTATTATTTTAATATTATAAAAAGACTTTAATCTGAATTACATAACTCAGGTTCTTGTTCCACATCTCTGTTTTCTACATGATACCAAATTTACTGATTTCAGATCAAATCACAATACACTGTCATTCTAAATTGACAGAGCAATATATTTCAAATCATTGTAACTTCTGAGAAATTCTCATACCATGCATTCAGACAAATTAGAAATGCATAAATAACCCAACTTATTTCAATTTGGCACATACATAGCGAATTTACGCAATTGAACATCTTATTGCACAAATTAAGGAAATTTACTTCACATATGAGAATCATACTCAACATTTGTCAATTCTCTAAAATTCTCGAAAAACGTGCACATTAACCCTAATCCTGGTTTGTGCATCACTTAACTCAATTAAGAGTTAATTACCTATCACAACACAATTTAATAACAATACTTGAGAATTTCTGGTAATATTTCAGAGAAAAGTGCCATTTCATGTAAATATCAATTTACACATATTAACGTCAAAAGATATATGCAATTTAGGGTTTTATTGCATATTTTTATTTATTCATATCAACTTTAAAATCGTACATCTGATAATTTATCAGAAATCCTTATTGTTTGGGTTCATACCCAAACCATACCATTTTCAGACATGAATTTCTAATTTCAACATTCAAATGAGCAATTTAGGTTCCAATGAACCATATAAATCTACTGATTCAATCCGTATTGTTCAAATGCTAAATTTAATCATATAACAGCGTCTAGAAGCAGTTTATGAAATAAAAAGTCGGGTGAAGCCAAACGCTGCCCGATGCCTGATAACGTTTGTTATCCGCGTAATTCGCGCACATAACTGAAAATATTCAAACGCCTGAGTTTATTAATGATAAATGAATGAAACCCTACTCACAGTGATTTGGGATGTCCGAATTCGTCCGGGATTGCGTCTAGAGACCAGTTGTCTTCTACCTTGGGTAACCTGTTGCAACCAGGTTGCTTCACGCAGACGGAAGAACTTGATTGGTAGCTGAATCGCGGATAGGAGCTATGGAATCTTGCCTAGATCTCAAATTCGGAGCTGTGGGAGGCTTTTCCTTGCTCAGGCGCACCCAAGGTGGCCTCCTTCTGGCCATGCACATCAGTCGTAGCCTGCTGCTGCTTGCCGCTGGTCACTGATAGGCGGCTGGCTAGCTGGGTGGGTGGAATACTGGAGGAAATAAAGAGGAGAGGAGGAAGAAAAGAAGAAAAAGAAGAAGGAAGAACGACTGCTGGAAAAACGAACCTAGGATCGCCCTTGCGATCCCTCTCCTGCGCGGAAGTCGGCCTTGCGCCGCTTGAGTTTATTGCCCGAAGAACGGATAAGCAAGAGAGGAAGAAAAGAAAAGTTTATAAAGCAAAAACTTTGGAAAATTTACAATTTTGACCCTGGAATTTAAAAAGATCATAACTAATGACTCGAAGGTCCGAATAACATGATTTCTTTTGCAACTTCTCAAATGTGAGATCCTCTAAAATCCCAAGGCATGAAAGCATGCTAATTAGACTATTTCACTGGTTCAAAGCTCTAACTGCATCAATGATTACTTAACTCAACTTAATCATCTTAAATATGCACTAATCATAATACTTACAGTTTAACTTTGAAACGGGTCATAACAATCTCCCTCCCTTATAAGAATTTCGTCCCGAAATTCCTAAAAGAGAAAAGGAAACTTGTTACGCATCTCAGATTCAAGCTCCCACATGGTTTCTTGTAGGTTATGGTTCCTCCACAGAACCTTTATTAACGGTATTTCACGATTCTTGAGCTTCTTGATTCTCCGATCAACTATCTGTACTGGTCCTTCAACATAGGACACACGTGTTCTGAACTGTGTAGGTTCTGGGTCCACTATCTTCTCTGTACCAGGGTAACACTTCTTCAACATCGATACATGAAACACATCAAGTAAATTAGCCAACTCGGATGGCAATTCCATCCTATAGGCTACAGGTCCAATCCTCTCAATGATAGGATATGAGCCCATAACCTAGGAGTCAGTTTGCCTCTCTTACCAAGCCTCAATACTACTTTCCACGGTGAAACCCTCAGATACACTTCATTACCAACTTCAAACTCAAGACGTCTACATCTCTTCTCAACATAACTCTTTTGTCTATCTTGTGCAGCTTTCAACCGTTCTCTAATCACTGCAATCTTTCTGATAGTCAAATCCACTATCTCTGGTCCAAGAATATGCTTTTCACCTACCTCATATCAACATATGGATGATCTACACTTTCAGCCATATAGAGCTTCATACTGAGCCGTACCAAGACTAGAATGGTGACTATTGTTGTATTCAAACTATATAAGGCTCAAGTGTTCTTCCCAACTTCCACTGAAATGCATGACACGTGCTCTCAGCATGTCCTCAAGAGTCTGAATGGTCCTTTCTGATTGACCATTCGTCTGTGAGTAAAAAGTTGTATTGAATCTCAACTTTGTGCCCAAAGCACGATGCAACTGATTTCCAAAACCTAGATGTGAACTTAGGATCTCTATATGATATAATTGAAACTGGGATACCATACAACCTGACTATCTCATCCATGATTATCTTAGCCAACTTTAGAACATCAGAGGCTGACTTGATATGAAGAAAGTGAGCGGACTTAGTCAGTATATCCACAATCACCATATCGAGTCACAACCTCTAGGTGTCTTGGGTAACCCTACCACAAAATATATTGTGATACGTTCCTATTTCCATTATGGTATAGGAAGAGATTGCAAAGTACCTGCAGGTTTCTGATGCTCAGCTTGGACCTGCTGGCACACACTACATCTAGCCACGTACTCGGCTACATCCTTCTGCATACCAGACCACCAGTACAACTCCTTAAGATTTTTGTACATCTTAGTGTTACCTGGATGCATAGCATACATCGATGCATGTGCCTCCTCGAGAATCTGTTCTTTCAAATCACCATCTCCAGGTACACACAACCTGTCATGCTGATATAGCAATCTGTCATCTGAAAACCTGAACTCTGGTTTTGTTCCCTTTGTCATATCCTGCATAATCTGCTGTAACTCACTATCATTCCGCTGAAGTTCCTTGATCTAATCATAAAAAGTAGGCTTGACCTGCATCTATGCAATCAAACCACTCTTCTCGGTCACCCCTAAGTCTAAGTTCAACTCCCGCATCTCTACTAGCAGGTCTCTCTTGAATCATGCCATAGAGAATACATCCGCTGTTGAACTTAACTTCCTGCTGAGGACATCATCTACTACATTCGCCTTATCAGGGTGATAATCTATCATTACATAATAAAGATAGTGACGCCATGTCTTAAGAGCATGAACTACATCAGCTAACACCAAATCATGTATCGAGTAATACTCCTCATTCTTTTCTACTTACACCCTGTTATTACTTGTAAGAATTTATTTCATAACACACACCACTTATATTATATTTCTCCTTTTGTTCAAAACACACTTATTACATTTCATATTTATATCTCACTCTTTTCTCCAAGTCATTTTCATATTGTTTATCTACCTTTCCGATTAGCTACCTTTAAACCCTGGATTTCATTAGTGCTAGCTTACCAATCATAGTGCAAATCTCATGATTTTGTTTTATAGAGATGCTAGTATTCAAGGTCAAATCACTAGCGACATCCCTTGAACTACTACAACCCTAAACATTCTAGGGTTTGGTCCTTATCAATAACATAGCGTTATTGTGATGTGACATTGCTTCCTTAGTTCGAAATTTAAACTTTGGATATCATAAGTTTTACTAAAGTCTTCATTATCTTATCACTGGAATTTCGTTTCTCTTACTTGAACATTCAGATTAATTACATTCTCCATTTACTTTGCTAAGGTTTCATCATCATATTGTGTTTCATTATTTCATTCACTTAGACGTCTCTATCATGGTAGTTATGCATCATATATGATTCATTTATTTCCTAAATTACACATTTATTCTTTATTTTAGGAACTAGTTTGTTAGTCTGTAGAGACTTAGAATCTAAAGGTAGTATGTATGAATGTATTAAACTTTATAATAAAGATATACATTCCATACTCTCAAGTATGTCATGTAATCCCCATTCCTTAATCAAGATCATCATTTCTAACATTTCTTTAGATTCAACTAAGTTTCTTGTCTCGGTCTTATGATTTACATATTCATCTAATTCTTTATATACTTATTGTATACTTAACTCTTTTCTTCTATTTTCCCTTTGCTTTGAAGTACATAAAAGTATTTTACTCTATTACATGTTCCATTCCATGGTTGATTCTTACTATCCTTGCCCTTACATACTTTTCTCACATCTTTTCTATATTCTCATATTTAGAGTTCATATAATACAAATCATTAAATTTAATCTGAACCTTATACCGTGTTCCTTTGTTATCAATAAAGGTTTGCTCATATGGGGTTCCAACGTTGAGCCTCTGATATCAGTTCCAACTAATTCTTAGCTATCCTAATCTTTCTCTTATATCTCAACATCTTAGTGTATATACATTTTCACTATGATTCGGGTCTAAATTATCCAGAGTCTACTTTTATTATATTTTTAATAGGAGTCATTAGATCCCAATAACACATCATGCCATCCGGACCAGGCCGAACTTGTAGTCCTGAAGCCAAGAGCTACTCAGAATTAACTAACTCCTATTAATCTCAAACATGTGGAAAGAATATACACTTAGGGCAAACTCATTTAAACATAACTTCGGGTCTACTTTAATACAAAGAATTTAAACAATAAATGAATCGCTTCATGACACACAACAATATAAAAGAATCATATTTATTCTACAAACTGAAAATCTAAATTCATGCATATAAGAGCATTTCTAGTGATTTCCAATCAAATAAGCAATGTAAGGCAAGAGTTGTATCACATCCTATATTTAATCTCTTACTCCTACATAAATTTTGAGTTTCTTAACCCTAAGATTTCTAGGGTTTCTCTCTAGCCTATCCTTCCTCTGCATACCTGGCCAGGGCATCCAGAGAAGAATAGACAAAGTAGCTTGATACTGGTCAATCTAAGTATTCAGACACCTGGCCAGGGTATCTAAACACTCAGACCTCCCAGAGCTAAAGACATCTCACTTCTTATTTGCCTCACTTATAACTTTATCTTTCGACCCTAATGATCCCTGACGATTCAACATAAACTCTTTACTTGGTTCTCGTGACCACGTCCTCTTCCTGTCATCTGCAATAGTATAACAGAACACTTCCTGTTAGAAAATTGCAGTTAGAAAGAAGACACTTAAGTCCTAATCCTATTGGTCTCTTGTCGTCCCCTGACCTTGACTTAGAGTAACCATGTACTCAACCTATGCTCTGATACCAAGTCTGTTGTGACGCCCCGACCCCCGTGCCATCTCTAATGATCCCGAAGACCGGGGAGTCACACTCGGTAAACCACCCTTAACTTTTTCTTTTCTTGATCACTTAGATTAACTTAAAGGAAAACCACAAGACTTAAAATAGCATCGAATTATAAGAAAACTGCGGAAGCAACTTTCCATTAACCTTACTAGGAAGGAAAACAAGCTTACATGACATATTACATTTCTCATGCAGAATATAAAACACAACAAAATATTGACAACTAGCTACATGTTTCACCACATTCTCTCTCTAACCCACCACACACAGGTCCCAAGGAGTGAGGGGAAAGGATCAAGAGACCTCTAGACCTAGCTAATCACTACTTCTAAACATCTGGGTGATACATCCTTCAGTTTCCACGTGCTGACGCTAACCTGAAAAATGTTTCAGTAGGTTGGTGAGCTACTGTCTCAGTGAGTAGAATTTCACCCAACCATCACTAAACAACTCATCAGTTTTATTATTCAGATTAATATACAAGAAATACTACACTGAGCAGGTCTAAGCAGTTTAATTTAAATAACAGGAAATAGCAATGTTTCATCAAGTAACAATTACTGCAAAGCTATTGAAACAATTAAATAACAGGGAATATCAATATTCTATTTAAAGTACGATTAATGCAAATCTGAACTCAAAATTCTTTCTAATTCTTTAACTAATCAGAAACTCTGTGAACCTATATAAACATATTTTATCTTATGCCCTGATCATATGTAGTGTACTCTACATATGAAGACTCGTAGCGAACTACGATCCCACCGTACAAGACTTAGCGACACACCCGGAAAATGCTAAGTCTGACTTTCCGTCCTGGTCTGCTACAGGACCCACAGGCTCTCTGGCCTCACGGCACTCGCAGATGGGTGCACGCTAGACTCCTCTAACCCTAGTACACAGGCGGAGGGTCTCTAAGTCTCGGACTACCTGGGCGTATCCCTTGAGCCGGGACACTACCTCAAGTCTCCGATTGCCTGGGCGTATCCCCTGAGCCGGGACACTACCTCAAGTCTCAGACTGCCTGGGCGTATCCCCTGAGCCGGGACACTAACTCTCAGCCCTCGTGTCACCGAGACATTCGGTAAGTGTTGGACACGAGTCTCCGACTGCCTGGGCGTATCCCCAGGACTGAGCCGTTTCACCCCTAAGGCACAAACCTCTCAAAGGGGTTCTACGGTGTCAGGGCACCTAAGTCTATTATTTTAATATTATAAAAAGACTTTAATCTGAATTACATAACTCAGGTTCTTGTTCCACATCTCTGTTTTCTACATGATACCACATTTACTGATTTCAGATCAAATCACAATACACTGTCATTCTAAACTGACAGAGCAATATATTTCAAATCATTGTAATTTCTGAGAAATTCTCATACCATGCATTCAGACAAATTAGAAATGCATAAATAACCCAACTTATTTCAATTTGGCACATACATATCGAATTTATGCAATTGAACATCTTATTGCACAAATTAAGGAAATTTACTTCACATATGAGAATCATACTCAACATTTGTCAATTCTCTAAAATTCTCGAAAAACGTGCACATTAACCCTAATCCTAGTTTGTGCATCACTTAACTCAATTAAGAGTTAGTTATCTATCACAACACAATTTAATAACAATACTTGAGAATTTCTGGTAATATTTCAGAGAAATGTGCCATTTCATGTAAATATCAATTTACACATATTAACGTCAAAAGATATATGCAATTTAGGGTTTTATTGCATATTTTTATTTATTCATATCAACTTTAAAATCGTACATCTGATAATTTATCAGAAATCCTTATTGTTTGGGTTCATACCCAAACCATACCATTTTCAGACATGAATTTCTAATTTCAACATTCAAATGAGCAATTTAGGTTCCAATGAACCATATAAATCTACTGATTCAATCCGTACTGTTCAAATGCTAAATTTAATCATATAACAGCGTCTAGAAGCAGTTTATGAAATAAAAAGTCGGGCGAAGCCAAACGCTGCCCGATGCCTGATAACGTTTGTTATCCGCGTAATTCGCGCACATAACTGAAAATACTCAAACGCCTGAGTTTATTAATGATAAATGAATGAAACCCTACTCACAGTGATTTGGGATGTCCGGATTCGTCCGGGATTGCGTCTAGAGACCAGTTGTCTTCTACCTTGGGTAACCTGTTGCAACCAGGTTGCTTCACGCAGACGGAAGAACTTGATTGGTAGCTGAATCGTGGATAGGAGCTATGGAATCTTGCCTAGATCTCAAATTCGGAGCTGTGGGAGGCTTTTCCTTGCTCAGGCGCACCCAAGGTGGCCTCCTCCTGGCCATGCACATCAGTCGTAGCCTGCTGCTGCTTGCCGCTGGTCACTGATAGGCGGCTGGCTAGCTGGGTGGGTGGAATACTGGAGGAAATAAAGAGGAGAGGAGGAAGAAAAGAAGAAAAAGAAGAAGGAAGAACGACTGCTGGAAAAACGAACCTAGGATCGCCCTTGCGATCCCTCTCCTGCGCGGAAGTCGGCCTTGCGCCGCTTGAGTTTATTGCCCGAAGAACGGATAAGCAAGAGAGGAAGAAAAGAAAAGTTTATAAAGCAAAAACTTTGGAAAATTTACAATTTTGACCCTGGAATTTAAAAAGATCATAACTAATGACTCGAAGGTCCGAATAACATGATTTCTTTTGCAACTTCTCAAATGTGAGATCCTATAAAATCCCAAGGCATGAAAGCATGCTAATTAGACTATTTCACTGGTTCAAAGCTCTAACTGCATCAATGATTACTTAACTCAACTTAATCATCTTAAATATGCACTAATCATAATACTTACAGTTTAACTTTGAAACGGGTCATAACAATCTCCCTCCCTTATAAGAATTTCGTCCCGAAATTCCTAAAAGAGAAAAGGAAACTTGTTACGCATCTCAGATTCAAGCTCCCACATGGTTTCTTGTAGGTTATGGTTCCTCCACAGAACCTTTATTAACGGTATTTCACGATTCTTGAGCTTCTTGATTCTCCGATCAACTATCTGTACTGGTCCTTCAACATAGGACACACGTGTTCTGAACTGTGTAGGTTCTGGGTCCACTATCTTCTCTGTACCAGGGTAACACTTCTTCAACATCGATACATGAAACACATCAAGTAAATTAGCCAACTCGGATGGCAATTCCATCCTATAGGCTACAGGTCCAATCCTCTCAATGATAGGATATGAGCCCATAACCTAGGAGTCAGTTTGCCTCTCTTACCAAGCCTCAATACTACTTTCCACGGTGAAACCCTCAGATACACTTCATTACCAACTTCAAACTCAAGACGTCTACATCTCTTCTCAACATAACTCTTTTGTCTATCTTATGCATCTTTCAACCGTTCTCTAATCACTGCAATCTTTCTGATAGTCAAATCCACTATCTCTGGTCCAAGAATATGCTTTTCACCTACCTCATATCAACATATGGATGATCTACACTTTCAGCCATATAGAGCTTCATACTGAGCCGTACCAAGACTAGAATGGTGACTATTGTTGTATTCAAACTATATAAGGCTCAAGTGTTCTTCCCAACTTCCACTGAAATGCATGACACGTGCTCTCAGCATGTCCTCAAGAGTCTGAATGGTCCTTTCTGATTGACCATTCGTCTGTGAGTAAAAAGTTGTATTGAATCTCAACTTTGTGCCCAAAGCACGATGCAACTGATTTCCAAAACCTAGATGTGAACTTAGGATCTCTATATGATATAATTGAAACTGGGATACCATACAACCTGACTATCTCATCCATGATTATCTTAGCCAACTTTATAACATCAGAGGCTGACTTGATATGAAGAAAGTGAGCGGACTTAGTCAGTATATCCACAATCACCATATCGAGTCACAACCTCTAGGTGTCTTGGGTAACCCTACCACAAAATATATTGTGATACGTTCCTATTTCCATTATGGTATAGGAAGAGATTGCAAAGTACCTGCAGGTTTCTGATGCTCAGCTTGGACTTGCTGGCACACACTACATCTAGCCACGTACTCGGCTACATCCTTCTGCATACCAGACCACCAGTACAACTCCTTAAGATTTTTGTACATCTTAGTGTTACCTGGATGCATAGCATACATCGATGCATGTGCCTCCTCAAGAATCTGTTCTTTCAAATCACCATCTCCAGGTACACACAACCTGTCATGCTGATATAGCAATCTGTCATCTGAAAACCTGAACTCTGGTTTTGTTCCCTTTGTCATATCCTGCATAATCTGCTGTAACTCACTATCATTCCGCTGAAGTTCCTTGATCTAATCATAAAAAGTAGGCTTGACCTGCATCTATGCAATCAAACCACTCTTCTCGGTCACCCCTAAGTCTAAGTTCAAATCCCGCATCTCTACTAGCAGGTCTCTCTTGAATCATGCCATAGAGAATACATCCGCTGTTGAACTTAACTTCCTGCTGAGGACATCATCTACTACATTCGCCTTATCAGGGTGATAATCTATCATTACATAATAAAGATAGTGACGCCATGTCTTAAGAGCATGAACTACATCAGCTAACACCAAATCATGTATCGAGTAATACTCCTCATTCTTTTCTACTTACTTCCTGTTATTACTTGTAAGAATTTATTTCATAACACACACCACTTATATTATATTTCTCCTTTTGTTCAAAACACACTTATTACATTTCATATTTATATCTCACTCTTTTCTCCAAGTCATTTTCATATTGTTTATCTACCTTTCCGATTAGCTACCTTTAAACCCTGGATTTCATTAGTGCTAGCTTACCAATCATAGTGCAAATCTCATGATTTTGTTTTATAGAGATGCTAGTATTCAAGGTCAAATCACTAGCGACATCCCTTGAACTACTACAACCCTAAACATTCTAGGGTTTGGTCCTTATCAATAACATAGCGTTATTGTGATGTGACATTGCTTCCTTAGTTCGAAATTTAAACTTTGGATATCATAAGTTTTACTAAAGTCTTCATTATCTTATCACTGGAATTTCGTTTCTCTTACTTGAACATTCAGATTAATTACATTCTCCATTTACTTTGCTAAGGTTTCATCATCATATTGTGTTTCATTATTTCATTCACTTAGACGTCTCTATCATGGTAGTTATGCATCATATATGATTCATTTATTTCCTAAATTACACATTTATTCTTTATTTTAGGAACTAGTTTGTTAGTCTGTAGAGACTTAGAATCTAAAGGTAGTATGTATGAATGTATTAAACTTTATAATAAAGATATACATTCCATACTCTCAATTATGTCATGTAATCCCCATTCCTTAATCAAGATCATCATTTCTAACATTTCTTTAGATTCAACTAAGTTTCTTGTCTCGGTCTTATGATTTACATATTCATCTAATTCTTTATATACTTATTGTATACTTAACTCTTTTCTTCTATTTTCCCTTTGCTTTGAAGTACATAAAAGTATTTTACTCTATTACATGTTCCATTCCATGGTTGATTCTTACTATCCTTGCCCTTACATACTTTTCTCACATCTTTTCTATATTCTCATATTTAGAGTTCATATAATACAAATCATTAAATTTAATCTGAACCTTATACCGTGTTCCTTTGTTATCAATAAAGGTTTGCTCATATGGGGTTCCAACGTTGAGCCTCTGATATCAGTTCCAACTAATTCTTAGCTATCCTAATCTTTCTCTTATATCTCAACATCTTAGTGTATATACATTTTCACTATGATTCGGGTCTAAATTATCCAGAGTCTACTTTTATTATATTTTTAATAGGAGTCATTAGATCCCAATAACACATCCTGCCATCCGGACCAGGCCGAACTTGTAGTCCTGAAGCCAAGAGCTACTCAGAATTAACTAACTCCTATTAATCTCAAACATGTGGAAAGAATATACACTTAGGGCAAACTCATTTAAACATAACTTCGGGTCTACTTTAATACAAAGAATTTAAACAATAAATGAATCGCTTCATGACACACAACAATATAAAAGAATCATATTTATTCTACAAACTGAAAATCTAAATTCATGCATATAAGAGCATTTCTAGTGATTTCCAATCAAATAAGCAATGTAAGGCAAGAGTTGTATCACATCCTATATTTAATCTCTTACTCCTACATAAATTTTGAGTTTCTTAACCCTAAGATTTCTAGGGTTTCTCTCTAGCCTATCCTTCCTCTGCATACCTGGCCAGGGCATCCAGAGAAGAATAGACAAAGTAGCTTGATACTGGTCAATCTAAGTATTCAGACACCTGGCCAGGGTATCTAAACACTCAGACCTCCCAGAGCTAAAGACATCTCACTTCTTATTTGCCTCACTTATAACTTTATCTTTCGACCCTAATGATCCCTGAAGATTCAACATAAACTCTTTACTTGGTTCTCGTGACCACGTCCTCTTCCTGTCATCTGCAATAGTATAACAGAACACTTCCTGTTAGAAAATTGCAGTTAGAAAGAAGACACTTAAGTCCTAATCCTATTGGTCTCTTGTCGTCCCCTGACCTTGACTTAGAGTAACCATGTACTCAACCTATGCTCTGATACCAAGTCTGTTGTGACGCCCCGACCCCCGTGCCATCTCTAATGATCCCAAAGACCGGGGAGTCACACTCGGTAAACCACCCTTAACTTTTTCTTTTCTTGATCACTTAGATTAACTTAAAGGAAAACCACAAGACTTAAAATAGCATCGAATTATAAGAAAACTGCGGAAGCAACTTTCCATTAACCTTACTAGGAAGGAAAACAAGCTTACATGACATATTACATTTCTCATGCAGAATATAAAACACAACAAAATATTGACAACTAGCTACATGTTTCACCACATTCTCTCTCTAACCCACCACACACAGGTCCCAAGGAGTGAGGGGAAAGGATCAAGAGACCTCTAGACCTAGCTAATCACTACTTCTAAACATCTGGGTGATACATCCTTCAGTTTCCACGTGCTGACGCTAACCTGAAAAATGTTTCAGTAGGTTGGTGAGCTACTGTCTCAGTGAGTAGAATTTCACCCAACCATCACTAAACAACTCATCAGTTTTATTATTCAGATTAATATACAAGAAATACTACACTGAGCAGGTCTAAGCAGTTTAATTTAAATAACAGGAAATAGCAATGTTTCATCAAGTAACAATTACTGCAAAGCTATTGAAACAATTAAATAACAGGGAATATCAATATTCTATTTAAAGTACGATTAATGCAAATCTGAACTCAAAATTCTTTCTAATTCTTTAACTAATCAGAAACTCTGTGAACCTATATAAACATATTTTATCTTATGCCCTGATCATATGTAGTGTACTCTACATATGAAGACTCGTAGCGAACTACGATCCCACCGTACAAGACTTAGCGACACACCCGGAAAATGCTAAGTCTGACTTTCCGTCCTGGTCTGCTACAGGACCCACAGGCTCTCTGGCCTCACGGCACTCGCAGATGGGTGCACGCTAGACTCCTCTAACCCTAGTACACAGGCGGAGGGTCTCTAAGTCTCGGACTACCTGGGCGTATCCCTTGAGCCGGGACACTACCTCAAGTCTCCGATTGCCTGGGCGTATCCCCTGAGCCGGGACACTACCTCAAGTCTCAGACTGCCTGGGCGTATCCCCTGAGCCGGGACACTAACTCTCAGCCCTCGTGTCACCGAGACATTCGGTAAGTGTTGGACACGAGTCTCCGACTGCCTGGGCGTATCCCCAGGACTGAGCCGTTTCACCCCTAAGGCACAGACCTCTCAAAGGGGTTCTACGGTGTCAGGGCACCTAAGTCTATTATTTTAATATTATAAAAAGACTTTAATCTGAATTACATAACTCAGGTT
The DNA here is from genome assembly GCA_963693085.1 of Alisma plantago-aquatica. NCBI lineage: Eukaryota > Viridiplantae > Streptophyta > Magnoliopsida > Alismatales > Alismataceae > Alisma > Alisma plantago-aquatica. The sequence goes on along the minus strand of OY856412.1, from coordinate 1,325,801,856 downwards.
CTTGTTCCACATCTCTGTTTTCTACATGATACCACATTTACTGATTTCAGATCAAATCACAATACACTGTCATTCTAAACTGACAGAGCAATATATTTCAAATCATTGTAATTTCTGAGAAATTCTCATACCATGCATTCAGACAAATTAGAAATGCATAAATAACCCAACTTATTTCAATTTGGCACATACATATCGAATTTATGCAATTGAACATCTTATTGCACAAATTAAGGAAATTTACTTCACATATGAGAATCATACTCAACATTTGTCAATTCTCTAAAATTCTCGAAAAACGTGCACATTAACCCTAATCCTAGTTTGTGCATCACTTAACTCAATTGAGAGTTAGTTATCTATCACAACACAATTTAATAACAATACTTGAGAATTTCTGGTAATATTTCAGAGAAATGTGCCATTTCATGTAAATATCAATTTACACATATTAACGTCAAAAGATATATGCAATTTAGGGTTTTATTGCATATTTTTATTTATTCATATCAACTTTAAAATCGTACATCTGATAATTTATCAGAAATCCTTATTGTTTGGGTTCATACCCAAACCATACCATTTTCAGACATGAATTTCTAATTTCAACATTCAAATGAGCAATTTAGGTTCCAATGAACCATATAAATCTACTGATTCATATCAACATTCCAATACGTCTAGAAGCAATTTATGAAATAAAAAGTCGGGCGAAGCCAAACGCTGCCCGATGCCTGATAACACCTATTATCCGCGTAATTCGCGCACATAACTGAAAATATTCAAACGCCTGAGTTTATTAATGATAAATGAATGAAACCCTACTCACAGTGATTTGGGATGTCCGGATTCGTCCGGGATTGCGTCTAGAGACCAGTTGCCTAGCAAAACTTGGTTGTCTTCTACCTTGGGTAACCTGTTGCAACCAGTTTGCTTCATGCAGACGGAAGAACTTGATTGGTAGCTGAATCGCGGATAGGAGCTATGGAATCTTGCCTAGATCTCAAATTCGGAGCTGTGGGAGGCTTTTCCTTGCTCAGGCGCACCCAAGGTGGCCTCCTCCTGGCCATGCCCAGCAGTCGTAGCCTGCTGCTGCTTGCCGCTGGTCATTGATAGGCGGCTGGATAGCTGGGTGGGTAGAGTACTGGAGGAAATAAAGAGGAGAGGAGGAAGAAAAGAAGAAAAAGAAGAAGGAAGAATGACTGCTGGAAAAACGAACCTAGGATCGCCCTTGCGATCCCTCTCCTGCGTGGAAGTCGGCCTTGCGCCGCTTGAGTCTATTGCCCGAAGAACGGATAAGCAAGAGAGGAAGAAAAGAAAAGTTTATAAAGCAAAAACTTTGGAAAAATTACAATTTTGACCCTGGAATTTAAAAAGATCATAACTAATGACTCAAAGGTCCGAATAACACGATTTCTTTTGCAACTTTTCAAGTGTGAGATCCTCTAAAATCCCAAGGCATGAAAGCATGCTAATTAGACTGTTTCACTGGTTCAAAGCTCTAACTGCATCAGTGATTACTTAACTCAACTTAATCATCTTAAATATGCACTAATCATAATACTTACAGATTAACTTTGAAACGGGTCATAACACCAATTTAGGGAAATGAGATGTAAAACCCTGATTGGAGATGAATAGTAGACCCAGGCTGTGGGTAACCATAGTGGAAACCTTAATTGAGGTTGATTCCATGTGACTCCCTATTTGAGGTTGATTCAACGTGAATCCCTAATTGAAGTTGATTCCATGAGAAACCCTAATTGAGGGTGATGCCATGAGAAATCCCTAGTTGGGACAAATAGTAAACATTAAGTATAGGCAATGAGATGTGGAAGCCTAATGAAGGGTGATGCTATATGCAATCCTAACTCTAATAAAGTATGATAGCATGTGAAATCCCAAAGCCCTAATAAAGGGTAAAGGTATGTGAAACCCTGATTGAAGTTATAATACATGAATCCTTAATCTTGAACAACATGATGACAACCCATAACCCTAATAATAAAATAGTAGGTAAAACCTTGTAAGGGTGAAATATCATAAATGATTGATTATAGGCAAGCTTATTGTAAGCAATGCCTTAACCTGAGATGAGTTCATATCATTAAATATAATTGGACCATTCTTATGTGTAACCTATGCACTTCATGGTAAGAGTGATAGGTTAGTGGATGAAAGGATTAAGATGGGAAATACCTTAATTCAAGATGAGCTGATAATTTAAGAAAGTTGGAAGTAATGAGGTAAGTGATAATCAAGATATGAAAGACTTTACAGTTAGCATCTCAAAATTGATATACTTTAATAACTATGAAATCCTAATGTGATATGGGAAATCTTAACCCTAAGTTGGGTAATGGGACATGAGAGATCATAATATGATATTAATAGTAAGCCCTAACCCTATTTAGGGAATAGAGGTGTTACTATTATATTACATGAAGTAATATGTTATCGTTGCCTAGGAAGAGGTGACAAGATGTTTAATGCCCTTGTGAGCCATATGGTTAAATGTTGCCTAGTGAGAGGTGACAAGATGCTTTATGGGCCTTATGAGCCATGAGAGCAATTATGGCATAGTGAGAGGTATCAAAATGATTATAAAATTTTATTATAAGAAAGGATAATGTTTTAATAAACTTAATAAGAGGAACAACTGTATTCAAGAAAAGAATGTGTAAAGCTATGTAGGCTAACCTCAGGGTTCAGAGCCTAAAGTAGTATGTGATGATCAATGATGAGTTAAAGGAATTAAATTCCATGACCTATGTAATCAGGATTGGTTAAAGTCCAATGCCTGGCTATGAAATCAGGATTGGTTAGAGTCCAATGCCTGGCTGTGAAATTAGGATTGGTTAAATTCCAATGCTTGGATGTGAAATCAGGATTGGTTAGAGTCCAATGCCTGGCTGTGAAATCAGGATTGGTTAGAGTCCAATGTCTGTATGTGAAATCAGGATTGGTTAAAGTCCAATGCCTGACTGTGTAATCGGGGTTGGTTAAAGTCCAATGCCTGGCTGTGTAATCAGGTTTGGTTAAAGTCTAATGCCTGGTTGTGTAATCAAGTTTGTTTAAAGTCCAATGCCTGACGGTGTAATCAGGTTTGGTTAAAGTCCAATACCTGGCAAAGGCGTAATGCCTGTAATCAGGGTTGGCTAAAGTCCAATGCCTGGCTGTGAAATCAGGATTGGTAGTGTCCAATGCCTGGCGGTGATACCACAGGATGGGTAATAACCCAATGCCTGTAATGATGATTTAGGATTGATATTAATCCAATTCCTGTATTAATGATAACTGAGTACATGGTAGATATATCTCTTTATTTATTTAACAGGTTGGCTAAGGCCAACAGAATGAAACAAGAATGTTTCATGGGTGACATAACAAGATGTTGAGTGCCACAAGAAAAGTTTGATATGATGGTATAACATGTTGGATAAATGATATACATGTCCTTCCTATTCCTTATTAAAAGAATAGATGATATACTGCTCTATCATAAATAGTTGCAATGCTTACAAAGTTGAGAATGCTTTAAACTGCTTAACCTCTGCTCAGTTTCATATCTCTAAATTGCAATACAATATTTTGGCAAAGAGTTATATCTCCCGCTGGGGCAATTTATAATTGTCTCACCCCCGTGGGATCCAATGTTTTAGGTGGATGCGGAAAAAGAGGCAGAAAACCTTTATCAGAGAAGAAACAGCAGCAGCATCGAGGACAACAGTAATATCTCAGGTGGAGATACTTCTTGTCTAGTTGTATAGATAGTAGTCCTATGTGTCACCTTTGTACTCTCAGGTCCTCGGGATTTATAGATAGTGCTTTCATCATCGACTCGAGATTTTAGCTTGATGCCTCAAGGTTTTATGCTGTCTGTGCATAATGTTGAATAGGACAACTGATGTTGTAATCCTCGAGAAGAGATAGTATAGGTTGAGTACTTATGGAACAAAATGTAAATATTATATTTTGGTTCTTGATGAAAAGGATTTCCTATGTGTGGATCTCTTTGCAAAAAGTTTTAATTTTTAGTGATTTTCAGTAATCCACTGTAAATGATTCGCTTTCGCTTAATAATCTTGTGTTTTATAAGTTGGAAGCCACAGTGAAGCTCAGACCGTTGTAGTTTAGGAGCACTACATTGTTGTACTGGCCTCTGACGTAATAGTGATGATAATAAGCTATTGCGGCCTCCATGGCAGACTGGAGTTGCGGCCTTTTTGTGTGATACTACTCCCTCTCATGGCTGTTCTTATTATTGAGAATCAAGAATGGAGGGAGGGAGGGAGGGAGTGGGAGAGGGCATTGGATGGATGACAAACGACTTAGGAGAAAATACAAGTTAATTTAAATAAGATATTTGTGTTGGTTGTTTGAAAGGAGAGAATCAAGGAACTATTTCTTTGGGATGGATAGACAAATATAGAGTTAAAGATCATAAAAGTTAATAGGATAATGTGAGAATAAATATTTGTAGGAGCAAAATTCCTTGAAAAAAGGAGAGAAGAGAGTGAATTAAGGAGAGCGCAGTATCAAACTTTCTCTTTTTATAGTAGTAGTAGTATATATATACACACACACACACACACACACACACACATATATATATATATATATATATATATATATATATATATATAACATGATCAATTTGGTAGCCTATTGGACCAGTCGGCAAAATGAAACATGGTTGGCGTGAGTTTCCTTTGGTATATTTCTAATAAAATTCACAAATCACCCCTAAATTTTGTATAGTATTGCATGCACTATTTAATACAACTCTTGTACTATAGGAGGCCTCCTATGGGAAAACTGTAGGACACCAGTTAAACCTTAACACCTAACAACTTCCTCCCCTACCTGCCAAAAGCCAAAAGGAACTAAAGGATCACACTGTTAGACTTGCGAAAGAGATACACACATGCAGCTTTGCCCATTGCCAATGTAGTATGTGTAATTTTTTTGGAGCCTAAATACTTGCTATTAGAATGTGTGATATTCAACTCAAAACTAGTTGACTATGAATGACGGAACCACACACCTTATAAGCCCAGGAACCAACTCAGAACTCAGAGTTGTGAGACTATTCTAACATCCCCCTCAAGTGTAGCCACTTTTGTGTGCTTGTACTTGTTATTTAAGTAGGATGTGGTCCTCACACTTGTTTCATGGTACCCACTCTGATACCATATTAGAATGTGTGGTATTCAATCCTATACCAATACTCTATTACTGAAGGGATCATACATCTTATAAGCCTAGGAACCAACTCATAACTTAGATGTGTGGAACTACTCTAAAATTTGCTTCCAATTAGCAATATCAACAGTAATACAAACTTCTATCTTTTTTAATTAATTTATTTATTGGCGACAACTTTTTCTTATTCAACAATTAATTATAAACCCTACAACTGTTCCCACTCTTTTTATTCACTTCCACCATTCCCCAAGTCCCAACAAATCAATATAGATTGATTCAAAATCATGTTTTGTAGTATGATAAAGTATAATATCTATATAATTAAAAGAGTTGGATTTTTTTTACATAAATGAGTACAATACATTATAGCATAATAAAATTGTTAGGTTTCCATACCACGTAGTACCTTGGCATGTATAAATTTTGTACTTACTGTTTCAAATTACAAGTTTTTTCATTATACCTATACATGTGAAGTATCATAACCAAAGTACACATGAATACCATTTTTTTATTAGTATTTACATATGAGGAAGTGCTGTAATAGAAATACATACCAATTTTATTGCATCCAAATGTAGTACTTTTATTTAATATTTTAATGTATGTTATCTAACTATAACATTTTTTATACATACTTACATGTGAGGTATCATAATCGAACTACATACCAATGTATAAATATATTTATTATTTACTCTGTCTATTTGTAATTTTTTTATAGATATGTACATGTTACTATGTGAGGTATCGTAACCAAACTACATACTAGTGTTTATATAGATTATTTATTCATCTAATCTAAATGTAATTTCTTATACTATATTTTTTTATCATACGTGTTAAATAATATATATATATATATTATATTCAAAATAAATGAATTCATCATTTATTTATTGTTCGATTTTGTTTCTAACATAAGATGTGTGATTGATTGGTTTAATGGTTTCGCTACTACTAGAAGAATTTATCCTTTGAATGAGCATGTTATATTTAACATTACAAACAACAAGTTTATGTGAGATTTTGAAGTTCAAACATAGAATGAAAAAATATGTGTGCATACTTGTAATGAATATACACTCTAAAATAAATAAATTTAATAAAAGACATTAATAATTTGGTGATGTCGTCATCTGTATTTTGGACAAAATTTTAATGCGGGTTGGATCGGAATCCGACTCAAACCCGAGACATGGGCCAAGTCTGGGTCTATAAAGAGTTAAAATTTTTGGGCTATGATCGCCCCCCAACCTGCTATTAAAATTTGGGTCTAGGTGTGGGATTTAATAAAGAGAAATGATATAGAGTCCCTATTCAAGACCAGAAATGAGACTCCAATTTGGATTTTAGTGGCAACGTGACTGCTGTTGTTGCACCCAACATGACAGTCATATTGTTGTACGACGAGACTACTGGTGGGTGATGTGACAGCTGAGTGATGAATAAAAGGATGGATGGTTGACTAAAAAGATAGAGAGAGTGAGAGAGAGTACTGGAAAGAGAAGGAGTTGTTTCCTGGAGAGAGAAAATGTAGGAGAGAAATGCTTATTTTACTAATAACTTTCAAACCGTTGAGTATTTTTAATAAAATAAAAATCGTTACATCCCTGATGAAAAATGCATTCTAATAAGGCTAATATCGATATATTTTTTAATGTAATGGAGAGAGAGTGTAAGAGAGAGGACTGGAGAGAGAGTGGTTGTACGGACAGAGAAAAAACAAGAGAGAATTTTATTTTGATTATAATTTTCAAAGCGCAATCAATTTTTTGACAAAATAAAAACTGTTAGATTTCTTATGAAAAATAAAATCCAATAAGACCAGTCGACATATTTTTGAGAATAGTCCACATAAGCTTTTTTAGATTAGTGGTTATTTTTGATTTGGTTTTTGTAAGAGAGAGAAAATATAAAGAATTGGAGGAAAGTAGTGTCATTATTTTTAAAATTTAGTCGTTATCTTTCGGCCGATTTGTTGTTATGTTAATCTAATTTGTTATCATTGTAAATGTTTTGTTATCTCTAGTCAAATTTTAGAATTTTATTTTGCTAATAACTTTCAATCTGTAATGAATTTTTTGACGAAATAAAAATTGTTAAATTTAATATAAAAAAATAAAATCCAATAAGACTATTGTCGACATATTTTTGAAAATAGTGGACATAAGTTTTTTTTAGATTAGTGGTTATTTTTTGTCTGATTTTTGTAAGAGAGAGAAAATATAAAGAATTGGAGGGAAGTAGTGTCAACAATTTTTTTAAATTTCGCCATTATTTTTCGACCTATTTGTTGTTAGTATAATCTAATTTGTTATTTTTGTAAATGTTTTGTTATATCTAGTCAAAAATTTTGTTATCTCTAGTCAAACTTTTTGTTATCCAAGTACTATATATTTTTTGAAAATTAGTTGTTATCTATAGAGAATCATTTTATTATCGTTAGCAATTTTTTTGTTATCTTTAGCAACTTTTTTGTTATGCCTAGTAAATGTTTTGTTATCCCTATTAATTTTTGTTAAAAAATATATAATAGTTTGAAAGTTATATATCAAAATAAATATAAAAAAACATATAATAGCTATTTTTTTTAAATTACTACTTGGACAAAAAAAATTGCCTAGAGATAATTTGCTAAGGATAACACAAAACATTCTCTACAGATACTAACTAAATTTTTAAAAATACCACTTTGGTAACAAAGAGTTTGACAACATATAACAAAATATTTACTAGGATTTACTAGGGATAATAAGAAAAATTGCTAGAGATAAAAAATTCTATAGATAATAACCAATTATATATATACACACATACTACTTGGATATCAAAAGGTTTGTCTAGAGAAAACAAAACATTAATCAGGAATAACAAGAACATTTGCTAGGGATAAAAAACAACTACTAGAGATAACAAAAAGTTTGACTAGAGATAACAAAATATTTACAACAATACCAAATTGGATTAGACATAACGACAAATCGGCCAAAAAATAACGACTAAATTAAAAAAATGATGACACTACTTCCCTCCAAGAAACTTTGCTAGGGATAACAAAACCATTCTCTATACATAACAACTAATTTTTAAAACAAAAAATACTACTTGGGTAAAAAAAATTTATATAGAGATAAAAAACATAAATTAGAGTTAACAAAAACTTTGCCTAGAGATAACGTACAATTTTAAGAGATAACAAAACAAATTTTCTAGAGATAACAAAACCTATCTAATTTTTTTTCAAAAAGTTTGTATAGAGATAAACAAAATATTAACTACGGATAAAAAAAACTTTGCCTAGAGATAACATATAATTTTAAGAGATAATAAAACAATTTTGCTAGGTCTAACAAGAAACTTTGTTACGGATAACAAAATAAATCTCTATAGATATCAACTAATTAAAAAAAATATGAACCAAGGATAACAAAAACATTTTCTAGGGATTACAAAATATTTATTAGGGACAAAAAAACTTTTCTATTTTTTTAAAAAGTTTGTATAGAGATAACAAAACATTAACCATGGATAGCAAGAGCATTTACTAAGGATAACAAAATATTTACTAGAGATAACAAGAAACATTACTAGGAATAACAAAATCATTCTCTATAGATAACAACTAATTAAAAAAAAAATTATACTACTGGGATAACAAAACCTTTGCCTAGCGACAACAAAATATTTATTAAGGATAACAAGAAAAATTTGCTAGGCATAATAAAAAATTTCTCTGGAAATAAAACTACTTTTAAGAAAAATACTACTTCAACAATTTTTTTTTATAAAAATGAACCAAATATAATAATTATTTTTGTATTATTTTTGGAGTGTGTATTAAATTTTTCAAAATTACATCGACATTAGTCTTGTTGGAATATATTATTGATAAGGAGTCTAATGCTTTTTATTTTTTCAAAACATACATCACAGATTTAAGGTTATTAACAAAATAAAAATCTCTCTTCTTTTTCTCTCTCCTCAGGCTACTCCTCTCTCACTCCCTCATTACTCTCTGTTTCTCTCTCTTCCCTCTCTCTCCTCAGGCTACTCCTCTCTCACTCCCTCCTTACTCTCTATTTCTCTCTCTTCCCTCTCTCTTTTCAGCCCCACGTACACGTTTTCAATAGCAACCAGTGTCTCGGGTTGTACGCTGCAAGTTGCAGCTGCCATCTGTGTGCTAGGAGTAAAAAATACGTACATTTTCAATTGCTGCACCTAACGACAACTGGTGCAATCTACTGCACCTAACAACAATTAATGTGTTTGAGACTATGCACTAGAAGTCAAAACGGGTTAAATTTATGGTGTGATATTGGTGCTATATAGCAAGAGCTTTGCTATATAGCATCAATATCACACCAGACCTTGAACCCATTTTGAATTCTAAAACACAGTTCCCCAACCACTAAAAAATGTAATGGTTTTTGTTTATATAGGTCGTGACCTATATGCTTCCACAAGAGTAGCAGTCATTCTAACCAGAATTTCGTACATCAAATGAACAGTGTATAGCATTGTTTTAGACGAGTAGCAGTCGTTCTATCTACTCTTGGCCAGTTCAATTCAAAGGACACGTGTCCAACAGGTGTCTTATGTTAGATAGTGGGAAACAAATCCAATAGGTGGGAAACAAAATTAAGATCTAGTTGAATCTATTTATCTTCTCGTCTTATGTTAGATAATGATTTTTTTAATGCTTATACGAAACTTTTAGCCTATCTTTTATTTCATATAATTTGATGTGTGTTAGTGCACCTGGTAAAGTGAGATATCCATTTGAAGTTGATATTAGAAAATTTAGTTTATTTGAAAATTTTCAATCTTATCCATTTGGATTTATTGATGTTGTGTCAATGTTCACCTCAATAGTCAATTTGTTTAAATTTATCATACTCCAAGTCACCTAGGATGGCTTATATTCCTTTTGCATAAAGGACCATGTCACTCCTCAATGCCGATAATGGTATTGTAAGAAAAACCATGCATTCAACATTTGTCTTAAACATTGAAGACGAGGACGAAACTTGTGATACACATGATGTAGAAACTGTAAGCATTATCCTCCGTCCAAGGAAACAGAACTTAGCATACAAGAATTTGATTGGACGCACCCCGATCATCAAACTCAGAGGACATCTAAGAAATGAAATCTCAACTTGATTGGATAAATTAAACAATATCATACATTACTGGAAGGGATGCAATACCCGATATCTAGACTCAGCTTTAATTATTCTCCTCACTATGCCTAGGCAACAATATATGTCTTAAACATGTTATATAGAACAAGATGATGAAATGTCTTCCCGATAGTAGTTATGTAAATCATTCTAAGATGTAAATCTTGTCTGTATCTATGTCCCGAATGCCTACTCCATTGGTAAGTACCTACCCACCCAGATGATATACTGATGGGCAAAACAAACAGAGAGATGCATCAACTCCTTCTAGCATCCTGTGGGACAGGACGACTAGAGTTCCCAGTGGTCAATGTGGACTATCTATATAGGTGGGAGACTTTTTCCGCTCAGGAGGACGACTATCAACCGCAGTCTGGGTCAAGACCAGGAGCTGCACAGACGCCATCGAAGACATGTGGGTGAAGACCGCACTTGCTGCGAGGTATAGTCGCTGAGCAAGCCTCAGGACCAGGTATATCTCGCTAAAACCATCCTTCCTATTTCATAGTTGTTGATGCGATCCTTGGTTATGATTTTGTGGTGAGAGAAATATTTTGTTTCCGCTGCCTTCTCCCTCTCCTAAAACTCAACAACATTCCCGTAGCATGAGTGCCAACGCCTTGGTGATCTTTATACACTCTATGTCCGTTGGTGTGGGCCAGTTCAAAATGTCTACCTGGATAGTGCAAGATGTGAGAGCTTTGAGAATACACATGCTCTAAACAAGTAGATCGATCGAGCATTCATGGGGGTTGGTATCCATGTGGAGTCGAGAATGGGTTATGTGGGCGGGTGGATGTGGTTTGTGTTTTGGAGAAATGGAGGTGGTGCCAACTTGATATGGATGTGTATTAATGGTATTTAGGTTATATAACGATGGAGGATCTAGAGGGTTAGTAGTGGAGGCGGTAGTGTGTGTGGGAGTATCTTGGGTAGTGGCCACATGATCAGATGAATCTTCTTGTAGGAGGCAAAAGGCATTTTTACAAAAGATCTTGGGTACAGATAATGATGGTCGTGGATAGGTTAGAGAAGGCAGTTTGGTGGCGGATTCTCTTGCATGTTTGTCATGGTGAGTTCTGATGGGTATGAAAGTTGCGGAGCGTAAGTGGGGGATCCATCTTGGCCGTGGATTCGGGTAGGCTGAGGAGATATGCCCATCTAGGGACCATGCACAGTGCCGCCTGTGGTGTCCATGTCGGAGGCATATCCGACATCTAAGCTTTCAATTTTGGTAGGGCGTCTTATGTAATAGTAGAATCCATGGGTGTTGGGGGTCATGGCGATGGCTGTCTAGTAGATAAAATTCTATGAGTCTGGGTTGATATGCACTTTATGCCTTATGGTCTCAAGGTATTGAACCGACCGAGTCAGTAGGGAAAGATTGTAGGGAGGAAAGACGGTACCTGAATCGAGGAGGCATGGGATCCTCATCTCGTAGAGGTTTGTGTATCGCTCGATCTGTAGAAGGCGATGGATGTTTCTAGGGATAATGTTGTTAATATCAGTGAGCCAAAGGCTGATCCACATATCTCCCTTTGGGCGAACGATGAACTATATAACTCCATCTGTGATTTCAATGTGGAGATATCTCCATGCTTTGGGGAGGAGAATGAATCTGAACGTGTGGTTGTCGATATATATATCTAGGTGGGTCATGTGAATGTGGATAAGCGAGGTGGATATTGCTTGTCAATGTTGTTTTTAGCTCTGAGACAATTGTGCTATGGGTTCGGGACAGTGAGGAGGGGGTACACATGCGTTTTATGCTGTTGATTTGTCTAGGAAGTGGAGTGGTAGGTGATGATCAGTAAATACGCTAGTATAAATGCAGCTGTAAGTGCAGTTGGGTTGAAAATATACCTTGCCTCCTGACCGCACGTTCCAAGTGTAGAGAATTTTGGTTCAGATGTTGTTCTAGGTGTATTTATTTTGATAATTCGTGCTCCAATCAAAGTATATAGACATGCACTGGTGGCCGTTGGTTTCTTTTTTGGTGCTCAAGAGATTGGTGTTGTTGCGTACCGTCGGAGAGGAAGGGATATCAGCCTACTTGAAAATATTGTCGTTGTGCTTGTATGGTAGGGAATATTGAGAGCGTTGAGCTTTCTCTCACTAGAATTCTAGAGAGAAGTTGACAAAGGTTTGAAAAGAAAGGTAATTCATCTGGTTTGGTAAACTACTTTTAGTTTAATCATATTTATGTTTCTTCCGATACTTGGTGGATTTATACTAGTAATATCATTCATCTTTCGAATTCCATGCATGTATTCTTCCAATCTACAAATCCAACAGGTGGGAAACAAAATTAAGATCCAGTGGAATCTATTGATCTTCTAGTCTTATGTTAGATAGTGACTTTTTTTATGCTTATACGAAACTTTTAGCCTATCTTTTATTTCATGTAATTTGATGTGTGCTAGTGCACTTGGTAAAGTGAGATATCCATTTGAAGTTGATATTAGAAAATTAGTTTATTTGAAAATTTTCAATCTTATCCATTTGGATTTATTGATGTTGTGTGCAATGTTCACCTCAATAGTCAATTTGTTTAAATTTATCATACTCCAAGTCACCTACGATGATGGCTTATATTCCTTGTTGCATATAGGACTGTGTCACTCCTCAATGCCGACAATGGTATTGTAAGAAAAACCATGCATTCAACATTTGTCTTAAACAATGAAGACGAGGCCGAAATTTGTGATACACATGATGTAGAAATTGTAAGCATTATCCTCCGTCTAAGGAAACAGAACTTAGCATACACGAATTTGATTGTACGCACCCCGATCATCAAACTCAGAGGACAGCTAAGAAATGAAATCTCAAGTTGATTGGATAAATTAAAGGCAAAAACCTAAATGGCACATTTGCCAATTTTAATTACCTAAATGGCACATTTTTGAACTTATTGCCTAAAATGGCACATTTCTGGAGCAATGTGTCACCCGCCGGGACGCATTGCTCTCCCGCGAGCCAATGCGTCCCGGCGGGGGACGCATTGGTCCCACAGGATGGCAATGCGTCCCGGACCGTGACGCATTGCCCTCATGTGGGACCAATGCGTCCCCCGCCGGGACGCATTGCCTCGCGGGAGAGCAATGCGTCTCGGCAGGGGACGCATTGGCCCCACAGGAGTGCAATGCGTCACGGTTCGGGACGCATTGCCCTCCTGTGGGACCAATGCGTCCCCCGCCGGGATGCGCCCAACGGTTAGAATTGCCACATGGGCAATGCGTCCGGGACGGGGACACATTGCTCCCAGGGGCAACGGCTATGTTACCGTTGGGGCCGCCGTGCGGCGCGGGGCGGTGCCACGTGGGTGCAATGCGTCCCCAACCGGAACGCATTGCTCCCCTATATATGTTGGCCGAAACCAACCCCCAAACTCACACCATTATTCATTTCCTTCATCTAGCTCTATACTCCCATTGCTCTGGAGCTCTTTCTCAGATTTCTATTGCTTTGGGTGATTTCTAGCTTATTTCGGGCGATCTTTGGAGCTTATTTCGGGCGATCTTGGAGCTTCTTCTTTCTCTTCTTCTATTCTTCGATTGTCAACACATAGCTCTCCATTTCAGGTATTTATTCTACCAAAATTTTAATTTTCAAAATATGAACTTAACTTTAGTACGAAATATTACAACTGAAATAATTGTATTGTTACTCATTAATTGCACATTAGTGAAATAATGATGTAGAAAATGACAATTGAATGCTACTTAATACTTGAAAAATTATTGTTCGAAATTGCAAATTGTTATTTTGAAATGTTAGTGTTACTAAAAAATTAGCAAAATTGTTGTTATGAAATGTTAGTTAATTTTACTGAAAAATAGCAAAATTGTTGTTCACTGTTAATGTTATAGAAAAAGTAGTCCAATAAATGTAATTCTAAATTGATGTCACAGCTCTAAAATATTAATTTATGTTGATATAATGTCATAAAATATGAATTTCTTTCTGATGTTAATATAATATTCTAAAATATAGGAACATGACATCTAGTTCAAATTCACGAATTGTGAAGATGCGATATGATGGACAATTTCTCTCTGATGGGTCTTATTCTAGTCGATCTGTTAGACCCATAAACATTTCACTTATTAATACCTTATCTGAACTAAAATCATATATCTATACAACACTTGACATCAATCCCAACCACTTCTCTATCAAAATATCCTATCTTTTCCCTGGAGAAAATCATATGCTCGTACAGGTTGATGATGATGATGCATACAGAACCTTGTTATCACTTTCAGCTGATGCCTATATTGATGTGTTTCTTGAAAAAACATATATCCACCAACAACCTTCTTTAATGAGTCTATTTAATCAATTTCAATCTCAAATCTCTCGGAGTCAACCACCTCAATTCTCTCAAAGTCATTTAACTACTGAATCGAGTCAACCACCTCAATTCAGTCTTACACCTCAATTCAGTCTTAGAAATTTAACTGCTGAGTGGAGTCAACCACCTGAATTTTCTCAAAATCTTACTACTGAGAATATTGGTGTTGAGGTTGAGGAGGGAGATAATGATATTGATCATGAAGGTGATAATGATAGTGATCATGAAGGTGATAACAAAAGTGACATTGAAGGTGGTAATAACAGTGAACCACCTGAGGATGAGTCATTGACTGAAACCGATGATGAGCACGCACATCTATTCCCTGACTCTATTGCAGCATTGAGTTCTATTCCATCCATATTTGACAACCAATGGCCCCAACATGAACACATTGATTCCAACTATGAAGCTTTTGAAGATGATGACTGGGTGGAAGATTTTTGTCATGAATTTCGTCTCAATTACAATCCTTCCAGTGTTGTTATATATGAGGGTGATTTATTTGCATCTAAAGTTGTACTGGTTGAGACACTCCAAAAATGGTCGGTACAAAAGAATGTCCAGTACCTTACATTACGCTCAAATAATCGTCATCTTAAACTTGCTTGTATCCATGATGAACGATGTCCTTGGAGATTGACCGCTTGCCAGTCCAAAAGAGCAGGTGGCATGTGGAAGATAAAATGTTGTAAAGCAGGCCACAATTGTGAATTAACTATTATGAATCATGATCATCACCAAGTCACATCATCTTATATTGCTCGAATGATAATGCCAATCCTAGTATCACGATTGGATATGTCGACACGAGAAATTCGTGACAAGGTGAATGTTGAACTAAGGCTCAATATATCTTACAAGAAGGCATATCTAGCGAGGAGGAAGGCTGTTTGTAAAATATTTGGAGATTGGGAATCATCCTATCATAGTTTGTTGCCGTTCCTGATTTCTCTGACACAATATATTCCAATAACTATATATGCCCACCTTATTGATGATTATACCCTTCAAACTGAAGGCACTCGTAGATTCAAGCGGGTGTTTTGGGCATTTGGTCCAGCTGTGAGGGGTTGGGCCTATTGTAGGCCTGTTCTTACTGTTGATGGCACATTTTTAACAGGAAAATATACTGGCATACTTCTCCTTGCATGTGGAATAGATGCTGATAATGGTCTATTTCCACTTGCTTTTGCTGTTGTCGAGAAAGAAAATAAGGACTCCTGGGAGTGGTTCTTTGGTTCTCTACAAACTTGTATTCCAATCATTCCACGACGTACAGACTTGTGTATTATTTCTGATCGAATGAGTGGGATTTTTCCAGCACTTCAATCAAAATTTCATTGGGCTCAACATCGTTATTGTCTTCGACATCTTTGGGAGAACTTCCATATGCAGTTCAAGTCCAAGGAGTTGAGGGACCTTATGTGGAAGGTGGGATCCACAACTAATACACATGAATTTGATCGTCATATGATAGTTATAGAAACCATACAACCAGCAACCAAGTCATATTTATTAGGCCAAAATCCAGTGCATTGGGCTCTCGCATATGACAGAGGTTGCAGGTATGGGTCATTGACTACCAATCATGTTGAAGGGTGTAATGGAGTCTGAAAAGGTGTTAGAGGTTTTCCAATACAAGCGTTAATTGTTGCCACATACTATCGCTCTGTGACCATGTGGCTGTATAGGCGTAATCTCGCAAATAAACGTGCACACGATGGATTTAAATGGCCCTTTAAGGTTCATGATAAGCTTTATAATGTTCGAGAGGATGCAAAAAAATTGACAATACACATCCGTGTGAACAATGATGAATGGCATGTTGGCGACATGGATGGATATTAATTTCAAGTCATAGTGCGTCCCAATGGTGGCAGTCAATGCAGTTGTGGTTTTCCACAGCAATGGCATTATCCATGCTCTCATGTTTGGGTAGCTGCAGACTCTGTCAATTGGGATCTTGATGCACTTGTGAGTGCATATTATACCAATGAGGCTTATCTAAATGCATACAGAACTGAATTTCGTGGCATTCCCGACAAGAGGTATTGGCCTCAATTTGATGAAAGTAGAGGTATTTATCCCTTATTACCCCCTAGGAAACGAAGGCAAGCTGGAAGACCAAAGAAAAAGAGAAGGCATTCAACTATGGATGTTGATCCAAAATCAGTTCACATATCATTGTCATAAGTGTGGCAGAAAGGGCCATAATAGATGCACTTGTCCTAATGTCATATGATGTAATGTTTGTAATTTCAATTTCTCTAAAGTCATGTAATGTTTGTAATTTCAATTTCACTAAAGTCATGTAATGTTTGCAATTTCAATTTCACTAAAGTCATGTAATGTTTGCAATTTCAATTTCACTACAACAATGAATTTATAATGGTTTTTCTATAGATGTCTCATCGATGGACATGGACATTTCACATGTCCGTAGAGTTAATCCAAATAATAGCTACGAAGTGCCTACAGGGAAAAATGGCTCATCAAACTCTATTGGATGATGACTGGAATGACGTACCAGATTTGTTGCACAACAAGTTAGGATTTATAGTGATAAAAGAACAAGCAAAATTTCATTGGCAATTTTTAATGCAAATGTTTCACATGTATGAAGAACTTCTTGAGCTACCTGGTTGGTATTGGGATCACACAAAGCAGAAAGCAATGCCAATCAACGAACAAGTAAAAAACCAGTTAGCTGTATCACATCCAGAGATACATCGAGTGGTACATCAAGTGTGGCCATTTTATGAACCTCTAGATGAGATATTGAATCAAATGCAGTAATTTCATGTAGTGCATGTAGTTCATGTTGTTCATGTTGTATTTTTATATTGTTCATGTAATTCATGTTGTAATTTCATCTTATCTAATGAAGAATCTTGACAATCTTAAATATTGTACACTATTTGCACTTTTCATTTAATGTAATATTTGCAATTTTCATTTAATGTAATATTTTCACTTTTCATTTAATGTAATATTTTTACTTTTCATAGATATGGCTCCTAGACAACAAACCTACCGACTTTCCCAGCACCACATTATGTTGGCACAATGGCCTATTACTGACCAGGATGTTTTAGACAATATTTTCATAGCTGGTTTTGGGCTTGTTCGTAGGCTACCATGTATCCACCTTGACCCTACTTTAATCACTGCATTAGTTAACAGGTGGGACAACTCTAGCAATACTTTTAGGCTTCCCCCTTTTGAGATGACTATAACCCTTCAGGATGTTTTGATCAGAGACCACATATATGGCATCCAGGGGAGTTACTTTGATAGTCTTCCAGACTATGCTCAGCCGTTGGATCTCATACCCACTCATACCACAGCCCCTGAGCCCACTCCTACTCCTACTCCTACTCCTACTCCTACTGTTGAGCCCACTCCCACTCCCACTCCCACTTCTCAGTTCATGTCATGGGGACCGACAGGGCCATATTTTTCAGGAGCTGCTTTATATTCCTCATTCATCACCCCACCTCAACCACCATCATACCATGGAGCAAGTTCTTCTTCTGCTCCATACACTCCATTCCCACCACCAATTATTCCCGAGAGCCGACCACCATCTTATGTCACATATTCACCTACTCCGTTTGATTTCTTAGGATGCACCCCACCTGATGCATCCTATCCTAGTTTTCCGAGACCCCTCCCCCCACCTCCACCTTTTCATTTCTTCCCTGATGCTCGCCAGCAGCCTCTTACGCAGTTGTCCCCAGTTCAGCCGTCTCCAGATGACATCGATACAGAGGATCCTGATGTAGAGGGACGTGGGCGAGGACGTCGTGGGTGAGGACGACATACTTAGTTTTTTATATATTGTACAGTTTTGTATGTATGCCTTTGTGAGGGCATCTATTGTATGTGGATCTATCATATTATGATATCACATTTGTTCATTTTGGATCATGTTATTGTGGATCTATCATATTGTTCTGTTGTGTATTATTTTCTCGTCATGTTGGTTAATGTTTTAACCTTGTTTTTAATTGCTATCTCATTTTTTTTAATTAAGTTCTTATGATATAATCAATTACGAACCAACCAATGTTGGTTGCAATACACTTATATATTCCATATGCATGTTACGACCTATTGAAATTGACAAATTTATAATAATTGGGTATATTATAGACATCCAAATACAAGTGAACGAATTATAAATGTATAAATATAATCAATATTATAAATATACATATCAATAACCATTAAACAATATCAGTGACTGCAAAAAAATGATTAAAAAAAATAATGTGTCCTGTATGGGGACGCATTGCAGCAATGCGTCCTGCATGGAGACGCATTGCGCAATGCGTCCCGACTGGGGACGCATTGGTCCCACAGGAGGGCAATGCGTCCCGGTTTGCGATGCATTGTTCTGTTGTAGGACCAATGCATCTCCGGCTGGGACGCATTGGCCCACAACAGAGCAATGCGTCCCGGGCCGTGACGCATTGCCCTCCTGTGAGACCAATGCGTCCCCCGCTGGGACGTATTGACTCGCGAAAGAGCAATGCGTCCCGGAAGGTGACGCATTGCTCCAAAATGTGTCATTTTGGGCAATAAGTTCAAGAACATGTCATTTCGGTAATTAAAATTGGCAAATGTGCCATTTAGGTTTTTTTGCCTAAATTAAACAGTATCATACATTACTGGAACGGATGCAATACCCGATATCTAGACTCAGCTTTAATTATTCTCCTCAGTATGCCTAGGCAATATATATGTCTTAAACAAGTTATATAGAACAACACGATGAAATGTCTTCCCGATAGTAGTTATGTAAATCATTCTACGCTGTAAATCTTGTCTGTATCTATGTCCCGAATGCCTACTCCATTGGTAAGTACCTACCCACCCAGATGATATACTGATGGGCAAAACAAACAGAGAGATGCATCGCCGGCCTAGAGCCAATCGATCAGTCGTCAGTGGCGATTATGGCGAAAGAAGAACTTGCTGATTGGATTGTTCTCGTCAGCTAACGCCTCTCCAAATACGCTGATGTGTTGGCCGAGTAGGCCGCCGAAGGCGCTAATCAACTCTTGGGTGTCGAGCTCGTCCGCGGTGCCAGACGACTCAGGAGGTGCCACTTCTGGTTCAGGGGCCTCATTGGACGCTTTGTAGACGACGAGCCGTCGAGGATCCACAACGTCCGCGAGGGCGAGCGTTTCCATGTATGTGACCCCAGACGTGGGGATATTGGTGCGAAAGGCACCTTCCACGTCACTGAAGATAAACCTCAACCCCTGCAGCCCCAGATCCACCTTCCTGAACGGGATCCACGCCGCCGCAGGGAGCTTGACCCCGACGACGTTTCCAGTAGGCGACCCTCCCACAAGGAGTCCCGGAGGCAGGATGGCGAGCGGGTGCGTGATGATCGGGTTGTCGGTCTTGGCGAGGCGGACCCAGGAGTTGGAGTCAGCGTATTCCGACATGACCCAGACCCCCACTGGAGATGGAACGGGTTGTTGGGCACGTGGAACATCACGATACTCGGTCTCGACGCCGTCGCGTTCGGTGCCTGCGGGCCGTGGTACGGGAAGATGGTGTTGCTTATGGACTCCTTGCTGGAGAGGGCGTTGGGGAACTTGATGCGTCGGAACTGCTCGTTGTGCACGTGGAAGGCGAGGACGACGTTGGTGACTTTTCCACTCGCCCCCGACGCCGCCGTCCACCCGGCGTAGTGGATGTAGTCGTTGAAGAAAGCCATCTGGCCTCTCGGTGCGGCGAGGGCGTACCGAGGCGCGGGACCTACCAGGGGTTTCCACTTTCCGATCTTGACGGTGTAGATCTCGGCGCGGAACCGTGCGCTGCCACCGTCCGGCATCAGGAAGATCACCCGGAGGACCTTGAAGTCGTTGTTGGCGTCGTCGTAGCCTAGGCCCAGACACGACTCGTACTGGCCGTGCGTGTCGCGGCGGATGGGTGGGTCTGGGAGTGGAAGCAGACGTCGTGTGGTTGGATTCCAGAGCACTATCCTGCGGGTGAATTCGAGGAGATCGTCCACGAGAAGCACTAACCCCGCGCAAGAGCCGGCTACGCGGAAGAAGCGGTTGACGGGGAGGGCAGTGAGCGGCGGTGTAGGGATGGATCGGAAGAGGGTGAGCGGTGGGGAGGAAGGAGAGGAGGAGTCGGCGGCGGCGCTGTGGGTGGTCGGGGTGCCCGGGAAGCTGTACAACGTATATTGCTCCTCCGATCCGGCGCAAAGACGGAGAAGGAGTAGGGGAGGGTTTGGTGGCGGTGCTGGAGTTGATGAAGTCGGTGCAGTGGAGGCGGCCATGGCTTTGCGCAGGTGTGCCGCCAGGAAAGCCGGAGACTTGATCAGGGCAGTCCATGCCTTGCAGACGCAGGTGCAAGCAGCGAGGGACTTGACTGGTAGGCGGTGGAAGATGTGGGAGAGGATTTGGATTGGGAGCTCGGCCATCTTTTCCTCTAGTTGGCGGTTGAACCCTTAGCGAGTAGCTACTCAATCGAGTAGCGAGTGAACGAGAATGGGGAAACAGTAGTACTGGTCCCTCGAGGAAGAAGCCTGGCTTTGTACTCCCGGTGGACACGTCGACGACACATATATATAGGGATTAAAAACCAAAATAGCACGGTTTAATAAAAATATTGACATATATAGCATCATTAGAAACTTATTTCCAGGTTTGGACCAAAAACGCCAAGATTTGGGCGTTTTAGCCCGAAAGCGCCAAGATTTGGGCGTTTTAGCCCAAAAACGCCAAGATTTGGGCGTTTTCAGCAGAAGGCGCCAACTTCCTGGCGTTTTCACCAGAAGGTGCCAACTTTCTGGCGTTTTTTTCTTTTTTTTTTACGCACAAATTATTTTTTACTTTTACATCCAAGTCATTTTAGCAATACTATGCACAAATTGCAATAGTATAGAATTGGTACAAAGATTAGATGATTCTGAGGCAAATAAAAGAGTTATCTTAACAAAAAGAATATGAAGTTTGGCACAATATATAAAGAAGAAGTTGGGCTCTGTATTTAACAAAATCAGTCTTCTACTAGAAAGAAGAACTAATTCTTCTACATTGTCAAACATTTAACAGTTCAACGGAGATAGAAACAAAGAAGTTATCATATGTATCTGATAAAATCAATCCTGGCATCTGATAACAGCAACCCTGGCATCTAATAGCATCAACCCTGGCATCAAAATAAAATTAATTATTTAACTACATATAGTTCTTCTATAAGTAAAGAGTTAGGAAAAATTATGCATACCTAACGTCTCTTACTTCCTCTACCTCGAGTTCGTGGTCCCGAAGAACGTCCTGGGTCTGGAGAAGCCTCAATTGGACTCAACTGTGACTGCTGACCTGCACGTGTAGACCTACTTGGAGGAAGTGGTGGTGTTAGTGGACGAGTGGATGGCATAGTTGTAAACATTGGAGGTGATCCTAAAAATGAAGAACTAGTTGATCCCGAAAATGAAGAAAAAGTTACATTTTGTTATTGGCTAAAAGTTGGTTGGGTCCAAGATAAGTTGGAAGGAACCCCAAAATGGTCAGATGATGATGAAGGGTAAGAATAAAACATTCCAGGGATTGAGTAAGGTGAAAATTCCCTAGAGTGTCCCGCTATTGTGGACTGTCCTAGTGATGTGGAGTGTCCAGCTGGTGTGGATTGTCTTTGTGAGGCTGAGTGACCTGTTGGTGTGGAGTGTCCTACTGATGTGGAGTGTTGTGCTTCTGTGGAAGATGGAATAGGAGAAGCACTAACTGAAGTTGTCACAGGATATGAGAAACTCAAATTGGGCTGCAAGTGACTTGGCATTTGTTGAAACCATGCACTCTGAATATTATATATTTTGTCACGTGCTCTCATCCAATCCTCAACAGGTGTCTGATCTGTTAATGTTTGCAATGATTCCCTGATATCCATTTGACTCTGGACCTGCAAATAACATAGTTTACTTTATCATATTTCATATAAAAAGAGGTATATTTATTCATCTTAATGGATACTCATTACTTACATATTCTCGCTCCACGTAACCTCGAGGATAGTAAACATTTTGCGGCTCAGCTGGTCATTGTATGTGATACTCAGGATTGTACCAATTAGGTACTTGCGGCACAGCTGAGGGGTCAGGAAGATGAACTACATGAGTTTGCCTATCATTCCATATGTTCAGTTCTGTACTGTATTGGTTCAACCAATCAGTTGTGCTTCGACCTCTACCATCAATTCTTTGGTATTCTGGAAAAGGTTGGGGTTGAGGTTGGATATGAGCACCAAACTGTTTTAGTACTCTATCAGGAACATGCCATTCCATTACTATGAATGATATCATAGGAACTCGAGCCATCCAAATTTCTCTACCTTCACGACATATGTCTGGCAAAGTTGCCAACAATTCTTCACTATATGGTGTCCACATTAACTGCATTATAAGTTATCGTTACCAAACAAGTTTCATTAAATGGTATAAGTTAACTTTTAGATAAAATATAAATTCTCACTTGACTAGACTCCTGTGTATCAAACTCATTAAGGTAGAATCTTACAGTCCCTTTTGGAATACGTACATGCTCCATGAGATGGTTCCATCTATTATCATGTTTGAAAAGATGATTAGGAGATGAAAACTTTTAATAGAATGTATTCAACATATAGATGGTAGCGACAAACCTGTATCCTAATGGAGCATCTTGTGGCCACTCATGATCTTGATCCATGATCACTCTGCCTGGTCTACCAATATACAATCTTTCCCAAGACCACAACTGTAATAGGTGGACATACCCTGAGATACGCTTCTGTTTAGAACCAGGACGACATCTATGCAACTGACGGTATAGAGTAGCTAAAACAGCACTCCCCCATGAGTACATGCCACATTGCTCAAAATTAACTAGAAGTGGAAGGTAGCGAAGATGGACTTCATTTCCAGTACCGTCTGGCAAGAGGAAGCAACCAATTAGGTATAACAAGTATGCACTGGTGTACCGACGCTTGACCATGTCATCTGCATTTTCCAAATTCATATTTGAAAATGTGGAACGCAACCAACTCAGATGAACAGAACCTTGATCAAGTCCATCTGGATGTGACCCCAGAATAGCATCACAAAAGGCCGTCCAAGAACTATATTGGTCATCATTTGGCCCTATAGGATAGTGCGCTACAACAACATCACCATTAACCTTTAACCCTAGCAACACTGCGACATCTTGTAAAGTGATGGTTAACTCTCCTAGAGGAAAATGGAATGAGATTGTGTTTGAATGCCATCTACGAACAAGTGTTGTGACCAAGCCAGAATAAAAAAGGACTCTAGACAATTTCGTGACAGATGCAAATCCAGCTGTGCGTACATAACCCAAAACATCTACATCTGTCAACTCCCACCTACCAACCTCCATGGAATGACATGTGATCCGCAAAGTCTCATCATCGTTCACCATGCCTAGAAAATAGTCAAATAAAGGAGACCTTTAGTGAGCGTGAATTTCAAATAAATATTATTATCAAAGTTAAATTGCATAAATCACCCTCTATTAGGGGAAGTCAGGAGGCAATTTTATTCATCCCGACCTCCTCATACGAGCAATACAAGTAGAATTACATTCACGAGTTTTACATAATATCCTATCCTACTACTAAGTAGGATTACATTCACGAGGTTTACATAATATCATATCCTACTACTAAGATTCATAAGCATCATTTATTTTTACAAGTTCTTTCATTGTGGCCACGACCCCCACATTTTCCACATTTGTATGTAGCTGTATTGGGATCAATATCCATATTAGTCTTCCTCCTCTTCATCTTAGGCCGCCCAGCACGTGGAGTGAAAATTGGCGGTAGTAGAGGAACAACCCCAATGGATGGCTCAAAATCAGGCCAATACCTCTTATCAGGAATGCCTCTAAATTGGGGAGCATATGTCATTCGATATTTGGTTACAGTATACCAAGTACTGACTAACTGATGATGTCCGTAATGTATCGATTCAGTGGCGGCGAGTACATGTGTGCATGGCAAGTGATAAACTCGAGGTGCACCACAGGTACATGAACAACCAACAGGATTTTCGAAGAGATGCACTTGATAGTTGTTTTCATTTGGCCCTTCAACTGTAAAATCAAAATGATTTATCCTACAACTAACCCATAGTTTCCTTGCATTGGTCTCCAAATTAACCAATTTAGCAGATATTTTTGGTGTGAACGAACTAGTTAATTTTGCACCTAAATTTCTTCTGTGAAAGAACATTGCTACCAAACGATAATAAGTGCTGCAAATAAGGGCTTGAATGGGAAGGTTGCGAGCACGCTTTTGAACTCCATTTATTGTCTCTGAATAATTGTTAGTTTTTATACCATATCGCAGGCCGCCATCACAGGAAAGAGCCCACATTCTTGGGTGTTCCTTCATCAGCCAATTGAAAGAAGAAGGGTCAATGGATTTTATAGTTGCTAGGAGCTTATCGCAGACCATTATCATCATTCATATCACCATCGTTATCATCATCATCAATAGAAACATCGTGATCATTTTGGAACTGACTCATTCTCTCATTTGGTAGATTATATCTCTCAACATAAAGGTCAATAATCCTCGCTTTTGATATACTAAGAAGGGTTTTCCAACTATCCTCATCAACAACATCAATAGGAAACAAGTCATAACTAGGACGTATATCTTTGGGAAAGTTATAGCTTAGACGAAGGCCATACATCATTGATTGTATATCAAGAATCTGATGCGTGTATGCCATCATTTCAGAAAAAGTGGTTGTTGTCGCTATTTGAATAGGTATGCAGACCTCATTACCATAACGGATGACAAAGTTGGCCATTTTCCTGAATATTTTGAATAGTGAATGTTAGATATAATGACACAATTATTTAAAAACAAGTTAATTATGAATTTAATTATGTTATGGAGTTTTGAAAAAGATATTATTATAATGTTATGAAATTTTGAAAAAGATGTCTATTATTTTGAAATATATTTTATTTTGAATTCCACCATAACGGATGACACTGCTATACCTACTCCTACTATGCAACAATTTACAGGCCCTCTAGTTGTTTGGACTTCACATTTTTCAAAAATCACAGTTTAAACTACACAACCACCATTCAAGACTAAAAACGATCATCTCTAATTATCAAGAATATCCATTCAAGAAAATAAAATCACAGTTTAAACTACACAACCACCATTCAAGACTAAAAATGATCATCTCTAATTATCAAGAATATCCATTCAAGAAAATAAAATCACAGTTTAAACTACACAACCACCATTCAAGACTAAAAACGATCATCTCTAATTATCAAGAATACTAAAAACTACACAACCACCATCTGAATTTTGTTGAAGTCAATTTTGAAAACTTCCCCTTTGATATTTTACATATCATTTTAAAAATAATTTCTTACGGCTTGGTGTTGATATATAAGATTCGAAAAATACCAAAACGACAACCTAAAATGATATATCTTTTGGAAAAAATATCTTTGATTTGAAAATTTTGTTGGAGCTCTCAACATCGGCATTATCATCCTCGCAATAAAGTGTTATACATTGACATCACTACTACAGAAATAGCATTCAGTGTCGCTTTTCTGGGCGTCGATTATTAAGGAACACGGACGCCTTATATTAAAGGCGTCGGTTATTTAGAAGAACCGACGTCTATATTCAAAGACCAGCCAAACACGGGTACCGCTTTGTATACAGCGTCGGTTGTTTATACAAAACCGACGCATCGTGTCATCCAATTTTCGAGCAAAAAAAATAATGTCACTTTCGGCGTCGAGTCTGTAGTTAAAACACCGACGCTTATGTGCGATGGAAATTTGCGCGAAAAGTGTCCTTTTCCGCGTCGGTCGTCCTTTAATCACCGACGCTGAATGTGGTTCCCGCCAAACATTTTCACGAAAATATCGTCCAAATGGACGTCGGATGTTGCGAACGACCGACGGTAAAGATGTTTAGGCGTCGGTTGTTGTAAACAACCGACGCTATTGGGGAACTTCATAACCTTCGATCGCCCGACTCTTCCCCTTTCTTATGTTTCATTGCTACCCTATTTCCCTATTGCGGCGATTTCTCCGGCGATTTCTCTGCTGCTGGTACTAGTTTTTCTCCGGCGCTTCTCTCCGGTGCCCCATCTCCGGCGTCCCCTCTCCGGCGCCCCTCTCCGACGCGTTTCTTCTCTGGCACCCCTGCTGCCCGCCCTGCTGCTCCAACCGCCTGCGCCGCCGCCACGCCTGACAACCGGCGCCGCCGCAACGCCTGGTGCCCACCTGCCTACCACGCCTGAGAACCGGCGCCGCCGTACCCCCTTCTCCTTCTCCTCCGCCTGGCCGCTGCCTGCCTACCGCCGCCTGGCCGCATGCCTGCCTGCTGCGGCTGACGCTCCTGCTCGTCGGAGTCACTGTCGCTGGTTCTGGAGCTCGTCGGCCGCCACCCACGTACTCAACCAGCTCGACCTCACCCTACTCTTCTTGCCCAGGTACCTGCAGACCTACCCAGGCGCGAAATTGGTTCTTTATGTGCTGACCTAATCTGTTGCCTAATCTGCTTGCACGAAATTGGCTCCCTACTCTGCTTGCTTAATTTGCCTAATCTGCTTTAAGTGGTCCTAATATCATAACATGATAGTTTTATTATATGATTTGTGGCACTTTAGGGTGTATATACATGCAAATTATATAAGTGATAGATGTTGGATGTTTGTCAAGGTTTCTTGAAGATTAATTAAATAAGTGATAGATGATGGATGTTTATTGGCGGGAAATCTTGTATCACATGTAATCGACCTAAGGGTGTATATCACATGTAATCGAGGTTGAGTATGATTTGGCGGGAAATCTTGTATCAAAATTCGGTTGGCGTGATTGGATTGGAGAGCTGCATGTGGTCCGTTGGAATAGGCTTTTTCTCCGTCCAGTTGGCGATAATTCCATCAAAGTTTGGATAACCAACAACAACTGCGAGACCCCCGATCATCTTCTGCGGTATGAGCGCACGGCGTCGCATATCAGCTCAGACAAATCTGAATCTGAGGCCCCTATCAGTTCAGATTCGTCTAAATACAGTGAGGAGCTTCGTGACACAGCTTCATCATCAAAAAGAAGTTACTAATGCATGCGGGACCATGTTGGTGTAGTATTTAGTTGTCTATCTATCTAGACTTGTCTGTAGTAATAGTTTTTTTAATTATGTGCATGTTTAGGGGTACACCAACCCCTTTGTTTAGTTATTGTTATAACTAAAGTGTGTGTTCCCATGAATGGAACTGTAAGTTGCTACATGAATGCTTATAACTGAAGTGTGTGTTCCCATGAATGTTCCCATTTACATGATTACACTACTATTTTCTCATATTGTCTTGCCTCAAAAAAAAATTCTTTTATTGTTTAGTCTATTTTAATACGACATACTTGCTTATATCTTTCTTAGTGATGAACTGTAATACGACATACTTGCTTATATACTTGTTTCCTAATATATACTTGCTTTCCTAATATATACTTGCTTTCTCTGATCATAGAATGGATAGATCATGGATGTCCATTCGTAATCGTTGCACCCCAGAGTTTATATCTGGTCTTGATCAGTTTATTAGATTTGCCGAGGAACATAGGAAAAAACCTACAGATAGGTTCTACTGTCCATGTAGGCATTGCGGTAACAACTTGAAACTCAACACTGGTGAGGAAATCAAAAGTCATGTCATGTGCAACGGGATTGTACAAGGCTATACAGAATGGCACTGGCATGGAGAGATTTCAAAATCAAATCCAGTAGATGTCAATAGCAGTGCTTGGGTGGAAGAAGAAATTGCCTCCGATGACGTAAATGTGAACGAACCAGTTCCAGCAGACATTGTTGATGCGATGCTGGATAGTTGTAGGGTAGAGCACACCGATCCACCTCCTATCTTTACAAACATTGTGCATGATGCTGAGATACCGTTATACACAGGCTGTGCTAAGTTTACGAAGCTTAGCGCTGTGCTGAGATTGTATAAGTTGAAAGCTAACAATAGATGGAGCGACAAAAGCTTCACTGAATTGTTGACTTTGTTGAAAGAAATTCTTCCTGAAGGAAACGAGCTGCCAATCTCAACATACCAGGTAAAGAAAATGTTGTGCCCAATGGGAATGGAGGCCAAAAAGATACACGCATGCCCGAATGATTGTGTATTATTTCAAAAGGACTATGTAGATTTGAAAGATTGTCCAAAATGTGGTGTGTCACGATATAAATTGACGACTTCGGGGGAGTCCAAAACTGGTTCTCCTGCCAAGGTGTTGTGGTATCTACCTATAACATCACGGTTTCAACGCTTGTTTGCAAATCCGAAAGATGCGAAGAATTTGAGGTGGCATGCAGATGTTAAGAAAAATAATGATGGGATCAACTATCTCAAAAGAACATACTTACCTCCCGCTTGTTACACATTGTCTAGAAAGGAGAAGAAAACTTTTTGTGAATGCTTGGTAAATGTTAAGGTGCCACATGGTTACTCATCCAACATCCGTAGATTGGTATCAATGAAAGATCTGAAGTTGATAGGTCTTAAATCTCATGATTGTCACACTCTAATGCAACAAATATTGCCCGTGGCAATTCGATCTATATTGCCGAAGCATGTAAGGTTTGCAATTACCAGACTTTGTTTCTTTTTCAACAGTCTATGCAGCAAAGTTATTGACCCTGATACTCTCGATAATTTGCAAAGAGAAGTGGTTGTTACCCTATGTCAGCTTGAGATGTATTTCCCTCCTTCGTTCTTTGATATCATGGTACATCTTGTTGTCCACTTGACTAGGGAAGTGAAAATCTTGGGACCAGTTTTCTTGCATTGGATGTATCCCTTTGAACGATACATGAGCATTTTTAAAGGTGATGTTCGAAACCGTTATCGTCCTGAAGGGAGTATTATTGAAGGTTATGTGGCGAGAGAGGTTATGGATTTCTGCAATGACTTTCTCAGTGGTAATGACACTCCTGATAATGACAAGAATATTGAGGAGGGCAAAGGAATTTTGGGATCACGGGTGAAAGTAATCATCCGTGAGCAGTTGGAACAAGCTCACTTGTATATTTTACATAATATGGACGAAGTGAGTGTTTATATCGAGGAACATACCAATTTCATAAAGAGACAACATCCTCGAGCAAGTTCAATGTGGCTTGCTAGAGAGCATAATAAGACTTTTACTAAGTGGTTTGAAGATAAAGTCTTACATCAACTATCTCAAACACCAAATGATATTACAGAAACTATCAAATGTCTCGCCTTTAAACCAAAACCGAATGTTATGTCTTATGAAGGGTTTGACATTAATGGATTCACATATTACACAAAGCGCCAAGATGATAAGAGTGTCGTCCAAAATAGTGGGGTCACTCTTCAAGCGTCAACTATGTACTTTGCAAGTGCAAAGGATAAGAGTCCACGTGAAGCTAAAATGTCATATTACGGTGTCATTGAAGACATTTGGGAGTTTGACTACATAGATTTCAATATTCCGCTCTTTAAATGTAATTGGGTTGATAACACCAAAGGAGTTATAGTGGATGAATTGGGTTTCACTTTGGTGAACTTTGAAATGATTGGCGAGAAGGCTGAACCATTCATATTGGCATCACAGGCAAAACAAATATTCTATATCGATGATCCTGCAAATGATAAATGGTCGGTTGTTCTGCATGGTAAAAGACAGTTCATTGAAGATCCTATAGATGAAGAAGAATACTATGATAAGTATGATGACTCCAGTCCATTCTCAGTTGGGTTGCCAACTCCACAAAATATTGAAGCTAATGATGACTTATATGTGCGCGGAGATCACAATGAAGGATTGTTAATTGATAAAAGATCACAATTTTAGAGACATGTATGTTTATACAAATGGTAAATGTTTTCCTTTTTCTAATTTATACAAATGCTAAATGTTTTCCTTTTTCTAGTTGATACAAATGCTAAATGTTTGCCTTTTTTATGACATTTTCAGATGGCTGACCATGTTGAGAATGATATTCATGATGAGCATGAAGTCCATGATGAGCATGTTGTCCATGACGAGCATGGCGAGGATACCAATGTAAGTTCTAAAAACATATCCTGTATTTCTATAAAATTCATTATCTTCTAGTTATGTCATATATCCTATATTTCTATATTGGCCTAATTTAGTGTGTTTATTTTTGTCAAATTTTAGGTTGATGATGCACATGTACCCACTGAAGCACTGGAGCAACTTGATGCGCGGAGAGGACATTCCAACTCGAGATATCGTCTACCGTTTCCTCCTCCTCCGCAGTAATATCCTCATCTCTAAATGTTTCTCGTAGGATTCTGAACCCCTCCCTTCCCTCTACTACATCGAAGCCATGCCGCAGTTGAACCCTTTCGCCGAGCCCTACCCGGCCAAGCAGGCGTCGCCTGAAGCACCACCGTCGTCGTCGTCTCCACCTCCATCGCAACTTGCTGTGCTAGTCCTGACAGTTTATCACCCCACATGCCTTCCTCCCCAGTTCCTGCCGCTAGACGACCACACAATGGATCCAAGAGGATATGCAGGCGTTTGCCAAAGACTATAGGCTGAGTTAACTATTGAGTTAACTCAGCCTATAGTCTTTGGCGAACGCCTGCAATCCTCTTGGATCCATTGTGTGGTCGTCTAGCGGCAGGAACTGAGGAGGAAGGCATGTGGGGTCATAAACTGTTAGATATAATTGGGATGTTGATAGTGATGATGAATGATACTTTGTAAATGAATGTTTTTGAATGTTAAAACATGTATTTGAATGATTCTATATGTGTGAACGTGACAATTGAATTGATGTCTGAATGTATCTACTTGTGTGAATCTTTTTATGTTAATTTTGCAGGTTTGTGGCCTATTTGTAGGCTGATATCAATGGATGTCGTAAACCTGCAGTTCAGAAAACTGAACTGCAGGTTCTCATCCTGCTGACCAGCCACAGCAGGCCTGCAAACAGATTTTAAAAAAAAAAATAGATATAGGCGTCGGTTATTTACCGATAACCGTCAGCACAGACTTACAACGTCGGTTTTTTGTTGAACACCGACGCCAAAAGTGTTTGCGCTACAGGAAATGGGAGTCATCTAGGACACTTTTCTGCGTCGGTTTTTTAGTATATAACCGACGCAGAAATCGTCCTAGATGACGCCGTTTTCTGTGGCGCGAACCCTTTTGGCGTCGGTGTTTTATAATAAACTGACGCCTTTATGTTAAATAGGCGTCGGTTTTTTAACCGACGCTGAAGTGTCCAACCTTTTAGCGGCGCCCACATAGGCGTCGTTCAGAAACCGACGCCAAAGGGGGTTAAACAACCGACACTAAAAGGCACTTCTGTAGTAGTGCATGTTATGAATTTTCTTGAAGTCAATTTTGAAAACTTCCCCTTTGATATTTTACATATCATTTTAAGAATAATTTCTTACGGCTTGGTGTTGATATATAAGATTCGAAAAATACCAAAACGACAACCTAAAATGATATATCTTTTGGAAAAAATATATTTGATTTGAAAATTTTGTTGGAGCTCTCAACATCGGCATTATCATCCTCGCAATAAAGTGTTATACATTGACATGTTATGAATTTTCTTGAAGTCAATTTTGAAAACTTCCCCTTTGATATTTTACATATCATTTTAAAAATAATTTCTTACGGATTGGTGTTGATATATAAGATTCGAAAAATACCAAAACGACAACCTAAAATGATATATCTTTTGGAAAAAAATATCTTTGATTTGAAAATTTTGTTGGAGCTCAGTTTGAATACTTTTCCTTTGATATATTAGATTTTATTTTCAAAAATAATTTCTTTCAACTTGATATTGATATATAAGATTTGGAAAAAACCAAAGACAACAATCTGTACATATGATATCAAAATATCAAAACATCGTTCATACATGATATCAAACCACACACAATTTGCATAGATATGTAAACATTCAACAACCGTTTAGGACATAAAAGGATCATTAAAAAACACAAAAAAGAATATAAAAATTAATACCGTTCCCGGAATTAATACAGTCCAAATTAATACAGTCCAAATTAATACAGTCCAAAATAATATAGTCCAAATTAATTACAATCAATATTATAGTTCAAAAAATTCTCAATCAAACACAGTCCATATGAAACAAACTCCACACCAAAAAAAACCAAATTATGTACAAATCAAATTACATATAGTCCTAATTTGTTACGGTCCATATAAATTATAAGATGAATATGTAAATTAAACTTACTGTCTGACACGAAGCTGTCGCAGACTAATGCTCCAAGAATCACTAGTACCTGTATCTTAAATGTTGTGCACTTCCGCAAGTTGTCTACTACATTTAAAATGTTAGCAGTTATTTAGTAATAGTCGAAATATAACAGTTATTTTTATGGATAATGTAGTCTTCTTTGCAACAAACAAATAGAAAACTATAACCAACATGATAGCAAACTTACTAGCAAACTTACTGAGAACTTGAACGAGTTGATAATAACCAAAATGAGAATAAGTTCTAGCTGAGATGCCATTTAAATGAAAAAGGGAAAAGCAGCAGTTGCAAGAGGTGGAAATCACCTTTCAGCTGCTAACGGCCGCCACCAAGAAAACGACAACAGAAGAAGATCCCCCGGTCCCCAGCGATCTCCAACCGCGGTGCGGCTTGCACTGAAGAATAGCACAAGAATAAAAAAGCAACTGAAGGAAGAGAACAGGAAGATGAGAGGAAGAAAGACGACAACTTACCTGTGCAGAAGAAGGGAAGATACTGAAGAAGAACCGGCACGAAGAACCGGCGGCGATGAACAGCGGCGGATGCGGCGGATGCGCACAAAGAACCGACGGCCACCAGAGATGAGAGCGTCACTTCCCGGACAGCTATCTCCAAAAGCACCACGACACAGCTGCTTGCACACGCGTACAGGAGGACGATGAGAGGAAGAATAGCAGAAGAAAAGGAACCAGAGAGACGAACCGGAGAGAAAGGAACAGAAGAGAAAGGAACGGAAGGAACTTTACCTGTGGATGCACACGAAGAAAGGGAGGCGTTGAACAGCGGCGGATGCTTTCCCGGACAGCTATCTCCAAAAGCACCACGACAGGGCTTGCACTGAAGAAGGCGGCTTGCACTGAAGAAGGACGAGTACAGGAGGAAGATGAGAGGAAGAATAGCAGAAGAAAAGGAACCGGAGAGACGAACTGGAGAGAAAGGAAGAGAAGAGAAAGGAAGCCAAGGAACTTTACCTGTGCGGAAGAAGAGAAGACAATGAAGATGGGTGGGTGTCGATGAGATCTATAAAGATCGTCGCATTCAAAACACCCACCAACTTTGCTCCCTGCGGCTGCAATTGCTGCAACTGAAGGGACGTGACGACGCTCGCTTTGAAGGCTCACGAGAAAGCGCCATCTTCCTGGCGTGTTCGCTTAAAAACGCCAACTTTCTGGCGCTTTAGGGCTAAAACGCCATCTTTCTGGCGTGTTCGCTTGAAAACGCCAACTTCCTGGCGCTTTAGGGCTAAAACGCCCAAATCTTGGCGCCTTCTGCTGAAAACGCCCAAATCTTGGCGTTTTTGGGCTAAAACGCCCAAATCTTGGCGCTTTCGGGCTAAAACGCCCAAATCTTGGCGCTTTTGGTCCAAACCGGACTATTCCTGGAAATAAGTTTCTAATGTTGCTATATATGTCAATATTTTTATTAAACCGTGCTATTTTGGTTTTTAATCCTATATATAGTCCCTTCGGGCAGGTTCATTGACGGATGCTGTCCTTTCTCGGGTTTCTTGCACCCCAAGAGATTCCCGGGCAGGCTGGCATTACCTGTGCATGTTTCTATTTCTTCCATCGTTTCCATTATTACCACGTGGACAAACACAGGGCGCGCGTTTCCCGATGCTTTTTTTCCCTTTCTTTTAGCGGCTAATTTGTAGCAAAACGCATACTCATTTATGTCGTGTGGTTGTACATTGGTAGGCTGTGATTATTACATATACTTAATTTTTGTCAGGAATAAGCTTTTTGCCGGTGAGAGCCATAATTACAACGTAAAAATATTTGACTTGTTTTCTAATCTGTTCTCCCACTCTTATTATTACATGCTATTACCATACCGATAAATACGCCGTGACCGATATGCTTGCACAACTACTTATTTGTTTTGTTCTTCTTTTCACGTGCTTTTTATTATTTGCAAAAGGAAGTCTTTTTTTTCTTTCAAATTAGTAAACTTAATTACACACACTTTACTTGACATTAACAATATTTCACATGTAAACCTTTAAAGAAGAATTATCTCGATTATGCTTTTGTAAAATTTTTGTGGGCCGTAAAGTTTCATTTAACAAGAAAAAAATAAAACAATGTTAAGAATGAACCTCATCGACATACTTACAATATCAATAGTAAATTCTATAGTAAAGAATTTTATAAATACAACCAATAAGGATATGGTCATGACCATATGTTGAGCTATATAGACCAATATTTAAATATATGTCTAATCTAATGAGCTATATAGAACTGTATCTATAATATACTATTTAAATTAGTTTATAAAAAAAATTCTTCTGAATATTTTATTTTGTTGTCACTACATGCTTTAGCTTGATTGAAGCTATAATTATGTTGATACAACGTAGTGGATCGATCATTGAAGAATGTCAAGTGTGAATGTGACATTGAGAGAGAATATAGGTAAATGGTGAATTAATTTGCTACAAAGTTTGTTGGGAAATATTTAGTGAGACATAGGTGTTGGAGACGAGAGATAAACAATATTGAAAAATGAGAAAAAAAATCATGAGAACTTCTAAGAAGCGAGAATTAAGGAGAGAATGTAGAGAAATCAAAGTGGTGCGTTGTGATTAAAAATACTCTTATGAAAAAAATTAATAACAACATTCATATAATTAGTTAGACAAACTCGCACATTTTATATTAGTATACATTTAGTATCAATATGAGTAATCAATTTGCAGTCTGAGTTAATATAGAAAAGTAAGATACGTGGTACATAGATTGTGATATTTGAATTAGTTGAAGAAATAAGATTATAGCAAAGAGAATACTTATTTCGTATTTAGAGAGAGGGAGGGGGAGGGGGTTGGGATTGAACATCAAAAGTTGTAAATAATCTTTAAAAAAAATAATTTTCTCTTCGTTGGTTGGTGAGATAATCGAATGGTTTGACTCAATTCTTTAGCCTTTGACGTTCGTTGGTGTTAGAAAATCATTAAGTATGAGAAAAAATGAGTAAAAATAAAAACATATGAAACTGGCACTATATGATATTAGTAACTCATAGTTTTATTGATACTTGTTTGTATGTAAGCGATTATAAATTCTTTGTCAGTTTTAGTATAATTTTTTAATGTATTCATATATGTTCAGTTTGAGGAACAACCATCGTAACATATAATATACGGATATAATATTTGATCCATTCGAATTTACCAAATTAGTGATATACTACATGTATGGTGTATATACAACATTGTTGCCTAGACATGTTTCAGAATAGTTCAAATTTGTCTTCAATTGTGATTTTCATGGGTAAAATACTGTAAGAGTTATTGTTATTATATTGGGAGAGGTAAAAGTACCTAGTATCTTAATAGTAAGAAAAAGTGAATCAATTTAGTGAAATAATTTTGACAATAAATATGTACTAATCAATAATAAATAACTTGACTTTGAAAGTACCTTGGGAACAACACCAACACATGATGCGACTCAAATATGTAGTAAAGTCACATCACGAAATAAAGTTCAGAATGAATTTTAGATTGCTAATTTTCTATGTTGGAATATATTATAGAATAGTAATTTACCACAAAAGGTAATAACATTTATATTTACATTTTATAATTGACTATATCAAGAAAAAATGAACCAATTACGCTATATGCTAATTAATTTATTACATTAAAACTTATTGTTTATGCGAGACAAATCGTGATCTTTATCTTTGAAACTTAAACAAATAAATATCATAAAATATTATCATATTATAAGATATGAAATTAAGAAATTCTATTTTTCTCTTTTGATTTTTAGCATACAACTTGCATGTGTTGTGTCATCATCGGCCAGCATGAAGTTGAGCATCATTGTGGCTGACAAGTCGCAGAGTAGTTAGTACATCAATTATAACTTGGTTGATATCATTTGAATAACCAAAATTAATATTAATACACTTACCATCATAGAAATAAATATAATGTTGACTGCTAAGCAGACAAAGTTTGTAGGAATCAAAATCGAAAAACTATAAAATAAAGGAGTGATTGAGATTTTGAAACATGTTTCTTAATAATGGGAGGTAAAATTTATGGAAACGTCAGTTATGTCAAGGGGAGAGAGGATAATGGTCAGTAGTAGGGGGAGTGTCTATGGGGATGTCAGTTATATGGAGAAGAGAGAGAATAACAACAAGTCAAAAAGGGATAGAATGTAAAAGATTGATTAACTATTTTAGGAGAAACATTCTCTGTGGAGTCGAAAATATTTGTTTTGAATGCACAAAAGAGTGGGAAATGGAAATAGTAATTTTGAATGGAGAAAAGAGTGGGAAGTGGAAACAACCAAGATCATGGATAAGAAGTGGAGAGGTTTGTGATAACTAATTTTATCATGAAAGAGAAAATATTAAAATAAAGTAAATATAAAAAAAGTTGAGAAAAATTGTGAGAAGAGAGAGAGAGTCAAGAAGAATGCAGTATGAACTCGTTCTTTTTATAATAACTAGTGAGCGCACGCGTGCACATGTACGTGATATATAAAATTTGTTGGAAATGTGCGGGGAGAGGACTCGTCCGTGAAAGGGTCCCTACGGTAAAATATATTTGTGTTGGTTGTTTGAAAGGAGAGAATCAAAGAACCATTTCTATGGGACGGAGAGAGAAATATAGAATTAAAGATAATAAAAGTTAATAGAAGAGTGTGAGAATAAATATTTGTAGGAGTAAAATTCCTTGAAAAAAGGAGAGAAGAGAGTGAATCAAGGAGAGAACATCAAACTCACTCTTTTTATAGTAGTATAGATATAGATGTTGCAGGACATCTCACAATCTACCAGTCTTTTGACCGGGTGTAACTAGGATATACTGAACTTTTTCAAGTTCAGATTTTGTGCCAACATTTACTTTGTCTGCTAACTCAGCTAGTAATAAATTTTGTCACCGGTTATAACACAGGCCTTGGGTTTGGCTCGTTGGATATACTTGGGGTAAAAGAAAGCACCGAATAAGTCCTACTTCATAGGTGTAAGAAGGACCCTCTACAGCAAAACCGCCCAATAGTGGCATTTATTCTAGTGGCTTTTATAAAAAAAGCCATTATCTTTCTAATATACAAGCATTTTTTATTAAAATTCCTCTAAACCACCTATTATAGAGTTTCTAAAAAGGACATAATATTAAAGGCATTTTTATTTTTAATTAGTGGCAATTTGAAATTGCCATACCAAATTAGAAAACTAATTGGTAACACAATTTTTACTTCCCGCTCCAAGTTTTCAACTTCGCGCTCCAAAAAATCGTGATAATCCGATCTAGCGCGCTCTGCTCTTTCTTGATTGATACAACTCTCCGCTCCTCAAACCAGCGCATGGAGCGTCGGCCTTGGCGATCGTTGCCCTAGCAAGGAACTTGCCTGTAATACTTGGCGATCGCGTGGAGCACTCTGCTCTTTCTCGACTGGTGGCAGCTTGCTCTGTGCCATTTGCGAGTGGAGGAGTGAAACTTGTCGGTCGTGCACGGTCTTTGTCGTCAACCGGGAACCTTCATTCGCCACCTATTTGGACCAAGCCAACCTAAAGCACCGCCACAGACTGACTCTGCCCCTCAGGCACCGGCGAGCTCGAGTGAGGGACTCCAATCATCCAATTCCTCTAAGCTTTGCAACTTTCTGAAGATGTATGTTGTCATCACGATATTTCCTTGCTTCATCCATTGATGGGGATATGTCCCCAATTATGTAGCGTCTATCTTTTAACCTCCCTCTTGTCACCAAGATTTCGGTGTCCACTCACCAGAGAAAATATGATATTTTTATAGCCACCTTAAAGTACAAATCAGTGTGGTTAATCTATTCAGGTTGCTCCTCCTTTGTTCTTGATATTTCTCATGACAATGACACCAAACCAATAGGCTGAGTGAACATTAAAGGATCTCAAGCGGTTTAGCCACCACATCTACATATTGTTTGTAATCGTGAGTTGGAAAGGAACCATGCTAATTGATTCAGCGTATTCCTTAGGTAGGAGTTGCAAGAATACATCCAGGTCCCATCTTATGTTGTTCTCAAGGATTATCTCACACATATTATTCATATGAGTGGTGGTTCAGATAATCTAATACTTGGTTTTGATGTCCTCTAAGATTTACTGATTGGGCACAAAATATTTTCCTAAGGCAAATTATACAGGATTTCAATAGAGGTTTTAACTTAATATTTACTTATATTTTCCCACGCTTAGCTTTAGTTGTATTTTTTTATATGGATTGTATTGATATGATTTTTTCCATGAATATGAACCACCACTTTGTTTCATGCCACATTTTCCTCAATTTGGGTCATATTATTCAGGACAGACCACATTTTGTATGCTTAGTTCATTTTTAGCTAAGTTGTTTGCCAAATTCTGGCCATTAGTAGGATTTAGACCTACCTTTAATAGGGTTTGGTTTCCATTTGAGCCAATGTAGTTGAACATGGCTCTTTTTCATGTGTAAAACAAGTTACATGACATACTTTGCTGTCATTGATACGTTCTTTAAGAAGATGCTACCAGAAGGAGAACAGTTACCTAATTCATTTTATGAGCTAAAAAAGACGATTACGGGGTTGGGCTTAGATTATGTGAAGATTCATGTTTGTCCAAATGGTTGCATGTTATTTTGGAAGGATTCTGCTGATAAAGACGTCTGTGATACATGTGGAGATAATTACTATGCACAATACTGCAATGTTTTCCACAGAGGAAGTCTATAACTAACAAGACAAGCAGAAAATTTCAAAAGGTTAGCCACACAACATGAACCAAGTCGTTTGCATGTCTGAAATATGATGTAAGTTAGAAATTTTTGTGACCCATTTAGATAATTTGATGGCATCCGTTAATTTGATGTTTACAATAACCTTATTTGAATGATAAAGATGGATAAGGAAATAGGCAGAGAAGTGGATCCCATAATGTTTTTGAGGAAACTCATCGTAAAAAAGATGGGAGCATAGTTGATGTTGGATCCGCCAAAATTTTGGTACAACACATAATATCCTATAGTATTATGTTACATTTACTAATTTCATAGAGGTATATATTTGGTATAAATAGCATCTCGTATGATTTGTTGTATATAGGAAAAATTTTCTGAGGTAGGAGAAGAGCTGTGAAGAAAACAACCTGATGTTACTTCAGATGAAATTTATAGGCATGTTATGGGAGAAGAGAGACCAGGATATGTTCGTGGTTATGGACTTGGACCATCACCTTCTGATATCTGGGGCAAGAACCGTAAATCCCGAGAAGCTGAAGAAGCACAAAGGAAGCATTTCCAGGATAAACTTGAAGAACAACGGTTGGAATTTGATGCAAAACTTCAAGAACAAAAGGATCAATTCAACCAAAAATTAGAAGAGTTACTTGCCTTAACTAGAGCAGGAAATAGTCAAGCACAACATGTTGGCACTGGTCAAGTATGAATACATTTTATACAAGATGTGTGGTATCAATTATTTTTCATGTTGACTTTTATGGACTTATGACAAAAATAAAATAATTGTGCAGACAAACTTATCAATGCAAACTCCACTCCATATAAGATATTCATCATTTAAGAAGGGACAAGTATGTTTGTATTACTGTGAATTGCACTTCATTTTACGTTTATATAAATTTGTTATGTAAACTGTATTTTTTTGTAGGATGTGTATTTGCTGAGTTTTACAGATCCAGATGCTAGAATTGCATTTGGTCGAGTCTTTGAGGTTGACCCCATGAAAAGGGTGGGAGGTGCAATTTTAGGCTCATCATTTGTTGCTATTTTTGTAGAGTTTGCTTTGTTGGGAAAAGATCCTCTAGTTAGACCTTATGATCAATACCAATCTATTTATGATGCTGTTGGCAACGTCATAGCATGGACGAAAACACATACATTCCCAAAGTGAGCATAAAGTATTTCTTATGCTGTTACATCATTGAAAACAAAAGTAGTATCTAAAGTCGTTTCCATTTATTGCAGGACATGGAGTTTAAATTTAATTGCATTCTTGGATACTATCTAAAGAGAGGAGAGATAGAGTTGTTTTTATGTAATCCACTTTGTTATTTGTACATGCCGATCCAAAGTAATGGTGTTTCATGTCCATTGTCGTAGACAATGTTGCCAAATAACAATCCTATTTTGTTTTGTCCTACTTTTAATTTTGTTATGGAGAATCTTAGTATTATGGATGATGCACGCATTATGATTGGTTTGTGGTTTTTAGCGATGAGTAGTGTTTTAGCTTCTTGTTTGTGGGTACAGATGAAAAAATTAGTTGAAAATGAGTTACAGTTATTTGATGGGTGATGTGGACTGAATAATTCTTTTTTAATGTAAAAACTATTGCAGTAAAAGGGTAATTGTCCCTTTTTATGGCAGACACACATCGTATACCATGATTTTCTGTTTCCCAACCTATGCAGGTTTGATTCTGTTTGATAATATCTTGGAATGCAATTGCTTATATAAGCAGGAATGCATATTGTGGGTGCTTCATATTTGTGGGCTTCATATCCAACTTGCATCATGTCAGATCATGATGTGTGTTACTTCTACGAGTGATGTTCTGTTTTCTCACTATGTTGTTTTTGAATGTCTTGTTTTTGGTACTAAGTATAATATAGTCTGGTGTTTTTGCATTTTGCAGAGGCACACTAAGTCATTGTCAACATTTCAGAGGTCTGCTCTGGTTGAGAAGTTTAGGCAGAAGCCTCAAGAAAGAATGGGTGTTCTTAGTAATGTGGGTTCCTCCTTGTTCCCTTAATTGTTAAAACAACATTTGTATATTTGTCTTTTTTCCTTTACCCCCTCCATCTAAAATAATACCCTTTCTGTAACATGTGGTTGTGATGCAAGCCCTAAAAGCCAATAACTATGGTAATGATCCTCTGCTAACTACAACTTTGTACTTGGAGATTAATTAAAGGCCAATCTCGAGAGCTGACAACCTCTGTATTGATGGCTTGTCCGACTGCCCAGGGCTCCCATGGGACACATCCATTCCCAGTATAATAGTTGGCACTTGGGAGATCTTTGGCAAGGATGGAGGATGCTCATGGCTGTGGTGAACTTCTCTACGCAATGTGACACCCGTAGGCATATTCATGATCTCATTTGCTGTGGAAATATAAAGGGCGTTGTAAGTAAAATCTTTTAATGTATTTCGTTTAAATTAGTTAAACGAAATACATAAAAAAATTTACTGACAACGCACTTCATGTTTCCACAACGAATGAGATCCTGAATAAGCATGCAGAGAAGTTCACCACAGCTGAGCATCCTCCATCCATGCCAAAGATCTCCTAAGAGCCAACTATTATACTAGGAATGGATGTGTCCCATGGGAGCCCTGGGCAGTCGGACAAGCCATCAATAGCTGCTGTAAGTTTTGAATTTTGACTCCTTAGCATATGTATGGGTTTTTCGTCCCATTATTTTTG
The DNA here is from genome assembly GCA_963693085.1 of Alisma plantago-aquatica. Taxonomy (NCBI): domain Eukaryota; kingdom Viridiplantae; phylum Streptophyta; class Magnoliopsida; order Alismatales; family Alismataceae; genus Alisma; species Alisma plantago-aquatica. The sequence goes on along the minus strand of OY856412.1, from coordinate 1,325,759,343 downwards.
TTGGTCTCAAATCTATATGTCGTTGTGTTCATTTTTCTTATCTGGGGTGTTCTATGTTGCTCTGCTTGTGTCTTAGGTGTGGTTGTACAAGGTGTGGAGAGTGGTTGTACAAATGAATAAAAACTATAGTTCACCAGTTATTGGACTGTGGTTGTATAAGGTGTGGTTGTACAAATGCAGAGGATTGAAATATGGATATGGATCAAATGAAGCACAAACTTCCAGTGCTCATTTTACTGTATACATGCCATATATTCTACCTTGAAGAAAATAATGAAGGTGAATGAGATTATCCATCAAGATAATTTTTTTTTCTCCTACCATGCTTGCAAAGGTGAAATTCTTGGAACATGTACATCATTCAATGGAATTCGATCAGGTATGTTCTTCCATTCTTTCTCAACACCTTAAAGTCCTACATAACACGATTTACTAGTTACTTACATCTTGGAAGACATATCAAACAACATAGGCACATGCCCCATATTTATTGCCTAATTCACTGATGTCAGTACATATTTTACAAACTAATTGTTGTATATTGCAGGAACTACAATAATATACTTAGACATTTCAGTTAAGGTGTCTATTTCACACATGTTTTTCTTTAAACTTCCAGGAGGCTACATCTATTTATCCTACCCTCTAGTTTAAGGTTTTTAAACCTATTTTCTTATTGTGAGTAGAGTCTACTCAGAGTTTTGATGGTGTTTCTAAATGTGGTAGTTCCTCACCTCATATCTTCCATGACCCAATTGCAAAACTGATGGGCAATTCGACAATTGGACTCCTGAGAACCACTAGGATTGGGAAAAATAATATAGAAAAATGATGTGATTGGCTGTCAAATTCCTTGCACCTTCATATATAGGTTGTTGTTTTAATTCCTATTCTAATCTAATTGTTTGATTGCTAATGTAGTGTATATAAATCTGAATGGTGTGCTTATTATCGAACTTGTTATATTGTTCACTTATACATTGGATAATGAACCAATGATAAAAGAATTATGTTCTACAAGCTAGGAACATGCCAACCAACCCTCCATTCTACACATCTGAGTTGTATAGATAGGTAAATCTCTGTTCTGCTATGTCTAGCTTTGATGGTTCATATACTAGAGCTGGAATGTAACATGAACATTGCTTTGATAGAGATGGAATGTAAATTTCTTTATAATTTGATGAACTGATGTACTGTCATGCTAACTGTAATCATGTACTAGTGAGATTTTTTGATGAACACCGCACTTCTATTGCTGCAACTTGTAAGAGGAATTAACAATTCCTGAAAGTTTTTTTTTTTGGTAATGGTTTTTTCTAATTTTAGAGCTAAAACTTGAGAAGAGCATTAAATTGCATTAGGTCCTTGGAGGAAGCTATCAAAGGAAAATGAAATTGCAAAGCAAGAAAGAAAGGTTTGCTTGGCCATTTATCAGTTAGTCTGTTGGTGGATTCGACATGGATGTTGCAGCTGCTCTGTATTAGGCCACTTGGTGGATTCAACATGGATGTTGAGTACTGCTGCATATGTATTGACTATGGATATGTTTGGACCTATTTTTGATAATGCAGGTGGCATTGTTGAGATGAGTCAGCAGGTAAATTATTTGCTCTTATTATTTGCTGCTTTACACTATTGTTGATAATGCAGCAATCACACAGTTGTTTACCCGGAGTTGGATGAAATAATAGAGTTTGTAAATGTCCTGGTGGATGCAGAGAAAGATGACCTGCACATAAACAAGGATTCAGTCCAAATATCTGCAGTAAAGGAAACCAAGGAGCCAATATGGATGTCACTCCAGAGAGATCAGTAAGTAGGAGAATTAAAGGAAGTGGCACAAAGATGAAGAGGCGAGGGTCTGCGAGAAAGATTGACACTAACAAAAGAAGTCCAAGACTAGAGGATTTTCAGAATCTAGCAGCGACATCTGAAGTAGATCAAAGTTTAATCACACCAAAGTCGATCTGTACAACCTGAGGAATGAATACAGACTTAATCAAGAGAATCATGGTGCAACTCCTACAGTTTCTGGTTCATAAGCGGCTATACAGATCATTAATTCAGTTAATTCAGGCATTCACGCCTCCCTACTATTGTTCTTTTAAGTCAGTGAAGACTATATTGGCATGTGAAGCCATCCAAGTTCAATGGAGCTTGGTTAATCATCATCCTAAAATCCACTTTGTCTTTTAGATTCCTGAAAGGCTGATAGCCCTAAGGGTTATCCTTATTTTAGAGGATAATACTTGTAATGGTACTGATAATACCATATTTTATCATGTTCGTATTAGCTTGTTATTTGTAAGCTCTCGTTGATGGAATAAACAAGTCCTTATTATTTGCTGCTTTACACTAAACAAGCACCTTCAACATGGTTTTTTTTATTTAACCATCTAGAACAAGGATACATGTATTTTTTATTTAACTTTTTGCTTTGGACTTAGGTTGAGGCTTTGGACTTAGCTATCACCTTGCTTCTATGATTCCTGAACACAGCAGCCAACTACACCTTGCTACATGTATTTTCAGAGGCCACTTTCAAGCCTTTCAATTGCCGCACCCACCCTGCTTCCTACATATATCACTCACCAGAATCAGACGCCAACAGAACTACACTCCACTCAGCTGCCTTCTCAACAAGTTTCAGATGGGCCCATCCGTGTGGAGAGCAAAAGGCAGCTCCAAGTGCAGAACCAAGGAGCATATTCCGCACTCGCCATCTCAAGGAACCAGGCAATATGAGACCAGATACAACAGCAGTTGCTGAGCCAGCTCCATCAATGTTGAAGACATCATGTATGTCACGTTGTTCAGCAAGAAGATTTTACAAACCATAAAATGCAGCAGTAAACATTGGTGTTGTATTCAATATAAGGGGCAAGGTAAAATGTCCTTCCCATGTAATTCAATATAAGGGGCAAGGTAAAATGTCCTCGCCATGTAATTCTCAATTGATTATAAATAAAAATTATTCAAACTTTCAGAAAAGTGAGTTCATCTACAATTGACATTCATTTAGAAATAATGATAATGAATTGAAAACTGAATGACTAAAAGCCATGAAAATGTAGTAATACAGAACTAGTAGTCATTAGTGGTTTTTTTTATATGCCATTAAACTCAATAAGAATATTTTCATACACCAACATAATACAAAATAGTGACATTTGTATAAAAGCCAATCGATGGATAGTGACTTTTTTATAAATTCCAAATGATGGTTTAGTGGCCTTTATGTGGCATTTATTCGAAGCCACTAAAGACAAACCTTTAGTGGCTTTTACAACTTAAGCCACTATCTTCCTAGTGGTATTGGCGCTAGAGGCATTTTTTTAAATGTCAACAAATGCCGCTAAACCTGTTTACTGGCTTTTATTTTTTTTAATGGCATTTTTGAAAGGCCGCTAATGAATATGTTTTTTGTAGTGACCGGCTCGCCTTTCCTTAGAAAACTATATAAATATCAAAAGGAAAAACTTTGGCTACCAAAAGTCGTCAAATATATGGATATGTGTTTCACATATCTTGTTTTTATTATCCGCACTACGCTAAAATTGCTTTTTCTTTTTTAAATCTCGCCTACTGTCACTACTTACTATCGTCAAGATTTTCTTAGATATATTTGGTAGTTTTGTGATCAATATTTTTTTCTTAAAAACATACAGTGAAAGAGAAGGTAGTTTAGATATTGAAAAGTGTTGCAATATATAACATATCGCAAAGGGTAGGATCATAGGCATGTTCAGTTCTATGATCGATAGTATGCTAATAATTTTCATAGAGGGAAAGGGAAAGACCGTCAAGATCTTGAAGCGCGTTGCAATACAACCAAGGCCACAACTGATTCGATTTCAACAAATCATGTAATTGAAAATATACTCTAGCACATGAGGTTTTGTGACATATATGTATCAATGACCAGATTAAGAACAAAAGTAAGCTAATTTCTAAAATAAGGGCCACGCAATGAGTGGGACCTGAAGTATCTCTCACTAATTTGGTCAGAGACATAATTACAACGTAAAAATATTTGACTTGTTTTCTAATCTGTTCTCCCACTCTCATTGCATGCTTCTTTGGTTTGGCTGTAGCCCGTATTGGTGTTACGAGCCAACGCACCCTATTACCATACCGATAAATACGCCGTGACCTATATGCTTCCACAAGAGTAGCAGTCATTCTAACCGGAGTTTCGTACATCAAATGAACAGTGTATGGCACTGTTTCAGACGAGTAGCAATCATTCTATCTACTCTTGGCCGGTTCAATTCGATCGACACGTGTCCGAGCGTTTGTGGACTTGCCTCGTCAACGGTAGCGCGGACGCTCACGGGCTAATCGTCATAAACCAGATCTGGACGCTCACGGGCTAATTGTCAGCTGGCTCCGTTGACTGCTGAGGGTATCACCCCAAGCGAGATCAGTTCTCACAGCCATTCCACCAGTGTAAGTCTTTCAGCGTTCTGCAGCTTCTGTCAATTACCTATGGAGGCGTTACTGGGAGCAGCTGTATCGACCCTCGTCGGTGCTGTTTTGAACAAGGCCGGCCCGTCTCTGCTGGAGTTCTTAAGAGCGTCGTCTGAGCTAAATAGCAGCGTTGAGAAACTGGTAGAGACACTGAGTAGCATCGGATCCGTCCTGGAAGAGGCGGATCAGAAACCTAAATGGCTGAACGGCCTAAAGGATGCTGTGTACGAGGCAGAGGGCGTCTTGGATGAAATGGAGTACGAACGGCTCAAGCGACAGGTCAGATTCGTTAAAACACCTCTACCTTTTACTCAGATTTCCTTCCTGCATAGAGTCCGAGAAATCCAAGAGAAGCTAGATAATTGTCTGGAAACAGCAAACCGAATCGGAATGCTCTCCAAGAACTTGAAGAAGAGCAAAAGCGCTCGAGTTGTGGAATGTTCAAATTCCAGAGAGACGAGCTCTCTCCCAGACAGTCGCAGTGGCCTGATCGGTAGAGTGGGAGAAAAAGAATTCATAATTAACTGGCTACTAAATGCCCACGCGGATTCAGAAGCTTCTAGCGCAAATGTCCATCAAGACACCCCTGTTCTTCCCATCTGGGGCATGGGCGGGATAGGGAAAACCACTATTGCACAATCCGTTTATAATGATGATCGAGTCAAGACTCATTTTGAATCATTGAGAGCATGGGTCTATGTTTCTGAAAAGTTTGACGTGAACAAAATCATAAAAGATATTATAGAAACACTGCGTCTCTCGAATGCAAATGGAGACGGGGATTCATTTCAGTCAACCACTACCCTTGAAGTCCTTCAACAGAAACTTGGTAATATTCTTCAAGGGAAAATGTTTTTCATCGTTCTAGATGATGTATGGAATGAGGAACCAGAGATGTGGATCAAACTCTGTAAATTTTTCAATTATGGAAAACCAGGCAGCAAGATATTGGTGACATGTCGAAGTGAAAAAACAGCAAGCCTCGTGGCCACAAACAGGAAAGAGAAACGATATATAGATAGTCTTGGGACAAGTGATTTCTGGGAGCTATTCAAAATACATGCATTTGGGGATCACTCCTCCGGAAGCCAATCCTCACCGGAGCTAGAAACAATCGGCCGAAAGATTGCTGACAAGTTGAGAGGCTCTCCGTTAGCTGCAAAGACCTTAGGCCGGATTTTGAAAGAAAATTTAAGCACTGCACACTGGACGAGCGTGGCGGGGAGTGAATTGTGGGGTCTAAAACAAGATCAAAGTGGAATCATGCCAGCGTTGTTATTAAGCTACAAATATTTACCAGAACATTTGAAGCCATGCTTTACGTATTTCGCATCGTTACCCAAAGGCAGCCAGATCAGAGCCAAGGAATTGATTCGAAGATATATTGCAATTGAATTTGTTCAAAAAAGTTTTCGTCAAACTGATCACTTTTCTGTAGGCTTGGAGTACGTGAATGAGTTGTTAAATCGGTCTTTGTTCCAACAAGCGGATGATAAATTCGGGTACGACAGTATGATTGGAATTCACGATCTCCTCCATGATTTAGCGCGAATGGTTACCAAAGATGATATATTTGTAATCACGGACGAAAACTTTACAGCGATTACCAGAGGAGTTAGGCACTTGTCAATTTACCCTACAAGTTCTCCAATCGACTGGATGAAGATTCTTTCGCAAGTAGACATCAAAGCTTTGCACAGTATAACGATAGTCGGAGATAGTGAGTGCTTTCCTATATACCTAGATGAAAAAGATTTCTATGAACTAGTTAATACATTTCTAGGGAAAGCGATTAATCTAAAAATGGTACGCCTGGACACTTTATTAATCACAACAATCCCCGACTCCATAAAGAATTTGAAGCGCCTCCGATATCTCAGCTTAAATGGAACTATGGTAACAAGATTGCCTAAAGCATTGGGACGTCTGTACCATCTGCAATCTTTGGATATTAAAGATTGTGATAAGCTACAAATATTACCGGAAGAGATGGAAAACCTCTGTAGCTTAATTGATTTTGAGGGGAGACACGATTTGTTACCTGTAAAGTGCTTTCGACAGCTTCAGCATGTAGATAAATTAACTTTTAATGTTTCATCTGGAGAGGGGGCGAAGGTGAGAGATCTAGGTGGGTTACGTGGGATTCGTTGGCTTAAAATTGAAGGACTTGAGAATATTATTTGCAAAGAAGAAGCCATGGAAGCGAAATTGGAACACAAGACCTATCTCGACACATTAAAATGTCTTTGGTCACCGGATGAATCGTTACGAAATGATAGAAGGAATCCTGAAGAAACTTTAGAAGGCTTGCAACCTAGCTCTCGGTTAAGATCTTTAAAAATTATCAACTATGGAGGTGATGCGTGTCCCAGATGGATAGGAGGTCGTCACCTGCAGAATCTTCGTCGCATAAACTTTACCAGCTGCACAAGGTTGAAAGAAGTACCCGCATTAGGGGAATTTCAAGAAAGCATCGAAGTTATTAAATTAATAGATTGTGTCCAGCTCCAGGGAACACCTCTGTTGGGAAACCCCAACTTTTTTCCGATATGCCTAAAGGTTCTAAAGATAAAGAACTGCGGCGAATTTGGAAATTCATTACAATGGACACATTTGGCCCATCTCACTCTTCTTCAAATATTGTATCTGGAGGATTGCGAAAATATTGAATGTTTACCAACAGGGACACTTCACTCGCTAAAATTTCTCTTGGTATTTGAATGCAAGAAGTTGACTACCAAGGAGGGGACGGAAGGCCTCCAGGGCCTCACTTCCCTTGAGGAATTGTGTATAAGCGAATGCCCAAAACTCATGGACGATTTGGTGAAGACACGCCTCGCACTTCCATCCTCATTAAAGAGTCTTTATATTTTGAAGTTTCCTGAATATTCGTTGTTCCACGTTTCTGTATGGGAATTGGGTTTATATGACAATGAGAATCTGACGTCACTGCCGATTGAGGTCTTCTCTTCCGTGAACGTGTTGCGTATCGTGAATTGTCCAAAGCTCGGCCCACCAAAGATATCAAATGAAGAGCTACAATTGTTGAGAGAGTCCAACTTGACTTACTTTCGCATTGCAAATGCTAACACGGGTAGTGTGAAAGAGTGGCTTCTATTCCTCAGGTCATGCAAACTGCGTGTGTTGGGTATCGGCTCAATTTCCGATCTCCGCTCTTTCAGCGATGATAATATGGATGACCTGCTAGCCGGTCTACGCTCACTCTCAGATTTATATCTAAAAGATTTAGAGCACATCCGTTCATTACCAAGTAATCTACGTGAGCATCCTTCGCTTAGAGTTCTGGTAATAGAAAATTGTCCGAATATTAAATCTCTATCAGCAAGCATGTTCGCCCCTTCTACGCAGTTAACGCTCGTCGACTGCCCCGAGCTGCTAAAACAGTTGCCTAAGAAACAGTTTGTTGAAACAACACCCTCCTGGTACCTAGTGAAGCATGCCACGTGAAACAACAAAGTAGGAGGGCATAGCGCCGACATTAAAGTGCCCACGACAACAACAGAGTACGGGTATGCACTCTGTAAATCTGTCTCTGATCCGTTTCTCGCGTGCTACTGTGATGCTGTGTTGGCCTTTACTTTTGTCCACAAATATCAACCGCAAGGCAGCTAGTGCTTTGTTCCTGGTGGTTGGAAGAAAATAAAAAGAGTACGGGTATGCAGTGTTTATTTCTGATTTTCTCCTATGTGATAATAAATATGTACTCTCGCGTGCTACTGTGATGCGGATATCAACTGCAAAGACAGACGACAATTAGCAGCTGGCTGCCAGGGACGCAAGGCAGCGTGAAGAGGTTATCGTTCTTTGTTCACGGTGGTTGGAAGAAAAGCGAAAGAGGATGCCGCCACATACATCACTATTTTCTTTCGCTTGTCTACCATTGTGTACTTGGTGAAAGATGACGTCTTTTCCAAAGTTTGAGTGCCATGAAAGTATACAAGTCTGATAATTTATATATTTATTGTTGTTGTATTTTAATATATTTAGACACTAAACTCGGAAAAAAATTGTATCTTTATTTGTAATAGGTGATATATCCGTTGGTTGCTCCTATGGTTTCCCCTTAATGGTTCCATCCCATGTAGGTTTTTTGGACTAAGCTCATTGAGAGCAATTGGTTATTGCTGCGTGTATTTATACTCTATAAGAATAGTGATCTCCGTTGTGTGTCATTTATACCAGCTTGGCTGTTTACTTTTTTTTCTCGCTTTTATGTTCAATTGTTTGACCTGCTATCTTTATATTTTATTGTAAATTATTGTTTAGTGCTATAAAAGTATATTTTATTGAGTTTGTTTGTCCATCTATGTGTTTCAACATCTTAAATGTTTGTCCGTTTGATGGAGTTTTTTTGATAGAATATGTTGTTGTCAATCATAGCAGCATGGGTGACTATTTGTTGCCTTTTTTTCAAATTGCTTTTGAGTTGCTTCTCTTCCGCCGCATCAAATAATAATAATGGAGCTATTTTCGGAGCATTACCTTTTGGTTTGTTTGCTTGCCCGAGTTTTTTTAGATAAGCTTGAAAAAATTATTTAGCTTTGTTTACATGAAACATCACGACAATGTGTTTTTTGCTATCTTTCTACGAGCTGATCAACACAACTATGTGCTTATATGTTTTTTTTGGTTAAGAATATATAATTATCATGCTCATTTCAATAGAAGTCTTAAGTGAGATGTTCTTTTCTAGTAGGTTGTATGTAAATTATTATAAGTAGTAATCATTATTGTCAAGAGGCACATGCACAAGAAAGAGAGTACATGTAATTTGGTAATCATACACTACATGTTAGAGGGATTTAGTGACACATAATCGAGTTAATCTCTTCAAATAGGTTGTATATATATTATAGCCCGCACCACATATAATATTAGTCGTCACTAGGCGCATGCCCAAGATGAAGATCATGTTTGCTTCTGTATATGCACTTGTTGTTAGGATAAGTTTGAAGAGTGACTTACATGGTTTGCATGTCTGAGTTTTTCAGATAAGTTTGAAAAAAAAATTATGAGTGCATGCTTCAACAACACATCTATGCGCTTTTGCATCATGTCTATAAGTTGTGTGCTTACTTGTCAGAAGAGAAGTAAGTTTGATAATCATACTGTTCAAATCAGAAGGAACCAACAAACATCTAATGGAGCTATTTTTTAAGAGAGTTGTATGTAAATTATTTTGAGTACTATTGTATTTTTTAATCTATTGGTCCTTGCCTATAAAAGCATCAGATACTTACATATTTATATGTCATATATTACATTAATTCATTTGTATAACACATGCTTAGAATGTGTCTTTCACTGATTGGGATATAAATCTCTATCCTTTTGTCCACAAATATGAGCTGCCAAGAGAGACAAATTAGCAACCTCTAGGGACACAAGGCATCAAGAAGACACTATCATTCTTTGTTCATGGTGGTTGGAAGAAAAGCAAAGAAGGACAAAAAAGAAGGAAAGGGAAGAAGAAAGATAGTGAGGCACGATGTTCACATATAGTGGTGTTCGTTTTCATGTTGTCCACCAATGTGCTCTTCGTGAATGATGTCCCCTCTCAGAAGGTTTCATTGCAGTGAAGGTGTAGGGATCTCTCTCTACGAGGATAACTTTTTTCTTCTTTTGGTTGTATTTCAACAAATTTAGGATCAAGACTCGAAAAAAAAATTATTGTATGTTTTCCTATAGTAGATTTAACAATCGGTTGGTACTATCATTTTTTTGTGACGACCCTGCCCCTACGAAGTAGGTAATTTAGGGTTATAAGACCCTAAGCTTAAAGTTCATTGTTTAACACAAATTTCGTAATCTAGATGTGATGTTATCTTTCATCCTTCTCTTGGATTTCAGGGTGAAATCATTAAAGGGGGGTGATTTATGAAACTCTAAATCCATACTAACCTTTAATCCCAATATTTCTATTATATAGTGTTCTTTTGTCAAATTAGTGTAAAATCATTTTTATCTTATATACTGATATGTTAACATGTCATATACCAATTTTGATTGACTAAATAGGATTTAGGTAGAGAAAATCCTAAATAGATTGAAATTAAGGGTTTTGCCTTGAACTTGCCCATAAATAGGTTAAAATGATATAATAATGGTAAATAAATTTTATAAATTAATTTTCACGAATTATTAGTGATAATAGGTTTTTTATGGATTCTAAAATGAAATTGCAATCTACAAAAAGTTTTTAGATAATGAGTTGGGGGTCAAATGCTCAAGATATGCAAAATTATAGTTCTGAAACATAAAATTTGAAGAAAAACTTCATTTATAGACCTTCTTGCAAAATACTCAAGCACCTCAAATGACCTTACCAGATAATCCTACCTAAAGCTCCTTAAACTCCACCTTTATTCTCTATAATTTTGTGTTTAAGTGTAGATAGGTGATTTCAAGGTAATTTGGGTGGATGTTGACCTAGGGTTGATCTAGCTCAAGTTCATCACCAAATTTAAGTTGAATCTATTAAGTTTTTTGCTTCTCTTCTTCTTTCTTTGAACTTTAGTTAGTTCTATTGGCGTATCCCAAATGTTTCTGAAAATGGATCAAAAAAATCCTAATCTATCCATCTTCTCTCTCTTTTCTCATGCTATCACCTAGGAAGGATCCCAAACTAGGATTTTTTTGGTCATTTTAACTTTAAAGAACATTGTTGGTACTTTTTATAGAATTATGGAATCTACCTTATTGGAATAGGGAGGACACTTTCAACTACTTTTTACAGTAAGCGTGAGTGGATTTACACCAATTTATATATTTAAGTAGCCAATAAACTCAATTTGAGCTTTATGATGCCAATTTCGCCAAATTTTAGAGAAATACTTATTTTATAGAATTATACTGATATTAAACTTGTTTGAACACTATTTTTGTGTCATGGGATCATTTTTTTTAAATCTCATGCTTTCATCAGTTTTTGCCCTAATTATACAAGTTTTGGCCATTTAGGGTGAAAATGGCTCAAAACTTGATATTTTGAGATGAAATTTGGTATAGTAGTCTAGAATGAATTATATGATAGGAAATTATTGTGGTTTATTAAAATTTATATCTATAAATATTAAATTCATTCCTTTTTTTTTGAAATCAATTGTTTTAGGATGTTTTCACCAAAATTTTGATGGAATGAAGTCAAAGTAAATGGAATTTATCCTTTAGCCATGATTTTTGTAGATTCAATACAAACATGAAGTATATGATAATATCTTCTTCTAGTTTATCTATTTTTATCTCAGTGATCCTCCATTCAGATTTGAAGGCATATATTGTGGCATACAACTCATAAAAACATAATTAACTAAAGCGGAAGCGTTCACTAAGCAGTGGATTACCAATAATCACTAAAAATTAAAACCTTTTTATCAAGAGATCCAACAAAGGAAAACTTTCTCACATAGAACGAAAGTAACATATTTACATTCTTGTTTAAAGATATGTATTATGTATCATATCCTTCAGAGAATTACAAGCATCAGTTGTCCTGTTAAACTAAACACAGGCAGTATGGAAATCTCGAGGCACTGAGCCAATGTCTCGAAAGCACTAAAAACTACTCCGAGGACCTTAGAGTACAGATACGACACATAGGACTCTATCTACATCTATGCAAAGCATAACAGCCAGTGTCTCCACCTGAGACTTCACTGCTGTCCCTACTACTGCTGTGCTTCCCTTCACCTACTGAAGGATTTCTGCCTCCTCGTCCGCGTCCACCTAAAAATGTGATTCCCATGGGGGTGAGACAATTGTAAATTGCCCCAGCGAGAGATATAACTCTCCGCCAGAAACATTATTATTGCAGCTTAAGAAGATAAATATGAATAGAGGAATCATATTTATTTGACAACAGATATTTTAATGTCTAACAGATTAGAAAATTATTCTTATCAAAAGCATTGCAACTATAACTTGATAGAACAACATGTCACTTATCCTTTAAGGAATATGAACAACATGCATAACATTTATTCACTATAGAATCATTTCCATAACATTAACTCTCTTCAGCCTTGGTTCATATATCTAATGCCTGGCATTGTCATTGGGGATTCATGGCCTGTAGCCATACTCTTTTCACAAAGTGTTGGGAATTTCAGTCCCTTAACTCATCAAGTACATTTCCACTTCTTAACAAATTCATTATCATGATTATAGAATCTGGGTATTTGAACCCTCATCTCATCATAGAACACTTGTTACCATTTATTAGGTAACTTCATACCTTTAGGTCATCTGACCAAGAACATTATAATTTTTGCTACACAAAGTACTGCACATAGATCATAAAGTTCATATCACCTCTCATTACCCCTTATTAGGCAACAAGGCATATTATGTCTTATAAAGATAATAAACAATCTAAGATAATTATCATATCATGTGACACACATAACTCATTAATTATGGGTTACCTCTCACTAAGCAACAAGGCATATGAAAATTTATAAGGTCTACAGAGCATTTTCAGTGTACAGAACATCATAGCCCATACTTGGCTGTGCTCATCTTCTCAATATATCTGCATGATTAGTAATCATGATACAATTACATATCAGTACTATGCAATACAAGGGTTATCTTATTACATTCATAACCCATTAGTCTGTATTTGAGCTTCACATAGGATTACTCTATATTGGATCTTCACATAGCATCACCCTGTATTAGGGTTTCATATAGCTTTACCCTGTATTAGGGTTCACATATCATTAGCCTGTATTAGGGTTCACATAGCATTACCATGTATTAGGGTTCACATAGCATTATCTTGTATTAGGGTTTCACATAGCATTATCAATATAGATAACATAAGTATTCAGTCATACTTATTTATTCTCATCATTCACCCTTAAATGATTTATCAACACATAACATGAGTTTCTCTCTCCTCTTTGCCAGAATATGATTACATCATAGTTTATAGGTTTGGATTAACCTTCTTGTAAGGCATGTTAGCCTACATTCAATAGGGTACATTACATCTCAATGTAACCATTGACATGACACATCTCATGTATCATTCATCCAATTATATTGGACTTATAACACATCAAGGTATACCAGTATTGGGGTGTTGGATGTGATATCTACCATATCTTGATGTATCACATACTTCAACACCTTTATCTTACTTGAGTTCATACCCTTAGCTTGTATTAGGGTATTACCCATCCTAATACTTTATGCACCAGTTCATCACATTTATTATGTAAGGTAGTGGTCAATAGTCACTCACTTAGAATATACAACCATTGCCAATACTATGGACTCATCCTTAAGTTAGGAACTAACAAAACGACCATGCTAGGTCACTTGCAAATCAAATCCAAGTCAAGCATAGAGCACCACGACCGTGCATCCAAGAACAGTCGTGCAAGGGAAAGCCACCTCGGTCGTGCTACAGAAGATCACCACGACCATTTTATACCACCACGACTGCCATCATCCAACCCCTTTAGCTTAATTAGGAATAGTATTCTCCATATTTATAATTTGAGGATTCATATAGAATATTCCATACATTTGTGGATTTCACATAGTATTATTCTCCAATAGAGTTTTACATAATCATCCTTCTATATCAAGGATTCACCTAGTATTATGTGAAATTAGGATTTCACAACACATCACCTAGTGGTAGGACTTCACATAGAATTAGTAGCACAACCCTATATTAGGGTTTCATATATCTTTATCCCATTTTAGGTATTAGCGTTTATCATTCACATCCAAGTGGGGTTTCTCTTTCCTCCTACCCAAATTAGGGTTAGGATATACAATTCCCATTAAATTAGGGTTTCCTTCATTGTTACACTAAGCTAGGGTTACATCATCACCCTAGATTTATGATAACACTCAGCTTTGCCCTAGAATTTTAGGGAGGTGTGTGCTTATGATGATGTCATCATCATCAAGCTCCGAAATCACGAAATCTGCTGTGATTTCCATGGAGATTGCATCAATCGACCAAGCTTAATTTCAGATATGTAGAAATGATCACCAATTGATAAGGAATTGATTGCAATAATAAAATTAAGGGTTCAAGTTATAAAACCTGCCTCCAATTGAGCTCCAAAGCTCCAATCTCACGGCAATAATGGTGGGTGCAACTCCTTTCACTATTCCAAGGGTTGTCCTCAAGCTTTGAGTGAAAAGAATTGGTTAGAATTGAAGAGAGGATCGAGATATGAAGAATTCATGCATTGATTTTCGATTTTCACCATGGATTCAAGGTGAAAGGAGGTCAAGAACCTTACCAACAGGTTGGGGGTCGTCCTCGTGATCCTCCACAGCTCTATGGTCGTTTTCCAAGCAAGGGAAAAGAAAGGAATCCGAAAAAGCCTTTGTTTTGGCTTGGAAAAGGTACTTTTATAAGAAAATTGATGAGAGAGAAAATACTTTATAAAAGTCTTTTAATTCCAAAATTGTTGCCACCACTTCCCCATTGGTTTCTTGCATGCAAGGGCATATCTGTCCCCACCGATCTCCCTTCCATTATCCATGAATTAAGGGAAAATAAATTAAGCACCTTAAATCATTTTATATTAATATCCATATGTGAGTGGATATTTCTTTTCCTTTTAATAAGGTGAGTAGGTTATCCACTTGCCTTGAGATATTTCGTGGCCTAGTAAAGGCACAAAGGTGTCCACACTTGAGCAAATCCAACCATTATAGTTTTGGTTGAAGGCTCTTTAATTAATACATTTATTTTTTCCCTAAATTGAATTAGGATTTCAATTAGGATTAAATCTTGATTATTTTAATATCAAGATTCTCTCTCCTCCAACTTAATTCAAATGAGGCGCCCCTCTCATTTTCTTTGCTATAAATGATGCCAAGAAACATTAGGGACCTTATTGAAGTGGTAATTTGTATATTGAACCCTAGGTTTTGGGTAAATTACACTTTACACCAAACTTAGGTTTTAATGCACAAGGATTGCTTTACAAGCTTAATCTTGGTGCCCAAGCTTGTGAAAACCATACCACTACATAATATACATTATTATGATGTCTCAACATTAGAGGAACATTTTATCATGTGCAATTTGCAAGTTAACCCCTCAACTTTGGTAATTTTGCACTTTAGTCCAAAATAAGCAAACATTGCTTCAACATTGTTCAAACAGGACCAAAATTGAAACATATGTTTCTCATGAGCCCTAATTACTTTTTCCAAGATAAGATTAAGTATCTACTCAGCCTTATTAGGCAAAACATCTAGGGTTAATACATAACCCAGGTTAGGGATGTTACAAATTATAAACCCCTAATAAGGATTTTGTCCCCGAAATCCCAAGAAAAGGAGGGACAGACTTAATCAGTTATCATACCCTCAAGTCTCCACATAATATATTAATATCATGGAGATATCATGGATTCTGTAATCCACACAAAAATCCTTTAATTAATTCAACCTTACCAATGTTTATGCAAAGCATAAACCCCTAACATATGATGTCCATATCATTGAAAGGAAAAAGTATAAAAGAGCATACTTACCCAAGAATATTTATCAAAAGGAAAGACATATAGATCTAACTGAGATAATTCACTCAGTAATCCTTTATTTATAAAATTCACTTATCAAACTCTATGTAATTGGGAATGTTCACTTAGTTTTTCCTTTTTGTGGGGAATGTTCACATAGCTCTTCTTTTTAGTTGGGAATGTTCACATAGCTTTTCCTTTTTGTTGAGAATGTTCACATAGCTCTTCTTTTTAATTGAGAATGTTCTCATAGCTTTTCTTTTTAATTGAGAATGTTCACATAGCTTTTCCTTTTAGTTGAGAATGTTCACATAGCTCTTCTTTTTAATTGAGAATGTTCACATAGCTTTTCATTTTAGTTGAGAATGTTCACATAGCTCTTCTTTTTAATTGAGAATGTTCACATAGCTTTTTCGTTTAGTTGAGAATGTTCACATAGCTCTTCTTTTTAATTGAGAATGTTCACATAGCTTTTCCTTTTAGTTGAGAATGTTCACATGGCGCTTCTTTTTAATTGAGAATGTTCACATAGCTTTTCCTTTTAGTTGAGAATGTTCACATAGCTCTTTTTTTTAATTGAGAATGTTCACATAGCTTTTCCTTTTAGTTGAGAATGTTCACATAGCTCTTCTTTTTAATTTAGAATGTTCACATAGCTTTTCCTTTTAGTTGAGAATGTTCACATAGCTCATCTTTTTAATTGAAAATGTTCACATAGATTTTCCTTTTAGTTGAGAATGTTCACATAGCTCTTCTTTTTAGTTGGGAATGTTCACATAGCTCTTCTTTTCAGTTGGGAATGTTCACATAGCTTTTCCTTTTTAATTACATTATACTCTCTAGATTGTTTCAAAATGACTACTTGATTAGAGTAATAAAAAAGATAACAATCTAAGAGTTTCATACTTGCCTTATCTTCAATAATCATATACATGGCCAGGGTATATTAGGTAGTATGAACTTTATTTGCTATCATATTCCTCACTTTTCATATCATTATACACACAAGATTTTCCATTTTCCTAGATTTTCTCCAGGCAACATTTCTATATCTCATCTTGTATCACAAAGAAAAGAGAGATTATAAAGCATTTTAAGAAATATTGAATAAGACGTAGATTCTCATCTTCCTTGTGTCCTTATAGGACTAGTTAAAGGAAGTTCAAAAGTAACTACTTTTATATCTTTAACACATAGAATTGGGAAATGAAATATCAGAATGAATTTATTTCATCTGACCTGTCTCGGACGCCTGTCCGTGCCCTCTATTGTTACTAGAAAACTGCCTCCTTTGTGATCCTTGCTGACTCTGCCCCTGAGGTTGAGTCATCATTGAATTCCCGCCTGGACAATCCTTTACTAGATGTCATGGTTGTCTACATTGATAATATATCCTAGGTGCAAAATAGGGTCTGTGAAGTCCAGTTACCGATGTTGATGCTATGTTGGAGGCTCTTTTTGGAATATTACTATGATCCCTATCCCTACTTGACATCCATTGTGTCTGGGTATTGAATCTTGATGATGTTGCCGATGCAAAAAATCTCAGCTTCTTAATACTTTCAGACCTTTGTTTTTGAGTCCGGGTGTACAACTTATTGCCACTAGTCTGTCATTTCTCAATTTCAGACCTCTCTATCCTCCTTACTGACTCCACAAAGGTGGCAAACCTCTCCCTGTTCTCTAAAGGAGACACAGGAGTGGTTAGTTTGGCGTTCAACCCCTTCTCAAAATGTCGAATTCTTTCCGCATCATTAACTACCATTTGCGGACAAAACCGCAACAACTCCATGAACTTATCTTCATACTCGCTAACGTTCATCTGTCCTTGTTTGATCCTCTCAAATTGAGAAATCTTCTCATCTAGATACGTCTTAGGAAAATATCTACTGATGAATTCTCGTCGGAATACCTCCCATCAAACTTCTTCACCCGGTCTCTTATCTTCCTCTATCATCCACCAATGACCAGCACTCCCTTTTAGGAGGTACACAACATGTCTTACCTTTTCAGCTTCAGGGATATCAAGGATCCTGAAAGCCTTTTCCAGTTCTATCAGCCACAGATCAGCATCTGCTGGTTCAGATGTACCAATATAATCTATGGCTCCAACCCGACGAAGTCTCTCAAAAGTCTTGTCGGCTCCATAGCCCTCATGGTGAGCTGATGCCCTAGGTGCAGGTATTTGCATCCTATCTGTCATGTGAGTCATGGTAGCTATAAACTGCCCAAACATGGCTTGGAGGGCTGGGTTCCCCATGTCAGCTTGATTGAACTGGGGTTGTTGAGGTATGGAATCCTCTCTATTGTGGTCTCCTGCACCTCCTCCTGGTGCAGCAGTACTGCCCTCATCAGCATGTTCTTCATGTGGTCCAGACTTCTTCAAGTTCTTCTTCTCCTATGTGAGCAGAAGATACTATCAGATAAACTGGAATACACTTAGAACAAACTCTACAACCTTAGTCTTATGTCTCTGTAGACTCAACGAAACTAGAGCTCTAATACCACTTAATTGTGGCATACAACTCATAAAAACATAATTAACTAAAGTGGAAGCGTTCACTAAACATCGGATTACCAAAAATCACAAAATTAAAACCTTTTTATCAAGAGATCCAGAAAAGGAAAACTTTCTCACATAGAACCAAAGTAACATATTTACATTCTTGTTTAAAGATATGTATTCTGTATCATCTCCTTCAGAGAATTACAAGCATCAGCTGTCCTGAAAAACTAAACACAGGCAGTATGGAAATCTTGAGGCACTGAGCAAAAGTCTCGAAAGCACTAACTACTACTCTGAGGACCTGAGAGTACAATGATGACACATAGGACTCTATCTACATCTATACAAAGCATAACAGCCAGTGTCTCCACCTGAGACTTCACTACTGTCCCTACTACTGCTGTTGTTGCCCTTCACCTACTGAAGGATTTCTGCCTCCTCGTCCACGTCCACCTAAAAATGTGATACCCACGGGGGTGAGACAATTGTAAATTGCCCTAGCGAGAGATATAACTCTCCGCCAGAAACATTATTATTGTAGCTTAAGAAGATAAATATGAATAGAGGAATCATATTTATTTGACAGTAGATATTTTAATGTCTAACGGATTACAACATTATTCTTATCAAAAGCATTTCAGCTATAACTTGATAGAACAACATGTCACTTATCCTTTAAGGAATATGAAGAACATGTATAACATTTATTCACTATAGAATCATTTCCATAACATTAACTCTCTTCAGGCTTAGTTGATATATCTAATGTCTGGTATTGTCATTGGGGATTCATGGCCTGTAGCCATACTCTTTTCACAAAGTGTTGGGAGTCTCAGTCCCTTAACTCATCAAGTACATTTCCACTTCTTAACAAATTCATTATCATGATTATAGAATCTGGGTATTTGAACCCTCATCTCATCATAGAACACTTGTTACCATTTATTAGGTAACTTCATACCTTTAGGTCATCTGACCAAGAACATTATAATTTTTGCTACACAAAGTACTGCACATAGATCATAAAGCTCATATCACCTCTCATTACCCCTTATTACAACAAGGCATATTATGGCTTATAAAGCTCATAAACAATATAAGATAATTATCACATCATGTGACACACATAACTCATTGATTATGGGTTACCTCTCACAAAGCAACAAGGCATATGAAAACTTATAAGGTCTACAGAACATTTTCAGTGTACAGAACATCATAGCCCATACTTGGCTCTGCTCATCTTCTCAATATATCTGCATGATTAGTAATCATGATACAATTACATATCAGTACTATGCAATACAAGGGTTATCTTATTACATTCATAACCCATTAGTCTGTATTTGAGCTTCACATAGGATTACTCTATATTGGATCTTCACATAGCATCACCCTGTATTAGGGTTTCATATAGCTTTACCCTGTATTAGGGTTCACATATCATTAGCCTGTATTAGGGTTCACATAGCATTACCATGTATTAGGGTTCACATAGCATTATCTTGTATTAGGGTTTCACATAGCATTATCAATATAGATAACATAAGTATTCAGTCATACTTATTTATTCTCATCATTCACCCTTAAATGAATTATCAACACATAACATGAGTTTCTCTCTCCTCTTTGCCAGAATATGATTACATCATAGTTTATAGGTTTGGATTAACCTTCTTGTAAGGCATGTTAGCCTACATTCAATAGGGTACATTACATCTCAATGTAACCATTGACATGACACATCTCATGTATCATTCATCCAATTATATTGGACTTATAACACATCAAGGTATACCAGTATTGGGGTGTTGGATGTGATATCTACCATATCTTGATGTATCACTTCCCTCAACACCTTTATCTTACTTGAGTTCATACACTTAGCTTGTATTAGGCTATTACCCATCCTAATACTTTATGCACCAGTTCATCACATTTATTATGTAAGGTAGTGGTCATTAGTCACTCACTTAGAATATACAACCATTGCCAATACTATGGACTCATCCTTAAGTTAGGAACTAACAAAACGGCCATGCTAGGTCACTTGCAAATCCACTCCAAGTCAAGCATAGAGCACCACGACCATGTAGCCAAGAACGGCCATGCAAGGGGAAGCCACCACGGCCGTGCTACCTTGCACGATCGTGCTACAGACGATCACCACGACCGTTTTACACCACCACAACTGCCATCATCCAACCCCTTTAGCTTAATTAGGAATAGTATTCTCCATATTTATAATTTGAAGATTCATATAGAATATTCCATACATTTGTGGATTTCACATAGTATTATTCTCCAATAGAGTTTTACATAATCATCCTTCTATATCAAGGATTCACCTAGTATTATGTGAAATTAGGATTTCACAACACATCACCCAGTGGTAGGACTTCACATAGAATTAATAGCACAACCCTATATTAGGGTTTCATATATCTTATCCCATTTTAGGGATTAGGGTTTATCATTCACATCCAAACTTAGGGTTTCTCTTTCCTCATACCCAAGTTAGGGTTAGGATATACAATTCCCATTAAATTAGGGTTTCCTTCATTGTTACACTAAGCTAGGGTTACATCATAACCCTGGATTTATGATAACACTCAGCTCTGCCCTAGATTTTTAGGGAGGTGTGTGCTTATGATGATTTCATCATCATCAAGTTCCAAACTCACGCAATCTGCTGTGATTTCCATGGAGATTGCATCAATCGACCAAGCTTAATTTCTGAAATGTTGAAATGATCACCAATTGATAAGGAATTGATTGCTATAATAAAATTAAGGGTTCAAGTTATAAAACCCGCCTCCAATTGAGCTCCAAAGTTCCAAGCACACAGAAATAATGGTGGGTGCAACTCCTTTCACTATTACAAGGGTCTTCCTCAAGCTTTGAGTGAAAAGAATTGGTTAGAATTGAAGAGAGGATCGAGATATGAAGAATTCATGCATTGATTTTCGATTTTCACCATGGATTCAAGGTGAAAGGAGGTCAAGAACCTTACCAACAGGTTGGGGGTCGTCCTCCTGATCCTCCACAGCTCCTTGGTCATTTTCCAAGCAAGGGAAAAGAAAGGAATCCGAAAAAGCCTTTGTTTTGGCTTGGAAAAGGTACTTTTATAAGAAAATTAATGAGAGAGAAAATACTTTATAAAAGTCTTTTAATTCCAAAATTGTTTCCACCAATTCCCCCTTGGTTTCTTGCATGCAAGGGCATCTCTATCCCCGCCGAGATCCCTTCCATTATCCATGAATTAAGGGAAAAGAAATTAAGCACCTTAAATCATTTTATATTAATATCCATATGTGAGTGGATATTTCTTTTCCTTATAATAATGTGAGTGGGTTATCCACTTGCCTTGAGATATTTCGTGGCCTAGAAAAGGCACAAAGGTGTCCACACTTGAGAAAATCCAACCATTATAGTTTTGGTTGAAGGCCCTTTAATTAATACATTTGTTTTTGCCCTAAATTAAATTAGGGTTTCAATTAGGATTAAATCTTGATTATTTTAATATCAAGATTCTCTCTCCTCCAACTTAATTCAAATGAGGCGCCCCTCTCATTGTCTTTGCTCTAAATGATGCCAAGAAACATTAGGGACCTTATTGAAGTGGTAATTTGCATATTGAACCCTAGGTTTTGGGTAAATTGCACTTTACACCAAAACTAGGTTTTAATGCACAAGGAGTGCTTTACAAGCTTAATCTTGGTGCCCAAGCTTGTGAAAACCATACCACTACATCATATACATTCTTATGATGTCTCAACATCAGAGGAACATTTTATCATGTGCAATTTGCAAGTTAACCGCTCAACTTGGGTAATTTTGCACTTTAGTCCAAAATAAGCAAACATTGCTTCAACATTGTTCAAACTGGACCAAAATTGAAACATAAGATTCTCATGAGCCCTAATTACGTTTTCCAAGATAAGATTAAGTATCTACTCATCCTTATTAGGAAAAACATCTTGGGTTAACACATAACCTAGGTCAGGGATGTTACAAATTATAAACCCCTAACAAGGATTTCGTCCCCGAAATCCCAAGAAAAGAGGGACAGATTTATTCAGTTATCATACCCTCAAGTCTCCACATAATATATTAATATCATGGAGATATCATGGATTCTTTAATCCACACAAAGTTCCTTTCATTAATTCAACCTCATCAATGTTTATGCAAAGCATAAACCCCTAACATATGATGTCCATATCATTGATAGGAAAAAGTATAAAAGAGCATACTTCTATCATTACCCAAGAATATTTATCAAAAGGAAAGACATATAGATCTAACAGAGATAATTCACTCAGTATTCCTTTATTTATAAAATTCACTTAGCAAACTCTATGTAATTGGGAATGTTCACTTAGCTTTTCCTTTTTGTGGGGAATGTTCACATAGCTCTTCTTTTTAGTTGGGAATGTTCACATAGCTTTTCCTTTTTGTTGAGAATGTTCACATTGCTCTTCTTTTTAATTGAGAATGTTCTCATAGCTTTTCTTTTTAATTGAGAATGTTCACATAGCTTTTCCTTTTAGTTGAGAATGTTCACATAGCTCTTCTTTTTAATTGAGAATTTTCACATAGCTTTTCCTTTTAGTTGAGAATGTTCACATAGCTCTTCTTTTTAATTTAGAATGTTCACATATCTTTTCCTTTTAGTTGAGAATGTTCACATTGCTCTTCTTTTTAATTTAGAATGTTCACGTAGCTTTTCCTTTTAGTCGAGAATGTTCACATAGCTCTTCTTTTTAATTGAGAATGTTCACATAGCTTTTCCTTTTAGTTGAGAATGCTCACATAGCTCTTCTTTTTAATTGAGAATGTTCACATAGCTTTTCCTTTTAGTTGAGAATGTTCACATAGCTCTTCTTTTTAATTTAGAATGTTCACATAGCTTTTGTTTTAGTTGAGAATGTTCACATAGCTCATCTTTTTAATTGAAAATGTTCACATAGCTTTTCCTTTTAGTTGAGAATGTTCACATAGCTCTTTTTTTTAGTTGGGAATGTTCACATAGCTCTTCTTTTCAGTTGGGAATGTTCACATAGCTTTTCCTTTTTAATTACATTATACTCTCTAGATTGTTTCAGAATGACCACTTGATCAGAGTATTCAAAAAGAAAACAATCTAAGAGTTTCATACTTGCCTTATTTTCAATAATCATATACCTGGCCAGGGTATATAAGTATTGAGATTAGGTAGTATGCACTTTATTTGCTATTATATTCCTCACTTTTCATATCATTATACACACAAGATTTTCCATTTTCCTAGATTTTCTCCAGGCATCATTTCTATATCTCATCTTGTATCACAAAGATAAGAGATATTATAAAGCATTTTAAGAAATACTGAATAAGATGTAGATTCTCATCTTCCTTGTGTCCTTATAGGACTAGTCAAAGGAAGTTCAAAAGTAACTACTTTTATATCTTTAACACATAGAATTAGGAAATGAAATATCAGAATGAATTTATTTCATCTGACCTGTCTGGGACGCCTGTCCGCGCCCTCTATTGTTACTAGAAAACTGCCTCCTTTGTGATCCTTGCTGACTCTTCCCCTGAGGTTGAGTCATCATTGAATTCCCACCTGGAAAATCCTTTACTAGATGTCCTAGTTGTCTACATTGATAACAGATCCTAGGTACAAAATAGGGTCTGTGAGGTCCAGTTACTGATGTTGATGCTATGTTGGAGGCTATTTTTGGAACATTATTACGATCCCTATCCCTACTTGACATCCATTGTGTCTAGGTATAGAATCTTGATGATGTTTCCGATGCAGAAAATCTCAGCTTCTTAAAACTTTCAGACCTTTGTTTTTTAGTCTGGGTGTACACCTTCTTGCCACTAGTCTGTCGTTTCTCGATTTCATACCTCTCTATCCTCCTTACTGACTCCACAAAGGTGGAAAAATCTCTAAAGCAGACACAGGAGTGGTTAGTTCGGTGTTCAACCCCTTCTCAAAATGTCGAATTCTTTCCTCATCATTAACTGCCATTTGCGGACAAAACCGCAAAAACTCCATGAACTTAGCTTCATACTCGCTAACGTTCATCTGTCCTTGTTTGATCCTCTCAAATTGAGAAATCTTCTCATCTAGATATGTCTTAGGGAAGTATCTACTAATGAATTCTTGTCAGAATACCTCCCATCCAACTTCTTCACGAGGTCTCTTATCTTCTTCTATCATCCACCAATGACCAGCACTCCCTTTTAGGAGGTACACAACATGTCTTACCTTTTCAGCTTCAGGGATATCAAGGATCCTGAAAGCCTTTTCCAGTTCTGTCAGCCACATATCAGCATTTGTTGGATCAGATGTACCAACATAATCTATGGCTCCAACCCGGCGAAGTCTCTCAAAAGTCTTGCTGGCTCCATAGCCCTCATGGTGAGATGACGCCCTAGGTGCAGGTATTTGCATCCTATATGTCATGTGAGTCATGGCAGCTATAAACTGTCGAAACATGGCTTGGAGGGTTGGGTTCCCCATGTCAGCTTGATTGAACTGGGGCTGTTCAGGTACGGGCTCCTCTCTATTATGGTCTCCTGCACCTCCTCCAGGTACATCAGTGCTGCCCTCAGCAGCATGTTCTTCATGTGGTCCAGACATCTTCAAGTTCTTCTTCTCCTATGTGAGCAGAAGCTACTATCACATAAACTGGAAGACACTTAGAATACACTCTACAACCTTAGTCCTATGTCTCTGTAGACTCAACGAACCTAGAGCTATGATACCACATGATTGTGGCATACAACTCATAAAAACATAATTAACTAAAGCGGAAGTGTTCACTAAACAGCGGATTACCAAAAATCACTAAAAATTAAAACCTTTTTTATCAAGAGATCCAACAAAGGAAAACTTTATCACATAGAACCAAAGTAACATATTTACATTCTTGTTTAAAGATACATATTCTGTATCATCTCCTTCAGAGAATTACAAGCATCATCTGTCCTGACAAACTAAACACAAGAAGTATGGAAATCTCGAGGCACTGAGCCAAAGTCTCGAAAGCACTAACTACTACTCCGAGGACCTGAGAGTACAGAGATGACACATAGGACTCTATCTACATCTATACAAAGCATAACAACTAGTGTCTCCACCTGAGACTTCACTGTTGTCCCTGTACTGCTATTGCTGCCCTTCACCAACTAAAGGATTTCTGCCTCCTCGTCCGCATCCACCTAAAAATGTGATTCCCAAGGGGGTGAGACAATTGTAAATTGCCCCAGCGAGAGATATAACTCTCCGCCAGAAACATTATTATTGCAGCTTAAGAAGATAAATATGAATAGAGGAATCTTATTTATTTGACAACAGATATTTTAATGTCTAACATATTAGAACATTATTCTTATCAAAAGCATTTCAGCTATAACTTCATAGAACAACATGTCACTTATCCTTTAAGGAATATGAAGAACATGTATAACATTTATTCACTATAGAATCATTTCCATAACATTAACTCTCTTCAGGCTTAGTTTATATATCTAATGCCTGGCATTGTCATTGGGGGTTCATGGCCTGTAGCCATACTCTTTTCACAAAGTGTTGGGAATCTCAGTCCCTTAACTCATCAAGTACATTTCCACTTCTGAACAAATTCATTATCATGATTATAGAATCTGGGTATTTGAACCCTCATCTCATCATAGAACACTTGTTACCATTTATTAGGTAACTTCATACCTTTAGGTCATCTGACCAAGAACATTATAATTTTTGCTACACAAAGTACTACACATAGATCATAAAGCTCATATCACCTCTCATTACCCCTTATTAGGCAACAAAGCATATTATGGCTTATAAAGCTAATAAACAATCTAAGATAATTATCACATCATGTGACACACATAACTCATTGATTATGGGTAACCTCTCACTAAGCAACAAGGCATATGAAAACTTTTAAGGTCTACAGAACATTTTCAGTGTACATAACATCATAGCCCATACCTGGCTCTGCTCATCTTCTCAATATATCTGCATGATTAGTAACCATGATACAATTACAAATTAGTACGATGCAATACAAGGGTTATCTTATTACATTCATAACCCATTAGTCTGTATTTGAGCTTCACATAGGATTACTATGTATTGGATCTTCACATAGCATCACCCAATATTAGGGTTTCATATAGCTTTACCCTGTATTAGGGTTCACATATCATTAGCTTGTATTAGGGTTCACATAGAATCACCATATATAAGGGTTCACATAGCATTATCTTGTATTAGGGTTTCACATAGCATTATCAATATAGATAACATAAGTATTCAATCATACTTATTTATTCTCATCATTCACCCTTAAATGAATTATCAACACATAGCATGATTTTCTCTCTCCTCTTTGCCAAAATATGATTACATCATAGTTTATAGGTTTGGATTAACCTTTTTGTAAGGCATGTTAGCCTACATTCAATAGGGTACATTACATCTCAATGTAACCATTGACATGACACATCTCATGTATCATTCATCCAATTATATTGGACTTATAACACATCAAAATATACCAGTATTGGGGTGTTGGATGTGATATCTACCATATCTTGATGTATCACTTCCCTCAACACCTTTATCTTACTTGAGTTCATACACTTAGCTTGTATTAGGCTATTACCCATACTAATACTTTATGCTCCAGTTCATCATATTTATTATGTAAGGTCGTTGTCATTAGTCACTCACTTAGAATATACAACCATTGCCAACACTATGGACTCATCCTTAAGTTAGGAACTAATAAAACAGCCATGCTAGGTCACTTGAAAATCAACTCCAAGTCAAGCATAGAGCACCACGGCCGTGCAGCCAAGAACGTCCGTGCAAGGGGAAGCCACCACGGCCGTGCTACCTTGCACGGTCGTGCTACAGAAGATCACCACGACCGTTTTACACCACCACAACTGCCATCATCCAACCCCTTTAGCTTAATTAGGAATAGTATTCTCCATATTTATAATTTGAGGATTCATATAGAATATTCCATACATTTGTGGATTTCACATAGTATTATTCTCCAATAGAGTTTTACATAATCATCCTTCTATATCAAGGATTCACCTAGTATTATGTGAAATTAGGATTTCACAACACATCACCTAATGGTAGGACTTCACATAGAATTAGTAGCACAACCCTATATTAGGGTTTCATATATCTTTATCCAATTCTAGGGATTAGGGTTTATTGGGGTTTCTCTTTCCTCATACCCAAATTAGGGTTAGGATATACAATTCCCATTAAAGTAGGGTTTCCTTCATTGTTACACTAAGCTATGGTTACATCATCACCCTGGATTTATGATAACACTTAGCTTTGCCCTAGATTTTTAGGGAAGTGTGTGCTTATGATGATGTCATCATAATCAAGCTGCAAACTCACGAAATCTGTTGTGATTTCCATGGAGATTGCGTCAATCAACCTACCCTAATTTCGGAAATGTAGAAATGATCACCAATTGATAAGGAATTGATTGCAATAATAAAATTAAGGGTTCAAGTTATAAAACCCGCCTCCGATTGAGCTCCAAAGCTCCAAGCTCACGGAAATAATGGTGGGTGCAACTCCTTTCACTATTCCAAGGGTCTTCCTCAAGCTTTGAGTGAAAAGAGTTGGTTAGAATTGAAGAGAGGATCGAGATATGAAGAATTCATGCATTGATTTTTTATTTTCACCATGGATTCAAGGTGAAAGGAGGTCAAGAACCTTACCAACAGGTTGGGGGTCGTCCTCCTGATCCTCCACAGCTCCTTGGTCGTTTTCCAAGCAAGGGAAAAGAAAGGAATCCGAAAAAGCCTTTGTTTTGGCTTGGAAAAGGTACTTTTATAAGAAAATTGATGAGAGAGAAAATATTTTATAAAAGTCTTTTAATTTCAAAATTGTTGCCACTACTTCCCCCTTGGTTTCTTGCATGAAAGTGCATCTCTATCCCCACCGAGTTCCCTTCCATTATCCATGAATTAAGGGAATAGAAATTAAGCACTTTAAATCATTTTATATTAATATCCATATGTGAGTGGATATTTCTTTTCCTTTTAATAAGGTGAGTGGGTTATCCACTTGCCTTGAGATATTTCATGGCCTAGCAAAGTCACAAAGGTATCCACACTTGAGAAAATCCAACCATTATAGTTTTGGTTGAAGGCCCTTTAATTAATACATTTATTTTTGCCCTAAATTGAATTAGGGTTTCAATTAGGATTAAATCTTGATTATTTTAATATCAAGATTCTCTCTCCTCCAACTTAATTCAAATGAGGCGCCCCTCTCATTTTATTTGCTCTACATGATGCCAAGAAACATTAGGGACCTTATTGAACTGGTAATTTGCATATTGAACCCTAGGTTTTGGGTAAATTGCACTTTACACCAAAACTAGGTTTTAATGCACAAGGATTGCTTTACAAGCTTAATCTTGGTGCCCAAGCTTGTGAAAACCATACCAGTACATAATATCCATTATTATGACGTCTCAACATCAGAGGAACATTTTATCATGTGCAATTTGGAAGTTAACCCCTCAACTTGGGTAATTTTGCACTTTAGTCCAAAATAAGCAAACATTGCTTCAACATTGTTCAAATAGGACCAAAATTGAAATATAAGTTTATCATGATCCCTAATTACTTTTCCCAAGATAATATTAAGTATCTACTAAGATTATTAGGCAAAACATCTAGGGTTAACACATAACCCAGGTCAGGGGTGTTACATATATCATCTAAGTAGCTAGCAAAATTAATCCATTATGAATCATTTTAGTTTGGTAATGAACACACATGATTTTCATTAGTTTCAAACAAAGTTAAATATGGAGGCATTGGTGTAACCAAATTTGCCCTAATCTTTTACTAGCGAAACACATTCTAGAGTGTTCTAGTGATTCCTTTCAGTTATGAATCGGAGATATTAACATTCATAGCCCATCCAATGTTATTTACTTAAAGATCAGTTGACCTAGTTCAAGTTGTTTGCAGTTCTAAACACCAACACCTTTGTGTATTTCAATTGGACAAGATCATAAATATTTGTGTGAAAGTTCAATAATATTTTTATGGTATAGGCAATTTAGTATATTCATATATATGCATACTATACAGTTCAAATAACATATGAAATGTTGAGAACTTGTGTTAGTGGCAGTCTTTTTCATAGTACTAGAAATACATAAATTTGTTTAGTGTTGTTTTCAGTAGTGAAATATAGTGCTAAATGTAGAAAGAAAAAGGAATAACTGAATTATAGGCTAAAACTAAGAAAAAGGCATATTATAACATTGTTTAGTGAAATTAAAGGTTAAACCATTAGATGATCTGAACATTGTAGATTTCTTGAGGAGGTTTTGTAACGACCCCGCCTCCCGGTAACCCCCAATTAAGGGATACCAAGAGGTCAGAGCTGTTATCCCAATAAATAGGATCAAAGGTTTGATAAATAATCAATAATAATTATAAAATTCTACCAAACTATACTGAAAGCTGGAATAAAATAAAACTTTGCATATATTTTAAAAACTTTAGATATCTAACTTCCATCCACAGCCTCAATATATTCTAACTAATCCTCCTTGCACTTTAATTCTTATTTTCATAATATGTCACTTTACTGTTTGTCCTTTTCAATATTGTACCTAAAACGCCGACAAACAAAATGTCAATCAGCATAAATGAATATGTCGGTATGTGGGGACAACCAAAATTTCACATATATGGCTAATAATCTAAATATCACAATCAAGTTAATTAACAAGACAATTTACACTTTCAATGTGACATTCTCCACCGCTTTTTCCCTAACCCTGGAATACCCTCCTTAGGGTTTCTCTTTTGCCATTGACTTAAGGCCATCTTCTCCATCCTGAGCTTGGTGCCTGGGGCACCTATCATGGTGCCCATGAGTCATGCAATATCATAAGGCCACCTTCTCTATCCTGAGCTTGGTGCCTGGGGTCACCCCTCATGGTGCCCATTGGTCTTCCCTCTTGGGCTTGACCTCATTGCATCTTACATCAGGGTGGCATGTAGGTGCGAGAATACACACTTATATCTTAATTGTGATAATCACATTGACTTTATGATTTGCATATATGAACATCCAAATAGATAAGTTGCATTCCATTCGATTAAACATCTGAGAAGTCTCTATGAAATTAAAACAGTTAACCATAAATAACCACATACCTGTCAGACAGCTTTGGGACAGAATAATCCAATCAATGTAAGAAATCCAATAGGCAAGCAAGCACACAAAGAGATCCTAAAATATGCATATAATTTCCTATCAAAAATCATGTCATCAAGATCTATTAAACCTAGCTTGCTTCCTAAGGTGTCTAGTCCACTTTTAGGGTTTCCATT
Source organism: Alisma plantago-aquatica (assembly GCA_963693085.1). Classification (NCBI taxonomy): domain Eukaryota; kingdom Viridiplantae; phylum Streptophyta; class Magnoliopsida; order Alismatales; family Alismataceae; genus Alisma; species Alisma plantago-aquatica. The sequence goes on along the minus strand of OY856412.1, from coordinate 1,325,728,428 downwards.
GCAGTTAGGGTTTTTCTTGTACTTTTATCACTACAAACCCTAGTTAGGAAAAAATGCTCTTAAAACCTAATGATTCTAACCTATTTCATTCAACAAGATTAGGATCATCTTCTAATAACATATTATCACATATATCAAATTAAAAGTGATCTTTTTCTCTTTTACCCTAAATTAGGGTTTCTAAGCGCTTAATCATTCATATATGGTGTAAAACCATAAATCATTCAAGGAAACATCTAGATTAGGTTCAAGTTCATCATTAACTGTTCAACAAGTTGCAATTGCTCAATTTCATCAATTAAGTAACATGAACTCAACCAATATGCTCGATTAGGGCTTCAAGGTCCATTAAAGCATATTCGTGTATATGGAACCTTAAATTAATTAAACTATGTATAATCATTATCCTTTTGGATCTAATGTATCTTTTTATAATAAACATGTTAATATCAACTTCAAACATCCATATAACCCTTCCCAATTCATCAATCATCATATATTAGGGTTTCTTACCCACTAATGCATTAAAGTTGATAATTTTAACTACTTTTCATAATTCAAGAGGAATTAGGCCTGAAACTATTTTTAATGGATTCCTCATATTTTTCTGAGCAAAATTCATATATAAATTTTATTCATCGGAGCTTCCTATCAATAGTTATGATTATTGCAAAGAGAAGCACTTTTCTGGATTATCTATTATTTTTAGAAAAATATAGGTCGTTGGATTGATGATCCGCTGGACCACACTGGATCCAACGATCCCCAACTACACGGTGTTGGATCCTAGATGGGTGATTAGATGCTCTACAAGAAGGGTGAATAGAGCTGAATGCACTTAAACAAAATTCATTAGACCTTCAAGATATATCACAAGATAAGGTTTCTAAATAGGAATTTTGTGTGTAACTAAAACATGCATAGCAAGGGAGAGAGAGATTGAACATACACCAATTGACAAGCTATTTTAGAGTGGTTCCACACTTCAAACTAGAAGTGAGTCAGTCCACTACCTAGAGAGGTCAACCTCTAGGATTTCTTAACCTTGCACCTTCATTATATTCATTATAAGAGATACAATACATGACCACCAAAGGACTTACCTATCCAATACAAAGAGTCTTCAACCTTACCAAGGACTTACCACTTTGCAAGGAGTCTTTTGCCTTCTTCCAAGGACTTACCTACTCTTGCACAAGTCTTCAGCCTTGTAGGAATTACCCACTCTTCTTGGATCTTCTGCCTTTGACTTCACCTTCACTCGGAGAAGCTTTCACCAAGGACTTACCTACTTGAGCAACGAGTCTTCTGCCTTCACCAAGGGCTTACCCACTCTTGCTCCAAGTCTTCAGCTTTGATCTTCACCAAGGGATGCCTTCCCTTGTTCTTCTTCACCTCTCTTAGCCAAGAGAGAGAGAGTCTTCATCTTCATGGTTGAAATGAGAGATAGGGAGGTAGTGGAAGTGAGAGCCTCACAAGATATACATGTAGGACTAGCTCTCTTATAGATTTCCTACTCACTCTAACGAATGTAGCAAGTGATTAATCTTAGAGAGAGAGACGAGGCTGTAGGAAGCACTCAACTATAAAATAGGAACCTCACATAGAGTTTTGCATTGAATGCTCAACCTTGGAATGAAGCCCAAGGGGTCCTATTTCTAGCTGGGGATGCCTCTTAGCCTTTGGGAACACTTGAGAATGAAAACTAGCCATTTTGTGGCTTGCAATAGATATATTTTCACTTGTTGCAACTCTACAATGGCTAGAAGAACTTTTCTGCACATTTTCATACAATGCAATCGGTCAAATTTCTATAAAGGTAACTCAACCGATAGAGTAAAAGACAAAGCTGATATTCAGACCATCGGTCAAGTTTGTCCTGGGGAAACTCGACCGACCAATGAAAATCGAATTGGTCAGGTACTCCATCGGTTGAGTTATGTGATGTGTAAACTTGACTGATCAAAAGTCATTTTCAAGATCCAATCAGGATCGGTTGAGTTTGCAACTCAAAAAATTCGACCGATGAACAACCTCATCTGAATTTTGGAAAATGGCTTTTGAGTGCTTAAACATTCGATCTAAGTGCTCCTAATTTTTTCTAAGCTTAATTACAAGTCATACAATCATTACAAGTGATTTACAACATGATTCTAATGGATTTACATCATATTACAAAAACGTGCACTTGTATTGACTTTGACTTGTCTTTTCTCCAATTTGATATGCACAAGTTAGGGCATTTGGAGTGTATCTATACCTAATCTGAAATCACTCAAGTAGAGACATTATACACCAATATGTGGAATGGTTAGTCATCATCAAAACATGGGTTTAATCAATTTAGACGTGAGTCAACATTGAACTAATTGACCTTGAGTCAACACGCGGCTCACCCGCGATCGAAACAACCAATGGACAACATTGCCCTTACCTGAATTGAAGTCACGAAGGGGCAGATCGGTAATTCCCTGGTCCGTCATCTTCCTCCTCGGGCCAACCCAACAGTGCGCCTGTGGGTAAACCATGATGTTGACTTCGAGCTCTCGACCACCAGCATGCAAACCAATAGGCCCGGAAGATCCGCCTTTACCATGCGAGCTTTCCTAGGGGGTCAATTTCTCTTCCATATTGTGCCTTCACTGCCAACTAGTCGTTGATGCTCTGACGAGGTCAACAGGTCACAGAGGGGGAAGGTCGGGGTCAATTCTCGAATTGATCGCATAGGCGGACTCGTCGCTACTCTCCGAACACGCTAGGGTAGGTTATATGGGTGCGGGTACCCCTGAGAACTCTCACCTATATATAGGGTTGGCAGAAGTGTTTGGTGATTTAGGGACTTCCTGGCCCGTCAACGAAACCACCCACAAATCGGGTTGAATGGATTTAGAACAGCCTCCTGAAGCTAATGGAGTTCTTCTCACTCTAAGATCCCCTTTTGCTCTTCGAGAAATCCTCTGATCAAGCCATTTATTTCACTGCCGAGGCCAGACGTCACGAGGCTCATTGAAGACCGGGTAGCTAGCTAGCATACTTAGAATCCCAAATCTCTCTACGTCGTGTATGGTGAGATCTAGCTTTTTGCGATATTTCCACATATTTTGTTACACCACATGTGGGTCCAAGGCATTAATAAATAGTTTGAAATATTGATAAGTCAGATCCATGAATTTTTTGTTTAGTATACAACTTCATAAATGTATTGTTAATTTATTATCAGTATTTAGCCTGTTGATCAATTTTTCATTATTGCTCATCCAATTTATTTGATATATTTCTTATGTCTATTTAAGTTTCTATCCACTTACTAATGAATATTCATATTATCTGGACTAGTTGGGTGAATTTCTATTCACTAATCTAGTAGCCCACACAATCCACTGAACAAATCTTTTGGTAACACTTTTGATATGGAGATAGCAACACACATCAGAAGCGTCTTGGCACATAATTATCTTATTAGAGTTTAAAGATAGAAGTCAGTCTATGTCCGTCTCTAGTTTAAGTCCTTGTATAAAAGAGTTGTAAATGATATTGTTGGATATTGTGTCTTTACTGCTAGAACATGCATTTAGTTATCAAGACTAGTGTAATCCTATAACAAGGATTAGTATGAATGCTTTATTTGCATCTTTTAAGTTTGAATTAGTTTAGAGGTAATCAAGTTGTATATCTATACTAACTCGGTTAATGGGATTAAATGTATCATATATGAGAACTTTTAAATCAGACTAAAATTAAGCGTGATGTTTGGCTTTTTTTAGTCACCAGCTTATGCCTTAATATCATAATGGGTAATTATTGTGAGATGTCCGTGCAACACTTTCTCGCCTAATCCATAGATTTTAGATATTATATCTCAGTTTCTCTCTATATATGTTTATAAGTTTTATATTGGTTTTACATGTTCATTGTAAACCCTTTTGCACTTCTTCGTGGCATCTCCATTGGTTGTATATTATTTATGTATGTATATATCTACATAATGTTGTATCAAAAGGAAGGGTCAAATATAGATATAGATGGGGAAGGATAATGATATAGTGATGGTCGATTTAGAAAACACAAATTAACAGATTTGAAAACTAAAGATGGAAAATATTTTATATTGCATGGAGTTAATCACTACAAAAAAAGGTCTATGATTCAAGAACATTTATGTGAAACCAATAACCATGAATAATAAAGTACATTTGTGAGGACTCACCCCTCAAATATGGAACTAAATAACTAACTATAAGTGCACATTTTTCAAGGATACTAGTCACTCACAACTATATTATTTACCAATAAATCTATGATAAATGAATTGTCAAAATCTCCCTCCATTCCATTATCTTTTCCCTCCATATTTCCCTCAATGGATAAATATTCATTTTGTCAAAATTATATCTAATAAAAAAAGAAATTCAAAACCTAATAATCGCCTACACACGTGTTTAGATTCATTACAATTTCTGACTTCCGCTCTCAATCCTATGGAAAAGACATTGAGGGTCTAATGTGGTCTAAACCAATCTCTACTTCTGAGGGTATCATCCAATCACAACCATGAGGGTATCATCCTCTCGCATCTGATATCCCTTACATTTTATCTAAAAGTGTGCTGAGGATCTCAGTTGATCTCTACTACCACTAAGGGTTTATAATGTGTCATCTTCAACCTTGGATAGATCCTCAAGGAGAATTGTCACTCAGAAGTAGTGGCATTGGCACATGTGGAGCAAAGACTACTCTAGTTGGTAAAAAAATGTCTTTTATTCTTCCCCTCACTCATCTCGCAACCGTTTCTCTATGTTTCCTCTACCTTTTCATGACTTCTCCATGCCTTTGAATTATTGAATTTCTTTTATCTTTGATTTTGTACTGTACTATCTTATCTTTTTGTTATTTTAGGACCATGTGATCTAGTACTTTTATGTGTTGTCCTAGAATGTTTTTGAGGTTTTGAATGGAAACAATTGTGATACATTGGACGATGTTCTTGATTGGCATTGATGATATTTCCAATATTAATGGAACATGGTCGCTACTCACTAGGAATGAGGTTTCTAATTTAGAATGCTAAAATAATTTGATTGTAATAAGAATAGCCATTCAATTGTGGTTTCTAGTGAGGGATGAAAATGGGCTTGAGGTGTGAATTCCATGTTTATAAAATTTAGGAGGTTATTGAGATTTGAGGTTCTAAAGTTGTCCGTTGGGCATGTTCGGGGCCAATCCCATTTGTTCGTTTGTAGCAGGATAATTCTTCATAAATCTATTGTGGGACATATTCAGCATAACCCAAGGACCTTGTAGATCTTCTTATTCCTTATCCAATGCAAAATATTCATTGTTGAGGTTCTTATAAATTTTCTACTGAGGCGGTCTTAAAGATTGTTGCTATTTGACTTTCTATGCAATACAAGAGCTCCAGTGTGTTTTATCCCTTGAATGGTTCAGAATAGATTATGGTTCTTTACTTACTAACGTGGCAACAAAGTCGATGGTATATGTTATCAATGTTGTTGCACTCGTTGTTGGCATGATCTGAGGGAAACTATGTTTCTAGATCTCAATCTCAAAACTTTTTGACTTCAGTGAAAGTTTTGTTTCTTCTTATATGTGCCATGAGAAGGAAGTAAAGGCGTAGTTTTAGATCTAGATCTTTTGAAAACACCTTGATAATTACTATCTTCTGTTTCGTCATTCAAAAGTAGTTTTACTTTGCATGCCAATTAATCTACCTAACATGGTTCCTTTACCTCCCATGTAATGACCCCCTTTCCATGTTAACCCCAATTATGGGAGATCAAAAAGGCAAGGGTCATTATCATAATTCCAAGATCCATGTTTATCAAATAACCAATAACACTTACAAATTTCATTGCCTAGAAAAGAGTTTAGTAAATATGCAAATAGAATCTCCTCTAGAGAGCTACATGGTTTATTCAAAGGGAAACTAACATAAAATAGAAAGTAAAACTATCTATAAATCCTCCAGTATAATTTAATCATATTTTCTTTGTGTGTCATTATCTGGATGTCCATATCTTTAGATATTTTGTAGATTAACCTAAAATTTCGTCAATTAGAACACGGTTAGTATATCTCTATGCAGAGTATGTGGTGCAAACAAAATATGTGCATGTAGATGTAACAACACAATAAGAATAACTATATTTTTTAGTGAATAATTCAACATGAATTTTTGTTATAACTTGTCAACCCATAATTGATCAAAATATATGGTATGCCCTCTTTTAGGGGTTCTATCCCTACAATGTACTTACATAACTCCCTCTTTAGGGCTTGGTATTCTACCGATCATCCTTCCAAGCTTGACCTATTAGTGGCCTTCCCTTCCAGGAGTGGTCATAAGTTATTTCGATAATGAATTTCTTTGTTGTTCCGTACATTCAACCCTCAAGAGATATCATCTTGGGTTTGAGCAAGTTATGTTCATAAATGGTGACACACATAGGGCCTTATAGTTTATAGTAAGTAAATAAACAACCACACAAGCTAATGGAAACACATTTGTGAAACTTTAGAAAACATTGGAATCTAGTAAGAGTAGTTATCCATACATAAGAACATACCTTTCTTTAGAGATGACTTAATATACTAGTAATCCAAGTGAACACAATCAATCTATCAATAATCCTATAGATAATGATCAAAACCCCATATTTCTTTATGTTCAGACAACATGATATCTGAGTATAAATTGGATCCTAATTAGGGTTTTGGGTCTAATTAGGGTTACATTAGGGTTAAGCTCCTCAAACCCTAATTAATACATATTTATACTTTGTAACTTAAGAAACCCTAAAATTTTGTAACATGTGAACTCTTTATCCTGGATTAGATCCAACTGTATTCTTTCATCAAACTAGATCCACCTTGATTCATTAAAATGAACTAATCCATATATGATTATCAATTCCATGAATCTAGGGTTTCATGTATTAAATATCATCAAAGAATGCATTACTATTTACATTTAGAATTGAAGATAGAATCAACAATGAATCCTAATTTATTGGATTCTACACATTTTTTTGATCCTTTTCATATACATATTCATTATCATCCGAGTTATCATCTATTTTCTAGAACTTTTACAAGACGAATTATTACCTAACCAATCAAGGAATGCCACATTAACTTGATATATAATTATCTGCATGTGACATTTCTTGATTTAATCCCAAGAAAAAGACACATATACCCATTATGTTGTGATAGTTATGTTACACATGTGAGGGCATGATGGTCCAATTCCCCTAGGGATTGTTCCTTGTTGCACCTGACAAACATGACGCCATCGATGGGGTCAACCCATGGTTGACTTGGCTATTGGAGGCATGGAAGACATAGATGAGAATCCAAGGACCTTAGTCAAGTTCTGCTAAATCCAACTGACAAAAATGTAGTGACAGAGGAGTTTGGGAATGGGGCCAAAATGTCTAAGAATAGAAGAAAAATACATAGAAGGAAAGTCCCCAATTACCGACCAACTCAGCAAAACCAAGGCAACGAGTAGCTTCATGGATGTTCAACGGTCAGTTCCCATCTCTGCCACATAATGCGGTGGTTGGAGACACATCCTCGGTGAAGTTGTTCAAGATTTAGGCATTGTGACTATGGAAAGTAGGAACAAGACTTCCTTGTCACCTTTAGACATGTCAGACACCTTTGGGGGATCCTAGAAATGCTCTTGGCTAAAGAAATTAGCCTGAGGAGCCTTGGTGTTTATGTTGGGAAATATGTCTACAAAATAGGTAGTAGAAATAAAAAAATTAACTACCATATTCCCATAAACTAGTGGATCATGTCAATAACTATAAGATAGGAAGGATGGTTTCAAGGATATATACCTGGTCTAGAGCAAGTCCAGTGACATCTCCTCATTGTTGTAGATGTGTAGTTGTTCTCTAATTGCTCTTGGATGGTGTCTGTGTAGCTCTTGATCTTCACTGCAGAAAAGAGACTAGAACAATGTCTACAACGGCTCCTGTGGCCTCACCACCAACTATAGGTTGATATTGTCCTCCTAGATACAACCAAAGAAATCCTACCTCTAGAGTAGTCCTCACAGACCACCTAAAGCTCCCATCATCCTTCTAGAATGGATTGGAAGGAGTTGCCCCTTCTATTGGCATACTAGTCACCAACTTGCTCTCCCACAACAATGATCCTCACTTGTTCTCTCCTATTTTTATCCCTCCCTAGTTGGGTGGGACTTTCTTGGGATCTCTTAGTTATCACAACCAGAGAGGACAACAATTTTCAGAGCAACTAATTCTCAGTTCTCTATGTTGTTCTCTAGGAAGCCCCTGGTACCCTCTTTTATAGGAGGGGTTTGAGTCAGGGTTCCCAGTCTGTGTGGGAGTCGAAGGGATAAGAAGACCTTGAATTTTAACAATCTACAACAACCCAAATGGTCATATCACATGCAAGATGGTTGTCTTTCTATACAAGATGATTGTCTCACACTAGGAGATAGTCATTTTGCAGTTTCCCAATCACATATAGAATTGGCAAATCGAATCCAATTAATGCATGACATAACATCAACACTGACTCCTTGATGCATTCCCACAAATTGAACAATCTCACACATGAGAGATGGTCATCTTGCTCATCTAGATGGTCAACGGTGACCAGAGCTAGGACGATCGGTTCAACAAAATTAACTAGTCAGTTCACACCTCAGTTTGGGCAGAACTTAGTCAATTTTAGTTCGATTCAGTTTGATACAACAAACGGTCATCTCATCACTTGAGTCGATTGTATGGCACTCCAAACAATCATCTCACTCAGTGAGCCAATCGTCTGGCAGTGTATCCAACTAATTTGTTGTGTAAATTAAATATCTAAACACTTTAGTAATTAATTTAACATTAAACTCCTCTTCTAGATCAAGACCTATGTGTGTGACCCTATAGTTCCCATATTACATTGGCAGTGAAAGTCCATAACAATTTATGACATCACAAGCAATGAGTGGTGCCTATTCTCACATCAATGCTACCCAAGTAAATGTAAAGTTGGGGAACATCTTCAAAGTACAGTATGTGCTTTGTGTTATAGTGTTTGTATAATTCCTTTGTTTATGATATCCATATTGAACTCAAGGAACAAAGTAGTCACCCTCTTCAACATTTAGTCTTGTTTTTTTGAACCAAAGTAGACTATCAGAGATATATGTAAGCACAATATCACGTATTAACTCACATGTGCATGGCCATGCATATCTTAGTCTCACTAATCAAGAGGCCTAGGATATCACACTCCAGTAGGAGAGACAAATCCCATCTCTATCACTCATAGTCAATCCCCATGTATCACAGTCACCCAATCATCACCTTTATAGCAACCCATGTTTCAGGATTGTGTTTCATGGTGTCAAAGCATACCGAACGACATGTGATGGGGGTAGTGATTTTAGGTCTAAGAACTACAAACACTGCCATTATTATGAGAGCTAACTATGACTACCATGATAATAGTATCCATGTGTCAGCTTCATGGTGGGTCTGTCTGATACATAGTTCTTAAGAGAGTCTAAAGCTGAGAAAAGGGCATAGTAGATCATTGTTTAGTGAAATTAAAGGATTAATTAGACATTTAGATGCACTAAATATTGTATATTCCTTGAGGAGGTCTACACCACAATGCAGAAAATGATTTACCCACTGACACTATTAAGAGAGGAAAGCTATGATGGACTGAAATTTTGGAATCTCTTAACAAGACAAGTGAATCTTGTGAGTTTGACTTACATTGAGGTTTCTAAGTGTTTCATAAAGTTTGGGTGTTGATTGATGTTGATTCCAAAATTAATATCCCAAAGTTTATGTCATTTGGAGGAATTCAATTGGATGGTCAAATAGCTGAGTTTTGTCACCAAATTTGAGTAGAATATAGCTTGGGAGGTGGTAAAGATATTGTTAAGATTTGGTGGCAATTGGAGAAATATTACACATAATTGATGGATGATGAGTCAACTTATATACATTTTAGACTAGTTTTGGATGTTATATCAGTGTCACGGAGATGCATGGCTTAACCTACCCTTTCGTTGATAAGTGCCATAGATTGGCTAAACATTAGCATAACCAACTGTCTAATAGACCATCCGATGACATGAATTTGTCTCTAACTCCATCTTGGATGAGAGATCATAGGCACCAGCTGTGAGGTAAGCCTCGACCTACCCCACATCATGATCGTGGTTGGATGATGGAAACTAACGGGATAGTTACTCTCTCCATTATGATAGCTTGCGTAAGACCTGTCTCTCAGGGAAAATGAAAGACTGGAGAGAAATGAATGATGCCCCACACCATGGCTTCCATCACTAGCTGTGCGCAACATGGGAATGGATAACCAAGACGGAGATCCAATGAGCAGAATCCACACAGAACTACGGACCAACTCCATTTTGTGAAGAAGTAGCCACAAATGACCACTGAGCTTGGGGAAACCTGCTCTGCTCTGCTGTACCCGGAACAAGTGCGTCGACGAGCTCCCTAAGCCATAGAGAGAGACGATAGAAGAGGGAGCTATGCAGCCAGCAGCATGGAGTGGAGGTAGGCTCTACAAGATGCTAACAACCACCAGATCTAGCACAACAGGAACTCGCCACCCATTGTGCACCGGACCAAAGTCCCAAGCTACGGCAGCTGCATTGCAAAAGTAGAGAGTCTCGTTGGGGACTCAAGCACGTGGAGGGCGAGAATGAGGAGCATAGACAGCCAGTCACCTTCGAAGATCTTCCCTTAGCGGTGTCTTAGGCAGAAGAAGACATGCTCACCAGAGAGAGAACCAGCATACCAACGACAGTGATTGTGCATACATAGAAGATCTTCCCCAGCCACCGCCAGTGACTGATCGTGCCCAGGAGAATAAGCTCTCGTGGATGCCAGACCGCGATAAGGAGATCACGAAGGAGAAGGAATGGGGGGGGAGATAACCCTGAACCAGTCGAAGCCCGATCCAATCAGACCATAAGTGAACCAACCGAGAACCAGCTGGCGCACTCTCACAGACATGTGGCATCATTTGATTGGCCCTAAGAGGTAAATATCTCAGTTAATGCCCTAATCTTATGTAAATCACAATAAATAGCTCCTTCTAAAATTACAAATAATATACCAAATTATTCACAAAATGCATAGAACAATATGAAAGAATAATATCTGACTTTTGATGTACTAATGTCAGTGATATCATGTAAGTTGTGAAATGCTCTTATCATGTATTATAAATATCAAAAGATGGGCTAAAATTATGAGATCATGTTAGTAAATCTATAATTATGTTTATAATGCATATGATGTCAGATATGGTCATGTTAATGAACAAAATCATGTAATTTGATTAATATGGCTAATTCAGGCTAATAACCCTAAATAAAATGTAATAAATACATACATACTCAATAAATAGTGAAATTTACAGAGTAAGTTCATATCGATAATTTGAAGCTAAGATGTAACTCGGATATCAGTTACATGCATAGAATTCATGTTACATGAAGATGACCCTTAATACATGGGATGAACCCCTAATTTGTATAATACATGTAACCTAGGTTTAATATGTATAAAGAATGATACAAAACCTGGTATTTAGATTATGTATCCTAATCAAGAATATGAGATCAATAAGATAATTTCCAAGTCGGGAACATAACAAAAAGATGATAAGACAAGTAATAAAGTACATGTCCTAATGAGATAGGGTAAACCTTAAAATGGTGATAACTAGGGTTAAGATGAGAACCTGATGTTATATGAGATCTTGTCTTAATCAGGTTTGACCAAGGTTATAGTTGACATGAGAGATATCTGATGGTTAGGTTATCTTGATCAAGGTACTCCATTACCTCTTACTTGGATTACTATACAATATGCTTGTGTTATATGTGTAGTAAATACTTGGCATATGAAATTGGATGAAATGATTGTTCTTGTATAATATCTTGCTTGATTTTCCATATTTATGGCCATGAATACATGAAATATAAGATATCTGATCCATTATATGATAACACTAAATCTCTTTGGTAGACTAGTGCATTGATGAAAGTACTAAATCTCTTTGGCAGAATAGTACATGTGAGCACTAAATCTCTTTGGCAGAATAGTACATTTATGAAAGTACTAAATCTCTTTGGAAGAATAGTACATGTGAGCACTAAATATCTTTGGTAGAATAGTGCATGTGGTTGATCAACTTTACATATGATGGGAATTTGCTTAAACTATGTGTTCTCTTTTGTTAATGAACATCTTTGTGCAAGTATATATATATTTTTATATTTATCTAAATCTTCCAAGTATTAGTTTTATCTTATTACCAAGATATGATGAGAGGTATATAAAAGACTCGTAATCTTGGTTGTGGATATATGATCTTAAGGAACCAGGATAGTTGAGAATTGTATGCCAAGCTGATGTACAGGTGGACCGGTTGTCTTACGATCCTGTAGTTTAGTGGTAGTACATGTATATGTAGAAGTTTGTTCTTCAATATGTAATATCAAATGTTGTAACAATTCATGTTGTAATTATATGTTGAATGGTGAACATATGTTGTATGGTTTTATTATTGTTCATGTACATGTGCTACTGATTGTTTCCTTTTGACTTCCTCTGATTTTCTTCTTCTTAGCCTAGTGTGGGGTGTTTAAATTGGGATTCTCGTTGAGGTGAGGGTTTTAATTTGGACGTAACACTTCATATTAAGTTTTAGAAAATCTGGGGACGTCACAGGTGGTATCAGAGCATGAACAATAGCAAAGTCTGACATTTTCTCATTATGCAACTCAAAACTAAAGAACCTTGAACTTAATAATCTTTAGGGTTAGATTAGTCATCTTTTAGAGACTAGATCTGACCTAGCCTCTAGGTTAGCACCTAGATGTCTAGAACTAGACCTAGACTGGTGCTTGTTGTATAGAAGGTCCTTAAATGTCATGCTTTCCTTATAGTGCTGCGGTATGGGACGTTGCATTATTTGGTAATGACGTGCATCAAGGGAAGAGAAACCCTAGACATATGGTGCTCATTGTCTAGAGTAGCTACATTGGTCTACACCATGTTCTCACCCTCTTCACTAGTTTTCATGGCACTGCACTCTCTACTATGTGTGGGACACTCATTTTTTGGATTTGGTTTTTTATTCCAATCAGATCGAACCTCAATAGTTTTCTCTGACGCTTATTTTATCAAAGAAAAACTATATAATATTTTATTATATATGTAAGTATTACAAAAATGTATCTCCACACATGTACGAGTAGGAGGTGATCATGCAACCTAAGTGAAAGTGAATGAAATCAGTCTAGAAGAGAGAATAGTGCTAGATTAGATGTCTAGATCCTTGTTGGAATATGTGATAGATGGAATAGATAAAATAAGTTTTCATGATATGATTTAATTTTTATATAGATGATATAAGATGGTTTATGATGATCGATGTTGTCTTTAAGGATTGACGTTCAGTTTTGAGGATTCAAGATAGGCTTTGATGATGAAAGTATGTATGTTTTTGTAAGATAAGATAAGCTAAGATAAGACACGACATGAGTCAGCATGAGCCTCAATCCCTGTTACAATGGAGGACCTTTAGTGTTAGGACCAATTATAGGGTTAATTCTAGAGAGAACGAGACCCAGAGGAAGAAGGTCAGAGAACCTAAACTCCAATATATGAAAATTATGAGAAATATGTGATATGATATGTCCTAATCTAGACTACTCCTGAGTGAATGAGTTGAGTTGCTTAATGCATGATTCCTATAGATATCTAGAACCGTAGATGTCCTTGAGAGGGCCAAACCCTAGATTCAGAGAGAGGCTCGCTATATATGTGTATCTAAACAGGATATATGAGAACCTACCATCTGGGTGAGGGAGAGAGACTCCCAAGACCCTGGAGGAGGTGAAACTATGTTAGTTTTTGTGAAATCCTCGTGCTCGGGTTGATGGTACCTTGTAGGAATCTAGTGGTTGCATATATATAGAGAGTTTTGAGTAAGCATGTCTCATGGCTAGAGAACTATGAAGATAATGTCATAATATATTTTGGTTTGTGCTTATGTGGCTAGATCTTATGGAGTTAATCACTAGTGCCAATGAGGTAGACCTCATAACCCTAGATCAGAGAGGAAAAATAAAGTATATGCATATGAGATAATCATAGAGATGAGAGATCTCAGAGAGACTGAGCATGACAATACCCTCATGATATGGGTCAAGAGAACCTCAGTTGGAATAGATGAAGTTTTGATAGATGTTTAATAAGCCACTTACATAAGTTTTTTTAGTACAGCCATGATATAATATATGTAAGGATGTGATCTAATCTCGAGATGTGATATATAGATATGAAGTGATGGAAATCGAGAAATGGATTAATAAATATCAATGCATAAATGGTTAACCATATCCATGAACAATTATGATAATGTGAAATTTTTGGCTAATCTTGTGATGAAATCACTAGTAAATGTTGCAAATTACTATGAGCAATGAAATAAGATCATGTGAATGAAACATGTTACATGATGTGTTAATCTTAGTGCATAATAAAGATGAAAAATATTGTATGACAATTAGCACAACATAATGATAATGATACCTTGATATGATCTAGATGGATAAAGTGGGTTAACTATAGTTAACTCCCTCATAAAAGGCATATGTTAATGTTGACCATGTTCTAACAATTAGCTCAATAAAAATGTTGATGACACCTTGATGTATAGGTTAACCTTAGTTAACTCCTTTAGAACATGGTAATATGATGAGGGAACCCTAATACATGGGTAAAGATAAGGATGCAACCCTAACATATGAGATATGTCATGACATAACCAGAGTATCTAAACCCTTGTTTCACTCTTATATGAAGGGGTTATTCACCCTAGATGTTTTAAAACCTCCTAATAGTGGTTTGGATATGATTATGGGGCTCTATTTTTTTGGATATGTTGCACCTAGAGTGATTCTTTCATGTAGATGAAGACCTTTTGGTTGTTCTTGGAGTAAATAATGGCTTACTTTTGAGGACGAAAATTGTTTTTAGATGTGTATGATGTGAAAGACTGGATTTTTGCTTAATTTTGAGGACGAAATTTCCTATAAGGTGTGTACGGTGTGATGGACTAAAATTTTGGAATCTCTTAACAAGACAAGTGAATCTTGTGAGTTTGACTTACATTGAGGTTTCAAAGTGTTTCATGAAGTTTGGGTGTTGATTGATGTTGATTTCAAGATTAATATCCCAAAGTTTATGTCGTTTGGAGGAATTTAATTGGATGGTCAAATAGTTGAGTTTTGTCACCAAATTTGAGTATAATGTAGCTTGCAAGGTGGTAAAGCTATGGTTCATATTTTGTGGAAATTGAAGGAATAATACACATCATTGATGGGCGATCGGTCAACTTATATAAGTTTTAGCCTAGTTTTAGATGTTACACCAGTGTCACATAGATGTATGGGTTAACCTACCCTTTCGTTGAGAAGTGACACAAATTGGGTAAACATCAACATAACCCAACCGTCTAATAGACCATCTGACGACAACAATTTGTCTCCAATGCCAACTTGGATGAGAGATCATAGGTACCAGCCATGCGACAAGCCTCAACCTACCCCACATCATGATCGTGGTTGGACGATGGAAACTAACTAGACAATTACTCTCTCCATGATGATAGCTTGCTTAAGACCTGTCTCTCAAGGAAAATGAAAGACTGGAGAGAAAGGAACGATTCCCCACTCCATGGCTTCCATTTCTAGCTACACACAACAAGGGAACAGATAACCAAGATGGAGATCTGATGAGTAGAATCTACATGGAAATGCGGACCAACTCTGTTTGTGAAGAAGTAGCCACAGATGGACACTTAGCTGGGGAGAACCTACTTTGCTCCGCCATACCCAGAACATGTGTGCCGATGAGATCCCTGAGCCATGGAGAGAGACAATAGAAGAGGCAACTATGCAACCAGGAGCATGGAGTGGTGGTAGGCTCTCCAAGTCGTTGACGACCACCAAAACCACCACAACAGGAACTCGCCGCCCATCGCGCACTAGACCAGAGTCCCAAACGGAGGCAACTGTATTGCAGAAGCAGAGAGTCTCACTGGGGACTCAGGCGCGTGGAGGGTGAGAAGGAGGAGCATAGGCAGACGGTCGCCTTCGGAGATCACCCCACATCAGTGTCTTGGGAAGAAGAAGACCTGATCACTAGAGAGAGAACCAGCATACCAGTGGCGGTGATCGTGCATGCACCGGAGATCTTCCCCAGCCACCATTCGTGGTTGATCGTGCCCAGGAGAACGGTCTCTTGCGGACACCAGATCGCGAGGAGGAGATCGCAAAGGAGAAGGAATGGGGGGGGAGATAACCCTGAACCGGTCGAAGCCCAGTCCAATCAGACTGTAAGTGAACCAACTAAGAACCGACTGGCGCACTCTCATAGACACATGGCATAATTCGATTGGCCCTAAGAAGTAAATATCTTAGTTAATTCCCCGATCTTACATAAATCACAATAAATAGCTCCTTCATTAGAAAATTACAAATAATATACCGAATTGTTTAGAAAAATGCATACAACAATATGAAAGAATAATATTTGGCTTTTGATGCCATAATGTTAGTGATAGTTGTGAAATGCTCTTATCATGTATTATAAATATCAAAAGATGGCCTAAAATTATGAGAGCATGTTAGTATATCCATAATTATGTTTATAATGCATATGATGCCAGATATGGTCATGTTAATGAATGAATCCATGTAATTTGATTAATATCTCTAATCAGGGATAATACCCCTAAATAAAATGTAATAAATACATACATACTCAATAAATAGTGAAATTTACAGAGTATGTTCATATCACTAATCTAAAGCTAAGATGTAACCTAGATATTATTTACATGCATAGAATTCATGTTACATGCAGATGGCCCTTAATATATGGGATGAAACCCTAATTTGTATAATACATGTAACCTGGGTTTAATATGTATAAAGAATTATGCATAACCTGATATTCAGATTATGTATCCTAATCTAGAATATGAGATCAGTAAGCTAATTTCCAAGTCAGGAACATAACAACAAGATGATAAGACAAGTAATAAAGTACATGTCCTAACGAGATAGGGTAAACCTTAAAATGGTGATAACTAGGGTTAAGATGAGAACTTGATGGTATATGTGATCTTGTCTTAATCAGGTTTGACAAAGGTTATAGTTGACATGAGGGAAATCTGATGGTTAAGTTATCTTGATTAAGGCACGCCATTACCTCTTACTTGGCTTACTATACAATATGCTTGTGTTATATATGTAGTAAATACTTGGCATATGATATTGGATGAAATGATTGTTTTTGTATGATATCTTTCTTGGTTTTCCATATTTATGGCTATGAATACATGAAACATAAGATATTTGATCCATTATATGATAGCACTAAATCTCTTTGGTAGAATAGTGCATTGATGAAAGTACTAAATCTCTTTGGTAGAATAGTACATGTGAGCACTAAATCTCTTTGGCAGAATAGTGCATTTATGAAAGTACTAAATTTCTTTGACAGAATAGTACATGTGAGCACTAAATCTCTTTGGTAGAATAGTGCATGTGGTTGATCAACTTTACATATGATTGAAATGTGCTTAAAATATGTGTTCTGTTTTGTCAATGAACATCTTTGTACAAGTATATGATTTTTCTTATATTTGTCTATATCTGCCAAGTATTAGTTTTATCTTATTGCCAAGATATGATGAGAGATATATAAAAGACACATAGGCGTACTCAGTACAATATTCTTGAATATTGTGCTGACATGTACCACATGTAATCTTTTGTTTAGGTTGTGGACATATGATCTTGAAGAACCAAGATAGTTGAGAGTTGTATGGCGAGCTGATGTACAGGTGGACCTATTATCTTAAGATCATGTAGTTTAGTGGTAGTACATGTATATGAAGAAGTTTGTTGTTCAATATGTAATATTAAATGTTTTAACAATTCATGTTGTAATTATATGTTGAATGGATTTATTATTGTTCATGTGCATGTGCTGCTGATTGTTTCATTCTGACTTCCTCTGATTTTCTTCTTCTTAGCCTAGTGTGGGGTGTTTAAATTGGGATTCTCGCTGAGGTGAGGGTTTCAATTTGGACGTCACACATCAGATTAAGTTTTAGAAAATATGGGTATGTCACAAAACCAGAGCGTTCCGGTGGGGCACGGTGAGTTAAGACTAGTGTGAACGACCTCTTGATTAACAATAGGGGTATCTACATTGACTAGAGATTCCAATGGAACCCACTTGAGTTACTACTTAGGGATTCAACCCTTTTTTAAATCACTTGTATAGACAATATTAACTAGTATTCTTTTGGATCTCTACATGAGTAACCATGTTTAGAGGATGAGCCTAGTTTTTTCATCTAGCTGTTTAATGATGGAGTTTTGCAATGCCACTAAAAATCCTAGAGATGATGAATCTCTAGGTTTAGCCTTGCTTGTACTATGGTAAGATCTCCACCCACGTGTGCTAGGACACGCGGAAGTCTTATCGTAGTATATTTTAAGGGTCGAATCCTCGAGACAACGGTCTTGATTAGAATTAATCAAGATGGAAAACGTTTTAGTCGTACCTCATTACTTAATGGTTGATATTTAGATCGAAAGTTTGATTTGGTTGTTTAAACTAAGTGCGAGGAAAGTAAAAGCAAGAAAGTAGAAATTAGGGTTGTAAACAATGATTAAAAACCACTAGGATGTTATCGGGTTTCACGCCACTACACATGGATCAAAACATGCAACATAATAAAACAACCTGCAAAGAGATTCTAATCAGTTAGTATCTTGTAGACTTAGTTTCTTTTCGGATAACTAACTATGAGAAGTGTGGAGTATTGCAACGCCAACCATCCCATAATGAATGGTCACTTGCTTTGCATTACTTCTTCATGAAGTGTGTTCCTCGACCTTGCCAAGGTTGCACTTTCATACGTCAACTGATTCCATTTCATAGTATGAAAGTGCAACGATGGGAGTGAGTTTACTCCACTCATGAAAGCACTCCTAGATACCAAAACAGACGTATGGTGACTACATACATCCAGAACCAACTTTCAATTGATATTCAGATCTAAGGGTAAAAACGTAGACAATTCATACTGAAAGACAATAGGTAATACAAGTTGATGATCAAGCATTCATTTAACGATTGATGTTGAACTGAAAAGGAGAGTATCTCTTTTGCAAACAGTTGAATTACATTGCATGAAATGAAAACATGGGTCGCGGGGCTACTCCCCGCACCCTAGTGAATGAGACTACTCGCTCATATCAAGGACAAAGAAGGAGGCGAGAAGAGAGAGAAAGAACGTCATCTCCACGGAGGAGGGAAGGATGAACCCTTGGTGAAGAGAGAAACGATCTTCACACTTCGTGGATGCTTTGATGATGGATCTTCTCTTCCCACCTTATTTTTTGTTGAGAGAGAAGGTAGCTTGAAGATGGAACGTGGATCTCAAACTAGTAGCCTTGGGGCGATGGATGAAAGATGGGAGTGCTCTGGAACTGGAGAGGCAGCCTTTGGGCGTCTGAGAGTTGTCCCCGCTTGAGGACCCCTTTGGGTCTTATTTATAGGCTTAAGTGGAGCCCAAACAGTCTTGAACCCATTTGGGTGCTGAACACATTTGGCCGCTGAACCCGTTTGGGCGCTGAACCCATTTGGGTGCTGAACTCGTTTGAGCGCTGGACCCATTTGAGCACTGGACTCGTTTGGGCGCCGAACTCGTTTGGGCGCTGGACCCGTTTGGGCACTGGACCCGTTTGGTTGCTGAACATGTTTGGGCGCTGGACCCGCTTGGGCGCTGAACTCGTTTGGGCGCTGGACCCGTTTGGGCACCGAACTCGTTTGGGCGCTGGACCCGTTTGGGTGCCGAACTCGTTTGGGCGCTGGACCCGTTTGGGCGCCGAACTCGTTTGGGAGCTGGACTCGTTTGAGCTTATGCGCTCTCGGGACCGTTTAGAGTTCATGCGGTCTTGAGACCGTTTAGCCTTAAATGGTCTTGGGACCGTTTGGCCTTAAACGGTCTTGGGACCGCTTGGGGTTTTTGTAATTTTTTTTGTGTTTTTCTGCAAGGATAAAGAAGAGAAAAGTTAATATATTGATGTGTCAGCAATAAGGTAAAGATTTAATGATTCTTTCTAATTTATTTAAGAAAGAGTATGGAAAATAAGGGAAAACTAATAAAATAGCATCACAAAGTGAGAGGTTATCAACCCCCCTAACTTAGAGTCTAGCTTGTCCTCAAGTTAGATAGAGCTAAGGCATGCAGTGGTGAGGGGGTTTTATTTAGTTAGGGTTTCCATACTCTTGTTTCAATTCTCAACCTGAGTTCTCCTCAAATCATATCGGATCTTATTGCTTGCCTTGACTCTTTCAGGTTTTTGAGAGATGCATGGGTCTCGAGTTCCTTCCGTATCTCGTAGCTTGCATTGGGACCACTTTTTATTTTGTGCATGTTGTTGACTCTAATCAGCTTTATATCTCTCTGAGGAACCTACCGGTAACTAGAGTGGGTATGAGGGTTGGCTAAAGGCTTAAAGTGTAACTCTTCCCTTTTGTGGGAGAGGGCTTGTCTATGCTTTTTAGAGACCCACTACCGGGCACGACACATCTGCCTTCATGAGGGCAACTGAATGTACCGGCCGGGTGAGCTCTTTATTAGCCTTCTCTTATATTTAGAAACCTTAGGTTCCCACTATCGGGCATGACACATCTGCCTTTATGAGGGCAGCTGAATGTACCGGCCGGGTGAAACTTTTATTGGCTCTTCTTATAAGTCCTTATGCATGGAACAACTCTCATGTTTTTATTCAACACTCTGGCTTTTATTCGAAAAACTCACAGGCTTGGGATTTGGGGATTACTTTTGGAATTTATTTTGGGCGGCCAAGCCTCTTTTATTTGAAGAGAGAAAAGCTTTTCTTAGAGTTTTTCAACATGCACTTATTGTGTGGTCCGCTTGCAAGACTTCTTAATTCGGAAGTTGTCTGATACCCCTCTCGTCCTTGAAAGCTCGGCTTATTTCTGCCTTGATATTGACCTTGTGGAGAGTCAGATATAGAAGTGAAACAAAAGCATGAAAACCCAAGGTGGAGAGATATTATTAAGTCGCCATTGTATGTCTAAGTGCTATTTTACTTTTGAGGACTAACCTGATTCTAAAGTTAGTTGAGGGTGACTTTTATTCTAAAGATGAACCATTCTTAAGAAGCTAAAGGTGTAACGAAAATTGAGAAAATTTATACAAAAAAATAGGAGAAGATGGAGAAAGAAGGATATAGAGATGATACCTCACCCTTGTCTAATGTACCCCCCCCCCAACTTATCACGCACTCTGTCCTCAGAGTGTCAAAGTGATAGGTGGAGTAGTACGAGGACAAGGGCCGCAGGCTAAGTGAATCATGTGCTTGCCCCTGGTGCTTGAAGGAGTTTAGCTGCAAATTGTCCTCGGAGGGCGTGATATTCTACGTCAATCATATCCTCTACTGGTTTCTGAAGAATGATGATGGTGTAGATCCAATAGAGGACATGGAAGCCACAGTCGTTTGATTGTCGAATTTGATGGGGACACTTGTTGCAGAAGGAAGGGCGGTGAAAATGTTCTTTGTCGTAAGCTTTTGTGTGCTGACTTAGAAAATCGATTAATTTTTCAGCACATTCTTTCGCTACTACCTCCGTGGGTGTTTTTGGCGTCACGACATAATTCTTCTGTTTTGGATTGTACTGGCTGTCGGAACTATTATAAATTGTAATTGTTCCTTCTGGTAGGTTTGTTGCCAGGAGCAGCCAATGTTCATGATAGAGGAAGGGTAGCATGATGAACTTCGGTGTTGTGTGTTGTAGATAGGATATTAGTGTTTCATCTGCGCCGAAGTGCTTTAGCTTTAAAAGGTCATCCTTCAAATAAGGAGACACCATATATGTTGTGGGGTTATCTTGGCCTAGGAGAAATTGGTAAGCGGCCATTAGGCTTACAGAGAGTGATCCTTTAAATTGTAAAGTTTCTCGAAGAGTGTCTGCCATTATGAGAATGTCACCAGACATGAACACGAGTTCATATTTCTCGACAGAAAGCCTTGACATGATGAGACGTAGTTCGTAGTCAGAGAGGCCTTGGCAAGCACTGAGATCAAAGTCTGGGAAAGATGGTTTGATGGCAGATAAAGGATCAATGTCGTCTTTGCTTTGCTCGGTTGTCGAGGCCGGTGCCTTTGATTTCTCTGACTCCTTCAGAGTTTGTTTGAAGGGTCGCCGCTGCGGTCGCTGGATAGAGGAGAAGAGGTAGCGAGGGACATCATCTGGTGCCATCGTCGGGTCCTTGAAGAACCGTCTATCACAGATGAGCTCCATGACATAACGTCCTCGTAAAGAATGAAAATCTTCAGCAACCAGAGCAGAGAATGGGATTTCTTGGTTCAACGCTTGGATGTGATGTATGGTGCAGAAAGTGCAATCCCCGGATTCCTCGTCAGCTTGGACTTGCGAGTTTATTATTTTGAACCAAGGCTGGCTCCAGTTGTGGCAGAGAGATGGACGTGCAGCCCAAATTAGCTTAAGCAGCCGAAAGGGTATACATCTTGCTTCACCGGCTGCTTCACCCATAAAGTTTATTGTACCGTCAGGTAGCTCAGCACTGCAGAAGTTATAAACCGTGGCGTCCTGAGCCTCGGTATCAACAACCATGAATAACCAATGATTTGAAACTTGGAAGGGCACGGTAAGATAACGTGATCGTCGTGCTAAATCGGTACGCAGACGTTTGATTGATTTTTCTTTGATGTCCTTGTATAGCAGGCCCCAAGATAGGGAAGGTGAGGCATTAAAAACAGGCTTCTCCGCTTATGACTTCTGTACATTTCTATACAGTTGGCGAGAAGGACACGGAAGATAGACATTGGAATCGTCGACCGAGGTCGCAGAATGTTGCGGAAGTCTTCACGTGTCATCTTGCGCTTTGTTTTAGCATTGGGGTAGATAATATCATCCCCTGCAACGACACCAATTTTTGATGGAGTTTTGCAACGCCACTAAAAATCCTAGAGACGATGAATCTCTAGGTTTAGCCTTGCTTGTACTATGGTAAGATCTCCACCCACGTGTGCTAGGACACGCGGAAGTCTTATCATAGTATAGTTTAAGGGTCGAATCCTCAGGACAACGGTCTTGATTAGAATTAATCAAGATGGAAAATGTTTTAGTCGTACCTAATTACTTAACGGTTGATATTTAGATCGAAAGTTTGATTTGGTTGTTTAAACTAAGTGCGAGGAAAGTAAAAGCAAGAAAGTAGAAATTAGGGTTGTAAAAAATGATTAAAAACCACTAGGATGTTATTGGGTTTCACGCCACTACACATGGATCAAAACATGCAACATAATAAAACAACCTGCAAAGAGATTCTAATCAATTAGTATCTTGTAAACTTAGTTTCTTTTCAGATAACTAACTACGAGAAGTGTGGAGTATTGCAACGCCAACCATCCCATAATGAAGGGTCACTTGCTTTGCATTACTTCTTCATGAAGTGTGTTCCTTGACCTTACCAAGGTTGCACTTTCATACGTCAACTGATTCCATTTCATAGTATGAAAGTGCAACGATGGGAGTGAGTTTACTCCACTCATGAAAACACTCCTAGATACCGAAACAGACGTATGGTGACTACATACATCCAGAACCAACTTTCAATCGATATTCAGATCTAAGGGTACAAACGTAGACAATTCATACCGAAAGACAATAGGTAATACAAGTTGATGATCAAGCAACAAGCATTCATTTAACGATTGATGTTGAACTGAAAAGGAGAGTATCTCTTTTGCAAACAGTTGAATTACATTGCATGAAATGAAAACATGGGTATCGGGGCTACTCCCCACACCCTAGTGAATGAGACTACTCGCTCATATCAAGGACAAAGAAGGAGGCGAGAAGACAGAGAAAGAACACCATCTCCACGGAGGAGGGAAGGATGAACCCTTGGTGAAGAGAGAAACGATCTTCGCACTTCGTGGATGCTTTGATGATGGATCTTCTCTTCCCACCTTCTTTGTTGTTGAGAGAGAAGGTAGCTTGAAGATGGAACATGGATCTCAAACTGGCAGCCTTGGGGCGATGGATGAAAGATGGGAGTGCTCTGGAACTGGAGAGGCAGCCTTTGGGCGTCTGAGAGTTGTCCCCGCTTGAGGACCCCTTTGGGTCTTATTTATAGGCTTAAGTGGAGCCCAAACGGTCTTGAACCCGTTTGGGCACTGGACACGTTTGTCCATTGAACCTGTTTGGTTCCTGAACCCGTTTGGGCGCTGAACCCGTTTGGGCGCTGAACTCGTTTGAGCGCTGGACCCGTTTGAGCACTGGACTCATTTGGGCGCTGGACCCTTTTGGGCATTGGACCCATTTGGTTGCTGAACACGTTTGGGTGCCAAACTCGTTTGGGCGCTGGACCCGTTTGGGCGCCGAACTCGTTTGGGCAATGGACCCGTTTGGGCGCTGGACCCGTTTGGGCGCTGGACCCGTTTGGGCGCCGAACTCGTTTGGGAGCTGGACTCGTTTGAGCTTATGCGGTCTCGGGACCGTTTAGAGTTCATGCAGTCTTGAGACCGTTTGGCCTTAAATGATCTTGGGACCGTTTTCCCTTAAACGGTCTTGGGACCGTTTGGCCTTAAACAGTCTTGGGACCGTTTGGGGTTTTTGTAATTTTTTTGTGTTTTTCTGCAAGGATAAAGAAGAGAAAAGTTAATCTATTGATGTGTCAGCAATAAGGTAAAGATTTAATGATTCTTTCTAATTTATTTAAGAAAGAGTATGGAAAACAAGGGAAAACTAATAAAATAGCATCACAAAGTGAGAGGTTATCATTTAACCACTGAGACTAGACATAGAGAGGTTCGTTGCAAACTTGGTAGCTAGTTAGCAGACTTAGAGTCCCAGTTCTACTCTAAGTCTTGTAAAGTGAGATTGTAGATTGCTTTGATGCTTCCACATGTTGAGGTGAACCTCATGTGGTTCCAAGGCATCAAAAAATTATTTAAAAATATTAAGAAGTTAGATCGAGGAATTTTTTGTTGAGGATACAACTTTAGAAATGTATTTCTAATTTATACTCACTATTTAGATTGTTGATGAATTTTACATTACTACTCATTCAGTTTATTTAATAGATTGCTTATGTTTGTTTAAGTTTCTATCCACTTAATAAAGAATAGGCATATTATCCGGCCTATTTGGGTGAATTTCTATTCACTGATCCAATAACTCATGCAATCTGCTAAAATCTTTTTAGGTAATAATGTTGATATGGAGATAGAAACTAATATCAAAAGAGTCATGTCATAGAATTGTCTTAATTGAGATTTAAGGTGTAAGCTAGTCTCAATCCCTTTCTAGTCTAAATCCTTGTATAAAAAGAGTTGTAAATGATATTGCAGAATTTTGTGTCTTTACTACTAGAACATGTATTTAGTTATCAAGACTTGTGTACTTGTATAACAAGGATTAATATTGATGCTTTAATGTTAATCTTTAAGTTTGAATTTATTTTAGAGGTAATCAAATTGTATAGCTATAATTAGTTATTTCATGTGATTGAATGTGTCATATATGAGAATTTCTAAATTGGGAAAAAATTATGAGTGATGTTTGGCTTTTGTTTAGTCATCAGTTTATGCCCTAATATCTTGATTGATAGTTAATGTGAGATGTTGGTGTAACAGTTTCTCTCATTATCTTTAAAGATTTAAATATTATATATAAGGCTCTCACTATTTTATAACTCTTATATTGGGTTTACATGCTCATTCATAATTCGTTTTCACGTCTTTGTGGAATCTTTGTTGGTTGTATATTATTGATGTATGGATATATCTCCATTGTGTTCTATCAATAGTTTGGGTGCGGATAAAAATCCAAATGGCAAAGGATAATGATGATACAATGGTAGTGTTTACGAGCACAAATTGATAGATTTGAAAACATAAGATGGAGAATATTTTATAGTGCATGTATTTATACACTACAAAAAGGGGCTATTATTCAAGAACAATTATTAGAAACTAAGAACCATGAATACTAAGGTCTATTTGTGAGGACTCACCCCTCAATATGGAAAAATACCTCAATTGTGTGTTTTAAGATAAGTGCACATTTTCTAAGGACAATAATCCCTCAAAACTATATTATATACTAATCATTCTATGATAAATGGGTTGTGACAATTTCCCTCCATACAATAAACTTTCGCCATAATATTTCCCCCAATGCCAAGATATTTATTTTGTCAAAATAATATATAATTAAAAAAAAGCAATTAGAAACCAAATCATTGCCTCAACACATGTATTGTTTCATTGTGGTTTCTTCCCCCTATCAATCCTCTAGAAATGGTGTGAAGGGTCTAATGTAGTCATAGTCAATCTCTACAGCCGAGGGACTCATCTAGTCACAACCATGACGGTATCATCTGGTATCATCTGATATCCCCTTCATTTTATCTGACGTTGCATCAAGGATCTCAGCCGATCTTTTACAACAACTAATGGTTCATACAACATCATCTTTAACCTTAGACAAATGCTCTAGGAGAAGTGTCTATTGGGAGTAGTGGCATTTATACAAGTGATGCAATTCCTTCTCTAGTCGGTAATGAATTTCTTTGATTTTGCCTCCCCCCACTCCTCTAGCAACTATTCTCTATGTTTCCTCTACCTCTATGTGACTTCTCAATGCTTTTATATCATGTGATTTTCTTTATCTTTGCTTTTTTATTCCACTAACTTATCTTTATGTTATTTTAGGACCATGCAATGGAGTTCTTTTATTTGTTCTTCTAGAATTTTGTTGAGGGTTTGGATGGAAACAATTGTGAATCATTGGTTGGTGTTCTTGATTGGCATTGATGGTATTTCTAGTATCAAAGGAACATAGTCGTTGCTCTCTAGGAATATGGTTAGTTATTTGAAATGCTAAAATAATTTGACTATAATAGGAATAGCCATCTATTGTGGTTTCTAGTGAGGGATAAAAAGGGATCTTGAGGAGTGAACCCCATGCTTATAAAATTTAAAAGGTTGTTGAGAGTTGACATTCTAAAATTTATCATTGGGCATGTTGGGGGTCAATATTATTTATTCACCTATAGCATGATAATCCTTAATAAACCTATTGTGGAACATATTCAATATAAACCGAGGACCTTGTAGAACTTCTTATTCCTTATCACAAAATATTCATTGTTTAGGTTCTCATTAATTTTTTTACTAAGTGGTCATAAATATTAGTGGTATTGGAGGTACTATGGGATATATAAGCTCAAGTATCTTTATCCCTTTACTATTTTAGAACAAATTATGATTATTTGGTTACTTATAAGGAAACAAAGATGATTGTATATGGCATCAATGTTGCCGCACTCGTTGTTGGCATGAACAGAGGAAAAACCACGATTCTAGATCTACATCTCGAAAAAAGTTGAGTTTGGTGAAAGTTTATTTTTTTCTTGTGCGTGCCATGCAAAGGAAAGGAAGGGGTAGTTTTAGATATTGATCTTTTGTAAACACCTTAACAATTACTATTTTCAGTTTAAACATTCAAAAGTAGTTTTGCTTCAAATGCTAGTTAATCTACCTAACATGGTTCTTTTACCTTCATTGTAATAACCCCTCCCCATATCATCCTCAATTATGGCGGATAGAGAGGGAAAGAGCTGTTATTATAACTCCATGATCTAGGATTAGAAAATAATAAAAAACAATTAGAAATTTCATTAAATAGTAAAGTTTTTGGTAAGAATAAGGCGATGGAATCTCCTTTGGGGAGTTATATGGTCTATTCAGAGGGAAACTAACATAGAACAAAAAGTAAAACTATCTATAAATCCTCCAACAGACTTAAGTCATCTTTTCTTTTTGTGGCAATCTTTTGGATGTCTATATCTTCAGCTGTTATGTAGATTAACCTAAAATGTTATCAATCAAACAACAATTAGTATATATCTATACCGAGTATGTGGTGCAAAAAGATATGTTCATGTAGGTGTAACAACATAACAACCATAAATGTAATTAACAACATAACAACCATAAATGCAATTATTAACGAATAATTGAACATGAATTTATTGCTATAACTTCTCAACCCATAATTATTCAGACTGTGGTATGCCCTCTCACATGGGTTTTGTCCCCAAAGTGGACTCACATAACCTTCCCTCTTTATGTTTTGGTATTATACTAGACATCCCTATAGCTTGATATGAAAGTGAACTTCCCTTTGGAGCTTGGTCATCAATCACTTTCATAAATAATTTCTTGTCTTTATGTACATTCAACCCCCAAAGATAACATATTGGGTTTGAGCAAATTATGTTCACATAGGGTGATACACATATGGCCTTATATTTTGAGGGATGTAAATAAATAGCCAAATAGTTTAATGGAAACACATTCATGAAACTTTAGAAAACATTGGAATTTGATAAGAGTGGTTATCCATAAGAAACCACGTACTTTCTTCAGAGATGACATATTACCCACATAACCCTGGAAGATTGATTAAATCAATCAACCAATCAAACTATAATGATGACCAACAAACAAGATTACTTTTATTTTCACACAACATGATATCTAGGAGTGACTTGGATACTAATTAGGGTTGTGGTTTGAATTAGGTTTACATTAGGGTTAGGATCCCCAAACCCTAACTATCATATATTTATACTTTATAACTTAGGAAACCCTAATTTTTTCTAACATGTGAACCCTTTATCCTAGTGTAACATACTGAATCTCAGGGTCCTCCCTGCAATTTACCCACTTTTTACTTTTATTTGCTTTCTACTCCTTTTGGACATCCTTCACTAATTTCCCATCCTTTTGAGCCTTCTTGGGCCTCAATGTTGAATTTGAGCCTTTCCTGAGGTATAATTTACAAATTACCTACATTTAAGTTTATATAGGGGGTTTTGCACAAATAACCTGTCTAATGAGATGACTGAGGTCTAATCATGCAATTTGACCATCACTGAGATAATATGAGTGGAGTATGTTATTTGGAGCTTTTTATATCCCAATTAGATAAGATATGAGTAATTTAATGTCTTTGAGTGTATTTAACCCAGTTACTTTCTCTCTCCTCCAAATATAGAAATAATGCACTAATAAGAGTATTATATGTTGAGACATGACTCATAATGTTTATATGTGACTAATATCTCGAGATATACCCTATTATGTCATCAAAATATATTCTTTATATTAATTGCTCTTTTTATACTTTATTATATGCTTTAATAGTTTATATATTAATTAGAGGCCTAACCATGTGATTTTCGAGAAATACATAGCGTCGTTCTAGGTGTTGTCATAAACCTATGGTTAAAATTTGAGGTCATTTGGACTTTATTTGGCCCTCCAAATGGATTTTACAAGTTCCCATATAGTTTGACTATATTAGATGAATCGACATTGTATTCATTACATTGATTTCATGTGTCATGCACTCAGCCCCCAATGGATCTCGATCCAATGGATATGGGATCATCTTCAACCTCCACCCCACCGACCAAGAGGACGCCTAGGCTCCTCGACCTCGTTCTCCTTCTCCTCTCCACCGTTTTGTAAGATTTAAGTTGTGTTGGCTTCGTCTCCTCGAGCCGCATGATTTGATCCCTCACTCGACGCCTCCCGCGCACTGTGGCCGAAATGCCCATGTGCACTGGCTGAAGCTTCTCCTCTTCCCTGGTGTTTCAGTGCTTCACTCTTCCTCACCTATAAATGACACAACCCTCATCTTTGTCGGCCATCATGCAATCTTTTCCTCATGCTAATTTGCCTGAAACGTCCACGTTTAGCCAGTGACACGTCTAGCTTCTCCCTACATTACAGCCCTTTTCCTGGCTGCTCAGTGATATCAGCACCCCAATAAAGCATATGGGTGAGTTCCTCTCATATTGAACTTCATTTCGAGTACCTGTACGTCCGATTTGGTCAAGAAACGAGGAAACTCCCAAATGGGCAAGTTGCTCCTTCGCGCCCATGGTTGGCGTTGAAGGTAGAAGATGACCAATTGTTTTTACACTTTTACCCTCACATGCTCCTGCCTTCTCATTTTAATGCCAATGGCAATTTAATCTTTTGCCATTTTGCTTCTCGTAAGCCCTTTTTAGCCTACATGGATTTTTCTTGCTCTCTGATTGGTCTAGAGAAAATAAATCATAGAAAATCGATACGTTGCCGAAAAAATTCGAATAAATACTCGTTGGAAAGGATTTTTCACGTAGAATCTGAATTTCTAGTTTTAAGTCCTAATTCTATTTCCTTTTTCGAAGTTTTCATTGGATTCCACTTTCAGTATGTTAAATGTTCTAAAAATCAATATAATTCATTTTAAATCCAATTTGAGAAATAAAATATGTTTTCTTAATCGGTGAAAGCTAAGTGAGCTTTTGGTCCTAGTTTTGAGTCCTAAATTAGTAGTTTTAGAATAAAGTCTAAAATGGGTATTTTCCTTTATACTTTATTCTTAATAAATGCTAATTTACGTGAAATGTTTATAATTAGGGAAAATGATCTGGGATACAATGTAATCAGTGATAATGATGGATGTGAATCTACAATAAGGTATGTGGATCCTATTTATGTATGTGAGACCTATTCTAATTATGAATGAATGAATGTGTAATGTGTACCCTATTCCTTCAGTTGCGCTTTTATCCAACCCTACATTCATATTGTTCTAGCCTTGGAATATCTCTTTTGCCTTTATTTGGATCTTAATTTATTTGAATCTCCTATTTCCCCTTGTTGGCTCATTTATTGGAATTACTTAATCTTTATATTGCCAATGTTGGATCTTTTATTTGATTTACTTCATGGGTTTTATTCCCTAAAGCTATGATGCAATGTTATCTATATTATCACTACTGCCAGGTGAACTATTTAGCATGATGTATTTTTGGCCAAATGACAATGTAGTGTACATGAGTACAAACCACCCATAGAGGGTATGAGCCGTAGAGAGATGTGACCACTCCCCTCATATGATATTTTGGGGAATGTTACCACTCTCCCCGGAAGGATGTGACCACTCCCTTTGTATTATATATTTGTAGGTATTTGGGAATGTGACCACTCTCCCTCGCCTATTGGTGTAGGTCTGGTAGGTGCCTCACCCTGCATTGGTATGCTTTTGTGTCATAATATCATTCATGCTATGTAATTTGTTGTTAATGAAACTATGACAGTTCTTCTACTTATTATTTGACCATTTGTCTCATTCTTTTGAAATCTCTTTGTTTAATGAATCATTTTATTTATGTGATGTTGCACTTTATAAATTGCCCTTATTCCTCTTGATTAACACATACTTTTATCTCTCTCATGCTGGGTGATCCCAACCACCCAGGTATAGGATCATAGTGTGCATTGGAAGATTAGTGAACCAACCTAAGACTAAGAATAAGGAGTTCAACCATCTAGCTTGGACTTAGCTATTGTTGATGATGTTTGGAGACAAGTTGAATTGGTTTGAGTCTTCCTATACTTAGATCCTATTGTTGTTGTGTATAAAGTTGTACATCCTATTTGGGAAGATTTTATGATGTGCCCTATATATAATTGTTTAGTCAAAGTTTTATCTTCTGCTGCCTACACATTGGTGTTTTTGTTTACCATGAAGTTTTTTAGTAAAGATGATTGTGGTCTTTACAGCATGGTATCAGAGCATCAACGTATTTGAAGTCTTGACTAATTCAATTTGTCTCCTAGATAGAAACCCTAACCTTATATAGTTCCCTTTAGTAAGTTTTTCACCTTAGAGTGGACCTATGATGAACGATTGACGTAGGACATAATAATTTCATACTAGAAATATAATTTTTCAACTTTTTGGTGATTATTCTTTTAGGTTGCTACTAGGGAATAAATTGATAGAAAATGTGTCTCGAAAGCACCAGGTCTGGGGGCTGGAAATATTTCCTCCGCACCACTAGCTTGGCTTAGGAGGACTCGCAGATCCATATGACGCCAGCCTGGCCTGAGCTGATAGTGATCATCCCAAAATAGCATACCTTTGGACAAATTATCTCATTGTTGAGTAACCTTTTGAACCTAGTATATGATGTCTTGGTTAATCATGTAGAATCACCTTATGTTTCCATAAGTTCCTTATGTGAGCCTTAGATTTCCATGTTTGGGAATAGTCTACCCTATATTAGATTTTGAAGTTTGGAAATAGTGAGTAGTACAACAACTAGGTGTTGGATCTCATACATAGTTTTACCTCTACCCTTTTTGAAAAGTGGACTTATTAGTAGTGCTCTTATACCTTGATAGATTTTGGAGTTTTTGATTTCGAGGACGAAATCCTCTTTAAGGGGGTGGAGTCCCACAATGCTTTGAAATCAAGTTACTCTATCATTTAAACCCTAACTCCATAGGCATGGTATTAGTGAGATTATATGGTTAGTGTTGGAAAAACAAATTATAATTATAATCCATATTGTTTGTTTATACACAAATATATATATATATATATATATATATATAATAAGTCATCTAGGAGAATAGTTCATATGGTTGAACCTTTACATATTCTTGATGCACATAATAGTGAGTTACTAATCACTAATTGTGGATACCCTTAATGTTGACCATGTCACCCTAATAGTATGGTTAGTAAGATTAAGGGTCTAGTCCATGCTAGGAATGCATAGCATGTAATGTTCATGATGACCTAAACCCTAAAGTGTAATCATCTAGTCCTAACCATAAACACCTCTATATATATCTTTGATGCCTTCATGATACATTAGTGACTTAGGTGTCATCCTCACATAATATACCTTGGTATATATATAGATGGTTTGTTATCACCAAGTCATGATACAATTATCAATGTAAGTAAGGCATATCACCTTGTTCCCTAATATACATCTCATTAATCACCTTATCATGATTTAGTATGAAAATCAATTCATTAATGTTTAATGTGTTTCATATTATCCACTAAAATGCATGTAACGATTCAAACATGATTATGAGTAATTGGGTTCACATAAGTTTGCATTAATGCCTAATGTGATGTAAAATATATATAATTCATATTATGGAGTGTAATAGGAGAAAATGATGTCATTAACTTGAGTATCTGATGTTAGTTGGTAATATGTGATATTATATGTGACCTTATTTGGGATTATGGTAGTCTTAATAACTTTTTGGATTATATTA
Organism: Alisma plantago-aquatica; assembly: GCA_963693085.1. Classification (NCBI taxonomy): domain Eukaryota; kingdom Viridiplantae; phylum Streptophyta; class Magnoliopsida; order Alismatales; family Alismataceae; genus Alisma; species Alisma plantago-aquatica. The sequence goes on along the minus strand of OY856412.1, from coordinate 1,325,695,085 downwards.
TATTTTTCTTACAAAAGTATCAGTGATAATTATACATGATGGTTTTTATGGAAATTAGATTCTAGTTTTTAAGGTTTGTGACCTAATACTTTAATAGATGTTGAGATTTTCTTAGCAAACCCTAATTGTGTTTAAAACCCTTATAAGGGAAATACCTATGTTTTGGTACCTAATGTCGAGGTGTAATCCTTTTTACAACAATATGAGAATTATATGGCACAAGTAATGGTATAATAAAGATGATGCTTTTTAAAATGAAGATTATGCTTATAAGCCAAACATGTTAATTATATTAGGTTTGATAAAATGTTATATGTATGGTGGAAACCTTGGTCAAACTTGGCTTATGTGCAGAGCCTTTTAAGTAACACCTAGTTACCAAATGTTGGGATGTTGCACACTCACCCTATCTCTTTCCTCTTGCTATGATTTCGGGGATGAAATCCCCTTTAAGGGGTGGAGTGCTGTAACATACTGAATCTCAGGGTCCTCCCTGCAATTTACCCACTTTTGTACTTTTATGTGATTTCTAGTCCTTTGAGACATCCTCACTAATTTCCCATCCTTTTGAGCCTTCTTGGGTCTCAATGTTGAATTTGAGCCTTTCTTGAGGTGTGATTCACAAATTACCTACATTTATGTTTATATAGGGGGTTTTGCACAAATAACCCATATAATGAGATAACTGAGGTCTAATCATGCAATTTGACCATTAATGAGATAATATGAGTGGAGTATGTTATTTGGAGCTTTTTATATCCCTATTAGATAAGATATGAGTAATTTAATATATTTGAGTGTATTTAACCCAATTACTTTCTCTCTCCTCCAAATAGGGAAATAATGCACTAATAAGAGTATTATATGTTGAGATATGACTCATAATGTTTATACGTGACTAATATCTCAAGATATATCCAATTATGTCATCAAAAGATATTCTTTATATTAATTGCTCTTTTTATGCTTTATTATATGCTTTAATAGTCTATATATTAATTAGAGGCCTAACCATGTGATTTTCGAGAAACTAAATGCATAGAGTCGTTATAGGTGTTGTCATAAACCTGTGGATAAAATTTGAGGTCATTTGGACTTTATTTGACCCTCCAAATGGATTTTACAAGTTCCCATATAGTTTAACTATAGTAGATGAATCGACATTGTATTCATTGCATTGATTAAATGTGTCACGCACTCGGCCCCCATTGGATCTCGATCCAACAGATTTGGGGTCATCTTCAACCTCCAGCCCGCTGACCAAGAGGACACCTAGGCTCCTCCACCTCATTCTCCTTCTCTCCACCGTTTTGCAAGATTTAAGTTGTGTTGGCTTCGTCTCCTCGAGCTGCACGATTTGAGCCCTCACTCGACACCTCCCGCGCACTGTGGTCGAAAGGACCATGTGTACTGCCCTAAGCTTCTCCTCTCCCTTGGTGTTTCGGTGCTTTACTCTTCCTCACCTATAAATGACACAGCCCTCACCTCCGTCGGCCATCATGCGATCTTTTCCTGATGCTAATTTGCCCAAAACGTCCACGTTTAGCCACTGACACGTCTAGCTTCTCCCTACATTACGGACCTTTTCCTAGCTTCTCAGGGATAGCAGTACCCCAACAAAGCATACGGGCGAGTTCCTCTCATCTTGAGCTTCGTTTCAAGTACCTGTATGTCTGATTTGGTCAAGAAACGAGGAAACACCCAAATGGGCAAGTTTCTCCTTCGCGCCCATGGCTGCCGTTGAAGGTAGAAGATGATCGATCATTTTTATTCTTTTACCCTCACGCGCTCCTGCCTTTTCATTTTAATGCCAATGGAAATTTAATATTTTGCCATTTTGCTTCTCGCAAGCCCTTTTTAGCCTACTTGGATTTTTCTTGCTCTCTGATTGGTCTATAGCAAATAAATCAAAGAAAATCGATACATTTTAGAAAAATTCAAGTAAATATTCGTTGGAAAGGATTTTTCACATAGAATCTGAATTTATGGTTTTTAAGTCCTAATTCTATTTCCTTTTTCGAAGTTTGCCTTGGATGCCACTTTGAGTATGTTAAATGTGTAAAAATCATATTTATTTCATTTTAACTCCAAATTGAGAAATAAAATATGTTTTCTTAATTAGTGAAACCTAAGTGAGTTTTTAGTCCTAGTTTTGAGTCTTAAATCAGTGGCTTTCGAATAAAGTCTAAAATGGGTATTTTCCTTTGTACTTTATGCTTAATTAATGATAATTTATGTGAAATGTTTATAATTAGGGAAAATGATCTTGGATACAATCTAATCAGTGATAATGATGGATGTGAATCTACAATAAGGTATGTGGATTCTATTTATGTATGTGAGCCCTATTCTAATTATGAATGAATGAATGTGTAATGTGTACCCTATTCCTTCAGTTGGGCTTTTATCCAACCCTACATTCATATTGTGCTAGCCTTGGAATATCTCTTTTGCCTTTATTTGGATCTTAATTTATTTGAAACTCCTATTTCCCCTTGTTGGCTCATTTATTGGAATTACTTAATATTTCTATTTCCAATGTTGGATCTTTTATTTGATTTACTTCATGGGTGGTTTTATTCCCTAATTCTATGATGCAATGTTATCTATATTATCACTACTGCCAGGTGCATTGTTTAGCATGAAGTATTTTTGGCCAAATGACAATGTAGTGTACATGAGTACAAACCACCCATAGAGGTCATGATCCCTAGAGGGATGTGACCAATCCCCTCATATTATATTTTGGGGAATGTGACAACTCTCCCCGGAAGGATGTGACCACTCCCTTCGTATTATATATTTGTAGGTGTTTGGGAATGTGATTACTCTCCCTCACCTATTGGTGTAGGTCCGGTAGGTGTCTCACCCTGCATTGATATGATTTTGTGTCATAATGTCATTCATTCTATGTAATTTGTTATTAATTAAACTATGGCAGTTCTTCTATTTCTTATTTGTTTATTTGTCTCATTCTTTTCAAATCTCTTTATTTATGTGATGTTGCACTTTATAAATTGCCCGTATTCCTCTTAATTAACACATACTTTTATCTCTCTCTTATTGGGTGATCCCAACCGCCCAGGTATATGATCAAAGTGCACATTGGAAGCTTGGTGAACCAACCTAAGACTAAGAATAAGGAGTTCAACCATCTAGCTTGGACTTAGCTATAGTTGATGATGTTTGGAGACAAGTTGAATTGGTTTGAGTCTTCCTCTACTTAGATCCTATTGTTGTTGTGTATAAAGTTGTACACCCTATTTGGGAAAATTTTGTGATGTGCCCTTTATACAATTGTTTAGTCAAAGTTTTATCTTCCACTGCCTACACATTGGTGTTTTTGTTTGCCATGATTTTTTTTCAGTAAAGATGATTGTGGTCTTTACAGCATGGTATCATATCATCAAGGTAGTCGGAGTCTTGACTAATTCAATTTATCTCCTAGATAGAAACCCTAACCTTATATAGTTACCTTTAGTAAATTTTTCACCTTAGAGTGGACCTATGATGAAAGATTGATTTAGGACATAATAATTTCATACTAGAAATATAATTTGTCAACTTTTTGGTGATTATTCTTTTAGGTTGCTACTAGGGCATAAGTTGATAGCAAAGGTGTCTATAAAGGGTTATGGTCTGGGGGATGGCAATACTTTCCTCCACACCACTAGCTTGGCTTACGAGGACTCCCAGATCCATATGACGTTGGCCTGGCCTAAGCTGATACTGATCGTCCCAAAATAGCATACCTTTGGAAAAATTGTCGTATTGTTGAGTAATCTTTTGAACCTAGTATATGATGTCTTGGTTAATCATGTAGAATCACCTTATGTTTCCATAAGTTCCTTATGTGAGCCTTAGATTTCCATGTTTGGGAATAGTCTACCCTATATTCGATTTTGAAGTTTGGAAATAGTGATTAGTACAACAACTAAGTGTTGGATCTCATACATAGTTTTACCTCTACCCTTTTTGAAAAGTGGACTTAGTAGTACTGCTCTTATACCTTCATAGATTTTAGAGTTTTTGATTTCAAGGACAAAATCCTCTTTAAGGGGGTGGAATCCTACAATGCTTTGAAATCAAGTTACTCTATCTTTTAAACCCCAACTCCATAGGCATGGGATTAGTGAGCTTATATGGTTAGTGTTGGACAAACTAATTATAATTATAATCCATCTTGTTTGTTTATACACACACACACACACACACAGATATATATATATATATAATAAGTCATCTAGGAGAATAGTTCATATGCTTGAACCTTTACATATTCTTGATGCACATAATAGTGGGTTACTAATCACTAATTGTGAATACCCTTAATGTTGACCATGTCACCCTAGTAGTATGGTTAGTAAGATTAAGGGTATAGTCCATGCAAGGAATGCATAGAATATAATTTTCATGATGACATAAACCCTAATGTGTAATCATCTAGTCCTAACCACATACACCTCTATATATATCTTTGATGCCTTCATGATACATTAGTGACTTAGGTGTCATCCTTACATAATATACCTTGGTATATATAGATGGTTTGTAATCACCTATTCATGATCAAGTTATCAATATAAGTAAGGCATATCACCTTGTTCCCTAATATACATCTCATTAATCACCTTATCATGATTTAGTATGAAAATCATGTCATTAATGTTTAATGTGTTTCATATTATCCACTAAAATGCATGTAACGATTCAAACATGATTATGAGTATTTGGATTCACATAAGTTTTCATTAATTCCTAATGTGATGTAAAATATGTATAATTCATATTATGGAGTGTAATAGGAGAAAATGATGTCATTAACTTGAGTATCTAATGTTAGTTGGCAATACGTGATAATATATGTGACTTTATTTGGGATTATGGTAGGCTTAATAACTTGTTGGATTATATTATCTTTTTCTTACAAAATTATCAGTGATAAATCTACATGATGGTTTTTATGGAGATTAGATTCTAGTTTATAAGGTTTGTGACCTAATACAATAATAGATGTTGAGGTTTTCTAAGTAAACCCTAATTGTGTTTAAAACCTTATAAGGGAGATACCTATGTTTCGGTACCTAATGTCGAGGTGTAATCCTTATTACAACAATATGAGAATTATATGGCACAAGTAATGGTATAATAAAGATGATGTTTTTTCATATGAAGATTATGCTTATAAGCCAAACATGTTAATTATATTATGTTTGATAAAATGTTATATGTATGGTGGAAACCTTGGTCAAACTTGTCTTATGTGTAGAGCCTTTGAAGTAACACCTAGTTACCAAATGTTGGGATTTTGCACACTCATCCTATCTCTTTCCTCTTGCTATGATTTTTGGGACAAAATCCCCTTTAAGGGGTGGAGTGTTGTAACATACTGAATCTTAGGGTCCTCCATGCAATTTACCCACTTTTGTACTTTTATTTTCTTTCTAGTCTTTTTGGACACCCTTCAATAATTTCCCATCCCTTTGACCATTCTTGGGACGCAATGTTGAATTTGAGCCTTTCTTGAGGTATAATTCACAAATTACCTACATTTATGTTTATATAGGGGGTTTAGCACAAATAACCCATATAATGAGATAATTGAGGTCTAATCATGCAATTTGACCATTAATGAGATAATATGAGTGGAGCATGTTATTTGCAACTTTTTAAATCCCTATTAGATAAGATACGAGTAATTTAATGTATTTGAGTGTATTTAACCCAGTTACTTTCTCTCTCCTCCAAATAGGGAAATAATGCACTAATAAGAGTATTATATGTTGAGATATGACTCATATTGTTTATATGTGACAAATATCTCGAGATACCCCCTATCATGTCATCAAAAGATATTCTTTATATTAATTGCTCTTTTTATGCTTTATTATATGCTTTAATAGTCTATATATTAATTAGAGGCCTAACCATGTTAATTTTGAGAAACTAAATGCATAACATCGTTATAGGTTTTCATAAACCTATGGTTAAAATTTGAGGCCATTTGGACTTTATTTGACCCTCGAAATGGATTTTACAAGTTCCCATATAGTTTAACTATAGTAGATGAATCGACATTGTATTCATTGCATTGATTTCATGTGTCACGCACTCGACCCCCATTGGATCTCGATCCAATGGATCTGGGGTCATATTCAACCTCCAGCCCGTCGACTAAGAGGATGCCTAGGCTCCTCCACCTCGTTCTCCTTCTCCTCTCCACCGTTTTGTAAGATTTAAGTTGGGTTGGCTTCGTCTCCTCGAGTCGCATGATTTGAGCCCTCACTCGACGCCTCCCGTGCATTGTGGCCGAAATGCCCATGTGCACTGGCCGAAGCTTCTCCTCTCCCCCAGTGTTTTGGTGCTTAACTCTTCCTCACCTATAAATGAAACAACCCTCACCTCCGTCGGCCATCATGTGATCTTTTCCTCATGCTAATTTGCCTGAAACGTCCACATTTAGCCACCGACACGTCTAGCTTCTCCCTACATTATGGCCCTTTCTTGGCTGCTCGGTGATAGAAGCACCCCAATAAAGCATACGGGTGAGTTCCTCTCGTATCGAGCTTCGTTTTGAGTACCTATACGTCCGATTTGGTCAAGAAACGAGAAAACGCCCCAATGGGCAAGTTGCTCCTTTGCGCCCATGGCTGGCGCTGAAGGTAGAAGATGACCGATCATTTTTATGCTTTTACCCTCACATGCTCCTGCCTTTACGTTTTAATGCCAAGGGAAATTTAGTCTTTTGCCATTTTGCTTCTCACAAGCCCTTTTTAGCCTACATGGATTTTTCTTGCTCTCTGATTGGTCTGAGCAAATAAATCATAGAAAATCGATGCGATATCGGAAAAATTCAAGTAAATACTCGTTGGAAAGGATTTTGCACGTAGAATATTAATTTCTAGTTTTAAAGTACTAATTCTATTTCCTTTATCAAAGTTTTCCTTGGATTCCACTTTGAGTATGTTAAATGTTCTAAAAATCATATTTAATTCATTTTAACTCCTAATTGAGAAATAAAATATGTTTTCTTAATCAGTGAAACCTAAGTGAGCTTTTTGGTCCTAGTTTGAGTCCTAAATAAGTGGTTTTTGAATAAAGTCTAAAATGGGTATTTTCCTTTATACTTTATGCTTAATAAATGCTAATTTATGTGAAGTGTTTATAATTAGGGTAAATGATCTGGGATACAATCTAATCAGTGATAATGATGGATGTGAATCTACAATAAGGTATGTGGATCTTGTTTATGTATGTGAACCCTATTATAATTATGAATGAATGAATGTGTAATGTGCACCCTATTCCTTCAGTTGGGCTTTTATCCAACCCTACATTCATATTGTGCTAGCCTTGGAATATCTCTTTTGCCTTTATTTGGATCTTAATTTATTTGAATCTCCTATTTCCCCTTGTTGGATCATTTATTGGAATTACTTAATCTTGCTATTACCAATGTTGGATCATTTATTTGATTTACTTCATGGGTTTTATTCCCTAATGCTATGATGCAATGTTATCTATATTATCACTACTGCCAGGTGAACTATTTAGCATGAAGTATTTTTGGCCAAATAACAATGTAGTGTACATGAGTACAAACCACCCATAGAGGAAATGAGCCCTAGAGGGATGTGACCACTCCCCTCATATTATATTTTGGGGAATGTGACCACTCTCCCCAGAAGGAAGTGACCACTCCCTTCGTATTATATATTTGTAGGTGTTTGGGAATGTGACCACTCTCCCTTACCTATTGTTGTAGGTTCGATAGGTTCCTCACTCTGCATTGGTATGATTTTGTGTCATAATATCATTCATGCTATGTAATTTTTTGTTAATTAAACTATGGCAGTTCTTCTATTTCTTATTTGATTATTTGTCTCATTCTTTTGAAATCTCTTTGTTTAATGAATCATTTAATTTATGCGATGTTGCACTTTATAAATTGCCCTTATTCCTCTTGATTAACACATACTTTTATCTCTCTCTTGCTGGGTGATCCCAACCACCCAGGTATAGGATCAGAGTGTGCATTGGAAGCTTGGTGAACCAACCTAAGACTAAGAATAAGGAGTTCAACCATCTAGCTTGGACTTAGCTATAATTGATGATGTTTGGAGACAAGTTGAATTGGTTTGAGTCTTCCTCTACTTAGATCCTATTGTTATTGTGTATAAAGTTTTACACCCTATTTGGGAATATTTTATGATTTTCCCTTTATACAATTGTTTAGTCAAAGTTTTATCTTCCGTGGCCTACACATTGGTGTTTTTTTTTCCATGAATTTTTTTAGTAAAGATGATTGTGGTCTTTACACCTAGGTTAGATCTAGTTGTATTATTTCATCATACTATGTTATCCTTCATTCATTAAAATGAACTAATCCATATATGATTATAAATTTCATGAATTTAGGGTTTCAAAATTGGCGACAAAAATAGAAAATAAAATCTACTTTATTGGATTCTACACATTTTTAGATCATTTTCATATACAAATTCATTATAATTCCAGTTACCATCTATTTTTTTTTATTTTTACAAGATTAATTATATCTTGACCAATCAAGGAATGCCACATCAGTGGGATATATAATTATTTGTGGAAGACATTTCCTGATTTAAATCCTAGGTAAAATATGCATCTACCCATTATGATGTGACAGTTATGTCACATGAATGAGGGCATGATGGTCGAATCCCCTAGGGATTGTTCCCTCTCATGCCCTATGAACATTCCATTAGCCATGGGGTCAACCCACCGTTGACTTGTCTTTTGGAGGCATGGAAACCATGTATGAGAATCCAAGGGCCTTCGCCAGGTTCTACTGAAGACAACCGGCCAAAATGAAAAAATGGAGGAGATTGGGAGTGAGGTCAACATGTCTAAGAACTAAAGAAAATACAGAGAAGGAAAGTTGGAAATTACCTTCCAACTCTACAAACCAAGGTCGCTAGATGCTTCCTAGATGTTGATCGGTCATTTCCCACCTCTCGCTAGGGGATACGATGGATGGAGACACGTCCTAAGCGAAGCTATTCAAGATTTAGGCATTGCGAATAGGGGAAGGATGAACAAGACTTCCTTGTTTCCTCTAGACATGTCGGTCACCTTAGGAGGATCCTAGTGATGCTCCTAGCCAAAGAAATTGGCTTAAGGTGCCTTGGTGTTTGAGGATGATGGAAGGGGTGTGACGATGATCTAATGAAACTCAAGGGGACAATGGGAATGCGTGACGATCAATTAGGTGTATCTCTGGGTGCGCAATGAGTTAATGGTTCTAATGGAATCCTATCTATAGGATGGGATGTGTATGGAGGGAAGACATAGGGAATCTATGTTCTAGAGTTTTCTTGTAAATTTGGGTTTCCCAGTTCACATGAAGAAAACAGGTGATGATTTTCTTGTTCACTCTGATTATTTCTCTTAGTTCCAATCAAACTGGTTTCATTAAAATTGGTGGATAGGTGAGAGATATGGGTTCGGGGTTGGTAGATGGTCTGTTTTCAAGTCAAATCAGGAGGTAGATGATGAATTATGATCGTCAATTGCTTAATCAAATGGCCAAGATATAAGTATGGGCATCCTATCACGTGGTTTGGGCTCATGTCATGCAGACGATAGTTTGTCATGAATTTATTTAAATAATTATTTAAATGATTAAATCTAGGACTCCCACTTTATCCCTTTCTTTAGAAAATTCCCTAGGATCTAGGAAACTCCAACTGCTATCAAATTGTAAGGGAAACCTCATGATGGCATTATCACATGTTAGGAAAAAGTTGGTAGAAAAATATGAAAGTTAAATGTATCTTCCTTGCCTCTCAAGTATTCACTTATTTTAATTATTTCAAGGTACGTAATTGCCTCCTTCTTTTTTCTAATTTGGCAAGTACTCCTATTTTGGTGTTTTCTTGCCTTGGGTGTAAGATGGGGCCTAATTATGACCATTGGTTGTCCTCATCTTGTCTTTCAAGGAAAGTAAGACATTACCATATATTAATCATCAATTATTCATTATTCTTGGAAACACCTAGATTATTGATTTTTCTATTACTTCTTTAAATATCGATTAATAATAGAATATTGAAAATAAAAAAATATACCAAATATTTTATATCATTGATTTTGGAAATTTTGAATTAGATAAATATAAGCCATGAACTAATAAATAAATGCTCCAATGATATCACTGATAGAATGATAATGATACTTATCAGAATATTTGCATTGCAAATTTGTCCTTGGGGAACAAGACAAAGGAATAATATATTTTTTCTACAAATTTATATTATTGGCTTTTTGAATGATTGGATAATATAAATATGAGATAATATGAAAGTTTCCCAAAGAAAATAACGTGTGCGGTGTTTTAGATAATCAATAAAATAATTGTCTAATCCACTTTGGCAACATTATTTTTAAGGAATGTAGTGGTCTTTTTACAACATGGATTTTGGTATAATTGAAGACAATAACAAAAGAGAGAGACTTCTAGAATTTGGGAGAAAAAGGATATTCCATGAGATAATGGTATTGTTTGAAATAATATTTAAAAGGAGCAAGTTTTGTGGGTGAAAGACATCCCAATAAATCCCAATCACTAAATGTACATTGGGAAAAGTTTTTGAAATAAATATGTTTTAATTAAGGGATAGTATCAAAGAGAAAAAGAAAGAATAATCAAATTATCACATAAAGTGCCATGCATTTCTATTTGCTCCTTAATCGGTTTTGGTGTATCAACAAAGTGAAATTGGTAATTAATTATGGATATATGTATTAATATTTTGGAAGGATATTGAATATTTTCCTTTGAAAACCATGCATGTGTTTCCATATGCACACTGGTCATATTCATTAGAGGGAAAGATATTAGTATGAGGGAGGTAAAGATAAAATATTTATAATGGAATAGAAGGGGAGCTTTTCCTTTTCTATTTGGTTTTGAGTGATTGGATAAAATGAGATGCCTTTTAATGGTTATTATATCATCACTATGTTTGAGAAACACCTTCCATATACTTGCTAAAAGGAATTAATTAAAGCCTTTGCTTAAGGGGCAAGAAAAGGATGTTTAACTTGTATATTTTTACCAATTCTTGCCTACACTGGAAATTAAGTAATAAAAGCTTTCCCTTGAAATTTTGAGTTAAGGGGTACATCTATGAGAGAGAAAAGAAATAAGAATATTCTAAATATTAAATCATGAAAAGTTTCCTAAAATTTGATGATCAATAGTCTAATTATGTGCCAAATACTCGTTGCTTAAAGAAAATGATTTGCTGACCAAGTTTCTTATTTGGAAGGGAGTTGAACAATTCCAAAGGAGAAAGGAGTAATTATTTTTTGGGGGTTTTTATATTAAGAACATGTATAGTCGTGAAGAGAGAATAAGGTATGACGGGGAGGTCAGTGATTACTTACGGATGAATGTATTTTCCATCCAAATGAATCATGTGTATGATTATCATCTAAGCAACATGTATATAGGAAAGAAAACTAGACTTCCTTATACGGACGTCCTCTCTCTCTATCTTGCTTTCCTTCTTCATTGTAGCCTTTACAACTTCCCTTGGGTACAAGTATATATAGAGTATCTCTCTTATTCATCAGGGCACTCAAGCCTAATCGAGAGGAAGAGAACATGGTCCTTAGACCATGCAGCTCAAAAGATCATTGGAGGTTTCCTCCTCCTTGGCCTACAGTGTTTGTAAGACCCAAGACCATTATCTTCCTGGAGGAGAAGACCCAACATCACAAGGTAAGAGACTAGAGATCATTTCATACACCTCCACAAAATCACTCCTCTCTCTGAGCAACACCAAATTGACTTCTATGTGTTGTCTGCATGAAACGCCAAACATCTTGGCAACAAGCTTCATCTTAACCATCTTCAGTCACTGATGCCCGTGACCAATGACTAAATGACTCTGACAGGACTTGGAGGAGACACCCCACCTTCACGTTGATGTTGAAGGTCGGGTTTGCAACCTACATTAGTAGGTGCTGCTTTGCTCACAGACCAAGGGGGCTGGCCAACTACAACTTGGGATGGAGACCAAGTGGTGGTGGTGCTCAATGATGATGGTGACTCTGGCCATAAGGAAAGAAGTTGGGCACTGAAGGAAGTGCTAGGAGTCATTGCAACATCCACTAACATGTCGATGTCGCATGTGGAGACAACGGCAAGAGATGAGCCCTGGACTGACCGACTCAGAGGGGGTGAGCTACAGTCTTTAACCCATCTTAGATTGGCCGCCAACATATAAATAATGGGTAAGTGTTGATGTGGCAATTGTTGATTGGTCGATTAGTGATTAACTTGTAAAAATCCTAGTAGTTGATAGAATAATAAATTGAGGACATATTATATACCCAAATTGATGAGAAAAATGAGAGGAATATAAAGAAAATAGTTGCAAACTCAAATTATTCTTCCAATTACAAAAGTAGGGCAAATATGGGTTTAAGTGGTGATTAATGTATTTAAACCCTTAGTTTGTGTAATAAGATGTTTGAATATGCTAAAATGATTTCTTTGCCATAAAAGCTGATAATATTCGATAAGATGTGAAATCAAGGTGATCATGATAATAGTGATGAGTGATTAGGGGTTTTAATATGAATAATTATGCATCTAAAGAATCGATGATTAAAGATAATGATTTGCTATGTTGTTAATGCACATAATCTGATAAAAGTGTTCATGATGTTATAACATGGTATATTTGATCATACCTAATATGAACTAGGGTTATTGAGTCATTAGATCACTAAACATGGGAATTGGAGAACTATAGAATAACCCTAATGATAATTCAATAATAAGGAAACTTAAATCCTAGACTATGTTCCAAGTAGGGTTTAATGTGATTAATGTGACATTGACACTTTAGGATTTACATACATGCATATTAAAGTTGATTGCTTAATATGCTTCAATCTATTGATTGGATGGATGGAATTTACTTGAAGTATAATTGTACTTTATGCATGCCTCACCATTGAGGTACATGGTTACGCTTATGAATACCCACATTAGTATGTCGATGCTTGCTAAGGTGTTTTCGAAGATTGAACAACTATATTGTTGGATGTTTATTTACATTTTGTTCAATTATAATGCCACTATAGGTATCTCAAAAAGATGAGACTAAGAGAATAAAATTCCAGTTCTTATTTGCAAGTAACTGATGGAATATATGTTGTTAGTTTACTTGCACACATTTTGCATTCTCCCCATGTACACAATATAACTTGCTATACTGATCGACATTTTGGTTTCATGGTGTTTTAGGTACTTCTTGATAAGATGACATCAAGATATGTTCGACATACAAAATCACTTGAAAACATTAAAGTTAACTTGTAAGGAGGATTAGATAGATACTTCTTCTCATACAATTCTCATGTGTACAATTATGATGATGAAAAGCTATGTAAGTTCTAGAGGAACATCTTGTAAACAATATATATGAATTAATGGAAGATATATACTATTATTTATTATTTTCTAAAGTTGGATCCTTGGGAAATATTTTAGGTAATGACTCTCATCTTTTTCTCCTTCCTACATTGGGGGTTGCCAAAAAGTAAGGTTGTTACATTTGGTAGCAGAGCACTAGATTTTTTAAATACTATATAATAGTTTATAATTTCAAGTACTATATAGATATCTAAGGAGAATTATTAAGGCATGACTTGATGATAATGGTGTCCATAATGGATCCTAGTTTTGGGGGTTCGAAATATTTTCCTCTGCACCATTAGGTTGGTATACATGGACTCCCTTAGGCAATGAGATACCGACCCAAACATAAACTAGGTTTGCCTATAGTAATGCTTCCTCTACATATTCTCATCTTGATTCATCCAATTCTCATCCTCTTGCTTAATAAGCCCTAACATGATATATCTCTCCTCATCTAAAGTTAGGGTTTTTGAGAAGAAGTAGGATTAAGGCATCCTCCACCAATTATAATGTACAAGTAATGTGAAAATAATCATATGCATATAATGTGGAAATAATAATGTACATGAAATATGGAAATAATGATAAAAAAGAAAATTATTTTATGGGTTTTCCTTATGAGGAGAAACTATAAATGCATCTGGGGTTGGTTTAGAAGAACCATAAGGTAGGTAAGGGACATAGAAATCCTAAGAGCTAGGACGTAGTCTCTAACCCAAACCCAAAACCCTAATTATGGGGAGTGAGAGATTTGAGGTGATATAAAACACTACCCATATGAAGACTGAAAAAGAATAAGAAAAATATAAGTAAATGAGTTAGGTGACTCAGTCTTCCATGCATATGTGCATGTTAAACAAGGCATTCATTAGAAAAGTTTCAAGAAACACAAGCAATGCATTTATAGATGTAACCTGGTCAAACCCGATATGGATCTATAGTGAGTTAAAGGGTAGGGGGTTAATAAAGTCATTATGGAGCTGACTGGTGATCAAGCTTACAAAGGAAAGCTTATGTATGGTTATGAAATCACCTCGGGCCAAGAGAGGAAGGTCTATGTATGAAATGTCCACTATTGAGATTATACCCTTAGAGAGGGTTCCCCATAAAGTGGATCCCTTAAAGAGAGGGCACACCTTTGAGAAAAATGGATAAGGTTCAAGAGGTTAAAACAAGAAATTCTTATTTAGGTTGCATAAAAAGATGATAATATGAAAATTTTAGGATAAGAGGAAACATGAGATCTAGATATGTTTACGTGACCCAACCTCCCAAGCATGGAAGTGGAGAAATTCATGCATGATGCATGTGAAGGTTTTGAACATACATGAGAGACATAAGTAACCAATGGTTATTAAAAAGGGGAAACTATAAATATAACTTGCTCATCTCCCTAATTCAATCTATGGATGATTGGATGTATACCCTGAGCGAGTGGGTATGTTGCCCCTAGTGAGTGGGTAAGATATTAAGACTACCCCTAGTGAGTGGGTAAGCTATTGAACATACCCCCAATGAGTGGGTAAGCAATTAAAACTACCCCTAGTGAGTGGGTATTTTAATAAGATTTCCTCCAGAGAATGGGTATGATACCCCCATCGAGTGGGTATGCCATTGACATACTCCCAATAGGTGAATATGATGTTGTGAATACCCCTAGTGTGTGGATATGGATGGAGATCACCCCATGATACCCCCATCGAGTGGGTATGCCATTGACATACTTCCAATGGGTGAATATGATGTTGTGAATACCCCCGGTGAGTGGATATGGATGGATATAACCCCAAGAGAGTGGGTAGATCATTGAATTACTCCCAACAAGAGAGTATGAATACCTCCCAATGAGAGGGTATACCCCAGAGAATGGGCAGGTATAAGTTGAAAAGTTAAATATAAAATGTATGTTAAAAATATTCTGGTTACACAAGTGAAAATTCAACTTTTAGGTTTGGTGTCCCAACCTGGGGTGGGTCAACCCAAGAGTGGGAAAAGGACCTATGGGGGAGGCAAAACCTTAGACCTTAGGGTTAGGTTGTGGCAAGAGAGCCTAACTTCCTCCTATGAGCCAAGAAGGAACCCTAGGTTAGAACCTCCCCTAGAAGGGTGAGATGATAAATAAATTTAAATTTGAGGTAACCTTAGATGTCACCTATAGTGTAAAGAACTAAGGATGTAAATTATGAAAGCACATATATTGAGTATGATTCATTGAACCCAAGTATACCATCTTCGAGGAACATGAGGAAAAGTCACTATGAAAGTGGCTGATAGTATGAGACTAGGTCCAAAATGGAAAGTTTCCATGAGCCCAACTAGGGGACATAAAATGAATAATAAGCATCATAAGAGTTGGAGGAAATATAGTTTACAAAATTACATATGAAAATAATGTGCTTCAAAATTTTTAAAGTAGTTACATCTCAAACAAACCCTTGGGAAGGATAGAACCCTAAGTCTATCCTAAGGTCATGTAGGGAGTACAAAAAGTACATGGGACCGATGGGATTAGGAGTTGATTGTTCCTTGAATGCACAAGACCATCTAGTGAGGAGGTAACATCTATGTCTACCCGAGGCCCATGTCTTAGGAGATTGGCCACTTTCATGATGTTCCTGTGGCCAATGGTGAATATGAGAGGCACTCCCTAGATGCATAAGGACGTGATCACACCACAAGTACATGTACCCCTATAGACCTTGAGGAAGTGGTTAAGGCTCATAATACATTAGGTGTGAATATAAAAGATACAAGAAGTAATGTAATAATGAAAGGAGTTGCATGCAAACTCAAGGGTGAAGAAGTCATTTGATTTCATGAAATATAAGAAAGATGTGGAACTATGAATATAGTTTAGAGTTATATTGAGGATGATTCCACCTAAAATGTGACATAATATGTGATTTTCCATCTCTGCTCTTGTACTGGGATGAACTTTATATTTGGGTTGTAGTTAAACGCTTATTTCGTATCATTATGAGGGACAAAGATTAGGTAGACATATGTGTTGGTATGTGTGCCCTGAGACCCAATCATGGGATGATTGGTGGGATACATTAAGATTGATTTGATAAACAACAAAGGCAAGCTTCCAATTCTTTCTGGTTCAGTCATATGAGATAGTGATAGAACAGATTGAATGTCTAGAGAATGACAGTACTCAATGACGTATGCTTTCAGGTTGAGGACATGAACGATGAGATCATACGGATGCTAAGAGTTTGTACATTCTTATTATGTCCCTAGTCGGATGTCATTGTGGAAGGTAGATAGACATCAATGACACACAAGACTAGATTGTGGTGTTGGTTGATGACAGAATCTCATTAGTCATGATATAGAGATATCAAACCAAACACATATGTACTTGTTAGAGAATAAGTGTACCGGACAGACCCACCGTGAGTTTGACACATGGAACCATGACATGGTAGTCACACTCAGTACTCACAGTGATGGTGGTGAGTGTGATTCTTTGACCTGAAATCACTACACTCAACACATGTCGTTGGGCACACTTTGACATCATCAAACACAGTCCTGAAACATGGGTTGTTAGAAAGGTGATGATTGGGTGGCTTTGACACATGGGGCTTTTGAGGGGTGAGTGATAGATATGGGATTTGTCCCTCCTGAGGGAGTTTGATATCCATGGCCACTTGATGAGTAGGATTGAGAAAGGTGTGCACGCATGTGTGAATCAGTATGTGATATTGATGTCATACATATCTCTTCCATTCTACTCTGAGATCAAGAAAGTGAATGAACGTTGACAGGATGACTGTTCCATGTCTTGAGTTCATTTGGGATATCAGTGACAAAGGAATTATACATTCACTATAACACCTTTCACGGATTGTAGGATTGAAAGTTGTTCTCCAACTTTCTACTTTCACTTGGGTAGCACTGATGTGTGACTAGGCACCGCTCTTTGCTTGTGAAGTCATAAGTGTTATGGACTTTCACGGCCAACGTGAAATGGACCTGCAGGGTCACACACATAGGATTTAACCTGGAAGAGGAGTTTTCTCCACAAGCAATGTTTAGATTGATTACTAAAGGAGTTTAGTAGTTCAATTAAACACTTAATTGATTGATAGCTCAATATCATAATGTTCAAGGTGTTGGACACATTGATTGGAGTATCAGATTGATTGAAATCGCAATTAACTGATTATGCACAACCTGCACTCCCAACCGATCGGTTCAAGAGTTGAACCGGTCGGCTGAGGTTGTTGAACCGGTCGGCTCAAGTGTTGAGCCGATCGGCTCAAGCCCAGGGTGAACCGATTGCTTCAAGTGTTGAAACGATCGATTCAACTGGTGCAACCGAGAAAGTTGGGAAAGTCAGGTCGGTGAGAATTTTGCTTTCGTTTGAATTGCCCAATTTGATTGGGAATAGGATTGGTATTCGATACCAATTAGAAACAAAAGTAGGAAAGTCATTTTGAGTTGGATCAGGACTGTGAACCGATCGGTTCAGGGCTCCAACTGATCGGTTGGGGGTCCCAAACGATCGGCTCAGGCTGCGAGTTGGTTGCTTTTGTGGAAAATCTCGAACCCTTCTACTCTTGCTTTTAGTCCTGCTTTGCCCGGGATGGAGAACCCTGTCCCATGACCCTCCTATATATATAGGGGTATTGGGGGCTTCTCAAAGAACAACAAATCAGTGCAGTCAGTTGCTCTGCAAAGTTGTCGTTCTCTCTAGTTTTGGTAACCGATAGAGAGCCCGAGTAAGTGCTTCCCGCAAAGGGAGGTGCAGCAAGGGAAGGACAACTGCAGTTGCAATTGGAGGCAGGCGAGTGTGTTGGCGACTAGTACGTCAACAGGAGGGTGCGAATCCTTCCACTTCCCTATGGGACAAGGACTGTGGAGTTCCAGGTGGTCCGTGTGGACTACTACAGAGGCGGGAGGTCACTGCCGCTCAGGAGGACAACTGTCATCCGACAGTCCGGTTCGAGTAGGAGTCGTCAGTTCTGGTGCGACCAGGAGCTGCACAAACGCCGTCGAAGACCGGATTTGAAGACCGCGCAAGGCGCGAGGTATTTTCGCCGAGCAAGCCTCGGGACAAGGTATGATTCCACAAACCATCCTTTCCTATTATATAGACGTTGACGCGTTTCCTTGTTTCGGGTTTGGGGAGAAAAATTTTGTTTCCGCTGCCTTCTCTGTCTCCCCTAAAACCCAGTAGTGGTATTAGAGCCACATCAATTGCTCTATATTTTGGGAATATCGATATGATCGATTTTCGTTTGTCGCCTTTATTTATTGCATACGATGCGAATAAAATTGTCTTTATGCATGTCCAATACTAAATCCACAAATCCCAATTACATATATGATATGTATTATTAATGCACTTGATATGCGTCGCCCTTAAATGAGTTTTGTGGTGGATGTATAGCGTGGCTATGGCCAATAAATCCTATCTGTGTATGGTTGTTTGTGGTTGCTTGCATCTCGATCTGCGCACCGATCTTCCCTATCTCCTATTCCTGATGTAACTCGAAATAATTTGAGATTCTTTCCTACCTTTTCTCACCCCGAATGTAACTCAGGGTTTCCCTTTTTAAGCAATGTAATAAATAGGATATATTTTATTTCCTGTTATGTCCAAGACCGGAGGACATCAAGACGACAGCTGAGACGATCGGTTCAAGGTGTGAACCGATCGGTTGACGTTCCAGACGATCGGTTCAAGGAGTGAACTGATCAGTTGATGGTCGGTTCGAGGAGCGAGACGAGCGGGTGGCGGCCATGAAGTGATGCACGACGACCAGGCAAACCGATCGGTTGGAGGAGCCAACCGATCGGCTGGTGGCACCCAGACGACCGGCCAGAGAAAGAAGATCATTCATATGATGAGTTGATCAACTCAGATGGCAAGGCACAGATGTTCATCTTGTACAGGTTGCATGTGATGTAGACCTAGATGACTATGATTCCTCTTGGCTTGAGGAATCACATTAGGATGGCCATAATCATCACTTTTTATCATTTGTGCATGTTTTCTGTGGGATATAGCATGTATATGATACATACTATGTATTGTGGTGATTGGATATGTATATGTATATAAAAACCAAATCCCTCATTAAATATTAAGTTTTAGATGCCTTCCAAATGCGACACACGTGAAAAACTTGATCGACCAAATGTGGGCACGCCCTAGCGTGGTGCACCGTCTATCTCGTGGAAGCGTGAAGGATGAATGTGTGGGTCTGCCCTAGCAGGGTGCATATTCATCGTGTTTGCTTTGGGTCGGACTTAACAAGGTGACCAAGATAGGATCTAGCACCTTGAGGCATGAAGATGCTCATGGCAAGGGGTTGCATATGACATCTTATCAAGAGTTTCATATGATACAATTGGCAAGAGTTGCCTACCTGAGAGATCTATGTTGTGGGTGACAGCCCTAGTTGGTCCATGACTTAGAGGATTTCAAGATCTTGCCCACTAGAAGGTTGTACGCTACAATCTTCCAAATTGATGGTGAGGGCTATCAATTTGAAGTAAAATAGTGGGAGAGATAATTAATTAAAGGCCTAATTATATCGTCAAATCTTTCAAATCAATCAAATAAGTCAAAAATGAGTTTTTGGACTAAAATTGCATATTTCCTTTTGTAGTTCAAATGGCAACAAACAACAACAACTTTTCTTTGTGAACGGTCCTTGACAAGGACAAGCTAAATGGGACAAACTTCCACGACTGGTATCGGACATTGAGAATTGTTCTCACTCAAGAGCGTAAGCTCTATGTCCTGGATACTCCAATTCCAGAGGAACCCGCTCCTAATGCACCAAAGGAAGAAAGGGATGCTTACAAGAAGCATGTTGATGATGCCATTGATGCAAAGTGCTTGATGTTATGTTCAATGAACCATGAGTTGCAGAGACATCATGAGAACATGGGTGTCATTGAGATGATTCAGCATCTCAGGAACATGTATGAAGATCAGGAACAGCAAGAGAGATACAATGTTTTTAGGGCATTGTTTAAGTGCGTCATGATAGAAGGAGATCCAGTTGGTCCTCACACACTCAAGATGATTGGGTATGTGGAGAACCTACAGAGACTGGGATTTCCACTGAGCCAAGAGTTGGCTACTGATGTGATACTGCAATCGTTGCCAGAATCCTACAGTAAGTTTGTGATGAACTACAACATGAACAACTTTGATAGGCCACTGTCAGAGTTGTTGGGCATGTTGAGGACAGCCAAGATACAGATGAAGAAGGACAAGCCTAAGCCTGTGATGGTGATCATGAGCAAGAAAGGCAAGTCCAAGCGCAAGGGCAAGGGTAAAGCTAAGAAAGGTTCTGAAGCTAGCTAGGAGTCCAAGCCGTCTTCAGCTCTCAAGGCCAAGGGAGGTGTGACCAAGAAAGGAAATTGCCACCATTGTCAAAAGCCAGGACATTAGAAAGGGAATTGTCCTCTCTATCTGGAAGAACAAAAGAAGAAGGAGGCGACTGAAGTCTCTACTTAAAGGTGTCATGAAAGTAAACTTGTAACACTTTTTGAGGTATATGATACCAAGATATAAAGTATAAAGTACTCATAATTGGGTCAAGTGTTGCCGCCACATATAGGAGTACTTTAGTTTATTTTCAGCCCATAAGGCATGTAATACAGTTATGAACTGTTATTTCATATTTGCCAATAGATAGAAACACTTTATTTTTGCATATTGTATGATAATGATGGCAATTAATAAAGTTGAGTTTTCAATCTTAAAGATATGATCTTTGTGGCAATGCCTTGTTTATCTTGTGGTATTTGATATGCATAAGATAAAATGATACCTAAAAGTTATTGATAACTCAAACAATCAAATTAGCATCAATCATGAGAAATTCATTTCTAGTTTCCATATGATGGATAAATCTAGACTCTTTTGGTTTGAGAACCATTAAGAGACATGAATATCTTGAACATGATTAATCAATCTTCACTAAAGGTAGTGGGAGAATGATTATCCAATAAGGTATAATACATGTGATGTATTTACATACCTATTGGAATGAATGCTAATACTTCTAATGGTGTTTAGAGAAATACCAATATGAATATCTTCAAGTGTTCAAGATTATCATAAATGAAGTATAAATTTGGTAAAGTGTTAATTCTTGATGAGATCAATGAATGAAATACTTGGACCAAATTTTTTGAGATCCTTATGAGTGATTATGATAGTGTATCATAGTGAACTCATGATTAAGGCATGGTGATGTCTAAATCAAGAAGGAATCATACTCTAAGGAGTTAGAGAATGATTATCGAATAACTGAATTCTTCTTAATAAAAGAATACCCCACACTAATAAAAGAAATTAAGAATCAAAAGGGTTGTGAGTTCTTATATCCTTAACAGATACACCTCAATTATCTATGTGATGAGTTGTTCATATGACGAGTCAACTATCTAGATAAGTATGAGGAACCGAATTTTGAGTTATGGTTTATGACCATTACATCCTAAATGACATCCATGTCAACCATAAGGTATGACCTTGATGGTATCACTCATTGGATGAAATCCATAAGTGCAAATGAGTCTTAAGTGTTAAGACACATGGATAACATTTTGAGAAGGATTATGCTTGTTGATTGCAACTTAATGACTAAGACATTTGGCATATGGATGCTAAAACTGCATTCCTATGAGGAATAAAACAAGGATGTGTACGTGACACAACCTATAAGGTTTATGAATCCACTAATGCAAATGAAGTATATAAGTTACAATGGACTAATCAATGTGATTGATTGAGTACAAGCAAATCAAGAATTGGATCTTTACTTTGATGATATAGTCAAAGGGTTTGATTGATATGTCAAAGATAAAAGAAGGGATCTGTGATTTAGTGAGAGCGTATTCACATTTCACATGTTGATGTGAAATGGAAATCCAAAAGTGGAAGTTATCTTTAAGGAAGATAGAGATGTTTCCTATGTGATAGGAATAGAGATCTATAGAGATAGTTCTCGAAAACCTCTTGACCTGAAAAGAGAAAGCATGCATTGGCAATTTGTACTGAAGGGTTTAGTGTACACAAATTCAGTGGGAGAAAACTTGTCCATCAAATGGAGTTAGTATCCCAAGGCCAAGTGTCCAATTCTTATGAAGAATGGGAACACTAAGAATAGATATGGATCTATCATGTATGTAATCATCCCATTATCTTGCATGTATAGACATGGCAAGAATAAAATGCATTCATCATCTTGTATGTACGACATTACAATATGATGTGCTCATCCTGATAACTCGTATGTGGGACATGACGAGTGGATGTCTATCTACATCCAGTAAGGGTTACTGAAACACCATAAGAACTTTATAAGTGCATGAGAAGTACTAGTTCTATGGAGAAAAGGAAGAGTTCGATGTAAAGAGTTACATTGATGTGAACTTCCGAAAGGACAGAAAATTAATCGCAAAATATATACATAGGATGTATAAAAGTTAAAGTTTGTTGACAATTGGAAGTGTTCCAATAAAACCATTTAAAAGGAAATGTCGAGTATCTATGCGTTAGAGAACAACAATGGATACTATATGGATCTGGAAGTTCACGAGATGAACTTATAGATATTCCGCTCATTGATGACAAGTATGGAATCCTTGATCATACAATGTGGCTAAAGGTTATCAATGGAATACTAGATCACATATTACGGCAACTCCATCTCATACGTGTGACATACAGTGAAGAGATGAGAGACATGCAATTTACACTGACTTTGGCAAGATGTTGCCATTACTCACTTTGTTGGCACTAGAGCACAGTAACCTGTGGGACATGTTTAAGATCACTATGAATATGATTCAATGGTGATTGGCTCACAGTGCAAGTGGGAGTCTGTTGGTATGTGTGCCCTGAGAGCCAATCATGGGATGATTGGTGGGATACATTAAGATTGATTTGATAAACATCAAAGGCAAGCTTCCAATTCTTTCTGGTTCAGTCATATGAGATAGTGATAGAACAGATTGAATGTCTAGAGAATGATAGTACTCAATGACGTATGCTTTCAGGTTGAGGACCTGAACGATGAGATCATACAGATGCAAAGAGTTTGTACATTCTTATTATGTCCCTAGTCGGATGTCATTGTGGAAGGTAGATAGAAAGCAATGACACACAAGACTAGATTGTGGTGTTGGTTGATGACAAAATCTCATTAGTCATGATATAGAGATATCAAACCAAACACATAGGTACTTGTTAGAGAACAAGTGTACCAGACAGACCCACCGTGAGTTTCACACATGGAACCATGACATGGTAGTCACCGTCAGTACTCATAGTGATGGTGGTGAGTGTGATTCTTTGACCTAAAATCACTACACTCAACACATGTCGTTGGGCACACTTTGACATCATCAAACGCAGTCCTAAAACATGGGTTGTTATAAAGGTGATGATTGGGCGGCTTTGACACATGGGGCTTTTGAGAGGTGAGTGATAGATATGGGATTTGTCCCTCCTGAGGGAGTTTGATATCCAAGGCCACTTGATGAGTAGGATTAAGATAGGCGTGCGCACACATGTGTGAATCAGTATGTGATATTGATGTCATACATATCTCGTTCAATCTACTCTGAGATCAAGAAAGTGAATGAACGTTGACATGATGACTGTTCCATGCCTTGAATTCATTCGGGATATCAGTGACAAAGGAATTATACATTCACTATAACACCATCAACGGATTGTAGGATTGAAAGTTGTTCTACAACTTTCTACTTTCACTTGGGTAGCACTGATGTGTGAATAGGCACTGCTCTTTGCTTGTGAAGTCATAAGTGTTATGGACTTTCACTGCCAATGTGAAATGGACCTGCAGGGTCACACACATAGGATTTAACCTGGAAGAGGAGTTTTGTCCACAAGCAATGTTTAGATTGATTACTAAAGGAGTTTAGTAGTTCAATCAAACACTCAATTGATTGATAGCTCAATATCATAATGTTCAAGGTGTTGGACACATTGATTGGAGTATCAGATTGATTGAAATCGCAATTGACTGATTCTGCACAACCTGCACTCCCAACCGATCGGTTCAAGAGTTGAACCGGTCGGATGAGGTTGCTGAACCGGTCGGCTCAAGTGTTGAGCCGATCGGCTCAAGCCCAGGGTGAACCGATTGCTTCAAGTGTTGAAACGATCGATTCAACTGGTGCAACTGAGCAAGTTGGGAAAGTCAGGTCGGTGAGAATTTTCCTTTCATTTCAATTGCCCAATTTGATTGGGAATAGGATTGGTATTCGATACCAATTAGAAACAAAAGAAGGAAAGTCATTTTGAGTTGGATCAGGACCGTGAACTGATCGGTTCAGGGCACCAACCGACCGGTTGGGGGTCCCAAACGATCATCTCAGGTCCTAGCCGATTGGCTCAGGCTGCGAGTTGGTTGCTTTTGTGGAAAATCTCGAACCCTTCTACTCCTGCTTTTAGTCCCGCATTGCCCGGGATGGAGAACCCTATCCCATGACCCTCCTATATATAGGGGTATTGGGGGCTTCTCAAAGAACAACAACTCAGTGCAGTCAGTTACTCTGCAAAGTTGTCATTCTCTCTAGTTTTGGTAACCGAGAGAAAGCCCGAGCAAGTGCTTCCCGCAAAGGGAGGTGCAGCAAGGGAAGGACAACTGCAGTTGCAATTGGAGGCAGGAGAGTGTGTTGGCGACTAGTACGTCAATAGGAGGGTGCGACTCCTTCCACTTCTATGTGGGACAAGGAGTGTGGAGTTCCAGGTGGTCCGTGTGGACTACTACAGAGGCAGGAGGTCACTGCCGCTCAGGAGGACAACTGTCATCCGACAGTCCGGTTCGAGTAGGAGTCGTCAGTCCTGGTGCGACCAGGAGCTGCACAGACGCCGCCGAAGACCAGATTTGAAGACCGCGCAAGGCGTGAGGTATTGTCGCCGAGCAAGCCTCGGGACAAGGTATGATTCCACAAACCATCCTTTCCTATTATATAGACGTTGACGTGTTTCCTTATTTCGGGTTTGGGGAGAAAATTTTTGTTTCCGCTGCCTTCTCTGTCTCCCCTAAAACCCAACAATATGTTATGTTTAAAGTTGACATATGAGAATGAATAACTTAAGTTGAACTTAATCACATGATATAGGGTTGAAGGTGTTACCTCACCCTTATGTGGAAATAAATGAAAAATAGGTTAGAAACCTAGGTGAAAAGGTAATTACCAAATGGAAAATGTCATACACGTGAAAGTGAAATGGCTAGGTGATATGTCATAAAATGAATGAGAATATGGAAATACCTTGAATTGAATTCGGGCACCAAACTTGGACCTAGTATAAGGAGTTTATTTCCAAAGAAAATGCAAGAAAAGTTACTAACCCTAAGGTTTGGAAGCTAAGTTGAGTAAGCATTCACTTTAACCTTACTAGGTGTGAATTTTGGGCATATAATTCCTTTTAAGGAGGGGTGAATGTTATATCCTTAATTTTGGAAAAATTGAATTATATAAATATAAGCCATGAATCGATAAGTAAATTCTCCAATGATATCATTCATAATAGATAGGAATAAGAGTTTTTGTGTAAAAATAAATATTACTGGCTTTATGAATTACTGGATAATAGAAATATGAAATAATATTGATGTTTTCAAAATAAAATAAGATGTGTGATTTTTTGATACTTAATGTAATAGTTGTCGAGTCCACTTTGGCAACATTAGTTTTAAGGCATCCAATGTTTTTTTTTGAAAAATGGCTTTTGGTATAATTGAAGATAATAAAAGGGAGAGATTTCTATAATTTTGAGAAAAAGGATATTCCATGAGATTCTGGTATTGTTTTAAATAATGTTTAAAAGGAGAAATTTTGGTGTGGGAAGATATCCACTAAATCCCAATAACTAAATGTACATTGGGAAAGGTTTTTGAAATAAAGATGTTTTATTTAAGGGATATATCAAATGAGAGAGAGTCCAATAAAGTGTCATGCATTTGTATGCATTCCTTAATGGCTTTTGGTGTATCAACAAAGAGAAATTCATAATCTGTCATGGATATATATATTACTATGTTGGAAAGATATTGCATATTTTCCTTTAAAACCCCTGCATGTGTTACCCTATGCACATTGGTCACAATCATGAGATGGAAAGTGATTAGTATAAGAAAGGTAAATAGAAAACCATTTAGAAAGGAATATAAGGGTAGTAATTCCTTTCCCAGTCAATATTGACTGGTTGGATAAAATGAGATGCCTTTTACTGTATATATATACATATATATATATATATATAGTCAATATTTCTCAGAACACCTTCCATTTCTATTGATGCCTAAGATGAATTAATTAAAGCCTTTTCTAAGGGCAAAGAAAAGGGCGTTTAACATGTATATTTTTAACAAATCTTGCCCACACTGAGAATTAAGTAATAAAAACTTTCCCTTTAAGTTTTGAGTTAAGGGGTACGTCTATGAGAGAGAAAAGGAATAATAATATAGATAGTAAATCATGAAAATCTTCCTAAAAATTTATGATCAATAATATAATTATGTTCCTAATATAGGTTTCTTAAAGATAATGGCTGCTACCTGTGCTGCTTATTTGGAAGGGAGTTGGCCAGATCAGAAGGAGAAAGAAGTAAGTATTTTTTGTGGGTTTTTAATTAAGAACATGTATAGTTGCAAAGAGAGAATAAGGCATGTTGGGGAGGTCTATGGCTACATATGGATTGAAGTATTTTCCATCTAAGTGAATCATGTGTATGATTATCACCTAAGCAACATGTGTATAGGAAGGAAAACTACACTTCCTTATGGTACCACCCTCTCGTTCTCTTTCTTTCCTTCTTTGTGGTAGCCTTTAGTGCTGCCCTTGGGTATGTGCATATAAATGGAGACCCCTGTTATCTCTCCTATGCATTTAGGTGTTGGTATGTATGCCTAGAGAGCAATCATATGATGATTACAACAGGACATTAGATACCTATTTTGATAATTTTGTCTATTATGTATGTATCTTCATGAAATGATGACACATAAATAGTAGATGTCTATAGAATTATGTTACTCGATGACGTATGTCTTCAATTACATGACTTGAACAATGATATCATACATCTGTTAAGAGTACATATATTATTATTATGTCCCTAGTCAGATATTACTATGGAAGCAAAATAGACAACATTAATACATAAGACTAGAGTGTGTGTTGACTAATGACAAAATCTCATTAGTCATGATATGTGATATAAAGTCAAGCACATATGTTTATGTTATAGAACCATACATCAGGTAGACCCACCATGAGAGTGATACATGAAGACTATGGAATGGTAGTCACAATCATCTCTCATAGTAATAGTAGTTCTTATACCTAAAGTCACTACATTCATCACATGTCGTTCATGTACTTTGACATCATCCAACAAGATCATGAATAAGGGTTGTCATAAAGGTGGTGCTTGGGTGCATTGTGACACATGGGGATTGAGTCTGAGTGATGTAGATGGGATTTGTCCCTCCTACAAGAGATTGATATGCAAAGCCTCTTAATAAGAGAGGCTGAGAAATATATGGCCATACTCATGTGACTCAATATGTGATATGTGAGCTCATGTGCATCCCACACAGTCTACTCTAGTTCAAGGAACATGGATTGAACGTTGAGAGGAGGATGATTCCATGCCTCGAGTTCAATCTGGATATCAGAGATAAAGGAACTATAAGATTGTGGTAAAACTAATGACATATTATAGGTTGTAGTTGTTCTCCAACTTTTTGAATTTCTTGGGTAACAATGATGTGTTTCTAGACACTGCTCTTTTCTTGTGATGTCAAAATTGGTTATGGACATTTACTACCAATGTAATTATGGACCTATAGGGTCACACACATAGGATACACTTGGATTAAAGGAGATTATTCATGAATGATGTCTAGATTGATTACTAAAGGTGTTTACATATTCAATTAAACAACTGAGGTTCAAAATTGACTAAATGCACATTGAATCGATTGGCTCAACTGTTGCCCCCAATCGGTTGGAGTGTCAGGTCAATTCGAATCCACATTGGTTGATAATTGGGTGAACTAGGGTGTGAAACAATTAGTTCACATGTGATCCAACCCTATTCTAGGGCTGTATCTCGTGTCATTTTGTGCCTTTATCACTTTCAAATGCATTAGATTTACATGTTATTTCCCCCAATTTGATTATCATTGCAAATACACTTATGGATGTTTTTGCGCTATTTTTCAGGTACTTTGACCACAATGGATGGACGAGTGTGATGGAGGGGCCCAAAGGAGACCCCAAAGCTCCCCCAACCTACCTTAGTGGCCAAAGATCGTCTCCAAGCAAAACATCCAAGAATTATGAAGTTTGAAGCCATGCTAGCACTAGAAGACCCCAGCACGGCCGTGGTGACACGGAACGGCCGTGCTGGTAATTGGGCAAGATTACATGTTGATCGACAAAATTTGAAGTTTAAGCAAGCCAGCCACCACGGCCATGTTGCCCAGCACGGTCGTGCTATGAAGACCACAACACGGCCGTTCTACCCAAAACGGCCGTGCTGGATGAAGAGGAAATGGGCGTGCTGCTCAGAACGACCTCCGCCCAACTCCGCCACCACGGCCGTGCTACCCTGCACGGCCGTTCTACCTAACACCCAACACGGCCGTTTTGCCCAAAACGGCCGTGCCACCAGCCTCCATTTTGCCCACCAACATGTTAGATTTACACTTAGCCAAAACGGCCGTTCTCCTCCACCACGGCCGTATCCACTCCTACCCAGCACGGCCGTGCTACACAAAACGGCCGTGCCACCCCCCAAAACCTACACAAATTTCCACTGTTTTTCCCATTCTACCCCCACTTAACCCTAGCTCATATATAAGCAATAGATTCTTCTAGGGCTCGGGGCAAGCACCTCTAGAGCACCCCTAGCCGCACCCTAGCAGCTCCTTTGCTTCCATTGCTCCAATCCATCCATTTCCTTGCAATCTACCCCATTTCCATCCACTTTCCACTCATTTCCACCATAGAAACCTAGTTTCTCTAGGTTTCTATCCATAATCCCCGCCATTTTCATGCACCCTTTCATCAAAGGAGGAGCTAGGACGACCAAAGCTGCTTGGAGGTGAAGAAGGAGTCAACTACATCGAGCTTCATGGCGTTTTCCCTTCTTCTACCCCTTTCTTTTGTTCCTAGTTTGATTATGTGTAGCTAAGCTCCCCTTGGGTGGGCTGTTTGGGACAAAAATGTGACTTTGATACCATGTTGGGGGAATATAATTTGTAATGAACATATTTTATTTCTATGATGATTGCCTTTGCTTTTATCTCATTTCACATTACTTGTGCTTGTGGTTGTTGTTTAATTACATTAATTGCTTGCCTTGTGGTGTTTGAAAACATTTGTCCCTAGGATGTTTTGGTTTCTATGTAGATATCGTAGGATTGGCTCCTAGGTCCTTAATTCGGATCCCTAGCTAGCCTCCTATCTTCCTACATAATCACCTTCTTCCTACATGCAAATGTGAGTTCTAAGTGACTAGTATAAGTGTGATTAGTTCAATTGCCTAGGATTTCCTAAAGGCTGAGGTGGCTAGTGGCATGAGGTTAAATATCCTCATCTCTACTCCCATCCTCACCCTTGGTCCTCAATTGACTAATACCACTTATCCTAGAGACCTAGACTTGGTATGTCCTATGAGAATTACACCTAGCCCTAGTTCTCCAATTAGTAGCTTAGGGTAAATTCTCATAGCACCTACCTCGTTGTTTGGTTTGGTAGTCTAGAATGAAATATGTTAATTGCTTATTATGGTGACATCCCCCAACTAATGTTAAGATCACATTCCCAAACGGCCCACCTCCCTCATCTAATTGTTTAAAACCCCAATTACCTGCTTTGCTTGTTAATGCTAGCTTAGTTCAATTGCTTTAGTTAGTGTAGTCTTTTGCCTAGTTTTGCTCGCTAGTGTTAATCTAGGCCTTTGCTCTTATTAGTGCTTAGTGTAGTTTCTTAATTGCCAGTTGCTTGTTTAGTCTAGCATAGTTCGTTCTTGCTCTTGTTTAGATAGTTTGTTAACTTAATTTGCTAATTTAGTTGTTTGATAACTTAGTTTCATTTTGTCTTTCCTTACTCGCTCACTTAGCATAATCAACCAAACAAACCTTCAAACCCTAAAAACCCTACTCTCCGCACTAGGAACATAGCTCACCCTCTCTAACTCTAGCGCCCCCTCTATCTCCGAGGTTCGACCCCGTACTTGCCACCTTACCTGTACTAAGACAAGACCCCGTGCGCTTGCAGGTACATTGTCTTAGTAGAAGTAGGTAGTTAGCCCGGGACCTTACAAATATCGAAAGCTAAAGATCCCATCTCATCCCGTGCCTCCCGACCTCGTGGATTGCATTCGTTGCAAGCCACTAGCGGGAATGCACCAAGCTTTCTGGCGCCGTTGCCGGGGAGACATACCCGCCTCCACAGGCGGAGTACTGGGGCCACTACTACCAGTAGCCTCCTCCACAGTCCGGCCCGTCGCAGGACCCCACACCACCACAACCATGATTTCTACCCTATCACTTCTAAGCTTTAGTTTCATGCTGAGGACAGCATGGTTCCAAAGTTTGGGGTGGTAGGGCGGTAAGCCCTCTATTTTCAGTCTATTTTGACAGTTGCCTGTTCCGCTTGATCATTATTTTGTTTGATGTTTAACCCATCTAGCATAGGCTGTTCTCTGCTTGCATCCATGCATGTCATGTAGCTTTCATTCTCGTCATTTGTTTTGCGTAATTTTTCAAAATTTCAGCCATGCATTGCATCTCATATAGGTTTTTGCTAATTTTTGCATGTTTTAGTTAGGATTTACTTGCTTTTTACCTAAAATTGTGTTTGAATGTGGTTTAGTGCAATTTGACACCTTTTTGGCCAATTTTGCCCAGACTTGAATATTCTTGCTCCAATAGGATGTTTTGACTTAATCTCCAATGATTAAAATGAAAAAGTTTACCCTTGTGACAAATGCATGCTACGTTCTTAGATCTTATTGATATATGGTCTTGGTTGTGACTTTTTACATGTGAACCACATCTCTTAAGTCTGTGAATGTGTTGGTTGAATCATGAATTGAGCAAGCGACAAACGCTTAAAGCCAATAGAATCACTTGGTAGAAATATGAATATTGTGTTAATTCTATCATGTGATGTGATATTACTTGGTGAAGTGTTGAATTAGCTTTCATGCAGGGAATCGTTTGTTGAAAACTACATTGATGACCCCTCTTTGATCCGACTTTTCTTTCATCATCTTCATACCTCTCCGCCTCATTAAAAGATGCCAAAGTGCACATATTAGCCGTGGCCACCTCTAAAAGTTTGGGGTGGCCACATCTTTACCTCCCCGCTTCACTCCATCCACCATATGCCCTATCTATACCAAGGGCAAAGAAAAAGAAAAAGAAAAGCAAAAATAAAATAAAAGGATGCTCCTGTTTAAGAGCATTCAAATAAAGAAAAGAAGAGTGTGTAAAAGCACTTCAAATCTTACCGCAACCCTTTCTTCTTCTTTTATACCCATTGAGCTAGAAAACATCACATCTAGCTCACTTTACCCTTTCTACAGCCAAGTGGATCATCTAGTGTGGTTTGAAGCATAAGACCGAACGCATGAAAGTGAAACAACACTCCTAGTCACCTGTGATTAACATCAACATGAAATGGTTTACCTGGAATGACATAAAGGACATATGGACAACTTGTGCGTCTATGATTTATATTTGAAGTTTGTATGCTCAGTGCTCAGTTCATGATGGGGTTGTGAAAGAAGGAGAGGAGAGATGTGAGACACATGCACTTAGTCATTTCCAAGACCATATATATTCAATAATCTTCTGCTGCTTTGCATTTGTCATTTGTTTTTGTTGAAAAGAACGGAAAAGAGAGATTAAGTTGGAGCATACTTGAGGACAAGTATGTTTCAAGTTTGGGGTGGTGATCCAACCCTATTCTAGGGCTGTATCTCGTGTCATTTTGTGCCTTTATCACTTTCAAATGCATTAGATTTACATGTTATTTCCCCCAATTTGATTATCATTGCAAATACACTTATGGATGTTTTTGCGCTGTTTTTCAGGTACTTTGACCACAATGGATGGACGAGTGTGATGGAGGGGCCCAAAGGAGACCCCAAAGCTCCCCCAACCTACCTTAGTGGCCAAAGATCGTCTCCAAGCAAAACATCCAAGAATTATGAAGTTTGAAGCCATGCTAGCACTAGAAGACCCCAGCACGGCCGTGGTGACACGGAACGGCCGTGCTGGTAATTGGGCAAGATTACAGGTTGATCGACAAAATTTGAAGTTTAAGCAAGCCAGCCACCACGGCCGTGTTGCCCAGCACGGCCGTGCTATGAAGACCACAACACGGCCGTTCTACCCAAAATGGTCGTGCTGGATGAAGAGGAAACGGGCGTGCTGCTCAGAACGACCTCCGCCCAACTCCGCCACCACGGCCGTGCTACCCTGCACGGCCGTTCTACCTAACACCCAACACGACCGTTTTGCCCAAAACGGCCGTTCCACCAGCCTCCATTTCGCCCACCAACCTGTTAGATTTACACTTAGCCAAAACGGCCGTTCTCCTCCACCACGGCCGTATCCACTCCTACCCAGCACGACCGTGCTACACAAAACGGCCGTGCCACCCCCCAAAACCTACACAAATTTCCACTGTTTTTCCCATTCTACCCCCACTTAACCCTAGCTCATATATAAGCAATAGATGCTTCTAGGGCTCGGGGCAAGCACCTCTAGAGCACCCCTAGCCGCACCCTAGCAGCTCCTTTGCTTCCATTGCTCCAATCCATCCATTTCCTTGCAATCTACCCCATTTCCATCCACTTTCCACTCATTTCCACCATAGAAACCTAGTTTCTCTAGGTTTCTATCCATAATCCCCGCCATTTTCATGCACCCTTGCATCAAAGGAGGAGCTAGGACGACCAAAGCTGCTTGGAGGTGAAGAAGGAGTCAACTACATCGAGCTTCATGGCGTTTTCCCTTCTTCTACCCCTTTCTTTTGTTCCTAGTTTGATTATGTGTAGCTAAGCTCCCCTTGGGTGGGCTGTTTGGGACAAAAATGTGACTTTGATACCATGTTGGGGGAATATAATTTGTAATGAACATATTTTATTTCTATGATGATTGCCTTTGCTTTTATCTCATTTCACATTACTTGTGCTTGTGGTTGTTGTTTAATTACATTAATTGCTTGCCTTGTGGTGTTTGAAAACATTTGTCCCTAGGATGTTTTGGTTTCTATGTAGCTATCGTAGGATTGGCTCCTAGGTCCTTAATTCGGATCCCTAGCTAGCCTCCTATCTTCCTACATAATCACCTTCTTCCTACATGCAAATGTGAGTTCTAAGTGACTAGTATAAGTGTGATTAGTTCAATTGCCTAGGATTTCCTAAAGGCTGAGGTGGCTAGTGGCATGAGGTTAAATATCCTCATCTCTACTCCCATCCTCACCCTTGGTCCTCAATTGACTAATACCACTTATCCTAGAGACCTAGACTTGGTATGTCCTATGAGAATTACACCTAGCCCTAGTTCTCCAATTAGTAGCTTAGGGTAAATTCTCATAGCACCTACCTCGTTGTTTGGTTTGGTAGTCTAGAATGAAATATGTTAATTGCTTATTATGGTGACATCCCCCAACTAATGTTAAGATCACATTCCCAAACGGCCCACCTCCCTCATCTAATTGTTTAAAACCCCAATTACCTGCTTTGCTTGTTAATGCTAGCTTAGTTCAATTGCTTTAGTTAGTGTAGTCTTTTGCCTAGTTTTGCTCGCTAGTGTTAATCTAGGCCTTTGCTCTTATTAGTGCTTAGTGTAGTTTCTTAATTTCCAGTTGCTTGTTTAGTCTAGCATAGTTCGTTCTTGCTCTTGTTTAGATAGTTTGTTAACTTAATTTGCTAATTTAGTTGTTTGATAACTTAGTTTCATTTTGTCTTTCCTTACTCGCTCACTTAGCATAATCAACCAAACAAACCTTCAAACCCTAAAAACCCTACTCTCCGCACTAGGAACATAGCTCACCCTCTCTAACTCTAGCGCCCCCTCTATCTCCGAGGTTCGACCCCGTACTTGCCGCCTTACCTGTACTACGACAAGACCCCGTGCGCTTGCGGGTACATTGTCTTAGTAGAAGTAGGTAGTTAGCCCGGAACCTTACAAATATCGAAAGCTAAAGATCCCATCTCATCACGTGCCTCCCGACCTCGTGGATTGCATTCGTTGCAAGCCACTAGCGGGAACGCACCAACATGTCCCAATTGCCCAGTTAATGGGGTGAACCAACCAGTTCAATGGTCGATTAGATTGGATCAAGGATTGATGCTGACATCATATTTTGCATTAATCGTACATTGAATACCAATGTGATTCAGAATAGAAAACTATATGAACCGACCAGTTTGCTACACGAACCGACCAGTTAACGCATGAACCGACTGGTTGGGCATGCAAACCGACCAGTTGGGTATGTGAACCAATCAGTTCATCGTGTGCAGGTTCTGGTAAATTCATGAATCTGTCCGTTTCGACTCCCACACCGATTGGGAACCTTGACCCTGGCCTCTCCTATAAATAGAGGGGTAATTGGGGCTTCTCAAAATATAATAGTTGCTTTGAAAGTTGTATTCCTCTCTGGTTGTGGTAACCAATAGAGAGTCTGAGCAAGTCCTACCCAATAAAGGGAGGGATAGCAAGGGAGAGACAATTGTGGGGGAGTGTATCAACTTTGGAAGGTTGACGTTCAAGAGGGACAACTCCATCTCGTTGGCTATGGTATCACAATGTGGAGTTCCCAATGGTCTGTGTGGACAACTCTAGAGGCGAGATGCCATTGCCTTCTGCTAGGAGGAAACTATCAACTACTATCTATGGCGTTGCACTAGGAGACATGTGGAGATGATTGTTCGAGTGCTACTACTAAAGAAGAAGCTCGCTACTGCTTGGAGAAGAAGCACAGTACTGTATCAAGATTTGTCTCTAAAATTTCTACATGACAAGGTATAACTCTAGAATCTTCTTTCTTTGATACATTGTTGTTGACACGATCTTGCTATTCATAGGAACCATGCTTTAATTTTTTTTCTTCTGTTGCCTTATATGTCGCCCCAATTTCCCTACATTGGTATCAGATCCATGTAAATTTATGGTGTATCTGGATTTAAATTGATGTGGTCAAATTTATTTTATTTCATGCAATATGAATATTAAATTGTTTAATGTGCATATATATGAATATATATGTGTGTGTATATGTATATATATGTGTATATATGTATATATATGTGTATATATATGTATATATATGTGTGTGTATATATATATATATATATATATATATATATGCAATCTACACATGTCACCCTAAAAGTTGGTTTTGGTGGAAATGAAGCATGGTTATGGCCAATAGCCCTAAATCTATGTGTACACGATTGTAGTTATTTATTCCTATTTATATCTCAGTTTTCATACCCATACTCTCTCTCCTTTCGAAATGTAAATTAATGCTCTTCTTCCTATTTCCACTAGAATGTAACTCATGTTTATCCCTTTTACAATGTAGTTGTAGAGACAAATGTGTATGATACATATACTTAATGACTTGATGACTCAAATGAAGAATATCTACATCATTTTCATCTAGAGAACATAAATGAGAAATGCATTTCTAGAATCCATATGATCGTTGTCTGGACTCTTTTGGTTATTGAATCAATAGAGATGTGTAAGTCTCATTTATTGTGCAATATGAAAAAAGCATCTTCACTAGATGTAGTGCGAGAGTGAATGTTCTATTAGGGATCATACATATTGATTTATATAAACATTTTAGAATAGATGCTAATGGTAGTTACTACTACCTCATTATTATTATTGATGCTATCAATATATATGGATGTTTGTATTTAATGAATTACAAATATGAATCTTTTGAAGTGTTCAAGGAGATTTTGAATGAACTATGTAACCAACTTGGTAAAAGTAATAAAATACTTTGATGTGATTGATATTGAAATATTATAACCAAGAGTTTGAGAAACTTTTGGGAGATCATGATAATGTATCATGATGAACTCCACCTGAAACATAATGATAGTGTATTTGAAAGAAGGAATTACATCTTGTTAAGTCATTGTGTGATGATCAATAAATTCTAGCTAATCTTGAAATTTCTTTTGGGCACATGCTTTATAATAAAACAATTTACTATCTAAAATTGGTTTGAAAGACACCATATGAGATATGGCATGAGAAAGTTTTCTGATATGTCTTTTACAAAGATTAGGATTGAAAGCTTATATAAGAAAATAGTTTCTTAAAAATATTTGTCTATAAATCATAAAAATGTTATTTTGTGGAATACTACTTTTACCCCAATCCAACAAAAAAGGTGTTTGTTTCCGAGATGACTAAATTCCTAAAGGAGAATTTTATTTCGAAAGAATCAGTTAGAGAAAAGGTAGAACTTGAAATTTTCGAGACCAACAAGAAAAAATTGAACCAATAAGAGGTACAATGGGAACAAAGAGAATCACAAGATGTTGTGGATACTCTAGTTTGTTATGTAACACAAAACTCATAGTTCTAGTGGAACACACATTGATTTTGAAAGATTATGATATCTTATAACTCAAGAAGGTGGTCAGTGATTATGGTTGATGAGGAATAGGGCTGTAAATGGGTACGGGTAGACCCGCAGACCCGCAAATTCGGACCCTTAAAAAACCTGTCACGGGTATAATTTTTTATACCCGCATACCCTTGGACCTGTATACCCTTGGTCCTGCATATAATCGGGTCTGATAATGGGTATGCTTGGACCCAGACCCGTTAGACCCGTGTACCTGATATACATAAGTAACTACTAAAATAATATGTTATATATATCATACTTTACTAGTCTAATTAATATAATTATTGAGATTATATCCTACTCTAAGGTTGAGACTAGTCATATACTAAGAATTAACTATTCTAGTTACAATAACGAACATCATATGTAAACTTAAAATCAAAATGTCTACTAATCTACATTACTTTCTACATAAATTAAATGTTATGCTCATGACTACAAATATGTAAACAATTACTCAATTAATTTTATTGTATAGAATATAGCATTGTCTAATATAACTATTACATGTTAATATACTATATGATAACAATATCTTGTTGTGTTAAATATATATAATATAGTCATTTCTCTTACATAAACAATGTGATGTTTTATAGAACCGCTTACCTGCATACTCGCACTGCATACCCGCTATTATTGCGGGTATGGGTATGGTGCGGGTCCAAGTTTTGTATTATGCAGGTCTGGAACCGGAACCGGACCCGCTAAATTAGATGGGTATGGGTATGGGTATGGCCAGACCCACACCGTACCCGCACCGTTTACACCCCTAATGAGGAAACAACCTACCCAGAAGCTATAGAGGGATCAAAATCTGAGAAATGGCTTGAGACCATGAGATCAAAGATGGACTCCATGTACGCAACCATGGTATAACCCTGATGGAACCACCTAAAGGGATAAAACCCATAGGATGCATTTAGTGTCTTTGAGAGAAAACTAAAATGGAAGCATAAATTGGTTACAAAGGGTTTCAAACTGTTGAACACGATGAAATATTGTCACCAATTGCCATGGTTAAATCCATCAAGATCATGCCTTTTATTGCAACTTATTATGACTAATGATATTTGCGATATGGATGTTAAAATCACAATCCTAAACTAGAATAATTAAAGGATGTATATGTGACACAACCTAAAGTTTTTATAAATTCATTAATGTGAATAAAGTCTATAGGCTACAAAGATCAATCTTTAGATTGAAGCAAGCATATTAGAGCTAGAATCTTCGATTTGACAAGATAGTCAAATTTATAGGATGGGTCAGGGTATGGGTTCCCAATCTTTGTAGGAGTGGAAGAGGCCAATAGATCATGAATTTTCACAACATGTGAGTCCCAAACTGGTCAGTTGGCAACTGAATCGGTTGGTTTACATGTGAGCTAATCATTTTGCAACCCAAACCAATCATTTTTCCATGTTTCCTAATCACATATGAGTTTGGCATTTTTGTTTCCAATTAATGCACAACATTAATTCTTGTACAAATCAAATTGAATAAGTGAAACAGTTAACTTTTTCTCACAAATTCAGGAAAGCCACAAGAACCTTCAGTAGGCATGACTGAGACAATCATTTCCCTAGGTGAATCGGTCATCTCACCCAACCTGAGTTGATCGCTTTACCTAGTGAGCCGAATAGTTGGTGCCTAATTCATGTAAAACTCAGCCAAACGGTCGTCTCAACACTTGAGCCGATCATCTGACAATCCAGTTAATGGATTTGTTGCTTGAATTGAATACCCAAACACTTTAGTATCAATCATCATATATGATTAAACTCCTCTTCTATATGATTTCCTACGTGTGTGACCCTATAGGTCCCATATCACGTTAGCATTGAATGTCCATAACTAGCTTATGACATCACAAGAAAAGAGAGGTGTCTAGTGGCACATTATTGCTAGCCAAGTGAATGGAAAGTTGGAGAACAACTTCAACCTACAATCT
This sequence comes from Alisma plantago-aquatica, assembly GCA_963693085.1. NCBI lineage: Eukaryota > Viridiplantae > Streptophyta > Magnoliopsida > Alismatales > Alismataceae > Alisma > Alisma plantago-aquatica. The sequence goes on along the minus strand of OY856412.1, from coordinate 1,325,655,942 downwards.
GTGTAAGGTGTTACACTGATTGCAGAATTCCTTTTTCTCTGATATTCATAATAAACTCGAGGCATGGAGTCATCCTCAAAACGTTCAACCCATGTTCTTTGAACTAGAGAAAACTGTCTAATATATATGGGATCTCAATATCATATATTGATTCACATGTACATGCACATGCATTTCTCAGTCTCGCTTCTCAAGTGTCTAGGATATAAACTCCAGTAGGAGGGACAAATTTCATCTACATCACTCACAATTAGTCCCCATGTGTCACAGCTACCCAATCATCACCTTTTTGGTAATCCTTATTTAGGATTATGTTTTATGATGTCAAATTACACCTTACAACATGTGATGAGTTTAGAGACATCAGTTCTAAGAACCACAATCACCACCTTCACTATGAGAGATGACTATGACCACCAATGATGGTTTTCATCTATCACTCTCAAGGCGCGTCTGTCCGATACACTATTGTCTAACAAGTATCTATGTGCTTGGTTTGATATCACATATCATGACCAATGAGATTATGTATCAACAAACCCACACTCCAGTCTTAAGTGTTACTGGTGTCTATCTACCTTCCACAATAACAACAACTAGATAAATAATAAGAATGTACATACTCTTATCATTGGTATGATCTCATTGTTCAACTCATGTACTTGAAGACATATGTTATTGAGTATTGTCATTCTTTAGACATTCATATTATTTCCTCATTATCTCATAATTGAGTGAAACATAATGAATTAGAAGCTTGCCTTTATGATTATTAATCAAATCCTTTATGTTATATGCCATGTCTATCATCATATGATTGGATCTATAGGCATACCTTACCAACAAACTCCCAATTGCACTTAGAGACAATCACCCACAAACCTCATTCTTAGTGATCTAAATATGTCCATCATGTTTTTGCTGCACAAGTGATAATCCAACGAGTTAGCAACATTTTTCTATAGTTGGTATATTGCATGTCTATTAGCTCTTATTTGTGAGATGAAACTGCCGTAATATGATATTTGATATTCCTTGCTTAACATGTAGCTCCATTGTTGTCATAATATCTCTACTACGTCATCAATGGTTGGAACATCTATAAGTTCATCAATATGAACTTCTAGATCCACATAGTATCCATCATGTGTTCATAACACCGGGATACTTGACTTCTATTGTAGAATCAAATTAATGGCTCTTAGTTCAGAACTCTTCCAACTAACAACATTTTTTTAAATCAAATATATTTTTTTGTGATCACTTTTGTCATTCAGGAAGCTTGCAAACCTTTAACACCCAACTCTTCCTTGATGCTATTTATTAGCAACATATCCTTAAGTACTTTGCAAGTACTAATGGATGTCCTTAATGACATTCCAATGACCCTTATTGGAAAATAATATCATCTTGTCATCTCTAGCACAAACATGATTAAATGGGATGAGTACATTTTATAGCATACATGATAGATCAATTTCTAGTTCACTTGGCATGGTACTCACGTCCTTCCATTCTTCAGAAGAATTAGAACTTTAGATTTCATGAGAGACCAATCCAGATTCTCTCTCGTTGAATTCTTTATATTGAACTTTTCAATATTTTGCTATTGTATGTGCTCAAACTTATGTTGTGAAACGTTCAAGAACTATGTCTATAGATTTTAATCCCTATCACATAGGATGTTTCACCTAATCCTCCATTCCAGAAGGTCTTTTCCATGCCAGGTCTCAATAGTTACAGTACTGAGATGTTATTCCTCATCACATGTGGAATATCCTTATATGCTCCTACTAAATCTTTTGTAATCACAAATTTCTTATTTTTTCTTGATTAAAGTCTAACTCTTTGACTATGTAATCAAGTCAAAAGATACCATCTCTAAGATGATTATTTCAATCTCAGATTGAACTTCGTCGCTTATAGACCTTATTTTCATTAATGAAGTTATAAAACCTTTAGGCTGTGTCACATACACATGCTTTCACATATTCCTTTAAGGAATCTGATTTTAATTTTCATATACCAAATCTCATAGTCTTTTTTAGCTTCATCAACAAGCATGGCAATTGGTAAATGGTTTTCTTCATGTTCAACAATTTGAATTGATTTGAAAACCTTTCCAACTAATTGATCTGCTTATGTTATCCATGTGGGTCTTTGCAATAAAACCCTTTGACACCCTTTGGGTTTTACCCCTTTAGGTAGTAGTAGCATGTTCATACATAGTTACTGTACATGGACTCCATAATGACCTTAAGCCATTTCTCAGGTTATGATTCTCGGTAGTTTCTATATGATTTGTTGGCTCATCATATTATGACCAGCCCATCTTAGTTTTCGGATTCACAATCCTCCAATCTCATATGTGTTCTACTAGAACTATCTTGTTATGTATTACATAAGTAACTTGAGATTTTACAACAACTTATACTTCTCTTAGTTCTCATTATACCCAATGTTCATCTCGAAATTTTTGAGTTCTACTTCTACTCCCACTGATTCATTTGGAACTCAGTTATCCTAGAAACAAACCCTTTGTTTTTGGATTGGGATAGTATTCAAAAATCTTGGTTTTTGTATAAACATGTTCAAGAAACTACTTTCTTTATGTAGGTTTTAGTCCTTAAGACACATTGGGATATTCCCATATCATATCACATATAATGTCTTTTAAACCTTTTAGATGTACATCATTTTAGTGGTACGTATATAGTCATGAGGATATTTTGAAAATTAGATTAACATGATGATCATGACCCATCACGATGTAATTCCTTCGTCCTAACACATCATCATGTTCAGATGGATTTGGCTAGTGATACACTATCACAGTTCTTCCTGAAGGCCCTCAAACTATTGATGTAAAGTAATTTGACATTTGATCACATCAAAGTTTCTTAATACTTTTATCATAGTTATAGTTCATTTATAATATTCTTGAACACTTTAAGAGATTTATGTTTGTATTTCACCAAATACAAATCCATGTATCAACTGAGATTATCAGTTAATATAATTAAGTATTAACAACCACCTTTAGCATTTATTCCATAAGATCTTCATGCATTAATATATATAAGATCTAATAGAATGCTAATCCCCTCAATACCTCTAGTGAAGGATGTTGTGTCAAATTTCTCATATTTAAGAAATGCATCTCTCTTATTGTTCACTAACCAAAAGGGTCCAGATAACCATGAATATGGATTCTAGGAATTAACTTCTTACACGTGTGCATTAGATGACTATACTGAAGACTATTTGAGTTATCAATTATAATCGTTTGGTATTTATGTTATAAACATTCATGTTAAGATTCTTTCATATAAAGATCATTAGATGGTTGGGAATTGTCTTACAAGATCACATCTCTAAGTCATAAACATTAACAACTCACTTTATTGATTTACCATCCTTATCATTTAATATGTGTAAAGTAAATGTTTCTATTTATTGGCATAATAAAATTGTACTTCAACTAACCCTATTACATGTGCATTGGGCTAAGATAAATTGAAATATAATCTAAAGCTTTAGATACTCTTGCTCTACCTTGTACATTTTTTGTCCTTTCATGAAGGATTTACTTCTTGTCAGCCTACAAATCATCTATGTCAGATCTCTATCCAGTATCACATACCAAGATGAAGAAGTAATAAAATTTATCTCATAATGTTGGTACCTAAAGTGAAGGTCTCAACACCTCTTTTCTTTACTCCTCCCTTTGCCTTGATATCTGAAGACTTGGGCTTCTATCCAACTTTAGAACTCTTCTTAGCATTGCCTTTTCTGTTAGACTTCCCCTTTGTATTTTGATCACCATCACAGACTTGGGTTTGTCTTTCTTTATATGTGCTTAGATATTCTCAACATTCCCAACAACTCTGTCAACAGTTTGTCAAAGTCATCCATGTTGTAGTTCATGACAAATTGACTGTATGATTTTGGTAGGGAATGTAGAATCACATAGTGACCAACTCTTAACCCAAGGGGAACTCTAGTCTAGCTAGCTTCTCCACATACCCAATGAGCTTGAGTACATGAGGACCTATTGGATCTCCTAGTGCTGTTTTTCATGTGAATAATGCCTAAGAGACATCATATCTCTCTTGTCTTTCCTAATCAATTAAATATCATTCTCATTAATGTTTTCAAATTAACAACACTCAAATTTCAATTGGGAAAATTACAACGAACAATTTTCTAATGACCAAGATCCAAAATAATTCAATTATTATCCGGCCAACACCAACGTCCATAATTAATCATTAAGGTAGGAACACATCCCAATTGCATCATATGGAACATGTTCTTGAGATGTGTGACCATATCAATCACATCCATGATCTTATGCTACCTCTATAGCTCATAGTTCATGGAGCATAGCATCAGACATTTGACATCCATGGTATCTTTAGTATGCTTCTTGTAAGCATCCCTGTGAGCCCTTGGTGCATTGTGCAGGGGTTCATTGGGGTCTGGCGTCTCTAGGATATAGAGCTTGCTCTCCCATGTGAGAACGATTCTCAACATCCTAAACTAGTTCTGGAAGCTGATACGATTTAACATGTCCTTCTAAGGATCGATCCTAGAGGAAAATGATTGTTTTTTGTTGCCATTTGATTCTAACAAAATTTGTAAGTTTGTCAAAAAATCATATTTTATTTGATTTGAAAATTTGTGATGATGTTGATTAGGTCTTTAATTAAATATCACTCTCATTATTTTTTTAAAATTGATAACACTCAATTTTCAATTGGGAAAATTATAGCGAACAATTTTCTAATGACCAAGATCCAAAATAATTCAATTATTATCCGGCCAACGCCAACGTCCATAATTAATCATTAAGGTAGGCAACACATCCCAATTGCATCATATGGAATTCTTAGATAGATAATATGTGCAACCACAATTATCTGTATGGTTCTGGTGCTTAATATCATTAAGACCACACAATTGAGCCTGACCCAAAAGCCGACACAATAATAATGCACCCCACTTGATGGGCCCACACTTCTACCATCACACTTCCACGAGATAGATGACACACCATCCTTGGGATGTCCATTCTTATTCGATTAAGATTTTCATGTGTGTCTCTTTTGGAAAGCATCTTGGAATTAATATGTTTGATTGAACCCTTGAACCAGTCATCTCACCTCTTGGCTGGTTGGTTGGTCCTCTAAAACAATCGGTTGGACTCCTATCCAACTGATGTATTGACACCTCCAGATGGTAGGTTGGGTCCATCAACCAGTCAGTTCACTTTTGTGGTCAGCCCTCCTTGGTCCTTCAGCCGGTCGGCTCGTCACATGAAACGATTGGCTTGTATGATGTTGATCGTCATCTTCATCGTTGAAAGAATAGAAACTATCCTATTGCTATTAGTCTTTTACATGGATAATGAGAAAAACTTGGAGTTACATTTGAGGAGAGTAAAGGTAGGAAAGAATTAACTTTACATTGGGAAGAAGGAGGTAGAGGCTCGATATGCAAACTGAGATAAAACATGAATAATACTAAACAATCCAACCAAACATAGATATTGGGTTATTGTCACTACACATCCACCATCAAAACCTCTTTTAGGGTGATGCGTGTAAATTGCATATAATATATATATGTATATATGTATGTATATATATATATATATATATATATAAATGTATATATATGTCTATATATAAAAGTGTGTGATCATGTGGTCTTTAATAGGATACGCATATGAAACAGTTTAAGTATTAACTTTGTATGCAATAAATAAACTATGAATAACAAAAATCTGATCCAAAACCTAGTAAATTGGCGTGGCTCTAATACCACTATTGGGAAATATCAGATTAGAGTAGGTGGTGGAACAAAACTTTTATCTATCCATATTCCCATAACAACAAGATTGTGTCAATAACTATGAAATAGTAAAGATAGTTTAATGAGTTATACCTAGTCTTGGAGAAAGTCCAGTGACTACTACTCATTGTAGTGCAACAATGTTCTAGTTGTTGTTGGACAATGTCTATTTAGCTCTTGGTCTTCATGATGGATAATAGATTAGAAAAATGTTTGCAACGGCTCCTACGGTCTTGCCACTAACTACAAGTTGACGTTGCCCTCCTAGCGATGGGAAAATGCCTCCTCGCCTCTAGAGAAGTCCTCATGGACCAATTAGAACTCCTATCATTCTATTAGAACATATGAGGAAGGAGTTGTTCCTCCCGTTACTGTACTTGTCACCAACTTGCTCTCCCACTATAATTTCTCCCTTGCTATCCCTCCCTTTAGCGGGTAGGACTTGCTCAGGATCTCTATTGGTTACCACCAGAGAGGAAAATAGTTGCCAAAGGAAATTGAGTTGTGTTCGAGGAAGCCCTCGGTACCCCTCTATTTATCATAGGGGTTAGGATTTGGGTTCCCAATCTGTGTGGGAGTGGAAAGGACTAGAAGATCATGAATTTTCATAACCTACAAGTCTTGAATCGGTCGGTTCACATGTGAGTCGATTGATTCACAGCCCGAACTGGTTGTTTTCCATGTTTCCTAATCACATATAAATTTGGAAATTTTGTTTCCCATTAACGCACGACATTAATTATTGTACCAACTGAATTAAACAAGTGAAACAATTAACTTCTTCTCACAAATTCGGGAAAGTCACCAAAACCTTCAGTCGGCATGATAGAGTCGATAGGTTCACTAGGAGAAGCGGTCGCCTCACCCAACTTGAGTTGATCGGCTCACCCAATGGGTCAATCAGTTGGTGCCTAATTCATACATAACTCATCAAGTTCAATTTCCAATCAAACTGACACTCCAAATAGTCATCTCAACACTTAAGACGATCAGGGCAGTCCAATCAGTATATTATTGTTGAAATTGAATATTCAAACACTTTGGTAATCAATTAAATAACCATTCATGATTAAACTCATCTTATATATGAGTTCCTATGTGTGTGACCCTATAGGGCCCATATCACATTGGCATTGAATGTCCATAACTATCTTATGACATCAGAAGTAGAGAGCGGTGACTAGTCACACATTAGTGCTACCCAAGTGAATGGAAAGTCGGAGAACAACTTCGACCTATAATCTATGTATGATGTTATAGTGATTGTATAATTCATTTGTCTCTAATATCTGGAATGAACTCTAGGTATGGAGTCATCATCCTCTCAATGTTCAACCCATGTTCCTTGAACTAGAGCAAATTGTCTGAGATATATATGACCTCAATATCATATAGTGGTTCACATGTGCATGTGCATGCGCATGCATTTCTCTATCTCGCTTATCAAGTGGCCAAGATATCAAAATCCAGTAGGAGGGACAAATATTATCTGCATCACTTACAGTCAGTCCCCATGTGTCACAATGTTCCAATTATCACCTTTATGGAAATCCTTATACAAGGTTATGTTTGATGATGTCAAAGTAACTTCAAGTCTAAGAACTACAATGACCACCTTCACTATGAGTGATGACTATGACCTCTAATGATGGTTTCCATGGGTCACTCTCATGGTGGGTCTGTTCGATACACTATCCTCTAACCATTATTTGTGCACTTGGTTTGATATCACATATCGTGACTAATAATATTCTAACATCAACGAACCCACACTCTATTCTTAAGTGTTACTGGTGTCTATATGCCTTCCATAGTAACAGTTGACTAGGGGCATATAAGAATGTTCATAGTCTTGTCATCCATATGATCTCATTGTTCAAGTCATGTACTTGAATACATACATCATTGAGTATTATCATTCTTTAGGCATTCATAGTATTTCCTAATTAACTCATAAGTGAGTGAAATAAAATGAATTGGAAGCTTGCCTTTATGATTATTAATCAAATTCTTTATGTTATATGCCATGACAATCATCTACGATTGTCTCTCTTGGCGTACCATACCACCAAAAATATAATAATTTAATTATAACTAGTCATTAGTGATAAGGTTTCCTATGGACATTCGATTGAAATTGGAATCCATAGAATTTTATGGATATTTAGTTTGAGGTCAAATGCTTAAGATGTGCCAAATAACTGTTCTATAAAATAAAGTTTGAATGAAATCTTCATTTATGAACCTCCTTACAAAATACTCAAGCACCTCGAATGGCTTTATCAACCAAGTACAACCAGAAACACCTCAAACCCCACCTTTCTTATCTAAAATTTTTTGTATGAGGGTAGAGTGGTGATTTTAGGGGATTTAGGTGGATGTTGACCTAAGGTTGATCTAGCTCAAGTTCTTTCCCAAATTCAAGCTGAATCTAGCAAGTTCTTTGTTTCTCTTATTATTTCTTCCAAATTTACTTAGTTATACTATTGTGGTCAAAACATTTATGAAATTCTATCCATATTCTCTCTCTTTTCTCATGCTATCATATAAGAAGGATCTCAAGCTAGAGATTTTGTGGTCATTTTCAACTTTATAGAATATTGGCGGAACATTTTGTAGAATTATGGAATCTACCTTCTTGGAATAGAGGAGGAAGTTTTTCAACTTCTTCTTACAATAGAATTGAGTGAATTTACACCAATTTATATACTTAAGTATGTATTAAACTCAATTTGAGCTTTATGATGCGAATTTAGCCCAATTTTAGAGAAGTCAATTATTTTAGTAGTAAAATGAGAATTTAATTATGAAATTCCAAAAACATTCTTATTGTACATAATTATACTGATATCAAACTTATTTGAATGCTACTTTTCTATCACGATATCATTTTTTATTAAATATCATGTTTTCATCAACTTTTGCCCTAATTTGGATGGTTTTGGCATTTAGGGTGAAAAGGGCTCAAAAACTCATATTTTGAGATGAAATTTTGTACACTAGAATAAAATGACTAACACGATAGGAAATTATTGTTGTTTATTTATATGTATAAATTTTAAATTCGTTCCTATGTTATAATTAATTCTTTGAGGTTATTTCTTCCATGATTTTTGTTGAATAAACTAAAAAGTGAATGGAACTTATTCTTTATCTATGGTTTTCATAGATCTAATTTAGTAAATGAAAAATATGATTGTCTTTTCTTCTAGTTTATCTATTTTTATCTCACTGGTCCTAGATTTAGAGTTTTAAGGCATATATGATCTAGATCGCAAGAAAAATTGATTGAGGGTGAATGATTTTAGTTCTATAATACATGTACATGATTTGTATGAGTTTCAAACACAATATTACAAGAAAAAATTGTGTAACTAGGTCCTCTCTAATCCATCAGTAGTCAAATACATTCCAGATTGTCCTGTAGGATAGTTTGATTCCTTTTAGTTACAAATCTGAGATAATAACATTGTTGGGAAATATGGCATAAAATAGGCGGCAAAAAATCTTTACTGCAATATTCCCCATTAAACCAGTAGATCTCGTCAATAACTATATGATGGAAAGGATGGTTTTGAGGATATACTTAGTCTTAGAGAAATTCTAGAGATATATCCACATCATTGCAGTTGTGGATTGTCCTCTAGTTGCATTGGGACTTGTCTGTTGTGCCTCCTGGTCTTCACCACTGATAGTAGGTTGACGTTGTCCTCCTAGCGGCAGACAATGATTTCCACACCTCTTTGGAAGTCCACACAGACTGCCTATAACTCATGTCATCCTACTACAATCGACAGGAAGGAGTTGTCCCTCCTGTTGGTGTACTAGCAACCAACTTTCTCTCCCAAAATTGTTGTACATTGCTATCACTCCCATTATCGGGTAGGACTTGCTCGAGTTTTCTTGGTTACCAGAACCAGAGAAGACAAAACAATTGTCAGAGATAATTTATGTGTCTGAGAAGCCCCCAATACCTCTCTATTTATAGGAGGGGTTAGGGATAGGGTTCCTAGTCTGTGTGGGAGTGGAAGGGATCAGAAACTCGAATTTTTGCAACCTACAAATGGTGTTATAGTTGTTTCTCTTGGAAAATTGGTCGGTTGGCATGTGAGCCAATCGGTTCGTCCAACGAACCTGTTGTTTCACATTTTTCTCAATTGCATATAAATTAGAAATTCTATTCTAATTGATGCACGACATGATGCCAACACTAATCCTTGATATAATCAAATTGCACTACAAATTGGGCATCTCATAGAGCGAGTAGGTTGTCTCCTGACCACCAGTTGATCGGTTCACTAGGTGAACCGTTGGTTGGCGTCCCAGTTCATGCAGAACTCAACCAATACAATATCCAATCAACCTGACACTCCAACCAGTCATTTCATCACATGAGTTGATTGGTTGGGAGTCTAGTCAATTGATTTGTTGCTTGAATTGAATACCTAAACACTTTAGTAATCAATAAAATTATCATTCATGATCAAAACTCCTCTTCTAGGTTAGTTCTTATGTGTGTGACCCTATTAGTTCCATTTTATTTGGGTAGTGAATGCCCATAACCAGTTATGACATATCAAACAAAGAGTGGTACCTAGTCACACATTATTGCTACCCAAGTAAACAAAAAGTTGGAGAACAAATTCAGCCTACAATATGGTCTGGGTGTTATAGTGTTTGTATAGTTCCTTTATCACTAAAATCCATTTTGAACTCGAGGCATGGAGTAGTCATACACTTCAACATTCAATCTATGTTCCTTGAACTAGAGAAGACTATCTGAGATATATGTAAGCTCAATATCACATAATGACTCACATGTGCATGACCATGCATTTATCCGTCTTGGTTATAAAGAGGCCTTGGATATCATACTCCTATTGGAGGGAAAAATCCCATGAACAACACTATAGTCAATCGCCATGTGTCACAGTCACCCAATCATCATTTTTATGGAAATCCTTATTCCTGATTACCTTGGATGATGTTAAAGCATAGCAAATGACACATAATGAGTGTAGTGACTTCAGGCCTAAGAATAATAATCACTACTAATACTAAGAGAGCTGACTATGACTACCATTGTAATGGTTTCCATGCGTCTGTCTCATGGTGGGTCTGCCTGATACACTGTTTTCTAACATGTATCTATGTGCTTGGTTCGATATCACATATCATGACTAATGAAATTCTATCATCAACCAACTCACACTCTAGTCTTATTTGTAATTGTTGTCTATCATCCATAAATAATAATATTCGACTAGGGACATAATGAGAATGTATATACTCTTAAGATCTATATGATCTCATTGTTTAAGTCACATACTTGAAGACATACATCATATAGACATTTATTATGTTACATCATTATATCATAACTGAATAAAATAGAATAAATTGGAAGCTTGCATTTATTAATAATCAAATCATTTACAAATTGTTCCATTACAATCATCATATAATTGGCTCTATGGGTATACATACCAATAGACACCCACTTGCAATTAGAGTCAATCACCCACAAATCTGATTCCAAGTGATCTAACATGTCCAACATGCTTCTGCTATGAAAGTGCCATTGTCAAGGGGTCAACAATGTTGTTCTTAGTTGGTACTCTGCAAATCTTCACATCGCTTCACTATACGATCTCTCATATGAGTTGGAACCATCTTCGTATATGCTTGAAACACTGGTGTAATCTAGGTTCCTTAGATTGTGCAATAGCTCCATTGTTGTCACAATATAGCTCAATTGCGTCGTTGATGCTTGGAATGACCCCAAGTTTGAAGATGAACTTCTTGATCCACACAAGCTCCTTTGCAGCATTCGATGCAGTAATATATCTAGCCTCTATTGGAGAATTGGCAACTGTCTCTTTCTTAGAACACTTTCAGCTCTTAGCTCCATTTTTTAGGCAAAACACTAATCGTGATTGCAATCTGTAATCACCTTTGTCAATTTGGAAGCTTGCATCAGTGTAACCCCTACCACAAACTCTTCCTCTACACCATAAACAAGGAATTGATCCTTCATTATTCTCAAGTACATAAGGATATTCTTCATAGACGTCCAATGAGCATCACTTGGATTTGGTTGATATCTTCTCATCATGCTCAAGGCATATGAGACATCGGGACGGTTGCACAAAATTGCATACATGATTGATCCAATTGTTGATGCACATGGAATAAAACTCATGTGTTCCCTTTTTTCACAAGAACTTGGACATTGAGCTTCAGAGATGGTAACTCTATAACTTATGGGTAGCTTTCCTCTTTTTAAGCTCTCGATGTTGAACTGCTTCAACACTTTATCAATGTATGTGTTCTGACTTAGTCCAAGAAGCCTTCTAGATCTATATGTATAGTTCTTAATCTCCAAGATGTAGGATGCTTCTCCTAAGTATTTCACAGACAACATATTTCCTAGCCATGTCTTTACCTTTTGTAAAGTATGGATGTGATTTTGCATCAAAAATGTGTCATCTACATATAATATGAGGAATGTCATTATGCTACCACTAATCTTCCTGTACACACAAGTTTCATCTTCATTTTGAATAAAGCCCAACTCTTTTAAGTATCTCTTTAAAATAAAGATCCCATCTTCGAGATCATTGCTTCAATCCATAGATCAAACTTTGTAGCTTACATACTTTATTTGCATCCTTTGTATTTATAAAATCCTCATCCTGTGTCATGTACACATCCTCGAGAAGATTTTGATTAAGGAATGCAGTTTTAACATCCATCTGTCAAATCTTGTAGTCATGATATGCTGCAATAGTAAGTATGATCCTAATGGACTTAACCATGACCACTGGCTAAAAGGTTTCATCATAGTCAACACCTTGAATTTGTATGAAACCCTTTCCAACCAATCTTCCCTTATAGGTTTGTACTTTACCATACATATTGGTCTTGTTCTTGAAGACACACTCATACACTATGGGTTTTACCCCTTCAGGTGGATCCACCAATGTCCATACCCTATTGGAATACATGGATTCCATCTTAGATCTCATAGCCTCAAGATATTTCTCAGAATCTGGTCCCTTAGTAACTTCTAGATAGGTTGTTTGCTCATCATCTATGATCAACTCACCACCAAACTGAGTCAAAAGATATCCAAATCTCTCAGGTTCAATGTGCGTCCTATTAGATCTACAAGGTACCTGTGTTACTTGAGGAATTTGATATTCCACAACACTTTGTGATTCTCTTTGTTCCTCTTGTACATCTATTAGTTCAATGCTTTCTTGTTGGTCTCGAGCACTTTGAGTTCCACTTTTCCTCCCATTAATTCCATTGGAAATAAATTTCTTATCTAGGAATACATCATCTTTGACAACAAACACTTTGTTGTCAGATAGGGAATGAAATTAACATCCTTGAGGCTCCTTAGGATATCCAACCAAATAATATTTATCAGATTTAGGGCCAAGATTTTTAGGAAACATTTTCCTTACATAATATTCACATCCCCAAATTTTCATAAAGGACACATTAGGACACTTCACATACCTTATCTCATATGGCATCTTTTGAACCAATTTAGATGGTACTCATTTTAGTGTAAATGCGGCAGTTTATAGAGAATAACCATAAAAGGTAATCGTAATCTCAGCTAAACACATCATTAATCACATCATCTCTAGTAATGTGTGACTCCTGCTTTCTGATACACCATTATGCTGAGGTGTTCCCAAGTGGAGTCCACTGAGATATGATCCCATGGGCTCGTAGAAGGTCCACAAACTATTGGCTCGAGTATTCTCCACCTTGATCAGAAGGAAGTGCCTTAATATATACTTTTTCCAAGTTGGTTTTGTACTTCATTCATTAACTCCTTGAACCTGTCAAGAGTTTTTAAGTTATGTTTCATCAAGTAAACATACCCATACCTACTGAAGTCATCAGTAAAGGTAATGAAGTACCGATACCCATCTCTAGCTATTGTTCTAAAAGGTTCAAATACATCATTATGTATGAGTACTAATAGATCACTATCCCTCTCATTGTTACTAGCAAAAGGGGTCTTAGCCATCTTGACCAAAAAATAAGATTCACATGTCTCTATTGATTCTAAATCTAAAGAGTCGAGATAACCATCTTTATGGAGTCTGGATATGTGATTATCAATTATGTTCCCTAGATGACAATGCCAAATGTATGTTTTGTTTGATTTGGTGAGTTTTAGTCTTTTAGTATTTATGTTATAAACGTCAGTCTTTAAATATAGAAAATAAAGACCATTAGACATTGGGACACTACCATAAAAGATCCCATATTTTTAAATAGAACATCGACCATTCTTAATATATAATTCATATGCATCCTTGTCCATACAACATATAGAAATGATGTTTCTTTTTATGGTGGGTACATAATAAAAGTTCACTAACTCTATTACAGGACTTGTCGGAAGAGATAAACTATAGGTTCCAACTGCTGTGGTAGAAACTCTTGCTCGATTTGTGACTCGTAGTTCAACCTCACCCTTTCCTAAAGACCTACTTCATTTTAGATTGGCATATTCTAGCATATGTGATATCCACATATAGTATCTAGTACCCAAGATGAAGATGTAGATAAGTTTTATCTCAATAAAGTATACACCTAATGTGGAGATCTATATCTCTATCTTCTTCTTCCTGAATGCATTCAATTACAAAGGATAAGTTCCTCTTGTACTTTCCTTTCTCTCATCTTGAGTGTTGAAGATCTGGATTTGGGCTTAGCCTCAAAATACTTCATGAACTTGCCTTCATCCTTGGACTCGTCTCTACCAATCAATATCAAGGTTCCTCGGCATTTATCAACATTCCAAGAAAATCTGACATCAGTCTGGCGATATTATTCAAGTGGTTACAACCAATAAAGTGGTTATTTGTTTCTGGAAATGATTTTAAAAACATATTCATGGCCAACTCTGGTCTCAAAGAAAATCCTTGTTCTTCAAGATGACACACATGTCTAATCATATTGAGCACATGATCTTCTATTGATTTTCCCTCTGTCATTTTACACTTGAAGAGTACCTTTATGACATTATTCCTTTCTTTCTTTGTGACATTATGGGTCACTTTCTTAAGATGTGTTACCATATCAAGGGTCCCCATATCCTCACATTGCCCATTCAACTCATTATTCATGTAGCTTAGAACAAGGAACTTTATGTCCAAGGCATCATTTGAATGCTTCCAATAAGCATTCACCTTAGCCGTAGGTGCCTTAAGAGTAGGTCTTTCTAGTACTAGTTTATCTAGGACATAGAGCTTGCACTCTTCATTGAGAACCCTTCTCAAAGTCCAAAACCAGTTGTGGATATTTTTCATTTCAAGTCTGTCCATCCTAAGGACAAATCACTATACTAATTTGTTCTTCATCTGATTCTACAAGAGAAAATTGCATTTTGTCTAAAACCCTTTGTGATTTGATTTAATTTAGAAAAATTATGACATTCAATTAGGTATTTAAAAATTATCACTCCGACTAATTTTTTCAAATTGACATCCCACATATATTAGTTTGGAAGATTGCAACATACAACCTTCTAGTGAGCCAAGGTATGAAACAATTCAACTATTACCCAGCCAACGCCAACGTCCATATTCAATTATTAAGGTCATAAACTTTTTCCAATTCCATCATGTGCAATTCTAGGATAGATGATATGCATAAATCCTTTCCATAATTGTATGCATGTTTCTAGTGCTTAATCTCATTAAGGTCACAGTTAAGCCTGATCCAGTAGCCAAGACAATAATAATGCATCCCGCTTGGCGGTCCCATGTTATTACCATCAAACTTCCACAAGATAGACAACATACCACCCTTAGGGTTCCCACACTTAGTCGATCAAGATTTTCATGTATGTTGCTAATAGAAAGCATCTATGACTTATTATTTGATTGAGGGAGTTTGTATTTATAAATACATATATTTTATCCAATCACCACATATATAGTATGTATCGTATACATATTATATCCCACAAAAAACATGCAATAAACAAAATTATATGATTATGGTCATTCTAATGTAATTACATTGAGCCACAAGGAATTACCACAGTATAGAGTCCACATAACATGCAAAAACTTTTTGTTGATGAAGATCTATGCTTGCCAATCTGGGTTGATCGGTTCAACCCTTGAATCAATTCACTCTCCTATTGGGTGGTCGGTCCGTCATTTTAGTGGTCATCCGGTCTATGATCCACCATCTTCTGGGTCCTCCAGTCTATCGGGCGGGTCCATCAGCTGATCGGTTTGGCTCATTCTCCTTGGTCTTCCTGTGTCCTCAAATAGATCGGCTCGCCTTCGAGACAGTCATTGGCCTGTTCTGAGCATCCTTCTTCATCATCATACAAGACTGTAAAGTATCTTACTATTACATGATTATAGAGAAACCTTAAGTTACATTCTAATGGAGAAAAGGTAGGAGAGAATAGTACTTTTACAATTTGAAGATAATGTAGAGGCTCGGTATGCAAACAAAGATAAAATAGGAATGACCAATCATACAACCATGCAAAAATAAAAGGGTTGTTGGCATAATCACGCTACATATCCACCATAAAAACTCACTTTTAGGGCAACATGTGTAAATTGCATATATATATATATATATATATATATATATATATCACATATAGTAGTTTGGGATTATGCATGGTATCATCTTGGACATTGATATTCACATCACATGCAACAAATAAATGATAAAACCAAAAATTTGATCATATCAATTAACTTAAAATATAGTAGATTGATGTGACTTTGATACCAGTTTGGAGAAATATGGCATTAGATAGGCACAGAAACAAAAAAATCTACTACCATATTCCCCATTAAACCAACGGATTGTGGCAATAACTATACAATAGAAATGACGCACTAGTACAGGAATGGCCTGTAGCGTCACTTTATAACCGACTCCTAAGTGGTCGTCGCTATAGAATTTGCTCTATAGCGTCGGTTTATTTGACCAAATAAAACCGACCTTACAGTGTAAACACTGACACAAAAGGTTGTAAAAAATCTGACCCAGGCGAGAAAAAAGGAGCCTGTGAGGTCCGTTATTCCAAAAAAACCGACCCTGTAAACTCTCTCGGTCGAGAAAATGGTCGACTGAAAATATGTTTGGTCGACAATTTTCTCGATCGAGAGAGTTTACAGGGTCAGTTTTTTTAGAATAACCGATGCTAAATATTGAATAAACATTTCAGTGTACCCCTCAGTCGAGAAAATTGTCGACTGAAAATATTTTCGATCGAGAAAATTGTCGACCGAAAATATTTTCGGTCGACAATTTTCTCGACCGAGAGAGTTTATAGGGTCGGATTTTTTGGAATAACCAATGCTAAAATTGAATAAACATTTCAGTGTACCCCTCGATCGAGAAAATTGTCGACCAAAAATATTTCGGTCGACAAAATTGTCGACCGAGGGGTACACTAAAATATTTATTCAATCTTTAGGGTCGGTTATTCCAAAAAAAACCGACCCTGTAAACTTTCTCGGTCGAGAAAATTGTCAAACGAAAATATTTCGGTCGAAAATTTTCTCGACCGAGGATTACACTGAAGTGCTTATTCAATCTTTAGGGTCGATTATTTAAAAAACTGACGCTAGAAGTTACGATTTTTTTTTAATTTCTGCAGAAAATGAAATAGAACAGAAGAACAAGAAGATTCATATATTCTGGGAGAAGGGAGCATTGATGCCCAATCGTCACCATTCAAAACTTCATGAACAAAATGATTCATAATCACATAAAAATTTACAAAATGATAGATTGCAAGTCTGAGATGATATTAATCAGATACAAAAGTAAATATGAAAGAGTACTCAAACCACATACATAAATGGAGTTGACATATTTACTCCAATGCTATATTGACTTCATTTAGAAAATAATCTGACCACTGTTCTCAGAATTCATTCAAGTCCACAAGTGTGTAAGGTTGAGTTGTAAAGATCTGTAATAGAAAATTCACATGCTAGTATTTTATAAAATGACTACAATCACTTGTAAATTTATGATGTTATTCTTTATTACCTGACTTATAGTCTGAATGTCATGTGATGCTTGTTTGACAATAGCTTGCATATATTTCATTACATAGTAGCCACAAGCCCAATCATTATTTTGCATAGGACACTACAAATAACGAATTATACTTAATGTTAGTAAACTACTATAAATAGTAGTTGAGATAATACTATAAGAGTTGACATATTAGAATTGAAAATTAATACATATAAGACTAAGCAGTTGTCAAAGTATTTACCTTGACATTTTTCAAAGTCAATGTCTTTAATTTTTTGGGTATTTGTCATTCAGCATCATGAAAAGTCTTTATACCCCTATCAATTAAATGATAGTTACAGGGTCATCTGAACAACAGACCAATTTTTATTTGCAGGGTCATCAATATAGAATACTTGTTTTGCTTGGTCTGCCATGATGAATGGCTCATCTTTCTCACCATTTTTTTCAAAATTCACCAATTTGAAACCCAACTCATCCACTAAAACTCCTTTTTTGTTGTCAACCCAATTACACCTAAAGATAGGAACTCTGAAATTTGTATAGTCAAATTCCCATATGTCCTCAATGATGCCGTAATATGACATCTCAGCTTCACGTGGTCTTTTATCTTTAGCACTAGCAAAATACAATGAAAAAGCTTGAACAGTGACCCCACTATTTTGGACCACACTACTTTCATCTTGACGCTTTGTGTAGTATGAAAATCCATTTCTGTCATAACCTTCATATGACATGACATCCATTTTTGGCTTAAAGGCGAGCCATTTTATGTTCTCAGCAACATTATTCGGTGATTTAGATAGTTGATTAAATACTTTCTCTTCAAACCACCTAATAAATGTTCGATTAGGCTCTCTTGCAAGCCACATTGAACTGGATCGCAGATGATTTCTCTTGATAAGATCATTGTGTTTTGTGATGTAGCTACTAACTTCATCGATGTTTTATAAAATATACAACTGCGCTTGTTCCCACAACTCATGATCGATTCCTTTCACTCATCCTCCCAGAGTTCCTTTGCCACAATAAGATCCAGTGTGATTGGAATTTTTTAGATCGCTAGTAGTTTCATTGCAATTCAAAAAATCATTACAAAAGTCCATCACCTCCCTAGCCACGTAACCCTCAACAATACTCCCTTAAGGACGATAACGATTCCGAACATCACCTTTAAAAACACTCATGTAGCGTTCAAATGGATACATCCAATGTAAGAAAATTGGACCCAACATCTTCACCTCCCTTGTAATATGTACTACAAGATGAACCATGATATCAAAAAATGAAGGAGGAAAGTACATTTCAAGCTGACACATGGTAATAATTACATCTTTCTGTAATTTATCGAGAGTATCAGGATGTATCACTTTGTTGCATATTTCATTGAAGAAGAAACAAAGTCTTGTGATTGCAAACCTTACATGCTTCGACAATATAGATCGAATAGCCACAGGTAAAATTTGTTTCATTAAGGTGTGACAATCGTGAGATTTGAGACCTATCAACTTTAGATCCTTCATTGATACCAATCTACGAACATTAGAAGAGTATCTTTGTGGAACCTTAATATCATACAAGTACTCACAAAAAGTATTTTTCTCCTTCTTTGACAATGTGTAACAAGCTGGTGGTAAATATGTGCGGCGACCCCTGATCTCCACTGATAATTCTTTTCTTATACCGATTAATTCTAAATCTTTTCTATATTTGATGCTATCTTTAGTCTTTCCTGGTATGTTCAATAGTGTACCAATGATGTTATCACAAATATTTTTTTCAACATGCATGACGTCAATGCAATGTCTAATTGTCAAAGATCTCCAATAAGGAAGATCCCAGAATATTGGCCTCCTCTTGTATAGAGATTTGTCACATGCGAGTGGACGACTACTTGAACTCTTTCCAAATTCATTAACAATATGTTTCACCCTATCATATACAACATTTCTTGGTATATGTTTACGAGCACTTCGTTCCTCAGTTGACCCATTAAAGGTTTTGTGTTGCCTTTGATAAGGATGCACTGGTGGGAGAAATCTCCGATGACCAAGATATACTATTTTACCACCATGTTTCATTCTGATTGAATTAGTATTTTCGTCACAAACAGGACATGCTTTGTATCCTTTTATGTTATATCCAGACAAATTTCCATAAGCTGGAAAGTCATTAATCGTGCAAAATAACATAGCACACAAACTGAAGATCTCTTTTCGTGAAGCATCATATGTCATAATACCTTCTTCCCATAGTTTCATTAGGTCATCAATTAGAGGTTGAAGGTAAACATCAATATCATTTCCAGGTTGCTTGGGCCCTGATATCAATATTGACAACATCACATACTTATTTTTCATACACAACCAAGGAGGAAGATTGTATATAACAATCATAACAGGCCACATGCTATGTTGACTACTTAATGTACCATAGGGATTCATTCCATTTGTACAGAGTCCAAGTCTTAAGTTTCTTGGTTCTTTACCAAATTGAGGGTATAATAAATCAATTTTCTTCCATTGTGGTGAATCAGATGCATGTCGTAGGATGCCATCATCATTGGCCTTTAACTCCCCATGCGAAGACAAATTTTGCGCATCTTCTGTATTAGCAAATAAGCGTTGAAATCATGGTATTATTGGTAAATACCACATCACCTTGGCAGGAGAGCCATTTTTAGCCTTAGTTGAATTTGTGGTCTTATACCTTGACCACATTTTGGACAATTTATCAAATTACTATAGTCCTTCTGAAATAACACACAATCATTTGGACATGCATGAATCTTCTTAGCCTCCATTCCCATTGGGTACATTATTTTCTTTGCTTGATATGTTGAAATTGGAAGCTCGTTGCCTTCAGGAAGAATTTCCTTTAACAAATACAACAGTGAAGTGAAACTCTTATCGCTCCACTGGTTTTGAGCTTTAAGAGTATATAGTCGCATCACAACACTCAACCTCATGAACTTAGTACAACCCTTATATAATGGTTTATCAGCATCATGGACAATGTTTGCAAATAAAGAAGGTGGATCAATGACATTGTCCTGACAACTATGTAGCATCTCATCAACCATATCATCCTGAATCTGGTCATCTTGAATCGGTTCATCATTAACATTATCATCATTATATATATCTTCTATGCCACAACTATTAGTATCAACATTTTCCGATCCATAATTAAATTTCTCTCCATGCCAATACCCTTCATTATAACCTTGTATGATCCCATTGCATATGACATGATTCTTAATTTCCTCACCGGTATCAACTTTCAAATTGTTACAACAAATTCTACATGGACAATATAGCCTATCTGTAGGTAGTTTCCTATGTTCCTCAGCAAATCTGATAAATTCACCAAGACCTTTAGCAAACTCTGGACTACAACGGTTCTTGATAGACATCCAACTTCGATCCATTTTCTATATCACATTAAAATTAATTACAAAACTAAATGTTTAATATTGATACCATAATCTGTAAGTTTTTATTGATAGGAAGTTAATTACTTATATACTAAAGTGTACCACCTATCCCATTTTGAATATTTAATCTCACTAGTAACTGTATAATGTATGTTTAGTTTTGAGGAAAATTTCAGCAGCATTTCCCCTAAGTTCTCCAAGTACACCGATGTAAATGGCAAATAACCACTCACATATGTACTCAGAGAACAAATGAAGAAATCCTACTGAAATTTTCTACAAAACTAAACATACATTATACAGGTACATCCTAAGTGAGATGAAATATCCAAAAATAGTCCCAAACTGGGGACTATCCAAAGTTTACTTCTAATGAGTAAATTTTGAACGAGTTTCTAAGTTAATATATAAATGTATTATTTTCATATTTATATATTAATTTAAACATCATGCATCAACCCTAAAATGTCAATCTAGGAGTACACATGTCTAATCTCATATTAATTTCTAGAATTTATATAATGATTATATATGAAAAAATACATGTTTTTATTATTGTTTGGGTTATCAAATCATATAAAATGGAAAAACAATATAACTGCGTAGTTAAAGGAGCGCAGGTCCACTCTCGGTCGATAATTAGTCGACCGAGAGCCCACCTGCACGCGGCGTCTAGGTCAACTCTCGGTCGACGAATTCTCCATCGAGAGTGGACCTGGAGGTTGTGTGGAGGTGGACTCTTGGTCGACAATATTGTCGACTGAGAGTGGACCTAGACGCTACCATGGCAGCGGGAACGAACTCGGGAATGAGGGAAGCGGCGACCTTACTTGGAAATGGCGACGACCTTTGTGGATGATGAGACGACCTTCACGGAGAGGTGGCGACCTTTGTG
Organism: Alisma plantago-aquatica; assembly: GCA_963693085.1. NCBI lineage: Eukaryota > Viridiplantae > Streptophyta > Magnoliopsida > Alismatales > Alismataceae > Alisma > Alisma plantago-aquatica. Next base: position 1,325,633,695 of record OY856412.1, on the reverse strand, counting down.
AAAGTGTGGAGAGGCGGCGACGACGAGCTCTCTTCGTAGAGAGGAGGCAAGGGCTTTGGAAGCGTAGAGAGGTGGCAAGGCTTCACGGACACCACGATCCTCTTCGAATACAACAACAAGCTTCTTGGCAAAGGCTTTGGCGGCGCGGGAGAGAAGAAGAGAAGGTATCCGTGGCGGAATGACACAAGGAGCTAAAGAAGAAAAGGTATCAACGCCGCGGGAGAGAAAAAATGAACGAAATTTTTGTTTCGCGGGAGAGAAAGACTAGGTTTCAGCCATTTCACGGATAGATACGACATGTGGTGTCAGTTAATACAAACAAACCGACGCTAGAGATAGGCGATGCCCGTGTCGGGTTATTTAAAAACACTCAAACTCATTTTCGGTCGACAAATTTGTCGACCAAGGGGTTATCGGTCGACAAATTCGTCGACCGAGGGGAGCTCTAGGGTCGGTTAAAAGTAAAAAAACTGACGCTAGAGGTGCTTATACACGTGTGAACTAAACGAGATCCAAAATTCATGTCGGTCGACAATATTGTCCATCGAGGTGCCCTTTAGGGTCAGTTATAAGGAAAAAACCGACCCTAGAGGTGCTTATACACGTGAAATCTGGCTCCTTCTCGATCGATGAATTTGTCGACCGAGGTTATCGGTCGACAAATTCGTCCACCGAAGTGAGCTCTAGGGTCGGTTAAAAGTAAAAAAAACTGACCCTAGAGGTGCTTCTACATGCGTGAACTAAATTGGATCTAAAATTCATGTCGGTCGACAATATTGTCGACCAAGGAACCCTCTAGGGTCAGTTATAAGGAAAAAATCGACCCTAGAGGTGCTTATACATGTGAAATATGGCTCCTTCTCGGTCGACAAATTTGTCGACCGAGATTATTGGTCGACAAATTCGTCGACCGAGGGGAGCTCTATGGTCGGTTAAAAGTAAAAAAACCGACGCTAGAGGTGCTTATACATGCGTGAACCAAACTGGATCCAAAATTCATGTCGGTCGACAATATTATCGATCGAGAAGCCCTATAGGGTCGATTATAAGGAAAAACCGACCCTAGAGGTGCTTATACATGTGAAATCTGGCTCCTTTTGGTCAAATAATTTGTCGACCGAGGGTTATCGGTCGACAAATTCGTCGACCGAAGAGCCCTCTAGGGTCGGTTATAAGGAAAAAAACCGACCCTAGAGGTGGTTATACACGTGAAATCTGGCTCCTTCTTGGTCAACAAATTTGTCGACCGAGGTTATCAGTCGACAAATTCGTTGACAGAGGGGAGCTCTAGGGTCGGTTAAAAGTATAAAAAATTGACGCTAGAGGTGCTTATACATGCGTGAACTAAACTGGATCCTAAATTCATGTCGGTCGACAATATTGTCGACCGAGGAGCCCTCTAGGGTCGGTTATAAGGAAAAAAACTGACCCTAGAGGTGCTTATACACGTGAAATATGGATCCTTCTCGGTCGACGAATTTGTCGACCGAGGTTATCGGTCGACAAATTCATCGACAGAGGTGAGCTCTAGGGTCGGTTAAAAGTAAAAAAACCGATGCTAGAGGTGATTATACATGCGTGAACTAAACTGGATCCAAAATTCATCTCGGTCGACAATATTGTCGACTGAAGGGACTTCTAGGGTCGGTTATTAAGAAAAAACTGACCCTAGAGGTGCTTATACATGCGTGAAGGCAAATTGAATTTAAGATGTCTCCCACGTTTTTTGTAGACATATAAGGTCAGTTATTTGGAAAAACCGACCGTATAGATCGAGGCGCGAAGCCAAAATTGAGAAAATTTTTGTCGTGGGAAACTGTAATTGGCTTTCTAATCCAATTGTCTATAAGGTCACTTATTTTATGAAAATCGACCCTATAGAGATACACTACAAGGTCGGTTATTTTAAAAAAAGCGACCCAAGTGGTCTTAAGTGGTGCCCACATTTTTTATAGACATATAAGGTCGGTTATTTGGAAAACCGACCCTATAGAGTTACACTACAAGGTTGGTTTTTTTAAGAAAACTGGCCTAAGAGGTCTTAAGTGGTGCCCGCATTTTTTTAGACAGATAAGGTCGGTTATTTGGAAAAACTGACCCTATAGGTAGTAACATTATAACCCATTTCTGTACTAGTGACAGTTTCGAGGATATACCTGGTCCTAGATCAAGTCCAATGATATCTACTCATCGTTGTAGTTGTGTAGTTGTCTTCTAGTTGCACTGGGTCTCATATATCGTGCCTCTAGTTCTTCACTACAGATAACAAGTTGACCTTGTTCTCTTAGCGACACACAATGACCTCCACACCTATATGGAAGTTCACATAGAGTTCCTAAAACTCCTATCATCCTTCTAGAATGGAAATCAAGGAGTTATCCCTCTAGTTGGTGTACTACTCAACAAATTGATCTCCCACAATTGTTCTCCCTTGTTATCCCTCCCTTTATCTGGTAGGACTTGCTCGGGTTCTCTCAATTACCACAACTAGAGAAGAGAAAACAATTTTCAGAGGCAATTCATGTGTCTAAGAAGCCTCCAGTACCCCTCTCTTTATAGAAGGGGTTAGGGTTCGGGTTCCCAGTTTGAGTGGGAGTAGAAGGGACCAGAATCTCGAATTTTTGCAATGTGCAAATGGAGAAACGGCCGGCTCGACAAGCAAACTGGTCATTTGACACACGAATCGATCAGTTCACCCAATGAACTAGATGTTGGTAAGGTATGCCTAGAGAGCCAATCATGTGATGATTGACATGGCATAAACATCAAAGGATTTGATTAATACATATAAAGTCAAGCTTCCAATTTATTTTGTTTCATTCAGTTATGAGATATTGAGGAAACACTATGAATGTCTAGAGAATCATATTACTTAATGACATATGTATTCAAGTTACTACCCTTGTGGATGAGATCATACAGATGTTAAGAGTACATATATATAATATCATGATGTTCTTGAATAATTATTAACATGGAAGGTCGATAGACAACAATAATACATAAGATCAAAGTGTGAGTTGGTTGATTTCTAAATATCATTAGTCATGATATGGCAATATCAAACCAAGCACAGAGACACATGTTAGGGAACAATGTATCATATAGACCCACCTTGGGAGTGACACATTAAAACCATCATATGGTAAGTCACAGTCAACTCTCATAGTGAAGGTGGTGATTGTGATTCTTATACCTGAAACCACTACACTCGTCACATGTCGTTGGGTATGCTTTGACATCATTAAACACAATCCTTAAGCATGGTTTGTTATAAAGGTGATGATTAGGTGACTTTAGCACATGGGGATAGACTGTGAGTGATAGATATTGGATTTGTCCCTCCTACTAGAGTATGATATCTTGGCCACTTGATACACGAGACTGAGAAAGGCATGCGCATGCACATGTGAATCAATATATGATATTAAGGCCACATTATCTCATATAGTTTGTTCTTGGTTCAATAAACATGGATTGAATGTCCACATGATGACAAGTCCATGACCTGAGTTAATTCTGGATATCAAAGACAAAGGAATTATGCAATCACTACAACACCTTACACAAATTTTAGGTTGAAGTTGTTCTCCAAATTTCCATTCACTTGGGTAGCACTGATGTGCGACTAGGCACTGCTCCTTGCTTGTGATTTCATAAGCTAGTTTTGGACATTAACTGCCAATGTGATATGGTACCTATAGGTTCACACACATAGGAACTAATCTAGAAGAGGAGTTTGATCTTGAATGATGATTGGATTGATTACTAAAGTGTTTAGGTATTCAATTCACACAATCGATTGACTGATTGGATGAATGGTCTGCAAAAGGACCATCTCACTAAGTGAGATGTCCATTTGGGTATCCATACATGCATCTCAAGTGTTGAGATGGTTGTTTCGGTAGTAAAGGTGACCACAACATGAATCGGCTTAGTTTTGTCCTTGAACCGACCAGTTCAATGTGATTGAATTGACCATCTCATCTCATCTCACCAGAAAGGCCTCTAGGTGAGAGAGACGAGTGTCTCTCTTGGGTGAGGTGGCTCAGTTGGGCCAGATGAAGGTTTGGGATGTTTCATGAATAGTTTTGATTGCACATACTTGAAGTGCAAGTAAATTAATATGAGATATTACTTGCAAATAAAAATTGCCAAATTTGTGTGTGATTGGGAAACAATGAAATGGTTGTTTGGAAATACGAGATGACCATATCCCACTCTAGACGGATGCTTGGGTATGCCAGATGAATGTTTGTCTTCTTGCAGGTTGTGAAAATTCAAGATCTTCCAGTCTCTTCCACTCCTACACATTTCTATACAGACTGGGAAACCTGACCCTAACCCTACCTATAAAAGGTGGGGTACTGGGGGCTTCCCAAAGCACAACTACAACACAGACAATTGAGAATCAATTCCTCTAACAACTATTGTCTTCTTTGGTTGTGATAATTGAGAGAGTCCAAGCAAGTCCTACCTGATAGGGAGGGAAGTTGTAGTTGTAGGATAACTGGTTGGTGACTAATACAACAACGAGAGGAACAACTCCTTCATGTTTGTTATTGGAGAATGACAAGAGTTCTAGTTGGTCATTGTGGACTACTCTAGAGGTAGGATTCTTTTGGCTGTTTCTTAAAGAGCAATTGCAGCCTACAGTCTATGGTGAGAAAATGGGTGCACTACGAAAGTTGTTCGTGTTTGTTGTTTGTGGTGAAGACCGGGAGCTGCACAACCACTGTCCAAGAGAAATTGGTCAACAGTTGCAAAGAAGAGAGTGTTGTCACTATACTTGCTCTAGGACCAGGTATAACTCGTTAAAACCATCCTTTCTACTTCATACTAGTTGACGTGATCTTGCTGTTATGGGAATAGATATATATGAAATTTTTGTTTCTACTACTATACTTTGCGCCCATATTTCCCAACAGAGGTATCAGAGCCACGTCAACTCATTATGATTTAAGATAGTCAATATGATCGGTTTTTGGTTTTATCATTTATTTATTGCATGCGATGTGAATATTTAAATAGTTTCATATGCATTTTCGATCAAAACCATATAATCCCAAACTAGTATATATATATGATATGATATATACTCAATTTACATGCATCACCATAAAAGTAGTTTTGATGGTGGATGTCCAGCGTGGTTATGGCCATTACCATATGTCTTTGTATGGTTGGATGGTGTGGTTCCTATTTATCTCAGTCTATGAAACTGAGCCTCTACCTCCCTCTTCCCAATGTAAAGTTAATGATTTCTTACCTTTTCTCCCCTCGAATGTAACTCAAGGTTTCTATTATTCAATGTAATAAAGTAGAAATAGGATATTTGTTTTATTGTGATGGAGAAGAAGATGATCATCGTCAGTTGAGACGACCAACTCATGAATCGAGCCGAACATCTGGAGGATCATGGAGGATAGGACGATGGAACAAGCTGACTGTCTAGTAGGCCCAACTTACCATCTGTAAGGAGTCTAGACATCAATTGGATAGGAGGCCAGTTGATTGTCCCAGTGGGTCCAACCGACCAATTGGATGGTCCAAACATTGGTTGGATAGGAGGACCAACCAATCCGCCAAGAGGTGAGATGACCGGTTCAAGGGTTGAACCAGTCTACTCAGATTGGCAAGCATAAGTTTGCACCAATAACAAGTTCATGCATGTCATGTGACAATTGACCTAGGTGGTAGTAATTCCTTGTGGCTCCAAGGAATTACTGTAGACATGGCCATAAGCGTTTCTTTTTGTTTTATATTGCATGTTTACATTATGGGATATAGCACGTATATGATAGGTACTATATATGTGGTGATTGGATATATATATATGTATATATCTATATGATATATATAAAACCCCTCAATCAAAAATATTAAATCTTAGATGCTTTCCATTAGAAAAAAATATGAAAATCTGGATTGACCAAGTGTAGATTTGCATAAATCCTTGTGTGTTGTCTATCTTGTGGAAGTGTGATTATAGATATGTAGATTTGCACAAAGCATGGTACATATTTATTGTATTGGCTATTGGGTCAGGCTTAAGTAGTGATTTAAAGAGCCCAAGCCCAGAGGCATGTATATGATTATGGCAAGGAGTTACATATGATCTAGCCAATAGTTGCATATGATGTAATTGGCATGATTGCCCTACCTTAATGGTTGATTATGGACTCTGGTGTAACTTGGGTAATAATTGAATTATTTTGGATCTTGGCTCATTAGAAAATTGTTTGTTGTAGTTTTTTGACTTGATACTTGAGCGTTGTTAATTTGATCAAAATAATTAGAATGATAATGAATTAAATACCTAATTATTATCTCCCAAATTTTTGACAAATCAAATCAAGTTAAAATGAGTTTTTGACAAAATTGCAAATTCTGATATAATCAAATGGCAAGAAACAACAATCAATTTTCCCTTTGATTGGTCCTTGAGAAGGACAAACTAATTTGGAACAACTTCCATGACTAGTTCAGGATGCTAAGAATGTTCACATACAGAAGTGCAAGCTCTACATCCTAGAAATGCCAGAACCAAATGAACCACCTCAAAATGCACCAAAGACTAACAAAGATGCTTACAAGAAGCATACTGAAGATGCCATGGATGTCAAGTGTCTGATGCTATGCTCCATGAACTATGATTTGCAGAGGTAGCATGAGAACATGGATGTGACTGAGATGGTCACATATCTCAAGAACATGTTCCAAGATCAGGCAAGACAAGAGATATACAATGTCTCCAAGGCAATGTCCAAATGTAACATGGAAGAAGGAGATCTAGTAGGTCCTCATGTTCTAAAGCTTATTGGGTATGTAGAGAATCTTGATAGACTGGGATTCCTCTTGGGTCAAGAGTTGGACATTGATGTGATTCTGTAGTCTCTGCTAGAGTCATATAGTCAGTTTGTCATGAACTACAACATGAACAACTTGACTACATGTTGACAGAGTTGTTGGGCATGTTGAGAGCAGCTGAGGGACAAATGAAGAAAGACAAGCCCAAGTTTATGATGATGGTCAACAAGAAAAAGGGGAAGTCTAAAGACAAAGGCAAAGATAATAAGAGTTCTAAAGCTAGCCAAAAGCCAAAGTCTTCATATCTCAAAGAAAATGGAGGGGTAAAGAAAATAAGAGGCAAATGTCACCATTGTCAACAGCCTAGACATTGGAAGAGAAATTGCCCACTCTAGTTAGAGGAATTAAAGAAGAAGAAGGATGGCATTGGGGCCTCCACTTTAGGTATAAATGTTATAAGATAAATTTGATTACTTCTTAGTTTTGGTATGTGATACCAAACAAAGATCTGACGTACTGATGTGCAGGATCTGACAAAAAGTAAAACCCTTCAAGGAAGGACAATGAGGACAAGGATGAGAAAGAGTTGTGGAATATTTGGTCTACATTTAAATTTATCTTAGCCTGATGGGCATGTAATAGAGTTAGTAGAATTGATATTTCATTATGCCATGCAAAATAATTTACTTTAGAGCATCTTGTATTAGTGTTCAGGAAATCGGTCCGTGCGGCCGCATATGCGGCCGCTTAAGCGGTTCAGACAGGGGACCGCACCGCATATGTCAAAGCGGACCAATAATCAGTCCAGGACCGATTATGCGGCCGATTACCCGCTTATGCGGCCGCTTAATCACCGCTTTTCTAAACACACATACATGGAGTTGAAGAAATGAAATTTATATGATATTTTTATTGTTTCTAATTAAATATTTATATGATATTGCTGCTCCCTTTCTTCTAATTAATCATTCTATGTTGTCCTTGTATGTAATTGTTCAATGTGATATATAATTCTATATGACTGATATATAAATATACATAGATATATTAATTTATTAAAAAAATCCAAAACCGCATCTACTCCCGCATACCGTATATACTCTATTCAGTGCCCCGTCCGCCCATACACCGAATAACGCTTTTCTGAACATTGTCTTGTATGACAAGGATGATATATCAATAAAGAATGAGATTATTGTTTCTATTTCAAATATATGATCTTGTCTGGCAATGCCCAAACATCTAGTGGTCTTTTTATGAAACAATTTGAGATGTATGTTTATAATGTTAATACCAAAGAGTTTTAATTGATAAACTCAAGAATTATCACTATCAATTGTCACCTTGGATGTATATATAAGAAATGCATATCTAGAATACATATTGATGTTATTTAGACTCCCTTGGTTATTGAACCTAAGGAAATATGCAAATTGTGCTTCTACATAAAGTGACATAACATCCTTCACTAAATGTGGTGGGAGGATAAGTTTTCCACTAGACCTCATACATATGATGCATGAAGATATTATGGAATAATGGCTATAGTAATTCCTTATACCTCATTCCATTTACTAGTAATATGCTGATATGTAATCAGTAAAATAGAATCTCCTGAAGTATTCAAGGAGATAATATATGAAGTATAACTTTGATCAAAGTACTAAGAAACTTTGATGGGATAAAATGTTTAAATACTTTATATCAAGATCTTGAGAACCTTCAAAGGAAAGGACTATGATAATGTATCATGAGTCAACATCCATTTGAACATGATGATGTGTCAGAATGAAGGAACTATACAATGATGATTCATGATATGATTATCAATTAATTTAATCTTCTTATCCTCAAAAAGCTATCACTAAATAATGTACCATCCAAATTGTTTATAAGACATCAAATATGATATGATTTGGGAATGTCCCATTGTGTTTAAAAGATAGAAACCTACATTGAGAAAGTAGTTTCTTGAAGAAGATTTGTCCACAAACCATAATTATTGAATGTTACCATTAATCCCAATCCAATAACAAAAGTATTTGATTGATAGGATAACTGAGTTCCTAAGGAATCAGTGTGAGTAAAACTATTACTCGAAATGATCAAGATCAACAAAGAGGTACAATGAGAACAAAGAGAATCACAAGTTGTTGTGGAATCACAAGTTCTAAAATGCAAAAAATAAAAATATAGTTCTAGTAGAACATATATGAGACTGAAGTATTGTGAGTCTAACAATTCAGATGTGTTTGTCATAAATGAATGATCTAACTAATCAACTAGAAGATATTAAAAATCATGATTTGAGTAAAGGCTTAAGGCCATTTCGGGATCCATGTAAGTTGACAAGGTAGGAACTTGAAAGTATGAGGGGTAAAGTATTGTGGCTAAGACCTACATGGATAACATAAAAGGACAAATTGGTTGAATAAGTTTTTCAAATGAGTTCAAGTTGTTGAACATGATAGAAATTCCTTTACCAATTGTCATGATCGTTGTTGTAGTTAAAATAGACTAAGAGGTTAGGCATATGAAGATGAAACCAGATTCCTTAAAGGGACTACATCAGAGGATGTGTATATGAGAAAACCTAAAAGGTTTTATAACTTTAAGAATGCAAATAAAGTCTATAAACTACAAAGTTCAATCTGGGATTGAAACAAGCATCTTAGAAATGGGATCTTTTGCTTTGACAAGATAATAGTTTGACATTAAGTCAAGATACATGATGAAATCTTTGATTATAAAATATTTAGTAGGAGCATATATGAATATTCTACATATGATGAGGAATGAAATCTCAATATTGTGAGTATTGAGTTCTGGCATGAAAAATCCATTCAGCAATGAAAGATAAGATGAAACGTCTTATGAGATAAGGACTAAGACCTACAAGACAGTTCTTGAATGTTTTACAATGGAAGTTTAAGAACATATAATAGCAATGCATTGAAAGAGTTCAACACCGAAGGATTTTGTGAGATAGATTCTAGATTAGTCTCCCATGAACCTTATGTCCCAATTCTTATGAAGAATGGAAATAACATGATTAAGATTCCATATGATGGTACAAAAATGGATCTATCATGAATGCTATGAGTGTACTTATACCATATAATCTTGTATGTATTGGACATGAAAAGATGATACTAAAATATAACAAAGGTTATTAGAATGCCATTAAGGATATCTTTAGTACTTGAGAAGTACCTAAGCATCAATTACTAATCAATGAAGATAGCAATTAAGGAAGAGTCGGATGTAAAGGGTTACATCGATGCAAGCTTCCATAATGACAAAATGATCGCAATAAAATATGCTTGATTTTAGAAGGAGAAATGTTATTAGTTGGAATGGTTCCAAACTAATTGCCAATAATACTATTCTACATTAGAAGCAGAGTATGGTTGTGTTGTGAACACAAAGTGATACTATATGGATCTAAAGGTTCATGTGATGAACTTATAGATGTTCCAAGCATTGATGACTCAGTAGAAGTATTGTGAAAACAATGGAGATAAATGTTAGGTAAGGAATATTAGATACCATATTACGATGGTTTCATCTCAAAGAGAAGAGATAAGAAACATGCAATATACTGACTTATATTGAAGTGTTTCTAGCCCACTGAGATAAGAACGTGCGCAACAAAAGCATGTTGGACATGCTTGGCTCACTCAGCATATGATTCATGGGTGATTGGCTCTAACTTCAAGTTGAACTATGTTGGTAAGGTATGCCCACAGAGCCATTCATGTGATGATTGACATGGCATAAACCTTAAAGGATTTGATTAATACATATACAGGAAGGCTTCCAATTCATTTTGTTTCATTCAGTTAAGAGATAATGAGCAAACACTATGAATGTTAGATAATCCTATTACTCAATGACGTATGTATTCAAGTTACTACCCTTGTGGATGAGGTCATACGATGTTAAGAGTAAATATTCTCATTATGTCTCTGATCAGTTGTTATTGTGGAAGGTTGATAGACAACAATAACGCATAAGATCAGAGTGTGAGTTGGTTGATGAATAAATCTCATTAGTCATTATATGGTAATATCAAACCAAGCACGGAGATACATGTTAGGGAATAGTGTATCGGATAGACCCACCTTGAGAGTGACACTTGTAACAGTCAGCTGTCATAGTGAAGGTGGTGATTGTGATTCTTATACTTGAAACCACTGCACTCGTCACATGTCATTGGGTATGCTTTGACATCATCAAACATAGTCATTAAGCATGGTTTGTTATAAAGGTGATGATTAGGTGAATTTGACACATGGGGATAGACTGTGAGTGATAGATATGGGATTTGTCCCTCCTACTAGAGTATGATATCTTGGCCACTTGATATGCGAGACTGAGAAAGGCATGCACATGTGAATCAATATATGATATTGAGGTCACATTATCTCAGTTAGTCTGTTCTTGGTTCGATAAACATGGATTGAACGTCAACATGATGACAAGTCCATGACTCGATTTAATTCCAGATATCAAAGACAAAGGAATTATACAATCACTACAACACCTTACACGGATTGTAGGTTGGAGTTGTTCTCCAACTTTCTATTCACTTAGGTAGCACTAATGTGCGAATAGACACCGTTCCCTGCTTATGATGTCATAAGCTAGTTATAGACATTCACTACCAATTTGGTATGAGACCTATTGGGTCACACACATCGGAACTCATCTAGAAGAGGAGTTTGATCTTGAATGATGATTGTATCGATTACTAAAGTGTTTAGGTGTTACAACCCCAATTTTTGGGTCCTTTTGGTGAGAAATGTAATTTCTCCTATTAAAGATATTTGAACAAATAAGGATATAATTTTTTTAATAAATGAGTTTCGTTTACAATATCCTTGTTGTTTGTTTTGTTGGCTTTATTGGCTGTTGGGCCCAATAACAAGGAAAAGACAAAAGGAACTCCATTATTAATAAGAAATGGAGAAAAGAAAAATGTAGAAACCTCTAGAAGGCAAAAGAATTTAATCCAAAGGTGGATTTCGTGCCTCTTTTGTTCCTTGGGTTCCAAGGAGTCCAAATTTGCAAAGAGAATGCAATAAGAAAAGAAAAGATCAATTAAATATTTCTTTATTAAGAAAGAAATTGAAAACAATGATAAAATGTGGGAAATAAGTGGAAAGATGTATAATTGAGCTATCCTTGGTGGCTTTTCATATCCAAAGGATTCCTAATGTTAAAAGGAATGACAATGAGGAAGATAAAAAGAAAGATAAAGAGAAATCCTTGAAAAGAGATATTTTAATAAAGAAATAAACAAGATAATGAGAAATAATGGACATAGATGCATCTAGCAGGATAATGAGTATTCATTAAAAAGGATTTCAAAATATTAGACTTTCTTGGGGTCTAAGGATCCCTAATAGAGAAAAAGAAAGAGAAAAGGCAAATAATGACAAAATAAGAAGATAATGTAATACATCATTAATGACTCTTTGATAATATCAAAAAGAGATGTTATTTGCTTTAAGAAATTAGATTTTCATGGCCAATAGATTAAAAAGCAAGGGTAGAGATAACGAAAGAGATAATTTTTGTATTTTTAATTATCCATGAAATAAAGAATATTAAAGAGATAAATAGGAGAGAGAAGATTACTTCTCATTGAAGGAAAAGGGTTACTATTGGGAAAAGAACTTGTCTCCTTGTGGATGAACACAATAGGGCATGTATACCCTCCCCTTTATAAGGGGTAGACCCTCTGGTTTGAGTTCAAGAAGGATCCCCCGCACCTCTCCCTCTCTTCTTCTTGTTCTTTGCATGAAAACCCTTACTGAAGAGGGTAGTTTGAATCTTGGAGCAATGTAAGGCCGTGGTGGAGGTGCGGTGAAGTTGTGCTACTCCCACGACAACAAGGCAATGCTCTGTGGCCATCCCTTGACCCTAGCCCATGCACAGCAGTAGCAGCACGGCTGCAAGAGAAACCGCACTTTGCGGCTTTTGCACGTGAGTAACTAGCTATCTTGGCCACGAGCCGCAGGCTCCCCGTGTGCACAAGAGCATGGCAGAGGCAGGGCAGTAGTCTTCGGTGAGTTTTGGGTCCAGAATTAGGAGGGAGAGCCACACCAAGGACTGCGCTCTACGGCTAGGGCGGCAGCAATCAGGATGCACAAGGTTGAAGAAGGGTGGAGGCGCGTTGGACAAAAATGCCCCTCTGCGGGCTGAAGAAATGCTTGACATATTCAGGGTTTTTTCATCATTTCGAAATGTTTTCAAATTGGCCAAGGGCCGTTGCATGAATAGAGGTGACGTGGCATCCTCTAATTGGTCCAAAAAGGTAATCCTTGCGAAATTCATAACTAAATAATGGTAGCTTGAATTGGTACATATAATTATGTATTTTGCTCAGAAAAATGAGAGGAATTCATTAAAAATGGTTTTAGAGGATAATTCCTCTTACAATTCGGAAAGTAATCGAAGTTAGCAACTTTAATGTTTTAATGATTAAGAATCCCTATTTTGAGATGATTAATGTATTTAGTAGGGTTTAATGGATGATTAAAGTTGATATTAACCTTTTAATTGTAAAAAGGTATATTAAGAACAAAAAATATGAACTTTGCACGTAATTAGTTTAATTTAGTGTTTCATGTGTATAAATATGCTTTAATGGGCCTTAAGACCCTAATGTTAGTTTTTGGTGACTCTTAATGGATTTAATTATTTAAAATCGTGAATTAAGCTAAGATATGGTGATTCTAAGCTATTTCGAGTATAAAGATTCCTAATTGTGGATAAATACCCTTAATATGGTAATTAGGGTTTTCTAATGGTTAAATGTAGATTCAATGTGAATTAGACCCTAATGAACTATGATTGGTCAATGTGATGCTAATTGGGCATAATGATTTTGTCATGAATTAAAAGGATAAAAATGGTAGCTTCAATGTAAAAGAGGCATAATGGACTTAATGGACATTTAATTATGCCTTAAATCGAAATTAGGGTTATATGTTGTTAAAAGGTAACCTTAATATATTTCATGAAGAATAGATGAGATAATTAGGGTTTGTGAGTAATTGTATAAAATTAGGGTTTAAAATAGTAAAAATAAAGTGAAACCCTAATTGCAATGGAAACCCTAAAAGTGGACTAGAAACCCTAGGAAGCGAGCTAGGTTTAATAGATCTTGATGGCATGATTAATAATAGGAAATTGTATGCATATTTCAGGATCTCATTACGTGCTTGCTTGCCTATTTGGAATTCTTGATTGATTGGATTATTTTGTCTCAAATCAGCCTGACAGGTATGTGGTTACGCTTATGGATAATCGCTTTAGTTTCACGGCCATTCTTGAAAGTTTTATCGGTTGCCTGAAAATAATTGCTTGGATGACTTTTATTTCATGAAACAATAAAGTGACTATGATTATCACTATAAATATGTATACATATAACTAGCTTTGATCCGGGTCCTCCTCTGTAGCTTTACAAATGCTAAAAAGGGTAACCTAGAGCAAGGTCTAGGCTATCATGAGTTAGAAATTGGGCTACCCACGTGTAGTGCCATGAGACTCTCTAGCACACCATGAGTTAATGAGTGGGCTACCTACAGGTAGTGCCATGTGACTGAACCCTAGAAATTGATTCACCTATTAGGTAGGATCATGAGGGGTTTAATGGGGATCTACCATAAGGAAGGTAGCATCCAGGTCCACTACAGGGATAGCACAGAGGATAGAATATGTATGGATCGCGCAGTTATATTTAAAACCTAAAGTTGTTTGTTAAATCATATTTGACTGCAATATATTGTTACAGTTAATTGCATGATTATTGTTTCCCCCACATACCATCATAGTTCATTTATGCTGACCGACGTGTTGTTTGTTGGCATTTTAGGTATAAGTGAAAAGAACAAATAGTAAAGTGGCATATGTGGAATTAAATGAGAATTAAAGTACAAAGGAGGATTAGTTAGAATAGACGATGTGGATAAAAGTAGATATCCAAGTTTCTGAAAAAGGTATGCCAAGTTAAATTTTATTACACCCTTTCAGTTTAGTTAGTAGAATTTGATAATTGTTATTGATTATTTGTTGAACCTTTGATCTGGAAATTGGGATAACGGCTCTAACCTCTTTGTCTCCTTAATTGGGGGTTACTGGGAGGCGGGGTCATTACATTAGGTATTCAAATCACGTAACAAATCAACTAGTTGGCCGACTGGTCTGCCAAATGACCATCTCACTGAGTGAGATGGCTGTTTGGGCATCCAGACAGGCATATCAAGTGTGGAGATGGCTATTTGGGTTGTCTGGTTGATCCGAGTTCAAATCACCTTTGTTCTACCCTTGAACTGACCGGTTCAGTATGATTGAACTGACTGACTCATCTTGACTCACCAGACATGCATCTGGGTGAGCGGAATGGGAGTCCCTATTGGGTGCAGTAGCTCAGTTGGGCTGAACAAATGTTTTGGATGTTTCCCAAATAGTTTGGATTGCACATACTTAGAGTACAAGTAAATTATTATGAGATGCTAATTGTAAATAAAAATTTCCCAATTCGTGTGCAATTGGGAAACTTCCAAATGGTCATTTGGTAGTGTGAGATGGTCGTCTTGCACCCTAGATGGTTGTCTGGGTGTGCCACATGATCGTTTAGCATCTCGTGGGTTGCAAAAATTTAAGATCTTCATGTCCCTTCCACTCCCCCACAATCCCGTGCAGACTGGGAACCCTGACCCTAATTCTGCCTATAAAAGGAGGGGTACTGGGGGCTTCCCAGAGCACAACTACAACAAAAAATGAGAATTAGTTCTTCTAACAACTGTTGTTCTGTCTGGTTGTCGTAATTGAGAGAGCCCAGGAAAGTCCTACCGGATAGGGAGGGATAGTCAATAAGAGTGAGCTACTGAGAAGTTGTCGTTGTGGGAGAGCATGTTGGTGACTAGTACACTAATGGCAGTGACAACTCCTTCCTATATGTTCTTATTGAATGATCGGAGTTCTAGTTGGTCTGTGTGGACTACTCTAGAGATAGAGTTCTTTGGTTGTTGCTTGGAGAGCAAAGTCAATCTGCAGTCCGTTGTGAGACCACATGAGCGTTGCATGAGTTGTTTGCATTCATTATTCGTGGTGAAAAATAGGAGCTACACAACAACTGTCCAAGAGGAACTAGTCATCAGTTTCATAGAAGTGAGTTTTGCCACTAGACTTGCTCCAGGACTAGGTATAACTCGCTAAAATGATCCTTCCCATTTCATAGTAGTTGACATGGTCTTGATGTTATGGGAATACAGATAGATAAATTTTTGTTTCCTCTGCTATACTCTTTTCCCATATTTCCCAACACCAGTAGTTTAGCATGTTTATTGGTTGCATATGAATTGGAAATTCTATTTCAATTAATGTAGGACATGATATCGACACTAATCCTTGATGCAAATGAATTTCACTATGAACCAACCATCTCAAGGAGAGAGTCGGTTATCTCAGGACCACCATCTGATTGGTTATCTAGATGAACCGGTCAGTTGGCACCCTAGTTCATGCAGAACTCAACCAATGTAATATCCAATCAACTTGATGCTCCAAACGGTCATTTCATCACATGAGTCGATCAATTCAAAGTCCAATCAGGTTATTTGTTGCTTAAATTGAATACCTAAACACTTTAGCAATTATTCCAATTATCATTCATGATCAAAACTCCTCTTCTAGGCCAGTTCCTATGTGTGAAATCCCTTAAGTCCCATATTAGATTGGCAATGAATGTCCATAACCAGTTATTTCATTACAAGCAAAGAGTGGTGTGTAGTCACACATCATTGCTACCCAAGTAAATTGAAAGTTGGAGAACAACTTCAACCTACAATTTGTGTAGGGTGCTACAGTGTTTGTATAGTTCCTTTGTCCTTGATATCCATATTCAACTTGAGGCATGATGTAGTTATCCTCTTCAACATTCAATCTATGTTCCTTGAACCAAAGCATACTACCTAAGATATATGTAAGCTCAATATTACATATTGACTCACAATAGCATGTCCATGCATTTCTCATACTTGTTTATAAAGAGTCCTTGGATATCATACTCCTATTGGAGGGACAAACTCCATATACATCACTCATAGTCAGTTCCCATGTGTTAGAGTCACCCAATCATCAACGTTATGACAACCTTTATTCAAGATTATGTTAGATGATGTCAAAGATACTGAATGACATGTGATGATAGTAGTGACTTTAAGTCTAAGAACCACAATCACCACATCCACTATGAGAGATGACTATGACTACCATTGCAATGGTTTCCATGTGTCAGTATCATGGTGGGTCTTCTCGATACACTGTTCTCTAACATGTATGTGTGTTCTTGGTCTGATATCACATATCATTACCAATGAGATTTTGTCATCAACCAACACACACTCTATTCTTATGTGTTAATATTGTATTTCATCCTTCCACAGTAACATCAGACTAGGGACATAATGAGAATGTATGTACTCTTAACACATGTATTATCTCATTTTTCAAGTCATGTACTTGAAGACATATGCAATTGAGTAAATTCATTCTCTAGACATTTATTATGTTACATCATTATCCACAACTGAATAAAATAGAATGAATTGGAAGCTTGCCTTTATTAATAATCAAATCATTTACAAATTATGCCATTACAATCATGATATGATTGTCTCTCTGGACATATGTGACGAAGTGAATTTTAGCATAAGAATGAATTAATTACTATTTTCCCCTCCTTATGTTTATTCTTGACCTCAAATTATTTTTGTTAGCTACTTGATCAATATTGACACTCAATGCAAAATATGGTGACCAATGTGAACTTTATACACATTGTGACACCCCGAATTTGATTAAATTGTCACTTTGTCAAAATGAGTAAATTGGTCCATCAAACTTCATCTTCTGGTTCTCAAAAATTTTCAAAATATTCTACACTTTATTTTGAACCTATGGTCCAAATTTCATTACAATTGGACATTCCCACAATTTTGTACAAATTATTGAAGTTATTGTGTTGAAAAGCATTTTATTTGCCTTTTTATTTGACTTTTCCAAGTCAGTGATCCATGGCAAGGGATCAGAGGAGAGTCTCATCCCTTAGATCTCCTTCCCACAGATCAAAGCTTGATCCAGCGGCCATTATTTCTCCATCATCCTCCTGTTGATTGTGGGGAGGAGACTAAAAATCGATGACGGTCAAATAGGCTAGCTCACACCTCGTTACAAGTTTCTAATCAAATGAAAAACATCGCCTCACAATTTTGAATTGAACAAGCCCTACTTTGATCAACATTAATGCACCATTATGGCTCCTAATGATCCTCTCACTCATTCATCTCAATCTGGCGGCCATGGCTGCAACTAAGCTCCTACTAACCCTAAATATACTCCTGCGATGCTATAAAAGGATACCCCCAGTTCCGCAAAAAACATACTTGCTCAAAGATATAGCCTTCTACGTCGGCTCGACCTTGAGTACCCTCATTTCTACACATTTTCTTCTACTTTTTGTTTTTTCTATCGTCTGACATGGGTTGGGCATCCTTCCCTCCCGTCATTTGGTCATCAATCAAGGCGCCGATCTACTTTGTGAAGGTTCGGCAAAACCAAACAACGCCTCACCCTCCTCCTTCCGCTGCTCCTGGCCCTAAATCCCCAAGCACCGATGAGCCTCCTCTGCCACAATTTTGGGGTCGCGAGGGGCCCTACATAAGGAAGGGAAAGAGAATAGAACTGTCGGTCTAAAGTGATTGACCCAACTCAAAGAAATCAAAAGAACCCTGATTGAACCAAGAAATCAAGCATTGAACCAATCAAATCAGCAATTGAACCGACCGACTAAGTGAAAAATCTACACACCTACATTGTGCATTCTCAGCCACCCAATCAGGTAATCCAATGATTGGCTATTTTCTTTTTTAATGAAATTTCGGTCTCTCTCTGAGGAATAATCACCAAAGTAACCAAATCTTGTTTTAATCATAATAAATGATACGAGATCCAAAAATTACGTATAAATAATCAATTTTGATCAGAAAAATCCAATGAACATTGCAAAATAATTTTGATACCTGATTTCAAATGATGCTCACTAATATACCTAAATCTTGATCTCTTTCTTATTTAATTTGTCTAATGATTCAACAATGATGTTTAATCTTTGGAAACCCTAGATTTCGACTCTGATGATTATCTTGAAATACTAATCTAGATCTAATCTAGTTGACTCATCTACTTTTGAAAATGAATAATCTACCTTAAAATGATTTCTATAAATTAAGATTAATCTTTATAAGGATATCTTAATGATTGACCTAAATCCTGTGAAATATCTTGATCCATTGACCTAATACTTGATCTCTAATTTTATTCATTATATCAATCGAAACTTGATCTAGTATTGAATACCAATGATGCTAATTCATGATGATGATGATAATGACTTGGATAATGATCATAAAAATATGGTTAACACATACAATCCTAGAATACCTAGGTAAGTCATTTACACTCAAAAATATACTTGACACTTGAAATGATGTTGGACATCTTGAAATATTTTTTATTATAAGTGGATGACCCAAGCCTAAGATTGACATAGGAAAAGTGTAACCCTAATCTTGAATAGTGAAGCATGATCTTATAAATATCATTATCTTGATTGTTGATCCAATCTTGTTGATTTAGGATCTAACTCAAAGGGTTGACCTATTATATGTTGAGATTTGTACTCTAAATATTCAGTGAAAGGTACGCTATTATGCCTCCTCCTTGGTTGCATTGAAGATACATTTTATGTATCTCTTGATTGTATACTTATGCTTGGTTAAGCCAGTGTTCCCTATTGATTAGGCTTCCATTTTTCCTATATTATATTTTGAGGCAAACTTTAAAATATAAATGATATTACCCATTATGAATGTCCATATATTGATTTTGCTAATGTTGATATTGAGTGCAACCGACCTCCTCATTCAGAGGGTGGAACTTGTACATTAACCTCCTGCCTCATATGGAGAGAAGGAGCATGGTGACCTCCCCCATCACGTTGGGGTGATGGAGCCCTATAAAATATAAAATCATGCTTCTCAAAATCAGCATAATGGGAACTCGTCATAAAAATTGCGTTATAAACATTTTGTCGAATAAATATTGGTTTTGGAAAATCACTTGTTATACTTTTGAATATAACTCCTGCCAAGTGTACTATTTAGCTATAAAGTGTTTTATTTGTTTTTTATTGTGTACCATGTAATTGGATGATTGTGTCATGATTTTCTTGATTTTAGGCAAAATAAATGGAATATTGACTAGATGACTTCCTCACTCGATATACTCTTATGACAAAGACAAATCGAAAAAATATCCTTTTTGGGTTAGTTTATTCTTTAAATCTCTTATTTTTGAGTTATTATTTGTTACTGTATATACCAGTGTGTGAGATCCTATTGGGCCACTTAGGGATGGGTGATTCAATCCTTTTACCACCATCTAAGCAGTGGGATTGGGATTGGGGTAAGAATGGTTCCGTGATAGTTGGTATAAGAGCATACACACTCCCATATGCTTTAAGAAAATATTTCTCAAGTCTCTTAAACCCAGGAAACCCTAAAGTCCATAATAGTGAAAATTGAGGTGTCTAGGCTTGGGGTTCTGGAATTATTTGTCCTATCTATTTTCATGGTGGCTGAGATTCCCCGATCTACCTGGCCTTAATTGATACAGAACTGGACATAAAGGTTCTCTTTTACAAACCTAGAGAGTCTTCTAGCATCTCATCCTACATTACGGACTACCCTAAGTCACACAAGTAGATGATTAGGTAATATTTTCATCTCCTCATGTGGTCCTTCTCTCATGACCATTTACTACATGATTTCTCGATTATGGGTAACTTATGTATGGGAAAAATAAAAATTATTAGAAATTGTGAAAATTGATACCATGATCAGACCTTTGTTTGAAAACTTGATTTTGATGAATGATAATTTTGAAATAAAATACTCATGCATGACTCCTTCATACCATGAAAAATTGATTTATCCAAATTATACTAAATGTTTCTATGTTTTAGGTGAATCTTGTTTTGGTGAGATGATGCATGGGTTTTTAGTCATTTTCACATGCATTTTTTCCCTTGATTTTATGTGTTGTTTTGTCATTTATCTGATTAATAATGCATGAAATGCTATTAATGGCATGTGATATTTAAATGCATCAAATTATGACTTTTATTATTTAAGTTGGTTTAATATTTATCCCGAGCATTAATCCAAATTCTTGAGCATTTTCATGTACAATTGAACTTCGCAGAGTCGATACTACTGACACTAAAAGTGAGTGGTACTGATTTTATGTTAGTACTTGCCAAGAAAAGACTCATAGAGACTCGATACTACCAAAAATCAAAGTTGGTAGTACCAAAACCACATCAGTAAAGAACAAGTATGAATCACGAAAAGTTGATACTACCGAGTTCATAAACTCGATACTATTGAGATGGCATCAGTAAGGCAGTGCTTGGGTGACCTGAAGACTCAGTTCTATCAAGACAAATTGAAAGTACTGACATTGTCAAGAGTCGTGATTACCCTAGGATCTCAATACTACCAACTACCAAGTCGGTACTACCGAGTCTGCCCGATTTGGCAAATCTGAAGAAGGCAATCAAATCCAGCAGTCGATGTTATTTCGTACCATAAGTGACTCCTATGACCAAAGGGGAGTTCGACCAGACGTGAGAGAGAATACATTTTCCATTGCACAATAGTGGAGAGATAGAAGTGAAGAGAAAGGAAGTGAAGGCTTCACCTAGGACGATATGAGCACCTCCAGAAGGTGAATCGGCCGCCAAAAGATGGCAGATTGCACACACGACGTAGGGAATCATCTGGATTAGCTATTCACCATGGGTTACTTAGATTTTTCTAATGTTTCCCACATTTTTCTTTTTCTCTACCATGTATTTGTCAATGAAAATCATGTAGGGCTATACCCCTTGATTCCTTAGGACCTAGGAGTATCCCAGATATGCATTGTAACTGATGTCCAATCATTAATATCATCTTTATTCCTATTTTCTGGATATAAATCTATGAAGTTGCATTGTCCTATTTATGCCTGATCAACATAGATTGATTTTTAGACTCTTAATCATTTTGGGAGAGAGGTTAAGGGTTGAAAACATAGATTAACCTATTTATTGCACTCCTTGGGAAAGGCGGAGAATAAATGGGAGGAGAAACCCATAGTTTAATCATAAGACACCTAACTAATCAACCAACTGCTATGGAAATGGGGTTGGCATTAGAATAGGTAGTGAACTATGTTGTGAGAGTGGGTAGTTCTGACTACAAGCTCTTTATCCAAGGATAGGGGTAATAGATATTGGTGTATGGAATAATATAATGTTATCAATGGTGAAACCATAATCCTAAGGAATTTCCTAGATCTAAGTAATTTAAATGTTAAGTTTGTTTCTTTCTATTTCTGCTTCTATCAATCAAACCCATTCAATTTCATTGGCCTAGCTAGTTAGACCATAGTTAGTAGTAGTCTTCTGGAGAACGTTTCCTTGTGTTCGACTCGGGCCTCAAATGGGGCTATATTACTTTGATACATTCACTTGTGTATAACACACGATAAACATGTGTCATGTTTTTGGCGTCGATGTAGGGGAAATGGAAACATCCAACACTACGAGTGTTGTGGTCAGCCACTCTAGCCAACCCTTTTTATTTTTATTTTTATTTTCATTTTATTTTCCATTTCACTTATAGATGAATCATAAATTCATTATTACTTCTATCTCCAGTTCTGTACTCTGACAATCAATTTGCTACTTTCAGGTACTGGTGTATGGTGCATACTCGATCCCATGATTACAGAGAGACATCTTTGCTGGGGTTTGGGCATGCAGAACTCCTTCATGGAGAGAGGGAAGTTGGACGGTCTGTGGATAGATTCAATTGAACTCCACCACCGAAAGCTCCGCCTGAGAGGCCTGTAACACCAAAAGAACCTGAGTCAGTAGAAATGGGGGATGAAGTAGAAGAACATATGATATGGGAGAGGATCAAAGCCTTTGCCTCAATAGCTCAAAAAGGTCCAATCAAAATACAATCCATCAATGTGGGTAGCTACAAGATTGACCCATGGTTGATCTCTTTAGTCAAATCCCAATCTTTCATGGCCACAGTTCTAAAGATCGGATGGTGCACATCAGTAACTTTGTGGAGAAACGTGATATGGTCAAGATAGATAGAATTCCCGTGACTGTGACATATCTGAAGCTTTTTCCACGATCATTGGTAGATAGTGAAAAGTCATGGTTTCATAACCTTAATGATGAATGCATTGAAATGTGGGACCACATGATTGATGCTTTCTTCGAGTTCTATTTTCCTCCACAAAAGACAAATGACTTGGTAAAGAAGATCCATAATTTCAAACAACAAGACGATGAATCCTATTTTGAAGCATGGGAGAGGTTCTATAATATGTTGCGGGAAGTACCTCATCATGGCATTGATCTTCTGGGACAGGCAAAGATCTTCTATTATGGTCTACATAAGGGAGAAAGGACTACACTTGATAGTACGGGAGTAGGGTTCTTCCTCAACAATAAACTTGTCCGCTGTCATGAGATATTGAAGAATATGTCCTATAATCAATCATGGGGTGATGAGAGAGAGCTTCCGACAACTGTCAAAAGAGTCGGTGAGTCCAAGTTCATCTCTACATTAAATGAGAAGTTGGACCCGATTGCTAAAAATGTATGTGCCAACGATGGACCACCTTTAGAAGAAGAAGATGAAGAGTGTAAGTTTGTGCACCAACAACATCAATATAGGAGCAATGACTACGCATGGAGGAAGGATCCTAAGTTTTCATGGAAGGATCCTGACAATTTCCAACAAGACCCATCGTAGGCCCAACAATCCATACCACAACAGTTCAGTGGCTAGGCACAATATCAATAAGAACAAAACAAGATTGACCATATTGAAGAAATGCTTGGAGAGCTGGTCAGTCAGAATGAATTGTTGATAGGACAAACTCAAAGAGAACTCCAGAACTAAGTGAAAAGGATCCACAATATAGACACTCAAATTTCTCAAATAGCAGCAGATGTGGGGACTTTGAAGTAGCCAAACCAATAGGGGTTCCCAGCTAATACCAACGTACCTTCTGGAAATCAACACATCAAGGAAGTCCTACTCCACAGTGGTAAGACATTATTGAATAAGGCACCAGAAACCATAGATGTAAATGAAGCTACATGAACAACAACTCAAAGTGTGACAATAGAGGTAAGTGAATCAGATAATTTGGAACAGGAAAAACATCTAAAGAGCACACTGATGAGGTAGAGGATACTAGATCAAAGGCATATGTCCTGCCTTACTAGAGGACACTAGTGACTCCAGTACCCTTTCCAAACAGCTTGAAGGCAACCAAAGCAGACCGAAAGTTCCAAAAAAAATTTAGAAGGTTCAAAAAAGTTATCTGTCAATATTCCAGTAATTGTTGCAATTGAGCAGATACCATCATATGGAAAGTTCTTGAAAGACATCTTTAATAAGAAGATATGGATACCTGAGGCTGATGTGGTAGTGTCAAAGGAGAAGGTTAGTGCATTTATTCTGGTAACACTACCTCCTAAAAGACAAGATCATCAATGTGTCAACATCATGTGCTTCATAGGAAAGATCAAGTCAGGTGAGGCTCTATGTGACTCAGGGGCCAATATCAACCTCATACCTTTGCCAATTTTCAAGAAGCTAGGTCTTAAGGAGATGAGAAAAAGTGCTATGACTATTGAATTGGCTAACAACTCTATGGTCTGGCCATATGGCATTTGTGAAGATGTCGTAGTGGAAGTGGATTGAATTGTTTTCCCTGTGGATTTTGTGGTAATGGATATGCAAGCGGATAAAGGTGTAACAACCCTGACCTGGGTTATGAGGTAACCCTATTTGTTTTGGCTAATAAAGTTGCTTAGAACTTTAATATAAACCTCTAAGGTGATTTGTTATCATGTGACACACCGATGTTTCAAGTTTGGTCCTGATTGAATGTTGTTTGAGAAATTTTCCTTTGTTTTGGACCAAAGTGCAATTTACCCAAATTGAGGGGCTATAATGCAAAATGTCACATGTTGAACATGCCTCATGTGTTGTAGCATCATTATTGAGAGAATGATGCAAGGTGGTGGCTTTTGGAAAGCCTAAATTCCAAGTTTGAACTTGTTTGAACAATGCTGGTACATTATGCACCAATTTTTGTACAAATTGTAATTTACCCAAAATGTGGGGTTGTTATGAAAATTACCAGAGTGACCCTACTCCCTCCTAGTATCATTTAAAGTAGATATAATTAATGATACACCATGTTTGAATCACCTATGAGTGATGGTAATCTTGGTGATGAAATGACCAAGAAAAAGGGTTGAATTTGGAAGCTTAACTCGAGTTGTATCAAGTTGAAAAGCTTATATATAAGTTCCTATCGGCCATGGAGCCCAAGGAGGTGTCCCATATAGTTTTCTGAACTCATGGAAATGTCCATATCGTGCAAAGCACCTCAAGGAGGTGAGTTATGATGGCCAACAAGTTTCCTTAGAAAAAGTGTATCGGCTTGACATAAAATAGTGATTAAACCTAGATGACTTCTCCAAATGGATAAGCAATGGACGAATTTGCATCTTTAGATGATCCTCAACCTTTTAGCATGTCAAGATAAATGTTGTGCATGCATGGACACGTGGCACCTACTAGCTCAAAATGTTGACACCTCATTTTTACCTTTCTTCATGTGCAACAAGTATATATACCCCTAGTTTTACCCTTAAGTGAAAGTTTTCGACCCTTACCACCCTCCTACCTTGTGGTATCGTGCATGGGGATCTTGTATCGTGCGGGAAAGCAAGGGTATCGTGCATAGTCCCTTGGATATTGCCCATAGCAAAAGCATATCGGCCAAGTAGGTGAAATTTCCCATATAAGGTGATATCGGCCAATAGGGTGAAGAGTTGAGTGCCATATAGTGCAAGTGAGTGCCATATCGTGCAAGTGAGTTCCATATTGTGCAAGAAGGTTGGCATATTGTGCAAGGGCACAAGTTTATCGTGCATAGGCCTTGGGTATTGACCATAGCAAGTGTATCGGCCATACCATGTTGATATTGTCTATAACAAGTTGATATCGGCCAATTGAAGTGATTTTGGCCACAAGTGAGGGGGTATCGGCCACAAGAAAGGTTTTGTCGGCCAAGAGGAAGTCCATATTGCCCAAGAGTGATGGGGTGTCGACCAAGGAGCTAAGGAACTCAAAACTTAACCCTAAGGTAAGATATAGTTGTCTTCAAGCTTGAATTGAGGAATGGAATTAGGGTTATGATCTACCTTTCTTTTCTTCTTCACCAATTGCTTATCCATGGTAATTTTTTGCATATAGAGGAGTTTTGAAGTTCATCTTCAACCTTAGGAACATGTAGCTTTGGACCTTGAAGCTTTGAAGTGGTTCTTAAGGTGGGTTTATATAACTTGAACTCAACCATGTTATTATTCTTCACCTAAATTGCTCTAATTAGTGAAATACTTTTAATTCCGAAATTTCCTAAAATTTTTGATGAAATTATGAGTTCAATTAGTTTCTTAGACCTGTTTCCATGAATTATATCAGTTAGAACAAAGGTCTAGAGCTTGAATATGATGGTATCACTTTATAAAAGTGATATCGGGTGCAAGCACCTCTAACCCGATATGATGATGCAGCTACTTCACTAAAAAGATATGAATAGGTTTGTAAACCTTATTGAATGATATCAGGGTGTAGTATACACCTCTTGAATGATAGGAAGTCAATTATAGACTCCATGCACAATACAAGGTCAATTGTATACTTGTAAGTTGACAAGAAACCCTAATTTGGGTAACCCGATATAAGAGAAGAGTAACAAGTACTATTGCATGACATGGATGAACAACATGGATGCATGACAAGGATGCATGATAGGGTTGCACGATAGGGTTGAACGACAGGGTTGAATGATAGGATTGAACGATAGGGTTTCACAATACACAACCCTAGACAATATGATAGCCCGATATGGTGATAAGTTGATACCCCTTAAGTATCATGGGCGACACATGTATATGCCACGTGCCCAACATAATCAACCCTAACCCGACATGGGTGTTGAAACCTAATGTTTGATGATGTAGCCCAATATGGTTTGGTGCCTACACTCCAATTGACTTGTATATTGGGTTGAGCCCGATATGGCAAACCCCAACCCGTCATGGCTAACCCTAGACGGTGACTAGCCCGATAGGGTGATTGAATGTACTTCTAGCTCGATATGGTGATGGGTTGATACATCATAAGTATCATGGGCAACACATACATATATCTTGTGCCCGATATGAAGTCAAGAAGGTACCTCATGCCCGATATGGAGATAAGTGTAAATCATAGCCTGATATGGTGAGTGTCTATACACCTACAACCCGATATGGTGAACATATGCACATGATTTAACCCTATACACCTTGTAAAGGTAAGGGCAAGACACTCTTAGGAGTGATGAGTGTAACACCAAGTAATGGTGTGGATAATACCTTGATAGGTGAAACACCTAGAGTGGTTGATAATGGTTAATCCTATATCAATAATGCCTTAACCCGAGATGAGTTCATATAATTAATGATGGTTGAATAATTCAATTGTGTGACTTATGACCAATACATTACATGATAAAGGTGATAGGTTGGTGCTTAAAGTATTAGGATGGGAAATACCCTAATACAAGATAAGTTGATGAACTTAAGTAAGATAAAAGTGATGAGCTTGATAGATATCACATCCAGCACTCCAAGGTTGATACACCTTAATGCACCTCAAGTCCAATATACTTGGATGAGTAACACATGAAGTGTGTTATGTCAGTTATTACATTGAAATGTAATGAGTTTGATGCACTTTCATAAGTGTGGGATAACATACCTTGAGAAAGGATTAAGCCAAGTTAATAAAGTATGATGTAGTCATACCCTGGTAAGGATGAGAGACAAACTCATACCTTGTGTTGATGATTCATTTAATGATAAATGATGAGAATAAATAAGTATGATTGAATACTTATGGTATCAATGTTGGCTCCTAGATGTGTGGAGCAATGAATTAGGGTTTGATTATTGATAATATGATCTTGAAAACCTAAATGGTTAATAATGGAAAACCCTAACCCTAATGAAGGGTGATGACATGTAAGAGAAACCCTAATCGATAAGAAAGGGAAACCCTAACCCTAATGATGGGAAGGTTGTATTTCTCTTATTACATAAGCCTTTGAGCTATGTTAAATACTTATATAACAAGTATAATGCTGAATGGCCTTATGAGCAATGTGAATAAGTTGTTGCCTAGTGAGAGGTGACAAGATGATTAATGGCTTTGTGAGCCATGTGAATAAGTTGTTGCCTAGTGAGAGGTGACAAGATGTGTGATGGCCTTGTGAGCCATGTGAATACTTTCACAATAAGTGAAATAAATACCTTGGTCTGAGGACCTAGAGGTAATGGTTACCTGTTATAGAGGTAACAATGTTATGTGATGATCTAAGGGTTTGAATACCCAGATCCAGTAATCATGATAATGATGATGTGAAGGGATGAGAATTTCCAGTAATGTGATAAGGGACTGAGATCCCAAGTATCATGTGTTTTAAATATTTGAAAGTACTTGATAGATGTATTATACCTTTCTTTGTAGCATTTGTCATAATAATTCTTGTTTGAAAACTTGACTGATGCTAAAATAATATGGGAATGTACTTAATTAATCAAGTGGAATCTCATCATGTAGTGTCGTGACCATAGATCCATTCGGCGCCAGGTCCCTCCCTGAATGGTGAAATGGGTTGCTCCACGGCATAACCCGAAGACCGCATATTTTTTAATATGCGGGGGTGATGGGCAAAAATATATGTACGCCCTGATGTTGGATTGACGTGAGATAAACACGAGATCTCTCAATCCTTCATTATATGTGTTGGGATGGATGTATCATGAATCTCCCAAAGATGAAGGTCGGGATGGATGTTAGATAAACACGAGATCTTTCTCACCTGAAGAGAGTGCAGTTGACGATGTATCTCTACATAGAGAAGTTCCAGTATACCCTGGATTAGCTATTTAGCAGTGGCACGAGATGTCCTGCTTGTGGTCTCGGACTGGTCGAGACGGGTGAGGTCTTGGCAGTCAGCTCTGCCATTGACCTTGTATGGTACCGATTTTGACTTCGCAGTGGTCGGTTGGAGTATGAGCGGTATACCTCATCTCCTCAGGGCTTAAGTGTGATTGTAAAGTGTAATCAGCCTCCTAGAATGTTTGCTTAAATGCAAAAATCATTTGGCTGATGTTACATTTCTTTTAGACATCCTTAGTGGATATATGTTATTTATGTTTCTATACATTCCTTGCAAAGCAGATAGTTGATTATTAATTCTACCATGGGTAGATGCAATGTTCTCCTTAAGGAAGGAGATTACCACATTTTGTTCATGTAATGAATTATCCTGCTTATTAATATAAAAAGAACCTCTGCTCAGATTATAATTGCTTAATCTGTGATAATAATATGGTCGGCGGAGAGTTATATCTCTCGCTGGGGCAATTTTCAATTGTCTCACCCCCGTGGGACCCAAATTTTTAGATGAACGTGCACGAGGAGGTGAAGACCTTTTTGCAGAGGAGGAACAACAGTTGAGGCAGCAGTGACAGCTCAGGTTGAGTGTACTGTCTGTCGTGTCTTGTAGATATGAGTCCTATGTGTCGTCTCTGTACTCTCAGGTCCTTGGAGTTGGTTCGTACTAGTTTTATGATCAAAAAGAGATTTTGGCTTATGTGCCTCGAGGTTTTATATTACTCATGTATAGTTTGGTAAAGCAACTGTTATATGTTATTCTCGAGATGAGATGTACTAGATATGTACAATGTGAATAATGATGTATATAAGGTTTTGGACCTTTCAGTAAGAGTTTTCCTTGGAATGGATCTCTTTGAACAATGGTTTTAATTTTTAGTGATTTTTGTTAATCTGCTGTTTATGTTTACTCTGCTTAATTAGTAACGATTTGTTCGTCGGTCATTTTAGTTTTGGTATCAGAGCTTAAGGTTCGTTGAGTCTACAGAGACATAGGACTAAGGTGTTGAGTTTGTGTTAGTGTCCTCCAGTATTCCCTATAGTGACTTCTGCTTGTGCAGAAGAAAGGGTGAAGTTTAAAAATGATTGGGGAACACGAGGAATACATTGCTGAAAGCAATGTTGTTGCACCAAGAGAGGGTGTAAGGGATCAGGCAAGAGAAGAATAAATGCTTGAGAATTCCCATCATGACCCGATCAGGATAAAGAATCCTATGTTTATGCTCTTATTGGGCATGTTAGGACAACAATGATGCATATAGTAGACTGGATACTAGCATTACAACCTAGGTTACCAGTTCTCAATACAGAAACTTTGGGCTTTGAAAGGGTTCCTGAATGACATAGTCATGTTGGAACAGTGGAAAATGTGGGAAAAATTAACATATGGCGAGAAAGTAGGTTCTGCCATAAGTTTAGACAGATAGTATATCTGTGATGGCAGTGCCCAAGAAGGGGCAATAAGCCGAGAATTAAGGAAATGTCATTACAATTCCAGAGACTTTTGCCTAGTGGTTCTAAAAAGCCAAAAGTAACAACATGAAACAGCTAGACTCTATGGGTTGAGTCAACCTAAAGTAGTGGATGACCGCGAGGGGTAACAATCAGATAGAGCTTTTTCATTTTGATATGCCTTCTTTTGATGTTACCTGATAATCCTAAAAAGGATTGTTGTTATGGACTTCCCTATTGATTGTCCTATGGGGACATAGGGAAGAAATGATGACAACTAGAATTTATATTATGTTCAGTATTCTTTTCAATGCTCTATAATTGCTCTTATGTGTGTGAAAAAGGATGACGTATAGAAGAGATGCCTGGAGAAAATCCATGAATGTTAAATCATGTGTTGGTTATTATACGAAAAGTAAGGAATATGATAGTAAACAAAGTGCATACTACTTAATCTCAGTACTTGTATACCCTGGCCAGGTATATAATTATTGGAGATAAGGTGAGTATGGAACTCTTAGATTGTTATCTTTCTGATTACTCTGATCAAGTAGTCATTCTGATACAATCTAGTGAGTATAATGAAATTGGAAATATGGTATGGACATGTATATCACATCCTAAGTGCAATAAAGTGGAATCTGAGATGATCTCAGATCAATCTGTATGTATGAGGAAATGAAAAGCATAATCCTCATGATAAGAGAATGAGAACAAAGGAGATGATCCCTGTCAGATAAAGCATGTGTGAATAGTAAAGATCTTTTCCCATGATGTGGAAATGGGAAATGTGATAAAATCAAAAAATGCTCATGAACATGTTAGACAATAACAAAGAAAGGAATAATGACATGTAATCATCCTTATAATTCCTATGCTGATGGCAAGGAACCTAGGATGAAACACGATTAAATGACTCATGAATAGTTGAAAGTTCATGCAATAATCAGAGGAGATAATAATCTCTTCTATTTGATAAACAACCCTGGATGATGATGGGGTGATAACAGGAATATGTTCCTTTGTGTTCTTTCTCTTCTGGGACATGGTAATCATGTGGGTCTTATGACATTTGATGTGCATAAGTTAAAAATGTTCAATTGATGGATACTTAGAAAAGTATCAGTTTGTCTTGGACTTTGGTTCCAAGATAAAGATATGTGTAACAAGTAATGTCCCAAGATGAAACAAAGATGAGGATGTGATGTGTTTTCGACACATGTGATGGATACCAAGATAAGAAATTCTAGTATCTAAGAAGTATCAAGTGATATGGCAAAGTAAAAGCATAACTCCTAATCAACTGATTTATGTGGGTTACCTGGGATGGCCAACTGTGAAATCAGTCTAGTTACATAAAATAGTATTGACATCACATGTTAGGGGTTTATGCTCCGCATAAACATAACATCTATAAGTATGTACTATTTGAAGGAACAATTGTAAAATCATTGTGGGAAAAGCTTATCAAACTAAAAATAATCTCTTAGAATACCCCTATCTAGATATTTTAAGGCAACTTATATATAACATATAAAGATACCTCTAAGATAAGTTCTTAATTGATAAGTAACCTCCCCTTATTATAAGAGAATGTACAACTAATGAGATAGTTGGTACAATTAGTAAGAAAGTTTAATGTTGTGTTAGTAGATTAGATGACACAGTAGATATATGACAAGACTTATAGTCACAAGTGGGTGGCAGAACATGACTCTGGTCTTTCCTTTAAAAGTAAAATTCTAAATGAGGAGTATGGGAGACTTCCCAGAATCTTGCCACATAAAGTTATAAGTTGAGAAAGGTGACAAATCAGTAAGGTATGACACCTGAGTTAAATAAGGTATGAATGATGTTTCCCTGACTAAGAAAAGTATTACCTGACATAGAGTTGACTCTACAGTCAATAATGAAAAAGACAGTGGAATATGTGCCCTATGTGAAAGATTCAATGATAACCCTCTATGGAAGAACTTTGTGTTGATCAAAGTTCTATGTCATCTCCATGACATTAATATTTTATGTGGAGACTTTATGGTATGATGAATGAATAATATATGTCTTCCTTTACATGGGATTTCGGGGACGAAATCCTTGTTAGGGGTTTATAACTTGTAACAACCCTGACCTGGGTTATGAGGTAACCCTATTTGTTTTGGCTAATAAAGTTTCTTAGAACTTTAATATAATCCTCTAAGGTGTTTTGTTATCATGTGACACACTCATGTTTCAAGTTTGGTCCTGATTGAATGTTGTTTGAGCAATTTTCCTTTGTTTTGGACCAAAGTGCAATTTACCCAAATTGAGGAGCTATAATGCAAAATGTCACATGTTGAAAATGCCTCATGTGTTGTAGCATCATTATTGAGAGAATTATGCAAGGTGGTGTCTTGTGTAAATCCTAAATTCCAAGTTTGAACTTGTTTGAACAATGCTGGTACATTATGCACCAATTTTGGTACAAATTGTAATTTACCCAAAATGTGGGGTTGTTATGAAAATTACCAGAGTGACCCTACTCACTCCTAGTATCATTTAGAGAAGAGATAATTAATGATACACCATGTTTGAATCACCTATGAGTAATGGTAATCTTGGTGATGAAATGACCAAGAAAAAGGGTTGAATTTGGAAGCTTAACTTGAGTTGTATCAAGTTGAAAAGCTTATATATGAGTGCCTATCAGCCATGGAGCCCAAGGAGGTGTCCCGTATCGTTTTGTGAACTCATGGAAATGTCCATATCGTGCAAAGAACCTCAAGGAGGTGAGTTATGACGGCCAACAAGTTTCCTTAGAAAAAGTGTATCGGCTTGACATAAAATAGTGATTAAACCTAGATGACTTCTCCAAATGGATAAGCAATGGACGAATTTGCATATTTAGATGATCCTCAACCTTTTTGTATGTCAAGATAAATGTTGATGCATGCATGGACACGTGTCACCCATGCATGGACACGTGGCACATACTAGCTCAAAATGTTGACACCTCATTTTTACCTTTCTTCATGTGCAACAAGTATATATACCCCTAGTTTCACCCTTAAGTGAAAATTTTCGACCCTTACCACCCTCCTACCTTGTGGTATCGTGCATGGGGATCTTGTATCGTGCAGGAAAGCAAGGGTATCGTGCATAGGCCCTTGGATATTGCCCATAGCAAAAGCATATCGGCCAAGTAGGTGAAATTGGCCATATAAGGTGATATCGGCCAATAGGGTGAAGAGTTGAGTGCCATATCGTGCAAGTGAGTGCCATATCGTGCAAGTGAGTGCCACATCGTGCAAGAGGGTTGGCATATTGTGCAAGGGCACAAGGGTATCGTGCATAGTCCTTGGGTATTGGCCATAGCAAGTGTATCGGCCATACCATGTTGATATTGTCCATAGCAAGTTGATATCGGCCAACTGAAGTGATTTTGGCCACAAGTGAGAGGGTATCGGCCACAAGCAAGGTTTTTTCGGCCAAGAGGAAGTCCATATCGCCCAAGAGTGGTGGGGTGTCGGCCAAGGAACTAAGGAACTCAAAACATAACCCTAAGGTAAGATATAGTTGTCTTCAAGCTTGATTTGAGGCATGGAATTAGGGTTATGATCTACCTTCCTTTTCTTCTTCACCAATTGCTTATCCATGGTAATTCTTTTCATATAGAGGAGTTGTGAAGTTCATATTCAACCTTAGGAACATGGATCTTTGGACCTTGAAGCTTTGAAGTGGTTCTTAAGGCGGGATATATAACTTGAACTCAACCATGTTATTATTCTTCACCTAAATTGCTCTAATTAGTGAAATACTTTTAATTCCGAAATTTCCTGAAATAGTTGATGAAATAATGAGTTCAATTAGTTTCTTAGACCTGTTGCCATGAATTATAACAGTTACAACAAAGGTATAGAGCTTGAAGATGATGGTATCACTTTATAAAAGTGATATCGGGTGCAAGCACCTCTAACCTGATATGATGATGCAGCTACTTCACTAAAAAGATATGAATAGGTTTGTAAACCTTATTGAACGATATAGGGGTGTAGTATACACTTCTTGCATGATAGAAAGTCTATTATAGACTCCATGCACAATACAAGGTCAATTGTATACTTGTAAGTTGACAAGAAACCCTAATTTGGGTAACCCGTTATAAGAGAAGAGTAACAAGTGCTATTGCATGACATGGATGAACAACATGGATGCATGACAAGGATGCACGATAGGGTTGCACGATAGGGTTGAACGATAGGGTTGCATGATAGGATTGAACGATAGGGTTGCACGATACACAACCCTAGACAATATGATAGCCCGATATGGTGATAAGTTGATACCCCTTAAGTATCATGGGCGACACATGTATATGCCATGTGCCCGACACAATCAACCCTAACCCGACATTGGTGTTGAAACCTAATGTTTGGTGATGTAGCCCAATATGTTTTGGTGCCCTACACTCCAATTGACTTGTATATTGGGTTGAGCCCGATATGGCAAACCCCAACCTGTCATGGCTAACCCTAGATGGTGACTAGCCCGATAGGGTGATTGAATGTACTTCTAGCCCGACATGGTGATGGGTTGATAAATCATAAGTATCATGGGCAACACATACAAATATCTTGTGCCCGATATGAGGTCAAGAGGGTACCTCATGCCCGATATGGAGATAAGTGCAAATCATAGCCCGATATGGTGAGTGTCTATACACCTACAACCCGATATGGTGAACATATGCACATGATTTATCCCTATACACCTTGTAAAGGTAAGAGCAAGACACTCTAAGGAGTGATGAGTGTAACACCAAGTAATGGTGTGGATAATACCTTGATAGGTGAAACACCTAAATGGTTAATCCTATATCAATAATGCCTTAACCCGAGATGAGTTCATATAATTAATGATGGTTGAATAATTCAATTGTGTGACTTATGACCAATACATTACACGATAAAGGTGATAGGTTGGTTCTTAAAGTATTAGGATGGGAAATACCCTAATACGAGATAAGTTGATGAACTTAAGTAAGATAAAAGTGATGAGGGAAGTGATACATCAAGGCATGATAGATATCACATCCAGCACTCCAAGGTTGATACACCTTAATGCACCTCAAATCTAATATACTTGAATGAGTAACACATGAAGTGTGTTATGTCAGTTATTACATTGAAATGTAATGAGTTTGATGCACTTTGATAAGTGTGGGCTAACATACCTTGAGAAAGGATTAAGCCAAGTTAATAAAGTATGATATAGTCATACCCTGGTAAGGATGAGAGACGAACTCATACCTTGTGTTGATGATTCATTAATGATAAATGATGAGAATAAATAAGTATGATTGAATACTTATGGTATCAATGTTGGCTCCTAGATGTGTGGAGCAATGAACTAGGGTTTGATTATTGATAATATGATCTTGTAAACCGAAATGGTTAATAATGGAAAACCCTATCCCTAATGAAGGGTAATGACATGTAAGAGAAACCCTAATCGATAAGAAAGGGAAAACCTAACCCTAATGATGGGAAGGTTGTATTTCTCTTATTACATAAGCCTTCTGAGCTATGTTAAATACTTATATAACAAGTATAATGCTGAATGGCCTTATGAGCCATGTGAATAAGTTGTTGCCTAGTGAGAGGTGACAAGATGATTAATGGCCTTGTGAGCCATGTGAATAAGTTGTTGCCTAGTGAGAGGTGACAAGATGTGTGATGGCCTTGTGAGCCATGTGAATACTTGCACAACAAGTGAAATAAATACCTTGGTCTAAGGACATAAAGGTAATGGTTACCTTTTATAGAGGTAACAATGTTATGTGATGTTCTAAGGGTTTGAATACCCAGATCCAGTAATCATGATAATGATGATGTGAAGGGATGAGAATTCCCATTATGTGATAAGGGACTGAGATCCCAAGTATCATGTGTTATAAAGATTTGAAAGTAATTGATAGATGTATTATACCTTTCTTTGTAGCATTTGTCATAATAATTCTTGTTTGAAAACTTGACTGATGCTAAAAGAATATGGGAATGTACTTAATTAATCAAGTGGAATCTCATCATGTAGTGCCCTGACCATAGATCCATTCGGCGCCAGGTCCCTTCCTGAATGGTGAAACGGGTTGCTCCGAGAGACCGCATATTTTTGAATATGCGGGGGTGATGGGCGAAAATATTTGTACGCCCTAATGTTGGATTGACGTGAGATAAACACGAGATCTCTCAAACCTTTATTATATGTGTTGGGATGGATGTATCAAAAATCTCCCAAAGATGAAGGTCCGGATGGATGTTAGATAAACACAAGATCTTTCTCTCCCGAAGAGAGTGCAGTTGACGTTGTATCTCTACATAGCAAAGTTCCAGTATACCCTGGATTAGCTATTTAGCAGTGGAACGAGATGTCCTGCTTGTGGTCTCGTACTAGTCGAGACGGGTGAGGTCTTGGCAGTCGGCTCTGCCATTGACCTTGTATGGTACCGATTTTGACTTCACAGTGATCAGTTGGAGTATGAGCAGTATATCTCATCTCCTCAGGGCTTAAGTGTGATTGTAAAGTGTAATCAGCCGCCTCGCATGTTTGCTTAAATGCGGAAATCATTTGGTTGATGTTACATTTCTTTTATCATCCTTAGTGGATAGATGTTATTTATGTTTCTATACATTCCTTGCAAAGCAGATAGTTGATTATTAATTCTACCATGGGTAGATGCAATGTTCTCCTTAAGGAAGGAGATTACCACATTTTGTTCATATAATGAATTATCATGCTTATTAATATAAAAAGAACCTCTGCTCAGTTTATAATTGCTTAATCTGTGATAATAATATGGTTGGCGGAGAGTTATATCTCTCGCTGGGGAAATTTTCAATTGTCTCACCCCCGTGGGACCCAAATTTTTAGGTGAACGTGCGCGAGGAGGTGAAGACCTTTTTGCAGAGGAGGAACAACAGTTGAGGCAGCAGTGACAGCTCAGGTTGAGTGTACTGTCTGTCGTGGCTTGTAGATATGAGTCATATGTGTCGTCTCTGTACTCTCAGGTCCTTGGAGTTGGTTCGTACTAGTTTTATGATCAAAAAGAGATTTTGGATTATGTGCCTCGAGGTTTTATATTACTCATGTATAGTTTGGTAAAGCAACTGTTATATGTTATTCTCGAGATGAGATGTACCAGATATGTACAATGTGAATAATGATGTATATGAGGTTTTGGACCTTTCAGTAAGAGTTTTCCTTGGAATGGATCTCTTTGAAAATGGTTTTAATTTTTAGTGATTTTTGTTAATCCGTTGTTTATGTTTCTTCTGCTTAATTAGTAACGATTTGTTCGTCGGTCGTTTCAAAAGGCAACAATCTTTTGCTAGGTAGGCCATTCCAAGCCACATCTAACATGATCCTAGAAATGGGCAGAGGACGTCTGACAATGGGCACTTATGATTATCTATTTGAAATAAAGATGCTTGAATACTTGAAAGAAAGAGGGGATACAACACAATGTAACATGTTGCAGCACATGGAGGGAAATATTTCTCCGTGTTTAGGGAAGCCATTTCTCGACATGGCTCATGTGCTGACCAAGGTGGAAAAATATACTATCATAGTTGATATAATTGAAAACACCAAGATGATCTCATTAAAAGAAGCAATACATTACCCAAATGATAGAGAAGAGGACTATGACCCAGCTACCATAGAGGAGCTCGTTGATGATTCTCTGATGCAAACATATCCACAGTTACCTTTGGAAGCGTGTTTGATGAATAGAGTAGATGACATCACATGCAACCGCTCTCTAGAAAAATGTGTATTGATGCTGAAGGCGGTACCATGCTATTACACAAGATATTATGAACATTTGGGACGACCTCCCCCACCACTAGTTCCATCTCTGTTGAGCCCTCTTGAAATGGAATTGAAGCCATTGCCACCACATATGAAGTATGTCTTTTTGGCTGTAGAAGAAAAGCTCCCAATGATCATATCATCGTCCTTGAGCTATGCAGAAGAGGGTAGTTGCTTGCTGTATTGAAGAACCACTGAGCTTCTTTTGAGTGGTCTATAGCAGACATCAAAGGAATCTCCCCAAGTTTGTTCCAACACAAGATCTGGCTGGAAGACGGAGCTGAAGCAATAGTTCAACCTTAGTGGTGACTCAACCCGATCTTGGTCGAGGTAGTGAAGAAAGAAGTGGGCAAGCTCCTGTCAGCAAGTATCATTTATGCAATTTTTGATTCTATGTGGGTTAGCCCAACTCAGGTAGCTCCTAAGAAAGGGGTGATCACTATCATTACCAATGCAGCTAATGAGTTGATTTCAACTGGGTTAGTGATGGGGTGGCATGTTTGCATATATTATCATCATTTGTCACTTTAAAAGTTCATTTTCTGCTACCTTTCATTGATCAGATTTTGGAACTATTCGCCGGTCGTTCACACTTTTGCTTCCTCGACGGGTATTCTGGTTACAATCAAATCTTGATCGAGCCAAAGGAACAGGAGAAATCTACCTTAAACTATCCTTATGGCACATTTGCCTATAGACGGATGTCATTCAACCATTGTAACGCCCCTGCCACCTTCCACCGATGTATGCTTGCCATCTTCTCTGATATGGTAGAGGGTTTCTTAAAGGTTCTTATGGACGATTTTTCTATGTATGGGGAGACATTTAGTGATTTCCTATCCAATTTGGATATGGTCTTACAAAGGTGTGAGGACACTCACTTAGTCTTGAATTGGGAGAAGTGTCATATGATGGTGAGTGAGGGCATAGTTCCTCTACACAAGGTGTCCAACAAGGGTATGGAAGTAGACTAGGTTAAGATAGAAATTATCTCCAAGCTACCACCACTGACATTGATGAAAGAAGTAAGGAGGTTTTTGGGACATGCTGGGTTTTATCGTCGATTTATCAAAGATTTTTCAAAAATTGCTAAACCCATATCGGAACTTTTGGAAAGATGATGGATTTTCCTTTGATGATTGATGTATGAATGCTTTTGAAATATGAAAGGAAAAGCTAAGTTATGCGCGTATAGTGTAGGATCCTGATTGGATCCTACCATTTGAGTTGATGTGTGACACATCAAACTATGTTTTGGGAGCTGTCTTAGGTCAACACAAAGATAAATCTCCTACTGTCATACATTATGTGTCTAAAACTTTAAATGATGTGCAACTTAATTATACAACCACAGAAAAAGAACTCTTAGCAGTTGTTTTTGCATTTGAGAAGTTCTTCCAGTACCTAGTAGGGGCAAGGGTGATTGTATGGACCAACCACACTGCCATGAAATACCTATTACAAAAGAAAGATGCAAAATCTAGATTGATTAGGTGGATTTTATTGTTACAGAAATTTGACATAGAAATTAAAGACAAGGAAGGGGTGGAGAATGTGGTAGCAGATCACCTATCTAGGATGGAAAGAGTGAAAGAAAAAGATGTCAATATTCCCATTGGTGAGGATTTTCTAGATGAAAAACTCTTTTCTATCAAGGCTAAGGATCCATGGTTTGCATATATTGTTAATTATTTATCCTACAAAGAGATTCTTGCAGATTGGGGGTATCAAGAAAAGAAGAATTTTTTCCACTTCTTAAGGTCTTACATTTGGGATGACCATATTCTTCTTAAACAATGTAGGGATGGACTTTTGAGGAAATGTGTATCTGAGTGTGAGGTACAGAGCATTTTGTCACATTTCCATTCTTTACCTATGGGAGGGCATCATTCTAGCTCTAGGACAACGGCCAAAGTGTTAGAGAGTGGATTTTATTGGCCAACATTGTATAAAGATGCATATGATTTCATTCATCGTTGTGATGCATGTCAACGTGCAAGTAACATTTCTAAGTGACATGAAATGCCATTGAATGTGTTTTAAGAGGTTGATGTTTTTTATCTTTGGGGCATTGATTTAATGGGTCTATTTGTGTCATCTAATTCTACCCTTTATATCTTACTTGTGCTTGACTATGTATCTATGTGGGTGGAAGCAATTCCAGCCCGCACCAATGATGCTCCAGTGGTGTGCAGATTTGTGAACGATAACATTTTTTGTAGGTTTGCTATCCCCCGATTGATCATTAGTGATGGAGGATCATTGATATATGGGTTTTAAGTCACTTTCACAAGAATATTTTACATTCGTTTTGTGCATTTGTAAGTCAATTAGTTGATCACATTTTCACAAATCTTCATAATTGGCTTGTATAATCTGTTTACATCAAATTGTGCCTATTTCATCGTAATTATATTATTTTAAACATTTCCCAGCCTTATACATGGTTGTTGTGCATTTTTAAGAGCTCCCAAGTAATCAGGAGTTGGTGCCACCGAGATGACGTCAGGGGTAGAGCCTTAGTCGACCAAAAGAGTCGATGGCACTGACTGCAACAGTCGATGCCACCAAGAAAGCGTCAGAGAGGAGGAGGAATTCACATCAGCTCGGTCCCACCGACTTCCAAGTCGATGGCACCAACTTTTCCTGAGCATGATCAGATCCTGATGCCGTCAGTTCCACCGACCTTGCCGGATTTCAGCAACCTAAAGTGGTCGTCCCGATCCAACAGTCCAGGTTATGTGGTACCGTAAGTGACCTAGGACAAAAAGGGAGGATGGCCAGACCTACGAGGGCATCACATTGCACCGCACGATGACCAGAAAGAAGAGGGAGAGGGATAAGGAGCTGAAGGATGCCAACCGGGAGATCCGAGCACCTCTGACGGGTGATTTTGTTGCCGGAACACTGTTGAACGTGTGTTTCTCGGGGAGGATCATCTAGGACACCTTCTATCCAGGGGTTACATGAATTTCCTTCATGTTTCCCACATTTTTCTTCTCTCTCTTTATGTCTTTGCAACTGAGAACCATGCAGGGCTAAACCCCTCCTTTCCTTAGGACCCGGGAGTAGCCTGGGGAATCGTCATATTAACTTTTTACAT
This sequence comes from Alisma plantago-aquatica, assembly GCA_963693085.1. NCBI lineage: Eukaryota > Viridiplantae > Streptophyta > Magnoliopsida > Alismatales > Alismataceae > Alisma > Alisma plantago-aquatica. Next base: position 1,325,592,250 of record OY856412.1, on the reverse strand, counting down.
GAATTAGTTCAAATTTCTCTTTATTCCTAGATATATGATTATGGAATTGAACAAATTTTCATTTATTGACCACCATCGATACGATTATAGACCAATAGTTACTCTGGAAAGGGAATTAAAGGTCAGAAAACCATAATCATACACTTTCATGTGCATTGCTTGGGAAAGGTAACGTACAGTTAGTGGAAAGAACCCAGAGTTTTCAATGATGCACTTAGACTAAGAAATAAATTAATACAGATGTGGAATTGTCTTAGATCTACGTAGTCAATTGCATTGCGAAAGAGAGCAATTCTAAATACAAGTTTTCTATCCAGGGTAGGAGTAGAAATTTATATTAATTCGGTAGAAATAAGATATGATGAGACAATGTGGTGAAGCTAGTATCCCTAAGGAATTCATTTTATTCGAATCAACCATTTTAATTTTCTCTTAATTTACTTTTTTTTTGTTTAAACTCGTTTCAACTTTTTAATCAGCTTAGCTGATCGCACCATAGTTAGTAGTAGTCACAGAGATTATGTCTCCCTGAGTTCGACTCGGGCCTCACATAGGCATGTATTACTCGACGCGTGCACTTGTGTTTCTACGCACAGTTTTGGCATGTCAAGTTTTTGGCGTCGTTGCTGAGGAGACGGCGAAATTTCAGCACTACGATTGCTGCGATCGGCCACTCTAGACCACTTTTTATTTTTCTTTTTACAAATTTTCATTATAGGACATTTAGTGTGTATAGTATATTCAACAAATTTTCTCTATTAAGTACCGAGACTTATTGATTTCACCCAGGCAACAAGCAATGGGGGACGGTAACCCAGGAGTAGAGAGGACCATATGGGAAAGGATAAAAGCATCTTCTTCAGCTGCACAGACAGTGCCAATCAAAAAGCAGAACGTGAATGTGGCTCAGTATAAGATTGATCCAGGTTTGATTACACTCGTCAAGTTACAAGCATTCTATGGGAACGCTCATGAAGACCCAGTGGTGCATATTAGTAATTTTGTGGAAATAAATAATATGGTGAAAGCTGACAGGTTTCCTAAAACCGCCATCTATCTAAAGTTTTTCCTGTCATCATTGGCTGACAAAGAAAAGGAGTGGATGCACAACCTGCCTAAAGAGTTGATCGAGACATGGGATCAAATGGTAGAAGCATTCTTTGAAAGATACTTCCCTCCAGAAAAGACCAACGAGCTGATTAGAAATATTCACAATTTCAAACAACATGCTTCTGAATCCTATTCCGACTTGTGGGAGCACTTTTGAATCATGCTCAAGAAGGTCCCACACCATGGGATAGATTTGGAAAATCAAGTAGATATGTTCTACTTCAGACTCTGCAAAAGTGAATGGACCACTTTGGATAGTGCAGGCTCGGGGTTCTTTCTCAACAACCCACCCTCAACATGTCAGGACATTTTGAAAAATATGGCAAAGAATCAAGCATGGGGCAATGAGAGAGACAATTCAGAATAGATCAAGAGCATAGGGGAATCTAAAGTTATCACATCTTTGAATGAAAAGTTAGACTTGATAGCAAAGAAGATCCTAGAGAAAGATAACAATTCGTCAGATGAAGAAGGCCAGGTAAAGTACATGCGGCAACAAGGGTACATGAATAATGACTACACATGGAGAAAGAATCCAAAGTTTTCTTGGAAAGATCCAAACAACTTCTTATAGGACCCCGATCGACAAAATCAACATTGGAATAATCAGTATTAGTGACCTGCAACAGAGGATAGCACGAATGAAATTCTCAACCGGATAGTGAAGCAAAATGAACAACTGATTAATAATGTCCAACATGATCTCCAGAACCAGGGGGCCCATATAAGGAGTTTTCAGACAACTTTGTATCAACTAGCAGTAGATGTGGCGGCTTTGAAGAAGCCTACGCAGTGAGATTTTCCGGGGAATACTAACACTCTAATAGGAAACTAGCAGGTAAAGGTCATACTATTGAGAAGTTGGAAGAGGACATTGATGCCAAGGACAGTGGAGACTGAGGTGACCAAGCCCACTGAAAGTGGTGACTCAGTAGCAGAGCAGGCACGAGCAGAACCTGAGGTAGTCAACATTGAGGAAGAGGAAATTATAGAATCTGAGGTGGAAAAGAGGATGTCATATTTGCCACCATATCAGAGGACACGGACTGTACCGGTTCCATATCCTAACAGTTTGAAGGCAACAAAGATGGATCGACAATTTAAGAAATTTCTGGATAGCTTTAGTAAGCTTTCTGTCAATATCCCGTTGATTGAGGCGATTGAACAAATACCCTCATATGGTAAATTAATGAAGGATATCATCAATAATAAGAGGAAGATTCCAGATCCAGAAATAGTTGTACTAAGAGAGCAGGTCAGCTCCTTCATTTTAGGTACACTACCGCCAAAGAGACAAGACCCCAGTTATTTTAACATCATGTGCTACATTGGAAAGACAAAGTTTGGTGAGGCACTTTGTGATTCAGGGGCAAGCATCAACTTGAGCCCCTTATCTACTTTCAAAAATCTTGGTCTAAAACCATCTAGAAAGAGCAGCATGATGATCCAATTAGCCGACAACTCAGTGGTGACACCATATGGCATTTGTGAAGATGTACTTATCAAGGTGGACCGATTTATTTTTCCCAAAGACTTTGTCGTGATGGAGATGCAAGCTGAACATGGCAATGAGCTTCTATTAGGAAGACCCTTCCAAACAAAAGATATGATACTGGAAATGGGAAGAGGCCATTTGACTATGGAAATCAAAGATGACAAGTTTGAGATAACCATGCCAGATAATTCTAAGTCATCCAATGCTCAGGAGAAATGTAACATGATAAAGTACATCCACAACAATATCTCACTATTTTTGGGAAAGCCATTTTAGGACATGGCGCATGTTATGACAAAGGTTGACAAGGGTACCTTAGCTATGGACATCATGGAGAATACTAAGGTGGTCTCACTTACCAAGGCGGTAGGGTATCCAGATGATGAAGAGGAGGAATTAGTTTTATGTACTATGGATAAGGATAGAGAGGATCCCCTATTACAGATACATACACAACTTCCTCTCGAGGCTTGTCTAATGAACTTTATGGATGATTGTGTTCAGGATGGTCACTAGAAGAATGTGCAAGACTATTGAAGGCTTTTCCATGTCATTACACAAGGCACTTTGAGGATTTGGGACTGCTGCCACCGCCGTTGGTTTCTTCACTCCTGAGCCCGCTTGAGTTAGAGCTCAAACCGCTGCCACCTCATCTAAAATTTATTTTTCTAGCAATAGAGGAGAAGCTATCGGTCATCATATCGGCATCATTGAGTGACTAGGAAGGAGAACAGTTGATCATTGTGCTAAAGATTCATTGAGGTGCATTTGGGTGGTCTATGGCTGACATCAAGGGGATTTCCCCCACCTTGTGCCAACACAAAATTCGGCTACAAGAGGGAGAGAAGTCGGTCATTCAACCTCAATTTTGTTTAAACCCAATAATGATGGAGGTAGTGAAGAAGAAGTAATGAAGCTTCTATCGGCATGTATAATCTATGCTATTTCTGATACTACATGGGTTAGTCTGACGCAGGTAGTGCCCAAGAAGGGGGGGATTACTGTCACTACTAATTCATCTAATGAGCAAATAACCACTAGATTAGTGACAAGATGACGAGTTTGCATTGATTATCGAAGATTGAATACGGCTACACTTAAGGACCACTTTCCACTGTCATTCATTGATCAGATTTTGGAGCGACGTTCCGGGCACTCTCGCTTTTGTTTTTTGACGGATATTCAGGCTATAATCATATTTCAATCGAGCCTAAGGACCAGGAGAAGTCTACCTTCACTTTCCCTTATGGCACCTTTTCTTACCGCCGCATGCCTTTCGGGTTGTGCAATGCACCTGCTACTTTTCAGAGGTGTATGTTGGTAATTTTCTCGGATATGGTGAAACAATGTCTTGAGGTTTTCATGGATGATTTCTCAGTTTATGGGATGTCTTTTGATGATTATTCGAAAAATTTAGACAAGGGTTTACAGAGATGTGAAGACGCACATTTAGTGCTTAATTGGGAAAAATGTCACATGATGGTTAGCGAGGGCATAGTGTTAGGCCACAAGGTTTCTAGCAAAGGATTGGAGGTAGATCCGGTTAAAATAGAAGTGATTTTAAAACTTCCTTCACCAAATCGGTGAAGGTAGTTAGGAGCTTTCTAGGCCACACCAGGTTTTATCACCAATTCATAAAGGATTTTTTGAAGATCGCTACACCATTATTTGAGCTTTTGGAAAAAGATGTTGAATTCAACTTTGATGAGAAGTGTTTAAAAGCTGTTGAGATTTCAAAAGAGAAACTCATATCCGCACCGGTTGTACAGGATCTAGACTGGAGCCAACTGTTTGAGTTGATGCGTGATGCATCAGACTATGTTGTGGGGGTAGTGTTGGGGCAACACCTAAAACAGTTACTACGGTCATATATTATGCATGTAATCATGCAAATTTTATAACAAGATAATCCATTGCTTAAAGATAGGAAAAAATTATACTTGGTTCTGATTGATTCTTTATGACTTGCCAACTTTTCCAAAGAGTGATGTTATTTTTGTTGGGTTTTAGGGGAGACAGAGAAGGCAGCGGAAACAAAAATTTTCTCCCCCAAACCCGGAACAAGGAAACGCGTCAACGTCTATATAATAGAAAAGGATGGTTTGTGGAATCATACCTTGTCCTGAGGCTTGCTCAGAGACAATACCTCGCGCCTTGCGCGGTCTTCAAATCTGGTCTTCGACGGTGTCTGTGCATCTCCTGGTCACACCGGGACTGACGATTCCTGATCACACCGGACTGTCAGATGACAGTTGTCCTCCTGAGCGGCAGAAACCTCCCGCCTCTGAAGTAGTCCACACGGACCACCTGGAACTTCACACTCCTTGTCCCACAAGGAAGTGGAAGGAGTTGCACCCTCCTGTTGACGTACTAGTCGTCAACACACTTTCCTGCCTCCAGTTGCAACTGCAGTTGTCCTTCCCTTGCTGCACCTCCCTTTGCGGGTAGCACTTGCTCAGGCTCTCTCTCGATTACCAAAACCAGAGAGAATGACAACTTTGCATAGCAACTGGTTGCACTGAGCTGTACTTTGAGAAGCCCCCAATACCCCTATATATAGGAGGGTCATGGGACAGGGTTCTCTATCCCGAGCAATGTGGGACTAAAAGCAGGAGTAGAAGGGTTCAAGATTTTCCACAAAAGCAACCAACTCGCAACCTGAACCGATCGTTTCACAACTGAAACGGTCGGTTGGGGACCTGAACCGGTCGGTTCACAAGTGAACCGGTCGGTTGGGACACCTCAACCGGTCGGCTCACAAGTGAATCGGTCGGTTGGTGGTCCTGGTCGGTTCCCAATTGACTTTCCTTCTTTTGTTTCTAATTGGTATCGAATATCAATCCTATTTCCCAATCAAATTGGGCAATTGAAATGAAAGGAAAATTCTCACCAATCCTACTTTCCCAACTTGCTCGGTTGCACCAGTTGAATCGATCGTTTCAAAACTTGAATCAATCGATTCACCCTGGACTTGAGCCGATCGGCTCAACACTTGAGCTGACCGGTTCATCACATGAACCGATTGGTTGGGAGTGCAGATGGTGCAGAATCAGTCAATTGCGATTTCAATCAATCTGATACTCCAATCAATATGTCCAACACCTTGAATATTATGATATTGAGCTATCAATTAATTGAGTGTTTAATTGAACTACTAAACTCCTTTAGTAATCAATCTAAACATTGCATTTGGACAAAAATCCTCTTCCAGGTGAAATCCTATGTGTGTGACCCTGTAGGTCCATTTCACATTGGTAGTCAAAGTCCATAACACTTATGACTTCACAAGCAAAGAGCGGTGCCTCGTCACACATCAGTGCTACCCAAGTGAAAGTAGAAAGTTGGAGAACAACTTTCAATCCTACAATTCGTGAATGGTGTTACAGTGAATGTATAATTCCTTTGTCACTGATATCCCGAATGAACTCGAGGCATGGAACAGTCATCCTATCAACGTTCATCCACTTTCTTGATCACAGAGTAGACTGGAAGAGATATGTATGACATCAATATCGCATACTGATTCACACATGCGTGCACGCCTTTTTTAATCCTACTCATCAAGTGGCCATGGATATCAAACTCCCTCAGGAGGGACAAATCCCATATCTATCACTCACCCCTCAAAAGCGCCATGTGTCAAAGCCACCCAATCATCACCTTTATAACAACCCATGTTTCAGGATTGTGTTTGATGATGTCAAAGTGTGCCCAACGACATGTGTTGAGTGTAGTGATTTTGGGTCAAAGAATCACACTCACCACCATCACTTTGAGTACTGACTGTGACTACCATGTCATGGTTCCATGTGTCAAACTCACGGTGGGTCTGTCTGGTACAATTGTTCTCTAACAAGTACCTATGTGTTTGGTTTGATATCTCTATATCATGACTAATGAGATTCTATCATCAACCAACACCACAATCTAGTCTTGTGTGTCATTGTTGTCTATCTACCTTCCACAATGACATCTAACTAGGGACATAACAAGAATGTACAAACTCTTAGCATCTGTATGATCTCATCGTTCAAGTCCTCAACCTGAAAGCATACGTCATTGAGTACTGTCATTTTCTAGACATTCAATTTGTTCTATCACTGTCTCATATTATTGAACCAGAAAGAATTGGAAGCTTGCCTTTGATGTTTATCAAATCAATATTAATGTATCCCACCAATCATCCCATGATTGGCTCTCAGGGCATACATACCAACAGACTCCCACTTGCACTGCGAGCCAATCACCCTTGAATCATATTCATAGTGATCTTCAAACATGTCCCACATGTTACTGTGCTCTTGTGCTATCATAGTGAGTAATGGCAACACCTTGCCAAAGTCAGTATAAATTGCATGTCTCACATCTCTTCGTTGTACGTCACACATATGATATGGAGTTGTTGTAATATGCAATCTAGTATTCCTTTGCTAACCTTTAGCCACATTGCATGATCAAGGATTCCATACTTGACATCAATGAGCAGAATATCTATAAGTTCATCTCATGAACTTCTAGATCCATATAGTATCTACTGCTGTTCTCTAACGCATAGATACTCAGCATTTATCTTTTAAATGGTTTTATTGGAACACTTCCAATTATCAACAAACTTTCACTTTTATACATCCTATGTATATTTTGCAATTAATCTTCTGTCCTTTCGGAAATTCGCATCAATGTAACTCTTTACATTGAACTCTTCCTTATCTCCATAGAACTAGTACTTCTCAAGTACTCATCAAGTTCTTATGGTATTCCAATAACCCTTACTGGAAGTAGACAGACATCCACTCGTCATGTCCCACATACGAGTTATCAGGATGAGCACATCATATTGCCATGTCATACATACAAGATGATGAATGCATTTTGTTCTTGCCATGTCCATACATGCAAGATAATGGGATGATTACAGACATGATAGATCCATATCTATTCTTAGTGTTCCCATTCTTCATAAGAATCAGACACTTGGCCTTGGGATACTAACTCCATGTAGCATGGACAAGTTTTCTCCCACTGAATCTGTGCATACTGAACCTTCAGTACAGATTGCCAATGTATGCTTTCTCTTTTCAGGTCAAGATTTTTTCGAGAACTATCTCTATAGATCTCTATTCCTATCACATAGGAAACATCTCTATCTTCGTTAAAGATAATTTCCATTTTGGATTTCCATTCTAGAACATTTCCATTTCACATCAACATGTGGAATGTGAATACGCTCCCACTAAATCATAGATCCCTTCTTTATCTTTGACACATCAGTCAAACCCTTTGACTATATCATCAAAGTAAAGATCCATTTCTAAGTTGCTTGTACTCAATCAATCACATTGATTAGTCCATTGTAACTTATAGACTTCATTTGCACTAGTGGATTCATAAACCTTATAGGTTGTGTCACGTACACATCCTTGTTTTATTCCTCATAGGAATGTGGTTTTAGTATCCATCTGCCAAATGTCTTAGTCATTAAGTTGCAACCAACAAGCATCATCCTTCTCAAAATGATATCCATGTATCTTAACCTTTAAGATTCTTTTGCACTTATGGATTTCATCCAATGGGTGCTACCATCAAGTTCATACCTTATGGTTCACATGGATGTCATTTAGGATGTAATGGTCATAAACCATAACTCAAAATTCGGTTCCTCATACTTATCTAGATAGTTGACTCGTCATATGAACAACTCATCACATAGATAATTGAGGTGTATCTGTTAAGGATATAAGAACTCACAACCCTTTTGATTCTTAATTTCTTTTATTAGTGTGGGGTATTCTTTTATTAAGAAGAATTCAGTTATTCGATAATCATTCTCTAACTCCTTAGAGTATGATTCCTTCTTGATTTAGACATCACCATGCCTTAATCATGAGTTCACTATGATACATTATCATAATCACTCACAAGGATCTCAAACATTTGGTCCAAGTATTTCATTCATTGATCTCATCAAGAATTAACACTTTACCAAATTTGTACTTCATCTATGATAATGTTGAACACTTCAAGATATTCATATTGGCATTTCTCTAAACACCATTTGAGATATTAGCATTTGTTCCAATAGGTATGTAAATACATCACATGTATTATACCTAATAGGATCATCATTCTCCCACTACCTTTAGTGAAGATTGATTAATCATGTCCAAGATATTCATGTCTCTTACTGGTTCTCTAACCAAAAGAGTCTAGATTTACCCATCACATGGAAACTAGAAATGAATTTCTCATGATTGATGCCAATTTGATTGTTTGAGTTATCTATAACTTTTAGGTATCATTTTATCTTATGCATATCAAATACCACAAGATAAATAAGGCATTGCCACACAGATTAATTGCCTTCATTGTCATACAATATGCAAAATAAAGTGTTTCTATCTATTGAAAAAACCCTAACCCTTGATGATTAATGAATTAGAAAGGGTTATATGGGTGTTTAAAGTAGATATTAACCTGTTGTTAAAACGAAGGGCATATTATATCTAAAAGGATGATCTTCATGCGTAATTCAGTTCATAACTGTATTACATGCCTTATAGGCTGAAAATAAACTAAAGTACTCCTATCTATGGCGGCAACACTTGCCCCAATTATGAGTGCTATACACTTTACATCTTGGTATCATATACCTCAAAAAGTGTTACAAGTTTACTTTCATGACACCTTTAAGTAGAGACGTCTGTAGTCTCCTTCTTCTTTTGTTCTTCCAGATAGAGAGGACAATTCCTTTTCCAATGTCCTGGCTTTTGACAATGGTGGCAATTTCCTTTCTTGGTCACGCCTCCCTTGGCCTTGAGAGCTGAAGACGGCTTGGACTCCTGGCTAGCATCAGAACCTTTCTTAGCTTTGCCCTTGCCCTTGCGCTTGGACTTGCCTTTCTTGCTCGTGATCACCATCACAGCCTTAGGCTTGTCCTTCTTCATCTGTATCTCGGTTGTCCTCAACATGCCCAACAACTCTGACAGTGGCCTATCAAAGTTGTTCATGTTGTAGTTCATCACAAACTGACTGTAGGATTCTGGCAACGATTGCAGTATCACGTCAGTAGCCAACTCTTGGCTCAGTGGAAATCCCAGTCTTTGCAGGTTCTCCACATACCCAATCATCTTGAGTGTGTGAGGACCAACTGGATCTCCTTCTATCATGACGCACTTGAACAGCGCCCTAGAAACATTGTATCTCTCTTGTCGTGCCTGATCTTCATACATGTTCCTGAGATGCTGAATCGTCTCAATGACACCCATGTTCTCATGTTGTCTCTGCAACTCATGGTTCATAGAACATAGCATCAAGCACTTTGCATCAATGGCATCATCGGCATGCTTCTTGTAAGCATCCCTTTCTGCCTTTGGTGCATTAGGAGCGGGTTCCTCTAGAATTGGAGTATCTAGGACATAGAGCTTACGCTCTTGAGTGAGAACAATTCTCAATGTCCGATACCAGTCGTGGAAGTTTGTCCCATTAAGCTTGTCCTTCTCAAGGACCGATTGCAAAGAAAAGTGATTATTGTTTGTCGTCATTTGTTCTACAAAAGGAAATATGCAATTTTAGTCGAATACTCATTTTTTACTTATTTGATTGATTTGAAAATTTGACGATATAATTAGGCCTTTAATTAATTATCACTCCCACTATTTTAGTTCAAATTTATAGCCCTCACCATCAATTCGGAAGATTGCAGCGTACAACCTTCTAGTGGGCAAGATCCTGAAATCCTCTAAGTCATGGACCAGCTAGGGCTATCACCCACAACATAGATCTCTCAGGTAGGCAACTTTTGCCAATTGCATCATATGCAACTCCTGATAAGATGTCATATGCAACTCCTTGCCATGATCATCTCCATGCCTCAAGGTACTAGATCCCATCTAGATCACCTTGTTAAGTCCGACCCAAAGCAAACACGATGAACATGCACCCTGCTAGGGCAGACCCACACATTCATCCTTCACGCTTCCACGAGATAGACGGTGCACCACGCTAGGGCGTGCCCACACTTGGTTGATCAAGCTTTTCACGTGTGTCGCATTTGGAAGGCATCTAAAACTTAATATTTTATTGAGGGATTTGGTTTTTATATACATATACATATCCAATCACCACAATACATAGTATGTATCATATACATGCTATATCCCACAGAAAACATGCATAAATGATAAAAGCGATGATTATGGCCATCCTAATGTGATTCCTCGAGTCAAGAGGAATCACGGTCATCTAGGTCTACTTCACATGCAACTTGTACAAGATGAATTCTATGCCTTGCCATCCGAGTTGATCAACTCATCATATGAATGATCTGCTCTCTCTGGTTGGTTGTCTGGTGCCACCAGTCGATCGGTTGGCTCCTCCAACCGATCGATTCGCCTGGTCGTCGTGCATCTCGTCATGGCCGCCACCCGTTCGTCTCGCTCCTCCAACCGGCCATCAACTGATCGGTTCACTCCTTGAACCGATCATCTGGAACGTCAACCGATCAGTTCACGCCTTGAACTGATCGTCTCAGCTGTCGTCTTGATGTCCTTCGTTCTTTGACATAACAGGAAATAAAATCTATCCTAATATTACATTGCTTAAAAGGGAAACCTCGAGTTACATTCGAGGGGAGCAAAGGTAGGAAACAATCTCAAATTATTTCGAGTTACATCAGGAATAGGAGAAGGAAGATCGGTGCGCAGACCGCGATGCAAGCAACCACACACAACCATTCACAAACAGGGTTTATTGGCCATAACCACGCTATACATCCACCACAAAACTCGTTTAAGGGCGATGCGTATCGAGTGCATTAATAATACATATCATATATGTAAATGGGATTTGTGGATTTAGGATTGGACATGCATAAAGCCAATTTTATTCGTATCGTATGCAATAAATAAAGGCGGAAAACCAAAATCGATCATATAGATATTCATAAAATATAGAGCAGTTGACGTGGCTCTGATACCACTGTTGGGTTTTAGGGGAGACAGAGAAGGCAGCGGAAACAAAAAATTTCTCCCCCAAACCCGAAACAAGGAAACGCGTCAACGTCTATATAATAGGAAAGGATGGTTTGTGGAATCATACCTTGTCCCGAGGCTTGCTCGGCGACAATACCTCGCGCCTTGCACGGTCTTCAAATCCGGTCTTCGACGGTGTCTGTGCAGCTCCTGGTCGCACTGGGACTGGCGACTCTTGATCACATCAGACTGTCGGATGACAATTGTCCTCCTAAGTGGCAAAAACCTCCCGCCTCTGAAGTAGTCCACACGGACCACCTGGAACTCCACACTCCTTGTCCCACAAGGAAGTGGAAGGAGTCGCACCCTCCTGTTGACGTACTAGTCACCAACACACTCTCCCGCCTCCAGTTGCAACTACAGTTGTCCTTCCCTTGCTGCACCTCCCTTTGCGGGTAGCACTTTCTCGGGCTCTCTCTCGGTTACCAAAACCAGAGAGAACAACAACTTTGCAGAGCAACTGGTTGCACTGAGTTGTACTTTGAGAAGCCCCCAATACCCCTATATATATAGGAAGGTCATGGGACAGGGTTCTCTATCCCGAGCAATGCGGGACTAAAAGTAGGAGTAGAAGGGTTCGAGATTTTCCACAAAAGCAACCAACTCACAACCTGAACCGATTGTTTCACAACTGAAACAGTCAGTTGGGGACCTGAACCGGTCAGTTCACAAGTGAACCGGTCGGTTGGGACACCTCAACCGGTCGGCTCACAAGTGAACCGGTCGGTTGGTAGTCCTGGTCGGTTCCAGATTTACTTTCCTTCTTTTGTTTCTGATTGGTATTGAATACCAATCCTATTTCCCTATCAAATTGGGCAATTGAAATGAAAGGAAAATTCTCACCAATCCTACTTTCCCAACTTGCTCGATTGCACCAGCTGATTTGATCGTTTCAACACTTGAAGCAATCAGTTCACCCTGGACTTGAGCCGATCGGCTCAACACTTGAGCCGACCGGTTCAACAACCTTAGCCGACCGGTTCATCACATGAACCGATCGGCTGGAAGTGCAGATTTCAATCAATCTGATACTCCAATCAGAATCAGTCAATTGCGATTTTAATCAATCTGATACTCCAATCAATATGTCCAACACCTTGAATATTATGATATTGAGCTATCAATTAACTGAGTGTTTAATTGAACTACTAAACTCCTTTAGTAATCAATCTAAACATTGCCTGTGGACAAAACTCCTCTTCCAGGTTAAATCCTATGTGTGTGACCCTACAGGTCCATTTCACGTTGGCAGTGAAAGTCCATAACACTTATGACTTCACAAGCAAAGAGCGGTGCCTAGTCACACATCAGTGCTACCCAAGTGAATGTAGAAAGTTGGAGAACAACTTTCAATCCTACAATTCGTGAATGGTGTTACAGTGAATGTATAATTCCTTTGTCACTGATATCCCGAATGAACTTGAGGCATGGAACAGTCATCCTGTCAACGTTCATTCACTTTCTCGATCTCAGAGTAGACTGGAAGAGATATGTATGACATCAATATCACATACTGATTCACACAAGCGTGCACGCCTTTCTTAATCCTACTCATCAAGTGGCCATGGATATCAAACTCCCTCAGGAGGGACAAATCCCATATCTATCACTCACCCCTCAAAATCCCCATGTGTCAAAGCCACGCAATCATCACCTTTATAACAACCCATGTTTCAGAACTTCATTTGATGATGTCAAAGTGTGCCCAACGACATGTGTTGAGTGTAGTGATTTTAGTTCAAAGAATCACACTCACCACCATCACTGTGAGTACTGACTGTGACTACCATGTCATGGTTCCATGTGTCAAACTCACGGTGGGTCTGTCTGGTACACTTGTTCTCTAACAAGTACCTATGTGTTTGGTTTGATATCTCTATATCATGACTAATGAGATTTTGTCATCAACCAACACCACAATCTAGTCTTGTGTGTCATTGCTGTCTATCTACCTTCCACAATGACATCCGACTAGGGACATAACAAGAATGTACAAACTCTTAGCATCCGTATGATCTCATCGTTCAGGTCCTCAACCTGAAAGCATACGTCATTGAGTACTGTCATTCTCTAGACATTCAATTTGTTCTATCATATCTCATATGACTAAACCAGAAAGAATTGGAAGCTTTCCTTTGATGTTTATCAAATCAATCTTAATGTATCCCACCAATCATCCCATGATTGGCTCTCAGGGCATACATACCAAAAATTTAGGGGTCATAGGTGACACGGTGGTTTCAAACATGGCAATTTGTAATAAATTTTACAAAAGGTTTTACTAAATTCAAGGGGGTAAAATGATAAACATCTATTCAAATTGGCCGACTAGATAAAGGCCAAACTAGAAAATTGAAATATTTAGCAAATTTTTGAAAAATTAGAACTAAACTACATAACATGATGATAATTTGCAAAAAAGTAAGATAGAGTGGGTGGAAGGAGTTTGTACCACCCACCTCCACCCTGAACTTAAGATTTTGATCGTCCCAAGCAAAACTTAAATCTAGAATGGAGGGAAGAAAATCACTGGGATCACCAGGAAGTCCTATTAGATCAAAAATGTCCAGCTAAAGGGGATGTTGATGATGGTTGTAACTTTGAACGAAGGAGATTCATGGTACACCCAATGAATGGGTGGTTGTAGAAGCTTAAAGAGGCTTTCATAATGTCTTTTTCCTCACACTCCTTCCAAAAGGATCCACACATCTTCCTTTAGCAGTAAAGGTGTTACAACCCCAATTTTGGGTTCATTTGCTGAGAAATATAATTTCTCATATTAAAGATTTTTGAACGAATAGATGATATGATCTATTTTGAATAAATGGATTTCTTTTACAATAGCCTTGTTGTTTGATTTGCGGGCTTTATTGGCTAGTAGGCCCAATAACAAGGATATTCAATTAGTTAATGTATAACTGAGAATGTGAGATAAGAAAGGTGTGGAAACCTCTAGAAGGCAAATCCAAAGAGGATTTCGTGCCTCTTAGATTCCTTGGGTTCCAAGGAGTCCAAAGTTGCCAAGAAAAGGCGATAAGAAAAGAAAATATCAATTATGTATTTCCTTGTTAATAAAGAAATTGAAAACATTGATGAAATAGGGGAAATATGTGATAAGAGGTATAATTGAGTGGGATTTCGTGTCCCAATGATTCGTAATAACAAAAAGAATACTAATGAGGAAAAATGAAAGAGAAATAAAGAGAAATCCCCAAAAATAAATATTTTAATAAGAAATGCACATGATAATGTGAGATAATGCATATTAATGCATTTAGAAGATTAATGAGTATTCCTTAAAAAGGAATTTCGAATTAGTTTAGTTTCTTGGGATCCAAGGAATACCAATGAAGAAAGAGGAAAGATAAAATACTAATAAAGCAAAATGAGAGAGTAATATAATACATTATTAATGAATGATGTAATATTGATAACAAGGAAGTAATTATTATTAAGAGAGAAAAGAAATTCGTGGCCAATAAATAAAAAGGGCAAGCACAAAGAAATAAAAGGGAGAATTTCGAATTCCTTAATGACCAAGGTTAAGCAAGGAGTTGTTAAGGAGAGAGAGAGAGTACTTCTTTATTAAGGAAAAATTCCTGTTCCTATTAGGAATAGACTTGTTTCTTTGAGGGCAGGTATACTGGGGCATGGAAAACTCTCCCCTATATAAGGGAGGAGCCTAGAGTCGAGCCCAAAGGATATCCCACGTGTTTCTCTCTCTTCCTCACCTTCTTCTTGTTTATTTGAGTTTGAAACCCTGTCAAGGAGTCTAGTTCGAACCTTGAAGAAAAACATGGCCGTGGAGGAGTGTGGCAGGAGCATGCTTCTATCACAGAGTTGGAGGGAATCTCAACGGAGTTTCCTCTACCCTAGCCTGAACACAACAACAGCAGCAGGGCTGCTTTGACGGCCGCAAAGCGCAGACCTACCCAGCTTAAACCCGACGTCGCGGCCGTAGGCTGAGGGCATCGTCTAGTGTGGTTGAAGGTGACGGAGGCAGGGAAACTGATCACCAACATCCTCAGACCTCGGAGGGTAGGCGGTAGGCCCCCGCAAGGCAGCTACACCCGCTGCAGCGCTAGGGCGCGCAAGGTGGAAGACGGGTTGGCCGTTGGACCGATATGCCCTCGTCGCTGTGTTGAGACGATGGAATAATTCAAGGGCAATGGTGTCTTTTCGTCATATTTCCAAATGATCCGAGCAACGCTGCATGGAGATGAGTGATGTGGCACGCTCTAATTGGCCGAAGTAAGTTTTTATTTCAAAAAATCATAGTTATATATTCGTAGCTCGTATGAAGAAAGTTTATACATGAAATTGGATCAGAGAACGAGAGGAACTCAATAAAAATATTATTAGAACCTAATTTTGCTTCTAATTTCAAAAGTGTCAAAAGTGATCATATAATGCATTAGACTTTGATTAAAAACCCTAATTGTGATTGGAGATCAAATCAAAGGTGCTTAATGGGTTAACTCAAGTATTAGTAACCTGTCGATAAATAAAGTGAGGTTTGAATATAATTTTGATAATGTTGGGCTTGTATTAGGGTTTTAATCCATGCATCCATGGTAATGCATGTAGAAACCCTAATCTAGGGTCAAGAATGTGATTAACTTGGAAAATTTGGAAATAGGCATGTTAATCATAAAAAGATACATTAAGATTGAAAAAGGATGAATTTGCATATAATTAGTTTAATTTCGAGTTTAATGAGCATGAATAATACTTTAATGGGCCTTGAAACCCTAATATTGGTAAATTCGACTCTTAATGGCTTTAATTGACTAATTTCGTGAGTAAAGTTGGAATATGCTGAATCTAAGCTATTTTGAGCATTAAAGTCACTAATTTGTGGAAAGATACCTTAATATAGAAATTAGGGTTTTCGATTGAATCAAGGTAGTAATTAGGGTTTGATGGATATTTGATAAAAGTAAGATAAAAGTAATAAAAAGGAAGTGAAGCCCTAATTATAGTCAAAACCCTAAAAAGGCTAGTAACCCTAAGGCACGAGTAGGTCTATTAGTTTTGTGTGCCATGATCAATGATAGAAAATATTGAATGAATATTTCAGGATTGAATTGTGTACTTGCTTGATTCTGGATTACTTGCTTGTTTGGAATATTCCTGCATCTGAGTCTGCCTGACAGGTATGTGGTTATGCTTATGAATAATTGCATTAGTTTCCCGCATGGTTGCCGGATGATTGATCGCATTGACTGCAAATTATCAGTTTGGATGTTCATATTTGCAAATTATAAAGTCACTATGATTATCACATTAATAATAGAAGTATGGATTCTCGCACCTACATGTCACCCTGATGGATGATGCCAAAGGTCAGGCCCAGATGGGTAGACCAATGGACACCTTGAGTGGTGACCCCAGGCACCAAGAAGGTGGCCTATGATACTGCATGACTAGTGGGCACCATGAGTGGTGACCCCCAGGCACCAAGCTCGGGATTGAGAAGGTGGCCTTAAGTCATTGGCAAAGGGCACCCTAAGGTGGGTATGCCAGGGTTAGGGCAAAAGCGGTGGAGAATGTCATACTGAAAAGTGTAAATTGGCTTGTTAAATAATTTGATTGTGATATTTAAATTGTTATCTATATGTGCAAACTTTTGGTTGTCCCCACATACCAGTATATTTCGATATACTGACCGACGTTTTGTTTGTCTGTGTTTTAGGTACAAATGAAAAGAACAAACAGTAAAGTGGCATATGTGGAATTAAATGAGAATTGACGTGTACAGGAGGATTAGTTAGTTTAGCATCTTCATGGATAGAAGTTTAGAAATCCCAATTTTTCCAAGGTAAAGTAAAGTTTATTTTATACCAGTTTTCAGTTTAGTTGGTAAAGTTTATTAATTGTTATTGATTATTTGTCGAACCTTTGATCCTGTTAATTGAATAACGGCTCTGACCTTCGGGTCTCCCTTAATTGGGGGTTACCAGGAGACGGGGTCGTTACAAAAGGAAATGTCAAAGATGTATGTTGATTGGGCGAGGTTGGAGGGTACCCGACTGGTAACACATGCAGTGCCAGATATGCAAGGTCAGGCAGAGGATCTGGCTCAGGTTTCCCCCCGTCATATTGACCTTCATATAGGAGAATTGGTGGTGATATGAAAGAAACAACTACATTTAAATCAGCATGATAAGTATTTTTGCTCTGCTCAAAATTCATGCAATCAACCTAGGAATAGATGGGTTCATGGTTGATATAGCATGTAACTCTAGTTCCTCTATGCAAGGAGTTCCCACGAGTTTATGAGGGATAAAAATGGGGACATATTCCTTGTAGCCAGCGGAAGGGGGCATGTGGACCTCTTATAAGGGTGATGTCTCCCCTTCTAGATCAGATGTATGTGGAATGAGATTTGGTTGTGATAAAATATAAGGAATTATTTCGTAACCGGGGATTGGTGATTCCTTATCTAGAATAGGTTCAATCAAAGGGGATTTATGATTCCTTATCTAGAATAGGTTCAATCAAAGCGGATTGGTCATGGATAACATCTAGAATGATGTCAACGATGGGAGAATTTTTTGGATACTCAAGATAAGAATGACTCTTATGCTGTGACTTTTCATACTCAAGTAGTAGAGTCTCTAAAGGAAAGGTAGAGATACCAACATCCTCATCACACGCAAAATATGGCTCCATGGTTTGTGCTATTTCATCAGGATCTGACACATATGACACACAAAGTGGATCATCGTCGTCATCATCGGGAAGAACCATCTTGGGTTGTTTGAGATCTACAAGGGGAGTCTGTGATTGGGCCTCTAGTAAGATAGCTAGCAGGGTTTGTCAATTTTGTAATTTTTTTTGTTGCTCTTTTGCTACTTTTTCCAAGGCTCTAATCTGTTCGTTCTGTTGAGATATATATTCATTTTCATAATAAGGTTCATAACCCCCGAAATTTTGTTGGTTACCCCCACCATATCCCCCATAAGGATCTTGGTCATAGTACCCCTCATATTGATTATGGCATTGCTCCTCAAAATAGTTTCCAGGAGATGTTGGATTGAAATTTTCATTACATCCACCTTGGCTGGAAGACTTTACATTACAAGGTGTCACCATAACATGATGAGACACGTTTTGACAATTTGGAATCTTTGACTGGGCATCTAGCAAAGCCTCTATCAAGAGTTGATGTGTGTCTAGTTGCTTTTGGGTTACAAAATCAGATCTATATTCCCCAAAATGTTGTTGGTCATACCCCCATTGGAATATGGATAGAAAGGTTCCCGATAATGGTTATCAAAAAAGTTTGGGTTATGACTTTCATCATACCTACAAGGATAGGAAGACTTGATCTTATATAAGGTGCTACAATAATCAGGGGATACATTAGGACAATATGGTGATGGATGGTTGTGATAACCATTCGATCGGTTTTGTGAGCCATAATTTGTTGACCACTCCATTTGAAAAGGTTTTTTTTACAATTCAAAAAAGAACTATAGATTTGTACAAGACCATAAATTACAAAAAAAACAAGGGATTGTGACACAAGGTTAAAATTTATAAAACTAACTAAAATTACATTTTTTTACAAACTAGCGCATTTGTAGAAAAAATGTATTGCCGGAATGGAAACTCAGCAGAAAGAGGAGTAGCACTTCCGGAATGTTACTCGAAAGGCATAAAAAATGAAATAAAGTTTTTAAAAGTTTTTGGAGTTCGAAAAAATAATCTATTGTCCCCAGCAACGACGTCAAATTGTTAATGCGTCGCTTTGCACTTACAATCACTAAGATGTTTATCCTAGAGTTTAATCATTTTTCTACTTCCGATTAAGGCTAGTATAGAAAGGGTCGATCCCACAGGATAACTTATTAAGATTGTTATCTCTAATCCCAATTGTTTGAAGAACTTGTTACTTATTTTTGGTATTTTCATATTTGGAACAGAAATTAAAAGTTGAGTTTGGGGGTTGATGATTGACACTTAAGAAAGAAATGTAGGAATGAAAATGCACTTAATAAGAATATAAATTTGCCCTGTCAGAAGGAAAATCAAGATTGTTCTTAGCACAAGAAAACTATTATGAATGAAAATATTAAAGATTAAAGAAAGAAAAAGCAAACGGTGATTAAATCAAGAGATGGGAATCGAGGATTTAGGGGTTTTCACCACTTTAGCCTAGGCAAAAACAAACTAATCCTTAAAATGACGGATTCGATGAAGGCGGGTGAATTAATAAAAATCCACTAAAAATGGACTCCACATGAGCCCATTGGTCATGGTGCTCATGTTTCTTAGTTCATCATCCTAAAACAAGAAGATCCACGATCGTTTCAAAACCCCTATGTGATTGGGTTTGATGTTCTAAATCCGAACTTCCATGGTCATATCCATCTGGATCAACTTTTGATCAAATCAATTAATTACTTTGATAGATCAATTAGTTATCAAATTTAAAAGCCATCTAGAATCATTTTTAAGAAAAAGTCAATAAAGTCATGGATAAGGAGTTATTCCATTTGCCTCGATAGAGAACTACTCACTCATGTTTGTGGAGTAAAGGGAGATGGAGGGAAGAATAGTTCTAGCCATAGTCTAGTCTTACTAAAGGATAGTTCCTTAGGCTAGAGTCAATGAAATGGCTGACACTTAATCCCTTGCTCCAGTCCACAGAAGAATAAAATAAAGAATAAAATAGATCTAAACGAGCAAAATAAAAGAACAACAATTGAAGGAAACACTTAGCTTGCAAAAACTAATTTTTATTGATGGAAAGAACACAATAACATAAGAACACAAGAAGATTGCTCAAAAATCTCATACAAAGATGATACAAAAGATGGTGTGAAAGATGGAGAACCTCCCCTCCTTTTATAGTAGAAGGAGGGGGTAGGCTGTCCAAAAAAGAGGGGAAAAAAGAGAGGGAGTCGTCCTTTTGAATTTTCTAGATCTGGTCAACAGAAATTTGATAGGCTTTAATTGTCTTAACCATGTAACTCTCTTCAATGCAGATTCCCACAACAGTGATTTCGAACGTATTTTGCTCCTATAAAAAGCATAAAATCCGTCCAAATAATAGGATATTCTTTTAAGAAAATTAAATTTTCTTTCCAATGAATACTTGTACACTCAATTTGGACTTTGGATGCAAGAGTTATGGCACTTTTAGTGACAACGTATACATTATTTACAGGACTGCTGTAAATTGTGAAATTATACTCCAAGAATATTTATTTTATTTCCTACAAAAACCCAATAAAATATAATTAAAATTCTAATTAAAGAGAAAAGTATAAAATAATGCAACTAATTATAAAACTAAGAAAATAAATAACAAAACAATCATAAAAAGATATCTAAAAGATGTAAATAAAATGATGAAAACACATTTATCAACCATTGACTACGAACCGATGGTGATCCTGCTCCATGGTAATATGCTCTACTCCCTTGATTACCTACATAAAACATTCTTGTTATCCTCAAGTGGGGGTAGAGAGAGTAATTATGTGCAAGATGAAAGGAAAGTTAATATGAATTCACATGACAAGAGAGAAATAGAGGTGGAATAACACATATTATATCCACAAAATTGGATGTTGTCAACTCCCCCAAACTTAGGGTCTAGCTTGTCCTCAGGCTAAAAAATAGAATCAAAGCATTGAACAACTTCAGAGGGCTTTATTGAGTTATTGTTTTTTTCGTGAGTGTGAAAAATGTGATAATGTCATTCTTAAGTCAAAATATATGCATAGTAGCAGGGGCTATCGATACCAAGACTTCCTCTCAGATTGGAGGTGTGGCACTCATATTGTCTACTACAACCTTCTTTTAGCAGAAAGGTTTCTTTGTCATGATGCACCAATGACACTTTTCAAGCTGTACTTGCACAAGGTTCTGGCTGAGGTAGTTTTCGCACCCAACTTTTATTTTTCTTGGATATCCTAGCTATTGTACTTCAATAGGCTTAGGATGTAGTAGTGTTTTCCTACCTTTTCTAGGTTTGCATCAACCATGTTTGATGTCATAAAGATAGACCAGCCTGGTTAGGCCCTAATGTAGTATCAGGTGGCTGTGAGAGATTTCCTTCGAAATGTAGGTGTGTAAAAGTTGGCTTCCTGACTTCACTACCGGGCACAACATGTTTGCATTCATGAGTGCAGCGATACGTCGACTAGGCAAAGTCCTTCAACATCTTACCAGACATAAATATCATGATTTTATTTCTCTTGTCTTTTATTTTTCTCACAAGCTTTGGGATGATCAATTTTCAAGGGAGTTTTGGGCCGCCATGCCACTTTTGATCCCAAAGTAGGGTTTTTTGCACTAGATGAGGTAGTTGTTTCATCCTTTCTAGGGTTATGCACTTTCCTACCTGTACTTGGGGATATGGTGATCAATCGGGAGCGTATAAGGATGAGTCCTCATTATTTTGAGTATTCATCTTGGAGGACAACATATTTGTGACATTAAGGCATTATCACATTAGGGATTTTAAGTGAATTAAATAGCCCAAATATGTTGTTCTTGAAGTAGTTATGCTAAGAGTTAGTTTGAAGGAAAGTAAGCCTAAGAGTGGGAGTTATGACTATATCCATGAAAATTGGATCCAAAATTGCCTTTTCAGACCATTTGTGCATCAAAAAAATCAAGGAAATAAGAGTATATACATGTGCAAAAATGTATTCAAAATTTTCCGTGCAAACATTTTTAAAAAAAATCTATTTTTTATTAAGCAAGGAAAAAATGAAATGAAAGGATTGAAATATTAAGTTCAGCGTCATACCATGTTCGCCCGTTCAACCCCCCCTCCAAAAAAAAAACTTATCATCCACCCTGTCCTCAGGGTGTCAAAGAATGAGTTTGATCTAGAACGGGCATGTTAGGGTTGATTTTTCAATAGAGCCCATTTAGTGCATAAGATCCTCATTGTGTATTAGCCTCAAAGATGAAAAAATCATCATCTTGGTAGTGCTCCACCGTATTGTCTGATATGGCTAACATGTGCATCCAAAGGAGTACGCAGAGTCTGTAATCGTTAGATAGAGGTGCTTATTGTGGGCTTCTATGATAGAACTATGACTTGTCAAACTCAAGATCATCTAGAATGCCACTTCCTATGTTTTTATCATCTCCACAAGTTTTATGGCTACCTGAGCATCCTTATGTTCTATGACATTGTTAGATACTTTATGATAAGTTGTCCATGTTTGACTGAACATAGCATCAAAGTTGTTGTATAATATGGTTTCCTTGTTCACAATATCAACTGATAGTAGTTCCCAATGCCCATCATGTAGAATGGGAATGAATATCCACCTTGGTACATTATATTGTAGATGATCAATTAGTCATTGCATTTCCCCTGGTTCTTTCTTCAGAATTATATCCCCCACTATTCCGTAAGATATCATGTACACATTGAGTAGGTCATCAACATGAAGTAATTGGCATGTTTCCATAGCATTTACGGTCATGTAACCTCCTGTCGTAAATATATCACATAGGTCTGGCTACAAAACTTGTACATTTTCTCGTTCAAAGATAACGACGAGGTCATTATTCCTTAGTTACAGTACCTCCAACAGAAAAGTAATTTCTTCAACAAAAAGCCCATAGCATGTGGGTCAGTTGGAGTTTTCAAAGGTGGGTGTTATCACGTCTGTTGGTTTTGGCACTATGGCCATTTGAACATCTTGTTCTTCTCCTTCGGCGTGCACCTCAGCCTCTTGATCAAATTTTTCCTCTATATCAGTAGCTTCTTCCTTGGTAAGCTTAGTGGTGGATTTTGTCTCTTGAAACTGTATTGCTCGCATTTCAATTTTTGATTCATCAGAGGGAGGAGGTGGGGGAGAGGGTGGTTGTTCTCTGCTTTCTTGAGGCACTTGTATTTTAGGTGCCTCTTCATACTTCTTCAATTGTTCCCTCGTGTGGTTTTTTCAAGCAAGGGGATTAATGGATACATCCTTCTTGGTATGTCTTCTGTGTGTGCATCATAGAAAAAAAAACGTCTATCATGTATTATTTCCATGACATATTTGCCTCATAATGCATGGAAGTCCTCGTTTACAATTTTTTCCAAAGAAACACCCCTATTGATGGCATCTATCATCCTTAGTGTAATGAATGAACTATCTCATGAGCTATGTTTTTCCTGTGGCATGTTTTAGTCAATGGAAATCTCCTTCCAGTAAAGGCGGTACCATCTACTAATTCCTTATTAGCTTCTTCAGACAAGTCAGTGCCTCTTAGATGGTCTCGTGTTCTTATTTTTCAAAGACCATTTTCTATCATTTGCACTGAAGTTATATGTAATTACTCTCCTTGTTGAAAGACCAGCCATTGTTAGTAGCCAGTAGCTGAACCGTTGAAAGGTAGAGTTATAAGCTTCTAACTTTGGGTTCTATCCAGGGTGTCTTGAAGTTCTTTTACATATTTGGCTTCAATGTTTTCCTTATAAAGTTGAGCCCCCAGATTTGAAGTTGCATTGAAAATGGGACCGAGTTTGTCTCTCTACATGAACTCCTCTATTATAGTTTTGCACAAGACTCTGAGACTCTGCTTATATTTGCTTTCTTCTTAAACACACCACACAAATCTTTCCCCATCATCATATATAGTTTGTTGTTGTAAATAATGTCTTGTCCGGAATCTCGTCATCTGAGATGTCATCTAGGACATGTATGTCTCAGACTAACATTCATGATACCGAGGTCATGTCTATGTTTACCAACTTGCATGGCAATGGGGCAATACTGCTAGGCTTGAGGTTTCTTTGTATCTAGATTTTGTAGGCGTGTCTAGGAACACAGGTTTGTCTTTTTTTAAAGGTGTGTAATCGAACATATGATCTAGGTTCCCTTCTTTGGCTTTAGATGCCATCATTTCTATTTCTTCTTCTAATGAGATAGAGATCCCCCCTTTAGATATTGGTTTGTCTAACCGTATCTAATTCATAAAACTCTCATAATTAGACATGAGAGATGGAGCCTTGAAAAGAGGATCTAGCCCATCCATGACGCCTTCAGTTGTTTTAATCATTTCTCCCCTTGATTTAAATGATTTTGTCTTGACGTCATTCTCTCCCATAACCTATGAGTCTTCGGCGAGAGTTTCTGGTTCCATTGGTTGTACGGTATTTTGATTTTCTAGGCTTTCAAGTTCTTTTTCTTTATTATTGTTTGTAGAATGCCCTGGTGAGGCTGGAGAAATGGCAAGATCGGCATCCTGTGTGGGCACTCCTTTGCTCTTGGTAGTCCCTTTTGACTCTTCTTCCCTTAGTGGAAGGGTGCATTCATAATTAGCAGCTTTGTTCAGCATCCCCTCTGTTCTGTTTGAATGATGACCATCTCTATTCTATTTGAATGACGACCATCGTCATATTGGCTTTTAGATGTACATTGATATATGATGCCACAAATGGTTCAGTGATGATTGTCCATTGTCTTTTTATAGATGTCCTACTACTGGTGGAGGTAGCTTCCTTCCTCTTTTTCGCTTCTTCTTGAAAGTGCATGTTCTCTAGGTGTATATCATCACATTCTTTTCATAGAGTGGTGAGCTCGTTTATCACTCCCAACAGTGCCCGTACCGCCAAGTGTTGCACTGTTGTTACAGACTAAGAACTGGTTGTATGTCTGCCATTAATTTTTGTACATGCACAGTTGGTGCAGACAGAGTTGTAGTTATGTTAAAAATATTTAAGGTGGGTGTTGAGACAATCTCACAAAGGTCATCAATCTCCTATCCTATCTCCATTAATTTGCTTGTGGTAGGCACCCATTGTTGTTTATTTGGTTTTCTAATGGAGCTCACTTCATGACCCACCTCATCTGATCTGGTAGATTCTCTATGTTCTCCCATTGGGTGCCTACCATGCTTTGGTTATGGCTACCCCCTTTCCAGAGAATTTTCATGCCACTTTCTTCCTATTGATGCATTCAATGTTTTGTTCACTTTGTTGCTACATCTATCTCTTCATGGTGCGAAGTTGTGCTTATTTTCAACTGTTCTTCCTTTTCAATGATGGTTGCTTCCACTGCCGCTTCTTTGTGGATGATTGTGTACCATGTTCTCTATGGTGGTGATGACGGTTGGAGTCTTTAGAATTCCTTCTCCATCTTCTTGCAGATCAATTACCTTAGGTGCGGGGGATTTCTTCACTAACCTGTCAGGGATGCACACGATTACTCTTTTCCTTGTTGTTTGCTTCATAGCTACCTCTTTTGTTTGCTTCCTTATTTGTTTAGTTGGCTTTCTTGTGCTTGTTCCCTGTTGAGATACCAACCTTATGATCTCTTCTTCTTGGAAGACCAGCTTTTCATAGTAATATTGCCCAGTTCTGGGAGAGGTAGCAAGTATTTTGTCCTGCAGAATCTGTAGGCATAATTATGTTTGGCCCTTGTCAAAACATTTCCAGCGGTAAGGTACCTTGTGTCTACTAATTCATCTCCCTCTGACCTTAGAAAGTATTTCAGCCTTTTGGGGTACCCTAATATGTGTGTAATGTAGGTGAATAGACCTCCAATGTAGAAATCACGGGGGCCATCGAGTCCTTCCGCCACCGCTAGCTTGTCAACCATAATCATTCCAATATTTATGGCTTTTCCTTCCATCATACTCCATAGCACGCGGAGATACAACCTTGTCATGTTGCATGTGTCTGACCTAAAAGTTGGTATGTTGGTGAAGATATTGTGTACTACTCTCATGAAGCCTGAGTGCATCATGGCTACCTTAGACTGACCAGAACTATATCTGAAGTCTCCTAAAAGCTCTCCCAGGTTTTATCTATTGCAAAACCCCTAGAATCCCTATCTCCACGGGCCTTGTTGTCTGGTTCAGCTTGATCGTCAGAGTCATTGAAGATTGATGTAAGCCATCATTTGGTCAGGATATATTCTTCCTTGATGATTCACACCTATAGTTTATAGTCTCCCTCACACTCTGCCTTTTCATCATTGGTTACTAGAAGCTTATTTAGTGAGGTCATAACTCTAATTTCATAGCATCATATCAGTTAGCTTGTTGAAGAAGATCTTGTAGATCCCCAACTAGTCCAGGCTTTGTTTAACCCTATCATATATTCCAAGTTTCTATAGGGTCTCTTTGTCTCCAAATATGGTGGCCTTGAACTTCTTGTTCTTGAACATGTCACACTAGATTTGTCTATTTTCCTCATCTCAGTCTAGGAATTTGTTATGAGGTTTCTCTTTGTATATGATAGGTGATAGGTAATGAGAAACTCTCACAATCACTGTCTACTCAGGTTTGGTTGCTTCTATGGCTTCACCTTCCGCAGATTTCTTTGCTATCTTTTTGGGCCTTTCTTGATCAGGACTCGGTGCAACCCTTTCCTTTGGATTCTAAACCTCGTAAGATGGAGTACAGTTAGAGACCTCAGTCCCTAACAGTTCTTCATCACCTTCTGACTCCTCATGGGTTTTCTCAGCTGGCATTTTGAGCCTGTTTACCACTAATTGGGCTCTGATGCTTTGTTTGGGGGATTCTCCATGTATCTTCTAGTAAGCCTCCCACTCATCCTTTGACTTTTCCATCTTCTCCAACTCTTCCAGAGTAATTGATACTTTAAGTCTCCTAGCATATTCTGACTCGTGAATTTCTTGGTTCATGTCCTGCTTTCTTGCCATCTGGTGCTTGTAGATACTTAAGTATCTCTAGAAAGATCAATTATATAAGCAAGGATAGAGTTTTGTTAGACTAATGATCAACAATGGATGAATAACATTCGATGGTGTTGGGGAAAAGACTAAAATGTGGTGATCTCAGCTGATGGATGCTGGTTGAAGGTTGAGAGGATTGGAAATCATGGTCTATAAAACTTGGTCAAACCATCAATTGATGGTTTCTGGTTGTAGAGTGCCAACTGGTGGTCACGTTTAACAGTTGATGGTTTGTTAGTGGGTGAAAAGGAAGTGACAACATTCAGTGATATAGTGTACCAAGATAATAACTGATGATTCACAACTGATGGTTGTTGGTTCAGGTCACCAACCGATGGTGTTGGTAGGGTTGTGGAAACCAATAGTTATGAAGAAAAGGGAATTCGATGGTTGGGTGTGTGGGAGACAATTTATGGTTACACAACCGATGGTCAGGGAGAAACCAGGCACCAATGGTTCACTGCTCCAAGGTTGTTCCAAGAGAGCTTGGCAAGCGATGGTCTAGTTCAACCAATGGTTAAGAAACAACTGATAGCATGATCATGAGGAAATCAGGGGTGAATTGAAGGTAAGGATCAAAGGTTCGTTAATAGACTCAAAAAGAGAACAGAAAATGGGAATCAGAGGTTGGGGATGCGAGAAGACACACAGAGGTGGGCGAAAGTCAATGGTTTTGAGATCGTTGAAAAGATCACCATAATAAAAGACTAGGGTTTAGGTTTACTACTGTCTTCAGTGTTGGAATTTCACCCTCAAATTATATTTGGTTCATCAAGTATATAGTCTAGATATCCTTGTCATGGAGATCCTTTACTCCTCTACTTTGGTTGATGGTCTGGAGGTAGAAGACGTCACCTTCCGATGGCTTCCCTCAGGGTGTCGGGTCTCTTCGGGTGTTTTAGATCTAGAGCGCTCTTAGCGGCCAGGGTTTATCAAATCTGATGGATTAGTTTGGAGGCTTATTAGTCCCCTTTTATAGGTCTTCGTCCATTGGGTAACCATTAGATGTTGATAACCAGTGGTTTACTTCTTATTAGTCAATTGATGGTGCCTTGAACGTAGGTCATCCAATGGCTTTACTTTACAGGGAACACTCGATGGTTCCACAAATCTAATGGCGTCACTAGATGCAACATACAATGAATCTTTTCTTCTTGGTCTCTTCTAATTGCCAAGCAGTTGGTCAACTAATGGTTGGTCAGTACAATCATCTGATGGAGCATGTGAACTTATCATCTAATGGTAAGTTAGAATGACATCATTTGATGGTTACACTGATTGTAACACTCGATGGGTTCAAAAGTGGGTCAATCGATGACTGGATTTGATCCATCATCTGATGGTATGTCAAAAAGACACACACAATGTTTAGGTTATGCACAACTAAGACAATATCCAATGGTGTCACTGCTTCATCACCCAGTGGTGCTGAAGAGTGTCAACACTCGATGTCTAGAAGACTTGATGTTTCGTTCGTTTACTCACCCGATGCTATCCTCAACCGATGTTTGCACTTAATGACAATATGATTGCAATGGTTCCCTTAAAGGATAGATGGTTATTATACATGACTCCTAAAATTAAAAATGGGATCCTAAACTTTTCTTAAATTTATTCTATGTACACTAAAGATTACTAAAAATCAAGATGGGATTTTGAAACAAGATTAATGAATTGTGACTACTTGAAAAAATAGAACAAACCATAACTAATACTAGAAGTTATAAGCTGTCCAAAGTCTAAATAAAAGAAGTGAAGAACTTGAAAATTTATAGAAGGTAGGAAATCCTTGGGTTGCCTCCCAAGAAGCACTAATTTGTAGTCTTTAGCTTGACTCTCTTATTTGGCTCTTTAGGTGTAAGGACCTTGACCTCCGTTTAGGGTTTACCATATTTGCTTTACTTAACCTTGATGCTTTGATGATTGTTAATCACCTTTAGTGGTGATTAGGGTTTGTTGGTGCTTTGTTGAGAGTTGGAGGGGCTACTTGCAATTAACCCAAGTCTAGGGTTTGTGGGCTAGTTTGTCACCTTGTGTGGTGTTCCTCCCTCTCCTTGCTTCCTCTGGTGTTGAGAGGAAGGTTTGGGCTCATTTCTTGAGTTCCTTTGGGATTGGTTGAGCTTGTTGGGCCTTGTGGTGCCTTGCCCTTGCTTGGTTGAACCTTATGTCGGGCAAGAGGATGCTTGTGTCACCCAGGATGTGTCGCCCAGGGTTGTGTCGCCCATGGGGGTGGTGTGTCGTCCAGGTGTGTCGCCCATGGACCTTTGACCTTCTTTGACCTTGTTTGTGTCACCACTAGTGGACACTTGGCGCCTGATGCTTGCATGTGGCAAGGGCCTTAGACATGTGTTTTGGGCATGTTAGAGTGGTGGCATTGCCCAGGGACAAGTGTCCCTAGGTGGGCGACACCTTGCTTTGCACTACCTTGTTTTCTCCTCCATCCCCTTCTATATATGTGTTTCCTTTTCCTTGCTAAGGGTCCCTTTAGTTCCTTAGTCTTCCTCTCACTTGGTGCACGACACACTCTCTTCTCTTGCAAGCTTGGTGGTCGATCCTCCTTGGAGTCTCCTTCTTCCTCTAGTGGTGGCTGAACCCTAGAGTGCCTTGCTCTCCTTCTTCCTTGGTGGTGCGTGGAGCTTGGAGCTAGGATCTTGGAGCTTGCTTAAGGCGGGTTACATAACTCCTAACCCTAACTACATTACCTTCTTTCTATGTTCTTATATGTTGCTATGATCATGTCGGCTATATGAGTTTCTAGTTAGTTCCTTGCTTAAGTTGTTCTTGTTGGCCAAACCATGTGTTCTAGGGTTTCTTGGTGAGCAATACTCCCTTCTCTCCTAGGTCTTGAGGAGTGAGCTTTAGTTCTAGTATCATGAGCAACACTCCTCTCTCGTTTAAGTTGAGAGGTGAGCTTGTGTTCTAGTAGCTTGAGCAACACCCTCCTCTCACCATGGACGTGAAGGGTGAGCTTGGTGGTAGTTGTGGACCTCATTTAGGGTTGTTCCTGGTGTTACCCGATTGGTGATATGAGATGTGCAAGACCCCTCTCTCATTTAAGTTGAGAGGTGAGCCATCTTCTTGATCCTTTAGGGTTTTGGTGCCCTTGTGCTTGAGGTTGGTGATGACCTTGTCGGGTTGCACCTTGCCCGACATGGTGTTGGAGGTGATGTTGCCCGATACCTCTTAACCTAGAGCCTAGAATGACATGTTGTGGTGACTGTGATGGACGATACCCCTGGTCCCTGACCTGGTGATGGGCGTCACACCAGTCGTGTGTGTATCGGCCGATAGCCCTACACCTGACGGGCATTGCACGACACTCTAGTGCCCGATATGTGTGGTTGGCTGATATGTCTTGGGTACCCGTTAGCAGGTAGTTGCACAATACACCCCTTAGCCTGAGCTGCATGTTGCTTATAGTGCTCGTTACACCTAGAAGCATGGAATGTCGGCCTTTATACCTTGGGCTCGTATGTTGGCCGATAGCTTATGATATGTTGGGCGTCATGGGGTTATGATGATATGTCTGACACAGCGTTGCTCGTCTTAAGAGGCACGGTAGGTATGGTTGCACGGCAGGCCCTGCGGCCGTTATCCCTGACATGCGACGCAGCGTTGCATGACACAGATGTGCATGGCACGCGTTGCACAATACACATGGGTGCGCGAGTTAGCTTGGTCCCTTGTTGCCCGACATACCTTGGGAAGGTAGCATGACACCCCTGCTAGTTGCTTGGCCGGTAGATGGTTGGTTTACTGGTTCGTTGTATGGTTGGACGATAGATGAGGGTTCCCTGCCCGATATCACCTTTGGTGAGGGTAGTGGGGGCCTTTAGTGAGGGTCCCATCCCTTATGGAAACAATATGTTAGATGTTGTTCTTGCTATCACGTTTAGTTATGTTGGTGACCCTTAATATGCTTGATGGTAATCGTTATGGTAGAGCTTATCCATGGATCTTAACATGACCTTACATATGTATGTGATCATCTTGATATTATGTATAATGTCGAGCAAATGGTAAGCATGTAAGATGCTTTGCTTGATAATATGATCAATGTCTATGGTCACAAGTTGAGGCATGATTGATAGAACATCCATGTCACCACTATGTTGATAATATGAACTTATAAGCTATTCATGATGATTCTGTATACTAACCATGCAGGTCTCACATAGGTGCAAAGCCAGGTAAAGGGCTATGAGGTAAATATGTTGAGTAACTCTGCTATGATGATTACTATTGATAATGAGATAATATGTATGATATGTTTGACTAAAGTACTTGGGATTGCTATTCCATGTTGATGATGTAAGCCTTGAGAGGAAGTGGCACTATGTGATAAGGGATTGAGATCCCATGGCACTGTGATGATCCTTGTGATGGATCAAGATGATGTTGAGTTCCATATTGTTTATTCTTGGTATAGTTTGCATGTTATACAACTTGGTTGAATCTTGCAATCCACTTAAAATATACTAACTAATCACAGTGGAACAAATCATGTAATATGCCCTGGCCATAGATCCATCATCTTCAGTAGCTGGTGATGGTGAAATAGGTTCTCCTGTGGGTTAACTGGAAGCGCATATTGTTGAATATGTGTGGTTTCTCCTAGCCTTAAATAGAGAGGGAATCGAGTGCAGCTACGGGTGCAGACTCGGATACATATATATATATATATATATATATATATATATATATATATATATATATATATATATATATATAGCATGGTGAACAGGCCCATGGATCAGAATGATAGAGCATGAATGCGTTCATGGCTCAGAGCATGGTGAACTGGCCCGTGGCTCAGATATACTAGCGTCGTGGCCTGTACCGAGGCGGGCTAGAGGAAGGGTAGCCTATGGAGATGACCCTATGGCTTAGGCCACTTAAGCATGAGATTGTGGTCCTGCTTTGGTTCTCGTGCACTGACCACGAGGTGGGAGGTCGTGGAGTCCGGCTCTTCCATTGACCTTGTATGGCACCAGCTTGGGTTTCGCAACTGAAGGTTGGATTTGAGTGGTATGGCTCACTTCCTCAGGGCATAATAATTCGTAATCTAGCTGAATAGTATTTACTGCTTAAGGTGAAACACGAAACATTGATTGAGGCCTTTCTTGTGTTGTTAATCTTGATATACCTGCAGTTACTTATACTTTCCTTGTGATAGGTGGTAAGATCTTATAAATCATATCTTGTCAATCATGTTCTATAAAGAAATACTTGGGTATATGCCTTTCGTACATCTGGTAAGCTAAGAGTATGAATAGCTTTACTTTATTAACTGCTCTCATTATACTTCTTATCAGTTATCTGTTTTATCTTTTTGAGGTTTTGTAGTTTCGGAGGGGAGTTATGTTTCTCGCTGGGACTGTGTGTCTCACCCCACTGGTTTACACCCTTTTTAGGTGGTCGAGCTAGGCGTGGTGGTGGTTGCGGAGTTGCGGCTGAGCCGCAAGACGAGCAGTAGAAGGCAAGCGATGGATATGTTGTTGTTTTGGATGTTTTGTAGCAGAGTCTAGAGTCATCCCTGTACTCTCAGGTCCTTGGGAGCGTTTTGACGTTGTTTCACGATGTATAGCTGTTGATCCTTTGTATATCCTGCTGCTGGCCAGATGTGGGCCTTTATGTACACATAAACAGGTGATGAACTCATGTGTTGGTTAGACAGTTGTTCCTCTAAGATGTGGACACGAATCAAGGCTCATAAATGTTTATATAACATGTTCCTTTGCAGGATGTGGACTTAAATGTAATAGTTTTCTCAGTTTACCTGCCTTCCACAATTGGTTTTAATTAACCCGTGTTTTTGGTAATCTGTGGTTATGGTGATTTCTGCACATTTTTGCGTAACACCTTGCTGTCTGTGTGATAGTGGGATGTGTTGCCATAAGTTTTGGTATCAGAGCTCCAGGTTCGCTGAGTCTATAGGGATTTAGGACTAGGTTGTGTCTGTTCTTGTGAGTTTTCCAGATTTTCTCACAATCATCTTCTGCCCTCAGCAGAAGAAACCAAGATGTCTAGAAACCATGAAGAACATGTTGTTGAGAACAGCGATGCTGCATCAGTTGATGGAGCTATAGGGAAGGCACATGAAGATCGGGTGCCTGAGGTCCCCCAACCTGACCCAGCCATTCTTGAACACCCTGCCTATCAACAGCTTATGGGGTAGATAATGGCTATGATGAATCTCATGGTAGAGAGACTGTCAGTGCCTCCGCCGAAAGCACAGGCTCTCCATGGTGAAACATCGGGTATTGGGAAGACCTTTGAGCGGCTTCGCTGAGTCAGAGCTTTGGATTATGCTGGAACGGCTGATCCAGCGGATGCCGATCTGTGGCTGACAAGACTTGAGAAGGCTTTCCGGATCCTTGACATCCCCGAAGCAGACAAAGTAAAGCACATTGTATACCTTCTGAAAGGTAGTGCTGGTCACTGGTGGACCATCGAGGAGGAGAAGCGACCTAGTGAGGTGATTGGTTGGGAGGTTTTCCGATGCGAGTTCGTCAGCAGATACTTCCCGAAGACGTATCTGGATGAGAAGATCAGTCAGTTCGAGAGCCTGTGACAAGGAACGATGAACATCACCGAGTATGAGGCCAAGTTCATGGATATGTTGAGGTTTTGTCCTCACATGGCGGCAACAGACAAAGAGCGGATTAGACGCTTTGAGAAAGGTCTAAGTTCTGAGCTGACAACATCGGTTTCTGCGTTGGAGAACAGAGAACGGTTTTCTACGTTTGTGGAATTCATCCAGAGGATCGAACGATCAGTAAGGGAGAAAAGAGATTCTATGTCTAAAAAGAGACATGCTCAGTTTCAGGGACAGAGGTTTGGTGGCTTCCAGAAGCCAAGGTTTTGCAACACCGTCAATGTTGAGAGGTTCCAGTGCACCGTCTCAGTGGTCTCCGAGTAAAGGAAGAGGTTATGTTTCTTCACCGTCAAAGGCATATAGTACCGCTTTTGTGGCAGTAACAGGGCCATCTAGGCCACGGTTTGAAATTAAGACATGCTATATCTACAGTCATATGAGGAATTTCAAGTCAAGTTGCCCAAGTAGAGATGTTGAAGTGATGCAGCAACCGAGGCAGAATCATCAAGGGTCAGATAGATAGCAGCCCAGTGGTAGCAGAGGGCAAGGATGTGGTCAAGCGTCGCAAGCAGGATCATCTGCTCAAGGAAGCAGAGGACGTGGACAGCTAGCAACGGCTCGATTCTATGCTATGAGTCAGCCGGAGGTGATAGTCAACCCGCGAGTAGTGACAGGTCAGATGGAGTTATTTCATTCTGATATGTCTTCTTCTTGCTTTATATCTGTTCTGGTTGACCCGGGTGCTACACACTCTTTTATCACCTATAGTATGCTTGAGAACTGTCGTTTACCTGTTAGCTGTAAGAAAATAGTTTGTTGTTATAAACCCCTCTTGCTGGTTCCTCGATGCTTCGAGAAGAGTGTCCATCTTTTGTCTTGTCTTTTACGGGACACAACATACAAGTGGATCTTATACCACTTGATATGCATGTTTTTGATGTTATCCTTGGGATGGATACCTTAGAGAAGTATAAGGTTGTTTTGGATTGTGGTTCCAAGCAAGTTGTGTTTGACGTTGATGGAGAGAAGTGGATCTTCCAGGGAGATAGGAAGATTCTTCCGATGTGTCTGGTATCAGCTATGGTGGCAGAGAGGTTGCTATGACAAGGATGTGAGGCGTTCTTAGCTCACATTGTGGATACCGTTGTGGATACCAAGGTGAAAGGTCCTAGCCTGGAGGATTCAGTTGTCTGAGAGTTTGCCGATGTGTTTTTTGATGAGTTCCCTGGTGTTCCTCTGCCCTGAGAGATTGATTTTGAGATCAATATGGTTCCACGAACACAGCCAGTTGCACAGACACCGTATAGGATGGCTCCAGTAGAGATGGTAGAACTTAAGAAGAAGTTGCAAGAGTTGTTGGAGAAAGGTTTCATCCGACCAAGTACGTCGCATGGGGGTGCTCCAGTGTTGTTCGTCAAGAAGAAGGATGGATCGATGTCGTTATGTATAGATTACCGACAGTTGAACAAAGTCACGATCAAGAACAAGTACCCGTTGCCGAGGATAGACGATCTGTTCGATCAGTGGCGTGGTGCTACAATGTTTTCGAAGATCGATCTACGGTCCGGATATCATCAGTTGAGGATTAAGGCGGATGACATACCAAAGTCAACTTTTAGGATGAGGTATGGTCACTTTGAGTTTGTGTTTATGTCGTTTGGGATAACCAATGCACCTACTGCTTTCATGGACTTGATGAACAGAGTGTTCAGTCTGTTCTTAGATCAGTTTGTTGTAGTGTTTATAGATGACATCTTGATCTACAGTCGGGAAAGGCAAGAGCATGAGCAACATCTTCAACGAGCGTCGACTCTTCTTTGCCAACATCAGTTGTATGCCAAGTTCAGTAAGTGTGAGTTCTGGTTGGAAGAAGTAACTTTCTTGGGTCATGTGATATCTGCAGAAGGAGTCAAAGTAGACCCGAAGAAGGTGGAGTCTGTTGTGGAATGGGAACAGCCAAAGACGCCGACAGAAGTTCGCAATTTTCTAGGTTTAGCAGGGTACTACCGGAGGTTTATCAAGGACTTCAGTGCGATTGCATTGTCGATGACGAAGTTGACTAGAAAAGATGTACCTTTTGTCTGGGATGATCGTTGCCAGCAAGCTTTTCAGAGTCTGAAGGAAAAGTTGACCAGTGCTCCAGTGTTAATCCTGTCATAGCCTGGGATGGGTTATGATGTCTTCTGTGATGCTTCCAAGAAAGGTTTGGGTTGTGTGCTGATGCAGGAAGATCATGTGGTTTCTTTTGCTTCGTGACAGCTTAGGAAACACAAGGAGAACTATCCGACTCATGATTTGGAGTTGGAAGTAGTGGTTCATGCGCTAAAGATTTAGAGACACTATCTTTACAGATAAGTGTGTCATATCTTTACGGATCATAAGAATCTGAAGTACATCTTTTCGAAGCATGAGTTGAACATGCAACAGCATCGATGAATGGAGTTAATCAATGATTATGACTGCACCATCAAGTATCATCCTGGTAAGGCAAATGTGGTAGCTGATGCGCTTAGCCGAAAGTCTTCTTCTTTTCCTTCAAGGAAGGCACAATTGAGTTCTCTAGTATGTCATAGACGGGATATGCTTGTCTCCCTACGGCAGATGAATGTGCAGATGGAAGTATCCTTGTTAGCTAGACTCTTAGCACAGATGCAAGTCAAGCCTACGCTGAGACAACAGATCAAAGATGCACAGCAAGCAAATGATACAGTATGGTTGATCAGATCAGAGTTCGGCAGCGAAAAGCGTGATGGGTTCCATGAGTCCGAGGATGGACTAGTTTTCTATCGTGATAGGATGGTGGTTCCCGATGATCTGAGGAAGTTAGTGCTCGAGGAAGCACACACGTCGATCTATGCTATGCATCCAGGAGTCACCAAGATGTATCATAGTCTGAAGGACTTGTACTGGTGGCCCGGCTTGAAGAAGGATGTAGCCGAGTTCATGGCTAGGTGTGCGGTTTGTCAGCAAGTCAAGGCTGAGCATCAAAAGCCGACAGGTATGTTGCAACCCTTGCCGATACCACAATGGAAATGGGATCATATAACCATGGATTTCGTATTTGGTCTACCTAGGACAACTAGGAATCATGATTCCATTTGGGTAATAGTGGACAGATTGACAAAGTCTGGCCATTTCATACCAGTAAAGACAACGTATATAGTCGAGAAGCTCGCTTGGGTATATGTGGATGAGATAGTGCGTTTACACGGTGTGCCAGCGACGATAGTTTCTGATAGAGGTCCTCAGTTCATGAGTCATTTCTGGGAACAGTTGCACAAAGCGTTGGGAACGCAGTTGAGGTCCAATACCGCCTTTCACCCACAGACAGATGGACAGTCTGAGAGGACTATTCAGATTCTGGAGGATCTCCTTCGAGCTTATGTCTTGCAGTTCCTAGGCAGTTGGAACGTACATCTCAGTTTGATAGAGTTTGCTTATAACAACAATTATCAGCGGAGCATTGACATGGCTCCTTATGAGGCCTTATATGGCAGGAAGTGCAGATCTCCTTTGTGTTGGTATGAGTCTGGTGAATATCAGCTTTTGGGTCTTGAGTTAGTACAGCAGACGACAGAAAAGGTCAAAGTGATAAAGCAATAGTTGAAAGCGGCACAGGACAGGCAGAAGTCTTACGCAGACAATCGCTGACGACCTTTGGAGTTCCAGGTAGGAGACAAAGTATATCTTAAAGTCTCTCCGTGGAAAGGTGTGTTGAGGTTTGGCCGGAAGGGTAAGCTAGCACCCAGGTATATGGGGCCATACCCGGTCATAGCACGTGTTGGCAAGGTAGCTTACGAGTTAAAGCTGCCGCCAGAGTTGCACATGTTACATCTAGTTTTCCATGTCAGTATGATGAAGAAAAGTCATCTGGATACAGGAACAGTGATACTGCCAGACGAAGTTGAGCTTGATGAAGATGTGACCTACGAGGAAGGTCCTGTGATGATCCTTGATAGAAGAGTTAAGAAGCTGAAGAGGAAGGATCTGGTTCTTGTGAAGGTTCTTTGGCATCATCGTGGCGTTGAGGAAGCCACGTGGGAGCTTGAGGAAGAGATGAGGAGGAAGTATCCCTTACTTTTCTCTACGGATTTCGGGGATGAAATCCCTTTGTAGGGGGTTACCTTGTAAGGACCCTGACCTCCGTTTAGGGTTTACCCTCTTTTCTTTGCTTAACCTTGATGCTTTGATGCTTGTTAATCACCTTTAGTGGTGATTAGGGTTTGTTGGTGCTTTGTTGAGAGTTGGAGGGGCTACTTGCAATTAACCCAAGTCTAGGGTTTGTGGGCTAGTTTGTCACTTTGTGTGGTGTTCCTCCCTCTCCTTGCTTCCTCTAGTATTGAGAGGAAGGTTTGGGCTCATTGCTTGAGTTCCTTTGGGCTTGGTTGAGCTTGTTGGGCCTTGTGGTGCCTTTCCCTTGCTTAGTTGAACCTTGTGTCGGGCAAGAGGATGCTTGTGTCGCACAGGCTGTTTCGCCCAGGGTTGTGTTGCCCATGGGGGTGGTGTGTCATCCAAGTGTGTCGCCCATGGACCTTTGACCTTCTTTGACCTTGTTTGTGTCACCACTAGTGGACACTTGGTGCCTGATGCTTGCATGTGGCAAGGGCCTTAGACGTGTTTTGGGCATGTTAGAGTGGTGGCATTGCCCATGGACAAGTGTCCCTAGGTGGGTGAAACCTTGCTTTGCTCTACCTTGTTTTCTCCTCCATCCCTTTCTATATATGTGTTTGCTTTTCCTTGCTAAGGGTCCCTTTAGTTCCTTAGTCTTCCTCTCACTTGGTGCACGACACACTCTCTTCTCTTGCAAGCTTGGTGGCCGTTCCTCCTTGGAGTCTCCTTCTTCCTCTAGTGGTGGCCGAACCCTAGAGTGCCTTTCTCTCCTTCTTCCTTGGTGGTACGTGGAGCTTGGAGCTAGGAGCTTGGAGCTTGCTTAAGGTGGGTTACATAACTCTAACCCTAACTACATTACCTTCTTTCTATGTTCTTATATGTTGCTATGATCATGTCGTCTATAAGAGTTGCTAGTTAGTTCCTTGCTTAAGTTGTTCTTATTGGCCGAACCATGTGTTCTAGGGTTTCTTGGTGAGCAATACTCCCTTCTCTCCTAGGTCTTGAGGAGTGAGCTTGAGTTCTAGTATCATGAGCAACACTCCTCTCTCGTTTAAGTTGAGAGGTGAGCTTGTGTTCTAGTAGCTTGAGCAACACCCTCCTCTCACCATGGACTTGAAGGGTGAGCTTGGTGGTAGTTGTGGACCTCATTTAGGGTTGTTCCTTGTGTTTCCCGATTGGTGATATGATATGTGCAAGACCCCTCTCTCGTTTAAGTTGAGAGGTGAGCCATCTTCTTGATCCTTTAGGGTTTTGGTGCCCTTGTGCTTGAGGTTGGTGATGACCCTGTCGGGTTGCACCTTGCCCGACATGGTGTTGGAGGTGATGTTGCCCGATACCTCTTGACCTAGAGCCTTGGATGACATGTTGTGGTGGCTGTGATGGATGATACCCCTGTTCCCTGACCTGGTGACGGGCATCACACCAGTCATGTGTGTGTCGGCCGATAGCCCTACACCTGACGGGCGTTGCACGACACTCTAGTGCCCAATATGTGTGGTTGGCCGATATGTCTTGGGTGCTCGTTAGTAGGTAGTTGCATGATACACCCCTTAGCCTGAGTTGCACGTTGCTTATAGTGCCTGTTACACCTAGAAGCGTGGAGTGTCGGCTGTTATACCTTGGGCTCGTATGTTGGTCGATAGTTTATGATATGCTGGGCGTCATGGCGTTATGATGATATGCCTGACGCAGCGTTGCTCGTCTTAAGAGGCACGGTAGGTATGGCTTCACGGCAGGCCCTGTGTCCGTTATCCCTGACACACGATGCAGTGTTGCATGAGATAGATGTGCATGGCACGCGTTGCACAATACACATGGGTGCGTGAGCTAGCTTGATCCCTTGTTGCCCGACATACCTTGGGAAGGTAGCCCAACACCCATGCTGGTTGCTTGGCGGATAGATGGCTGGTTTGCTGGTTCGTTGTATGGTTGGACGATAGATGAGGGTGCCCTTCCCGATATCACCTTTGCTGAGGGTAGTGGGGGACTTTAGTGAGGGTCTCGTCCCTTATGGAAACAATATATTAGATGTTGTTCTTGCTATCACGTTTAGTTATGTTGGTGACCCTTAATATGCTTGATGGTAATCGTTATGGTAGAGCTTATCCATGGAGCTTAACATGACCTTACATATGTATGTGATCATCTTGATATTATGTATAATGCCGAGCAAATGGTAAGCATGTAAGATGCTTTGCTTGATAATATGATCAATGTCTATGGTCACAAGTTGAGGCATGATTGATAGAACATCCATGTCACCACTATGTTGATAATATGAACTTCTAAGCTATTCATGATGATTATGTATACTAACCATGCAGGTCTCACATAGATGCATAGCCAGGTAAAGGGCTATGAGGTAAATATGTTGAGTAACTCTGCTATGATGATTACTCTTGATAATGAGATAATATGTATGATATGTTCGACTAAAGTACTTGGGATTGCTATTCCATGTTGATGATGTAAGCCTTGAGAGGCAGTGGCACTATGTGATAAGGGATTGAGATCCCATGGCAGTGTGATGATCCTTGTGATGGATCAGGATGATGTTGAGTTTCATATTGTTTATTCTTGTTATAGTTTGCATGTTATACAACTTGGTTGAATCTTGCAATCCACTAAAAATATACTAACTAATCACAGTGGAAAAAATCATGTAGTTTGCCCTGGCCATAGATCCATCATCGTCAGTAGTTGGTGATGGTGAAACAGGTTCTCCTGTGGGTTAACCTGGAAGTGCATATTGTTGAATATGTGTGGTTTCTCCTAGCCTTAAATAGAGAGGGAATCGAGTGCAGCTACGGGTGCAGACTCGGATACATATATATATAGAGAGCATGGTGAACAGGCCCATGGCTCAGAATGATAGAGCATGAATGCGTTCATGGATCAGAGCACGATGAACTGGCCTGTGGCTCAGATATACTAGCATCGTGACCTGTACCGAGGCGGGCTAGAGGAAGGGTAGCCTATGGAGCTGACCCTGTGACTGAGGCCACTTAAGCATGAGACTGCGGTCTTGCTTTGGTTCTCGTGCACTGGCCACGAGGTGGGAGGTCGTGGAGTCCGGCTCTTCCATTGACCTTGTATGGCACCGACTTGGGTTTTGCAACCAAAGGTTGGATTTGAGCGGCACGGCTCACTTCCTCAGGGCATAATAATACGCAATCTAGCCGAATAGTATTTACTACTTAAGACAAAACATGAAACATTGATTGATGTCATGCTTGTGTAGTTAATCTTGATATACCTGCAGTTACGTATACTTTCCTTGTGATATGTGGTAAGATCTTATAAATCATATCTTGTCAATCATGTTCCATAAAGAAATACTTGGGTATATGCCTTTCGTACATCTGGTAAGCTTAATAGTATGAATAGCTTTACTTTATTAACTGCTCTCATTATACTTCTTATGAGTTCTCTGCTTTATCTTTCTGAGGTTTTGTAGTTTCCACGGGGAGTTATGTTTCTTGTTGGGACTGTGTGTCTCACCCCGTTGGTTTACACCCTTTTTAGGTGGTCGAGCTCGGCGTGGTGGTGGTCGCAGAGTTGCGGCCGAGCCACAAGACGAGCAGTAGAAGGCAAGCGATGGATATGTTGTTGTTTTGGATGTTTTGTAGTAGAGTCTAGAGTCATCCTTGTACTCTCATGTCCTTGGGAGCGTTTTGACGTTGTTTCACGATGTATTGTTGTTGATCCTTTGTATATCCTACTGCTGGCCGGATGTGGGCCTTTATGTACATATAAACAGGTGATGAACTCATGTGTTGGTTAGATAGTTGTTCCTCTAAGCTGTGGACATCAATCAAGGCTTGTAAATGTTTATATAACATGTTCCTTTGCAGGATGTGGACTTAAATGTAATAGTTTTCTCAGTTTACCTGCTTTCCACAATCGGTTTTAATTAACCCGTGTTTTTGGTAATCTGTGGTTATGGTGATTTCCGCACATTTTTGTGTAACACCTTGATGTCTGTGTGATAGTGGGATGTGTTGCCACATTAGGGTTCTTTGGGTGGTGCAGGTTGGGGATCTTTTAACTAGAGTTACAACCTCCTCACAAAAGCTCCATCCTCATATTACTTCTTTAACCTATGACCATTCACTTTGAATGTACCTTTCTTTTCACTGGTAATTTCCATCATTCCAGATGGGTATATCTTCACAACTATAAAGGGTCTAGACCACCTGGACCTAAGCTTACTGGGAAACAACCTGATATTGGACTTGAATAGAAGGTCCTTATCTCCTTCATACACATCTTTGCTTTTTAGCTGGGCATCGTGCCACTCCTTTATCCTTTGTTTGTATATGTTGGCATTTTCATATGCATGCATCCTTAGTTCTTCTAGTTCTTGTAGCTGAAAATATCTCTTCTTGCTTGCTTCTTTAGGGTCCGTATTTAGATATTTAATAACCCAAAAGGCTTTGTTCTCTAGATCAATAAGTAGATG
This sequence comes from Alisma plantago-aquatica, assembly GCA_963693085.1. Classification (NCBI taxonomy): domain Eukaryota; kingdom Viridiplantae; phylum Streptophyta; class Magnoliopsida; order Alismatales; family Alismataceae; genus Alisma; species Alisma plantago-aquatica. Next base: position 1,325,549,778 of record OY856412.1, on the reverse strand, counting down.
GCATGATTTCCCTTAGATAAGATGGTAGAGAGTAGTCCCTATTGGGATATTATAAGTAGTTTGGTAAGCCCATATAGCATCATCAAGCTTCATAGACCAGTGCTTCCGAGTTCAGCTAACTGTTTTCTCTAAGATTTTCTTGATTTTTCGGTTCAGTACTTCTACTAGTCCTACCATTTGAGGGTGGTAGGGTGTTGCCACCTTGTGCATTACTTCGTATTTCTTCAACAAGTCTTCAAACTCTCTCTCCCTAAAGTGGGATCCCTCGTAACTTGTGACGGTGTGTGGGACACTGAATCTGAGAAAATTACCTTCTCGAATATCTTAATTAGTGCTTAAGAGTCATAGGTAGGGGTCAGAATAGCCCACACCCAGTTAGAGACGTAATAAAAAACAACAATAATAAATTGATTCCACTTGGAAGACGGAAACAACCCCATATATTTGATTCCTCAAACATCAAAAAATTTCACCTCTATCCAATCAGACATTCACATTTCATTCCTCTTCGAAATGTTTCCCATTCGTTGGCATTCATCACACACCTTAACATATTTTTGAGCATCCTTGAATAGGGTGGGAAATAAAACCCCAAATGTAGGACTTTTTCTACTATCCTTTCTCCTCCTAGATGTCCTCCATAAGATGCAGAATGACATTTATGAAGGATCTGGGGAACTTCTTCTTCTAGAGTGCACCTTCAGTACATGTTTTCAGAACATATTTTTTAACAAAAGTGGGTTGTCCCAGTAGTAGTTTTTTAGGTCCGAGAATAATTTCTTCTTATGGTTGTATGTTATATCTGGTGGTAATTGTTAGCATGCTAAATAGTGACAAATGTCAGCAAACCAAGGTAAGTTAGGTTTGACCAACTTGGCCATCATCAGAGCTTCATCTGCATAATTATCATTAACTGACAGTTGGTTCTCTTTAGTTACTACAATTCTCGACAGGTGGTTGGTAACTACATTCTCTGTTCCTTTCTTATCAATGATCTCATGGTCAAACTCTTAGAACAACAAAGCCCACCACAACATTCCAGGCTCAGTGTCTTTCTTCTTCATCAAATATTTGATGTCCCTATGACTGTGTACACTTTGAACTTTGATCCTATTAAATACGAGCTAAACTTATCAAAGGCAAACACTATAGCAAGCATTTCCTTTTCTATTGTGGTATAATTTATCTGGGCATCTTCTAGGGTTCAATTAGCATAATAGATGGTGTGGTGTTTCTTATCCTTTCTATGCCCAAGCGCAGCTTCGATAGCATAATCGCTAGCATCAGACGTGATCTCAAATGGTAATCCCCATTCTGGAGCCTTGAGTACAAGTGTCATGGTGAGACATTTCTCATGGTTTCAAAATCCTTGTGGCAAGCACCCGAGAATTCAAAAACCGCATCTTTCATGAGTAAACTAGATAGAGGCTTTGCTATCTTAGAAAAATATTTTATAATCCTTCTATGGTATCTTGCATGTCATAGGAAGCTCCTTACTCCTATCACATACTTTATAGGTGGAAGCTTAGATATGGCTTCTACCTTGCTCACATCTACTTTAATCCATTTCGTGGAGACTTTATGCCCAAGCACTATCCCTTCCTGGACCATAAAATGGCATTTCTCCTAGTTCAGGACTAATTGCTTTTCTTCACAATGGTCCAATACTCTAGATAACTTCTTCAGACATCTTTCAAAGTCATCTTCATAGATAAAGAAATCGTCCATGAAGACTTCCATGATATCTTCCAAGAAGTCTAAAAAGACAGAGATCATGCACCTTTGAAAAGTCACGGATGCATTGTAGATTCCAAATGGTATCCTCCTAAAATCATAGGTGACATAAATGCAGGTAAAGGTTGTTGGTATGTATGCCTGTAGATCCAGTCATATGATTATTGTAATGGCATACTTTGTAAATGATTTGAATAATAATAAATGCAATTTACATTTATATGTTTAATCTATTTTGAGATAATGATATAACATGTTAGATGTCTAAAGAATCTTATTACTCAATGATGTATGTCTTCATGTTAAGGACTTGAACAATAAGATCATATGGATGTTAAGAGTATACACTCTTGTTATGTCCCTAGTGACATCAATAGCATAAAATACTAGAGTGTGTGTTGGTTGATGACAAAATCTCATCAGTCATGATATATGATATCAAACCAAGCACACAGATACATGTTAGAGAACAGTGTATCAGACAGACCCACCATAAGAGTGATGCATGGAAACCACACTTGGTTAGTTAGGATCATCTCTTATAGTATTGGTGGTGACTGTGGTTCTTAGACCTGAAATCACTGTACTCATTACATGACGTTAGGTACACTTTAACATCATCAAATGAAACCCTAAAATATGGGTTGTTATAACGGTGATGATTGGGTGATTTTGAAACATGGGGACTTGACTGTGAGTGATAGATATGGAATTTTTCCCTCCTAAGGGAGTATGATATCCTAGCCACTTGATAAGCCAGACTGAGAAATACATGGCCATGTACATGTGAGTCAATATATGATATTGATCTTGGATTTATCTCAGACAGTCTGTTCTAGTTCAAGAAAGATGGATTGAACATTTGTGGAGGATGACAAGTCCATGCCTCAATTTCAATCCAAATATCAGTGACAAAGGGACTACACATTCACTGTAACACCAATAACAGATTGTAGGTTGAAAGTTGTTCTCCAACTTTCCTCTTCACTTGGGTAGAACTGATGTGTGCCTAGGCACCACTCTTTGCTTGTGATGTCATTAGTTATGGACATTCACTACCAACATGAAATGGAACCTATAGGGTCACACACATAGGATTAACCTAGAAGAGGAGTTTGTCCATGAATGATGTTTAGATTGATTAACAAAGTGTTTAGGTACTCAATTCAACATTCAATCGATTTGACTCAGAATCATCAAGTTCAAGTGTTGAAACAACTTATTAGAGTGTCAGATTGATTGAGAACTGCATTGACTATGTTCTGCACAATTTGGACCACCAACTGACCAATTCACTGGGTGAACCAATCGACTCATGGTCAGTGAGACAACTGATTCACTCTGGTGAACCAATCAGTTCACTTGGACCAAACGAGTAGTGTTGTATTTTCCTAATTTGTGAGAAAAGTTTTTCATTTCACTTGTTCAATTCGATTGGGACAAGAATTAATCTTTGTGTTAATTAGAAATTAATAAGGAAAATCAATTGTAGGCATGTCTGAGAAGTGAAACGATTGGTTCACTGGGTGAACTGATCGGCTCACCTACCCAAACGATCGGTTCAGTTGTAAACTGATCAGTTCGCCTGTCGCAGCACAATCAGTTTGTGGAAAATCCAAACCCTTCTACTACCGCACAGATTGGGAACCCTGACCATGCCCTCTACTATAAATAGAGGGGTACAGGGGGCTTTTTAGAACACACAACTCATAACATCAGTTGCTCTGCAAAGTTGTTGTCCAATCTGACTGTGGTAACTGAGAGAGCCCAAGCAAGTTCTACCCATTCAGGGAGGAACATCGAGGTAAAGACGACTAAAGAAAAGTGACTGGTGGTGGGTGAGTGTGTCAGTGACTAGTACGTTGACAGAAGGGGATGACTCCTTCTAGTATATCCAACATGATGACTAGAGTTCCTGGTGGTCCGTGTGGACTATCTATAGAGGCGGGAGATTTCTGCAGCTCAGGAGGATGACTATCAACCACAGTCTGGATCAAGATTAGGAGTTGCACAGACGTTGTCGAAAACTAGGTGGTTGAAGGCCACACTAGTTGTGAGGTATTATCAGTGAGCAAGCCTCAAGACCAGGTATATCTCGCTAAACCATCTTTCCTATTGCATAGTTATTGATGTGATCTGTTGGTTATGGGTTTGTGGTTAGATAAAATTTTTGTTTCTGCTGCCTGTTCTATCCCACAAAACCCAACAGTGGTATCAGAGCCACGTCAACATACTATGTTTTAGGATTAATCGATATGATCGGATTTTGATTTTTTTCCATTTATTTATTGCATGCAATGTGAATACTTTATCTGGATAATGTGCATATCTGATTAAACACCACAAATCCATATATACATACATGATATGGTATATATGCAATCGATATGCGTTACCCTAAAGAGGTTTTCATGGTGTATGTGTAGCGTGGTTATGGCCTATAAACCCCTATGTGTGTGCTTGGTTGGTTGTGGTTGTTTGCATCTCGGTCTATGTACCGAGTCCTTTCTTCTATTCCAGATGTAACTCAAGATAACTTGAGCCTTCTCTTCTACCTTTTCTCCCTCGAATGTAACTTGGGGTTTCCCAAAGAGATATGTAAAAGTAGGATAGTTTTATTTCTTATTATGTTGAAGAATGATGGGTGCCCAGACGAGCGGTTAAAGGACCGATACGACCATATGATGGTGCGAGATGACCGGATAATGGTGAGAGACAAGCAGGTGATGGCCTAATGAGGAGTAAGATGACCCGACGAACTGACCGTCTGGAGGAGCCAGATGATCGGTTGGTGACAACAACCGACCATCCAGGAGCTGAGCCGATCAATCATAGGATGAGTTGATTAACTTGGAATGACCCAAGCACAGATCTTCATCAACTACAGGTTGCTGCATGTGATGTAGATCTAGATGATCGTAATTCCTCGTGGTTCAAGGAATTACAAATAGGATGGCCATAATCATTACTTTATCACTTTGCGTGTTTTCGTATGGGATATAGCATGTACATGATATGTACTATATATGTAGTGATTGGATATGTATATCTATATAAATACAAAATCCCTCAATGAAATATTAAGTCTTAGATGCTTTCCATAAGAAACACACATGAAAATCTTGATCAACCAAGCATAGGTTACGCCAAAGTGTGGTGTGCGGTCTATCTTATGGAAGTGTAATGGTAGATATGTAGGTTTGCCAAAGCAGGGTACATAGTCTATAGTATTGCCTTTTGAGTCAGGCTTACCTAGGTGATCTGAACAAGATTAAGTACCTAGAAGCATAAATATGGATCGTGACAAAGAGTTGTGCACACCATCTATCCAAGAATTGCATTCAGATGCAATCGGTAAATGTTGCCTACCTAAATAATTTGGTTGTGGGCGACCAGCCAAAGCTGACTCATGATTAGATGAAATATGGATCTTGGCTCACTAGAAGGTTGTATATTGCAATCTTTCGAATTGATAGTGAGGGCTATCGGTTTGAACAAAATAGTGGGAACGATAATTAATTAAAGGCCTAATTAAACATCGTCAACTTTATTCAATCAAATCAAATCAAAAGGAGTTCTAACAAAATGCAAATATTTTCTCTTGTAGAATCAAATGGCAAAGAAATCATCATTGAAATCGAACAATTTAATTGAGAATTTCCATAACTGGTTAAGGACTATGAGAAGTGTTATGCATATTCCTAAGATACCAGTGGCTGCAGAATTGTTTCTATGATCGCCTAAGGCGTTATTTGAATGCAAACTGATAGAGGGAGATCCAGTTAGACCCCATGTGTTCAATATGATTCGGCATATATAACATACCTAGAAATAGGAATTTCCTTTGGGTCAAGAGTTGGCCACGAATATGATTTTGCAATCGTTGCCTAAATCATATAGCATGTTTATCAAGTATTACTACTTGTGTAACATAGCTAAACCGCTGTCAGAGTTGCTTGGCATTTTGACAAATGTTGAAGCACAAATGAAGAAGGATAGTTCCATGATAGTGATCAATGGAATGGAGTCCAAGCACACATGCAAGGCAGAGAAACATTCTCCTGCCAAGCTAAAGTCCAAGTCTTCTGCACTCAAAATATGGAGAGGATTAAGAGAATCAAGGAAGAAGAAGCAAAAGATAGAGATCTCTACGTCTGGTGTATATGTAATTGAGATTAACTTTACTACTTCTTCATCATGGGTACTTGATACTGGATGTGGATCACACATTTGTTCAAATGTGAAAGATCTGAAAAGAAGTAGGCCTTTAGCAAAAGGCGAGGTTGAACTACGTGTTGCTAATGGAGCAAGAGTTGCTGCCAGTACAGTAGGAACCTATGAGTTATCTCTACCAAGTGGGCTGATAATAGAGTTACATAAATACTATTATGTACCTGCCATTAATAGTAATATCATTTCTATATCTTGTTTAGACAAGGATGTATGTGAATTTTTGATGAAGAATGGAAAATATTTCATTTCTAAAGATGGGATCCTTTATGGAAGTGCCCCAATGTCTTATGGTTTATATTTGATATATCTACAGACAAGTGTATACAACATAAACACCAGAAGACAAAAACTCAATGACTCAAATAAAACATACCTTTGGCATTATCGTCTAGGGCATATAAATGTGAACCGCATATGTAGACTCCATAAAGATGGGTATCTAGACTCTTTTGATTTTGAATCAATAGAGACATGTGAATCTTTTTTGTTGGGCAAGATGACAAAGACTCCTTTCTCAGGTAAAAATGAGAGAGTGAGTGATCTATTAGGACTCATACAACTGATGTATGTGGGCCTTTTAGAACAAATGCTAGAGGTCGGTATCAGTACTTGATTACCTTTATTGATTACTTTAGTAGGTATGGTTATGTTTACTGGATGAAACATAAATCAGAAACCCTTGAAAGGTTCAAGGATTTCACAAATGAAGTACAGAACCAACTTGGAAAAAGTATCAAGGCACTTCAATCCAATCGAGGTGGAGAATACTTAAGCCAAGAGTTTCAGGACCTTCTGAGAGCCCATGGTATTGTATCACAATGGACTTCACCTGGAACACCACAACATAATGGTGTATTAGAAAGAAGGAATCGCACATTACTGGACATGGTGTGATATATGCTGAGTTTTTCCGATCTTCCTATTTCTGGGGACATGCCCTAACAACCACCATGTTTACACTTAACCGTGTACCATCTAAATCGGTTCAAAAGACACCATATGAGATATGGACTAGGAAGCATCCCAATATGTCTTTTATGAAGATTTGGGGACGTGTTTCTTATGTCAAGAAAAATTTTCTGATAACTTGGGCCCTAGATGTGATAAGTGTTATTTTGTTGGATATCCTAAAGAAACCAAGGGATACTACTTATATAATCCAACTGACAACAAAGTGTTTGTTGCCAGGGATGATGTATTCCTAGAAAAGGAATTTATTTCCAAAGGAAGCTGTGGGAGGAAATTAGAACTCCAAGAGGTTTGAGACCAACAAGAAAACATTGAACCAATAGATGAACAAGAGGAACATAGAGAATCACAAATTGTTGTGGAATCTCAAATTCCTCAAGTAACACAGGGACCTCGTACATCTAGTAGGACATGCCTTGAGCCCGAAATATTTAGATATCTTGTGACTCAAGAAGGTGGTGAGTTGGTCACAGATGATGAGCCAACTACCTATCTAGAAGCTACGTAGGGACCAGATTATGAGAAATGGCTTGAGGCCATGAGATCAGAGATGGAATCCATGTATACCAACAAGGTATGGACCTTGGTGGATCCACCTGAAGGGGTAAAACCCATAGGGTACAAGTGGGTCTTCAAGAAGAAGACACCCATGGATGGCAATGTGCAAACTTATAAAGGCAGATCGGTGCAAAGGGTTTCATACAAGTTCAAGGTGTTGACTATGATGAAACATTTTCTCCAATTGCCATGATTAAGTCCATCAAGAGCATGCTTGCTATTGCAATCTACTATGACTATGATATTAGGCATATGGATGTTAAAACCAAATTCCTTAATGGGAATCTTGTCGAGGATGTGTACATGATACAACCTGAAGGTTTTATAAATCCAAAGGATGCAAATAAACTTTATAAGATACAAAGGTCAATATATGGATTGAAGCAAGCAACTCGGAGCTGGAATCTTCAATTTGACAAAGCAGTCAAAGAGTTTGTCTTTAGTCAAAATGAAGATGAACCTTGTGTGTACAAGTAGGTTAGTGGGAGCATGACTACATTCCTCATATTGTATGTAGATGACATATTGTTGATGGGGAATGACATCCCTACTTCACAAAAGGTAAAGACATGGCTTGGAAATACATTCTCAATGAAAGACTTGGGAGAAACATCCTATATCTTATGAATCAAGATATGTAGAGATAGATCCAGAAAGCTTCTTGAACTAAGTCAAAGAACATACATTGACAAAGTGTTGAAGAGGTTTAGCATGGAGAACTTAAAGAGAGGAAACATACCCATGAGGCATGGAGTTCCCGTCTCTAGAGCTCAATGTCCCAAATCTTGTGAAGATATGGAACGCATGAATGGGATTCCATATGCATCAGCAACTGGATCCATCATGCACGCAATGTTGTGCACTCATCTCAATGTCTCGTATCCACTCAGCATGATGAGAAGATGCCAGTCAGATCCCAAAGATGCCCACTGGACAGTTGTGAAGAACATTATAAAGTACTTGAGAAGGACTAATGATCAGTTCCTCATCTACGGTGATGAGGAAGAGTTGGTGGTAAAGGGTTACACTAATACAAACTTCCAAACTGATAAAGATGATTACAGATCGCAGTCAGGATTTGTGTTTTGCCTCAATAATGGAGCTGTAAGCTAGAACAGTTCCAAGTAAGAGACAGTTGCAGATTCCATGACATAGGTTGAGTATATTGATGCATCCCATGCGACAAAGGAGGTTGTGTGGATCAATAAGTTCATCTCTGAACTTGGGGTGGTTCCTAGCATCTGTGATGGAATTGAGCTTTATTGTGACAACATGGAGCTATTGCACAAGCTAAATAACCCAGATCAAATCAGTGGTCCAAGCACATACAGTGGCGCTTCCATCTCATACGAGAGATCCTACAGTGAGGAGATGTGAAGATTTGCATAATACCAACCGAATACAATATTGTTGATCCCTCGACTAAGGTACTTTCATAGCAGAAGCATGATGGTCATGCTAGTTCACAAGGACTGAGGTTCATGGGTGATTGTCTCTAAGTGCAAGAGGGAGTTTGTTGGTATGTATGCCCATAGACCCAGTCATATGATGATTGTAATGGCATACTTTGTAAATGATTTGAATAATAATAAAGGCAATCTCTGTCTATATGTTTAATCTATTTTGAGATAATGATATAACATGTTAGATGTCTAAAGAATCGTATTACTCAATGATGTATGTCTTTAGGTGAAGGACCTGAATAATGAGATCATACATATTTTAAGAGCATACATTCTAGTTATGTCCCTAGTCAATTGTTATTGTGGAAATAACCATAGACGTCAATAAAACAAAAGACTAGAGTGTGTGTTGGTTGATGACAGAATCTCATCAGTCATGATATATGATATCAAACCAAGCACACAGATACATGTTAGATAACAGTGTATCAGATAGACCCACCACAAGAGTGATGCATGGAAACCACACTTGGTTAGTTAGGATCATATCTTATAGTATAGGTGGTGGTTGTGGTTCTTAGACTTGAAATCACTACACTCATCACACGTCATTGGGTACACTTTGACATCATCAAATGCAGTCCTGAAACATGGATTGTTATAACGGTGATGAATGGTGACTTTGACACATGGGGACTTTGAGTGATAGATATGGAATTTGTCCTTCCTAAGGAGTATGATATCATGGCCACTTGTTAAGTGAGATTGAGAAATACATGGCCATGTACATGTGAGTCAATATATGATATTGAGCTTGCATTTATCTCAGACAGTCTGCTCTAGTTTAAGAAACATGGATTGAACATTTGTAGAGGATGACAAGTCCATGCCTTGAGTTCAATCCGGATATCAATGAAAAAGGGACTATACATTCACTATAACACCAATAACAGATTGTAGGTTGAAAGTCGTTCTCCAACTTTCCTCTTCACTTGGGTAGCACTGATTTGGGACTAGGCACCACTCTTTACTTGTGATGTCATAAGTTAGTTATGGACATTCACTGCCAACATGAAATGGAACCTATAGGGTCACACACATAGGATTAACCTGGAAGAGGAGTTTATCCATGAATGATGTTTAGATTGATTACTAAAGTGTTTAGGTACTCAATTAAACATGCAATCGACTTGACTCTGAATCATCAAGTTCAAGTGTTGAACCAACTGATTTGAGTGTCAGATTGATTGAGAATTGCATTGACTGTGTTTTGTACAATATGGACCACCAACCGATTGGTTTACTGGGTGAACCGATTGGCTCATGGTCAGTGAGACGATCGGTTCACTTGGGCCAAACGAGAAGTGTTGGATTTTCCCGATTTGTGAAAAAAGTTTTTCATTTCACTTGTTCAATTCAATTGGGACAAGAATTAATCTTTGTGTTAATTGGAAATGAATAAGAAAAGTCAATTGCAGGCATGTCTGGGAAGTGAAATGATCGGTTCACTGGGTGAATTGATTGGCTCACCTGCCCAAACGATTGGTTTAGTTGTGAACTGATATGTTCACCTGTCGTAGCACAATCAGTTTGTAGAAAATTCATACCCTTCTACTCCCGTACAGACTGGGAACCCTAACCCTACCCTCTACTATAAATAGAGGGGTACATGGGACTTCTCAGAACACACAACTCAGAACACCAGTTGCTCTGCAAAGTTGTTGTCCTCTCTGGTTGTGGTAACTGAGAGAGCCCAAGCAAGTTCTACCTGTACAAAAAGGAATAACAAGGGAAATACAATTGCAAAAAAAGTGACTGGTGGTGGGAGAGTGTGTTAGTGACTAGTACACCAACAGAAAGGGACAACTCCTTCTAGTCTATCCATCAGGATGACTAGAGTTCCCAGTGGTCACTGTGGATTATCTATAGAGACGGGAGATTTCTGCTACTCAAGAGGACGACTGTCAATCGCAGTCCGGGTCAAGACCAGGAGTTGCACAGACATTGTCAAAGACTAGGTGGTTGAAGGTTGCACTAGTTTCAAGGTATTACCAGTGAGCAAGCCTCAAGACCAGGTATATCTCGCTAAACCATATTTCCTATTGCATAGTTGTTGATGCGATCTGCTGGTTATGGGTTTGTAGTTAGATAAAAAAATTCGCTTCATATTCTCTCCCAGAAAACCCAACAAAGGTTGTATTTTCTTGATCATCAGGGTAAATGGGGACTTGATAAAGCCCTGATTATCAATCTAGAAAATAGAAATATGCACGGTGGGTTAAGCATTCCAGTACTTGGTCAATAAAGGGTAAGGGAAAATGGCCTTTTCTATTGGCATCATTTAGTTTTCTGTAGTTTATACACATATCCAAACCTATGAAGGTCCGTGTTGCCACTTCATCCCCATTTTCTCCCTTAACGACTATCATACCTCCTTACTTGGGTACGAAAAGAAATGGGCTGACCCAATTACTATCACTAATAGGATATATGGTCCCAGCATCTTGCAACTTTATTACCTCCTTCTTCACAACATCCTTCAAGATTTGGTTCAACTTTCATTGGTCGAACTAGTGGTCTAGTTGTTTCCTCTGAGTTTATACAGTGCATGCATAGAGTTGGGCTCAAGCCTTTAATATTTTCAATAGAGTATCCTATCACTTTTCTATACAGCTTAGTTCATTTATCATCTTCTCTTCTTAGTTTTACGTCAAGGCAGAATTTATAATGATGGGATTTATTTCCTCGTTGTATAGAAATTCCTTCAAGCCCTTAGGGAGTTTCTTCAACTCAAGATTAGACATGTGGCGCTTCCTTTTCTTCTGGTGTCTATTCTAGGGATGCTTACTTTACCATTTCAATTATCTCCTCTTCTTCATCACTACACCCTCTTCTGGTTGGTTTAAATATTCAACAGTTTCAACTGCCTCTGGGTCCTCGATACTGGGGTTGGCATTGTTAAGAGCTCCCATGAGTGAATTGATGATAGTGTTGTCTTCTTGTACTTCTTCACAATATTGGGTGCATCTATCCATGAAGTAGACCGACTAGAATAGACAAGGTCCCCTCATAGCATCTTGAACATGAAAATCAATGTGATCATTTTCGACATGTAGAGTGATTATTCCCTCTGTGACATCAATTAGTGCTCTGCCAGTGGCGAGAAAAGGTCTTCCAAATATCATGGGGCACATTAGGTCCTCAACTATGTCGATCACCACAATGTCGCAAGGAATAATGAATTACCCAACATGAATGAGAACATCTTCCATGATCCCCACCGGTTTTGTGAAAGTGTGATCTGCTAATAGAATTCTCATTCCAATCTTCACCATGTCAGTGAATCCAAGCCTTAAAGCTAAAGTGAGAGGTATTAGACTGATACTTGCTCTAATATCTACAATCCTTGCCTTACTTCATTATCTCCAATGTTAAAAGGGATAGTGAAATCCCCTGGATCTTTCTTTTTCATTGGCATTTTAGCCTGAACAAAGGCGCTAGACATTTTGGCTAGTTGCACTATCTCAACGTGATCTCCTCTTGTTCTTTTTGTAATTATGTCTTTGAAGAACTTGGCATATGTTGTCATTTCTTCAATAGCATCCAGAGATGGCACGTCTAGGTGCAGCTTCTTCACAACCACAATGAGCTTCTCATATCTCTTCTTTAGATGAGCCTTGATAAACTTGTAAGGGAAATGGACCCTTAGAGAATATGGATTCTTATTAGCAAAAACTTCTTCTATTGGGTCCAACTTCCTTTCTTTTGCAGCTTTCTTTCCTTTGCCTTTTTCTTTAGGCTTGTCCTTCTCAATAGACTCTTCCTTCTCGGGCACTTCCTCTACCGTGATAGGTTTGGGTTGTGACTCTGCATTTATTTTTTCCTCAAGGGTATTTATTTTGTTAGGATATTCAAGGGGTCTTCCAAAATGAAGAGTAGCCATCTTAGTAGTCTTTGTGTTAGATGGGATCTTTCCTTGAGGATTCTTTTTGAGCCTAGAATGTTGTACCAACTACTTGTCAATTTGTCCTAGATGCATCTGCATATCAACCATTTAGGTTTGCATTATTGTTAAGACACCTGAGTTGGTGATAGCACTTTGAGTTAACTAGTCATTCATCGAGGCTTTCCTTTTTGCAAATTCATACAGTCGGGACATCATGTCAGGATGGTTGTTGCCCTTGGTTTGGCCTTGATCTTGACTTTGCTTGTTTGAACTTTTGTTTAGACTTTGACTTTTCCCTTGGCCTTGATTTCTATTTTGTTGGTAGTTGGTGGTTCTTGTGAATGTGGGTTGTCCTCCTCCTCTCCCAAATCTTGGTTGTGTTTTAAATGAATCGCTTAGTTGGTCAGAGTTTTCTGCGACATCCTTGTTCCATAGTTGAAACCAAGGTGATCTGGTCTCTTAAAATTAGCATAGGAAACATTCTCTATTTCTTCCTCTTCCCCGCTTTCCACCTTGGGTTGAGTATAGATGCAATTATCAATTCCATGTCTTCCTTCACCACATGTAACACATTTCATTACTTTCTCTGCAATTTTTTTGCCTTTGCTTCGAGAGACCTTTAGTTGCTTGACATTTGTAGCAATATTCTGAATCTGGGCGGTGATGGTATCTAAAGCCTTTAATTATGCAGATGGTCCTTCGGATGTAATCATATTTGTTGAACTTTTGTCTGCTCTATCATACTCCAATGTGGCTTGTAGAGCAGCCGTGTTATAAATAATATTCATTGTCTTCTTAGGATTCTGCCCCAGGAAATCACTCCCTATTGTTGCATTTAATGAGGTTTCTTCTAGAAGGGTGAGACCATTGTAGAAAGTAGTAATTAGGAATCCCTTGTTGTAATTGTGTGGGGAAAATATCTTTAGTATTCTTGAAAACATTCTCATGCCTCACATAGATTTTCTCTAGGATTTTGCATAAATCCATTTATCTTGTGCCTATTCCTGAGGGTCTTCTCTACTGGGTAGAACTTGGTGATGAAGGCGTTAGCCAAAGGCGCCCACCCATTTATATTCTTGTTGGGTAAAGAGAGGTACCATGATAGGGCTTTGTCTCTTAAGGAGAAGGTAAACCCCTTGCGATATATTACTTCTTATAGAACTCCCCTCATATTGATGACGTTGCAAATATTCTTGTAGGCATCAAGATGATTATAGGGGTTCTCAGCTCTGGAATTTCCCCCAAAAGACTTGTTTTGAATCATTTTGATTATAGTTGGCTTCAGTTCAAAGTTTGGTGTGTTGAACCTTGGAATGACATGGGGCATCTCCACTCATTTTCCCTTATGGAAGCTAAATCGTCGAGGGAAGGGCCTCCGTCATCGTATTCATCTTCATTGTTATTGTTATTGTTATTCTCTTCATTCTCACATTGTTCCTTCTATTTCTCCTCTGATGATGACAAACTTCATGGCAACATCGTTCCTCACTCTCCTCGTGTGGGATCGGTATTGGTATCACATTGGGTATGTCTTCCGCTTTATTAGAGGACTCTCCTCATGCTCACACTCAGTCTCTAATAATGATTGAGCTTGCTTGACCCTTGCATTTTGGTCACTTCTAGCATGTCCTCCCCTACGAGGCACTCCAAGCCACCTAAATAGTTTGCATAGTCAAGTTAGAAAATTGGACATGTAAAATGAAGTATTCAAGATGAATAGATATAACAGAATAGAATTGGTGCAGTCAAGTCTATTGCTACACCTAAGGCACTGGTGTATAGTGAGTAGGCTTAGGTTCTTAATAGTTATATTTGCCTTGTCCCCGAAAATGATGCCAAAAGGTTGACCGACCTAAATCACATTTACAAAAAGGAGTGGATCTAGAATAGGCGGGCTCTTAAATTTATAACTCGACACTCAGGCTCCAACAACTATTATATGGGGTCAGGTGTAATAGATCGGGGTCAAACCACAAGGATAAGTAACGATAAGTGCAAAGAACGTAAAACCTTGGCTTAGATACACCAAGCAAAAAGGGATAGATTGAATTTTTTGTTCCTTACAGAAATATGTTACTCTAAGCCATAAATAAAATAAAACAAGTAAAGAAAACAAAACAAAGGAATGAGAACAAATGAAAGGTGTTGCAATGAATATGCATGGGAACTTACATTGGGTTTCACCATCTAACGTCTGTCACCAACATGCAATACTCACACTCCTTGTATACCCTTAGCAAGATTATAATCAATCATCATATATGTCAATTCCCTCCTCTCTTGAGCTTAGGGAATATCTAGATTATAAGGTCATCTCTCTCTCGAGATGGCAAACAAACAATCACAATTATAACAATATGATCATTAGCTAAAGCATTCCGACATTCTCATGCATTCACGCAACTCCACAACACTTAGATAAGATTAGTGATACTCTTTCAGGCACTAACAATCAACCATCACAAATTGGTAGATAATCATACAAGTGAAGCATTAAGACCAAGTGTATGAAGATAATCCTTGCTAAGAGCATATATATTTAAATGGATGTAAGTATATGCATGTTGGGAGATCCTTAGTGACTACTCTCGATGCAAGCTATATGTTTAGACACTCATGGTAATGAGTATCATCACACATTTACAAGTGAATAAGAACATAAAGACTGTGAAAACAAGGGGTGGAAGAATGAGGTGAGGGATAAGGATACAATCAAGGGAAGTAAGGGGATACACCAACTATGGCCAAAGGATGGCTACAACTGATGGTCAGGTCCTCCTTCCCAGACTTGACATGGCAGGGGTGAAGGATTTCTCTTCATCCTCCTTTAGGTGAGGGAGTACCTCAAATAGGGAGTAGGCAGACAGAATAGGGGCAGTCATCGGTGGACTCTCGTCCTCCTTGGCTGTCAACTGATGGCGGTGGCAGCGGGTGGTGGTGATTTTCTTCTCTATCAGCGCTTGGTCATCCTTGGAATTGCATGACCCCTTTACATGTTATTGGAGGTCTTATATTTCTAGGCACCAACCATGAGGTCCTTTACTTGTGCCCCAAGCATCTGAGGTATCCTCCTCAGGCCACGTGCTTAACAGACTCCAGTGACCGTCTTGCTAATGCCTCCATCAGTTTATCAGGTCGTTGAGTGGTTGATGTCTTTGGTCTTTGGCCTTCGGCTGACAAGTCTGCCCTGCCATCGGTTGTAAGTGTAGGTAGACCATTGGTTGGCAAGGTATGTGTGACCATCACTTGATGTTGCAGACAAAACATCAGTTGGCAAGGTCTGCATGACCATCACCTGATAAGCATGTGTGTCCATTAGTTGATAGATTTGCACATCCACTGATTGGTGGGTCTACATATCCACTGGTTGGTGATGTGGACAGACCACCGGATGACAAATGGTGATGGAAGCGCAGAACTACGATCAAGTAACAAGCAATGGGGGTGCAGACTGCCACCGAAGTTCATGGGCTTTGACTTGATGGTTATGCTACCTATTGCTACAATGCGACCATCGACTATGAACTACTGGTGGTTCTTCTCCATCGTAATATGCTCTACTCCCTTGATTACTTACATGAAAGATTCTTGTTATCCTCAAGTGGGGGTATAGCGAGTAATTATGTGCAAGATGAAAGGAAAGTAAATATAAATTCACATTACAGGAGAGAAATAGAGGTGAAATAAGGCATATAATATCCATAAAATTGGATGTTATTAATTATTTATTATAACAAGGGATTATCCCAAAATTATTGGTGAGACAATACACAAGCTTGACACTGAGTTTTTTAGGTGAACCATGGGCACCATTCATTATTTTTTTGTAATAGAAACTGGGTTCAATTCATTTTGAATTCTTTTACATCAAGCAAAGTGGGCATTCAATCTTCTTCAACAAGAACATATTATCAATTATAAGCCATTATCTACTCCTATGTCCCCATCCTTTAATAGGAAGGTCACAAACATGAGAAATTTGGCTATGTGTGATGTTTCGATGTTAAATGGTTGGTTGGCTCTCCTTAGCATGTGTCCTTGACCATGCCTGATCTCACATATGCTATCTAATATAACTTTTTGCATTGACCTACTATTGGTCATTTTTACTTAGTCAGTTGGATATTTCATCATCTCAAATGCACAATAGGCTATTAAATACAAATATTCTCTTCTTATTCTTTAGAATTGTCTTCCTTCTCTAATGAAGATTGGTTGGATGCCCAATTAGTAGAAGGTCTACAATTGGCTTATGTTCCTTTTTTTGGGTTTTATATGTCTTTCATGGGATTCACAAAAATAATGAATTGTTGTTAAATTGAGCAAAGAGGAAGAATGCAAGTATATTTATGATGGCAATTGACTTTACATAGCTATCACATTTACTTTTTGTCTTCACAATGCTCCAGAAACACCCAGTTCACTTTAAATGTAATAACAACATTTTTTCATTTCTTTGTCAAGCTAGTATTTTATGGTAGGACAAAGCAAGCCAATATTGACCACAATTTTATATGAGAAAGAGTGGCTTATAAGTAGACTTACTACATTTGTTCCAACCAGTGATCAACTTGCATATGCTGTTACTAAAGCTCCTAATGAAAATAAGTTTAATCATTTACTACATAACTTGTCCATTAGTTCTCTAATACCATCTCATTGGGGGTTTAACATAGAAGGCATAAAGCACTAATTAAATCTATGTGTGTTGGGTTTTTGTCTTAGAAAATCTCATTGGATCAATGGGAACTATCACTTGACTATGTATATAAACATGGGCCTTAAGAATCAAATGACTATGTCGATCATTTTTCTCATTTCTTCCTCTCACTTCTTGAGATACTATCAATCCTCAATATAACTAGCAATTGGAGTTGTAACTCCAGACATCTTTTTCATGGTTGGTTGATGATCCTCTATCTCCTAGAACCACGACACCACTACATTGAACCCACTTCTTAAACTTCCTTCAAGAGTAAGAGTATCTCAATAGTGATCTCCTACAAATCCTATAAGACTCGACGAGGTTTAAATTTATAGATTCTGGAAGTGTTGAGGGATTGTGTGAGGAAACTATGAAGATCCTTACTCTATGTTTACAAATCTCTTTACGAAATCTCAATACCAGGACGAGCTATGACAGGTCCAGAGATCCTTTTATGGAAATCCAAGTAGATTCTAAGTACCTAAACTCCCACTGAATAATCCATATAGTAAGTATTAGAATTAATCCACTGATATTAGTATGTCAATCATATTCATTATTTTTCATATTTGTAATCAATCTTATAAAATAGGAAGTATGAATCGTGTCAATAAGTTGAACAATAATCATAGTAGCTATTGAGATCTCTCAGACATTTAATCCTATAGAATATATGCATATACATATACACGTATAAGTGTACACATTCCATAAACAACAAATACGTAAGTTATATATATATATTTCTTCTATATAATCTAGTTGTATAGAAAAATCCAGTATGGATGTATTTAATAAACTATTAAATATCTATAAGAACATATTGTATATCAAGCATGGTTGTAATGATAACGTCGAGTAATTAGTCATCTTCATTAGTGATAATCACATTTTCTATACATTATAATATTCATACTAGTGAGTAATTTATTGATGTATATTTTAAAATATGGTATTAGTAGTTTCAATAATTTTTTATAAGATGTTCCTGAATATTTATATTATCCACATTATGAAATTAAACTTTATGTATGGATTTACTTGATGTATTCCAAAATAGATACATACTAGTGTATTATATTGACTCACATCACCCTACATTGGGATATATGAAATGTTTTCATGTAGGTTGTATTTTTTATTTAATTTAATCATCAAATTAGAAATATTTGTAAGAAGAATGCATTTTGAATGAGTTCTTCTTTTGAAAATGTATCTGTATCAATTTATCTTGTGAACTGTAATGATAAGTCACTTTGTTCCACATATGAAATAAATAATAAGAACATATAAGAATTATATGTACTTGAGATCTCAATATATTCATATGACTAGGTAATTAGTATACATTAAAGGAAGTCAACTTTAAAAACATATATCAATAATATATTCATATGATTGGTAACCTAATGTAATATTATGATATTAGGGTTAATTACATGAAAAAATGATATTATAATGTTTTACAAAATTAGAAGACTTTTATCATCTATGACTTAGTTAAATCCCTATAAAATATTAAAATGGAAATAGATGAATACCACTCTTATATGGAAAAGTAATCACCAGTAATACTATTGACTATTTATAATTAATTATTCCGAGCTAATAGTGGCAAATATTATCAGATACTTGTTGATCTTTCTTGACTGATTCTTGGGGCTCAATACTTGGAATATTTGCATTGGCTACTTATCATTCAAGGATAATATTTGTTATTTATATTTGAAAATTTATTTCCTTATGGAAATCATGCATGATAGATGAGTTTGATGGCTTAAATTTCTTTTCAAACCTTAGTGTTTTCTTATTGAAAAGCCTCAGGAGCTTGTGATTCATGGAATATTGTAACACACCATTTAAATGTGGAAAAGTGTAGTCTAGTGACCACTAATTTGAGTGGGATTACACTTCCATGACACCATTCAGATAAGACATTAGTTCTACCTCAATATACTGAGAACATATCTAGTGTTGCTTTTGTTCTTTGTAGTAGTGAAGATATGTATTCCCAATAGAGTAAAAATTGAGATGTGCTATCTGTATAAGTTCAGATTCTTGAATTTTAGAATGAATCTCAGTACCTTGTTATCACTTATTCTCAAATTATACATATTTTTTTATTATGCATTATATTTTCCCTTGAAATTGTGTGGTAGTTGGTTTATATATGTTCTTTTTATATAACTTAATTTGTTTCGATCGTTGTGATTGGCCCCTTTTCTTCTTATGGATCATGTTTTAATAAATTTTATTTAGTGAAATGCACAAACATGTCAAGTGGTTCTAGAATATGTATAAGAGACGACATGAAGAATGTAAGAGATGCATTATGTTCAATTTGAGACTAGCATAGGCATTGAATTGTATTCATAGTGTCAAACAATAGATACTTTGAGCTTCCATGTACTCTAATGAAAAATACAGTGTAAATAGTATTCCTATCACTTCTACAGTCAAATAATATGAAATTTGGTCTTATAAAGTTTGAGTTTTTACATATAGCTAATCAAAATTAAATACATAATGAAATAGGTAGATAATGTAAATAAGAGAACAATATCCAAGTATTATGGTATGATTCCTAGATTTCTCGAGCAATTGGATGTAGATCAGGTGACTGCTAAATTTACCCATACATCGAGCTAGGATTCATGTTTTCATTTACACTAATCAGAAGTTTTACTCTATGATCTTTGGTGTACACATAATTATAGTGATTTTTATACTAGTTTAGGGTAATTTTATAGCTTAATTTATTAGAATTACATACATTTTCATTTATATGTCAAGAAACTAGTGTATAGTGATTTGTGCATCATTTGTTGTTATTTTATATGTATTCTGACATATTTTATGTTATGTTATTTGGCCAAGTTTGTTGTATATTTCCACTATATATTAGTTCAAAAATTGATGACTATAAGGTCAGTGCCACCACCATTATTGCTCAAAGATCATGTGTTTCATGGGATTAGGGTCGATGCACAAATAACATGTTGATGGCACCAAGTATATCTCGAGACCACTAACAAAAACTTGGGGACATAGAGAATTTGCACATTAACAATAAAGATTGTGATCATCCAATTCATGCACCAAAATACATGTCAATAGACCAATACAGTATAATATTCTCCAACATAGATTGAATATAGACAATATGAACACCTACAATTATCTTATGAAATTAGACCACTTAAGACCTAATTTTGGAGTGCCTTCAATAATCTCATTATTCCACACTCTACATAGCCATGCAAAGAGGAGACAAAGGAGATCACCCCGATGTACACCCAATGTGTGATTTGATGGTGGAAATCAGGCAAAATTCATGCCACGAGTTGCTAAAACATTGACTATGGATTGCTTAGGGTAGCCTATTACTTTCATGCACAATTTCCTCTCTTCCCAAAATCACCATGATACTATGTTGCATATGAGGAACTAGTCCTATCTATCTGTATTACACGGGAGTATCCATGTGTGATTTTGTTGCTTGAAAAGTAATAAGAATGACGTATATTTATTTAATTGGTTTTTATGAAACGTTTATGTTATTGTGTTGAATGTTCTTGATCACCATAATGTATATGTTAGACATTTATCAGATAGAAAGAAGATATAATTTTTTATAGATGTAACCAGAGGGTGCAACTGAAATAGGTCCATAATTAGGAGGATAATATTCATATATTGAGTCTTACTAATCCAATCAAGCATAAAAAGAACTAGATTTAGTGTGACATGTGATCTAAAAGGACATAATGTTCATCTATGAATTCCTATCAATTGTAGTGAATATATATCAATAATTTGATAAAAGTCAAGTAATAATTGAACACCATGGTCAAATCAATTTCCTGATGATATTCTTCAACATGATTTGGAATCTACCTTTATAAACTCTTTTATAATAACTGGTTCATTCATCAACTCAAACCAGAAGTGGTAGTTCATAGTGATCCAATTCCTTGTGTATGACAACCCATGGTTCTATCTAGTCATATATTACATGTGCATCACTCTCTCTCCTCTCTCCATTTTTGTCACAATTACTTCTCTGTTGATTTTCTTGTTTGAATTTGTATCCAATGACCCTCTACATAAACCTTATATTTTGAATAATAGGTGCCCCTAATTCCTTTACTCGTGCCTTTTCTGTCCATAATTGTATAAATTGGTCAATTATTCCTTATATAAGTTCAATCAAATCCTCACTCTCTATGATGTTCCATGACCTAATGTTTCTCTAAGTCTCACACCATTGTCCCTCTCTTCCTCTAGTAGACTCCATATACTTTCTTTAAAGATGGTCGTTTGTGTTGTACTTCTAGGTGATCTTTAACCAGAGCCCCATGTCAGATCCTTCCTCACCATATTGTCAAGTATTGTTAAGTTTCTCTAGAGAATATCTTTACGCAAATGACGCCCCTGACCTTACCTTCTAGTAGTCAGTGCTGGAGAACTGGGAAAAACTATAGGATGCCTTAAAATAAAGAAAGGAAAGTAGGGAGTTTATGAAATGTATAGAAACTCTTCTTGTTCTTATTTTCCTTGTTGGTTCAATAAATTGTGATTTTCCTATTTACCTCGTGTCTATGTTTTAGTAGTTCCATAAGAACATTTGGGGTTAGAACATTAATTTTGACTTGTTTTTTTGTCAATAGATTTAATCAGGCTTACCATAGTTTCATTTTTTTAGGAGGCTCTCTAAGATCCTTTCTTTATTGGTAATGGTGGAAGTCATCCAAAGGATTTTGGTCACCTCACAACACCTGTCTAGTGTCCCAAGTCTATTGGACCACAAGGAAGGTGGAGGAAACATTCCCATAAGTAAATTGCCCCAAATCTTGAGATTGAAAGATAAAAAAATATTGAGATTGATCGTCAACTTTAAGCTTTGCAAGCTATGTCTATGACTTACTCAAAAATCAACAATTATAGATGTTTGTTTACATGTATGTCCGTAGATCAAAATTTGTTTCTTAAGTGTATTGGGACATTTTGTCTTTGGAGCCACTATTTTAAATACGAACCACATGACTTTACTTGTGCTTTTAGTGGTTGGTTGTGTCACACTATATGCTCTGAAATCAAAACAAGATGCATGACAGATAAGTATTTGTCTTGGGTTTTTTAAATAAATATAAATAAGTACATTATCCTTTCTAAATTTATTAATATTTAATGCCAAAAATATAAATAATGTTTTGGAATGGTAAAAATGCCAAATACTTCTTTAGTTAGGTTTCATGATCTACAAATTTTGAATTTAAAATTTGATTTTATTTTTTTCAATTTATTGATATTAAAAATATACTCTTAAATGAAGTTGTCTTAAGGCAACTTTATACCCTCTTAAACCTCATGTTGGTATGTATGCCTTGAAAGCCAGTCATATGATGATTGATATGGCATATCTTGTAAACATTTTGATTAATAATAAAGATAATTTCCCAATTTATTCTTTTTTATTCAATTATGAGATAATAATGTAACATAATAAATGTTTAAAAAATGATATTACTTGATGACTTATGTCTTTGGGTTGAGGACCTAAACAATAAAATCATAAGGATGTCAAGAGTAGATGCATTCTTGTTATTTTCCTAGTCGGATGTTATTGTGGAAGCTGATAGACAACAATAACACATAAGACTAGAGTGTGTTAGTTGATGATAGAATCTCATTAAGTCATGATATGTGATATTAAACCAAGCACATAGATACTTATTAGAGAATAATGTATCAGACATACCAATCTTGAGAGTGATGCATGGAAACCATTACATGGTAGTCAAATCATCTCTCATAGTGATGGTGGTGATTGTGTAAAATCACCACTCATCACATGTCGTTAAATGTACTTTGACATCATCCATCGTGACCTTGAATAAGGGTTTCCATAAACATGGCACTCAGGTGCATTTATGACACATGGGGATGACTGTGAGTGATGTAGATGGGGTTTGTCCCTCCTACAGGATTATGATATCCTAGCTACTTGATAAGCGAGACTTAGAAATGCATGGCCATGCTCATGTGAGTCAACATGTGATATTAAACTTGCATTTATCTCAGATAGACTATTCTAATTCAAGAAACATGGATTGAATGTTAAATAGGATGACGATTCCATGCCTTGAGTTCAATCTAGATACCAGTGAAAAAGGAATTATACGATCACTATAACACTAATTACAGATTGTAGGTTGGATTTGTTGTCCAACTTTCTGATTACTTGGGTAGCAATGATGTCTTTCTAGATACCAACCATTGCTTGTGATGTCGTAAATCAATCATGGACATTCATTGTCAGCTTAACTTGGAACGTGTTGAGTCACACACATAGGATACACTTGGAATAGGATTTTATTCATGATTGTAGTTTAAACTTGATTGCTGAAGTGTTAGGTATTCAATTTAAGAAACAATGGTTAAAAGTTGACTGACTGGACTATGAACTGACCAATTCAAGTGTTGAACTGATCGATTCCAGTGTTAGATCAATTGAACCAACATTGGAAATCAGAACCATGAGACAAATGGTTCAGAAAGTGAATTGATCGGCTCAGGTATGTGAACCAACTAGTTGAGGTTATGAACTAAAATATTGTTGATCAATTTTGATTTGATTAAGGATTTATGATGACATCATGTTGTGCATTAATTGAGTACTAATTTCTAATACAATTGTGATTGGGAAACATAGTGAAACAATAGGTTCAAGGGTTGACCCGATCGACTCACATCCAACCGTTTGGCTCACTATTGAACCGACCATTTCTTCATTTTCGAGCAAAGAAAATTCATGAATATTCTATCTCTTCAACTCCTGATCAGACTAGAACTCTTGACCTTGATCCTCCTATAAATAGAGGGGTAGTCGAGGCTTTCTAGAGGCACAAAATAAGCTATTGACAATTGTTATCTTCTCATAATTGTGGTAATGTGAGAACCCGAGAAAGTCCTACCTATCAAAGGGAGGGCTAGAAAGGGAGATACAATTGGGAGAGCAAGTCAACTCTAACATGCTGACTAGAAGGGATATCTCCTTCTTGTTCATTCAACTAGATAAATAGGATTTCCCGATGGTTCGTGTGGACTACTATAGGGGTGAGGAGGTTGTTGCTTGTTTCTTGGAGGACAAAGTTAAGTGTCATCCGTGGTGATCATCCAGGAGGCTGTTGTCGATATTGTCCAGGTGCAACTTGAAGAAAGTCACACACTACAATAAGGGATTGTTGTTGAACATGCTCTAGGACTAGGCATAACCTTGCAACCATCAATCCCATTACATAGTTCTTGATGCAATCTACTATTCAAAGGGGAATGTAGTAGTTAAATTTTTGTTTCTGTTATCTTATCTGATGCCATATTTTCTACAAGGGTATTAGAGCCACGTCAATTTACTATACTTTAGGATTTAATTGACATGACCAGATTTTGGTTTTTGTCATTTATTTATTACATGTGATGCAAATATTTAAATGATTAATGTGCATATATGATTAAAGACCACATACAATCCATATATATACATATAAGATATGATATATATATATGCAATTTATATGTGTTGCCCTAAAGTTGGTTTTAGTGGAGGATGTTAGCATGATTATGTCCAATAACCCTACATCTGTGTACTTGGTTGTGGTTGTTTATACATGTTTATATCTCTATTTTCATATTGAGCCTCTATATTCTCTTCCATATGTAAAAGTATTATTCTCTTCTTCCTATGCTCCCCTCAAATGTAACTCGAGGTTTCCTATTACCATGTAATATGTTTAATAGCATTAGGATAGTTTTAATTCTTATTATGATGAAGAATATTCTTAGCACCAGATGAGTCACTCGACAAACTGATCTACTGGAGGACTGTGGAGGCCTATGATAGGAGGAGCAGAAGCAATTAGATGGTGGACCAACTGATCGACTAGAGGTGTCTATAAGATGTTTGGATTGGAGACCAATTTACTAATTTGTAGAACCAATCGACCAACTAGGAGGTAAGACAATCGATTCAAGAGTTGAACCGATCAAACTAGATTCTGATCAACCCAGATTGGTTTGAGCACAAATCTTCATCAACAATAGGGGTTTGCATATAATGTAGACCTTAGGTGGAAGTAATTCCTTGTGGCTCTAAGGAATTACAATAGTATGGCCATTACCATCAATTGTGTTTATAAATGTATGTTTTCACTTGTGGGATATAGTATATATATGATACATATAAGTATGTGGTGATTGGTATATATATATATATATATATATATATATATATAATCCCTCAATAAAATATTAAGTCTAAGATGCTTTTGATTAGCAACACACATGAAAATTTTGATCGACTAAGCATGGGGACGCCAAGTGTGGTGCCCTATCCATCTCATGGAAGTGTGATGGTAGTCATATGGTTCTGCCAAGCAGGGTGCATTACTATCGTGTTGGCTTTCAGGTCAGACTTAACTAGGTGATCATAATGAGGTTAAGTACCTAGAAGTATGTAGGTGACTATGGAAAGAGTTTCACATATCATATATCCAAGAGTTGCATAAGTTACAATTGGCAAAAGTTGTCTACCTTAATGATTGATTATGGATGTTGGCATTGGCTAGGTAATAAATCAATTATTTTGGATCTTCGCTCACTAGAAGGTTGTATGCTGCAATATTTCGAATTGATATGTGAGGATTATCAATTTGAATAATAAAGTGGGAGCGTTGTTTAATGAAAGGCCTGATTAAACGTTGTCAAATTTTATTTTAATAAAATCAACTCAAAAGTGCTTTGAAAAATTGTAAATTTCTCTTATAGAATCAAATGGCAAAAAATAACATGTGTTCCTTGTGATCAGACTATAATAAGGACAAGTTGAATGGGAATAATTTCTACATTTGGTTTAGGACGTTGAGAATTGTTCTCACACAAGAGCAGAAGATTTATTTCCTAGAGACACTAGAGCTAGATGAACCTGCTCCTACTACACCTAAGGCTGGAAGGGATTCTTACAAGAAGCATTATGAAGATGATGTTGATGTCAAGTGCCTAATGTTGTGCTCCATGAACTATGAGTTGAAGAGAGAACATGAGAATATAGATGTTATTGAGATGGTAACACATCTAAGAACATGTAGCAAGATCAGGCAAAATAGGAGAGATATGATGTCATTATTCAAGTGTAACATGGCATGAGGAGATCCAATAGGTCCTCATGTGCTCAAGCCGATCGGGTATGTGGAGAACCTTGCTAGACTGGGATTTCCCTTGGCACAAGAGTTGGGTAGTGATGTGATTTTGCAATTAGTTCCAGAGTCATACAGTTAGTTTGTCATGAACTGCAACATGAATGACTTTGACAAGACATTGATAGAGTTAATTGGCATGTTGAGAACAACTGGGGCACAAATGAAGAAAGACAAGCTCAAGTCTATGATGATGATCTGTAGATCAAAGGGGAAGTTCAAGGGTAAAGGAAAAACTAAGAAGACTTTTGAAGCTGGTCTGAAACCCAAGTCTTCCAAACTCAAAACAAAGGGTGGGGTGAACAAGAGAGACAATTGTCACCCCTATCACCCTCTTGAACACCGGAAAAGGAATTTTCCTCTCTTCCTGGAGGAATCGAGGAAGAAGGGGGGGATAGTGATCTTCACTTCATGTACATACATTATCGAGATAAATTTATCTATTTCTTTGTCTTGGGTACCGAATACTAGATGTGGATCTCACATATGTTCAAATATGCAAGATTTGAAAAAATAAGCCTTTATGAAAGGGTAAGGTTGGAGTGTGTGCTGCAAATAGAGAAAGAGTATTTGCCACTACATTCAAAACCTATAATTTATCTTTGGCCACAAGGCATGTAATAGAGTTAATGAACTGCTATATTATATCTTCCATTAATTGAAACATTTTTTTCTTATGTATCTTGAATGGATAAGGTTGGATATGAATATCATATAAATAATAGTCAATGGTCTATTTCAAAAGATGAGATCTTTTATGGTAGTGCCACATGTCTTGTGATCTTTATTTGTTGGATCTAAAAGACAAATATTTATAAGTAGATCAAAACTTGATAACTCAAATAATAAATATATATAGCATTGTCATCTAGAGCACATTAATGAGAAATGCATTTCTAGGATCCATAATGATGTTTGTATAAAATCTTTGAGCTAATGAACCATTAGAGACATGCAAGTCTTATTTATTGGGCAATATGACAAAAACACCTATCACTAGATGTAGTGGGAGAGCAAGTATTCTATCAGGATTCATATATATTGATGAATGTAGACCTATTAGAATAAATGCTAGAGGTAGTTACTAGTACATCATTATATTTATTGATGATCTGAATAGCTGTGGTAATTTGTATTTAATGAAATACAAGTATGAATCTCTTTAAGTTCAAGGAGATCATGAATGGAGTATGTAAGCGGCTTGGTAAAAGTATTAAGACACTTTGATGTAATCGATGTTGAACTATTCTGAGCCAAGTGTTTGAGAACCTTCTGGATAGACTGTGATAGTGTATCACAATGCACTCCACCTAAAACATAATGATGTATCAAAAAGAAAGAATCACACCCTATTAAGTCATGGTGTGATTATCAATAAATCTAGCTAATCTTCCAGTTTTCTTTTTGAGCACATGCTTTACACTAATACAATGTGTCGTATAAAATGGTTCAAAAGACACCATATGAGATGTGGCATGAGAAGTGTCCTGATATGTCTTTTATAAAGATTAGGATTGAATCTTCTTTAAGAAAATTAGTTTCTTGAAAATCTTTACTCACGAATCACATAAAAGTTGTTTTGCTAAATACTATTTTTATATTCCATTCTGACAACATAAGTGTTTCGTTGTCTGGTTTGATATATTCCTAAAGGGGATTTAATTATAAAGGAATCAATTGGAGAAAAGTAGAACTCAAAAAGTTTGAGACCAATGAGAAAACATTGGACCTATTAAGGTACAATAGGAACAAAAAAATCACAAATTGTTGTGGAATCTCATGTTCCTTATGGTCAAAAAACCCCATATATCTAGTAGGACAAGCCTTGAGAATGAAAGATTATGATATCTTATAACTTAGAAAGGTAGTGAGTTGGTCATCAAATGATGAGTCAACAACCTATCTAGTAGCTATTGAGGCACCAAAATCTAAGAAATGGCTAGAGTCCATAGGATCATACATGGACTCCATGCACACCAATAAGGTATGAACTTGTTGGATCCACCTGAAGGGGTATAACCCATAGGGTAAAATTGGGTTTTCAAAAAGAAGATCGAGATGGATGGTAGTGTACAAACCTATAACAACATATTGGTTGCAAAGGGTTTCAAACTAGTTCAAAGTGTTGAACATGATGAAATCTTATCACCAGTTGCCATGTTAACTCCATGAAGGTCATGCCTACTACTGTGGATTAATATGACTATAATATTTGGAAAAATATGGATGTTAAAACTACATTCCTTAATGGGAATATTGTAAAGGATGTGTATGTGACACAGCCTAAATGTTTTATAAATCCATATAATGTAAATAAAGTCTATATGCTACAAAGGTCAATCTATGGATTGAAGCAAGCATCTCAGAGTTGGAATCTTCAATCGACAAGATAGTCAAAAGTTTGACTTTATTTGAAATGAAGATGAAATATGTGATTAAAAATATTTGGTGGGAGCATATACATATTCCACATAATGATGGGGAATTACATCTTGATACTGCAAATGTTAAAATCTAGCTAGGAAAATACCTTGTAAAGACCCGATCTTTACGGTCGAATATTTACAAAATAATATAAAAAACATAAACAATCTTTGTTACATTCATGCTTGTACATCAAAGTCATGGAAGCTTACAAATATGATTACAAAGTTTAAGAATAAAAATTCATTGCTATCTAATCTTCAACGGAGGACTACCCAGTACATGTCTCTTCAAGTTCTTCCATCTATCACCTGCCCATGAGTTCCCAGAGGGGACGAAACCACACATGGACCCCATTGAAGGGAAAAAAGTAAGGTCAGCAAAGCTGGTACTAAATTCTTATATCAAGCTAGGTTCTAAGTATAAATCAAGGTCATATCAAATCTAGGTAAAGAACATTTTGTGGACTAAATTTGCCAAATCAAGAATAACAGTATGAGATCAAATTTTACAAGGCTATTCAAAATAGTTCAAGATACCAAATTATCAAAATATTTGCAATGATCAACTTTTGAATATTAAGGTTGAGCACTATCATATCATTTCCTTCAAGGGCAACAATGCCTTATGTTCAATCATCTATGAAAGAACAACATTGAGCCTAATTACTATGTTAACCAGTCGACTGGGGGAAAACTAATCCATTACACCTGTGCACAGGGCGGTGGGACATACCCTACCTCAAGTGAGCCAAAGCTCTAAGGGGCCAAAGCCCAAAGGGACCAAAGTCCAGGGAGTCAGAACTCCAAATAGATCAATTCAAGAGCTATTATAATAATATTCAATGCATTCAAACAATAATCAATCTGAGGTGGTGAACTTTCAAAGAGGTAGGAAAGGCTTAAACAAGTATAGGGTTCACCACTAAACAATGTACAAGGCATTCAAGAGGGAAATGAACAACTCAATATAAAATTAGAGAATCTAGTACCTCAAATTATTCAACGCTCCATAAATTGAGTCAATCATAACAAGGCTCCAAGAAGAAGAATCTACAATTTTGTATAATGGTGTTATCACTTGGCTTGGAATCAATTAATCCGCTATTAATTAGGATCTTCCTTCCCTCCTAGGGTTATTACTAATTCTTGGTATTCTGCTATCCTTACACATAGCTAGGCCTATATATATAATCAATATTACGTACTCAATTTCTTTATCATTTTCCTATAAATTAGATAATGTTACATAGAATAACTCCATTCATTCACTAAGGTCAATTATGTTTATTTACCAATGTCCTTTACTAGGGATATTTAGGGTTAAGTTTGTTGCATACTAGTTATATAGTCTTACCTAGGTTTCAATATGCTAGTCAAAATATTAATTATTAATTTACTAATATAAGAACCGAATAACTTTGGATATAGTCTAACATAACTCTCATCACCTATTCTATATTCCAGTTAGGGTTACCCATAATCAATTAGGTTTCTCTTTTATACTTTCTTGCTTAACTTTCATCTTAATCAAAATAGGTAGGTTTTAGATCAAATTACTTTTAGATCGATATCTTTCTCTATTCATTCTAGGTGTCTAATGCATAACAAGATTAACATTGGCAGATGTTTAATGAATATTGTTAGTTTTCTATATATTATTACTTAATAACATGAGGACATGGATACATATGATATTATTGACATTAAGATAATTGATTAAATAGATATCCTATATTTATTATACTCATTAGTATCATTCATACGATAATAAGTATTATCAAAATTACCTTTATGCATAGACTTAATAATTACATTTCTAAATTCAGGACCTAAGAAGGTGTTGTATATGTATGTTTAATAGGATTTCCATCCACTATTAGCACATTGATTCATAAACCTAATATGTATAAGGGTGTTATATTAAATAGCACCATCATTGATATATCAATTTATTCGTTCTTTGTAATCTATCCAAAGTGTGCTGAGAATAAGGATAATACTAGAGGGAGAGACTACCTGCTGAACCTGGGATCCAATAAACCCTTCTTGACTGAGCCTCCTAGTACCATGGGGTACTTTACTAATTACTAGAATTCCTTGGAGCAGGACTGTGATCTTTTCAGGTGTTGGTCTTCTTTGTGGGTGAAGAACCACTTCACGGCCTGCTTGTGGAGTTTTCAGTTTGCTGGATGTAAGCATTATGCCGAGAAGGAGTCTAAGGAGAGAGAGAGCTTCACGAGTGAATCTACTTCAGTCCTCCTGAAACAACTCAATCCAAGCCATGGCTTCAGGATTGCGGTTGGGGGTCAAGGTGGCTAGCAAGCGGCAATGGTCGAGCAAAGTACACCAGGGACTGCAGTGTGGAGGTGCGGTTGGATTCATGGAGGCTTCATGGTGCAGAGACATCTGATGATGTCTTTAGATCATAAATCTTCAACCCTCAGATCTGTGGGCGGGTCTGCAATTGCTCTGGTCATTATGGATGCCACCGTGGAGTGATGATGGCAGCAGTGCGGTGGCAGATCTGGTTGAGGTCTGAAGGTGGCGGGGAAACAGCAGAGAAGTGGAATGATCTACAGTACCCTGGGGGTTGTTGGGGTCAATTCTGATCTGGGATTTCATGGCGTGGAGGCGCAGCAGCTTCGGGGTTCCTGGTGGCCATGGTGGATGAGATGGAAGAACTTGATAGCAGGTTGAAGAGGAGAGGGCGGGGAAGGTGCAACGTGGAGGCTCGTTGGAGGGCATCAGGCCGGGTGTTACTTCCCTCGGTGAGGAGAAGGGAGAT
Source organism: Alisma plantago-aquatica (assembly GCA_963693085.1). Classification (NCBI taxonomy): domain Eukaryota; kingdom Viridiplantae; phylum Streptophyta; class Magnoliopsida; order Alismatales; family Alismataceae; genus Alisma; species Alisma plantago-aquatica. The sequence goes on along the minus strand of OY856412.1, from coordinate 1,325,517,765 downwards.
CACAGACTCTGAGGGTCAGTATTCAGTAGGGCGGATGAGGTTTATGGGTGGAGAGGTCTACCGCCGTTGTTGCAAGGGTGGTGGTGGTGGTGGCTGGTGTTGCTGTGGTGGTGGCAGCGCCGGGTTGTCGTGGTGCCCGATGACACAGCAAGGGTGAACAGGAGAGGGAGAGGCAGCGACGCCAATCCATTCGAGCAGGCGGTAGGTGGCGGCGTCGTTGCAAATGGCCGTCATGACCATGCACCAGGTTGACGGTGCTGCGGATCTTTGAAGGAGTCAATCGTTGTTGTAGCAGATCGGCGGCCATCAGCAGTCCATTTGCTGGCGAGGCACCGTGGTGGCTGCAGGCCGCTTGGGGTCGGGGCAAAGGCGCCCAGGTCTGAGTTGCAGACCGCCGGTTGGTATCAAGACGGAGGAGGAGGCGATGGCTAGGCTGGTGGGGGTTGGGATATGGTCTGTAAGTGGTGTTGTCAAGTCTGCAGTCCGTCGGTGGTGATGATGCCAATGATTGCAAGCCGCCGCAGTGATGGATGGCGTTGTAGGTTGCCATGATGGTAGATGGGTTTAGACCGACGATGGTGATGAGGAGGTGAGGGGGTGTCAGGGCGATGCGGATGAGCCTAATGCTCGACGACGCTGGTGATTATGGGGGCACCGCACTAGGGGAACGAAGGCAGGTTGCCATCGGAATTTCTGGGTAGTCGGAGAGTATGTTGGTTTGTTGCTGGCGAGGGAATCCACAAAGAGGTTATATGGAGCGCTTGCTGATGAGGAGGGGCAAGGAAGAGATGAAACGGAGGTCGGGTTTCTGAATGTGGGTAACGGAATAGCCGTTTTCTGATCTGCAAAACCGCATCATGGCGGCGCCCAACCTCCTAGGGTTTAAACCCTTTTGCAACGTTACTATGAAGAGGGAGATCGGTGAGGAAGAGGAGAGGGAACGCACGGTGCCTTTAGGGTGGCTGTTTCCGCGTGCACGGAGCAAGCATCGGCAATTTTACAGGGGAAACTCGAGAGTTTGTGGGAGACGGGTGATGCTGGGGCATTACCTCATTTACTAAGAAATAAAACTAATAAAACTAGGGCAAAAAAACCTAAATGGCACATTTGCCAATTTTAATTACCTAAATGGCACGTTCTTGAACTTATTGCCCAAAATGGCACATTTCTGGAGCAATGTGTCCTCTGCCGGGACGCATTGCTCTCCCACGAGCCAATGCGTCCCGGCGGGGGATGCATTGGTCCCACAGGAGGGCAATGCGTCCCGAAAGGTGACGCATTGCCCTCGTGTGGGACCAATGCGTCCCCGGCTGGGACTCATTGGCTCGCGGGAGAGCAATGCGTCCCGGCAGGGGACGCATTGGCCCCACACGAGGGCAATGTGTCACGTTTCGGGACGCATTGCCCTCCTGTGGGACCAATGCGTCGCGCCCCGCGACGCGCCCAACGGCTAGAAATTGCCACGCAGGCAATGCGTCCAGGACGGGGACGCATTGCTCTTTGTGGGACCAATGTGTCGCGCCCCGCGACACGCCCAACGGCTAGAAATTGCCACGCAGGCAATGCGTCCGGGACGGGGACGCATTGCTCCTAGGCAACGACTATTTTACCGTTGGGGCCGCCGCGCGGCGGTGCCACGTGAGCGCAATGCGTCCCCAACCGGGACGCATTGCTCCCCTATATATATTGGCCGAAAACAGCCCCCCAAACTCACACCATTCTTCATTTCCTTCATCTAGCTCTATACTCCCAAATTGCTCCCCTATATATATTGGCCGAAAACAGCCCCCCAAAATCATATATCTATACAACACTTGACATCAATCCCAACCACTTCTCTATCAAAATATCCTATCTTTTCCCTGGAGAAAATCATATGCTCGTACAAGTTGATGATGATGATGCATATAGAACCTTGTTATCACTTTCAACTGATGCCTATATTGATGTGTTTCTTGAAAAAACATATATCCACCAACAACCTTGTTTAATGAGTCTAATGAATCAATTTCAATCTCAATTCTCTCAGAGTCAACCACCTCAATTCTCTCAAAGTCATTTAACTACTGAATGGAGTCAACCACCTCAATTCAGTCTTACACCTCAATTCAGTCTTAGCAATTTAACAGCTGAGTGGAGTCAACCACCTCAATTTTCTCAAAATCTAACTACTGAGAATATTGGTGTTGAGGTTGAGGAGGGAGATAATGATTGTGATCATGAAGGTGATAATGATAGTGATCATGAAGGTGATAACAATAGTGACATTGAAGGTGGTAATAACAGTGAACCACCAGAGGATGAGTCATTGACTGAAACCGATGATGAGCACACACATCCATTCCCTGACTCTATTGCAGCATTGAGTCATATTCCATCCATATTTGACAACCAATGGCCCCAACATGAACACATTGATTCCAACTATGAATCTTTTCAAGATGATGATTGGGTGGAAGATTTTTGTCATGAATTTCGTCTCAATTACAATCCTTCCAGTGTTGTTATATATGAGGGTGCTTTATTTGCATCTAAAGTTGTACTGCTTGAGACACTCCAAAAATGGTCGGTACAAAAGAATGTCCAGTACCGTACATTACGCTCAAATAATCGTCATCTTAAACTTGCTTGTATCTATGATGAACGATGTCCTTGGAGATTGACCGCTTGCCAGTCCAAAAAAGCAGGTGGCATGTGGAAGATAAAACGTTGTAAAGCAGGCCACAATTGTGAATTAACTGTTATGAATCATGATCATCACCAAGTCACGGCATCTTATATTGCTCGAATGATAATGCCAATCCTAGTATCACGACTGGATATGTCGACACGAGAAATTCGTGACAAGGTGAATGTTGAACTAAGGCTCAATATATCTTACAAGAAGGCATATCTAGTGAGGAGGAAGGTTGTTTGTAAAATATTTGGAGACTGGGAATCATCATATCATAGTTTGTTGTCGTTCCTAATTTCTCTGACACAATATATTCCAAGAACTATATATGCCCACCTTATTGATGATTATACCCTTCAAACTGAAGGCACTCGTAGATTCAAGCGGGTGTTTTGGGCATTTGGTCTAGCTGTGAGGGGTTGGTCCTATTGTAGGCATGTTCTTACTGTTGATGGCACATTTTTAATAGGAAAATATACTGGCATACTTCTCCTTGCATGTGGCATAGATGCTGATAATGGTCTATTTCCACTTGCTTTTGCTGTTGTCGAGAAAGAAAATAAGGACTCCTGGGAGTGGTTCTTTGGTTCTCTACAAACTTGTATTCCAATCATTCCACGATGTACAGACTTGTGTATTATTTCTGATCGAATGAGTGGGATTTTTCCAGCCCTTCAATCAAAATTTCATTGGGCTCAACATCGTTATTATCTTCGACATCTTTGGGAGAACTTCCATAAGCAGTTCAAGTCCAAGGAGTTGAGGGACCTTATGTGGAAGGTGGGATCCACAACTGATACACATGAATTTGATCGTCATATGACTGTTATAGAAACCATAGAACCAGCAGCGAAGTCGTATTTATTAGGCCAAAATCCAGTACATTGGGCTCTCGCATATGATAGAGGTTGCAGGTATGGGTCATTGACTACCAATCATGTTGAAGGCTGTAATGGAGTCTTAAAAGGTGTTAGAGGTTTGCCAATACAAGCGTTAATTGTTGCCACATACTATCGCTCTGTGACCATGTGGCTGTGCAGGCGTAATCTCGCAAATAAACGTGCACAAGATGGATTTCAATGGTCCTTTAAGGTTCATGATAAGCTTTATAATGTTCGAGAGGATGCAAAAAAATTGACAATACACATCCGTGTGAACAATGATGAATGGCTTGTTGGTGACATGGATGGATATAAATTTCAAGTAATAGTGCATCCAAATGGTGGCAGTGAATGCAGCTGTGGTTTTCCACAACAATGGCATTTTCCATGCTCTCATGTTTGGGTAGCTGCAGAATCTATCAATTGGGATCTTGATGCACTCGTGAGTGCATATTATACAAATGAGGCTTATCTAAATGCGTACAGAACTGAATTTCGTGGCATTCCCGACAAGAGGTATTGGCCTCAATTTTATGAAAGTAGAGGTATTTATCCCTTATTACCCCCTAGGAAACGAAGGCAAGCTGGAAGACCAAAGAAAAAGAGAAGGCATTCAACTATGGATGTTGATCCAAATCATTATACATATCACTGTCATAAGTGTGGCAGAAAGGGCCATAATAGACGCACTTGTCCTAATGTCATATGATGGCTTATCTAATGTAATGTTTGCAATTTCAATTTACTCAAGTCATGTAATATTTGCAGTTTCAATTTCACTAAAGTCATGTAATGTTTGCAATTTCACTAAATTCATGTAATGGTTGTAATTTCAATTTCACTAAAGTCATGTAATGTTTGTAATTTCAATTTCTATAGATGGCTCATTGAAGGACATGGACATTTCACATGTCCGTAGAGTTAATCCAAATAATAGCTACGAAGTGCCTACAGGGAAAAATGGCTCATCAAACTCTATTGGATGATGACTCGAATGATGTACCAGATTTGTTGCACAACAAGTTAGGATTTATAGTGACAAAAGAACAAGCAAAATTTCATTGGCAATTTTTAAAGCAAATGTTTCACATGTATGAAGAACTTCTTGAGCTACCTGGTTGGTATTGGGATCACACAAAACAGAAAGCAATGACAATCAACGAACAAGTAAAAAACCAGTTAGCTGTATCACATCTAGAGATACATCGAGTTGTACATCAAATGTGGCCATTTTATGAACCTCTAGATGAGATACTGAATCAAATGCAGTAATTTCATGTAGTTGATGTTGTATTTTTATATTGTTTGTTCATGTAATTCATGTTGTTCATGTTGTAATTTCATCTTATCTAATGAAGAATCTTGACAATCTTAAATGTTGTACACTATGTGCACTTTTCATGTAATGTAATTGTTGCACTTTTCATTTAATGAAATATTTTCACTTTTCATAGATATGGCTCCTAGACAAGAAACCTACCGACTCTCCCAGCACCACATTATGTTGGCACAATGGCCTATTACTGACCAGGATGTTTTAGACAATATTTCCATAGCTGGTTTTGGGCTTGTTCATAGGCTGCCATGTATCCACCTTGACCCTACTTTAATCACTGCATTAGTTAACAGGTGGGACAACTCTGGCAATACTTTTAGGCTTCCCCCTTTTGAGATGAGTGTCACTCTTCAGGATGTTGCAGTTCTTTTAGGCCTGAGGATTGATGGCCCACCGGTTATAGCTTCATATCCTTTAGGTGTAAATGAGGGGCAATTTTCTTCATGGACTCACCTTTGTGAGAATTTCTTAGGAGATGCACCAGATGGGATGTCTAAGGGGCATATCTCCTTGATTTGGTTGCGTGAGACCTTCAAGGATATGAATCTGACCGCGGGTGATGAAGAACAACAAGTAGAAATGAGGACAAGGTATACTAGGGCATATCTCTTATATTTCTTAGGTAGTTACCTTATCCCAGATAGTACAGGGGATAGAGTTCATGTTAGGTACCTCCCTTTTGTGTCCGATTTTGCACGTTGTGGAACTCTATCTTGGGGTGCTGCAACTCTAGCTTTCTTATATAGGGAGTTGTATAAGGCAACCACACGGTCTAGGAGAACAGCCCATCTATCAGGTTGTGTGTGCCTATTACAGCTGTGGTGTTGGGAGAGGTTGGGAATTGGACGCCCAGGTACAATTGCAATGCGTTGGAATGATTGGCCAGAAGATGTTCCCTTGGGTTACAGGTTAAAGATCAACACAATTAATTTTTTTATTTGTCTAAATATTATGTAGTGTTTATCTAAATTTAGTTTCTCAATTTAATAGGTGGCCTACCTTTGTCCAAAGGAGTCAAACTATTAGGGGAACAGTTCAATTTTACGATTCAGCATTTGACCAGATTTTGCCCTCACAGGTATAACTTACTTACCTCTGTTGTTTGATATGTTTTATTTATTTACAATTTACTCCGTTTTATATGATACACGTTGTTTATATGAATAACAAATAGAGTTGACTCCTTACACTGCTGAGGTTCTCGAGAGATTGCCTGCCATTTGTAGAGATGGTAGTGATATTTGGTTGGCACGAGTGCCTCTATTGTGCTACACAATAGTGGAGTGGCACTTTCCCGACAGAGTACTTGGACAGTTCGGCTTTGTTCAAGTACAACCTACTCTTGAGCTACTGAAGCTTAGCCGGATAGATGGGAGGGGTCATGCGGCTGAGGATTGGATGCTTCATTATAGGCAGGAGGTGCAGATGTGGAACAACAGACGTGAGAGCTTAGTTCCCGCTCCACCAGCTGATACAGTCTACAGTCCTCAGGTTCACTATACATGGTATCATCCACAATACATTGTGCCCCCTCCAGCTATGCCTCCAAGCATATACTACCCGCAAAGTTATCGTCAGCAGCAATTTGTGAGTATCATTATTATTTTATTTTACAAATTGTTATTATTTATCTTTGTTATTTGTAATATATGTAATTGGTCTTTATTATGTGTACATACTTTATTTTACAGGTACAAACACATGTGGCGATCCGAGCGACAGTATAGGACGCCCCTGCACAGATCAGAGACAGCATCTATACCATCCAGGGGAGTTACTTTGATAGTCTTCCCAACTATGCTCGGCCGTGGGATCCCATACCCACTCATACCACAGCCCCTGAGCCCACTCCTACTCCTACTCCTACTCCTACTGTTGAGCCCACTCCCACTTCTCAGTTCATGTCATGGGGACCGATAGGGCCATATTTTTCAGGAGCTGCTTCATATTCCTCATTCATCACCCCACCTCAACCACCATCATACCATGGAGCAAGTTCTTCTTCTGCTCCATACACTCCATTACCACCAGCAATTATTCCCGAGAGTCGACCACCATCTTATGTCACATATTCACCTACTCCATTTGATTTCTCAGGATGCACCCCACCTGATGCATCCTATCCTGGTTTTCCTAGACCCCTCACCCCACCTCCACCTTTTCATTTCTTCCCTGATGCTCGCCAGCAGCCTCCTACGTAGTTGTCCCCAGTTCAGCAGTCTCCAGATGACATAGGTACAGAGGATCCTGATGTAGAGGGATGTGGGCGAGGACGTCGTGGGCGAGGACGACATACTTAGTTTTTTATATATTGTACAGTTTTGTATGTATGCCTTTGTGAGGACATCTATTGTATGTGGATCTTGTTGGGTTTTAGGGGAGACAGAGAAGGCAGTGGAAACAAAAAAATTTCTCCCCCAACCCATACCGAGGAAACGCGTCAACGTCTATATAATAGGAAAGGATGGTTTGTGGAATCATACCTTGTCCCGAGGCTTGCTCGGCGACAATACCTCGCGCAATGCGCGGTCTTCAACTCCGATCTTGGACGGTGTCTGTGCAGCTCCTGGTCGCACCGGGACTGACGACTCCTCCTCCTACCGGACTATCGGATGACAGTTGTCCTCCTGAGCGGTAGTGTCCTCCCGCCTCTGTAGTAATCCACACGGACGACCTGGAACTCCACTCTCCTTGTCCCACAAGGGAGTGGAAGGAGTAGCACCCTCCTGTTGGCGTACTAGTCGCCAACACACTCTCCTGCTACCAGTGGCAACTGCAGTTGTCCTTCCCTTGCTGCACCTCCCTTTTGCGGGAAGCACTTGCTCGGGCTCTCTCACAGTTACCAAAACTAGAGAGAACGACAACTTCGCAAAGCAACCGGCTTGCATTGAGTTGTACTCTGAGAAGCCCCCAATACCCCTATATATATAGGCGGGTCATGGGATAGGGTTCTCTGTGCCCGGCAATATGGGACTAAAGCAGGAGTAGAAGGGTTCGAGATTTTCCACAAAAAGCAACCAACTCGCAACCTGAACCGATTGGTTCACAAGTGAACCGGTCGGTTGGGGACCTGAACCGGTCGGTTGGAGCACCAACCGATCGGTTGGGACCCATGAGCCGATCGCTTCACTTCTGAACCGGTCGGTTCGTGGTCCTGGTCGGTTCGTGGTCCTGGTCAGTTCCTGATTGACTTTCCAACTTTCGTTTCTAATTGGTATCGAATACCAACCCTTGTTCCAATCAAATTGGGCAAGTGAAACGCAAGGAAAATTCTCACCGACCTGACTTTCCCAACTTGCTCGGTTGCACCAGTTGAACTGATCGGTTCGACACTTGAACCGCTCGTTTCACCCTGGGCTTGAGCCGATCGGCTCAACACTTGAGCCGACCGATTCAGCAACCTCAGCCGACCGGTTCATCACATGAACCGATCGGTTGGGAGTACAGGTTGTGCAGAATCAGTCAAATGTGATTTCAATCAATCCGATACTCCAATCAATGCGTCCAACACCTTGAACCATATGATATTGAGCCATCAACTGATTGAGTGTTTAATTGAACTATTAAACTCTTTTAGTAATCAATCTAAACATTGCTTGTGGACAAAACTCCTCTTCCAGGTTAAATCCTATGTGTGTGACCCTGCAGGTCCATTTCACGTTGGCAGTGAAAGTTCATAACACTTATGACTTCACAAGCAAAGAGCGGTGCCTAGTCACACATCAGTGCTACCCAAGTGAAAGTAGAAAGTTGGAGAACAACTTTCATCCTACAATCCATGAATGGTGTTACAGCGAATGTATAATTCCTTTGTCACTGATATCCTGAATGAACTCGAGGCATGGAACAGTCATCCTGTCAACGTTCATTCACTTTCTTGATCTCAGAGTAGATTGAACGAGATATGTATGACATCAATATCACATACTGATTCACACATGCGTGCGCGCGCCTATCTCAATCCTACTCATCAAGTGGCCTTGGATATCAAACTCCCTCAGGAGGGACAAATCCCATATATGTCACTCACCCCTCAAAAGCCCCATGTGTCAAAGCCACCCAATCATCACCTTTATGACAACCCATGTTTCAGGACTGCGTTTGATGATGTCAAAGTGTGCCCAACGACATGTGTTGAGTGTAGTGATTTCAGGTCAAAGAATCACACTCACCACCATCACTGTGAGTACTGACTGTGACTACCATCTCATGGTTCCATGTGTCAAACTCACGGTGGGTCTGTCCGGTACACTTGTTCTCTAACAAGTACCTATGTGTTTGGTTTGATATCTCTATATCATGACTAATGAGATTCTGTCATCAACCAACACCACAATCTAGTCTTGTGTGTCATTGCTGTCTATCTACCTTCCACAATGACATCCGACTAGGGACATAACAAGAATGTACAAACTCTTAGCATCCGTATGATCTCATCGTTCAGGTCCTCAACCTGAAAGCATACGTCATTGAGTACTGTCATTCTCTAGACATTCAATCTGTTCTATCACTATCTCATATGACTGAACCAGAAAGAATTGGAAGCTTGCCTTTGATGTTTATCAAATCAATCTTAATGTATCCCACCAATCATCCCATGATTGGCTCTCAGGGCATACATACCAACAGACTCCCACTTGCACTGCGAGCCAATCACCCTTGAATCATATTCATAGTGATCTTCAAACATGTCCCACATGTTACTGTGCTCTAGTGTCAACATAGTGAGTAATGGAAACACCTTGCCAAAGTCAGTTTTAAATTGCATGTCTCTCATCTCTTCGTTGTACGTCACACGTATGAGATGGAGTTTCCGTAATATGCGATCTAGTATTCCTTTGCTAACCTTTAGCCACATTGCATGATCAAGGATTCTAGACTTGTCATCAATGAGTGGAATATCTATAAGTTCATCTCATGAACTTCCAGATCCATATAGTATCCATTGTTGTTCTCTAACACACGGATATTCGGCATTTCCCTTTTAAATGGTTTTATTGGAACACTTCCAATTATCAACAAACTTTCACTTTTATACATCCTATGTATATTTTGCGATTAGTTTTCTGTCCTTTCGGAAGTTCGCATCAATGTAACTCTTTACATCAAACTCTTCCTTATCTCCATAGAACTAGTACATCCCAAGTACTTATCAAGTTATTATGGTATTCCAGTAACCCTTACTGGAAGTAGACAGATATCCACTCGTCATGTCCTACATACGAGTTATCAGGATGAGCACATCATATTGCCATGTCCTACATATAAGATGATGAATGCATTTTATTATTGCCATGTCAATACATGCAAGATAATGGGATGATTGCATACATGATAGATCCATATCTATTCTTAGTGTTCCCATTCTTCATAAGAATTGGACACTTGGCCTTGGGATACTAATATCCATATAACATGGACAAGTTTTCTCCCACTGAATCTGTGCATACTGAACCCTTCAGTACAGATTGCCAATGTATGCTCTCTCTTTTCCAGGTCAAGAGATTTTTTGAGAACTATCTCTATAGATCTCTATTCCTATCATATAGGAAACATCTCTATCTTCCTTAAAGATAATTTCCACTTTTGGATTTCCATTTTAGAACATTTCCATTTCACATCAATTTGTGGAATGTGAACACACTCCCACTAAATCACAGATCCTTCTTTATCTTTGACATATCAGTCAAACCCTTTGACTATATCATCAAAGTAAAGATCCAATTTTGAGTTGCTTGTACTCAATCAATCACATTGATTAGTCCATTGTAACTTATAGACTTCATTTGCACTAGTGGATTCATAAACCTTATAGGTTGTGTCACGTACACATCCTTGTTTTATTCCTCATAGGAATGCGGTTTTAGTATCCATATGCCAAATGTCTTAGTCATTAAGTTGCAATTAACAAGCATCATCCTTCTCAAAATGTTATCCATGTGTCTTAACACTTAAGACTTATTTGCACTTATGGACATGATCCAATGAATGCTACCATCAAGGTCATACCTTATGGCTCACATGGAAGTCATTTAGGATGTAATGGTTTTATACCATAACTCAAAATATGATTCCTCATATTCATCTGGATAGTTGACTCATCATATGAACAACTCATCACATAGATAATTGAGGTGTATCTGTTAAAGATATAAGAACTCACAACCCTTGTGATTCTTAATTTCTTTTATTAGTGTGGGGTATTCATTTATTAAGAAGAATTTAGTTATTCGATAATCATTCTCTAACTCCTTAGAGTATGATTCCTTCTTCATTTAGACATCACCATGCCTTAATCATGAGTTCACTATGATACACTATCATAATCACTCATAAGGATCTCAAACATTTGGTCCAAGTATTTCATTCATTGATCTCATCAAGAATTAACACTTTACCGAATTTGTACTTCATCTATGATAATCTTGAACACTTCAAGATATTCACATTGGTATTTCTCTAAACACCGTTTGAAGTATTAGCATTTGTTCCAATAGGTATGTAAATACATCACATGTATTATACCTAATAGGACAATCATTCTCCCACTACCATTAGTGAAGATTGATTAATCATGTACAAGAGATTCATGTCTCTTACTGGTTCTCTAACCAAAAGAGTCTAGATTTATCCATCATATGGAAACTAGAAATGAATTTCTCATGATTGATGCTAATTTGATTGTTTGAGTTATCAATAACTTTAGGTATCATTTTATCTTATGCATACCATGTATCACAAGATAAACAAGGCATTGCCACAAAGATCATATCTTTAAGATTGAAACATCAACTTTATTATTTGCCATCATTGTCATACAATATGCAAAAATAAAGTGTTTCTATCTATTGGCAATATATGAAATAGCAGTTCTCAACTCGATTTCGTGCCCTTTAGGCTGAAATGAACTGAAAGGTACTCCTATCTATGGCAGCAACACTTGCTCCAATGATGGGTACTTCTTTCTTGGTCCTTTCACAAAGGCCATCACTTCTTGCGGGTATTGCATATCATATATGACATATCCATATCTTGGTATCATATACCTCGGATAAAGAAGCGGTTCATTTCATGATACCTTAGGTGGAGATCTCCATCCCCTCCTTCATCTTCTTTTGTTCTTCCAGATATAGAGGGCAATCCCTCATACACCCTTTCCCCATGTGCCTTGAGGCTGAAGATGGCTTGGATTTCTGGCTAGCATCAGAACACTTCTTAGCTTTGCCCTTGTCCTTGTCCTTAAGAATTACCTTTTCTTTGATCACATCAAAGACTATGGTTTGTCTTTCTTCATCTTTCCCTCTACTATCCTCAACATGTCCAACAACTCTGTCAACGCTTGTCAAAGTTGTTCATGTTGTAGCTTATCATGAATTGTATGATTCTCACAACATTTGCAGTATCATACCAATAGCCAACTCTTGGCTCAGAGGGAATCCTTCTTAATCAGGTTTTTCCACATACCCAATCACATTGAGTGTGTGAATACCTTACTGGATCTCCTTCTGTCATGACATACTAGGACAGTTTCTTGAAGACATCATATGTCTCATGTTGTCTCTGCAACTCATAGTTCAGGGAACACAACAGTAAGCACTCCTCATCAATGTCATCCTCGGTATGCTTCCATAAGCATACTTTCAGCCATTGATGTGGTGGGATCGAGTTCATCTGGTTCTTGTATAACTAGGACTCAGAGCTCTCGCTCTTTGAGAACACTTCTCATCATCCTAACCAGTCGTGGAATTATTCCCATTTAATTTGTTGGTCTCAAAGACCGATCGCAAATAAAGTGATTTGTTGATTAACCATTTATTTTAACAAAAGGAAATATATGCAATTTCAGTCCAAAACTCTTTTTGACTTGTTTGATTGATTTGAAAAGTTGACGATAAAATTCGGCCTTTAATTAATTATAGCTCCCACTATTTTACTTCAAATTGATAGCCCTCACCATCAATTCGGAAGATTGCAGCGTACAACCTTCTAGTGGGCAAGATCTTGAAATCCTCTAAGTCATTGACCAGCTTGGGTTGTCACCCACAACATAGATCTCTCAGGTAGGCAACTTTTGCCAATTGCATCATATGCAACTCTTGATAAGATGTCATCTACAACTCCTTTCAATGATCATCTCCATGCCTCAAGGCGCTAGATCCTATCTAGGTCACCTTGTTAAGTCCGACCCAAAGCAAACACGATGAACATGCACCCTGCTTGGGTAGACCCACACATTCATCCTTCACGCTTCCACGAGATAGACAGTGCACCACGCTTGGGCGTGCCCACACTTGGTCGATCAAGCTTTTCACGTGTGTCGCATTTGGAAGGCATCTAAAACTTAATATTTTAATGAGGGATTTGGTTTTATATACATATACATATCCAATCACCACAATACATAGTATGTATCATATACATGCTATATCCCACAGAAAACATGCACAAACGTTAAAAAGCGATGATTATGGCCATCCTAATGTGATTCCTCGAGCCAAGAGGAATCACGGTCATCTAGGTCAACATCACATGCAACCTGTACAAGATGAACATCTGTGCCTTGCCATCCGAGTTGATCAACTCATCACATGAATGATCTGTACTCTCCAGCCGGTCGTCTGGGTGCCACCAGCCGATCGGTTGGCTCCTCCAACCGATCGGTTCGCCTGGTCATCGTGCATCTCGTCATGTCCACCACCCGCTCGTCTCACTCCTCAAACCGGTCATCAACCGATCGGTTCACTCCTTGAACCGACCGTCTGGAACGTCAACCGATCGGCTCACGCCTTGAACGGATCGTTTTAGCTGTCGTCTTGATGTCCACCGGTCTTCGACATAACAGGAAATAAAATCTATCCTATTATTACATTGCTTTAAAAGGGAAACCCTGAGTTACGTTCGGGGGGAGCAAAGGTAGGAAAGAATCTCGAATTATTTCGAGTTACATCAGGAATAAGAGAGGGAAGATCGGTGCGCAGACCGAGATGCAAGCAACCATAAACAACCACACACAGAAAGGGGTTTATAGGCCATAATCATGCTACACACATCCACCACAAAACTCGTTTAAGGGCGACGCGTATCGAGTGCATTAATAATACATATCATATATGTAATTTGGGATTTGTGGATTTAGGATTGGACATGCATAAAGCCGATATTATTCGCATCGTATGCAATAAATAAAGGCGACAAACCAAAATCGATCATATCGATATTCCTAAAATATAGAGGAGTTGACTTGGCTCTGATACCACTGTTGGGTTTTAGGGGAGACAGAGAAGGCAGCGGAAACAAAAAAAATTTCTCCCCCAACCCATACCGAGGAAACGTGTCAACGTCTATATAATAGGAAAGGATGGTTTGTGGAATCATACCTTGTCCCGAGGCTTGCTTGGCGACAATACCTCGCGCAATGCGCGGTCTTCAACTCCGGTCTTGGACGGTGTCTGTGCAGCTCCTGGTCGCACCGGGACTGACGACTCCTCCTCCTACCGGAATGTCAGATGACAGTTGTCCTCCTGAGTGGCAATGTCCTCCCGCCTCTGTAGTAGTCCACACGGACCACCTGGAACTCCACTCTCCTTGTCCCACAAGGAAGTGGAAGGAGTTGCACCCTCCTGTTGACGTACTAGTCGCCAACACACTCTCCTGCTACCAGTTGCAACTGCAGTTGTCCTTCCCTTGCTGCACCTCCCTTTTGCGGGAAGCACTTGCTCGGGCTCTCTCACGGTTACCAAAACCAGAGAGAACGACAACTTCGCAAAGCAACCGGCTTGCATTGAGTTGTACTCTGAGAAGCCCCCAATACCCCTATATATAGGTGGGTCATGGGACAGGGTTCTCTGTGCCCGGAAATATGGGACTAAAGCAGGAGTAGAAGGGTTCGAGATATTCCACAAAAAGCAACCAACTCGCAACCTGAACCAATCGGTTCACAAGTGAACCGGTCGGTTGGGGACCTGAACCGGTCAGTTGGAGCACCAACCGATCGGTTGGGACCCATGAGCCGATCGGTTCACTTCTGAACTGGTCGGTTCATGGTCCTGGTCAGTTCCCGATTGACTTTCCAACTTTCGTTTCTAATTGGTATCGAATACCAACCCTTGTTCCAATCAAATTGGGCAAGTGAAACGCAAGGAAAATTATCACCGACCTGACTTTACCAACTTGCTCGGTTGCACCAGTTGAACCGATCGGTTCGACACTTGAACCGCTCGTTTCACCCTGGGCTTGAGCCGATCGGCTCAACACTTGAGCCGACCGATTCAGCAACCTCAGCCGACCGGTTCATCACATGAACCGATCGGTTGGGAGTACAAGTTGTGCAGAATCAGTCAAATGCGATTTCAATCAATCCGATACTCCAATCAATGCGTCCAACACCTTGAACCATATGATATTGAGCCATCGACTGATTGAGTGTTTAATTGAACTACTAAACTCTTTTAGTAATCAATCTAAACATTGCTTGTGGACAAAACTCCTCTTCCAGGTTAAATCCTATGTGTGCGACCCTCCAGGTCAATTTCACGTTGGCAGTGAAAGTTCATAACACTTATGACTTCACAAGCAAAGAGCGGTGCCTAGTCACACATCAGTGCTACCCAAGTGAAAGTAGAAAGTTGGAGAACAACTTTCATCCTACAATCCGTGAATGGTGTTACAGCGAATGTATAATTCCGTTGTCACTGATATCTCGAATGAACTCAAGGCATGGAACAGTCATCCTGTCAACGTTCATTCACTTTCTTGATCTCAGAGTAGATTGAACGAGATATGTATGACATCAATATCACATACTAATTCACACATGCGCGTGCACGCCTATCTCAATCCTACTCATCAAGTGGCCTTGGATATCAAACTCCCTCAGGAGGGACAAATCCCATATCTATCACTCACCCCTCAAAAGCCCCATGTGTCAAAGCCACCCAATCATCACCTTTATAACAACCCATGTTTCAGGACTGCGTTTGGTGATGTCAAAGTGTGCCCAACGACATGTGTTGAGTGTAGTGATTTCAGGTCAAAGAATCACACTCACCACCATCACTGTGAGTACTGACTGTGACTACCATCTCATGGTTCCATGTGTCAAACTCACGGTGGGTCTGTCTGGTACACTTGTTCTCTAACAAGTACCTATGTGTTTGGTTTGATATCTCTATATCATGACTAATCAGATTCTGTCATCAACCAACACCACAATCTAGTCTTGTGTGTCATTGATGTCTATCTACCTTCCACAATGACATCCGACTAGGGACATAACAAGAATGTACAAACTCTTAGCATCTGTATGATCTCATCGTTCAGGTCCTCAACCTGAAAGCATACGTCATTGAGTACTGTCATTCTCTAGACATTCAATCTGTTCTATCACTATCTCATATGACTGAACCAGAAAGAATTGGAAGCTTGCCTTTGATGTTTATCAAATCAATCTTAATGTATCCCACCAATCATCCCATGATTGGCTCTTAGGGCATACATACCAACAGATCTATCATATTATGATATCACATTGGTTCATTTTGGATCATGTTGTTGTGGATCTATCATATTGTTCTGTTGTGTATTATTTTCTCGTCATGTTGGTTCATGTTTTAACCTTGTTTTTAATTGCTATCTCATTTATTTGGATTAAGTTCGTATTATATAATCAATTAGGAACCAACCAATGTTGGTTGCAATACACTTATATATTCCATATGCATGTTACGACCTATTGAAATTGACAAATTTATAATAATTGAGTATATTATAGACATCCAAATATAAGTGAACGAATTATAAATGTATAAATATAATCAATATTGATAATTTACATATCAATAACCATGAAACAATATCAGTGACTGCAAAAATATGATTAAAAAAAGCAATGTGTCCTGCATGGGGACGCATTGCTCCAATGCGTCCTGCATGGAGACTCATTGAGAAATGCATCCCTGCTGGAGACGCATTGGTCCCACACAAGGGCAATGCGTCCCGAGCCGTGACGCATTGCACTCTTGTGGGGTCAATGCATCCCCTTCTGGGACGCATTGCTCTCCCGCGTGGCAATGCATCCCGGAGGGGGACGCATTGGTCCCACAACAGAGCAATGTGTCACGGCTCAGGACGCATTGCCCTCCTGTGGGACCAATGCATCTCCCGCCGGGACGCATTGGCTCGCGGGAGAGCAATGCATCCCAGCAGGGGACGTATTGCTCCAAAATGTGCCATTTTGGGCAATAAGTTCAAGAACATGCCATTTAGGTAATTAAAATTGGCAAATGTGCCATTTAGGTTTTTTTGCCTAAAACTAGTCAATTTCTTAATTACTATTCCATGTATAACTCCAAAACTGCAAGGTTGATTGCAACGAGTATTTAACTATAGCTTTACCTTCTATTTGACTAAGTTTTAAAGACAATTGGGCCATCAATTAATGAATGTAGCATATCTTACTCAATTTATCCCATGATTGATTGAAAAATCTATTTCTCTTTATATGATTAATATTTCATATTGATTCCAAATAAAGAGTGGTCAAATTGAGAGTAACCGATGGGTTCAATATCTAAGCAAAGAATTTAGGAATTATAATATCAAATTGTACTATATGATACCAAATTATGATAATTGATATTTAACTTAGGGACTTCGTGGAGATATTTTATCAAATGAGGACAATAGATACATTTTGACAAAAGGACTTGAATTGGATACTAAACTTTATCAAAGACCATGACAATGGTTTAAAATGAAATTCAACATTATAAATAAGTTCAAGTTTTGGGTAAAATAGTTCAATATAGATGTAGTAGCCAAAACTGAGTATGTTACATACCTTCTCCATGAAGTGATTGGTCAAAACATCCTATGTGATAGGAATTGAGATCTATAGAGATAGATCTTGAAGGCTTCTTGACCTAAGTAAGAGCACATACATTGTCAACATGCTGAAGGGGTTTAGCATGAAGGACTCAATGAGAGAAAATATGTGCATGTTTCATGGGATTAGTCTCTCAAGAGCCTAATGTTCCAATTCTTGATGAGAATGGGAAAACATGATTAAGATGCCATATGCATTCACAATTGGATCTATCATGTATGCAATATAATGTACTCATCCCATTATCTTGTATGTATTGGACATGACGAGATGATATCAGTCAGATCCCAATGAAGGTCATTGGAATACCATAAAGAACATCGTTAAGCACTTGAGAGGACTATGGATCAGTTCCTTGATTATGGTAATAAGGAAGAGTTGGGTGTAAATTGTTACGCCGATGCAAGCTTCCAAAATAACAAATAACACAATGATCGTAATTTAAATTTCTTTTTGACCTTAAAATGTGAACTATTGGCTAGAAAAGTTCTCAGAAAGAGATAGTTGTTTGATTCTAAAATAGAAGTTGAGTACTTTGTTGTTTTGAGAACATTGGAGTGCACTTTATCGATCAGGAAGCTCATATATATGAACTTATGGGGGTTCCTACCATTGATGACACAGTAGAAATACTATGACAGCAATGGGAAAGGAATCCTAGATAACAAACTAGGGCAATTCTATTTTATACGAGAAGTCGTACAACGAGGTGATGTGAAACTTGAAAAATATCAACTAAAACCGAACAATGCTAACTAGCTATAAATGCTTGTGCAACAATAACATGATGGATACATTTAAGATCACTTGGAACACGATTTTTGGGTGACTGGCTCTAAGTGTAAGTGGGAGTCTGTTGGTATGTATACGCAGAGAGCCAGTCATATGATGATTGCAATGGCATATCTTGTAAATGATTTGATTAATAATAAAGGCAATCTTACAATTTATTCTATTTTGTTCAGTTATGAGATAATGATGTAACATTATAAATGTTTAAATGATGATATTTTTCAATAATATATGTATTCAGGTTGAGGACCTCAACAATGAGATCATACGGATGTCGAGAGTAGATGCATTCTTGTTATGTCCCTAGTCGGTTGTTATTGTGGAAGTTGATAGACAACAATAAACATAAGACTAGAGTGTGTGTTGGTTGATGATAGACTCTCATTAAGTCATCATATGTGATATTAAACCAAACACATAGATACTTGTTAGAGAACAATGTATCAGACAGAACCACCTTGAGAGTGATGCATGGAAACCATTACATTGTAGTCAGAATCATCTCTAGTAGTGATGGTGGTGATTGTGTGAAATCACTACACTCGTCACATGTCATTCGATGTAATTTGACATCATCCATTTTGACCTTGAATAAGGGTTTCCATAAAGATGGTGCTTGGGTGCATTTAGACACACGGGTATGATTGTGAGTGTGTAGATGGGATTTGTCCCTCCTATAATAGTATGATATCATGTCCACTAGATAAGAGAGATTGAGAAATGCATGGCCATGCTCATGTGAGCCAATATATGATGTTAATCTTACATATATATCACACAGTCTACTCCAGTTCAAGGAACATGGATTGAATATTGAAGAGGATGACGATTCCACACCTCGAGTTCAATCTGCATATCAATGACAAAGGAACTATAGGATCACTATAACACCAACCATAGATTGTAGGTTGAAGTTGTTGTCCAGCTTTTTGATTACTTGACTAGAAATGATGTATTGCTAGATACCAATCATTGCTTGTGATGTCATAAATCAATTATGGACATTCATTGTCAACTTAACTTGGAACCTATAGGGTCACACACATAGGATACACTTAGAATAGGATTTTATTTATGAATGTAGTTCAAACTTGATTATTGGAGTGTTAGGTATTTGAAATTTAAACAAAAATGGTTAAAAGTTGACTGATTGGACTATGAATCGACTGGTTCAAGTGTTGAACATATAGATTCAAGTGTCTGGTCAATCGAACCAACATTGGGAATCAAAACCATTAGACGGCTGGTCAATAAGTGAAACGATCCACTCAAGTCTGTGAACCGTCTGGTTGAGGTTGTGAGCCGACCATTTGCTTGATCAGTTCAGTTGGATCAAGGATCGATGCTGATGTCATGATGTGCATTGATCAAATATTAATTTCCAATAAATTTTGACTGGGAAACATAGTGGAATGACCGGTTCAAGGATTGAACCGACCAACTCACATGCCAACCGATGGGTTCACTTTTGAACCGATTGTTTCATCATTTTCATGCTACAAAAATTCATGAATATTCTGTCTCTTTGACTCCTGCCCAGACTAGAACTCTTGGCCCTGACCTTCCTAAAAATATAGGGGTAGTCGAGGATTTCTAGAGGAACAACAACAAGCTATGACAATTGTTGTCTTCTCACAGTTGTAGTAACGTGAGAACCTAAGCAAAGATACTCATCAAAGGGAGGGATAGCAAGGGAGGACAATTGAGAGAGCAAGTCAGCACTAGCATGCTGACTAGAAGGGATAATTCCTTCTTGTCCTTTCAACTAGAACCACAAGAGTTTTCGCCTGTGTGGACTACTATAGAGGCAAGTAGGCTGATGCCTGTCACTTTGGAGGACAAATTTAACTGCTACCAGTGGTGATCAACCAGGAGGTTTTTGTTGATGCTATGAAGGTGCAACTTGAAGAAAGGCACACGCTACAACAAGGGATTGTCATTGGACTTACTCCAGGACTAGGTATAACCTCGTAACCATCAATCTAGTTACATAGTTATTGACAATATCTATTGTTTAAAGGGGAATATGGATAGTTAAATTTGTATTTCTATTGCCTTATGTGATGCCATATTTCCCTACACCTAGTATTTTACCTATGGACTTATATACTAGAAACTCATATTTTTTGCTCATCTCAGTTTATCTTAGGTAATGATCATTGAACTTAGATCTATTATTGACAAGACTATACCTTAATTTTCTGTCCTTTTCAGGATCATCTCATTTCCTTGTCTTTGCTACCAAAATTATAGTTTTACCTACTAGTTAATCATTTTTACCCAATACTCCATGTCAGTTGCTTTAATCCTTGTATTACTTAAAATTGACTGCAAGTGATTGAATTATCTTTCCTTCTCTATTTAGTGCATTTTGGATTTAGTATACTAGTATTATCTCATTATAATGGTGTATTCTAGATGATGGGGCCTAGTACACAACTAGATATTTTGGGTTTAGGTAGACCTAGTTGTTTGAGTGTCGGTTCTCTCGTCTACTTTTATACATATACAAGGGTTTAAGGTGTTGGTGCATCTTTGACAAGGCTCTAAGTGTGATGGTGCTTTGGCCCTACATTTATCTAGTATTAGTCTTAGTGGCTCGTTTACATGTCATGCTCAAATTTTGTTTATTGTAGGGAATTACTTAAAAGAAAAAAGAATTATGTTTTGTTGAATACGTGATCTAGTCTTATAATTCGTCATCACTCATTGATCGACCTACCCTTTTATACCACCTTTAGATAGAATTTTACCATCTTTTGAAAAGGAACAATTATTATTATTTATTCACTCTTACATTGACTAGTTCAAGAACATACATGTATTTATAAACACATTCTTATATATTTTATTCATATTTGTGGGTATTGTTCCCATAAACACCCAAGATTATATCACTCATAGGAAAAAATTTAGAAGGAACCTACGCTCAGACTATAGATCTGAGAGCAGTTTGAGATGTTCATGCTTCTCTATGCAACATGTCATTTTATATACTTTAGATTATGACTATCATTATCTTATGCCACCCATGAGCACTAGGAACAATGATGATCTTTGGAATATGAAATAGATTATTTTCCACTATTGTATATCACACCTCTTGACATTGCATATGTGAGAAATGAAAACACATCATTTCCTTCGTACATGTCTGGATGTGATGGGATATGGATGTGTGTCTTAGTTATGTAAGCGACAAGTGGTGCCCCTCTTTGATACCGAACAATAAACCCACTCACTTATAATGCAGGTGGGGCTATATCCTTGATGGAAAGGAGTGTGCCAAGACTATGGTCTACCCATGATGACCCCCTTTTGTATTGCTTATTTGACTTCTGGAATCTGTTTCAAGTCAAGTCATCAATATCATGTGTGCCCATGATGGATAAATTTGGTGGATACATGTGCCATGATCTCACAATATAAAGGGTTTATGACACCTTTGCAACACTCTCCCTCTATGATATTTTCCATCATCTCCTCCATTTCAGTATTTTGTTTCCTTTTTTTCAGCACCTTCCTCAATATGCCACCACTACAAATTCTCTTATAATTCATCTTTATTTTTCCTCGTGTATTTTCCTCCCTTCAAATTACTCTATGGTTTTATTTTATAAAATGCATATGAGGATGACACCTAAGAGGCTTGGACATATCCAATTTACTTAGAAGTCTACCCCTCTGTTCTTAATCTATATCCCTCAACACCTCAATATGCAATGATTAGATGCAAATATGCTAATCATATTCCTCGACACAAATGAAATTGATCCATCAATGTACTTCTCCCAAAAATATTTATGGTTCAACTACTATGTACCTATAAAATCTCAATCAATTTTCTTTCATATATCAAATGAAAGGTCATGTAGTCTTTTGAAAAATAATTACAACCCAGTAATATCTTAATTAATAATCTTAATGATTAATCAACCCTGGTTAAGTTTTCATTAAAATCAAATGACTTCCATGATTATTGCTTGTTTAAAAATTTAGAATATGAAAATGAATATGACATGAGACAAACCCACTAACTATGGATTAGGTCCAGTAAGTGTGAGACTAACTTAAACATTTCTTTTACCTCTAACTAAAGAAAAACCTTAAATTGTTCTTTTATCAAGAACTTGATATTTATTGATAAGTAAAGAACATTTGATTTACAAAAGTAAATTCCAAGAAAATGTATGTGGTTTTTGCAATATACTCGGTATTAAAAGGAAATTCATTTTTGGATTGAATTTACATGATATAAAAATTACAAAAACTTTTGTCTTCCTCAATCTCACATCTCTAGGACCATAAGAAGAATAAGGGACCATAATTATCTAGATATTCCTCAATAAATACCTATGTTAATATAATATTGTTGATGAATGGAATCTAAATATTCTTATTGGTAAGTACATGGATTCAAAAGTCTACTCATAGAGTGTGGGGTACTATTGTTGAAATTCACCAACTAGCCTTGAAAATCCATACAAGATTAAATTAATAGACTGCAACAAGAAGCAATACAAGTATGCAAATTGAATAGTGTAAATCATGAAACATGGCATGTCGTTGAACTACATGCATGATAGAAACATAAGAGTTGTCTAAATTAACTTAATAACTTAGTCATTTTATTATGTGTTGGACCAACATTAATTTACTACAACATGTGAAATACCATAAAAAATCTACAATCTCACCTTATAAATCTAAGAGCAAACTGATCGCTAGATACATCATCCTGGTTGCTACCAGTCAGTGTGCAAGTTTACTCCTAACTATTGAGATATTTGTGATGGATTCTATGATGTTCAAAACATTTTATTCTAATTGCTTTTTTAATTTCACTAATAAATCATATATTGCACATTTCTTATCTCGATAGTATACTTAATCCATTAATTTTTTCTATAGTATGTATTATAGCTTAACAACTAAATTTATATATATTATATTACTTGAACTGAATAGAATGAGCATATCTAATAATACTAAAATGATCTATTAATTTTTCAACTATAGTTATTAACTACACGCAACCAACAAATTTTGACTTATTTCCTAATACTTATTTTTTTGTAGTAAAATTTGGGCAGAGATAAGTACATTGGTTCCTCCAATTTTCAATCTTCTCAAAATATCATGAAATTCAAGTATACTCAACTTTAAGTTTAATTCAATAACATTATAATGTTATTTTTTCATATTGTTTATTCATAATTTGGAAATCTAGATCCACGCTTACTAGTTCTATATTTGCAAAACATAAAGAAACATGACATATTATGTATTCCTCAAATTCTAATTGATTGTGCAAAAGTTTGGGTAATTATGGAAATTCCACAGATGTTATGTTAGGTTCTTGCTAATGTACTTTATTCCAAGCTAACTCAACTCAAGTTTGGAGGAATATTTCAAAATCCAACTTTGATAGACCACCTATACAATCTCTCACATGTAGGTCACAATACAAAAATATTCCCTAAGGTAAATTACCTCAGGTTTAATCCTTTTTCATGGATGAAAAATCACTCACCTACAAGAGGACATATCATCATAATAGAGAAAAAGGGTCGAACCCAATAGACATCTTATTTAAAAAAGTGCTTATGAACCAGTTTTCGATAACTATACTTAAAATGATTGTTGAGGGTGATTACTGACTAAGATTGGATTAAATGTTGAAATGCAAAAAATAACTGAAAGTGGATTGAAAACAATATCTAAAGGACATTATGACATTTAGATTTCATTTCCATCACCTATGTATTCATCTTGACCTTTATAACTATAACCAATCGAAATCTGGCTACCATAACTTTAGAAACCTTACTTCCTCTATTAGAAGGATATCGTGCTTGCATCCTTCCAATTGACCAAACAAGGTTAAGAATATATCTTAATGCACATGTTTGTACTCTAATGAATATTTAATGCACATAATAAGATTTACTCACATATTAATGGAACAATATCCCATGTTGTGATTATTATAAGATGTATGGAACCTAATGTAAGGAGTGGATCCCCAAAGGGGACCACTCCTTACTTAATTTAAGAAAATAAATTGCATAAAATGGGGGTCTTTGACCATTATAATAATGACTTTTAAAAAGGGGTGTATACTATTTTCTCAAATGGATGGATAAAAGAAGCATAGTTTTGTGGAAGCGGAAAATATATCTAACTATTACAAAACTTCATTGTCCAAACTTAACATGGGCGCCTGTTCACGGCAAGTACAAATATGATACTAGACTATTAAGATCAAATTATGGTGAGCAACCTTCCCATCTTGGATTTCAACCTTGAAATTGGTTTTTCATAAAATCTCCCTCTTCCTAAACCTTAGGTCGTGTGGGTTGAAAACAACACCCACGAGGGGAAAGAAAACAAGAGAAAGGATGTCAATGAATGTTGAGTATGTGAAACAAATAACAACTACGCATTACTTTAGATCAATGAAAGTTAAATAAAAGATCTCAATAAAGGGATGCTTAAGAGGAAAAGTTTCAATAGAATTAACAAGTCAAGAGATGAGGCATGTCCAAAATTAAGATTAACAATTAGTGAGTCTTGCCTTTAAAATTTTCAATTAATAGTTGTAAAATATAAGTTGTGCATGTAAACAAGCATAGACTAAATATATTTCAAGCAGGGATGGGACACCAAGGATCTCATCGTAAAAATATTAGGTGGAAAAAGTGCACCCTGGGCAGAAGTAGTGCACCCTATATAAATAACTAGTGGAAAAGCACACTCTGGGTGGAAAAATTGCCCCCTATATATGGTTGTACACATGTACCACTACAAGAAATAAAATTAGTCTAAGCATGCACAAAAATAGAGAAAGGCAAGTAAAAGTTTAATCGTATTTTCTCATAATTTAGGAAAAGGATGAGAACATCCATAAAATCAGTAAAATTTGGGTCAGAGGACCATTGAATATTCTCCAAGAAAAGTAAGAATTTTATAAAGATGTAAAAGTGGTTATGAATTGTTAACACATGTCTCATATGGTAAATAGTGCTTGGTCATATTAGTAATGCCTACATAATAGAAAAGATGCACATACCTTGACTTGAGTATTAAGTCAGAGATGAATTTCTATCCTTCCAAGTCTAAAGTCACCTCAAACCTACATATAGTTTTTTTCATCAATTAGGGTTCAATTGTGCTAAATAAGAGGAAATACTAGATATCTAGCCTTCGATAAAACCATGTATTGACTCTATTTATTTACCCAACATTGGCTTTAGTGTTACAGGTTATATTCCTAACTCAAAATCTTAACTTGGTTAGTTATATTGCTTCCCTCAATTGTTGATAAGAGGATAAGAGAGATTAAGACCCAAAAATTTCATTCTTTAAAATTTTGTAATCAGGCGATGAATACCATATCAAAACATTAAGAAAAACCCCACAATTCTAAACATATATTTTTTTATAATTTTTGATCTTTAAATAAAAATATATGATTTTTATAAGATTCGTATATTTTATTGATTTATTTGTGAAACTAAAATTACAAAGGTCCAATTTACCCTTAATTGAAGACTCTTAACTTTATCATGTAACGGGGTGTATGTGTCATGTTTTTATCCTTATATTAGCATGAAAATTATATTTGAATGTGGGGCATAAGACACAATCACCCCTATAGCCGAATATGCAAGAACAAAATTTGTGAGGGAAAAGAGGTAATTGCCCACGACCAGCCTCCTTCAACCTCATGCCCGTGCCATGGCAGACGCCCTATGGCTGGAGCAGGAGGTCGAGAATTGAGGAAACACCCGACTACAGATTGCTCACAATTTCATCTTAATGAAGACGAAGAATAGAGATCAAAGTTGCATACATGAAGGTCAATTGTGCTCTGAAAAAGTAGTGTGTTGAGAAGAGGGGCCGCAAGCTCAGACTAGAAACCAAGTTTGAAGATGGGTGAAATGACGACACGAGGAGAAATTAGCCCTAAAGATGGATTGCTCTTGATGGTGTAGAACTAGGGAGGGGTTAGATATTTATAGGATTCCTTGCAAGGGTTTATGTACCTACGGCTTGGAGATGCTTGGGCTCCATGATTGGGAGTTTCAAGAATTCTCCAAGATAAGATGCAAGTAGGGTATTGTTGGGAGCAGATTGGAACTAGGAATCTATAGGAAAAAACATTTTGAGAAATAATCAAGTGTGGAGGGAGGAATCCCAATTTCTTTGCACCACCATCCAACTCACAAGTTCCCATATCCGGTGCGGGGTTGAAGTGCACAATTCATATAGACTTTCTTGTATACTTTTGTACACAAATTTAGTCCTTTTTGTATTCATTTCGCCTTTAATCATATTTGAATTGTCATCTCTTTAGTTATCTTATTTGTCGCATGATTTAATCATAGGTACATGATAAAGATGATGAAATGGAGAAAATCCAACCCAGATCCAACCTCAGTTGGATTGCCCGATGAATTGCAAGTAATAAAGGGGGGTTCATGAAGAATCAAAGCATGACACAATGTGTGTAATGAACCATACGTTGTGTACAAATCAAAAAGAAATTTCTTGATATAGTGAGGAAGTGACACGACATGCTCTAATTCTTCATGAACGATCCATATGTTGTGTACAAATCCAGAAGAAATTTCTTGATATATGTTGTGCACGAAGTGTCAGCACGGTCAAGTTTTTCCCAAGTGTTGATACACTCAGAATGCAAGGTGTGCATGTTTTGTGCATGGTGTGCCACAGAGTATCTAGGGACTTTAGGTTTCTAGCCACACGTCATGCGCTACATGGGACACGTCATGTCCAACCTGATCAATCTGTTTTGTAGCAGTCATTCACAGCCCTATTGTGCACACCATGTCTCAGTCAATTTCTACAAAAATTTAAAAAGACAACCGTCCCTCCTTTCAAATACAAAATTTATAGGATGTTACGATTGCCTCACACCATTTTGAACATTCTACGACCAGAGTCAGTTGCAGACTAGAAGGAGGAAATTTTGGGGAGAAAGAAGAGGTTTCTTGGGAAAGACCTCCATTCCTCTCCATTTCTTCTCAAACGGGTGCAAAAAAGGTGCAGTATCTCTCTCTACTCATCCAAGCTTCTTGGGAGGGAAGATAGACCGAGAAGGAGTAGCTATTGGGGTGGAATGCCATCTCCCAATTGGATTTTTACCTCACTTGACTTCACTGTTTGGCTTCTCATGCTCTTTCTACTCTTTAAACATGCAAAACTCTACAATTTGTACCCTTCACTTATGCTTATTCATCATGTACGAGTAGGACCCTTTCTCTTGGGCATGGGAGAGTATATCCTATGTTGTTACTCATGCGAACTTGAATTCCATAATTAATGTTAGTTAGTTTTCTTCTCTAAGAGTTTCTACGGTGATGTTTGCTTGTATATTTGATTGTCCACCAAATTTACATGTCTTATGCTTCTTTGTAAGATCTGGGAAGGTTCATAGAGAAGTAAGGAGTAGTTCTCTTAGCAATGCATCCATGACCATTTGAGCAGCTTGGATACATTAAGAGTCTATGGTTGTAGTTCAAATTTTAATGTAGACATGGGAGTGTTATGTTGAAATTCAAAACTGTCTCATATCATCGGGAGGTGAATGATGATGGAAACCCCTTTTGCAAGTTAATTGACATGTTATTTACATAGTCTCACATGATGTAATAGTATGGAAGTGAAATATGATGTACAAGATCTCCTAAATCTAATCTAATCCAACTTTGTTCAGTTACTTCCTTTAAATTGCTAGATTAATATATCTTAACTAAATACAACTCTTGAAAATTGATCTAGATTGTTGAGTAATACACTTGTCCCTAACTAATTACTTGCTCCTTGTACAACCTCAATAGTACTACACACACTTGTATACTTGTGGGGTAGTGTTTGAGTTTATAAATATTAAAGCTTGACACATTATCAACAAGTTTTTGGCGTCGTTACTGAGGAGCATCGGTATTGTTGTTAGAGCAAGAAGTGTTAACTAGTAAGAAAGACTAGATCACTCATCATCATTTCATCATTCCACCATCATTCATATCATCTATTTCATCTTCCATTGGTTGTTGAGTGTTCTCACTACTTGCAAATTTACAGGACTGCATGCGGAGGTCTAAGCGTGGTCTTTAATAAACAGTGTTCTTAGACCCAGAGATTGAATGCACCTTGAGCAGCCGTAGAAGAGCAAGAAGGACTAAAGCCGCTCCCAATTTGGGAGATTCACAACCATCATCACCATCACTGCCATCTTCACTAAACAATCAAGAACCAATCATGGAAGACGACCATCCTCGTACGTATTTCGTCATTCCATATGCAATCAACATCAATGGGGCTATCAACAGGCCACATATTGAGGTGAATAACTTCTCCATAAGTCTGACGATAATGCAAATGATTTAGTAAAACTACTTTGGGGGAACTCCTATAAAATACCCCAATATACATGTTACTGAATTTTTGCAATATATCAACATGTTCAATATAAATGGTGTTGCTCCTGATGGTATATGCCTATGATTGTTTCCATTTTTGATGCGGGATAGAGACAAGGTGTGGCTCTCTCCTTTACCAAGGAACTCGATCAATAGTTGGGAAAAACTTCTTAAAGTTTTGTAGCCAAGTATTTCCCAACTAGCAAGACGACTCAACTGAGGAGTCAATTGACTAATTTCACTCAATAGGATGGAGAGACTCTTTGGAGAGGTTTAAAGACCTCCAGCATCTTTGTCATCATCACGGTCTTAGAAATTGGTTGCTTCTCCAAACATTCTATAATGGGCTTTACTATAACACCAGGATGTCTATAGATGTTGCAACTAATGGAGCTCTTATGAACAAGTCTTATAAGGAGGCATATCATATAATACATGAAAATCAATATTTTGCCAATGGAGTTCTAAAGGAAGCACTCAGCCACCCTCATCTTCCAAGAAGCAAGCAGGTGTCCATGCTATTGAAGTTGTTCATCTAATTTCTGCTAAGCTAGATGCTTTGACTCAAAAGTTTGAGAGGTTGACTACTTAACCATCCCAATCCGTAAATCTAATTTGTCATGCAAGTGAAGCTATGAGACAAGTAGATTCTTCAAGATATACTCCTTTATTCCAACTGAAGAGAATGTGGAATAATGCAATATTGTAGGAAGTTTTAGGAACAAACAATTATACAACCCATATTCTAACACTTACAATCTAGGTTAGCATGATCATCCTAACTTCTCCTATCACAACAACAACAACGCTCAAAATCTACAACAAGTGCAAGGTCAACAACCGTTGAATGTGGGGAACATGTCACCTATGGGAAGTAATCCTCCAGGTTTCAGTAATAATGTTAATAGAAACTTTAACCAGCAAAAACAGCAACCCAAGTCTAGTTTGGAGTATTTTCTTGAAAGTTTAGTTTCAGACCAATTGAAACAAAATGAGGAATTCATCTAGCATGGTCAACTAATGAAGGATTCCATCCAAGAACTCTCTTCCAAGGTGGATGGCATTACTACTCACACCAAGATATCGGAGAATAAGATTTCTCAACAAGCTCTTTCCAACCAAGGAAATCCTTCAGGTTCCTTATCCAGTCAACCAATGATGAATCCCAAGGAAACTTGCAAATCTGTGACTCTAAGGAGTGGAGTAGTCATAGGGGATCCTCACAACCTTCTAAGAGGAAATATGAAGAAGTTATTGACACCACTATGGAGGAGATTGTTGAAAACTAAAGGAAGAAATTTGCAAGAAATTTGCATCAAGGTGATTATTCTTACAAGCCCAATGTCTCTTTCCCTTGCAGGTTTGCTAACACCAAAGATGATGTTAAGTTTAATAAGTTTATGGACATATTGAACAAGCTATATGTGAATCCTCCTTTAGTTGAAGTGATATCTGAAATGCCTTCTTATGATAACTTTTTGAAAGACATTCTCACAAAGAAAAGGATACCCAATCAAGCTAAAATTGTTACGTTATCTGAAAGGCTAAGCTCTATCATTCAGAACTGTTTGCCTAAAAATTTGCGGTCTAGGTGCTTTTATTCTCCCTTGCAAAATTGTAGATTCAACTTTTGATATAGGCCTAGTTGATCTTGGTGCTACCATCAGTTTGATTTCTTTTTCTCTATGGCAAAATCTCGACTTTGGAGATTTGAAACCAACATCAACGATGATACAATTAGCTAATCTTTCAATTAAATATCCTAGAGGGGTTGTTGAATACATTCTTGTATAAATAGGGAAGTTCTACATTTCAAATGAATTTATAGTCATGGACATGCATGAAGATCCGACAAACCCAATCCTCTTTAGAAGACCATTTCTCCGTATTGCATGATGTATTGTAGATGTTAGAGAAGAAAACTAACTGTCAGAGTTGGAGATGAAGCTATTGTATTCTTTGTCTATGATGCTATGAAGGCACCCAACACTAAGGAATATATTTGTCTGATCGATAGCATTCATACCTTATTTGAAGAAGAAAATAATTCTGTTGAGACCATTCTTGATGATTTTGAAGGAGAAGATGAAGAAGAAGACACAAAGGCCACTAACAATGAGGAGAAATTTGAAGCTTTAAATACATTAGTATCTAAGTAAGAATCAAAGCTGAGTGAGAAAAGCAACACCGCCACACCGAATAAAAAGGTAGAATTAAAACCCCTCCCACAAGGATTGAGGTATCTTTCTTAGACCCAAATTCCACTACTCCAGTTATTATAAATTCTGAATTGAGAAAATAACAAGAATAAAAACTATTAAATGAACTTAGGATTTATAAAGATGTGATAGAGTACTCAATTGACGATCTTAAAGAAATTAACCCTTCCATTTCCATGCATCACATAGCATTGGAAGAAAATGACAAACCTTGCATAGACCCCCCAAGAAGACTAAACCAAAATATGATGGAAGTTGTTAAGAAGGAAATTTTAAAACTAAAAGATGCAAGAACTATATATCCCATAAGTGAGTCCTTGGATGAGCCCTATACATGTTGTACCAAAGAAGGGAAGAACTATTGTAAGAAAGGGGATAATGATGAATTAATACAAACATGAAATGTCACTGGGTGGAAAATGTGTATTGATTATAGAAAATTAAACAAAGCCAAAAGGGGATAATGATGAATTAATACAAACATGAAATGTCACTGGGTGGCAAATGTGTATCGATTATAGAAAATTAAACAAAGCCACAAGAAAGGACCATTTCCCCTTACCTTTTATTGACTTGATGTTGGAAAGAATTGCCCATCACTCTTACTTTTGATGTCTTGATGGGTATAGTGGGTTCTTTCATATTCCTATCAACCCACCCAATCAAGAGAAGACCACATTCACATGCACCTATGGGACATATGCCTATAGGCGGATGTTGTTTGGGCTATGCAATGCACCTGCCACCTTAAAAAGGTGTATGATGGAAATATTCTCTGATTATATTGAAAAGATAATGGAAATATTTATGGACAACTTTAGTGTTTATGACAACTCTTTTGATGATTGCTTGTTGAATCTAACTAAAGTTTTACAGAGTTGTCAACAAGTCAATCTTGTTCTTAATTGGGAGAAGTTCCATTTATGGTGCAAATAGGGGTTGTGTTGGGTCATGCCATTTCAAGAAGAGGTACTGAAGTGGATAAAGCAAAAGTAGAAGCTATTGAAAGAATGTCAACCCCAAATTCTATGAAAGAGATCCGAAGCTTCTTAGGACATGTAGGGTTCTATAGAAGACTCATTAAAGACTTCTCAAAAATTGCAACACCTCTTTGTTGTATACTAGCCAAAGATGTTGATTTCACATTTGATGATGATTGCCAAATAGCCTTTTGGAGATTAAAGGATGATCTAGTTTCATCTCCCATCATCCAACCATCAGATTGGAGTGATCCTTTTAAAATAATGTGTCATGCAAACGATTATTCTATAAGAGCAGTCTTGGGGCAAAGGAAAGACAGCAAACTTCATGCCATCTACTATGCAAGTAAAACTCTAGATGATGCACAGATCAACTATGCCACAACTAAGAAAGAAATCCTTGTTGTAGTTTTTCTTTTGACAAATTCAGACAATATCTAGTGGGTTCTGAAGTTATTGTATATACAAACCATGCATCCATTAGATATATCATGAATAAGAAGGACACCAAACCTCGTCTAATCCACAAATCTTGATATTACAAGAATTTGACTTGGAGATTAAAGATAAAAAAGGGACTGAAAATAATGTTGATGACCATCTATCAAGGCTTAATACTTGTGTTGAGGACAAAATTCCCATCAATGACAAGTTGCCTATTGAAAAACTCTATGATATCAATTCCACTATCACGTCATGGTTTTCCAATTTCTCCAATTATCTTGCCACTGGACAACGTCCTCCCAATTTCATGTACCAACAAAAAAGGAAGTTTTTACATGATGTTCATTTCTATTATTGGGATGATCTTCGCTTGTTTAAGCAGTGCAGGGATGGTCTAATTCAGATATGCATACCTAATGAGGAGATATTGAATGTGATTTTAGATTGTCACTCACCCCTATGGAGGACACTTTGGAGGAGATAAAACTTCAATCGATAAGCAAATTTCTATTGGCCAACACTCTTCAAAGATGCACATGTATTTGCCAAAGCCTGTGATAGGTGTCAAAGAGTAGGGGGGATTTCAAAGAAGGACGAGATGACATTGAATTCAAATCCAAAGATAGAGGTCTTCGATGTATGGGTCATAGATTATATGGGCCCTTTTCCCTCCTCATGCAGCTACATGTTCATACTAGTAGCATGTGATTATGTATCCAAGTGAGCAGAGGCAATCCCCACTCAATCTCTAGATGTCAAGTCCATGATAAAATTATTTCAAAAGATCATTTTTCCCAGATTTGGAATCCCAAGGGCAGTCATATCTGATGGTGGTAGGTACTTCAATGAAAGAAACGTCAACAATCTGTTCAGCAAATATGGAGTCAAGCATAAGGTGTTTACACCCTATCATCCTCAAAATTTAGGTCAAGTGGAAATGTCTAATAGGAAACTAAAAATAATTTTATAAAAGACTATCTACAACTCAACAAAAGATTGGTCATCAAAATTAGATTATGCATTATGGGCATACATAACAACTTTTTAAGACTCCAAATGGCACTACTCTATTCAAGCTAGTTTATGGAAAATTTTGTCACTTACCTGTAGAATTGGAGCACAGAGTACTTTGGGTGATTAAATTCCTCAATTGTGATATGATGAAAGAAGGGGAGAAAAGATTATTACAACTCCAGGAGCTTGAAGAACTTAGGACGGATGCATTTGAGAATGTAAAGATTTATAAGGAAAATACAAAGAGATGGCACGACAAGAGAGTCAAAGCCAAAGAATTCAAAGGAGACAAAGTTTTGTTGTTCAATTCTAAACTTAAATCCTTTTCATGGAAACTTAGATCTAGATGGTATGGGGCATTTTTAGTCTTGAAGGTCTATCCCTACGAGACACTAGAGCTGCAAGGCAAACAATCAACCTTCAAAGTTAATGGACAATGATGCAAGCTATATACTGATAGAGAAAAGATTGACAAGGGAGCCTCTTGCTCCCTCTTTGATCCATGATTCTGAGCTGAAGAATCTCACTCCAGACTCTAAAAGGAGGAACTTGTGAAAGTTGACCTCAAATTTAGAATAGATTTTAATTCATGCATTAGTTTAAGAATTTCCTCTTTTAAATATAAATTTTCCGTAGATGAATGTAATATTTTAGACCTTCTAAACGCACATATCATCATCATTGTAGGTGCCAAGAAATGCCAAAGCAACAGATAGAAATTTCACAAAAAATAGGTTGACGCACACCATGTGTTGATTCATGCACAATGTGTCAACAACATTCAGAAGGAATATTGACATGAAACGAAGAAAACATTGTGTGTTGAGTTCCAGATATGGCATGCACAAATTATGTTACCATCACAAGGAATTTTATATAGAAACACAAGGTGTGTTTAGTTGTAGACACGGCATGTCAATTGTCAGCTTGAGGATATTGAAAAGTCATTAGGAGAGAGACACAATGTGTGCCCATAAATGCACGTCATGCATTCTGAGTTTAGATGATCCAGGGAGTTTCACACGGGCATGCACGTATCTACTCACATTGTGTCACAATGTATATGGTTGTGGAATTTTTTTTAAAAGGGATACAGCGTGTTTGGTTGTGGTTTTTTTGGGTTGTCATTTCAATAAATTAACACAGCATGTTTGCCTAAACACACGTTGTGCCCTCATGTCTAGGCTAGGGTTTACACCCAAGTCGTGACCTGACTCATGACCCCAGTGCAGTCGCCACCCTCTCATTCTCTCCTTTGACTCATGTTGTGCGAGTGCCCAACAACAACTGTGTGATGGCACTCATCACCGCCTCCACATCCACGAGCTGGATTCGCCATAGCTACAAGCTCATCTCCTCCTCTGTGTGCATGATTAGAAGTTGAGCTCATCGTCACAACAATGAGATTTGCCGCATCCATTCCATAGATCTTCTTCACCTCCTACGGCTGCAACAACAACTGCATCTCCGCCGTCAACTCCTTGAGCCTAGATCTACTGTGAACATCACTGTAACTCAACGTCGACGACTGTCATCATCAAGCACCAAGGTCAACGCTTCCCATCATCCATAAATCATAGTGCATGAAGAGACTCTTGTTGAGCACGTTGTGACATTGAGATCAAATGAAAGTGTTTTCTTCTCCAGACACACGGTGTGCCTCTTCCACCGCATGGCGTGTCCATTAGGCCAACTCTAGCTAAACATAACCACCTAACCAACATGTCGTGCGCTTCACCCTACACGTCGTGTCCACTACTTCTGAAGCTGAACATGGAACCAACCAAGCAATTAGCCTAGCACCAAAGGGGGAGAGTTCTTCCTCCACTTCAACCTACATCTCCAACATGTAATTCAATGTCTCACAGGAGGAAGATGCTACTTACCAAACTCTGATCACGCGTATGGTTCTTCCAGCACATTTTG
Organism: Alisma plantago-aquatica; assembly: GCA_963693085.1. Classification (NCBI taxonomy): domain Eukaryota; kingdom Viridiplantae; phylum Streptophyta; class Magnoliopsida; order Alismatales; family Alismataceae; genus Alisma; species Alisma plantago-aquatica. The sequence continues at coordinate 1,325,482,168 of OY856412.1, read as the reverse complement.
CCTATGAGGACACAATGGAAGCTTTGGGATTCAAGGATGAGGCATTAACACTATTTCGGTAGCTAGGATTGAAACATACTTGTTTCACTATAAGAAAAACTTATCCTAAACTCACCTACAAATTCCTTACCACTCTAAATTCTGCCAATGACCCCATGAAGCCTAGTGAGCCATTTGGTATGTATTACATTCTGACTTCTTGGGAAAGGTTATAGGTTGACATTCAGGCAGTTTTGTGAGGCATTCCACTATCACTATGGAGGGGCCATCTCTTATCCTTTCCAATTCAAAAGTGATGAATTCTAAAGAGAAATTAGTGATGATCACATTCATGATGCCATGGCAGCAAGAGAAAGTCATATTCACAATCCTATCCTCCGTTATATCTAGCGCAAGTTTTTTTGCTAGGAAAGAGACTCAAGGACTGTGGAAAATGACATCTATTATTTTTTTTTGCTGTGTGACATGATTTCAAAATCAATGCAGGGTACTACATCCTCCTTTGGTTCTTTGAAACCAAAAATAAGAAAGTAGGAGACATTATGACTAGGGTTTTGATTACCCTAATTGACATCAAGATCAATATTGACTTGACAGGTCTTGAAGCTGCCCATGAAGGAACATAGTTGACCTCCAACTTCTTATTTCCTCTAGCCTAATTGTTTAAGATACTTTTTTTGTGGAAAATTTAGGTAAATATATTTCCAACCCCTGGAAAGGGGGCAAAGTTTCAAGTATCATACGTACATGATGCTTACAAATGAAAGGAGCAGTAGCCTAATTAGGCATCATTCACTCTTAAAGCTATAAAGGAAATTGTTCGAGATACTTTATATGATTACAAGTTCATGAAATATTTCCCTAACCATGAGATATAACTTGAACCTCTAGACTTGGAGGGGATAACACCGACCAACAAAAACAACTGGAAGTTCGATCTGGGTGATGATTCAAATTCAGATTCTAAGCAGTAGAAAGCAGCCCCCACTAGAGATGTACCACAATAGCCCCCCTCCTTGGCAGGCACCCAGACATAGTACACTTGGGCAATGCCAGATGTACAACACTTGCATGGTTATGTTCAACATCACTTTGATCAGTACGATACCAGGCTTGACACAAGGAGTCACCAGTACTTAGATACACACAACATGATCTAGAGGATGGATATGTGGCACATATCTCATGGCCACTATAACTTGCCTCCTCTTCCACCACCACCAACATCACAGCCAGAGCACCCACACATGGACATTCTTGATGATGACTTCCTAGGTAAACATTTTCCAGCTGGTGATCAGGGCACTGGACCTTCATCTTGATCCACATGGCAAGTACCTGGTTGCTTTCCTCTTGAGTTTGTAATATGCAGTGAGGACAGCGCAAATTTCAACGTTAGGGGGTGAGCAACTGGCCGGTAGGGTAATCTAGTGTAGTTTTGTTACACTTTTATCATCTTTCATCCTTTTCTTAGTTTTTATTTTAGTCTCTACTTTTGATGTGGCAAATCTTGTATGAAATGAGGTTTGTTTTGTGAAAATGGATTGAATTCACTTTATGAACAACTATTTGTCCTCTTTTTTTGAGAAATGTCATTTGAAGTTAATTGTAAAAGTCATGCATTTATCAAATGAAATCTTTTGGCAAACTACATATGTTTCACTCTTTCTTATTCTTCTAGCCTGAAATTCATCTTTCACATCCTAGATTGCTCTAAATATGTAACAGTTTCAATTTTATTGGATAAATCAACTCCACAACATCATGTAGAATACAGGATGCCTTTTCCAAGCTCTTAGTGTATATGCAACCTCTCCCTCAATGAAAATTTTTCAAGAAGAATTAATGAAATCAATTTAATATTGCAATTTAGTTAACTCTCCTCTATTTTGGGAAAAGCTTGGCTCAATCTCAAAAAATCTCAATCTATATCACCTTCATATCCTATAAAAGATGGCTAACCCACCCCCCCCCACATACCCTAATACCCTAGTGTAAGTCTGATATGGCCATGACGGTTAGGTGATATGTCTTAAAATAGGGTAAATACCCCAACCAACACTCCATGTGTGCATAAGCCTACCCTAGCAGGCGAGTGTCGGGACCCACAATCCATTGTCATATCGTTTTTGGGATATAAGGAGAGTATAACAACAATTTGCAATTTTAGCTAAGATTTCATCATTTACATCCTTAATAGTTGAGAGCTTTAATTCCACATCCACTGATTGTTTGGCTTGGTCATCCAAGTTCTACTTAATGTTGTTTAATTGACTGATTCATTAAAGTTGAAACCACCCATGTTGAACTAAAAATCTCTTTCTTGGGTGTTTAAGTTGAATCTATGACTATAAGTATAAACCCATTGATTATGGTTGGTTGGTCCTATAAACATCATTATTTTCATTTGATATATGTATGACTTAGCAATTACTTCATTTGTGTTTCTCTACTCTTTTACTTGAGGACAAGCAACTGTTCAAGCTTAGGGGGATTTGATGTGAACAATTCATATAGACTTTCTTGTACACTTTTGCACACAAATTCAGTCGTTTTTATATTCATTTCACCTCAAATCATATTTGATTTTCCATATCTTTAATTATCTTATTTGTTGCATGATTTAATCGCAAGGATATGATAAAGCTGACGAAATGGGAAAAAGTCAACCCAAATCCAACCTTTGTTGGATTCCCCGATGATTGCAAGTAATAAAGGGGGGTTAATGAAGAATCAGAGCATGACACGGTGTGCATAATGAACCACATGCTGTGTATCAATCCAGAAGAAATCTCTTGATACAGTGAGTCAATGACACGGTAAGCACTAAATGTGCACAGTGTGTCAGCACAATCAAATTTTCCCCAAGCGTTGATGCACCCTAAATGCACGACATGTATGTTTTGTGCATGGTGTGTTGTAGATTATCCAAGGACTTTAGGTTTCCAACCGCATGACATGCACTACATGAGACACGCCATGTCCAACCTGGTCAATCCATTAGCAGTTATTCACAGCAACATGGCATGCACCCTATTGTGCATGTTGTGTCTCATTATGTTTCTACAAAAATTTAAAAAGACAATCGTCCTTCCTTTTAAATACAAAATCCCTCAGATGGGTCGGTTATCTCTTTCCATTTTGAGCACTCTACGATCAAAGTCAGTTGCAGAGCAGAAGGAGGGCGATTTTGGAGAGAAAGAAGAGGTTTTTTGGTAAAGAACCTCCATTCATCTCCATTTCTTCTCAAAAGGGTGTAGAAAAGGCGCAAGAACTATTCTCTATTCGTCCAAGCTTCTCAGGAGGGAAGTTACTCCAAGCAGGAGCAGCTATAGGGGTGGAATTTTGTCTCCTAGATGGATTTTTACCTTACTTGACTTCAATCTTTGGTTTCCCTTGCTCTTTCTACTCTTTAATCATGCAAAAGTATGCAATTTGTACCCTGCACTTGTGCTTATTCATCATGTACGATTAGAACCCTTTCTCTTGGGTATGGGATAGTAGCTCTCATGTTGTTACTCATGTGAACTCGAATTCCGTAACTAATGTTATTTAATTTGCTTCTCTAAGAGTTTCTACAGTGATGTTTGTTTGTATATTTTCTTGGCCACCAAATTTACATATCTTATGCTTCTTTGTAAGATCTCCAAAGGTTGATAGAGAAGTAAGGAGTAATTCTCTTGCCAATGCATCCATGACCACGGGAGTGGCTTGGATACATTAAGGTTCTATGGTTGTAGTTCAGATTTTAATGTAGACATGTGAGTGTTATGTTGAAATTCAAAACTGTCTCATCTCACCAAGAGATGAATGATGATGGTAACCCCTTTTGAAATTTAATTGACATGTTATTTGCATAGTGTCAGATGATGTAATAGTATGGAAGTGAAATCTTATGTCCAAGATCTCCAAAATCTAATCTAATCCAACTTTGTTTAGTTACTTACTTTTAATTCCTATTTTAGTATATCTTATCTAAATCCAACTCTTGAAAATTTATCTAGATTGTTGAATAGTAATACACTTGCACCTAACTAATTCGTTACTCCTTAGACGACCTTGATAGTACTACATGTACCCATATACTTGTGGGGTAGTGTTTGAGTTTATAAATATTAAATCTTGGCACATTATCAATAGGGTTCAAGCATGACTTCATGGTCATCTGATTGCAATCTGACATCGGGTAAGAAGGCATGCGCATCGGAAAAGATTAGGGGTCGACATGACATTTAATGGCATTTCCAAATCAAAATAGCCTAAAGTGATTTATTAATAATTCCCTTATTTTCCAATCAAATTGAATGAGTAAACAATGTCCAATAAAGTGAAATTTGGCAGGTACAATAATAGGGACTAGATGAATCCAAATTTGAATTTAATTTTGCCTTTTGAAAAATTGTAATACGCAAAACCCACAATTTGAGGAAAAACTTACTATTAACATATTAATGTATTCCTCTATCATTATTGGCCAAGTTTCGTATGTGACTCTTGTTTGCCTAAATTTGTCCATAGGAAAAGTTCTAGAAGATTTATTTGAATCTAAATCACTCAATTTAATAAATTTGCACAACTAACCCTAAATTGGGATATTACTCCTATTTCTTGTATTAAAGACTCAAATAATTATTTTATTTTCTAAACTCTTATAGTTAGGGATTAGTACCACTCCTAGTAAAACCAAATCATTTAGATGTCTTTCAAATTAAACATTATAAGATAAAGTGGTAAATGGTAGTATTTACCTAATTTTGGGTATGTTACACCTAACTATGGACTAAATGCGTACCAATAATTTGTAGGTAAGGTCTAATAATTATGTTGACCTAGTTTTAATCATCTTATACTAGTACATGTGCCCTTGATGACATTCATGATAGATTAGTGACATTAGATGTCATAATCAGATAACATACATTGATACACATGAATGCTACCTAATCACCTAATCCTGACTAAATATGTAAATCAGTTCACTAATATGCAATATATGTCACTTTGTTCACTAATACCCATATAATGACTAAATGTGCATTATTAGTAACAAGACATGAATAAATTTGAATAATTAATACATGTTGACAATAATACGACTAATAGGTATAATGTGATAATAAATAGATGCTTACTATATATCGAGAAAACTCATGTGTCATTATTTGAGTTACTGACAAAAACAACAGACTTAATGAGAAATTGAGTAAAATAAAGTATTTTATGAAAGATAATATAGCATAATCCCTATGGTGATGATATGAGGGCTTTTGAACTCTAAATTCTAAATATTGAGGATAATGTTGACATATTATGATAAAGAATGACACTTTTTAGTTAAACCCTAACTATACAAAACTCATACAAGATAATCTCAAAACCTGAATCTAAGTTCATAATCAAATTCATTGGGTCTTAATTAGTCTAGGTGCAAAGTTTCAACTTAACTAGATGATGTTTGTTAGCCAATTCAGCTGCAGAAGATAATTCCTAATTATGCAATATCTTATTTTTTTTAATCAACCATTCATTCATCCAGTGGTCGGGGGGTCGAACATGCAACCTCTTAGTCATACATCGGTACTTTTACCAACCAGATGCCACATTATTGGCAATTTCAATGCTACCTTGATCATAGTTTAATTGAGTTGAATCAACAATTTCATGTCATGGTGATATGTTCCCTATGTCCCTGCTTCTCTAATACAGTCACATGTGATGCAACTTCTTTTATCTCTGGATCCCTTTGAGATTTAATTAGCATATGATGGATTTGGCTTTTTCTTCTACCTAGAGGCTACTACTTCCAGGAGTCTACAGTCCCACCTCTTTTTTTTCTCAATCTCTTGCTCTCTCTTCTTGCCTCCTTATCTTATTGATTGACACTCACACATTGATGAGCATCTTGATCCCTGGTTTGATTGAGTTTTCTCTATGCATCACCCCAATTAATAAATGGTCCCTACTTCCCCTACTTCTGAGTAAAATTTGGACTCTCATTTGAGCCCAACATCTATATATATATATATATATATATATATATATATATATATATATATATATATATATATATATATCATCTAACCATGGCACAACCATTTGATTTCATCTGCAAGCATCATTGATTGTCTCTTTCTACCTCCTTCTAATTCCTTGAGCTCAACCTATATTATAGCATCTTTAACGACTAGGGAGGGGGGTTATGACCATCAATATTGTCTCTAGACTTCTAAGATTCTTTCCCAAGACCTTGGCTATCTTTTACTCAAAGTAATTTAGTGCAAATAAAAGCTATATGTGTTTACCTCTTTTCCTACCCAACGATGGTATTTTTGCACTCGTTGGCTATTGCGACTCTCTCATTGCTTCTTTCTTCTGATATCTTCACAAAATCATTAACTAAAAGATATAGAGTCACCTAGTCTTGTTAGTTATGTTTGATCAAGGTTTTGGGAAACGTCCGATCTACATCTTGGAACAACCATGGTGTAAACTGTAATATTGGTTCTTGGATGTCTCACCACCCTATCTTTGGCTCAGTGTAATCAGAAGGCTACCCAGTACTTGCTAAAACTCATGGTTGGTCTTAATACCTAGTGGGTTGGCACATGGCATTTCTCCGTGAAGAGCTTTGTGAAGCTCATTGTGTGCATTGTGAGAAAGAGCAAAGGAAGAAGAAGATCTTTTGTTCTTTTACAGGCTTGCCCTTGTTCAAAACTAATAAGCATCACGCTATCATAGAGTTTTCAGTCTTTTTGCCTCCAATGCAACATCATATTGTTTAGTTGAATGGTTATACTCATATGTCATGTCACACATCAAGTTTTTGATGTGTGATGTAGGGTTTTATTGGTATTTTTGCCTCAAGATTTTCATTTTATACTCGGTGATCATTATATCTTGGAAAATCTATAATAATTTATTTGCAAGTTGAAAAGATAAAATAAGACATGTTTTGGAATCATAAAAATAAGACATGTTGTTTGGTATATTTTTGTTTCCAAATTACAATTAGGTAATTACATGATTTTTTATGAAAATTTTAAAATTATCCTTAATTTATAAAAGTCATATTTGATTATGTAAAAGTCAGAAATTAAAGAATAAAATATATCTTGAAATTGTGAAATCGTAACCTATTTGATTATGTAGTTTTCACAACCTAAACTTGTATTGATAAAAAGGGTCTTTTTAGGGTTTTGTTTCATGGGAGCCTAAACCATGATCCATTTGAATTCTTAATAGGTAGCTTTTGACCTTGATTTGGATCTAGGGTTTGACCCTGACTTGTATACACATATCTTTAAGGTATGTTGCACTCCTTTTTGAATCATATTAGATAATTTACTTATTTCTCTTCTAGGTGTATGTTTCTTCTATTTATGAGTCATATTGGACACTTTTTTATTTTCTATCTCTCTCTCTCTTTGACTTATTATGGCATGTTGCTTTATATTCCTCTTGGTTGTATCTATATGACCCAATTGGGTCCAAATTATTGAGATTTATCTTATCGACTGTGGAAAGTGCAAATTGAATATCTTTTCTTTGTTCTTGTTCATACATATTGCATTATTTCATCTTATTATTCCATTTAATAATGGAAACCCTAATTTTATGGATTTCTTGGAGTGAACTTATCTTGTGTATCTATTTTATGCATGTTTGATTGTTGAGTATGTTATTATCTATTACTAGTGGTACATTATGGGGTTCGATCCCACTGTACAATTTTTCCTATTTTTAGGATTTTGATCCTCTCACCTTAGCGTTAGGTGATCTCACTTGATATATATACCATTACATAGAGGATTGTAGGTGTTCTCACATCCTTCTTAGGCATTAAAGTGGAAGTGTTCCAATCTTGCTTTTAGATGGTTGTAGTCTAATATTTAATATACATGAAAAATATTTATTTATTTCTCTCTAAATTGATATTTAAGAATTGCTAATGGAAAACTTTATTGTTTCTTAATATAATTATTTTGTCTTATTATATGAATATTTCTTTTAATATCCAACTAGATGATTCTTTCTCTCTTTTGCTTGGGAGCCTTATTATATTATTTGCTACATTACCCTCATATTGTCTAGTCACTATTATATGCACATACTGACTTTTATTCTAACAACATCCACTTTATCTTCTTATCGGATATGCTTCCAACCCCTAGGTGGAGAGCAAGGAGGTGTGGACCAAAGTTGACCAGGATTTATCTAGGTGTACCTGATCTTTCTTGGGAGGTTGATTGAAGTGGTTGTCTTACCCTCTATGACATATTTCATATAGTTTCCTTTTATGTACACCATGCATGGTGAAGATCAATGTAGACATAAATAGTGTAATAGTTAAATTTTTATTTTCCACTACTCCACTTTATTTTGATGATACAATATATACTTGAATTTCAGTTCATCATCCTTTGTAAAAAATTATTATCAAATTTGGCACTGGATGGTTTTCTATTATTTCCCTCAAGTAAGTTGAGTGGATCCCCTCTTGGCTACCACTCCTTACAAGAACGGTATTAGAGACAAGGTAGTTAGTTAATCTCACTATTTCGATCTTTATCTCCCTTAGGTTTTTACCTATCACATAGGTTATTAATACCTTATACCCTTCACTTGTGCAGGCACATGAATATGTCTGGAGACAACTTAACAGTCGATAAACTAGTTGGAGTTGAGGCATCCCAAGATCCAAAGTACAAATGTTAAGGATGGTTCCTCCTTTTACCTCTTCAGTATCTCAAGCTTCCTTCGCAACTGAGAGTCGACCTCTAGAATGCCATCTTCAACTACTCCCAAGTTTTGGCTTTCCCCCTGACTAGGAGGTGGCTTATCTTTGAGGACTTCTTTCCTCAATTTTGATGAGGAATGCTACTTCACAGCCTAGGGAGTGTCCTCTCACATCCTTATTGAAGTTGTGTCCTGTGCACTTTCACATAGACGGAGAAGTGCACATGGTAGAATCAGTTGTTGATTGGATTCTCACTGTTGAATGAACTTTTGAAGGCATGATTTTCCCTAAGAATCAAGAAGTTTAATTTTGATGCATACATGTTAAGCGGGTCAGCTTATAATTGGTGGAATAGTATGGCCAAGACTCGTGATATTGCTTCCATGGTGTGGGGCCAGTTACTAACCCTATTTTTAGATCAGTTTATATCTTCTACAGCACTAAGGAAGGAGTCTGAGTTCTACAGTATATGTCAAAACTCCATTTCTTTTGTGGATTATGTGCAAAATTTCATCTAGATTGAGTGTTATGCTAAAGGAGTGAGTGAATAAAGAAGATCTAGTATGTTTCCGAATGGTTTGTGGTATAGCATTTGATAATGGTTGGTTCCTTAACTACCGTTGAACTTCTCAGCTGAAGAACAACAATAAGAGGAAGTTCTCAGGTGAAGAACAAAAGAGGGACAAATGTGCCAAGTGTCATGGGCATCATCCTTTGGGAAGTGACCCTCTACATCATATTTTCATGTTACGTGCCACCATTGTGGAGAGCTTGGTCATATAAGACCTTTATTCCCTCAATGTCATGAAGAGATACCTAATGAGGTCCATGTTGGACATATCACTTCCATTGATGGTGAAGACATTTGTGAAGATGATGATGACAGTAACCCTTTTGTTTCTAGTTAACCTAACTTTATAGTTAAGTTTCTTTTGTTCCATGTTGCTTGGTTTTTTATGGAGAGTGAATAATGAGGATGTTATATGAAGATTATGTGGCCTCAGTTATGTGTTTTCATTTGTTTGGTTTATTAGCTTAAACCTTTTTAAGGGGTAAAGTGTAGTATCTTTATAGTTTGAGGATACTCCAATTTTTAGAATGAAATCCTTTTTACACGATGAAGTCATGTACATATGGAAATTTGGCTATTTTGACTTTAGAAACTATAATTTTTCTAGTGTGCTTTCATCATTATAATTGACCAAACAAGGTTAATAATGCACCTAATACACATGTTTGTACTCTAATAAATATTTTATGCACATAATATGATTTTCCCACATATTAATGGACCAATAAGCCATATTGTGGTGATAATATGATTTATGGAACCTAACCTTAGACTTAATGTGTACTTATCAGGTGTAGCTACATGTTGACCTAACCCCTATGTTGTAATCATATACTCCTAATATCCACGTTCTTGGTGACATTCATGATATATCAGTGACATCATGTGTTATAATTGAATAAGATACATTGGTGCACATAAATGATATCTAATCACCTAATCCTGGATTGATATAGAAATAAATTCATTAATATGTAATATGTTATACTTTGTTCAATAATACATGTATAATGACTAAATTTGCATAATTAGTTTCAAGAAGTGAATAAATATGAATAACTGATTCATGTGGACAATTATGTGCCTAGTAGGTATAATGTGATGATAAATATATGTTTAATAAGTGGAGATGACTAATGTTTCATTATTTGAGTTAATGATGAATTAATGGACTGAATGAGAAATTGAGTAAAATAATATATTTCATGCAATATAATATAGTATAAACCCTATGGTGATAATACAAGGGATTTTGAACTCTAAAATCTAAATATTGAGGATAATGTTGATATATTAATAATAAATACTGACATGTTTGAGTTATATCCTATTCAAACTAAAACTCATACAAGATAATCTCAAAATTAAATTTGTGTACATGATTTGATTCTTAGGGTCCTAATTAGTCTAGGTGCAAAGTTTCAATTTGATTGGATGATGTTTGTTTGCCTATTAGGTTGAGAAGATAATGCCTAATTATGCACTTTCAATGTTAATCGGTCTATAGTGTAATTGAGTTAAATTGTTGATTTTTGTCATGTGATTTATTACCTAGGTTTTTGCTTCTCGCATATAGTTGCTTTTCACACAGTTTATTTTATCTCAAGATCCACCTGAGTTGTCTGATCAACATTAAACGACTTTGACCTTTTATTCTACCTAGAGGTTTCTACTTCCTGGGCTTTATAGTCCCATGACACCCCTCTTATCTTTTCTCAGTCTCTTTATCTCTCTTCTTCCTTTCTTTCCTCCTTATCTTCTTTTCTCTATGATCCTCACATGCCGACGATCAATCTTGATCCCTATTCAACTAGGCATCATCTCCCCATCACCCCAGTCGATAAAGGGGTCCCTACTTCCCCTACTTTCAACTGAAATTAGGACTCTCAGCCACACCCATCATCCTAATATAACACATACACGTATATATTTATGTATGTATACATATCACCATCATCTAACTGTGACATGACCATTTGAAATCATTAACAAGCCCCAATGATCGTCTCTTTCTCTTTGCTTTTGTTTCCTTGAGCTCAACCTTCATCTCAGCACCTTTGGTGGTTGAGGAGGGTGTCTCTAACCATAGTGCATCTCTGGGGTGCCAATATTCTTCCCCAGGACCTCAGTTATTTTTTTCCATAAGTAATTTCACACAAATAAAAGATATATGTATTTACCCCTTTTTCTACGCAATGATGGCATTTCTAAACTAGTTAGTGATTGTGTATCTCCTATCACTCCTTTCCACTGATCTCTTCAAGAAATGACTAAGTAAAATATCTAGAGTTGCCTGGTCTTGTTGGTTTCATGTGTGATCAAGGTTTTGGGCAACACCCATTATCCTTCTTGGAACGGCCATGGCGGCAACCGCAATTTTTGTTCCTAGATGTCTCTCTACCTCAAATTAGGCTCTCTATGATCGGAAGGCTACCCAATACTTACTAAGATCCATGGTTGGTCTTAATAACCAGTGGGTTGGTGCATGACTTTTCTCACAAAAGAACTGTGTGAAGCTTAGTGTGTGTGTCGCGTGAAAGAGTGAAGGAAAAAGAAGATCAATTGTTCTTTTATATACTTGCATGTATTCAAATTTAATAAGTGACACAATTTCATGGAGTTTATGGTACTTGTCCCTCCAACGTGATATCATATCATGGGTTCATTAAATTGAATGGTTTTACTCATTATGCCATGTCATGCATCAAAGTTTTGATGCATGATGTAGGGCTTGTTGGTCTTTTGCCTCAGTATTTTTGTTTAAACTTAGTAACTCATTATATTTTGGAAATTTTGTAATAATTTATGTACAAGTCAGAAAATAAAATAAGACATCTTCTAAATTCATAAAAAAATAAGACCTATCACTTGATATAGCTTTTGCAACCTAATTCCAATTAATTATGTATGTGATTTTTATGGATTTTCTATAATTATCCTTAATGTGTAAAATTATATCTAATGGTTTAAAAGTTAAAAACTAAAGAACAACTATGTTTTGAAATCATGAAGTCATAACATGTATGATTATGTAGTTTTAACAACCTAAATCAATAATGATAAAAAGGGTCTTTTTAGAGTTTTGTTTTATGGGAGCCTAAACTCTAATCCATTATAGTTAACTTTCTACCTTGATTTAGATCTGGGGTTTGACCCTGACTTTTTGATACACATCTTTGAGGTATGTTTCGCTCCTTTCTAAAACATTGTGGACAATTTATTTATTTCTCTCTCTTGGTGTATGTTGCTTCTCTTTATGAGTCATATTGGACAATTGTTTATTTTCTCTCTCCTTGATGTAATTATTGCATGTTGCTTTATATGCCTATTGGCTATACCTATCTGACCCAATGGGGTCCAAATTATTGAAATTTATCTTAGGGACTATCAAAAGTGCAAATTAGATTTTTTTTTCTTTGTTCTTGTTCATACATATTGCATTCTTTCATCTTATTATTCCATTTAATAATGGAAACTCTAATGTAATGGATTGCTTGGACTCTACTTATCTTACATCTCTATTTATGCATGTTTGATTATTGAGGCTATTATTATCTATTAGTAGTGGTACATCATTGGGGTTCGATCCCATTGTACAAATTTTCCTACATATGGGGTTTTTGTGCTCTCACCTTGGCACTAGGTGCTCACACTTGATATATATACCATTACATAGAGGACTGTGTGTGCTCTCATCTCCTTCCTAGGCACAAAATGTGAAAATGTTTCGACCCAACTTTTAGATGGTTATAGTCTAATACCTAACCTACATGCAAAAGATTTGTTTATTTGCTTCTCTCTAAATTGAGATTTCAAAGGCAAGAATTGATAATGGTAAACTTTTTTGTTAAGTCATATAATTTTTTGCCTTAATTTTTTGCTATCCAATTAGATGATTATTTCTCTCTTTTGTGTGGGAAGCCTTATTATATTATTTGTTATCCCTCCACCCTAATAATTCCTAATCAATATTATATGCACATACATGCTTTTATGTTGACACCATCCACTTTGTATTCCCTTGTAAGGTATGCTTCCAACCCCTAGGTGGAGAACAAGGAGGTGTGGACCAAAGTTGGCCAAGACTTATCCAAGTTTAGTTGATATTTCTTGGGAGGTATATTTAAGTGGTTGTTTTACCCTCTGTGGAATATTTCCTATAGTTTTCTTTTATGTACATCCTACATGATGAAAAACAATGTTCGGCACAAAGATTCTAATAATTTAATTTTTATTTTCCACTACTATGCTTTATGGTGAATGATACAATACATACTTGAAATTTAGCTCATCATACTTTGTTAAAAATTATTATCAAATTTGTCATTGTATGATTTTCTATTATTTCCTCAAGTAAGTTAAGTGTATCCCCTCTTGGGTCCCACTCCTTAAAAGTACGGTATCAGAGCCAAGGTGTTCAATTCATCAAACTATTTCAATCTTTATCTCCCTTAAGCTTTTACCAATCATATCGGTTCATTATACCTTATACCCTTTCCTTGTGCAGGCACATCAATATGTCTAGAGACAACTCAACATCTATAAACTTTCTAGAATTGAGAAACTCCAAGACCCAATGTATGGGATTTTGAGTATGGCTTTTATGCCTCTCAAGATTCCCTGACAGCTGAGGGTCAACCCCCAGTAGTGCCTTCTGCTTTGACACAACTTCAACTGCTCCAAGTTTTAGTTTTCTGCTTGACTAGATGTTGCCTTATCTTTGAGGATTTCTTTCCTTAGTATTAATGAGGAATGATAATTCACAACCTAATAAGTTTCCTCTCACATCCTTCTTGAAGTTGCATCCTTCAAACTTTCATGAAGATGGTGAAGTGCACATGGTGGACCCAGTTGATGATTGTATTCTCACTATTAACGAACTTTGAAGGCATGGCTTGCCCCAAGCATCAGAAAGTTCATTTTTCTATGCCCATTCTAAGCAGGAACAACTCGTCATTGCTAGAATAGTATGGCCAAGACTCGTGAGTTTCTTTCATGGCATGGGGTTAGTTCCTAACTCTATTTTGGGAGAAGTTTATATAATCTATAGTACTAAGGAAGAAGGAGTCTGAGTTCTACAGTCTACATCACAACCATGATTGTGGTGTAGTATGTGCAAAAGTTCATGTGCTTTAAATGTTATGCTAAAAGATTGATTGAAGAAAGATGATCTGGTATATTTCCTAAATGGTTTGTACTATAGTATTGCACAATAGTTGGCTCCTCAGCTACCACTTCCCTTCTTACAAATGGTTGATAAGTCTCTAGATATTGAAGCATACCAATGTTTTCAAGATAAGAAGGGAAATAATAGGTAGTTCTTAGGTGAATAGAAAAAGAGGGACAAGTGTGCCAAGTGTCTTGGGCATCATCCTTTTGGGAAGTCTCCCTCAACATTAGATTTCTAGGTTACTAGCCACCATTGTGGGGAGGCTAGTCATATCGGGCCTCTATGCCCTCTATGTCATGAAGAGATACCTAATGAGGTTCGTGTGGACATATCACTTACATTGATGATGAAGAAGTTCGTGAAGATGATGATGAGAACGACCCTGATGTTTCTAGTTGACCTGACTTTATAGTTAAGTTTCCTTTGCCCAATGTTGCTTGGTTTTTTATGAACAATAAATGTTGAGGATGTTACATGAAGCTTATATAGCCTTAGTTATTTGTCTTTAGTTTCTTTGGTTTATTAGGTTAAACCATTTTAAGGGTGGAGTGTAGTAGCTTGAAGTTTGAGGATATACTAATTTTGGGGGCGAACGGGTTTAGTCTTGTAACGTACTGACATCTGGCTACCCTGAATTTAGAAACAATAATTTCTTAATTAGGAAGATAGTGAGCTTGCATCATTATAATTGACTAAACAAGGTTAAGTATATACCTTGATACACATGTTTGTACTTTAATGATATTTAGTGCACAAAATATCATTTACTCACATATTAATGGACCAATAAACCATATTGTGATGATCATATGATGTATGGAACCGAACCCTGGACTTAATGGAGAGGTTTAGGTGAAGTATAATGATCACGTTGACCTAAACCCTATGTTGTAATCATATGATCCTAATATATGCATCCTTGGTGACACTCATGATACATGTGATACTAGGTGTCATAATTAAATAACATACATAGGTACACATAAATGATACCTAAGTCTCCTAATCGTGGCTTGATAAGTAAATCAGTTCATTAATACGTAATATGTGTCACATTTTTCACTAATACACATATAATGAAAAATGTGCATAATTAGTAACAAGAAATGAATATATATGAATAATTGATTCATGGGACAATAATGTGACTATTAGGTATAATGTGATGATAAGTAGATGTTTAATACAGGTGGAGATAACTAAAGTGTAATTATTTGAGTTAATGTTGGAATTAATGGACTTAATGAGAAAGGTAAAATAATGTATTTCATGCAATATAATATAGTATAATCCATACGGTGATAATATGAGGGATTTTGAACTCTAAATCCTAAATATTAAGGATAATGTCAATATATTATAACAATTAGTGTCATATTTGAGTTGGACACTAATTGTAATAAAACACGTACATAGTAATCCTAAAACCTAAATCTAAATTCATAATCGAATTGGGTCCTAGTAATTCTAGGTGAAAAGTTTCAACTTAATCGGAAGATATTTGTGAGCCTAATTTTGTTGGAGAAGATCATTCCTAATTATGCAATTTCAATGCTTAACAAACTATAGTTTAATTGAGTTAAATCGTCGATTTTGTGTCACACGGTTTATTCCCTAGGTCTCTGCTTATTGCATATAGTCACCTATCATGTAGTTTCTTTTATCTTGGGATCCATCTGAGCTGTTCGATAATCATTAAATGATTTTGGCCCTTTCATCTAAATAGAGGTTGATACTTCCTAGACTGTACAGTCTCACAATGCCCCTCTTATCTTTTCTCAAAATATTGCACTCTCTTCTCCCTCCATTCCTCCTTATCTTATTTTCTCTACAGTCCTCGCACGCTGGCAAGCATCATGATCCCTGGTTAGACTAGTTTTCCTCTCCCCATCACCCCAATCGATAAAGGATCCCTACTTCCCACTGAAATGGGACTCTCAAATGTGACCAACATCCTAATATATATATATATATATATATATATATATGTGTGTGTGTGTGTGTGTGTGTGTGTGTGTGTGTGTATTACTATCATCTAAACATGACACGACCATCTGATATCATATGCAAGCCTCATTGATCATCTCTATCTTTCTAATCTTGTTTCCTAAAGCTCAACCTTCATCGCAGTACCATCGACAGTTGGGGGGGGTTGACCACTGTGCTCATATCTAGAGTACTAAACTCCTTCCCGAAGACCTTAACTATCTTTTATTGAAACTAATTTCCCACAGAAGAACTTTGTGAAGCTCAGTGATTGCATCGCGTGAAAGATAAAAGGAAGAAGCATATAATTGGTGCTATTATAGACTTTGCCTCATTCATGTTTAACAAGTGTCATGCTATCATGGAGTCTCTGGTCCTTTCGCCTCCAACATGATATCATATCGTGGGTTCATTTAATGAATGATTTTACCCATATGCCATATCACAAATCAATATTTTGATGTATGATGTAGGGGCTTATTAATCTTTTGCCTCAAGATTTTCATTTTAAATTGACTAAATCATTATATCTTGGAAAATTCATAATTATTTATTTACAAGTCGATAAAATAAAACACCTATGATTTGGTATAGCTTTTGTGTAATTAAATACAAGAATATTATGGTTTTCTATAATTATCCTTAATATGTAAAATGTATATCTAATGATTTAAAAGTAAAACATTAAAGAATAAAATATGTTTTGAAATCACAATAGCATAACCTATCTCATTATGTATTCCTCACAACCTAAACCAACAATGATAAAAAAAGGTCTTTTAGGGTTTTGTTTTATGGAAGCCTAAACTATAATACATATGAATTCTTAATAGGTAGATTTCGACCTTGGTTTGGATTTAGGTTTTGACGTTGACTTGTTGACACACATCTTTGAGGTATTTTGCACTCCTTTCTAAATCATATCAGACAATTTACTTATTGTTCTCTCTTGGTGTATGTTGCTTCTCTTTATCAGACATATTGGATAATTGTTTACTTTTTCTCTCTCTCTTTGGCTAAATTATAACATGTTGCTTTTATATGACTCTTTATTATACCTATCTGACCCAATTGGGTTCAAATTATTGAAATTTACCTTATGGACTGTAGAAAGTGCAAATTGAATCTCTTTTCTTTATCCTTGTTCATACATATTGTATTGTTTCATCTTGTTGTTCCATTTAATAATGGAAACCCTAGTTTTATGTATTTCTTGGACTATAGTTATCTTGCCGATATATTTTATGCATGTTTCATTGTTAAGATATAATTGTCTATTAGTAGTGGAACATTATGGGGTTTGATCCCATCGTACAAGTTTTCCTATATAGTGTCTTTTGATGCTCTCACCTCAGCCTCGGGTGCTCTCTCCTGATATATATACCATTACATAGAGGATTGTGGGTGCTCTCACCTCCTTCCTAGGCACAAAATATGGAAGTATTATGGCCTTGATTTTATATGGTTGTATTCTAGTAGTTAATATGCATGCAAATTATTTACTTATTTGTTTCTCTCTAAATTGAGATTTTATAGCCAAGAATTGATAATGGTAAACTTTATTGTTTCTTCATATAAAGATCACGTATTACTATATGAAGATTTCTTTTGATATCCAATTGCATGATTCTTTCTCTCTTTTGCTTGGGAATCCTTGTTATATTATTTGTTATCCCTTTGCCATAATATTATCCAATCACTATTATTTATGTGTATCATATTTCATGCTGACAACATTCACTTTGTCTTCTATTGTGGGGTATAGTTTCAATCCCTAGGTGGAGATCAAGGAGGTGTGACCAAAGTTAACTAGGACTTATCTAGGTGTAGTTGATCTTTCTTAAGAGGTAGATTGAAGTGGTTGATTTACCCTCTATGACATATTTCCTATAGTTTCTTTTTATGTACACGCTATGTGGTGAAGAACAATGTTAGATATAGATATTGTAATAGCTAGATTTTTATTTTTTGCTACTACACTTTATGGTGATTGATACAATACATACTTGGATTTTATTTCATAATACTTTGAAAAAAATATTACCAAATGATTTGGATAGTACTCTATTATTGCCCTTAAGAAAGTTGAGTGGATTCCATCTTGGGTCCCATTTCTTACAATAACTCAGTAAACACAACTAATTTGACTAGGACCAAGTGAACTTGTCTCATTTTGGAACATGAACCGCACAAGGATCGAATTCCTCAGAAATAATAATTTAATCAGTTTGTAGTACTCCTTTTGTGATCGCATGTGGAATCCTAGACATTCATTCAAGGATCTAATCCTAAGTTTTGTGGTCTCCATGCTAGGACTATTTCAATCATGTCAATCGAATGATCAATTCAATAAGAAATTAAGTAAACAAACGAAGAACAATCTAATTATTCCTAAAGTCACCGGGGATATTTCTTTGTTTTCCTCGAGATCCGGTCTGTCCATTTTCCCTATTTGTTGGGTGTATTGAGATTGAGAATGATTAAGACAAAGTACAGGAAATGGGGATAATCCCATGCCCCATTGATGGAGTCTACTTGCTAATATCCATAAATAAAGCACAAATATAAGAGAAGGAAGAAGAATCATGTCACTCAGACTGAGGATGTGAGCAGACAGAGGTCTCTAAATATAGTTCTCTATTTTATCAATAGCATGCCTGGTAAAATCCGCAAAGAGGATGATGTTCCTTCCTTCTTCTCTGACACTTACAACAAAAAATGGACTTGGGTGTGAGTGTCAATGACCACTTGGTCATTATGCCATGTCTTTTCTTTATCTGCTAGCTCCTAACATCCTAGATTGGGTTGGCAGCTATTGTCATTGTGCTCGTCTACCACGTTGTTCACTGAATGGGCAAACCAGACAGCAAATTGGCCTTTAAGTGGAGTGTCCAATTGGCTTTTGATATCCTGACCGGTAGGTGGGTTGGGTAATCCTTTGTCTGGTGAGTCTTCTAAATAGGGACTAGGTCAGTCGATTGGGATGGCAAGTTGACTGACTGGCATGGCACCCAAATCTTTTTATTTCTGCTGATTTATGGAGCGAATGGGATTGAATTCTAAATGGATTTGATGAGGTGAGTCAGTACACTGAGCTCCTCTGGTAGATATTGTGCTAGAGGTGAGTGAGATGACTAGAAAGGTGGTCCAATCTAATCCTAGGTCTCCAAAAGATGTTTATGGCCATCAATTTGGAGAAGCAATGCAAACTCAATTCCAATTAGTCGTTCGATAAGTCAGGTCAGTCATTGGAATTGCTTCAGTAGTGCAATTGGTTACCGACTTGGAGATATATTGAGATTGAATTTCAATTGGCCAATCACAGAAGTGGGTCGACTTAGTGACTGAACCTTGTGAGGTGCCTTGGCTAATTGAGCCAATCGGCAAACTGGGGAACCTAGTCGCCTGACTAAGTTGTTGTGTTAAATTGTTCCTTATTGCCCTCCAATTCCACTTTTCGAGAAGGACTTACATCACATTTTCATGTTGGTTTGTGCTTTTGTCTAGATAAGAATGATACATTTTTTTATTATCAAAACCCTAATATTTTAAGAACAAAAGCAAAAAAATACAACTAAGCGAAATAATAAGAAATGACTACTTAGAGAAAGAAAAACTACTCTAGAATGAGTAGCAAAAATGTGATGAGTATTATTTATAAAATACCCCAAACTTGAATGTTGATTGTCCTTGATTAACATAAAATCATCGAAACTTGCCAAATAATACTACCAGTATGTCATCCTCTCTTTCATAACATCATTTGATTCTCTACAACTAGAAATGGCCAGGAGACTTTAATTTCCTAGAATCACAAAACATAACTTCAAGTTCTCTATCTTGAATTTGCTTTCACAAACATTATTTTCATGCCAAACGTGCACATGCAAACCATAATATCATTTATTCTTCAAAATGTTTTGCATTTTCCTATGAGATGTGTACAAGAATGATGTTCATTTATGGAAGGAATTGTTGCTTTGGGACGATATTGCTGCCACTGGGGAGATAATGCAATGGATGGGGGTCTTAAAGGAAGAATGTTTAAAACTCTCCTCTATTCGACTTGAGATTGCTTTTTCCCCCTATAATCACATTGATTGCACATTTTTTTTCTTTTTGGTATGCACACTGCATCTTTTTACTTGTGATACACCTCTCTTATATAGGAGGGATATGGAAGAAGAAGAAGAAAGGGTGAGGGAGATAGAGTTCCACCCAAAACTTGGAGTTTGGTACATCTTTTTGGCTTTTTGTCTTTTAGATCATTTTGGAGAATGGTGGGGTAAGAAGATGATGGAAGAAGTGTAGAAGAGAGCTAAACGTGTGCATGTCATGTCTTTTAATTCAGAGCACATGAAAAATCTTGACTAAAAATTCATTTCATCATGTGACATGCAAGGTACTGACATTTCCACAAGAAGTTATGCTAATAAATAAGAGATTCTATTCATCACAATCCCATACCACTTGCCATCTTTTCCAGAGAATGATGTTAATTAGGATCATTGGTGACATAATGGGTTCTAGCATTGTTAATTCATGATTCATCATTGCAAGAGGATTCATTTCATTTAGATGGGTACATTGATGACTGATGCATAAACAAAATTGGATAGGATGAAATTGAATCTAGTCCTACTGGGTAATGCCCGATTACAAGTAAATCTAACTACAAAAAATTAATAAATGGAAGAAGCAATGTGTGTTGGCTTATCCTAAAATGAAAGAAAGAAAAATAAAGATTGAGTGCGTGGAGTTGAAACATATCACCCATCCTCCACATGAACTTAAAATTTTCTCATCCTTGAGCATACTCTAGGTCTCTAATGGAGAGGGAGAAAACTACTAGAATGGCCACCAAGTGTTGTGCTAACTCGACAGTGGTGGTTGCTTTTGAGGAGGAGGTGGGTGAAATTGCTCCTAAAAAGATTCCTAGGATGGACGGTCTAACTAATACTCACTCATGGGTAACCGCGTAGGCTCCTCGATGGTAGAGCTTGGTGCACTGGACTCCTCAATATCAGAAATTAGGGGAAGGGTAAGTTTGGACAAGATTGTAGTCTGATGCAGCCCTATTTTAGGGCTTCATCCTGTGTCTTTTTGCATGATAATCACATCTAAACATTGTAAATTGCAAGCTATTTCCTCCAATGTGATCTTGTATGCCAAATGCACTTATGTCTCCTTTTAATTGTTTTTTAGGGTACTTATGCATGCATGGATGCAAGGGAGGGAGTGAAAGAACATCTTTGGGTCCTTGCACCCCAAGATTGGACCTACCTCTTCCTGAAACTCTCTTTTTATGTATAAGAATCAATCTAAAGCAAAAGGAGGCCAAATAAAGAAGTTGAAGTGGAAGTCAGCAGCAAGAAGCATCAAAATAGTTGTGGCTAACCACCACGGTTGTGGTGAATTAATGTCCAAAAGTTACAGTAACATTGCCAGTTTTGTACATGAATGACCACGACTGTGGCCAAAAAAACAAACGTGGCCACTGAAGATACCATGACTGTGGTCCTTAGAATGGTCGTGGCTAGTGTGCTCCAACTTGCCCGTGGCCCCTACCACGACCATGGTGATCAATTCCTCAAGACCCCAAAATCAAAAATGACTCGGCTCATTTTACACATCAATGACCACGGTCGTGGCCATCAGTACGTCTGTGGCCCTTGAAGGCCACCTCACTTGTGGTGAACACCATGATCATGGTGAGCTGAAGATAAGACGACCTCAGAGCGACCTCGCCCATGGCTACCTCCTCCAACACGATCGTGGTCCCCTCTACCCAACACAACCATGGCATCCACCACGGCTGTGGTCACCATACATACTTACACCTCACCTTCACCTTCCACCTTGGTCATTCCACTTCCCACAACCATGCCATGCAACCCCCACCACATCCATGGCACCTCTCCATAGTTGTGGTGACCACCTAAACCTACACTTTTTCTCCATTGTTTTCCCAATTTGCCCCCACTTGTCCTAGTGCCTCCCCACCACCTATATATACATAGGTGGTGGCCACAACATGAAGGTTAGCTTCCCTTATCTTCTTGCTAGATACTCTAGAGCTCCTTCATCCACTTCCTTTCATTTACTCCACTCACCTACCTCCCACTTCATTTTCCACTCCATATTCCACCATATAGTCCTAGTTTTATAGGTTTCCCACCATAACCCCCCATATATGCATGCTATTCAC
Source organism: Alisma plantago-aquatica (assembly GCA_963693085.1). NCBI lineage: Eukaryota > Viridiplantae > Streptophyta > Magnoliopsida > Alismatales > Alismataceae > Alisma > Alisma plantago-aquatica. Next base: position 1,325,459,496 of record OY856412.1, on the reverse strand, counting down.
CTTCCTTGAAGGAGGAGCCATGCCCTAAAACAACTAGGAGGTGACGGAGAAGAAGCTTCCATGATCTCCATGGATTCTTACCCCTTTCTTATCCTTTCTTTTCCCTTTTGTATGATCATGTCTAGCTAAGCCCCTAGTGGTGGGTTGTTTGGGGTTAAAATGTTACTTTGATACCATGTTTGGGGAAATAACTTGTGATGAAATACTTCCATTCTATGATGATTGCCTCTTGCTTCTATCTCATTTCCTGGTATCTTACTTGTGGTTTGTAATTTTAAACATGGATTGCTTGTTTTATGATGTTTAATGACACTTAGCTTCTAGGGGAAAATGGAATGTATATGGCTATCTTAGGAATGGATCCTAGGTCCAATTAGTGGATCCCTAGATAGCCCCCTTTGTTCCTACATACAACTCCCTTCTTCTACAAGTAGGTGTGAGATCTAAGTGGCTAGTGTAAGTGTGATTAGTGCAATTTCCTAGAGCTTCCTAAAGGCTAGATGGCAAGTAACATGAGGTGAAACACCCTCATCTCTACTCCCATTCCTACCCTTGGCTCTCAATTGCCCAAATACCACTTACCCTAGAAACCTAGACTTGCCAAGTCCTATTAAAATTACACCTAACTCTAGTTATCCAACTAGAAGCATAGGGTATATTCCAATAGCACTTGCCTTGTTGTTTGGTTTGGTAATCTAGATTGAAGTTATAGAACTTACTTATTATGTAACCTCTCCCAACTAATGTCAAAGTTCCATTCCCAAACGGCCCATCTATCCATCTTATTGCTTAAAACCCGCCTTGTCAGCTTAGCTTGTTAATGCTAGTTTAGTTAATTACCTTTGTTACTTCTTAGCTCATTGCTTAGTTCTTGATAGTTAGATCTTTCTTAAGTAATTAGGGCTCTTTTGAGCTTGCTTCTGTTAATTTAATTATCTAGTTATAACCTAGGCTCCTGCTTGTCTTATTGCTTAGCTTGACTCTTAGTTGATACTTTTAATTGCCAGTGTAGCATAACTCCTTGCTCTAGCTTAGTTGCTTGTCTTGCCTAGTTTCTTAGTCTAAACTTTCTTAGGGTAATATAGGGTTTTTGGTAATCTAGTTTCCTTCTTGTTGTTAATTACTTGAAATTGTAGTGTAATCAACCAAAACCAACCTTTAAACCCTCAAACCCTACTCTCCTCTTTACGAATGTAGCTTACATTAACCTAGCTCTAATGTCCCCTCTCTCCCTGAGGATTGACCCTCCTTGTGCCCTTGTGGGTGAAGTGGGAATAGTCTAAGCCAATGTGTTGGACTAGGTCCATATATAATTTTGAAAGATCCCACGTGTGTTGGCCTAAGTTGCATATAATCAAATCTAATTGGTTAGTTGTAACCCAAGGTTGTCCAAAACTCACCAATCTTTCTGGCATTGTTTTCGGGGATAGAAAGCGCCATAGCTACGTAGTAGTTGTGGTGTTGACTCTCCCCTTTGGCACCATCTTTTGCTAGCTTGTTTTGGTACATTTGAGAAACACACCAAGCTTTCTGGCGCCATTGCTGGGGACAGACAGTGCCATAGTTACCTAGTAGTTGTGGTGTTGACTCTCCCCTTTGGCATAATCTTTTACCAGTTTGTTTTATTGCATTTGAGAAACACACCAAGCTTTCTGGCATTGTTTTCGAGGATAGAGGTGCTCGACCTGGCTAGTTAGTGTAGCTTAGCTTTTCCTACTACCCTCACCATTGCTATTCTTTATTCTTTGTTTGCTCTTGCATAGTAGCTTTCTAACTTGGCTCTTGTTGCTTGTTTGTGTATTGCGCAGGTGACAGTTGTGCATGAGAAGTGTGTGTTCAACTTGTACCGACTTGGTGCCATAAGAACCTAAGATAGGTAGAAGAAGACATCAAAACTGTCACAAACAACACCAATCAGCTGAAATGGAAGGCCCTGGTCCTCATGGTGGACCTCGTGGTGAAGCTCAACCACAACCTGAATGCCCTCTCCACAAGTACTTCACACTAGGGAACTACAACTCCCCAATTTTCACCCTTCTTGACCAAATGTCAGGTCAACAACTCTCCATTCCACCAACCCTTCTCGGACTCCTTCCTACTTACTATGGGATGGAGAACAAAAATCCCTACCACCACATAGATGCTTTTCTTGAAACTTGCTTCACTTTTTGCACACCCGCCACCACCGATGACTCAATCCAAAGAACCCTCTTCCCTTTTCCCTAAAAGAAAAAGCTTAGGAGTGGTACATGGACAAGCCTGAGTTAGCGACATGGAATGCAGTGAAGAATGCTTTCCTTAAGAAATTCTACCTCATCTCCAAGTTGAATCAGATGTGGAGATGCATTACCTCCTTCACACGAAAAGATAATGAACTATTTCATGAAGCTTGGGAACAATTTTAGAAGCTCCTTTATGACTACCCGCATCATGAAGTACCTCTTTGGGGGCTTGTTCAGGCGTTCTATACTGGGCTGATTGAGTTGAGTTAAAACAATGTCGACTCCCCATGTGGAGGCACTGTAACATCCCTGACCTGGTTTATGCCTTAACCCTGAAAGTTTTGCTTAAGAAAGTTAATTAGATCCTTAATTTTATCTTGTGAAAAGTAATTAAGGCTCAAGAGGAACTTATGTTTCAATTTTGGTCATGTTTGAATAATGTTGAAGCAATGTTTGCTTATTTAGGACTAAAGTGCAAATTACCCAAGTTGAGGGGTTAACTTGCAAATGTTACATGGTAAGATGTTCCTCAAGTATTTTGTCATCATGAGAATGAATATGATGCAAAGGAATGGCTTATGAAAGCCTGAGTACCAAGAAAGAACTGATAAAACAATGTTTGTGCATTAAAACCTAGTTTTGGTGTAGGGTTCAATATGCAAATTACCACTTCAATAAGGTCCCTCATATTTCTTGGTATCATGTAGAGCAAATAAAATTATAGGGGTGCCTCGTTTGAATTAAGTTGGAGGAGAGAGAATCTTGATATTAGAATAATCAAGATTTAAGCCTAATTGAAACCCTAATTCAATTTAATGTAAAAATGAATAAAATAATTGAAGGGCCTTCAACCAAAATTAATATGGTTGGAATCATATGTGTGTGGACATCCTTTAGGCTTTGCAAGGATCACGAAATATCCCAAGGAGGTGAAAATTCCACTCACCATTATTATAAGAAAAAGAATTTCAACTCAAATATGGATATTATTATTATAAAGGTTAAGGTGCTTAATTTCTTTTCCCTTAATTCTTGGATAATGGAAGGGAGCTCGGTGGGGATAGAGATGCCTTTGTATACAATAAACCAAGGGGGGAGAGGTGGCAAAAATTTTGGAATTAAAAGACTTTTATAAAACATTTTCTCTCTCATGGAATTTCTAATAAAAAGACCCTTTCCAAGCCAAATGAAAGGTTTTTCCGTTTCCACTTCTTCTCCTTGCTTGGAAAACGACCAAGGGAGCGTGGGAGGACCAGGAGTACTACCCCCAACCTGTTGGTAAGGTTCTTGACCCTTTTCACCTTGATTCCATGGTGGAAATCGAAAATAAATCATTGATTTCTTCTTAATTTGATCTCCTCTTAAACCCTAGCCAAAATTTTCAACCAAAAGCTTGAGGACGAGCCTAAGGGTAGTTGCAAAATCTTCATCCACCATTTTTTCCGTGAGCTTAGAGCTTTGGAGCTCAATTGGAGGCCGGTTTTATAACTTGAATCCTTAATATTATTATTCCAATCAATTCCTTATCAATTAATGATCCTTTTCATATTTTCGAAATTTGTTTTGCTTGATTGATGCAACCACCATGGAAATCATAGCAGGTTTCGTGAGTTTAGAGCTTTATGATGATGACATCATCATAAGCACACACCTCTCCAAATATCCAAGGCAAACAGTTTCAAAAGAGTTGCTCAATCGGTTTCACAAACTGTTTGGGAGCAAACGGTTTCAAACCGTTTGAAAGGAAACGGTTTCATCAAACCGTTTGAGGGCAAACGGTTTCAAACTGTTTGGAGGTGTTGACCAGGGTTGACCATCTGGAGATTTTTTGATAATGATGTTGGTTAATGACCCACTAATTATAATTTATTAGTTCCAATTGGTTCGTGAGTTGAAGGACAATCAATCACCAAACCCTAATCGAGTTAAGTGTTGATTTCATAATTAATTGACTTGGAACTTTGGGTTGATTAGCCCAAACGGTTTCAAAACCGTTTGGGGATCACCCAATTGGTCTCAAGACCGTTTGAGGGTCACCCAAGACCGTTTGGAGGTCTAGGGTTAAGTATGGTTGAGTTTTGGAATCTCTAGAGATACCAAATTGAAATGCAATTAAGTACTGATTTGATGATCAATCCAATGACCCAAACCCTAATTGGATGTCATGGATTTTGATGATGTGATGGGAAAACGGTCTCAAGACCATTTGGAGGTCATCCAAACGACCTCAAGACCGTTTGAGGTCAGGTCATGTCCAATTTGAATGATGGTTCAATATTTTCAAAGTAATTGATAACACATTGACTAACATTGAAGGTTCAACGATTTCAATCCCTAATACAATTGATTCAAAACCCTAATTGATGATCAAATGAGGGTTAAATCAGTTGAATGATGACCATTAAGTTCAATTGAAGCATGGTGTTAGGTTCAATTAATGAGTGATTATATGAATTAAATCAATGAAGGAATCAATCTTGGAAACCCTAAATCAGTTTGAGTGGTTGGGACCATCATTGGTCCATTCGATTTTGAGGAGGTTTGGACCAAACGGTCTCAAGACCGTTTGAGTCCAAATGGTCTCAAGACCATTTGGGACCAAATGATCCCAAACCGGTTGAGGCCTAAACGGTTTCAACTCCAACTTTAGCAATCGGTTTCAAATGTTACTTTGTCAAACAGTTTCAAGGACCAACTTTACCAAACGGTTTCAATGGTATGTTCAAGACTGTTTGGAGATCTAAACGGTCTTAAACCGTTTGGAGGTATTATTATCAAGACCATTTGAGGTTTGATTGGTCAAGACCATTTGGGGTTCAAGTGACCAAGATCGTTTATAGGGTAATTAACCAAACCGTATGAACACTCAAAGTAACTAAAGGTCAATTGTTTAATTGAACAATTCATGATGTGAACCAAGGGTGATTATATTAATTATACCCTTAAGGAGATAGGGTGATTAATACCCTTTAGACAATTAATTTATAATGATCATGAAAATAATGACACAATGGATTAGGTGTCAATTCTTCATTTAAGGTTAAGTTGACTTAGTCTATTCAAGACTGAAGTAGTATCATCTTATAGAGGATGAGAGAGAGAGGATTTCCTACATGAATGATAATCATGTAATGGATAAGCCTCAACACCTTCAACATGATTGATTAATTAATTAGGTATGATCCTCACTAAAGAGATCATGAAACCCTAATTAAGGAGGTTGTTGATCCCTAACCTAATCTAGGGCAATATCAGATGTAACCTAAAACAAGGGTAATGTTGTGACTCTAAACCAGGATGATAACATGAGAAACCCTAATTGAGGGTGAATCTATAAGAAACCCTAATTGAGGTTAATGTTATAAGAAACCCTAATTGAGGTTGATGTTATGAGAAACCCTAATCCAGAGTAAAGTGATGTGAATAGTAAACCCAAATTGTGGGTTATGGAATGAGAAACCCTGATCTACAGTAATGCCATATCAAACCCCAAATTCAAATGATGTTATATGGAACCCTGATGCAATGAGGGGATGTAAGACTCAATCCAAGATGATGTCATCTAATGATACTATGATATGTGAAACCATAGTGATGGTATAATAGCCAAAATACTAAAGTGGGGTGTAGCTAATATAATCAAATAAGATGAGAATGTTATAACCATGTAGGGTAAGGTTGATGAACCATATGAATGGTAATGTGGTTATTATAATAAATAAGGATCTAAGAGACAAGATGATGCCTAGATCCTTATATATCCAACTCTATACATGTGGAACAACCTATACACCTTACAATGATGAGGACATGAAACTCTTAGGAATGATGTATGCTATACTAAATAATGATGTGGATAACATCCTAAAGTTAAAATATCTAAAGTGATGGATAATGGTTTATCATATATTCAACATTGCCTAATCATTGAATAAGTCCATATCATTAAAGATAGTTGGACAATTCTAATGTGTGACCTATGTACCATATGATGAAAGTGACAAGTTAGTGGATAAAGTATTAAGAGGGAAATACCTTAATACAAGGTTAGATGATTAACTTAAGAAAGATGGAAATGAGAAGAAAGTGATATATCAAGACATGATTGATATCACATTCAGCATTTCAGTATAAACATACCTTGATGAACTTCTAATCCAATATTCTTGGAAAAGAAACACATGGAGTTTGTGATATGTAAGTGTTATAATAAAGATGTAATGAACTCAATGTACTTTGATAAATTTTGACTAATATACCTTGAGAATGGGATAAGCCAAATCAATGAGTATGATGTAATCATACCATGATAAGGATAAGAAATGAACTCATACCTTGAATTGATGATCATTAATGATATATGATGAGAATGGTGATCATAAGCAAATACTTATGATATCTTTGAATGCTCCTAGAGGTGTGGAGAAATACATTACGATTGAACTAAAAATGTGAGCATGAAACCCTAATTAATGTATGATGGGAAACCCTAACCCTAATTTTGGGTAAAGGGAATGAAAAGTCCTATTTAATAGATAACCCTAATCCTGGTAGAGGATGGTGGTGTTATTATTGTTTCTTATGATGTGATAAATTATTTACATGACTATTATCATGTCTATTAATCATATAGACATCATGAGATGATGAACATAGCCAGATTTGAGCTATGACATTCAAATAATAAATATGTTGAATGGCCTTATGTGCCTAATGTTGTTGTTTCTTAGTAAAAGTAACAAAATGTGTATGGACCTTATGAGTTCCATGAATAAGTGGTTGTCTAGTGAAAGGTGATAAAACACTTAATAGGCCTTGTGAGCCATGTGAGATACTTGTATAACAAGTATTATGTATACCTCAGTCTGAGAACCTAGAGATAATAGTTACCTAACAAGTGGTAATAGTGATAGTGATGAATTGAGGGTATGAACACCCAAAGTTGATAAGTATGATAATGATGTTGTTGAGGGATGTGAGCTTTCAAAGAAATGAAATGAGGGACTGAGATCCCAACGTCTTATAAAGACTGAGAAGTGATTAATGAAAATAGAACATGTCTCTTTATAGCATTTGTCTGAATAAGTTATGTCTGAGAACTTGACTGATGCTAAAAGAATATGCTAATGTACTTAACTAATCAAGTGGAATCATATCATGTAGAGCCCTGACCATAGATCCATCATCGTCAACAAATTGGTGATGGTGGAATGGGTGCTCCGTGGCAAAACCTGGATCGCATATTTTGAATATGTGGGAGTAAATGGGCGAAAATATCCTTACGTCCTAATGAGGGAATTGATATAAGGTAAACATTAAACCTCTCAATCCTTCATTATATGTACCGGGATGGATGTATCACAAATCCCCTGATGATTGGGATAGATGCAGTACACATCTCCCAATAATGTTAATGTCAGATCGATGGAGATAAACATGGAATCTCATGATCGCGAAGTGAGTGCAGCATGCCACTGTAACTCTAATAGAGCAGTTGCCAGTATACCCTGGAAAGCTATATGGCAGAGACACAAGATGTCCAGCAGTTGGTACTCACACTGACTAAGGAGGATGAGGTCATAGAAATCTGGCTCTTCTATTGACCTATGTATGGTATCGATTTTGACTTCGCAGTGGCCGGTTGGAGATTGAGCGGTATACCTCATCTCCTTAGGGCATAAGTGTGATTGTAAAATATAATCAGCCGTTTAATATGTTTGCTTAAGGATTAAATACAAAAATTCATTGGCTGATGTTATGTTTCTTTTATGCTTCTCTAGTTGATAATGTTATTCATATCTCTTTATATTCAATGCAAGTAGATATAAGCATTATGAATCTACCAGGAGTAGATACAATGTTCTCCTTAGAAAGAGAGATTACTTTATTCTGTTCACTCAATGTATTAATACTATTGTTAATCTATAGAACTCTTGCTCAGTTTTAATTATAATAATCTGCTATAACAATGTTTTGGCAGAGAGTTATATCTCCTGCTGGGACAATTTACAATTGTCTCACCCCCGTGGGATCCAATGTTTTTAGGTGAACGCGGACGAAGAAGTAGAAACCTTATAGCAGAGAAAGAACAACAGCAGCATCAGGGACAGCAGTAATATCACAGGCGGAGATATTGCCTATCTAGTTGTATGTATAGTAGTCCTATATGTCGTCTCTGTACTCTCAGGTCCTCAGAGTCAATAGATAGTGTTTTTATCATCGACTTGAGATTTTGTCTTGATGCCTCGAGATTTTTATGTTGTCTGTATATAATGTTGAATAGGACAGCTAATGTTGTAATCCTCGAGAAGAGATAATACAGGTTGTGTACTTATGGAACAGAATGTAAATATTATACTTTGGTTCTTAATGAAAAAGATTTCCTATGTGTGGATCTCTTTGCAAAAAGTTTTAATTTTTAGTGATTTTCAGTAATCCGCTGCAAATGATTCGCTTCCGCTTAAGTAAATCTTGCTTTTGTAAGTTGGATGCCACAATTTAGTGGTATCAGAGATCTAGGTTCGCTGAGTCTACAGAGACATAGGACTAAGATAGTAGAGTCTGTTCTAGTGTCTTCCAGTGTATCTGATAGTGTCTTCTACTCATATAGGAGAAGAAGAACTTGAAGATGATTGGGTCACATGAGGAGTTTGCTGCAGAAAGGAGCAATGCTGCACCAAGAAGAGGTGCAGGGGAGCAGGCAAGAGAGGGACAGTTGTCTGAGAACCCCCTAGCTAATCTAACCGTGATAATAAATCCTTCCTTAGGTATTACTGTTGGGGAACTCTGGGAAACCATGATGTATTTAGTGGATCGAGCACTAGCATTACAACCTGGATTACCAGCCCCTAATAATGATGTTTTGGACATCAACAGGATATGTAATCCACGTCAGCAGGTGGAAGTAATGGGAAATGATGAAGTTCTGGACTTAGATCAAGTATGTGCTCAACCTCAGCCTATTGAATAAATAGTGAGGGAAGGAATAGGTTACAACCCAAAAGCAGAATTTACTATAGGTGTAGAAAGCCTGGACATATTGTAAAGAATTTTCCAACAAAGAACAAGGAAGAGAGAATTGAGAAAAGGCCTATCCAAATCCAGGGACAGAGTCCTAGTAGTTCCAAAAAGGGAAAGACTTTGGTACCACCAGTACAACTAGGACCTAGTGCACCAAGGCAATGGTCATCTAGAAAGGGTAAAGAACCCTCTAGACTATACCTGGAACCCAGAATTTGTGATCAATGCAGACAAGTAGGACATCTGGCAAGAGATTGTTCAGCTAGAAATGTTACGGTGAATCAGCCTCTGAGGCAGATTCATTCTGAGGCAGTGAATAATCCACGAATCATGACAGGTTAGACAAAATAATGTCATTCTTCTATGTCTTTTTATGGTTTCCTGAGTGAAATTGAGAAGGTAATTGATTGAGCTTTCCTTGATTAGTCTTATGAGGACTTACATTTTGCATAATAAACATTATAGATGTTTTATGTTGTTCTTAGCTCTATGAGAAGAAGATGAGGTATTGAAGATATGCCTGGATAAAATCCAGTAATGTTAAATTTTATACTTGTGATGATATGAAAAGGAAGGAATATGGTAGTATAAAAGTGCATACTACTTAATCTCGGTATTTATATACCCTGGCCAGGTATACAACTATTGATGATAAAGTAAGTATGGAAACTCTTAGATTGTAATCTTTTTGATTGCTCTGATCAAGCAGTCATTCTGAGACAATCTAATGAGTATCATGAATTCAAAAATATGGAACGAATAAATGTGTCATATCCTAAGCATAAGAGAGAGAAGTTTGAGATAATCTCATATGAGAATGTTTCTATGAGGAACTAAAAGTATACTCCTCATAAGATAAGAATGAGAATAAGGGAGATGAATCTTATCCAATAAAGTTGTAAGTATTATAAAGATCTTTTCCATAATGTGCAAATGGAAAATTTGATGAGATCCTAAGATGATCATAAACATGTTAGATTATAACAAAGAAAGGAATAATGTCATGTAATCATCCTTATAATTCCTATGCTAGGGCAAGGAACCTAAGATGAGATAAAGAGTAAATGTTTCATGACTAGTTGAAAATACATGAAATAATAAGAGGAATATGGTTCCTTGTTCTCTTTCCTTTCATGGACATGGCAATCAAGTGGGTCATAGGAAACTTGATGTGCATAATATAAAGATGTTTATGTGATGGATACTTAGAAAGGTATCAGTTTATCTTGGACTTTGGGTCCAAGGTGAAGATATATGTAACAAGTAATGTCCGAAGATGAAAGGAAGATAAAGATGTGATGTGTTTTCAACACATGTGATAGATACTAAGGCAAGAGATTCCAGTATCTAAGAAATATATGATGATTTATGCTGACTATCTGAAATGGTCAATCATGAAATCAGATTAATCATGTAAAACAATATGAACATCACATGTTAGGGGTTTATGTTTTGCATAAACATAACAATTGAAGATATCTTTGAGAAAAATTCTTAGTTGATATGTAACCTATCTTATGGTAAAAGAATGTACAACTAATAAGATAGTTAGTGCAAGTAATAAGGAAAACTAGTATGGTGTCATCAGGAGAGATGGCACCATTAAGGTATGAAAAGAACTTATAATCTCAAGAGGATGACAGAACATGATTGTGATCTTGAAAAAGCCATGATGAATTAATTAAGGAACATGGGAGTATATATCCCATGTGAATATTTCCATGATAAACTTGTGTGGAATAACTTTGTTTTGATCAAAACTCAATGGTGTCTCCATAATAATGAGATGTTATCTGATGACATGATGATATGAAGCATGAATAATATCTATATCCCTTTATCTGGGATTTTGGGGACGAAATCCTTGTTAGGGGTTTATAATTTGTAACATCCCTGACCTGGGTTATGCCTTAACCCTAAAAGTTTTGCTTAAGAAAGTTAATTAGATCCTTAATTTTATCTTGTGAAAAGTAATTAAGGCTCAAGAGGAACTTATGTTTCAATTTTGGTCATGTTTGAATAATGTTGAAGCAATGTTTGCTTATTTAGGACTAAAGTGCAAATTACCCAAGTTGAGGGGTTAACTTGCAAATGTTACATGGTAAGATGTTCCTCAAGTATTTTGGCATCATGGTAATGAAGATGATGCAGAGTAATGGCTTATGAAAGCCTGAGTACCAAGAAAGAACTGATAAAACAATGTTTGTGCATTAAAACCTAGTTTTGGTGTAAAGTGCAAATAGGGTTCAATATGCAAATTACCACTTCAATAAGGTCCCTAATATTTCTTTTTATCATGTAGATCAAATAAAATGCGAGGGGCGCCTCATTTGAATTAAGTTAGAGGAGAGAGAATCTTGATATTAGAATAATCAAGATTTAAGCCTAATTGAACCCCTAATTCAATTTAATGTAAAAATAAATAAAATAATTGAAGGGCCTTCAACCAAAATTAATATGGTTGGATTCAGATGTGTGTGGACATCCTTGATCTTTTCAAGGATCACGAAATATCCCAAGGAGGTGAAAATTCCACTCACCATTATTATAAGAAAAAGAATTTCCACTCAAATATGGATATTCTTATTATAAAGGTTAAGGTGCTTAATTTCTTTTCCCTTTAATTCTTGGATAACGGAAGGGAGCTCAGTGGGTATAGAGATGCCTTTTTATACAAGAAACCAAGGGGGAAGAGGTGGCAACAATTTTGGAATTAAAAGACTTTTATAAAACATTTTCTCTCTCATGGAATTTCTAATAAAAAGACCCTTTCCAAGCCAAATGAAAGGCTTTTCCATTTCCACTTCTTCTCCTTGCTTGGAAAACGACCAAGGGAGCGTGGTATGACCAGAAGGATGACCCCCAACCTGTTGGTAAGGTTCTTGACACTTTTCACCTTGATTCCATGGTGGAAATCAAAAATAAATCATTGATTTCTTCTTAATTCGATCTCCTCTTCAACCCTAGCCAAAATTTTCAACCAAAAGCTTGAGGACCAGCCTAAGGGGAGTTGCAAAAGCTTCATACACCATTGTTTCCGTGAGCTTAGAGATTTGGAGCTCAATTGGAGGCGGGTTTTATAACTTGAACCCTTAATATTGTTATTCCATCAATTCCTTATCAAGTAATGATCCTTTTCATATTTCCAAAATTTGTTTTGGTTGATTGATGCAACCACCATGGAAATCACAGAAGGATTCGTGAGTTTAGAGCTTGATGATGATGACATCATCATAAGCACACACCTCTCCAAATATCCAAGGCAAATGGTTTCAAAAGAGTTGCTCAATCAGTTTCACAAACCGTTTGGGAGCAAACGGTTTCAAACCGTTTGAAAGAAACGGTTTCATCAAACCGTTTGAGGGCAAACGGTTTTAAACCGTTTGGAGGTGTTGGCCAGGGTTTACCATTTGGATATTTGTTGATAATGATGTTGGTTAATGACCCACTAATTATAATTTATTAGTTCCAATTGGTTCGTGAGTTGAAGGACAATCAATCACCAAAACCTAATCGGGTTAAGTGCTGATTTCATAATTAATTGACTTGGAACTTTGGATTGATTATCCCAAACGGTTTCATAACCGTTTGTGGATCACCAAAACGGTCTCAAGACCGTTTGATGGTCACCCAAGACCGTTTGGAGGTCTAGGGTTAAGTGTGGTTTAGTTTTGGAAGGTCTAGAGATACCAAATTGAAATGCAATTAAGTGTTGATTTGATGATCAATCCAATGACCCATACGCTAATTGGATGTCATGGATTTTGATGATGTGATGGGCAAACGGTATCAAGACAGTTTGGAGGTCATCAAAACGACCTCAAGACCGTTTTAGGTCAGGTCATGTCCAATTTGAATGATGGTCCAATAGTCAAAGTAATTGATAACACATTGACTAACATTAAAGGTTCATCGATTTCAATCCCTAATACAATTGATTCAAAACCCTAAAGGGTTAAATCAGTTGAAGGATGACCTATTAAGTTCAATTGAATCATGGTGTTAGGTTCAATTGATGAGTGATTATATGAATTAAATCAATGAAGGAATCAATCTAGGAAACCCTAAATCAGTTTGAGTGGTTGAGACAATCTTTGGTCCATTCAGTTTTGAGGAGGTTTGGACCAAACGGTCTCAAGACCGTTTGAGTCCAAATGGTCTCAATACCATTTGGGACCAAACGGTCTCAAGACCGCTTGGGACCAAATGATCCCAAACTGGTTGAGGCCTAAACGGTTTCAACTCCAACTTTAACAATCGGTTTCAAATGTTACTTTGTCAAACGGTTTCAAGGACCAACTTTACCAAACGGTTTCAATGGTATGTTCAAGACCGTTTGGAGATCTAAACGGACTTAAACCGTTTGGAGGTATTATTAGCAAGACCGTTTGAGGTTTGATTGGTCAAGACCATTTGGGGTCCAAGTGACCAAGATCGTTTATAGGGACCAAACCGTATGAACACTCAAAGTAACTAAAGGTCAATTGTTTAATTGAACATTTCATGATGTGAACCAAAGGTGATTATATTAATTATACCCTTAAGGAGATAGGGTGATTAGTACCCTTTAGAAAATTAATCTCTAATGATCATGAAAATAATGACACAATGTATTAAGTGTCAATTCTTCATTCAAGGTTAAGTTCACTTAGTCTATTCAAGACTGAAGTAGTATCATCTTATAGAGGATGAGAGAGAGAGGATTTCCTACATGAATGATATTCATGCAATGGATAAGCCTCAACACCTTCAACATGATTGATTAAGTAATTAGGGTATGATCCTCAATAAAGAGATCATGAAACCCTAATTAAGGAGGTTGTTGATCCCTAACCTAATCTAGGGCAATATCAGATGTAACCTAAAACAAGGGTAATGTTGTGACTCTAAACCAGGATGATAATATGAGAAACCCTAATTGAGGGTGAATCTATAAGAAACCCTAATTGTGGTTAATGTTATAAGAAATCCTAATTGAGGCTGATGTTATGAGAAACCCTAATCCAGGGTAATGTGATGTGAATAGTAAACCCTAATTGTGGGTTATGGAATGAGAAACCCTAATCTAGAATAATGCCATATGAAACCCTAAATTAAAATGATGTTATATGGAACCCTGATGCAAGGAGGTGATGTAAGACTCAATCCAGGATGATGTCATGTAATGATACTATGATATGTGAAACCCCAGTGATGGTATAATAGCCAAAATACTAAAGTGGGGTGTGGCTAATATAATCAAATAAGATGAGAATGTTATAACCATGTAGGGTAAGGTTGATGAACCATATGAATGGTAATGTGATTATTCTAATAAATAAGGATCTAAGAGATAAGATGATGCCTAGATCCTTATATATCCAACTCTATACATGTGTAACAACCTATACACCTTACAATGATGAGGACATGAAACTCTTAGGAATGATGTATGCTATACTAAATATTGATGTGGATAACATCCTAAGAGTTAAAATATCTAAAGTGATGGATAATGGTTTATCATATATTCAACACTGCCTAATCATTGAATAAGTCCATATCATTAAAGATAGTTGGACAATTCTAATGTGTGACCTATGTATCAAATGATGAAAGTGACAAGTTAGTGGATAAAGTATTAAGAGGGAAATACCTTAATACAAGGTTAGCGATTAACTTAAGAAAGATGGAAATGAGAAGAAAGTGATACATCAAGACATGATTGATATCACATTTAGCATTTCAGTATAAACATACCTTGATGAACTTCTAATCCAATATTCTTGGAAAAGAAACACATGGAGTGTGTGATATGTAAGTGTTACAATAAAGATGTAATGAACTCAATGTACTTTGATAAATGTTTTTAATATACCTTGAGGATGGGATAAGACAAATCAATGAGTAGGATGTAATCATACCATGATAAGGATACGAAATGAACCCATACCTTGAATTGATGATCACTAAAGATATATGATGAGAATGGTGATCATAAGCAAATAATTATTATATCTTTAAATGCTCCTAGAGGTGTGGAGCAATACATTAGGGTTGAACTAATAATGTGAGCATGAAACCCTAATTAATGTATGATGGGAAACCCTAACCCTAATTTTGGGTAAAGGGAATGAAAAGCCCTATTTAATAGATAACCCTAATCCTGATAGAGGATGGTGGTGTTATTATTGTTTCATATGATGTGATAAATGATTTACATGACTGTTATCATGTCTTTTAATCATATAGACATCATGAGATGATGAACATAGCCAGATTTGAGCTATGACATTCATATAATAAATATGTTGAATGGCCTTACGTGCCTAATGTTGTTGTTGCTTAGTAAAAGTAACAAAATGTGTATGGACCTTATGAGTTCCATGAATAAGTGGTTGTCTAGTGAAAGGTGATAAAACACTTAATAGGCCTTGTGATCCATGTGAGATACTTGTATAACAAGTATTATGTATACCTCGGTCTGAGAACCTGGAGGCAATAGTTACCTTACAAGTGGTAACAGTGATAGTGATGAATTGAGGGTATGAATACCCAAAGTTGATAAGTATGATAATGATGTTGTTGAGGGATGTGATATTTCAAAGAAATGAAATGAGGGACTAAGATCCCAATGTCTTATAAAGACTGAGAAGTGATTAATGAAAATAGAACATGTCTCTTTATAGCATTTGTGTGAATAAGTTATGTCTGAGAACTTTACTAATGCTAAAAGAATATGCTAATGTACTTAACTAATCAAGTGGAATCATATCGAGCCTTGAACATAGACCCATCATCGTCAACAAATTGGTGATGGTGAAACGGGTGCTCCGCGGCAAAACTCGGATCACATATTTTGAATATGTGGGGGTAAATGGGCGAAAATATCCTTACGTCCTAATGAGGGAATTGATAGAAGGTAAACATTAAACCTATCAATCCTTCATTATATGTAACAGGATGGATGTATCACGAATCTCCCGATGATTGGGATAGATGCAGTACACATCTCCCAATAATGTTAATGTCAGATCGATGGAGATAAACATGAAATCTCACAATCACGAAGAGAGTGCAGCACGCCACTGTAACTCTAATAGCGCAGTTGCCAGTATACCCTGGAAAGATATATGGCAGAGACACAACATGTCCTGTAGTTGGTACTCACACTGACTGAGGAGGGTGAGGTCATAGAAATCCGGCTCTTCTATTGACCTATGTATGGTACCGATTTCGACTTCGCAGTGGTCGTTTGGAGAATGAGTGGTATACCTCATCTCCTCATGGCATAAGTGTGATTGTAAAATGTAATCAGTCGTTTAATATGTTTTCTTAAGGATTGAATACGTAAATTCATTGGCTGATGTTATGTTTCTTTTATCTGTCTCTAGTTGATAATGTTATTCATATCTTTTTATATTCAATGCAAGTAGATATAAGCATTATGAATCTACCAGGAGTAGATACAATGTTCTCCTTAGAAAGAGAGATTACATTACTCTGTTCACTCAATGTATTAATATTGTTGTTAATCTATAAGAACTCTTGTTCGGTTTTAATTATAATAATATGCTATAATAATGTTTGGCAGAGAGTTATATATCCCACTGGGACAATTTACAATTGTCTCACCCCCGTGGGATCCAATGTTTTTAGGTGAACACGGACGAAGAAGCAGAAACCTTATAGCAGAGAAAGAACGACAGCAGCATCAGGGACAGTAGTAATATCTCAGGTGGAGATATTGCATGTCTAGGTGTATAGATAGTAGTCTGATATGTCATCTCTGTACTCTCAGGTCCTCGGAGTCAATAGATAGTGTTTTTATCATTGACTTGAGATTTTGGCTTGATGCCTCGAGGTTTTTATGTTGTCTGTATATAATGTTGAATAGGACAACTAATGTTGTAAACCTCCAGAAGAGATAATACAGGTTGTGTACTTATGGAACAGAATGTAAATATTATACTTTGGTTCTTGATGAAAAAGATTTCCTATGTGTGGATCTCTTTGCAAAAAGTTTTAATTTTTAGTGATTTTCAGTAATCTGCTGCAAATGATTCACTTCAAATTAAGTAAATCTTGCTATTGTAAGTTGGATTCCACATGCACATTCATGGCAAAGCCACCAGAGGAGTCTTAACCCCTATTTGAGCATCTTGTTGAAAATTCTCACCACCGATCTTTAAGAAAAGGGGAGTACTATGACCAGAACTACATTCCTCCACCCCCTCCTGCAACTCCAGTCAGAATAGAAGACAACCACCAAATGATGAAGATGATGGCAGATATGATAAACATGATGAAGAACCAAGCTGGAGGTTCTTCTAGCCAACCCACAATGGCAATTGATGTCGTTGATGAAGAATTAAATGCTATCCATGCTTTTGGAAATCGCAACAACCAAGGCCCAATGTCCAACTCCTACACTCCATAGTGGATAAATCATCCCAACTACTCATGGAAACAACAAAATGAGGAGGGTCAAGGGCGGCCAAGGAAATATCATGGCCCCAAGTACATCTCCAAATTTGAAGAAGAAGCTCTAGGAAGGCTAAGGAGCCTTGGTGAAGTGAAGAAAGATGTGTCCTCTCAAGGGCAAAACATTAGCCTCCTTGAGCAAAGGCTTGATCATATTTCTCTTTCACTTGCTTGTCATGAAGAAGGGAGACACCCATGTCAACCCATGGCCAACCCAAACAATGATGGCAATTATGTAAGCATTACTCATGGTGCTTATGTCCCACCATAAGGCCATGTACCTCCACTTCACCAATACCAAGGGCCACCCAACCCTTATGCCCCTCTACCTCCACAACCCCCATTCAACGACCGATACTCCCCCAACATCCATCATATGCCTATAAAAAACCACCACCTCCACAACAACCTACCCAACAACCAACTTACATACTCCAAAATCCTAATCCACCTCACCAAAGACCACCACCACCTTCATATTCACAAGCTCCTCCATCTTCCCATGAGCAAGTGAATATGGTGTCAATCATATGGGAGAAGAAGGCTGCTCAAGAGCTTTAAAAAGGGGAAGATGAAATGATCAAGGTTTGTGACAAAAATTTGGTGCCAGAAGAGTCTAGTAGAGATCATAAGAGCATCAAAGATTCTAATGTTTCACTTTTGCTTGAGAGTGTTGAGTGTCTCCAAGCTCTTTTTGCCCCCTTTAGTAATGAAGTGGTACTTCCAAGTGTCCTACCTTTAATGGAGAAGATAGTAACTTGCATTTCACCCCCATAGAAGGTCATGAGAACAACTGTCCCACCCTTTCCTGGAGGTGCCGAAGGCACTAGAGATTCAGTTTCCCCACCATTCTGTGACGAGATCATGTTTGTTGCTTCGCATGCTACTGAGATGGTAACACTTGATGCAATACCTTGTTGGGAGTCGGTGCCAACCTAAGATCCACCCCATGAGACAAGAATCACCATCATACCACATCAAGGCCCACAAATTTCTACAGAGAAGTTTGATGCAAGCAGCCAACAATTCCATGATGCTTTAGAAAACCCCTTTCCCCAAGAGAATCATAGTCGTATCATGAACCTCATAGGACCTTAAAGCAAGGGACAATAGACATCAAAACATTCCTTTCCTTGGTAAAGGATGTTTGTATGGGGAGGAGGAAATTGGTGTTATTGCCACACAAAGAAATCATTGCCATAAGATATGTGAACTTCATCCGGGACACTAGTTTACGGGAAAAAAGGGATGATCCAAGAACCCCTCTTATCACATGCTATATTAAAGTGTGACCCATCGAGCACTCTCTTGTAGATCTAGGCACATGAGCAAGCATTATGTTGTTGTACATGTACTTATGGCTCGGCTTAACAAAAATGGAAATGGTGGATTGTGACATATCTTGGATGATGGAACTAGAATGAAATCTGCAGGCATATTACGAAATGAGATAGTAGCATTGGATCAAAAAATAAACACTGCATACCTAACTGACTTTTTGGTCATGGATTTTGTCCCTATTGATGGAAAGGAATACCTCATATTGGGGAGGCCCTTGTCCACTGTGAGTGCGGAGATTAATGTGTGTACATGTACTTTGACAGTCATGCATAGAAGAAGGAAGATTGACTTCTTTATTTTCACTGATGAAGAAAGATACATGCTAGGTGAAGAAGATTTTGATGCTAGTATAGAATACTATGATCCTCTAAAACAATGGATATTAAGCCTTACTTCTAATCATTGTACACTCCCTGGGATGAAGTCCATGTCATCAGAACTCTAGAAAGGATCATTGTGGAAGAGTAAGGAGACACATGGGGTGCCAACACTTAGTGAAGAAAGTAAAAAGCCCAGCTGAAGGCTATAAACTTAGTGCTAGTGGGAGGCAACCGACGTGGTTTGAGATTCTCGAACCTTGTTGTTTTATCATACTTTTATTTTTCCAAGAAACACACATACAGACCATACTTTGTAGTATCGCTATTTGTGAATCATGTTAGTACAGGTACATAGAAGAAAAGGTAATGCACAAAGGGTTTAGCCAAGGAGAAGATCAAGTTGAAGAGAACATTACAATTCAGCAGAAAGCTACAGGAGGGAGTCCAGAACGGTCGTGCCATACAGCACGGCCGTGTTGCTCAGCACATTCGTGGTGGTCCTTCCCTGCTCACCTAGGGCTACTTTGATCACTCCATCTCTCAGCAGCTGTCCAACACGACTCCATGCCCTTTACCCTGCTATTCTAAACTTCTATTTCATGTTGAGTATAACATGATTTAAAAGTTTGGGGTTGTAGGGCGGTAAGCCCTTCTTTCACTACTTTTTTATCTATGTGCCTTGTGCTAAATTTTTGCAAGATGATCAAATAGTTTGACTAACTTTCATACTTGTCTATCCTGACCTTGTGTGTCTGTTTGGATTTCATGCATACATGTAGTTTAATTGTATGCATTTTAGCGAAATTTTTCAAATTTTTGTTCTTTTTTGTCTTCCATATCATGCATTGCATTTCCATGTAGATTTTGGTAATTTTTGTGTGTTTTAACTAGGATTTGCTGCTTTATGTTTTAAATTTCCCGAAATTAGGTTTAGATGTGATTGATTGCAAATTGGCTCCATTTTGGCCAATTTTGCCCAAACTTGAATATCCTTGCTCAATAGTATGTTTCAATTGAATCTCTATCTATTGGGATGAAAATGGTTAAATCTTGGATAATGTAACTTGTTTTTTGATGTTTTTGGATAGAATGAGCCCTATGTAGGAATTTTGCATGTCCTCCAGCCTCTTGAAATAATTTGTTGTTTTGAATAAAAGGGTTATACTTGCAAGTCTTGAATGTTTGGGTTTTATTGTTCATTATGAAAAGGATGCAATCTACTATACTGTTCGTTTTATGCATGACTTGTTTGATTGGTGAATGTTACATGGACTAACTTGCTTAAGTGAGATTATACATGAATTCCCACAACTTGTGACCCCTCTTTGATCTGACATTTCTTCCACCATCTTCTTACCTTTGTGCCTCATGAAAGGATGCCAAAGTGCACATATTAGCCTTGACCACCCCAAAAAAGTTTGGGGTGGCCATACCTTTACCTCTCCGCTTCACTCTTGTCATCAAGTGCACTATCTACACCAAGGTCAAGGAAAATAAAATGCAAAAAAGAAAAATAAAGGGTGCTCCTGTTTAAGAGCATCCAAATAAAGAAAACATGAGTGTAATAGCACTCCACTCCCTTCCATGACCATTTTTTCTCTTTTTATACCTAGTAGGGCTAGGGTAAATCAACTCTAGGCCTCATCCCCCTATACAAGCCAAGTGGGTCATGAGTAGTGAAATGAAGTGTATGAGGTAGCTTTAGCAAGTGAAACAGCAATACTAACCTTTTGAATGTATTTCATGCATGATATCGTTTGCCCAGAGCATTATGAAAATTGCATTTCTTGCATATGTAAATGGTGACCCATATTCTAAGTTCTTGTATTTTATGCTTGATTCACACTTGAAAAGAATGAAAATGAGTAGAGAGTAGTGGATTGCATGCCTAATTCCTCGCATCAACTCATTTTAGCCAATAAACATCACAATGATTATATTACCTTTGCTTCTTGATTGAGTCAAAAGAGAGATTAAGTTGGAGCATACTTGAGGACAAGTATGTTTTAAGTTTGGGGTGGTGATGCAACCCTATTTTAGGACTTCATCTTGTGTCTTTTTTCATGATATCACATTTAAACAGTGTAGACTACAACCTATTTCCTCCTATGTGATCTTTAATTTCAAATGCACTTATGGCTCCTTTTGTGAGTTTTTAAGGGTACTTATGCATGCATTGATGCAAGGGAGGGAGATAAAGAACATCTTTGGGTCCTTGCACTCCAATATTGGATCTACCTCTTCCCTGATCTCTCTTTGGATGCACAAGAATCAATCCAAAGCAAAAGGTGGTCAAATGAAGAAGCTAAAGTGGAAGTCAACAACAAGAAGCATCAAAACGGTCGTGGCTAACCACCACGACCATGGTGAATTAATGTTCAAAAGCTACAATAACATAGCCAATTTTATACATTAAATAACACGGTCATGGCCACTGAAGATACCACAGTCGTCGTCTTCAGAATGATCGTGGCTAGCGCACTCCAACTTGCTTGTGGCCCCTACCATGACTGTGGCAATTTATTCATCAAGACCCTAAAATTCAATAGTGACTCGACTCATTTTACACGTAAATGACCATGGTCGTGGCCATCAGCATGAATGTGGCCCTTGACGGCCACCTCGCCCGTGGTGAACACCACAACCATGGCGAGCTAAAGATAATATAACCTCATAGCGACCTCACCTGAGGCTGCCTCCTCCAACACGGTTGTGGTCCCTAACGCAGTCGTGGTACTCTCTACCCAACATGACCGTGGCCACCATACGTACTTACACCTCACCTCCACCTTCCACCTCAGTCATTCCACTACCCATGACCATGCCATGCAACCCCCACCACGGTTATGGTACCTCTCCACAACCATGGTGACTACCTAAACCTACACGTTTTCTCCACTATTTTTCCCATTTTGCCCCCACTTACCCTAGTGCCTCCCCACCACCTATATATACATAGGTGGAGACCACAACATAAAGGTTAGCTTCCCTTAGCTTCTCCCTAGATACTCTAGAGCTCCTTCATCCATTTCCTTGCATTTACTCCACTCACCTCCCTCCCACTTCTTTTTCCACTCCATTTTTACCACAGAAACCTAGTTTTCTAGGTTTCCCACCATAATCCCTCATATCTCCATGCTATTCACCTACCTTGGAGGAGGAGCCACGCCATACATCAGCTAGGAGATGAAGGAGAAGAATCTTCCACAAGCTCCATGGATTCCTACCCCTTTCTTCTCCTTTCTTTTCCCTTTTGTATGATTATGTCTAGCTAAGCCCCTAGTGGTGGGCTGTTTGGGGTTAAAATGTTACTTTGATACCATGTTGGTGGGAAATAACTTGTAATGAACATATTTCCATTTTATGATGATTGCCTCTTGCTTATATCTCATTTCCCATTACCTTGCTTATGGTTTGTTTTTTTAAACATGGATTGCTTGTTTTATGATGTTTGATGACACTTAGCTTCTAGGGAAAATGGAATGTAAATGCTATCTTAGGAATGGCTTCTAGGTCCAATTAGTGGATCTCTATCTAGCCCCCTTTGTTCCTACATACAACTCCCTTCTTCTACAAGTACGTGTGAGATCTAAGTGGCTAGTGTAAGTGTGATTAGTTCAATTGCCTAGAGCTTCCTAAAGGCTAAAGGCCAGATGGCAAGTAACATGAGGTGAAACACCCTCATCTCTACTCCCATTCCTACCCTTTTCTCTCAATTTCCCTAATACCACTTACCCTAGAAACCTAGACTTGCCAAGTCCTATTATAATTACACATATCCCTAGTTCTCCAACTAGTATCATAGGGTGTCTTGTTGTTTGGTTTGGTAATCTTGATTGAAGATATAGAACTTGATTGTTACGTAACCTCCCCCAACTAACATCAGAGTTTCATTCCCAAACGGCCCACCTATCCATCTTATTGCTTAAAAACCCACCTTATCATCTTAGCTTGTTAATGGTAGTTTAGTTAATTACCTTTGTTACTTCTTAGATAATTGCTTAGTTCTTGATAGTTAGGTCTTTCTTAAATAGTTATGGCTCTTTTAAGCTAGAATGTGTTAATTAATTATCTAGTGATAACCTAGGCTCTTGCTTGTCTTATTGCTTAGCTTGCCTCTTAGTTAATAATTTGGATTGCTAGTGCAGTGTAACTCCTGGTTCTAGCTTAGTTGCTCGTCTTGCCTAGTTTATTAATCTTAACTTTCTTAGGGAAATCTAGGGTTTTTGGTAATCTAGTTTCCTTCTTGTTGTTAATTTCTTGCAATTGTAGTGTAATCAACAAAAACCAACATTTAAACCCTCAAACCCTACTCTCTGCTTTAGGAACGTAGCTTAGATTAACCTAGCTCTAGTTCCCCCTCTCTCCCTGAGGATTGACCCTTTTCTTGCCACTAGCCTATACTACAACACGACCGCATGTGCTTGCCATTGAAGTGGGAATAGTATAAGCCAGTGTGTTGGACTAGGTTCATATATAATTTTTGAAAGATCCCATGTGTGTTGGAATAAGTTGCATCTAATCAAATATAATTGGTTAGTTGTAACCCAAGGCAGTCCAAAACGCACCATAGTCCTACTAGTAGGTTCGAGTCTATGTCTAATCACCTCAACCTATGTGCCACCTCTCATATAGCTACTGCATTATGGTTGATATGGTGGCCCCGGGACTATTGTTCTAGATCCATGTGGGTTTGGGTCCACTCAATGAGCAATTGCTATTTTTGGAGCTAGGTGAAGCCATAGGACCTAGATGGCCCTACACTATCCGAAACATGTCACTTTGTGCAACATCTCAAAGGTGGTGGAGAAGGGTCAAACTCCTTGTCGTTTGCTTCCATGGAAACACTACCAAGCCTAGACATCAGCTCAATAATCTCACCCTCAACGGGTGGGTGTTCCTCGTCTAATGTTGGATGTGAAAATTTAGATCATAGAGGTCGTAGATGAGGTTGGTTGCTGCAAAGTAGTGTGAGTGGGTAGAACAAGCATGGGGGGTTGTCTCAAAACAACCATAACTATATGACATCCTCCTTAACTGTCTAGATGAATGTTGATAATAATCAAGTAAGATGGCTTTTACGCTATGTATGTCATGAAGGGAATGTGGGTGTAACCAAGGTAGGAGGAGATTTCCATGATTAGTCTGCCCTAGAAGAATGTAGAACCCTGGGTTCCACTATCGTTGGATGTACATACGATCAATGGACACACTCCCTAGTTGAATGACTTGTTATTCAACATGCACCATAAGATGTAAAAGATGATGTTGGTGACAATATTTGGGGTGTCATTCTGGCTGAAAATGGTGCAGGTTAGGATGTAGTGCAGATAGCAGATCATTAGGATATGTATGAATGATGCCTTGGAACCATATGGGAAGGAGGGGATATGGCTAGTGATCTCAACCCAAAACTTGTCGGCCTTGTACTTACCAGTGGTATGTGTGATTTTCTTCATCACATTTGTCTTTCCACTCCTTGTTGACATCTAGGATGAGGGTGGTGAGGCTAGTGTCATACAAGGAATGTTCCTCTCCTAACATATAGAAGGAGAAATTGTACCGGTTGCCTTTAAATATGTCCTTGGAAAAGGTGGAGAAGAACTCAAGAGTGAGCTCTTTGAAGATCAAGCACACTCATATGGGGAAGAGGGAGATACAAGAGTGGTGTAGTGGGTTTTTTTGTGGATCATAGATGTCAAGGACCTTGAGGGTGGCTGGGCAAGCCCATTAAGGAATTGTTCTCTCAGAGCTTCCATGATATTGTAGTGCTTCTTATGCTCAGACATGACCAGAGACTTCTACTTGCCCAAAAGAGGAGAAAAGTGGTTGGGGAAACCTGGTAAGGAAGAGGGGAAAACTCCATCTTCCGATGAAGATTATTGGGGTGGTGAAGAAGAAGAAGTAGACCGTGGAGGATTATGGCTTCACTCAAGAATTGATGTCATCAGTGAGCTACTCAACTTTCACTATGTCGGCAACTAGAACCTCCTTAATGCAGGCCTCACCATCCTCTATATCATCTGGGGCCTACAGGTTGTCATCGGTAGTCTCTTTGAATGTGGATGCCACACGTGGGAGTTGGTCAAGTCAAGTCTGAGTGGGAGAGAGACATACACTTTATTTTCCTTCCCTTACCCTTCATGGTGTTGAAGGGTTGAAATTTTGTAGGAAACCACAATTGGAACCATTCACCATGGTATGACCCACTTCCTCTAACATGTGGCATCTCAAGCACCTGATGGAATTCCGATTGGCCAACTGGAAAAGTAGGTTAGGCAAATGGATTAGGCTACTATGATTGTTGTAGATGATGAGTTATGCAATTATTGTGGGAGTCTATCATTTGGAATGCCTAGTTGGTCTCTAAAGAAATTGAGTTGGGTGACCCACTATATGGGTTGGCTGACCATAAATGGAGAAAGGGTTGCTAAGTGTCGTGCTAGTCAGGCAACCGACACACATGTCGTAAGCTGACTGGCATGGCTGTGTGGTGTGGATTGGCTGGTTCTAAAGATGTGATTTGGGCTATCAGTTGTGGAGAAGGTCTAAAAAGGCCAGAAATGATGCAACCAAGATGAAGCAATTGACATGACCCATTTTCATGTGATGGGTTAGCGGTCGTCGAATGTATGTGGGAAGAATTTTTTTGCCTTACAGTAGGGCCTAATTGGGTGATTGGTCGGCCAAACAAGGGTGAAATAGGGGAGTAGTTGAGGTGACAACATGGGAGGGCTTCTCAGCATGAATATGCTCGGTCTCCTGATCGGGAGGGGGAAATTACACCATCTACAAAGGGAACAAAACGGTTGGTGCATGTCAGTTGGTGTTGGGTTTTTGGCTAGCCAACTGGGATGGGTATGGATGTGGGTTGTGTTGGAGAAAGAGTGCAAGAAGGGATAGCTTCAGGGAGTGTCAGTATCACTAGGGCAAGGGAGGATGAAACTTGGTGTCGACTCCCTTTCCCTTGGGACTGCTTATAATGGTGACATATTGCTAATCAATTGTCTAGAAGCATTTAAGTCACTCAATTGGGGGTTGTGTATGGTGGTGAAGAGCAAGCGTATGTTGATTTACTGGGATGGCTCGAGTCACCCACTGGGTATGTAGAACCATGAGGAAGAGTAGTGGTCAGTCACTTGACCCATTTGGATCTAGTACTACTACATTTTTGGCATGTAACCTCATTGCCCATAGCGTAGTTTTTACTAAAATAATCGACCTAATATACTATTGCATCAGCTTTATCAAAAAAACCAACCTTACAGGTTTCCTGCGGAAAAAAATTGTGCGAATTTGGCTTCGCGCCTCGATCTATAGGGTCGGTTTTTCCAAATAACCGATGCTATAGGGTCAAAAAAACGCAGGCACCGCTTTGGAACTCTAGCGTCGGTTTTTTTAAATAACCGACCCTATAGACCCTGACCTCTAGGGTCGGGTTTTTTAAATAACCGACCTTATAGATGGTCTCAAAAATTTTGGGCACCACTTAGTCTGTAGGGTCGATTTTTTCAAATAACTGACTCTATAGACCTTGACCTCTAGGGTCGTTTTTTTCAAATAACCGACCTTAGAGATGGTCTCAAAATATTCGGGCACCACTTAATCTCTATAGCGTCGGTTTTTTGAGATAACCGACCCTAGAGGTCGGGCTGATATTAGACCAAAGTCGAGCCGTGTTTCATTGTGTTTCATTTCATTTTGTTCATATCCCCATTCCTGCTCCCGTGCCTGAAGAGAAGCAAATCGCCGCCGCTTCCAAGATCACCTTCCCAACCATCTCCACACCCGAAGAGAGGCAAATCGGCACCCCTTCTTGGACGACGACGCCCAGCCACCGTTTTCTTCTTTGGACGGTGCCGATGCCTCCATATCAACCACCATCTCTGACACCATGCACTTTGGAGACAATGCCCATCCGCTTTCTTCCTTGAATGGTGACGACGCCTACGGAGTTGCAAGGGTCGCACATCTTCTTTCTCCAGTTCTTCTCCCGCACAAGCTCCCCCACCGTCTGGTTCTTCTCAAGGTAGCACGTTTGTCTCTTCCACCTCACTCCATTTTCTTTTTACTGTCATGCAACATACCAGGTAGCACGGCCGTGCTGGCTGAGTTGTAGAAATTTCAAAATTTGTCAATTTTGCATTTGTGTTGTTGCAGGTGCTATTGACTTGTTGTTGACTTGCATATATTTCTTCTTCAGCCTACAAGTGAGGTATAATATTCTCACTCTCCCAATGTGCCATTTTTTTACTAGTAAATCAACCAATAATAAAAATATGTATTCTTTCATATCTACATTTTTTATCAATCACATATGTAATCATTATATACATTCTAGAAATACGAGGGTAGACATTGTGTAGTCTCAGATTGACACTTTAGGGTTTATAGATGAGATCATCGATGCATGATGTTTAACTTAATATATGTATGCTTGTAGGTTCTAAAATGGCAAGTGAAAAATGTCAAGGTAGCTACTTTGACAACTGCTTTGTCGTATATGTATTAATTTTCAACTCTTATATGTCAACTGTTATATTTTTATCTCAACTCCTGTTTATAGTAGTTTACTAACATTAAGTATAATTCGTTATTTGTAATGTCCTATACAAAATAATGATTGGGCTTGTGGCTACTTTGTAATGAAATATATGCAAGCTATTGTCAAACAAAGCATCATATGACATTCTGACTATAGATCAGGTAATTAAGAATAACATCATAAATTTTCAAGTGATTTTACTCATTTTATAAAATATTAGCATGTGCATTTTCTATTAGAGATCTTTACAACTCAGCCTTACACACTTGAGAACTTAAATGAATTTTGAAAATATTGGTCATATGTTTTTCTAAATGAAGCCAATATAGCATTGGATTAAATATGTCAGCTCCATTTATGTATGTGATTTTGGTACTCCATTCATCTCAGACTTGAAATCTATCATTTTGTAAATTATGATGTGAATATGTGTAACTCAACTGAATATATGAATCATTTTTTTATTAATGTGTGGTTTGGAATGGTGATGGTTGAGCATCAATGCTCCCCTCTCCCATATCTTGGTTCTTCTTGTTCTTCTGTTATGTTTCTATTTCTGCCATGTAGCATGGCCGTGCCACGTAGCACGGCCGTGTTGGCTTCTGGTAGCACGGTTGTGTTGTGTAGCACGGCCGTGTTGGCTTCTAATAGCACGGTCGTGCTGTGTAGCATGGCCATGTTGGGATATGGTAGCACGGTCGTGTCGCGTAGCACAGCAGTGTGTGGTTACAATTTGTAGACTTGTAGCATCGATTTTCTTAAAAAATCGACCTTAGAGGTTCACTCTAAGGTAGGTTTTTAAGAAAACTGATGCTATAGGTCTACAGATTGTAAAGCTCATTTGTAGACCTATAGCATCGGTTTTCTTAAAAAACTGACCTTAGAGGTTCACTCTAAGGTCGATTTTTTTAAGAAAACTGATGCTACATGTCTACAGATTGTCAAGATCAACCTGTAGACCTGTAGTATCGGTTTTCTTAAAAAAATGACCTTACTGTGAACCTCTAAGGTCAGTTTTTTAAGAAAACCGATGCTACAGGTCTACAGATTGATTTTGATAACCGACCTTACAACCTTGGCCACAGTTTCATCCTCATTTTCTACAACCTATTGGGTCAGTTTTCTTTGGTTAAAAAACTGACCCTATAGGTAAAATTCTATAACGACGCCCACTTAGGAGTCGGCTAAAAAGTGACGCTACATGCTTAATAAAATCGACGCTACAGACCATTTCTGTACTAATGTATAGTCAGAGAATTAGCCACCTTCATGCATGAAAATTGCCTAGGGCAATCTGTCTGACCCACTTGATGAGTCAGGAGGTTGGAAAGGCATTTCAAGGAATTGATAGCTACTAGAAGTTTGGGCATCCATTCTGATCAAATGACTAGAGAGGTTAACTTACCAATTGGAAATAGAGTTGTGAGTTTAGCGAGCCTTGAGTATTTGGTTACCCATTCTAGTTGAATGGTTGGATTGGTGCATCGGCTAAACTAGAATTGTAGAGAAGGTACATGCTATAGCTAGGATGGCCAACTAGGATTGCCAAATGGTCAATCGACATGTGAGTATTCTTGTAAAAAAGGTTGACCCTCCCAATAAGCTGGCCGGAGCATCCAGCCACCCAACTGGGGAGTTTTCTGAGTTCAAAATAGTTGGACTTCAACTTGCAGGAAATCACAAACAAAAAATTGGATCGAGTAAGTGATTAACTATGAAATGCAATTACAAAGATGAAATACTAGAATTGAAATGCAATCTAGATATTCTTAATGTAAAATTTTGAATCCAATTAGATAATTTTTGAGTCACCTCTGGACAAGCGCCCTATTTAACATTGTTGGCTCAACATTTGAGTTCTCTACTGGTGATCGGATTGGTGAAGGAAATAGGAGTTTCTCCCCCTACTGTTAAGTCTTTGGAGGTGAGATACCTCTTCAATCACTATCCATTTTCTAGGAATTTTCCTTTGTCTTTGTCCCATAATATGAATGCTCTGTGCAGGTAGATCTTCTTCACTAACAAGGTCCATGCCATCGGGATTTTAGTTTCTTGAAAAAAACCTCAATCAGGAATTTTAGAGTAAGACTTGATCCCCCACTTAGATGTCTTTCTACTTCAAGTGGCAATCGTTACACATCTTGGCCCACTCCTTAAATATGTGTGCATTCTCATAAATAGGCATACTTAATTCCTCCAACTCTTACAATTGTAAGATACATTTCTCTCCAATAAGAGTTATATAATAATATAGAAATCAAATTGCCCATCTAGATTTATGTTATATCCCAGACGGGAGATGGCAAGAATTTTTTGTAGATTAGCCAGTACAGAGTGGTTCTCAATGGAAATTTAAAAGATGTCATGTATGCCCAAAGAGAATTTTTAATCTTAAATGACCAGTCCTTCTTAGTGCACCCCATAGTCTTCTCAAGGATGTCCTTGATATGTTTATTTAGTACTTCAAGTTGGCCATTGGGCTGGCGAGCGGTAGCCCAGCTGATCGCAGCTTGGGGCCCCTCACAAAGGGTCTCAGGTTTGAATCCCTCTAGAAGTGCCACTTGGAAATGATTTCCCACAATGTCATCTGACCTCTAATGCGACTTAGTTTGAGATACCGGTGTGCGGGCACACGTGTCTTCCAAATTTACCATCCCTACTATGTGAGCCTTCTCCTGGACCGGTTGGTTTTCCCCAATCATCAAAAAGAAGTTGGCCACTGGTTTGAGGATGATAGGGAGAGGCCAGATGATGATGAATGGCATACACCTTCAACAGGAGTTCAAACTTCTTCTATAGAAAATGGGATCCTCTATCAGAAATAAATGTGTGTGGTACCCCAAACTTAGAGGAAATGATGTCCATGAAGAGATTCATGACGGACTTGGAGTTTCTAGTGATGACAACGATAGCTTATACCCACTTTGAGATGTAATCTACAACAACCAAGATGAGTAGACACAAAATGAGAGAAATGGGCCCATGTATTTAGATCTTTACCTCTTATCAACATGTCAAGAAAATACGATCCTTTTTCAATATGTTTCCATACCTTTGGCATTGATCATAAGAAAAAATGAATTAGTGTGCATCTTTATAAATTATAGACCAATAAAATCCACATTGAAGGACTTTCAGTGTGGTTTTCTTTGCGCTCATGTGGCCAACTATTGCGTCTAAGTGGCAGTGCTCAAGAATAGAGTGCCCTTCTTCCTCTGTTACACACCTTATATATACCATCAGCTCTGAGTCAAAAGAGGTATTGCTCATCCCAATAGTAGTGTTTGATGTCGTGCGTGAATTTATGTTTGGAATGACCCATGTACTTTGAGTGAAGAACTCCAACAACTAGGTAGTTTACAAAGTCCGCAAATCACAAAATGTTAAAAGAAAACTTCAACAATTGGTCATCTGGGAGGGAATCATTAATCAACATTCTATAATTATTTGGAAGATGAATGGTGTTGAGATTACCACACACCTAATTATATCTACCCTTGTTTTCATGAACCTACAAACTGAACTCTTGCAACAATAGAACCCATCAAAATAATTTGGGCTTGTATTGTATCCATGATTATGAAAGTTCCCTCTGAAGTTTCTTGATTCTTGAAATTTTGTTGTTGACTATATTTAACCCCGGAGAACCACAACCTTGGTTGTTCACTTGAGATGGCTATTGTTTTGATGCTTCTATGCTCCTACATGATTACCATACTAGAAACTATGGAGGTTTCTATCTTGGCTGGAATTATAGTAGGATTAACCATGAATTTTGTGAATGGATTTAAGGCCTTTCACCCACCCTTTTTCATCTTGAATTGCAGGATTGTTCACCATGACATTGTAGAGGAGTTAGAAGGTGAGGGTGGAGTGGTGATGACCTTTACATTCTTCACATAAAATATCTCCATACTTGACTTGCTAGTGTACATGTTGTAGCTGTCTTCATCTCCCAAAGGGGTTGAAAGAGGATTCAAGACTACTATGCTTCAAGGATGATTTCTCTAGAGACTTTAGTTTGGATTTGAGTTCAAAAGTATCTTTGGCTTTAACCACCTTGAGGACACCTCCATGTCCTCTCCTGGAATGGAACTAATTTTTAGATTCTCTCTTAACAACTTCCCATGTGTTATCAAAGTTTTGGAACATGAAATCTCAATCAAATGAGGAATCAAGGAATTGCTTGGTCTCATCACAAACACCCCTATAAAAAGTCTTTATTAGCAGAACCGGTGACACCCCATGATGCGGGCATCAACAGAGAAGATCCTTGAATCTTTCCTATCCACAACAAAGACTCGCTTGGGACCATGGAGAACTACGTGATTTGGCCCTTGATTTGGTAAGTAAGGGGTGATGGGTATTACTTCCCAAAAATTAGCTTGTAGATCTCCCGAGTCATATGTTACCCCCTCCATGTCATTCTACTAACTTCTTTCCTCGTCATAGTTGAGTGCTTGAATAGCCAAAGTTTGAGGACATATTATAACACTATGGGTTGCTTGTTAAAGGTACAAAGGTCACCAATTCACTGCAAGTGGTTTTGACAATTGTTGCCTCAATTTTTGGCAAAAGAATTGTTTTGCAACATGGTGATCCACTGCATGTAGATCTTACGCTATAGGGCAGGGATAGTAGGAGGAACCATCGAATTATGTGCATCGATAGCTTTAGGGATAGAGAAGCCCCTGAGATGCTTCTGTCATTTATCTTCAAGGGCACCTATTTGTCTGTGTTCTCTTACACTATAGCAGCTCTTATCTTCTGCATAAGAGCCTCTCTCTTGACTACAAGAGATAGATTCACCTTGTGATTGATCTCTTCCTCATCCATCCTATTTCTGAATGCGATGTTCAAATGATGGAAGGTCATGTCAATCTCTAGGACAAACTCAATAAGTGTGAAGTCAACACTTTGGGAGTGTAATTTGCACTTCTAGTACTTGAAACGAGAGTAGACAAGATTAGATTTAAATAAGAAAAATTCAAGTAGTTTTGAATGAATATAAACTGAATAAGAAATATCCTAATTGTTAAAAACAATGTAGTTTCTTAGGCTATTCCATTGTACCTAACAACTATGCCAAATTTTGATGCAATTATTAGCGTACAAACAAATTGCCTAAAATAAATTACCTTAGGTTTTAACCCTTATTCACAAATGCAAAATCACTCACACACAAGAAGATAAATCAATCACAGTATAGCAAAAGGGTCGAACCTAAGAGGCAACTTAATTAAGATGTCGTTTATGAAGTAGTCATTGAAAACAATATCTAAAACCAATTGTTGAAGGTAATTATCAATTAAGATTGTATTAAAGGTTACAGTGCAAAAGAAATTGATTGGAAATGTATTGAATTTTTGTAAAGACATTAGGACATTTTAGTGTCATAAGCATCACCCATGTACTCATTTTGACAGTTACAACATGTACTCATCTTGACAGCTACCACATGTACTCATCTTGATAGTTACAACTCATTAATCACAACTACTTAGGATAGGACCAAGTGAACTAATCTCCTTTTGGAACATGAATTGCACAACAATCAAGTTCCATGTGGGATCAAAATCTCATGACCTACGGATCATCACTCAATCATCCTATAGAATTCCTTTTGTGATCACATCTAAAATCTGCACATTCATTCAAGGATCTAATCTTAAGTTTCATGTTCTATATGCTTAGGATTATATGAATTATTCCAATTGAATGATAAATTCGACAAGCAAGTAAATAAACAAATGATGAACAATGTAATTATCTGAAAATATTGAGTTTGCTAACATTTAAGACAAAGCACAAGTGATGGGGATGCTCCCCATGCCCCACTGATGGAGTATATTTGCACATGTCTAAAAAAAGCACAAATACAAGAGAGGGGAGAAAAAATCATGTCACTAAGAGAAAGGAAGTGAGAATCCAAATGTTTTTGACAAGTGTTCTCTGCTTGAACACTAGCAAGTCTGACAAGCTTTGCCAAAAGGATGATGTTCCTTCTTCTTCTTCTTCAGATCTTGCACCAAAAATGGGCATCAACTTGTGTGTGGACGACCCTATGTTCATTAGGTAATTTATTTTCTTTATTCCCTGGTACCTCACCTCCCATGTTGGGCTAGAAACTATTGTCATTGTGTTTTCCTACTGCATCGATCTCCATACTGGGGAACTAGTCGATACCAACCTGTAAAAGGTGCGTCCACTGGGCCTCTAATTGCCAGACCATTGTGTGTGTTGGGTGATTCTCTATTTGATGAGTCTTTTGAAGAGGGAGGTACTGGTTCAAAGGACTTGGATGGTGGATCGGTCGGTTGTCAAGGCACCCAAATTTTATAATCTTTGTTGACTTATGGATCATTTGGTGTTAAATTCCAACGGGTCGATTAGTGAGGTGAGTCAGCTGACTAGGCTTTTCTTATGCATATTGTGCTATAATGAGTTAGCTGACTGGCAAGATGGGTCGTTCGAATCATAGGCCTCCAAAAAATAATGATGGCCAATGACTTGGAGAAGCAATTGAAAGTGAACCAATCGACCGATCGACAAGGTGGGTCACCAGTTGGAATTGCATTAGTAAAACTACTGGTTATTGACTTAGAAAGATATCGATATTGAATATCAATCAAACTATTAGTGAATTGCGTTGAGAGACCAGATGGCCCTTGTGAGGCACCTTGTATAGTCAGGCCAATTTCCCAACTAGGGAACCTCGTCACCCGACTGGGTTGTTTGATTTATGCTAAATTGTTCCTTATTGACTTCCAATTTCTTATGAACTTGATACATGAATTTACGATGGACTACCATCATACTTTCCATCTAGGTTATGTCTTTTTCTTCATAATAATAATAAATCTAATTAACGTACTATTTTTTTAAGAACAAAAAAAATAACACAACTTAAGCAAAATAACAAGAAATGACTACTTGGAACAAGAAAAACTAGAGTGCAATAAAAATGTGATGAATATGCATTCATCACACACTTACAAGAGCAAGAAATATGGGAAAAGAAAAGAGATATCTCAAATATGTCCTCATCACAAATATATCCAATGAAAAATGTAGATAAAAGAAGAAGAAATGAAAAAAAATGATTTCTTTGAGTTGATTCAAGCTATGTTTTCTTGTTCTTAGTATGTTCCTCCATGTTGTTGTGTTTCTCTCCAAATTTCCCCCTTAGATAATTAGAGCTAGCTTTTAGGGTTTGTATAGATGGACAGTGATAAAAAAGAAGCTAGATACCAATTTTTGTTCTAGTATATTTAAATAGATATTTAGATTTTTTGTGCTTGGTTGGATTCGTGCCATCTACTGCATGTGGCAATGACCAAACTGGTCATTATGCCATTTGATGCAATGGCCAGAGTCATCCTGCAATATTGGTAGTAGTGATATTGCCTTGGAGGCGGCTGGAGGTCGAAGGTTGGCTTCTTTGAGCATTCATTTCACACCCTTTCTCCCACCTACTCCACTCCACCTCCATTTCAATCAATTTCTCCATTTCCACCATACAACCACTCATTTCTAAGCCTTCCATCCACTGCCCACCACCATTCTACACCTTTTCATCCAAGAAGGAGGAGAACGACGACCTTGCAGCTGCTAGAGAGAAGGATTTCAGTCACTACTTCGAGCTCCATGGCGTTTCTTCCCCTTCTTCCCCTTTCTTTTGCCATTCCTTTGACTATGTGTAGCTAAGCCCCTAGTGGTGGGCTGTTTCGGGTTAAAATGTGACTTTGATACCATGTTGGGGGAAAATGGCTTGTAATGAACTCACTTTTATCTATGATGATTTCTCCATGCTTGTTTCTCTTATCCCATTGCCATGCTTGTGATTTATACTTTTTGCTATAATTGTTTGTTTGGTGGTGCTTGATGATACCATGTTTCTAGGAAAATTGGGATGATGTGGCCATCTTAGGTGTGATTCCTAGGTCATAGGGGATCCCTATCTAGTCCCCTTTGTTCCTAAATGCCTAACCCCTCTCCTACTACTTGGTATGAGACCTAAGTTACTAGTATAAGTGGGATTGATGTGATTGCCTAGGGTCTTCTAAAGGCTAGAATGGCTAGTGGCATGAGGTCAAATATCCTCCTCTACTCCCATCTCTACCCTCAACCCTCAATTGCTCAATATCACTTATCCTAGAAACCTATATTTGGCTAATCCTATTAGAAGTACACCTAACCCTAGTCTTCTACTAGTGGTATAGGGTACATTCTAATAGCATTAGTCTTATTGTTTGGTTTGGTAATCTAGATGTAAAATGAGAATCATGCTTGTCTAATAACCTCCCCCAACTAATATCAAGGTTACATCCCCAAATGGCCCACCTACCCTGATCATCTTGCTTAAAACCCATCTTGCTCTACTTGCTTGTTCATGCTAGTCTAGTTTAGTTGTTTTTGCTTAATCTAGTTAATTGCTTAGTTTTGCTCTTTAGTGTTCACTTAGGTTCTTGCTCTTGCTAGTGGTTAGTTTAGTTCTTAATTGCTTCTTGACTTGCTAGAGTAGTGTAGCTCCTCTTGCTCTTGCTTAGTTAGTTTGTTAACCTAGTTTTCTAGATTTTCTTGTTCAAGATAACTTAGGTTTAATTTCACTTTTCTTGCTTATTTTCTTAGTGTAATCACAACCAAACCCCTTTTAAAACCCTTAAACCCTAATCTCCGCACTAGGAACATAGCAAACACTACCCTAGCTCTACTTCCCCCTCTATCCCAGAGTACTGACCCCTATTCTTGCCAATCACCTATACTACAACAGTACCCCGTGCACTTGCGGGCGACCTGTTTAGTTTTGTGATCGACTTGGTTAGGGCCACTACAAATTTTGAAATTTTTCCCTCCCGTGTGTTCCGATCTCATGGGGCGCATCTAGTCGAGTCAAATTGGCTAGTGTGTAGCACCTCTAGCGGACACACCAGTCATGCATTGGGTCCACTGCCCCACCTCATGTGTTTGACCCTCTATGACGTGAAGAGGTCCTTGGAATCTATAGCTTCGGTTAGATGGAGAAGGAATCATCCACTGTAGTGGTTTTGGTGATGCAGTAGACGAATGATGGAAGCAGTAGCAATTTGACCCCCTCATTTCTATTCATCTGGAAGTTTGTTGCTTCCATTCTCTTGTAGCACCCTCATTGTTCACTGGGAATGTTGGTGGGCACTAAGAAAGTGTTGGCGGGCACTGAGAAAGCTTTGATGGGTGTCAAGTGGGAGAAGGTGTAGGGTGACCGGTCAAAATGGTGTGTTGATGGGGATGGATGTTGTGCTATTGCCGTGGGGTGGGAAGATGAGGAGTAGAAGGAAATAACAAGTACAAGTGGAAGGGAATATAAGGGAGAGATGGGAGGAGTTGCTCATCATGGCATAGGGTAATAGTTAAATAGTACATCGATATGGGGGGTGAGATATGTGTTAGTCACAGGTGTGTAGTGTACATATTGAAGAAGTTCCAATATTATAATATTTTACCGTTCTTTGAGTAAATACTTATCATAATTGAATGTATATCATTTCATTCATCAACATCTATGGGGGGACATAATTAAAACTTGAACTCAATATTATAATGCTATTTTTTTCTAAAAATCTTGGTGGGGGTGATCCCCCTAACCCTTCAATATATCAACCACTATTAATACTAGAGGAATGAGTAGTGCATAGATAGCATAGAATTTTTTTCCATTTTTTCTTACCTTTGTACATAAGCCTTTTTTTACAATAAAAATGAGGAGGATGTGCGCTTGGTTCAGTAAATTAACATGTACTAGGTTGTTGTGGTATTTCCATAACCCTTTGATGTAATTCAATACATCTTTGGAAATAATATAAAAATATTTCTAATACAACATTGGTTCATCTCATATGGTCCTAGTGCTTTGTTAGTATGTGTTTGTTTATCCTCTTTCCATTTTCCATTGTGTGTGATATCACTTTCATGAAAATAATTCATGCTTTTATCGATATTCCTCAAAATTTTGGGGGTAGCTCCTTCAAAACCACCTAGTTAACTAGTTTTGCCTACCTCCTATATGTATCTATTGATAAAATTTTCAAATTATATATCTTCAAATCTCTAAATACCCATTTCATCCTTCGAGTCTTAATCTTCTTTTTGGGTATTTTTTAAGGATGTAGGTTGTATTTATGTTATGTCCCTTCATCTCATTAACGCAAACTCTTGAACACCAATCGGCCTCATTTGTAGCTATTTATATAATAATTGTTTTGCAATATTTTCCCACTACGTAAGTGTT
This sequence comes from Alisma plantago-aquatica, assembly GCA_963693085.1. Taxonomy (NCBI): domain Eukaryota; kingdom Viridiplantae; phylum Streptophyta; class Magnoliopsida; order Alismatales; family Alismataceae; genus Alisma; species Alisma plantago-aquatica. Next base: position 1,325,421,318 of record OY856412.1, on the reverse strand, counting down.
CATGTTCAGGTGGTTTTTCCTATTCAATACCTGAGAGTTGCATCATATGTTTTTTTTTCGAATCCCCAAAAGTAGATATCACTCACGCTTGAATTAATTTTGTAAACCTTGCGTGTTTTGATATAGGGTATTTACCAAGGTATTTTCCCAGGATTACTTTGATATGTTTCCAAGGTATTTTACCAAGGTATTTTACCAAGGTATTTTGTACCAATTTCTCACGAATACTTTATAAGATGCAAAGGCCACAATCACAATGTCTCTTTCCTTAGTTAAAAGTTAATATAGCATGGAGAAACAAGTTGAGTACAAATCTTAATACATACAAAACTGAGTCAACAAATTCTAAGGATGAATAATATTTCTTATTCTTCTTCTCCTATTCATTAATGTTGGCCATTATATATATATAACAAATGTATTACATCTTTTGCTGATGTATCTATCTTTCTTATGCTTCATATTGTGAATCATCCTCGTATGAGAACTATTGCATAAGTAAACACCCTTATATGTTGCGGAGATCCAATGAGATCCATATTATGTCAAGGGAACACCATTATACTGTGTTTACTATAAAGTCTATTTTGAAACTTGAAAATCTTGTTCATTATGTCCTCTTAACCAAGAAAACTCAAGACTAATTGTTCACGCTTTTGAGTTTTCACCGGTGGGATGTCACTACCTTCCTTTTTAATAATAAGATAAAAAATGTATACACAGTACTCACCAAATGTCATATATATAAATATATATATATATAATTGAGTCGTTAATGTTCTACTAATCTCATGTTTGTCTCTAATGTCCATATTTTCCTCATATGTGATCAATGCTTATGGTATCAAACACAATTACTACTCTTAAGCCACCTAATGAAATTGCTATTTACATGCTAAATGAGTTTTGAAATTTACTTATTATTAGCACTAGTACATTTTTTATGTCACTTTTGTTAATGTAAGTTTACAAAGGAAATTGACAGTAAAGACCTATGACGTCGGCTTTAAAAGTACAAATGTCACAAATAGGTCAAGTCTTGCCATTTAGGAAAAACATGGGTATCCTTTCATTCCAACATTGGTTTTCGACGGAGGAACCTACGTCACGGACAACTCATGAAATTCAATTTCCTAGAAATTTTTGATAAAGCCTATGATACATCCCTTAACAAGGAACTGATAGTGCATCCCTTCATGTGAAATAGATTTTACCTCCAAAAAGCCTTTGACACCAATTATTCTCTAAAGAAATTGATGTTGTAGGCACATGCCCCACGAAATACTTTAACTCCAAAAAGCATGTGGAGTCGGTTCCTTCCTCCAAACCCAATGATATTGGGTTCCTCACTGTCAAAAATACCCCCACCCCAATTTTAATTATATTTTTAGTTTGACTGATCAAACTGACAGCATAAGTCTTAGATATTTTGACATTTTATATTAGGGATAAGGATATATTAATGTTGATTTCTAAGTTCCTGGCCGAAGATAGAGCCAAACTTATGCCATTAATTTTGTCGATCAAATCAGAGACTAAGTTCTTATTGTCAGTGTTTTTAGATCAACCGATGACTAAACCCATGATAATTCCCCCCATTCCCTATTTCATCATGTGTGATATCTAGCTCTGTCTAATGATGACGTAGCCACTTCTAGCCATCTTTACGACCTCCATTTGTAGCCATCGTTGTTTCCACTTCTTCTTCTCGCTTCTCTCTGTGACACCACTACTTCTCTCCACCCTCCTCTCTACTCTTTCTTGGAACCACCAACTATAGCCTCTGCTCCTACTTTTCGATACCGACATTACTATTGTCAACGATGCTTTGAACTGTCAACCGCCGCCTCTCCACCAGCATAGCAAAAACCACTTTTCCATCGTTGCTAACTGTCAGCCGTCTCTTCACTATTGCCAACCTCTAGCTATTGTTGTCGCCTCTGCTTGTACTTCTTGTTTCCAATTGTTAGCCGACCTTTTCCCCTACTTCTTATTCTTCCACTGCTAAGGGCCCTGTACCCCTACTGTGGAAGATCCTTCTTCTCCTTCTTCTTACTCAGACAATGCTTCTTGCTCTACCAATGCATTATTGTATAATTGTTTAACTAACTTCATATGATTTACACATTGATACGAATTCATCTAAATTAATATGAATTATACTAGGGTTTTAATTTAGAAACTGGAGAAACCATACTTGTATAATTAGAAATCATGTATAAGTGCTTGTACAATTGGAAGCATTTTTCAAATTGAATGTTGTATGTATAAATAATCACACCTAAGAGATAATTATACTTAATTGATATAAATTACCAAAATTAACTAAAATTTTGAAATTGTTATATTTACTTAAATTCTAAACTATAAATCCTAATTTATACATATATCTTGTTGGCGTATGAATCCATCCAAGATTTACGCATTAGGAGTATTTCTTGGATAGCCCCATTTTGGGATTGTTCTTAAATAGTTAATCTCACTTACAATGTAAGTGTATAATGTTTGATTTTCAAGATTTTTATTTGACACTTTCTCATTTTTTCTCTAAGTACATATGTAGGTAGGTGGGTTTTTTTTCTATATACATCAACGTACTTGGAGAATTACTAGGAATATTGTTGAAATATTCTTGAAAATCGAATACATCTAACACATTTACTAGTGAGATTAAGTGTTCAAAAATGGGATAGGCGGTACACATTCATCAATAAACCCTAATCTCAAAACCCTAATCTCTAGACCCTAATATCTAAACCCTAATCTCTAAACCGTAATCTCTAAACCCTAATCTCTAAGCCTAACCCTTTTAGATTTTATGTAGGTAACATCTGACGCAATACTAGTTTCCCTATGATCATATAATGAATCGATCATAGATGTCCATTCCAAATTGTCGCACTACATAGTTTATTGCTAATCTTGATCAATTTATAAGATTTATGAAAGAATGTAGGAAATAGCCTGGAGATAGGTTCTATCGTCCATGCAGGAATTGTAGTAACAACTTGAAAGTTGATAGGTTCTATCGTCCATGTAGTAATTGTAGTAACAACTTGAAAGTTGATACTCGTCGACAAAATCAAAAGTCATGTCACGCAATAAGATTGTACAAGGCTATATAGAATGGTACTGGCATGGAGAGATTCTTACTATGAGATCAATAGATGTCAATAATAATACTTGTGTTGAAGAAGAAATTGTTGATGATGTTAATGTGAACAAATTGATTCTGATAGACATATTTGATGCAATCCTATATAGTTTTGGGGTAAATCTTACTTATCCACCTTCCTCATTTTAAAACATTGTGCATGATGCTGAGAGATCGTATGCTTAGGTTGTAAAAAGTTTACTAAACTTAGCATCCAGTTGAGATTTTATATTATGAAGGCTAATGATAGATGGAGCAACAAAAGCTTGACATCTATGTTGTCTTTGTTGAAAGATTTTTTTCTGAAGGCAACAAGCTTCCAATCTCAACATACAAAACAAATAAAATGTTCTGCCCAATGTAAATGGAGGCTAAGAAGATAATTGCATAGGGGAATGACTGTGTTACTTGTAAAGGACTATATCAATTTGAAATATCGTCCAAAATATGAGGCGTCAAGGTACAAGATGATGACTTTGGGTAAAACCAAAACTGGCTCTCCTTCCATGGTGATGTGGTATCTACCTATAATACCACATTTTCAACACTTTTTTGAAAATACCATAGATCTGCAAAATTTATTTTGGCATGAAACGGTAAAGAAAAAAATGATGGGATCCTATGACATGCGTTTGATTCCCCACCAATGGAAGAAAATTGATTTATTGCATCCTGAACTTGGTGAAGAAGTCAAAAATTTAAGACTTGGGCTTTGTGTCACTGGGATGAATCTATACGAAACATTAAGCAACAAGCATATCACTCAGCCTATTATGATTGTTATATACAAGATTCCTCTACTTTTGTGTATGAAAAATAAGTATGTCATGTTGTCCTTGATCACATCAGACCCTAAACAAATTGGTAATGATATTGATGTTTTTCTTAAACCGTTGATTGATGACTTATAGAAATAGTGGAGAGAAGGTGTGATGACCTATAATGCTTAGCGTAGAGAGATATTTCATTCACATGATATGTTATTTTACACTATTAATGACTTTCCAACATATGGAAATTTGTTTGGATACAACCTAAAAAGATCCAAAGCATGCCCTATATATGAGGAGAACACTGATTCAATATGACTGTAACATAGTGGAAAGATTATATATCTTGGTTATCAAAGGTTTCTTACAAAAGAGCATCCTTACCGAAGGTCACACAATGCATTAAATGGCTCAACTAAGGAATGGAGTGCCCCTAAACCTATATCAGGGAAGGATATTTATGAAAGGGTAAAAGACATCATCAATGCAATTAGTAAGAGATCACAATATAGTGTTCCCACACGTGACAAATAACAAATATTTATCAAGAAGATGTCAATATTTTGGGATCTTCCTTACTGGAGATTTTAACATTTAGTGATAGTGTCATTAGTATTATGTTGAATGTACCAGTACGACTAAAGATGGCATCAAATCCTGAATGAACCAATGTAAAATAGGTACAAAGAAAGAATAAACAACGAGCTTTAGCAGCGATCATTGTATGTTGTTACCTCCTGCTTTTTACACCTTGTCTAGGAAGGAGAAGAGTGCTTTCTTAATGTTCAGGTACACATGGATACTTTTCCAATATCTATAGATTAGAATCAATAAAGGATCTAAAGCGGATACGTCTTAAATCTTGTGATTGCCACACTCTAATGCATCAAATATTGCTTGTGGCTATATAATCTATACTACAATCCTAATGCATCCATTGCCTTCACTACTTGAAAATGACCCACTATGTTGATAGCGACCTCACTTCCTGTGACAGCCCCCCAAGGGCATTTAGGACAACTCTTTTAATGAGCACAACCCACAATGCAAGGACTGTGAGAACCTGTTACACTAAATGAGATTACTCAAAATATAAAAAACAATCGATCACTAATTAATCACACACCCAAAAATATGGGTAAATTAAAACTGATTTCAATATCAGCACCCGCTCAGAAACATTTGCATAAGATCTCAACATCTTTCTTATATCCATACTATGCCAAGAACTTGATACAAATTGTTCTATCGCCTAAGCCACACCATATATACATAGGAGAATAATATTTTTATATGCCACACAACAAATATTAACACGCTAACAAATTTCGATTCGTTTGAAACACCATATACAAACTTTTACTGCCCAGACCTGAGTACATGGACGACTCTAGGACACACTTGACATCTAATCAACTTTCTCAAAGATTCATTACTATAGCTCCTCTTTGCTGCCACATGTTTATTTTCGTCACTTCCGATTACTTAAAAAAATGTGGCGAACCACAAGGGTGAGACCCATGTCCCAGCAAGAGATATAACCTCCAGCAACGTTTATTGATTCCAATATTTTTAGGTAATGAGACAGTTTAAGCAGTTTAATCATATATAACAAATAAGCTCAACAGCACTAATGATTAACAAAATACATAAAGGAGCAGCTAATAACTATCGTGATTAGCTAGACTATTCTCATATCCCTATTAACAGTATAAGGAGCTAGCAGCATGAACATATCTAACATCATGAATAAAACTAGCATCATATGCATAGCTAACAACATCAGCATGTCTAATAGGTTAACATATCAACATCATAAGATGAGCTAACAACATAAGCACAACTATATGGATAAGCATGGTTAGCAGTATATGCATCTCTAGTTACAAATGCATGGTTAGCATGCAAAACATAACTAACAACATGAGATAGCTAGCATCATGATTATAATCAGCAGTAGCAGTATAGTTATCAACACAAGCATAGCTATTGTATGTACGCATCTACAATCTTAAGAATATCCACAACCTAAGTAGATCTACTATATCTTAATTGCACTAAGCATCATCTTTATGTAAAGATAACAAACAACAGTTATCATCCAATGTGAAATGTCATGTATAACCCTAAACAAATATGCTACATGGTTGTATCACATCTTTTATTATGCCCTGGGGAGTTTGATTCGTACCACTCAAAGTCCAAGTGATCGTCTCTTGGTCGCAATTAGTTCCATATAGGATCTAGGAAGAGTCGGACTCCAAGATCTTCCCCATACTCAGTCAGTACGAGTCTGCATCGCAGTGACATATAGTCAAACTGCAAAACAACGACATATAGTCTTGTAACTAGCCCACCTTAGTACAGGTCACAGTGCTAGTATCTAGGGTATTCTAACCCAATCATTGAGGTACAACCGTAGTTGTCCTCTAATCAAATCATGTTATAATCACTGAGACCCGACCAAAGTCATTCTCAAAAAGCGGGCTAGGTATGACAGCAACCATCCTCCCAAAACACTTGGTGTCAAGATGACAAGCACCCCGCATACTCAATAGTATGCGCTCTGAGTTTCCCTTAGGAATACTCGTTTCACCATCCAGCAAGTTCTGACACTGAAGATGGTTCTATGGCACAGGGCACTACATGATTAGAGTTTCACTTGATTATTTATCTCCAATTGGGTGAATTAAGGCAGCATCAACCAAGTGGACATGCAAACCCTAATTCACTTCTAGCAATCATATAAGTATCATAACTTTAAAAACTATAAAACATGTGAAACTTAATTTCTCATCTCATCATCACATAGTACTATTCACTTGCCATTCATGAGACTACACTTCATCGTACTATCACAAGATATAAATCATTTTCTCAATATCGTAGGGTATCAACCCTTATCAACACAAGAGGATTACACCTCATTCAGGGCTCAACCATGCCTGAAGGTCATTAAGACCATCATACTATCACATGATATAAATCCTTTTCACAATGTCACATGGTATCAACCCTATCAACATAAGAGGATTACACCTCATTTAGGGCTCAACCATGCCCAAAGGTCATTAAGACCATCATACTATTCCCTGCAAGATCATCATTATCTTTGCATGCCTTATAACAATGGTCAACAATGTCATTTACATATAATACACCACATCAACACAATATTACATTAATGAGCTTAGAGATATTCATAAACAATCATAGCAGGGTTATATTAACATTAAGAACGTTCCTTTATTACATCAACATGCAAGGAATCTAGATATGATTAACCCTCATCGTATTCATAATGCACATGTTTAGCATAAGACAGTATCAACCATGTGGCTATGATAACCACCAACTAACATATTAAGGTTATGATCATATCAAGGATGTTATTTCACCATCATTCCATCATATAAGAATGTTAAACATGAATACTCATCTTTATCTATTTGCATTAGAGTTAGGTTCAACAAGATAAATAATATTCATGTTACTAATTAGCACTTATACCCAAACCCTAACTCACAGCATCCCCATTGGATCATGGATGCATAAGGTGAAGCATCACCATCACATTCCATACTATTCTCAAGTATGAACCCACACACAAATCAAGGTACAACCATCGGGTTATAGAATACTAAGGTTTCAACAACAATAAGAGAGTACTCCATTATTCTATTAATCATTCAAGGAAGGTTGAATATGATTAATCACCATCACTAAATTCTATTAGGTTTAAGGTGTATAAAGCTATGTCCCATTAGGGTTGAATGACAACACAACATGATTATTATCGATTCTATTCATATGAGTGAAAGGTAAGACTACATAAATAAGGGAAAACCTCTATCGGTTTCAACATCACTCAAACCATACCAAAATTCCTCAAACATTAACCCAAAACCGTTGGATGTGGAATAGGTAAAAACATTGGTAGTTTAAATAAATAAACACCTTGAATGAATCATCTATGATTTTATTGAGTCATGATATATAAAAGTCACCATTTAATCCTAGAAATCCTTTGATTAACAAACAATAAGGGTTATATTGAGTGTAGGGTAAAACCCACAATCGAATGTTCATTTAAAACAAGCCATCCATTGTCAACTATAAGCTCCTTAAGTTGATCATATAAAGGAAACCATCTAAATCACATTATTAGGACCAACATATTACATTATCCATAATTCCACTTTATTGGAGGAATAAACATTAGATCTTGATCATTGGTTCAAGTTCATATGTTAAAACCATCAATTACAGTATAGGTTTGAATATTGCATCAAGTGACCCAAGAAACCATTGGTCTAAGGCTTAATTAATGCTACAACTATATGATTAACTCACCATAGGTTGTGGAGACCTTATCCATCATCATTAGTGACCATTAAGTCACCATATATTGTTATATCAACACTATATTCATTAATCATCATCAAATATCAAACTAATATCACCATTGATTGATAACATCATTAGGGTACTTAGTTGTTAATCACTAGGCTTCTAATTAGGCAACCACCTGACCTAAGGGGTGAACGTCAGTTGACACCCTTGGTCACCACCATCAGTTGATATGAAGACAACACTATAGGATGGTTGCAATGGTACCACCATTGGGTCATGGGTTTACAAAAGAAACCAGCTTTAAACCCTAAAATTGACCATTGGTTGATAGGTGCTTAGCACCATAGGTTGTCAAACCAACCTGATACATGTCATATTATATCTTAGTAATTATGTACACATGATCACAGGTTCATCTAGAACTGAAATTGGAATAGGGAATATTATAAAAATCGAAATCAGAGTCCAGCATAGCTTATTAGTGCATGGATCATCATTTTCAAGCAAGAACATGATCTAGAAAGCTTATGGTAAGAAATAAACGTGGAACAAGTTATAAAACTTGCCTCTAATTAGAAGCTAAACTCCCAAACATAAGAAAATATGAAAAGGTAGGGTGGAAAATCCAAGCATAAGTTGTGAATTCGTCCATCTAGCACCTTTCTTCATCAAATGAGCAAACCCTGAACATAAGGAGCAAGAAAGGTAGAGTTTTAGAGCTTTAGAGCAATTTATACCATGGGACAGCAAGGTTCCGACCTCGATAAAGGTAGGAGGAAGGATAACAAAGAAATAAACAGAGGAAAGAAGGGGATTCTTACTCTTTTAGGTCAAGATCACTAGAAGGAAGCTTTTCAAACCCTAAAAGGAAGTCAATCGCAACCCTAGATTCTTTTTCCAAGAAGATCCCCTCTTTCTTCTTCCTTGGACAAGAAATTTATAGAAGCACAGAGGGAGAATGAGATTCATAGAAGGAGGGAATTGGTGGATAGAAAATGGCTCGTTTTTGTGCTTAGGGATAAGTATGAAACTTTAAGATAAAGAAAAAGAAAAGGTTGAAGTTCTAGTATCTTTCCAAGTGTCCATGGCCTTCAACTATTAAGAATATACAAGCACACACATAAGAAGATCCCCCAATGTCCATATAGACATGCTTATCTTTCCTTTGTTTAATTTACAAGCCAATCAAATAATTCATTAGTTGATAGCTACTAAAGGTAGCTCATCCGTGAAGGGGTAAACCCTAAAATACCCTTGAGGAAAACACCTTCAAACCAAGGTTTAAATAAGAGCCCCATGGCACAACAAGATCAATTATGATGGGAGAATATCCAAGGAACATAATTCAATTGATAAATTTCAAAGAAAACCTCTCAATTGGGTAAATTGCAGAAAAGTCCAAAATGTACATAAAATTGCATAACTTGCTCAAACAGTGTCCAAATTGGACCAAATTTGAAACTGAATCTTGTCTTATGATTTCAAATCATATAAAAGGTTATATTATGGTTATGAGAATTCAATTATGATAATTAAGATTGTTCAACACTTTAAGCAAGGTTAGGGGTCTCACAGCCATAAACCCCTAATAGGGATTTCGCCCCTGAAATACAAGGTACACATAGATGGATACATATCATGCACATCATCCTCAATATTACACATGGTTACTTCCATATAATGGTAATGTCACATCAATCTTATAGAGATCATGTTCTTCTCTTTCAATTCATACATATCTTATCTTGGGTCAGCACAAAAACCCCCACATAAGAAGACATTTGCAAATATGGAACATAGAAACTTGTTGTGCCACTTGTACAAATCTAATAGTAACTTTCAATTGTAAATTCTAGATATCATCCTAAAACTATATTTGTGTATCAACACATTACTCAAAAGTCATATCACTGGCTCTTATCAAACATAGAACATTATGTCTCTCTTATCATATGTAATTTTACAAGGTTTCATCTATATGCTCCTTTAAAATATGTTTTAATTAACAACTCAAGCTACCATGTAGGCATCCCATAATTTTCAAGAACTATGAGGAATATGTTTTTAGAGGATTCTCCAATCATCTCAATGGACTGACCATCTGTTTGGTTGTAGAATCATACACTTGTATGTAACTGTTAACAAATATAACTTCCTGATTGACCTTGTTAGGGGTGGAGCAACGACATTGTATTCATCTTATCAGGATTCACGTAACATACTTAATAGAGGTATCATAACTCCAATAGGGTACTCTAGTCAACCCCCAACTCACTCTTGCTAGAATTGTCACACATAGGTACAATTGTTTCAACATTCTTAGGGTTTAGCAAAGATGTTAACCATATTAATGACCATCTCTGAATTACTTTGAGATGTCATCATTCAAAGCTTGCTACAACTTGTAAGACATGAACTGAACACTCTCTTCCTCCTATTCATAAATTCTATTGGTACATTGGTTAGTCTAAAGGACATAACCCTAAACTCACCATGGTCACGTAACTTATTTCATCCATTCTAACTCTTATGTATAAAGGATATTTTATCTTAAAGGAACACGGTATCACATGTCTACTGATCAACAAACCTTGTATCTGTGATAATGGTTTTGCCCAGCTATCACTGAACCATACACAATATTATAGGATCACTTTTTTTCCTTCCAAACAACATGTAAAGGGTCATCATCAACTCTCTCTCTCTCTCTAAGGGGGAGGAACACTTGGAATGTTCATTTAATAAACATTTCCAACCTTCACATACTTCCCATATGGTTTATACATCTTGGATACTAGGATTCATTACCTTGGTATCCACCTCACGTGCTATAAGGAACTCACATCCTTATCTCATATAATCTTACCAACATAACAAATTTCAAGACATATAAGAGGAGTCTTCCTAATTATTGGAAGGCTCAAAAGAAAAATCACACAAACTTTATGATCTTGGAACCATAGTCCAAGCAACCTTATGCTATAATAAGCTATCCACCCTCATGTTTACAACGAATCCACACATACCAAGTGGAAATGATCCACTTGAAAGTTGTTCCCTAGAAAGGAAAGACACAAAGGGAAACACACTTCATCATAGCAACATTTTTCAAGGGTCACTAGCAAAAAGGTAACCAATTCTATTTTCACTATGTAGGTTACAACTTCTTATGTATCATTTTACCTTTTTCATTTTGAGTTCCTTGCCATTAGCATAGGAATCGTCATGATTAACATATCTCATTACCCCTTCCTTGATGACTATTCATCACACTTGGGTGTGTTCTCTTATTTTATTATGTTTTTCAACCACTTATCGATAGGTAAATCATCATATTCCACATTTTCTTCATTAAACTAGGATCATCTCCCTTAATTTCTTTCACATGCCATGCTGATTTTTCATTAGCACTTTCTTACACACAGGTTGGTCTGAGATTAACTCAGGTTCCACCTTATTTCTTTGTCATTATTCTCATTCATCTTCTCATTTTGTACTTGTTATAGGAGTTCTCTCTATCTTATGTGGATTTCATACCTTGATTCACTTTATAAGAATAGACTTATCTGTCTTTTATATTATTATCTTCTTGAATAACATCTTCACTTTTTCTTATTTGTATTCGGATTTAGATTTCATGGTGTTGTATCTTTCTCTTATAGTTACCAAACATTCGAGTTTTGATAGATTATGATGCAATTCTCATCTTCTTTAAGGTAGGATTGAGATATTCACACCATGATTTCTTATTCATTATGCTCTTTAGATTGTCTCAAAATGACTACTTGATCAGAATAATCAGAAAGATAACAATCTAAGAGTTCCATACTTACCTTTCTTCAATAATTGAATACCTAGCCAGGGCACCCAAATACTGAGATTAGGCAGTATGCACCATATTTTATATCATATTCCCAATTTTGACATCATCTTAGTCCTAAGTCCTATGTCCCTATAGACTCGGTGAACCTAAAGCTCTGATACCAACTTGTGAGAACCTGTGACACTAAATGAGATTACTCAAAATATACAACACAATCGATCACTAATTAATCACATACCCAAAAATATGGGTAAATTAAAACTGATTTCAACGTCAGCACCCGCTCAGAAATATTTGCATAAGAGCCCAACATCTTTCTTATATCCATATTGTGACACCCCGCAATCACACAAATAGCAAGATGACACGTGAAAATGTGCAGAACCACATATTACTGATAATACAGGTTAATTAAAACCGATCGCGGAAAGCTGATAAACAAAGAAACTATTACAACCAGATCCTGCAAGGAAACATGTTATACAACTATTATAAGCCTGATATATGTCCACATCTTAGGGAAAATAGCTGTCCTGCTAGCATATGAGTTCATCACCTGTTTATACATAACGGGCCACATCAGGCCAGCAGCAGGATATACAAAGCTACATTAGGTAAACATCGTAAAACATCATCAAAACACCTCCGAGGACCTGAGAGTATAGGGATAACTCTAGGACTCTACTACAAACAACCAAAACAGTAGCATGTCCATCTCTTACCTTCTACTGCTCTTCTTCTTGCTGCTCGGCCGCAACCTTACGACCACCACCATGTCTAGCGCGACCACCTAAAAAGGTTGTAAACCAACAGGGTGAGACACATAGTCCCAGCAAGAAACATAAGTCCCCTCTAAAACTATAAAACTCCAAAGAAGGCTAAAGCAGGTAAAATAGATAACTAGTATGAGCAGATTATATGAGCAACATACTGATCAGGTCTTACTGTATTATTAAACTTACCAGGATATCTGGGAGGCATATAACCTGATTTTCTTTATGGAACATGATTGACAAGATAAGATTTATAAGATCTTACCACATAACGTAAGGAACGCATAAGTAACTGCAAGGTATAACAAGATCAACTACAGAAGCAAGGCCTCAACCAATGTTCTGTGTTTTGCCTTAAGCAATAAGTACTATTCAGCTGGATTACATATTATTATGCCCTGAGGAAGTGAGTTGTACCGCTCAATTCCAACCTTCAGTTGTGAAACCCAAGCCGGTGCCATAAAAGGATCGATGGAAAAGCCAGATTCCATGACCTCACCACCTCGTGGTCAGTGCATCAGTGCAAAACAAGCAGGACCACAGTCTCATGCTTAAGTGGCCTCATCCATAGGGTCAGGCTACCCTCTGCCTAGCCCACCTCGGTACATGCATCGGCGCTAGTGAAACTGAGCCACGAGCATGATCACCATGCTCTGAGCCATGAACACAATCATGCTCTTCTTATCACACATCCTGAGCCATGGGCCTGTTTACCATGCTCTAACATATTGAGCCACAGGCCTGAGACTGCCCTCTAGAGTCTACAACCGAAGTTTCACTATAATCCTCCTCATTTTTATCTAGGAGAAACCACACATATTCAACAATATGCGCTTCCAGGTTAACCCGCAGGAAAACCTGTTTCACCATCACCAGCTACTGACGATGATGGATCTATGGCCAGGGAAAACTACATGATATGTTCCACTGTAATTTATTAGTATATTTTAAGTGGATTGTTGAGGCAACCAAGTTGTAAAACATAAACGAAATTGAGTTACATTAATGTTGTCATTATCACATTATCATGGAATCTCAATCCCTCATCACAGAAAGTCGTTGCCTCTCAAGGCATCATCATTTTAGATCATCACCTAGGATAACAATCCCTCATCTCATCATCAAGAGGATAACACCTCACTGGGCACTCAGCCTTCATCAGGTCCTCAGACCTATCTCATTACACTAGTGATGCATATTATCCCATCAACAAGAATTATCATCATGCAGCATTATTCAAACACATATACCTCATCGCTCTTACCTGGCTATGAATTCACCTGATACACCTGCATAGTTAGTATGCACATCAAGAGAGATGACTTAAAATCACTATACATAGATCTTACTGATTATTATGTCATTAGGGTTGCAGATGTGCATGTCATGATTATAATCATATGAGGCATACAGTTGCATCGATATTATTATGGTTATCGAATCATAAGAATCCACTTATGCCATTTATCTTATAAACATAAACAAGTATCTTGTTATCTGATCTAACAATTATCTTTAAGCATCAAGCATAGCACTGGTTCACAACCCATCATCCATATAGTATCAACAACATAGGTGCGATTACAAGACAACACATCACTAGCTAGGGTTTCCAGGCTAAGCATAACCCTCACTAAAGGTACTAGTTACCCTCACTAAAAGTGTGACGGGTAGCGCGCCCCTTACCACAGGTGGTATAGAGTAGGGTAACAACCCTCACTAAAGGCCTGTCAGCCAAGGCACTTTGCCACATCTGTCGGCCAACTCAAACACAAGAGTGTATCGGTCAACAAGGCCTATGGGATGTCGTGAAACCAAGGTAACATGAAAGCATAGTGCAGCTGGGGTTAGGAGGTGTATCATGCAGCTGAGCTATATGTACATCGAGCAGCTAGTTGTGGGCTAAGACCCTATCGGCTAGCTAGGGTTAGGGTTGCATCGGGCAACCAACTCACCACTGCAACGGCCAAGATCGTGGCGCCCAAGCCAATGCTATAATGCCCACCATGCACACATCACCAAATGATACAAGGGCACCACAAGGAAGCCTACAATCCAATAAGATCAGGCACACCATATCGACCACCACTATGGCAAGCACTAGGGTTTCACCACTCAACACATATCGGGCAGCTCATGACCAACCCAACTCAACATGACCATATCGGCCAAAGCTAAACCCAAGGTGAGGGGTGTTGGGCAATATCACCACAAAGGTGTATCATGCAAGGCACAAAGTTTCATCTCATCTTGGTCATCACTAACCTCAAGATCACGATCATAAAACCCTAATAGATCAAGAGAGTTGGCTCACCTCTCAACAATTAAGAGAGAGGGATTTTGCATAACCTCCATCACATATATCAGGCAACATGATAGATCATTTTCATATCGGCTAAGCTCCCAGCCTCTACTAAGTCAACATCCAACCAAGGCTCACCTCTCTAATCCATGGTGAGAGAAGAGTGTTGCCCAAGCAACTAGAGTATAGACTCACCTCTCAACAACCAAGTGAGAGGAGTGTTGCCTATACCAATAGAGTTGAACTCGCTTCTCAAGACCAAATGGAGAGAAAGGAGTTTTTCCCAAGAAACTCTATACATATGGTTCGGCCACCAAGGTCAAGATCACACCAACAACATGAACATATATCCACAAGATACATGGTTGATCAAGGTGAAACATAACATGCAACAAGAAAAGGAAGTAGTATAGCTAGGGTTAGGAGTTATGTAACCCGCCTTAAGAAAACTCCAAGCTCCTAGCACCAAGCTCCCAAGCTCAAGCACCACCTTCAACCACCTCAAGAAGATAAATAAAACTTGTAAGCATCATGGCCGAAGAGTAAGCAAGAAAGAGAAGAAGAAGAAGGTGCTAAGGAAAGAGGGGATATGCTCACCATAAGAAGAAGAACAAGGCACCCTAGGGCTTGACCACCACTAGGGGAAGAAGAAGACTCCAAGGAGAAGGAGGAGGATCGGCCACCAACTAGGAAAGGAGATGTGTCACCCACCAAGGAAGGAAAGGAAGCAACACCAACTAAAGGGGTCCTAAGCAAGAGAAAGGAGAGGCATATATAGAAGAGGGTGAAGGAGAAAACAAGGCAAGTTGTCACCCACCTAGGGACACTTGTCCATGGGCAATGCCACCTTCTCATATCACCCCATACACATGTCCAAGGCAACTGCGACATGCAAGCATCATGCACCAAGTGTCTACAAGGGTGGTGACACAAATGAAGCCAAAGGTCAAGGATGGTCAAAGGCCGACACAACCACATGGGCGATACACTCTCTTGCCTGACACAGCCTCATGGCCTACACAAGGCTCCCAAACACGCCCTTGCCCGATACAAGGTCCATCAAGGCAAGGCAAGGCCCAAACAAGGCAAAACAAAGCCCCACAAAGCTCAACCAAGCCCAAGGCAACTCAAGCAATGAGACCAACCCTTCCTCTCAACTCTAGAGGAAGCAAGTAGAGATAAAAACACCTCTCAAGGTGACAAACTTGCTCATCAACCCTAGACTTGGGTTATTTGCAAGTGGCACCTCCAACTCTCAACAAAGCACAAGCAACCTTAATCACCACTCGAGGTGATTAGCAAGCAACTAAACACAAGGTTTAGGCTAAGCAAAGAGGATAAGCCCAAATGGAGGACGGGGTCCTTATAAGCCATAAACCCCTACAAAGGGATTTCGTCCTCGAAATTTGAAGAGAAAAGCGAGGGAAACTTCCTCCTCAATCTCCGACGTGGCTTCCTCAATGCCACGACGATGACAAAGAACTTTCACAATAACAAGATCCTTCCTCTTCAACTTCTTTACTCTTCTGTCAAGGATCATCATTGGACTTTCCTCGTAGGTCACATCTTCATGGAGCTAAACCTCAACTGGCTATACTATTGTCCCTGTGTCTGGATGACTTTTCTTCAGCATGCTGACATGGAACACCGGATGTAACCTGTACAACTCTGGAAGAAGCTCTAATTTATAAGCTACCTTGCCAACACGTGCTATTACTGGGTATGGCCCCATAAACCTGGGTGCCAGTTTGCCTTTTCGGCCAAACCTCAGCACGCCTTTCCATGGTGAGACCTTAAGATACACTTTGTGTAACATCCCTGACCTGGGTTATACTTTAACCCTAGGTATTTTGATTAAGAAAGATGATTATATGCTTAATCTTATCTTGTGAAAAGTAATTAGGGCTCAAGAGGAACTTATGTTGCAATTCTAGTCCTTTTTTAACATTGTTGAAGCAATGTTTGCTTGTTTTGGACTAATGTGTAAATTACCCAAGTTGAGGGGTTTAAGTGAAAATTGTGCATGATAATATGTTCCTCATATGTTGAAGCATCATGAGAGTGAAAATGATGCTGAGGTATGGTTTATAGGAAACCTGAGTACCAAGAAAGAGATGATAAAGCAATGTATGTGCATTAAAACCTAGTTTTGGTGCAATGTGCAATTTACCCAAAACCTAGGGAGCAATATGTAAATTACCACTTCAATAAGGTCCCTAATGTTTCTGGGCATCATGTAGAGCAAATAAAATGAGAGGGTGCCTCATTTTATTTAAGTTGGAGGAGAGAGAATCTTGATATTAAATAATCAAGATTTAATGCCTAATTGAAACCGTAATTCAATTTAGTGCAAAAATAAATGTATGGCCTTCAACCAAAATTAAAATGGTTGGATTCATATGTGTGTGTGGACATCCTTGATCTTTTCAATGACCACGAAAATATCCAAGGGAGTGGATAACTCACTCACAATTTTATAAGAAAAAGAAATATCCACTCACATATGGATATTAGTATAATATGATTTGATGTGTTTAATTTGCTTTTCTTTAAAACATGGATAATTGAGAGGAATTGGAGGCAAAGAAGATAGCATCAGATCCAAGGAAGTTGAGGGGGAATAGGCGGCCCAATTTTTGGGATTAAATGAATTTTTATAAAGCATATTCTCTCTCGTTGATTTTTTAATATAAAAAGACTCTTTACAAGCCAAATGAAAGGCTTTTTCGACCCCACTTCTTTTCCCTTGCTTGGAAGACGACCAAGGATCTTGGGAGTATCACGAGGATGACCTTTAACCTTTTGGTAAGCTTCTTGATCCCTTTTCACCTCGAATCCATGGTGGAAATCACAAATCAATGCATGAATTCTTCCTAATTCGATCCCCTCTTCAATTCTAACCATTCCTTTTCACTCAAACCTTAAGGAAGAGCCTTGGAATGGTGAAAGGAGTTGCATCCACCATTGTTTCCGTGAGCTTGGAGATTTGGAGCTCAATTGGAGGCGGGTTTTATAACTTAAACCCTTATTATTGTTATTGCATTCAATTCCTTATCAAATAATGATCCTTTCTTCATTTACAATAATTGGTTTGGTTGATTAGTGCAATCACCATGGAAATCACAGTAGATTTCGTGAGTTTAGAGCTTGATGATGATGACATCATCACAAGCACACACCTCTCCAAATATCTAAGTCAAACGGTTTGCAACTTGTTGGTCCAAACGGTTTCACCAAACCGTTTGGAGACCAAACGGTTTCAAACCGTTTGGTGATTTGAGACCCAAACCGTTTGAGGGAGTTGACCATTTGAGAGGGTTGACCATTTGAGGTCAGAACCCTAATACATTTTAAATGATAATCTAAAGGATCCAATTGATTAGTTCAATGCATAGTTAATCACCAAGTAGCAAACCCTAATCGGGTTGAGTGCTGATTTTATAATTAATTGTGTTGAGTCTTTGGGTTGGTTAACCCAAACGGTTTCAAAACCGTTTGAGACTCACCCAAATGGTTTCAAAACCATTTTTAGGACAACCAAGACCGTTTGGAGGTCTAGGGTTGAGTATGGTTTGGTATTTAAAGATCCAATTATACCAATTTGAAAGGTAATCAATTGCTGATTTGATAATCGATCCAATGATCCAAACCCTAACTGGATGTTATGGATTTTGATGATGAGATGGGAAAACGGTTTCAAAACCGTTTAGAGGTCAAGCACCTCAAGACCGTTTGAGGTCAAGCACCTCAAGACCGTTTGTATGGTCAAAGGTGGTGATTTGATGGATTGAAGATCCAAGGGTTAATGATTGTTGAACATCAATATCTTAATTGATTCAAGGTTTCAATGTTGCTAATCATGATCAACTATTTGATGAATGTACCTCAAGGACCCTTGCGATTTTGGGACTAATTTGGCCCAAATGGTCTTGAGACTGTTTGAGACCAAACGGTCTTGAAACCGTTTGGGGGAAAACGGTTTCAAAACCGTTTGGTGATAAAACCTTCAAAATCGAATGGAGTTTAATGTGGTTCAATCACTTGGATATTGAAGGTAATGATAGTTCCAATAATCCAATGATGGTTAGTAATGATAATCAATAAAGGTACAAAGGTTGAAACCCTAATAGTACTTAAGTGATTAGTTCCAATTAAGGGATGAACCCTAATTGCTTATAAGAACAATGACTTGGTACACTATGTTGATCACAGTTGTATGTACTTGATTGAAGGGTTGATATGACCTAATCAAGTTGAGAGGATGATAGCATGAAATTCATATATTAGTATGATTCATGTGGTGATTAAGGGTATGATCCTTAAGTAAATAGATCATGAAACCCTAATCATGAACATAAACCCTAATTGTTAGGGTTATTGAACTCTAACCCTAATTGAGGGCAATTCTAAATGAAACCCTAATCCAGGGTGAGGATGTAGCCCTAATCTAGGGTAATGATATATATAACTCTATTTTAGGGTAATGAGATACAAAACCCTAATTTGTATGAATAGTGAATCTCTAATTATGGACAATTGAATGAAATCCTAATGGAGATGAATAGTAGACTCAAATTGTGGGTGACTATAGTGGAAAATCCTAATTAAGGATGATTCCATGTGAAACCCTAGTTGAGGGTGATTCCAGGAGAAGCCCTAGTTGAGGGTGATTCCATGAGAAACCCTAGTTGAGGGTGATTCCATGTGAAACCCTAGTTGAGGGTGATTCCATGAGAAGCCCTAGTTGAGGGTGATTCCATGAGAAGCCCTAGTTGAGGGTTATTCCATGAGAAACCCTAGTTGAGGGTGATTCCATGTGAAACCCTAGTTGAGGGTGATTCCATGAGAAGCCCTAGTTGAGGGTGATTCCATGAGAAACCCTAGTTGAGGCAGATTCCATGAGAAAACCCTAATTAAGAATTAACACCACATGAAACTCTAATACTATGTTATGATGAGAGGCCCTAAGAAGGGTGAAGGTATCTGAGACTTTAATGTAGAGTCATAATGCATAAAGCCCTAATCCTGGTCAATATGTCAATGAATCATAATCCTAATTTAAGTAAGGGTATAAGGAAACCCTAATGATGAGATAGAAGGAATTACCTTATAAAGGTGAAATATTTCAAGTGGTTGATTATAAGCAACCTTATTATAAGCAATGTCTTTATCATTAGACAAGTCCATATCATTAAAGATAGTTAGACAATTCTAATGTGTGGCCTATGCATTACATGCTAAAGGTGATATGTTAGTATTTGAAATTATTAAGAAGGGAAATACCTTAATACAGGATAAATTGGATAATTCTTGAAAGTCTAAAATGATGAGAAATGTGATACATCAAGATATGATAGTTATCATATTCAGCACTTTAGGGTTTATATACCATGATGTACTTCGAATCCAATCTATTTGGGTAAGAAGCCTATGAAGTGTGATATGCAACTATTACAATGATATGTAATGAGTTGATGCACTTTGATAAGTGTTGACTAATGTACCTTGAGAACTGGGTTAAGCCAAATTAATGAGTATGCTGTAATCATACCATGATGAGGATGAGAAATGAACTCATACCTTGAATTGATGATCATTAATGCTATATGATGAGAGTAATGATCTTGAATAATTATTTATGATATCTTTGAATGCCCTAGAGGTATGGAATAATGAATTAAGGGTTGGATAGATAATATAATCATGAAACCCTAATTAATGAGAAATAGGGAACCCTAACCCTAATTTTGGGTAAAGGGAATGAAAAGCCCTATTTGATAGTAAACCCTAATTCCTGATAAAGGAATAATGGTGTTACTATTGTATCACATGATGTGATAAATGACTTATATGATTGTTATCATGCCTAATAACCATGCAGGTATTATGAGATGATGAACATAGCCAGGTTTGAGATGTGAGATTTATATAATAAATGTTGATTGGCCTTATGCGCCTTAATGTTGTTGTTGCTTAGTAAAAGTAACAATGTGCATGGGTTTTATGAGTCATATGAGTAAGCTGTTGCCTAGAAAGAGGTGACCAGATGTTTTGTGGCCTTGAGAGCCATGTGTGATTCTTGTGTAACAAGTAGCATGAATTGCCTTGGTCAGATGACCTAAAGGTGATAGTTACCTAATAGATGGTAATGATGCTCAATGATGAGTTAAGGGTTTGAATACCCAGAATAATATGATTATGGTGATGAGAATATGAAGGGATGAGAATTCCCAATTTTGAAATGAGGGAGTGAGTTCCCAATTCTTTGAAAGACTGATAAGTATTTGATGAAAATGGTACATGTCTCTTGATAGCACTGTTGTAACAAGTCTTGTTTGAGAACTTGGTTGATGCTAAAAGAATATAAAAATGTACTTAATTAATCAAGTGAAATCTTTTCATGTAGAGCCCTCACCATAGATCCATCATTGTCAGTAATAAGGTGATGGTGAAACGGGTGTTCCGTGGCAAAACCCGGAACGCATATTTTGAATATGTGGGGGTAAATGGGCGAAAAATATCCTTACGTATGGTGAAGAGATTGAGGGAAGGTAAACATCAAACCTCTCAATCCTTCATGTGTCGGGATGGATGTATTATAATCTCCTGATGGTTGGGATAGATGTAACATTAATCTCCCAATGATATTTAATGTCGAGTCGAGGAGATAAATATTAAATCTCTCGATGGCCGATGACAATGCAGTTGATGTTGTAACTCTATAGCAAAGTTCCAGTATACCCTGGAAAGCTATTTTGAGCAGTTAACATAGTCCTGCTTGTTGTCTCGCACTGACCGGGATGTGAGAGGTCATGGGAATCCGGCTCTTCCATAGACCTATGTATGGTACCGATTTCGACTTCGCAGTGGTCGGTTGGAGTATGAGCGGTATACCTCATCTCCTCAGGGCATAAGTTTGATTGTAAAATGAAATCAGCCGTATAGCATGTTTACTTAAGGATTGAATATGGAAATTCATTGGCTGATGTTACGTTTCTTTTATATAACTTTAGTTCATTGATGTTATTCATATCTGTTTGTATTCATTACAAGTAGATGGATGAACTATGAGTCTACCATGTGTAGATGCAATATTCTCCTTGGGAAAGGAGATTACTTCACTTTGATCATATAATGATTTATCTGCTGTTGATATATATATATATATATATATATATATATCCTTCTGCTCAGTTTATTTTAATAAACTGCTATAACAATGTTTTGGCGGAGAGTTATATCTCCCGCTGGGACAATTTACAATTGTCTCACCCCCCCGTGGGATCCAACTTCTTAGGTGGACACGGACAGAGAAGCAGAATCCTCTATGTAGGGAAAGGACAACAGCAGTAACATCAGAGACAGCAGTGTGATCTCAGGTGGAGATACTGTCTGTCAAGTTCATGTAGTTAGAAAGTCCTATGTGTCGTCTTTGTACTCTCAGGTCCTCGGAATTTTATAGTTAATGTTTTAATGAATCAAATTGAGACTTTGGCTCGATGCCTCGATATTCGTATGATGTATGTTTTCACCGACTTTGTTTAAAGATGCATATAATTATGTTCGTTGTTGTGACACATGTCAACATGAAAGCAATATCTCAAAAAGTCATGAAATGCCCTTGAATTGTTTCAAGAGGTAGAGGTTTTTTATCTATGGGTAATATACTTCATGGGTCCATTTGTGCCTTCAAATTCTAACTTATACATTTTTCTTGTTGTAGATTATGTGTCAAAATGGGTGGAAGCAATTCCAACCCGTACTAATGACGCAAATGTTGTATGTTGTTTTGTGAAGGAGAACACTTTTTGTAGGTTCAGTGTACCCCAGATGATCATTAGTGATGGGGGAAACCCATTTTACAAATAGGAAGTTTGGGGCTTTATTTAGTAAATATGGGGTTAATATAATGTTTATAAAGCAGCTGATGTTGTAATCTCTGAGAAGAGATGGTACAGGTTATGTACGTTTGAACCAGAATGTAAATGTTATACAATGGTTCTTGATGGAAAAGATTTCCTATGTGTGGATCTCTTTGCAAAAAGTTTTAATTTTTAGTGATTTTCAGTAATCCGATGCAAATGATTCACTTCCGCTTAAGTAAATCATGTTTTTGGTGAGTTGGATGCCACACTTTGCCTCCCACCTGGAACTTTATAGGTCATCAGTGATTATCAGTGTACGAATTCTGTCTGTCCTGTGCCGCTTTGAACTTTTGTTGTATCACTCAGATCTTCTATGTTGTTTTCTGCACTAACTCAAGACCCAAAAGCTAATACTCACTAGACTCATACCAACATAGAGGAGATCTTCACTTCCTGTCATATAGAGCCTCATAAGGAGCCATGTCGATGCTCCGCTGGTAACTATTGTTGTAGGCGAACTCTATCAAACTGAGATGCACATCCCAACTGCCTAAGAACTGCAAAACACAAGCTTGGAGAAGATCCTCTAAAGTCTGAATAGTCCTTTCAGATTGTCCATCTGTCTATGGGTGGAAAGCGGTACTGAACCTCAACTGTGTTCCCAACGCTTTATGTAACTATTCCCATAAACGACTCGTGAACTGGGTCCTCTGTCAGAGACTATCGTTGTGGGTACACCATGCAAACGCACTATCTCATCCACATACACCTGAGCAAGCTTCTCTGTTGTATATGTTGTCTTCAAATGTATAAAATGAGCAGACGTTGTCAATCTATCCACTATCACCTAAATGGAATCATGATTCTTAGTTGTCCTTGGCAGACCAACTACGAAATCCATGGTTATATGATCCCATTTCCACTGCGGTATCGGTAGGGGTTGCAACGTACTTGTCGGCTTCTGATGCTCAGCTTGCTGGCATATCGCACACCTAGACACAAACTCGGCTACATCTCTCTTCAAGACAGGCCACCAATACAGGTCCTTCAGATTATGATACACCTTGGTGACACCTGGATGCATGAAATACATCGATGTGTGTGCTTCCTCGAGCACTAACCTCCTCAAATCATCAACATCGGGGACCACAATCCTATCATGATAGCAAACTAGTCCATCCTCAGACTCATGGAACCCATCACGCTTTTCATTGCCAAACTCTGATCTTATCAACTGAACTGAAGCATCTGCCTAGTGTACATCTTTGATCTACTGTCTCAACATAGGCTTTACTTGCATCTATGCCAACAATCTTGTCAACAAGGAGACTTCCATCTGTACATTCATCTGCCGCAAAGAGACAAGTATATCCCGCTTATGGCATACCAAGGAACTCAAATGTGCCTTCTTCAAAGAGCAGGAAGAAGGAGACTTTCTGCTAAGTGCATCAGGTACCACGTTCGTCTTACCAGGATGATACTCAATGGTACAATGATAATCATTGATCAACTCCGTCCAGCGACACTGTCGCATGTTCAGCTCACTCTGCGAGAAGATGTACTTCAAGTTCTTATGATCTGTAAAGATATGACACACTTCCCCATAAAGGTAGTGTCTCCAAATATTTAATGCATGGACCACCGCTGGCAGCTCCAGATCATGTGTCAGATAGTTCTCATCATGTCTCTTAAGCTGTCACGAAGCAAAAGAAACCACATGATCCTCCTGCATTAGCACACATCCTAAGCCTTTCTTGGAAGCATCACAGAAAACAACATAGCCTTTCCCAGGCTCTGGCATCACCAACATCGGAGCACTAATCAACTTCTCCTTCAAGCTTTGGAAAGCTTGCTGACAATGATCATCCCAAACAAAGGGTACACCCTTCTTGGTCAACGTTGTTAACGTTTACGTGATTATACTGAAGTTCCTTATAAACTTTCGGTAGTATCCTGCTAAACCCAAAAAACTATGAACTTATGTTGGCATCTTCAGTTGCTCCCAATCTGTAACTGACTCCACCTTCTTAGGGTCTACTCTGACTCCTTCTACAGATATCACATGACCCAAGAAATTCACTTCTTTCAACCAGAACTCGCCCTTACTAAACTTGGCTTACAGATGATGTTGACGAAGAAGAGTCAACGCTTATCGAAGATGTTGTTCATGCTCTTGACTGTCCTGACTATAGATCAAGATGTCATCTATAAAACTACAACAAACTAATCTAGAAATGGACGGAACACCCGGTTCATCAGGTCCATGAAAGCAGCAGGCGCATTGGTTAGCCCAAATGGCATAACCATAAACTCGAAGTGACCATACCTCATCCGAAACGCTGACTTTGGTATGTCCTCATCCTTAATCCTCAATTGATGATATCCAGACCGTATATCTATCTTTGAGAACATTGTAGCACCACGCAACTGATCAAACAGATCATCTATCCTCGGCAACGGGTACTTATTCTTGATCGTGACTTTGTTCAACTGCTGATAATCTATACATAGCCACATTGACCCGTCCTTCTTCTTTACGGACAGGACTGGAGCACCCCACGGCAATGTGCTCGGTCTGATGAAACCTTTATCTAACAACTCCTGTAAGTGCTTCTTTAGTTCTGCCATCTTGGCTGGAGCCATCCTATACAGTGTCTGAGCAACTGGTTGTGTTCCTGGTACCAGATTGACCTCAAAATCAATCTCTTGAGGTGGGGGAACACTAGAAAACTCATATGGAAACACATGCACAAACTCTCGGACAACAAGCACCTCCAAAAGGCTAGGACCCTTCGCCTTAGTATCCACAACGTGAGCTAAGAATGCCTTATATCCTTGCCGTAGCAATTTCTCTGCCACCATCGCTTACAAAAATCTCGTCAGAAAAATCTTCCTATCACCTTAGAAGATCCACTTCTCTCCACCATCATCAAACATTGCCTGCTTAGAACCATAGTCCAACACAACCTTATACTTTTCTAAGGTATCCATCCCAAGGATCACATCGAATCCATGCATCTCAAGTGGTATAAGATCCACTTGTATATTGTGTCCCAAAAAAGATAGAACACAAGATGGGCACTCCTCTCGAAGCATCAAGGAATCATTAAGAGGGGTTTCTAGCAACATGCTATCTCTCTTACAGCTTACATGTAAGAGACAATTTTCAAGCATAGTTCGTGCGATAAAAGAGTGCATAGCACATGGGTCAACCAGAACAAATATAAAGCAAGAAGAAGACAAATCAGAATGAAATAACTCCATCTAACCTGCCACAACTCACGGGTTGACTATCGCCTCCAGCTGACTCATTGTGTAGAATCGAGCCATTGCTTGTTGTCCATGTTCTCTGCTTCCTTGGGAAGACAATCCCGCTTGTGACACTTGACCATGTCCTCACCCTCTATTACCACTGGGCTGCTATCTATCTAACCCTTGCTAATTCTTCCACGACTGCTGTGTCACTTCAACATCTTTCCTTGGACAATTTGACCTCCAATGCCCGATTTACCCACAAAGATGACATGAATGGTCTCGTTTTTGTAGCCTAAATGGCCCTGTAACTGCCATTGAAGTTGTACTATGTGCCTTTGACGGTGAAGAACCATATCCTCTTCCCTTACTTGGGGACTACTATGACGGTGCACTGGAACCTCTTAACCTAGAAGGTGCTAAAAACCTTGTCTTCTTAAAGCCACCAGACCTCTGCCCCAGAAACTGAGAAGGCCTCTTCTTAGTCATGGATTATCTCTTCTCCCTGACTGACTGTTCAATTCTGCGGACGAACTCCACGAACATGGCAAACCACTCCTGATTCTCCAAAGCAGTCGCAGGTGTTGTCAACTCTGCGCTCAGATCCTTCTCAAATTGTCTGATCCACTCGTCGTCTGTCGTCGCCATGTGAGGACAAAACCTCAGTAGGTCCAAAAACTTGGCTTCATACTCGATGATGCTCAATGATCCTTGGCACAGATGCTCAAACTGGTTGATCTTCTCGTCCAGATACATCTTCAGAAAGTATCTGTTGATGAACTCTCGCCAGAAAAACCTCCCAAACAATCACCTCACCTGGTCGCTTCTCCTCCTTGATGGCCCACCAGTGGCCAACACTACCTTTTATAAGGTAGACAACGTGTTTGACTTTGTCTGCTTCGGGGATGTCGAGGATCCAGAAGGCATTCTCTAGACTTGTCAGGCACAGATCTGCATCCGCTGAAAAGCCGCACCAGCATAATCTGAAGCTCTGACTCGGCGAAGCCGCTCAAAGGTCTTCCCAATGCCTCATGATTCACCATGGGGAGCCTGTTCTCTTGGTGGAGGCACTGGAAATCTTTCCACCATGTGATTCATCGTAGCCATCAACTGCTCCATAAGGTGTTGATAGGCAGGGTTTTCAAGAATGGCTGGGTCATGTTGGGGGACCTCAGGCACCCGATCTTCATGTGCATGCACTCTTGCTCCATCAACTGATGCAGCATCGCTGTTCTCGGTAGCATGTTCTTCATGGTTTCCGGACATTTTAAGCGTTTTCTTCCACTGAGGGCAGAAGATTATTGTAAGAAGATCTAGAAAACTCACAAGAACAAACACAAACCTAATCATAGATCCCTATAAACTCAGCGAACGTAGAGCTCTGATACCAAACTAATTGTGACACCCCACCATCACACGGACATCAAGATGACACATGAAAACATGTGGAACCACATATTACTGAAAACACGGCTTAATTAAAATCGATCGCAGAAAGCAGATAAACAAAGAAACTATTACATCCAGATCCTGCAAGGAAACATGTTATACAACTATTATAAGCCTGATATATGTTCACAACTTAGGGAAAACAGTTGTCCTGCCAGCACATGAGGTCATCACCTATTTACATATAACGGGCCACATCAGGCCAGCAACAAGATATACAAAGCTACATCAGGTAAACATCATAAAACATCGTCAAAACACCTCCGAGGACCTGAGAGTACATGGATAACTCTAGGACTCTACTACAAAACCACCAAAACAGCAGCATGTCCATCTCTTACCTTCTACTGCTCTTCTTCTTTCTGCTCGGCCGCAACCTCCCAAACACCACCACGTCTAGCACGACCACCTAAAAATGTTGTAAACCAACAGGGTGAGACACACAGTCCCAGCAAGAAACATAACTCCCCGCCGAAACTATAAAACTCCAAAGAAGGCTAAAGCAGGTATAACTAGTATGAGCAGATTATAAGAGAAGCATACTGAGCAGGTCTTACTATATTATTAAACTTACCAGGATATCTGGGAGGCATATAACCTGATTTTCTTTATGGAATATGATTAACAAGATAAGATTTATCAGATCTTACCACATAATACAAGGAATGTATAAGTAACTACAAGGTATAACAAGATCAACTACACAAGAAAGGCCTCAACCAATGTTCTATGTTTTGCCTTTAGCAATAAGTACTATTCGGCTGGATTATGTATTATTATGACATGTGCAAGTGATCTGTATCGCTCAATTCCAACCTTCGGTTGCGAAACCCAAGTCGGTTCCATAAAAGGGTCAATGGAAGAGCTGGAATCCACGACCTCATGGTCAGTGCACGAGTGCAAAACAAGCAAGACCACAGTCTCATGCTTAAGTGGCCTCAGCCACAGGGTCAAGCTACCCTCTTCCTGGCCCACCTCCGTACAGGTATCGACGCTAGTGAAGTTGAGCCATGGGCATGATCGCCGTGCTCTGAGCCATGAACACAATCATGCTCTTCTTATCACACATCCTGAGCCATGGGCCTATTCACCATGCTCTAACATATTGAGCCACAGGCCTGAAACTGTACTCTGGAGTCTACAACCGAAGTTGCACTCTAATCCTCCTCATTTTTGGCTAGGAGAAACCACACAATTTCAACAATATGTGCTTCCAGGCTAACCTGCAGGAAAACCTGTTTCACCATCACCAGCTACTGACGATGATGGATCTATGGCCAGGGCAAACTACATGATATGTTCCACTGTAATTAATTAGAATATTTTAAGTGGATTGTTGAGGCAACCAAGTTGTAAAACATAAACGACATTGAGTTACATTAATGCTGTCATTATCACATTATCATGGGATCTCAATCCCTCATCACAGAAAGCTACTACCTCTCAAGGCATCATCATTTTACATCATCACCTGGGATAACAATCCCTCATCTCATCATCAAGAGGATAACACCTCACTGGGCACTCGGCCCTCATCAGGTCCTCAGACCTATCTCATCATACTAGTGATGCATATTATCCCATCAACAAGAATTATCATCATGCAACATTATTCGAACATATATACCTCATAGCTCTTACCTGGCTATGAATTCACCTGATACACCTACACAGTTAGTATGCACATCAAGAGAGATAACTTAAAATCACCAGACATAGATCTTACTGATTATTATGTCATTAGGGTTGCAGATGTGCATGTCATGATTATAATCATATGAGGCATATAGTTGTATAGATTACATTATGGTTATCGAATCATAAGCATCCACTTATGCCATTTATCTTATAAACATAAATAAGTATCTTGTTATCTGATCTAACAATTATCTTTAAGCATCAAGCATAGCACTGGTTCACGACCCATCATCCATATAATATCAACAACATAGGTGTGATTACAAGACAACACATCACTAGCTAGGGTTTCCAGGTTAAGCATAACCCTCACTAAAGGTACTAGTTACCCTCGCTAAAAGTGTGACGGGTAGCACACCCCTTACCACAGGTGGTATCAGGCAGGGTAACAACCCTCACTAAAGGCCTGTCGGCCAAGGCACTTAGCCACATCTATCGTCCAACTCAAACACAAGAGTGTATCGGTCAACAAGACCTATGGGATGTCGTGTAACCAAGGTAACATGAAAGCATCGTGCAGCTGGGGTCAGAAGGTGTATCGTGTAGCTGAGCTATATGTGCATCGGGCAGCTAGTTGTGGGCTAAGACCCTATCGGCTAGCTAGGGTCAGGGTTGCATTGGGCAACCAACTCGCCACTGCAACGGCCAAGATTGTGGCGCCCAAGACAATGCTATAACACCCACCATGCACACATCACCAAATGATACAAGGGCACCACAAGGAAGCCTACCATCCAACAAGATCAGGCACACCATATCGACCACCGCTAAGGCAAGCACTAGGGTTTCACCACTCAACACATATCAGGCAGCTCAAGACCAACCCAACTCAACATGACCATATCGGCCAAAGCTAAACCCAAGGTGAGGGGTGTCGGGCAACATCACCACAAAGGTGTATCATGCAAGGCACAAAGGTTCATCTCGGCTTGGTCATCACTAACCTCAAGATCACCATTACAAAACTCTAACAGATCAAGAGAGTTGGCTCACCTCTCAACAATCAAGAGAGAGGGGTTTTGCACAACCTCCATCACATATCTTGGGCAACATGATAGATTATTTCCATATTGGCTAAGCTCCCAACCTCTATTAGGTCAACATCCAACCAAGGCTCACCTCTCTAATCCATGGTGAGAGAAGAGTGTTTCCCAAGCAACTAGAGTATAGACTCACCTCTCAACAACCAAGTGAGAGGAGTGTTGCCTATACCACTAGAGCCGAACTCACTTCTCAAGACCAAATGGAGAGAAAGGAGTTTTGCCCAAGAAACTCTATACATATGGTTCGGCCACCAAGGTCAAGAACACACCAACAACATGAACATATATCCACAAGATACATGGTCGATCGAGGTGAAACATAACATGCAACAAGAAAAGGAAGTAGTATAGCTAGGGTTAGGAGTTATGTAACCCGCCTTAAGCAAACTCCAAGATCCTAGCACCAAGCTCCCAAGCTCAAGCACCACCTTCGGACACCTCAAGAAGAGAAACAAAACTTGTAACCACCATGACCGAAGAGCAAGCAAGAAAGAGAAGAAGAAGAAGGTGCTAAGGAAAGAGGGGAGATGCTCACCACAAGAAGAAGAACAAGGCACCCTAGGGCTCGACCACTACTAGGGGAAGAAGAAGACTCCAAGGAGAAGGAGGAGGATCGACCACCAACCAGCAAAGGAGATGTGTCTCCCACCAAGGAAGGAAAGGAAGCAACACCAACTAAAGGGGTCCTAAGTAAGAGAAAGGAGAGGCATATATAGAAGAGGGTGAAGGAGAAAACAAGGAAAGGTGTCCCCACCTAGGGACACTTGTCCACAGGCAATGCCACCTTCTCATCTCGCCCCATACACATGTCCAAGGCAACTTCCACATGCAAGAATCATGTACCAAGTGTCTACAAGGGTGGTGACACAAACGAAGCCAAAGGTCAAGGATGGTCAAAGGCCAACACAACCACATGGACGATACACTCTCTTGCCCGACACAGCCTCATGGCCGACACAACCATGGCCGACACAAGGCTCCCAAACACGCCCTTTCCTGATACAAGGTCCATCAAGGCAAGGCAAGTCCCAAACAAGGCAAAACAAGGCCCCACAAGGCTCAACCAAGCCCAAGGCAACTCAAGCAACGAGCCCAACCCTTCCTCTCAACTCTAGAGGAAGCAAAGAGAGAGAAAAATGCCTCTCAAGGTGATAAACTTGCTCATCAACCCTAGACTTGGGTTATTTACAAGTGGCACCTCCAACTCTCAACAAAGCACAAGCAACCTTAATCACCACTAGAGGTGATTAGCAAGCAACTAAACACAAGGTTTAGGCAAAGCAAACAGGATAAGCCCAAAACAGAGGACATGTGCCTTACACATACTATGCCATGAATTTGATACAAATTGTTCTATCGCCTAAGACACACCATATATACATAGGAGAACAATATTTGCATATGCCACACAACAAATATTAATATGCTAACAAAACTTTGATTCGTTTGAAACACCATATACAAACTTTTCCTACTCGAACCTGACAGTACAAGGATGACTCTACGACATACTAGAGATCTAATCAACTTTCTCAAAGATTTATTACTATAGCTCCTCTTTGCTGCCACATGTTTGTTTTTATCACTTGTGATTACCTAAAAAATGTGGTGAACCACAAGGGTGAGACCCGTGTCCCAGCAAGAGATATAACCTCCAACAATGTTTATTGATTCCAACATTTTTAGGTAATGAGAGTGTTTAAGCAGTTTAATCATATATAACAAATAAGCTCAACAGTACTGATGGTTAACAAAATACATAAAGGAGCAGATAATAACTATCTTCATTAGCCAGACTATTCTCATATCCCTATTAACAGTATAAGGAGTCTAGAAGCATGAACATCTCTAACATCACGAATAAATCTAGTATCATATACATAGCTAACAACATCAACATGTCTAACAGGTTGAACATATCAACATCATAAGATGAGCTAACAACATAAGCACAACTATATGGATAAGCATGATTAGCAATATATGCATCTCTAGTTACAAACGCATGGCTAGCATGCTAAACATAACTAACAACATGAGATAGCTAGCATCATGATTATAATCAGTAGTAGCAGTATAATTATCAACACAAGCATAGCTACTGTATGTATGAATCTACAATCTTAAGCATATACACAACCTAAGTATTTATACTATCTCTTAATTGCACTAAGCATCATCTTTATGTAAAGATAACAAACAAAGGTTATCATCCAATATGAAACATTGTGTATAACCCTAAACAAATATGCTACATGGTTGTATTACATCTTTTATTACGCCCTGGGGAGTTTGAGTCGTACCACTCAAAGTCCAACTGACCATTGCTTGGTCACAATCAGTTCCATATAGGATCTAGGAAGAGCCAGACTCCAAGATCTTCTCCATACTCGGTCAGTACGAGTCTGCACCACAGTGACATATAGTCAAATTGCAAAACAACGACATATAGTCATGTAACTAGCTCACCTTGGTACTTGTCATGACACTAGCATCTAGGGTATTCTAATCCAATCACTGAGGTACAACCATAGTTGTCCTCTAATCACATCATGATATAGTCATTGAGACCCGACCAAAGTCATTCTCAAAAAGTGGGCTAGGTATGACCGTAACCATCCTCCCAAAACACTTGGTGTCAGGATGACAAGTACCCCGTATACTCAATATTATGCGCTTTGAGTTTCCGTTAGGAATAATCATTTCACCATCCAGCAAGTTCTAACACTGAAGATGGTTCTATGGCACATGGAACTACATGATTAGAGTTTCACTTGATTAGTTATCTCTAATTGGGTTAATTAAGGCAACATCAACCAAGTGGACATACAAACCCTAATTCACTTCTAGAAATCATATAAGTATCACAACTTCAAAAGATATAAAACATGTGAAACATAATTTTCATCTCATCATCACATGGTACTATTCACTAGCCATTCATGAGACTACACTAGTCATCATACTATATCAAGATATAAATCTTTTTCACAATATCACATGGTATCAACTTCTTATCAACACAAGAGGATTACACCTCATTCAGGGCTCAACCATGCCCAAATGTCATTAAGACCATCATACTATCAAATGATATAAATCCTTTTCACAATATCACAGGGTATCAACCCATATCAACACAAGAGGATTACGCCTCATTCAGGGATCAACCATGCCCAAAGGTCATTAAAATCATCATACTATTCCCTGCAAGATCATCATTATCTTTGCATGCCTTATAACAAGGCTCAACAGCGTCACTTACATATAATACACCAGATTATCACAATATTGCATTAATGAGCTAGGAGATATTCATAAACAATCATAGTAGGGTTATATTAGCATTAAAAATATTCCTTTATTACATCAACATGCAAGGAATCTAGATATGATTAACCCTCATCATATTCATAATGCACTTGTTTAGCATAAGAAAGTATCAACTATGTGGCTATGATAACCACAAATTAACATATTAAGGTTATAATCATATTAAGGAGTTTATTTCACCATCATTACATCATATAAGAATGTCAAACATGAATACTCATCTTTATCTATTTGCATTAGAGTTAGGTTCAAAAAGATAAATTATATTAATGTTAGTAATAAGCAATTATACCCAAACCCTAACTCACAGCATCCCCATTGGATCATGTGGATGCATAAGGTGAAGCATCACCATCACATTCCATACTATTCTCAAGTATGAACCCACACATTAATCAAGGTGTAACCATCGGGTTATAGCATACTAAGGTTTCAACAACAATAAGAGAGTACTCCATTATTCTATTAATCATTCAAGGAAGGCTGATAATGATTAATCACCATCACTAAATTACATTAGGTTTAAGGTGTATAAAGCTATGTCCCATTAGGGTTGAATGAAAACACAACATGATTATTATCAATTCTATTCATATGAGTGAAAAGGTAATACTACATAAATAAGAGCAAACCTCTATTGGTTTCAACATCACTCAAACCATACCAAAATGCCTCAAGCATTAACCCAAAACCGTTGGATGTGGAATAGGTAAAACCATTGGTAGTTTAAATAAATAAAAACCTCTAATGAATAATATATTATTTTATTGAGTTTTGATCTATAAAAGTCACCATTTAATCCTAGACATCCTTTTATTAACAAAAATAAGGATTCCGTTGAGAGTAGGGTAAAACCCACAATCGACTGTTCATTTAAAACAAGCCATCCATTGTCAACAAGTAAGCTCCTTAAATTGATCATATAAAAGAAATCATATAAATCACATTCTTATGACCAACATATTACATTATCCATCATTCCCCTTTATTGGAGGAATAAACATTAGATCTTGACCATTGGTTCAAGTTCATATGTTAAAACCATCAATTACAGTATAGGTCCGACCATTGCATCAAGTGACCCAAGAAACCATTGGTCTAAGGCTTAATTGATGCTACAACTATATGATTAACTCACCATAGGTTGTAGAGACCTGATCCATCATCATTAGTGACCATTAAGTCACCATAGGTTGTTAGATCAACACTATATTCATTAATCATCATCAAATATCAAACTAATATCACCATTGATTCATAACATCATTAGGGTACTTAGTTGTTAATCATTAGGCTTCTAATTAGGCCAACACCTGACCTAAGGGGTGAACATCATTTGACACCCTTGGTCACCACCATCAGTTTTTATGAAGACAACACCATAGGGTTGTTGCAATGGTACCACCATCGGGTCACATGGGTTTACAGAATAAATCAGCTTAATTTAAACCCTAAAATTGACCATTGGTTGATAGGTGCTTAGCACCATAGGTTGTCAAAACAACCTGATCCAAGTCATATTATATCTTAGGAATAATGTACAAATGATCACATGTTCATCTAGAACTGAAATCAGAACATGGAATCTTATAAAAATCAAAATCCAAGTTAAGCATGGCTTTTTAGTGCATGGATCATCATTTTCAAGCATGAACATGATCTAGAAAGCTTATGGTAAGCCATAAACGTGGAGAAAGTTATAAAACTTGCCTCTAATTAGAAGATAAACTCCCAAAAATAATAAAACACAAGAAGGTAGGATGTAAAATCCAATCATAAGCTCTGAACTCGTCCATCTAGCACATTTCTTCATCAAATGAGCAAACCCTAAGCATTAGGAGCAAGAAAGGTAGGGTTTTAGAGCTTTAGAGCAATTTCTACCATGGAACAGCAAGGTTCTGCCCTGTAGAAAGGTATGAGGAAGGATAAAAAAGAAATAAATGGAGGAAAGAAGGGGATTCTTACTCTTTTAGGTCAAGATCACTAGAAAGAAGCTTTTCAAACCCTAAAAGGAAGTCAATTACAACCCTAGATTCTTTTTCCAAGAAGATCCCCTCTTTCTTCTTCCTTGGACATAAATTCACAGAAGCATAGAGGTAGAACGAGGTTCTTAGAAGAAGGGAAGTGGTGGACAGCAAATGACTTGTTTTGGTGCTTAGGGATACATATATGAAACTTTAAGAAAAAGAAAAAGAAAAAGTTGAAGTTCTAGTATCTTTCCAAGTGTCCATAGCCTTAAACTATTAAGAATATACAAGCAAACACACAAGAAGATCCACCACCATACATATAGACCTGCTTATATTTCCTCTATCCAATTTCCAAGTCAATCAAATAATTCATTAGTTGATAGCTACTAAAGGTAGCTCATCCGTGAAGGGGTAAACCCTAATATACCCTTGAGGAAAACACCTTCAAACTAAGGTTTAAATAGGCTCCCCATGGCTCAACAAGCTCAATAATTATGAGATAATATCCAAGGAGCATAATGCAAGAGATAAATTGCAAAGAAAACCTTGCAATTGGGTAAATTGTCAAAAAGTCCAAAATGTACATAAAATTGCATAACTTGCTCAATAGTATCCAAATTGGACCAAATTTTATGCTTAAGCTTGTCTTATGATTTTAAATCATATAACAAGGTTAGATTAGGGTTATAAGAATTAAATTATGATAATATTAAGTTTGTTCAACACTTTAAGCAAGATTAGTGGTCTCACAAGGACAATCCCAACAAGATGGTTGCCTCTTTGAGAAAGGGTAGAGAAATTCTAGGAGGAAAACACCTTCTACTAAAGATTGAGATGAGACTTCATAGGATGCCCATGGAACATCAACTTATTTGATTCTTCTTTTGTGGTGTAGAGGTGAGCAATCTCATTGCTCGTGGGTATTCAACCTATACTATCAAAACATGTAAGGTTTGCAATCACCAGACTTTGTTTCTTCTTCAACACTCTATGTAGCAAAGTTATTGATCCTAAAAATCTTGATAAGTTATAAAGAGAAGTATTCATTACCCTGTGCCAACTTGAGATGTTTTCCTCCTTCATTCTTTTATATCACAATACATCTTACTATCCATTTGACTAGGAAGTTGAATATATTGGGTCCGATTTTCTTACATGGGATGTATCCTTTTGATACATAAGTGCTTTTAAAGGTGATGTTTAAAATCATTATTGATTTAAAGGGAGTATTGTTAGGGGTCATGTGTCTTGGGAGGTTATGGACTGTTGCGATGAATTTTTTAGTTGCAATGAAGTTCCTTCCAATGCAAAAAATATTGATGCTTATTTTGACAAAGGGACTTTAAGAGCACGAGCGAAAATAATTAGTTGTGACATGTGGAAATAAGCACACTTGTATGTTTACAGATCATTGAAGAAGTGGGTATTTATATCACCGAACACATCAATTCTATGGAAACCAAATATCCTCGAGCTATTTTAATGTGGCTTACTAGAGAGCATAATATGACATTTATTAGGCAGTTTGAATATTAAGTCTTCTATCAAATATCTCAAAAACCAAATAATGTTGCTAAAAATATCAAATGATTTGTCTTTAAACCAAAAATGGATGTTATATATTATGAAGGCATAAATGGATTTTCATATTAAACAAAATGTCAGATAAGAGTGTAGTCCAAAATAGTGGGGTCACCCTTCAAGCGTCTTCATTGTATTTTGCTAGTGTGAAGGATAAAGAGTCCATGTGAGACTAAAATGTCTTATTACAATGTCATTGAAGACATATGTGAGTTTCACTACACAGATTTTAGAGGTCCCATCTTTAGATGTAATTGGGTTGATAAAAAGAAAGGAGTTATAGTGGATTAATTGAGCTTCATATTAGCTATTTGGAAAAGATTTGCAAGAAGGTTGAACCATTCATCATAGAATCAGAATCAAAGAAGTATTCTATATCGATGATCCTGCAAATGAAAAATGGTCTGTCATTCTTCATCAAAAAGGCAGTATACTGTAGATCCTTTAGATGAAGAAGAGTTCTATGACAAGTATGATGGCTCCAGTCCATTCTCAGTTGGCTTGTCAAGTGTAGATGTTGAGGCTAACACTGATGAATATATGTGTGGAGATCACATAGAAGGAATATTAATTGATCACATAGAAGGCATGCATTTTCTTAAATGTTTTGTATGCTAGATGTGCATTTTACAATCTTTATCATATTTAATATATGTTTCATATGCTAGACATGCATGACATCTGGTCATGAGGATGTACACGGTGATGATGTGCACCAAGAGGATAAGTCTGGTGTATGTTATATTGTTTTATATTGCATTTAACATTCTTGATTTTGTCTATGTAAGTTACAATCTTTATCACTTTCATGCATTTCTTAACTATTTTAGGATGAAAACCCTGAGGATGTGCACCCTAAGGATCGTGTTGTGTCTGTTGAGGAGAACTGTGATTGTGCACGTAAAAGAGGCATCAATTTGATGAACACGTTAGTAGCAGGAAGAGGCAATGGTCCGATGCTAGCCATTGACGTTGATGAAATAGGAAATTCTATTAGGAGTAATCATATTTCTTTTGGACAGTATTTACGGGTTTCTGTTTGTAGAAAAATGGAAATAATAGTAGAATCTTGTCATAAAGTTGATCTTGCTAGTAAAGAACTCATATGGAAGGATGTAGCTGTGTCATATTCTGGTTTCTAAAGATATGTACAATTTTATTTTCATAGATATATCATTAAGTATATGAACTTTTGCATGACATCTTGGACCTTGATAAATAATTACATTCTAGAAATGTGTTGCAACACTTTGAGAGGATATTGAGAAATTATAGGACAAATCTGACAAAAGATTATATAATGAGTGACAACTGGAAGAATCTGACCACTAAGCAATGGATCTATCTTGATAAGAATGTGTGGGAAGATTTTTTTGCTTCAAATCAAATCGACGAATTCAAGGTATTAAGTCTCCTTTAAAATACATACTTATGATTAATCACATGAATTCAATGTATTATGTAATTAACATATGTTTTAGATTAAACATGTCATACATGATGCTATAAAAAAAGACATGCAACGAATGTGCACATCCATAAGTTGAATCTAGGTGGTTACACCTAGCGTCGCCAATAGTGACAACAAACATCTTCTACTGAGCAACCTACTCTTAGTTCTACTGAGTCTTACACTATTCATTACCTCTACTTCTCTATGAGAAGTGGATAGATGTAAGGACAATCCTTTCTAGAGAAATACCCAACCCTACAACTGTTGAGGTGGCTGCAAAAATGGTAAAATGTGAATCTTAGAGTGCATGTTCAACTTTGACCTTGATTGTTATGTTTATCTAATCAATTACTATTGATGATGATTTTCACGAGCTATAAGAGTAAAGATAAGAAGGCAAGTTTATCCCTGAGGGTCGAATGTATCAACTGATGGTTGCTCTAGGTACTCAACAACATCCTGACTATATTAGGGTGTTAGAGCTAATGTTTGGATAATACTTTTTTTTCCACATTAGAGTAAAAGCACAGATCTATCAGGAAAGGTGAAATTTCACAAGATGAGTTACACATCACAGCTGCAAAGAGAATACAAGAGTTGGTGGATGACATAGTAGCAAAAAAAATACAAGAAGCAATGAGACAATTTCAGTCTTCTTAGTCTCAACCTACTCGAAAAATACTTGTGCTGCACCATTGTTCTTACAAGGTGGACCCTCCTCAGAAAGAGGCATTTGTGAGTAATCCCAAGGAACCTACAGACACTCCTAGTGTAAGTTCTTTCTGATATAATAGTCATCCAAGTGACTTTATAATTTGTTGCATTTGAGTATATATAACATTATATACATAATTGTAGGTGCTGAGAAAATGTTGTCGTGTATTAGTAGAAACTAGCTTCTGTTACGACCCCACCTTCCGGTAACCCCCAATTAAGGGAGACTGAGAGGTCGAAGCCGCACCCATAATTTCCGGATCAAAGGTTTGGCAATTAACTAAGAACAATTATAAAATTTTAACAGACTAAACTGAAAAGTTGTAAGAAAATAAACTTTTGCATACCTCTTTTTTTCCTGAAAACTTGGATCTCTAAACTTCTATCCACTTAAGGATTCTACTCTAACTAATCCTCCTTGTATTTTACTTCATGTATTTCCCAATATGACGATTTACTGTTTGTTCTTTTGGCTTGTACCTAAAACGCCGACAAACAAAACGTCGGTCACCCAAAGCTGGTATGTGGGGGAAACAATAATCATGCAATTATTCTTAACAATGTAATCATTCAATTAATCATTTAACAACCAAGATTACATTTTAGATATAACTCCACGATCCAAGAGTGCCCTATCCTCTATGTTTTCCCCTTTAAACCCCTCATGATCCACCTATCAAGTGAACCAATTTCTAGGGTTGAGTCACATGGAAATACTCATAGGTAGACCACTCCTTAACTCAGGGTATGCTAAAGAGTCTCATGGCACTACATGTAGGTAGCCCAATTTCTAACTCACAGTAACCTAGACCTTACTCTAGGATTACCCCTTTTTAGCCTTTTCAAAGCAACAGAGGTGGACCCGGATCTAGCCAGTTATATATGCCCATTTATAGTGATAATCATAGTCACTTTATAGTTGCATGAAATAAATAGACTCCAACAGTTATTTTCAAGCAACCGATAAAACTTTGGGAATCGCCGTGAAACTAGAGTGATTATTCATAAGCGTAACCACATACCTCATCTGATGATTTGAACAGAAATATCCATGCAAATAAGAATCCAAGCAAGCAAGCATTTTCAACAAGATCCTGAAATAATCATGTAATTCCCTTTTTATTACTCATGTCATCAAGATCTATTAAACCTAGCTCGCTTCCTAGGGTTTCTAATTCACTTTTAGGGTTTCCATTGCAATTAGGGTTTCCCTTCATCTTTTACTATTTCAAACCCTAATTTTATACCATTACTCATAAACCCTTATTATCTTATCTATTCTTCAACATTAAGGTTATCTTAACAAAATATAATCCTATTCTAGGATTAAAAGGCACCAATAACCATCAATTAATTTCATTAAGCTTATTTTACATTAAAGCTACCATTTTTTATCCTTTTAATCCACGACAAGATTTCTATGCTCATTTATCATCAATTCAAAGTTCGTTATGGTCTAATCACATATGAACTCGAATTACCATTAATACTACCTTTTATTCATGAGAAAACCCTGATTACTATTTTTAGGGTTTTTATCCATGATTAGGAACTTTAAAGCTCAAAATAGATTAGAACCATCATATAACAACATATTTTTACATTTTTCAAATTAAACATGATCTTATCCTCTTTGACCCTAAATTAGGGGTTTTAAATACTTAATCTTTCTTATATGGGGTAAAAACCCTAAATCATAAAATTTTACATCTAGATCAGGTTCGAATCTAACATAATCATTCAACAGGTTATTAATACTTCAATTAACCCATTAAGCATACTAGATTCAACCTTTGATCACAAATAGGGTTTTTAACTTAACTTTAATGTACTTTTCATCAACTTATAATACTTTTGCAATTAGGAACGGAATCCATCTTTAATATTATTTTTATTGGATTACTTTCGTTCTCCTGATCAATTTTCATATTTTATTCATACTAATTCGAGCTACTAATCTTTAGTTATGAAATTTGCAAAATCATATACTTTTGGGCCAATCAGAGTGCGCCACTTGTCCTGCTCCATGCAACGTTGGCTTCTAAGTTGAAATTATAACAGAATTACAAAACTACCCTTGACTTAAGGATCCGTTCTTTGGCACGCTGAGGGGTAGCACGGTCAAATGCCGCTCGTGCCTTCTTCTTCCTCGGATCCGCAGCAGCAACGCCGTCCTAGATGCGATGGAGCAGCTTTTGCGCGGCTCTGGCTTCCCGTTCAGGACCCAACCTTCACCGGAAGTGCATCCCTGACATGAATTTTCCGTGCATAGAACGCAAGTGTACGCCTCGATGTAATATAGACCTTTATGAGGCCTGAGTCGAACTCAGGGACACTGAATTATCGGAGACTACTACTAACTACTCGCAATCAGCTAGACCGGTTAAAGAGTTGGGAGTTGTTGTAAAATTAAAAGAAAATGAAATAAAACAAAACAAAATAATCGATTAAAGGTTTAGTTTAATCAATTCAATTGGAAATCTTTAGAATTGTGGTTTCATTGTGGGTTTTCATTGTATGAATTTCTATATAGTCACTCAGATTTATCTCTCTATTCGGGTAGTGGCCTGTAATCAGAATTACCCACTATCGTGGTACAATTCACTACCTATGTCTAGGTCGGTTCCACCGTCGTAGTAACCTATACCCTAAAGTAGGTGCAATTAGAATCAATCTCTATGTATCCACCATTAACCTTACACCACCTTGTTCAAGGGATTTGTCAATTAATGTGAATTTCGCCTCTTTTCAACCATTAACTCTTCTTTCAAAGTAATTAAGGGCATTAGATTATTATTATGGTGATCAAGCATAACAATATAATTGAGAAAACAAAATCATACCACGGATTTAAGAGATAAATGATGAATTACTATGATAAAATTGTCATACATTGATTTTCCGGGCTACTCCCGGTCCTAAAGATAAAGGGGATTAGCCCCGCATGTTCATCTCAGAGCAAAACATGGTAGAGAAAGAGGGACACGTGGGGAAAAACGTGAAATAAGAATTGAAACCTCTGAACGGAGTAGATCCAGGCACTCCTTGGTGTAGAATACGCGTTCTCCCGCCTTTCGGTGGTAGAAAATGTCTTCTCGGCGTCCGGAACGGCTGGGGTGTGCTTCTGGGCTCCGTCCTTCTCTCCACACCTTCTCGGGACGTGTGCAGTGGCTAATGACGTGATAGATTGCTCTTGGCCGCCGTCATTAGGTATAATCACCGAGTTAGGTCGCTAAAATATCACAGCCATCGGATTTAGAACGATCTGAAGCAAACTTGTATCTGACGGTGTCGATACCATCGACGCGGGTCGATGGTATCGACCTTGCGCAATATCGGCCAGTCTTCTTTCTCTTTGTTGTTGCGCCTGATACTGACTCGATACCATCGACGAGGGTCGATGGCATCAACATCCTAAGGCGTCAGTTTTATCCTTTTGTGTCGTTGTAGCTCCATTTGTCGATAGTATCGACATATGCGTCGATAGTGTCGACTCTCTTCTTGCCAGCAACCTGATGGTAAATCGATACCATCGACTCTCCTGTCGCTAGTATCGACTTTGTGCTGCTCCTTTCTGCTGGCAACCTGTGGTTGTGTCGATGGTATCGACCACTGTCGATGGTATCGACAGCAGCAGATATTTGTTTTTCCTAAAATTTCAACACAAAACCACATAAGCCGAAACAAAACATATTATTGTAATAATTTATGCTCAAAATACCAAAATAAGGGAGATTTGACATAGAGAAGGATCATAGATCAAAGTAGATGAATTATGCAATATTAACCACCAAAATGACCAATAAATACATAAAACACAAATAAAACAAGTCTATAAATGCGACTCAAAACCATCACATCAAACTCCCCTAAGCTTGATCATTGCTCGCCCTCGAGCAACAAAACTTTAGAATAGAATTGCAAGGGTCAACTAAAGAACAGATCATCACAACAAACATCACCATATGATCCCCACCGGACATTTACATTCCGGCCCTCGCTAACCACGGAATGATAATTACCCTAAAGGTGACAGTAATCATCCATAAAAGATATCTACCTCAAAATTGATGAACACTATCATATAAGGCAGTTAACATAATAAAATTCGCCGGTCCAGACTCGGTGCATCTTGTGATCTCCTATACTACGTTGATCGCCCTAACTACCATCTACATGGAAGCATCTCTCCTGATATTTACAAGTGAGGAGAAAATCACGGTAGCCTACCAATTCGAGCAACGGGTGGATGGAATGGGTGGCTAATGGAAGAAATGGAAGCATTATACGGTTTCAACATGCATAAAACAAAAATGCCCTAACTGATGCATTTGCACATGAAAGATTCCCTAATGCCTATAATTAGGTGGAATGATGCATGCACTAACATCCCGTCTCAAAATGAGATGGAATATCTAACTAAGCTACATCATGTACTTACTCATCTTAAAATGCAAGTGAGACTATGTTCCTTTCTCCCTCTTATTCTACTTGCTTCTCAATAATTTTTCCTTTTCATTTTTTTTCATTTTTTTCATGTTTTTTTCATTTTTTTATTTTTCTTTCAGGCCCTTATATCCACCAATGACAATGAATAATTTGTTGGGCTCACTTTTTCTGCATAGCTCAAATATTTGAATTATTTAGAAGGTATGGAACAAGTTAATCACCCTTAAAGAAGAAATAAGATACATGATGTACTCTATGCATATAAATTATGAATGCAGCTAAATGACACGCACCTAAGGATAATGTGCATGTATAAATATTCTATTTTTTTTATTTTCATGCAAAACATGTGAAAGTGGTTGCAATGCAAGACCTATCTACATGAGATGCAATCAAAAAGATTAAAACCGTAAAGTACTTCCAATTCTTATGGTGGATTGTGAAAAACAATGGGGTGGAAAGATCACAAGACTAATTGACTGAACCTTTGAAAAATATTATGTGTCCCTCCTTCCTGACTTGTGTAGTAATTAAGAGGTTTCTCTCTCTTACTTCAAATTAGAGTCTCATTATCATTTGGTCAGTTTAGGCTCACACAACCAATTTTGTCCACTTTTCATGAATCATTAGGAATGTACAGTTGTGATTTTGTGTTTTAGAGTTGACAAAACCAATCATTTCCTTAAGTTATGTGATCAAAGTTGAACAACACAAGCTTGCAAACACTCAAATTTTTTTTTAATTTTCCCTTAATTTCCATGTACAAGCAAATGAGATGACACATGACTTAAGACATCCACAATTACACTAGATAGATTGTGGATCCTACAAACAAACTAAGATTGCAAGAAATAAATGACAAGAACAAAAACAATAAAACTAAAAACTGAGAAAATAAAAGATAGAATTGTTCCAACTTCCCCCCCCAAGCTTGAATTCGACTATGGCGTCATAGTCAAAAACAATCTTAAAGGTTGGAACAGAGATACCGATTACTCTTCCGGAGGAGGCGGGTAA
Organism: Alisma plantago-aquatica; assembly: GCA_963693085.1. Taxonomy (NCBI): domain Eukaryota; kingdom Viridiplantae; phylum Streptophyta; class Magnoliopsida; order Alismatales; family Alismataceae; genus Alisma; species Alisma plantago-aquatica. Next base: position 1,325,376,319 of record OY856412.1, on the reverse strand, counting down.
TGTGGGGCCGTGGGGTCCCAGGATGGGTACTGCCCCAGAAAGCTCGGATCATATTGGGGCATGGGTGGAGGTTGTGGATACCCCCCAAAGTAGTTCTGGCTCCAGTAATGATCATAAAAGGGTTGTTGATGCATCTCCATCATATGCAACCTGTCATGAATCTGTTGTTGGTTGTCAAGGAGGAGGCGCTCATTCTCAAAGATAGCCCTTTGATTGTCAAGTAACCGGTTTGTCGTCTCCTAAATACCGGTATACACTGCGGTGTGGTGTTGCTGCGTCTGCTGTATATCCTGCAGCATGGCATATATTCCTTGCATTGAGTAGACATCCTCGCTTTGCTGCAAGGGCGGTGGTGGTGGCGGAGGCTGCAAAGATGAAGACGCACCCGGATGCATGTGAGGACGCTTCCTAGGTGCCACTCGTGCCCAAAGAGGAGTGTAGGCCTCCTCTTCCTCTTCAGCCTTGTCGTCATCATTGTTGTTGTCGTCGTTGCTGTCGTCTTCATCTGAGTCATTAATGGCTATGATGGGCCATCGGAAATGTTGAGCACCCTCAATATGGAAGACGGGATCGGGAAGCGAACATTCTTGATATGCTTGGTTTACATGGCAGTGAGCATAAGGTAAACCATCCCGAAGCAGGATGAGGTTGGAACAGTGAAGATGTTGCAAGTTGACCTTGCTCCTGGTAGAGAGGGGAGTAAGCTGAGAAAGATCTAGCCCAAGATAGACGGCCAATGGCGTGATCAGCCCTCCAAAATTAATTGGCGCTTTCCTCGTACTCCGCTTCACGGCCACCACACACTGCAAAAAGAACGCGCCCCAGTTGCACTCCTCCCACTTCAGTAGCTTGTATAGAAAGAACAAGTATGTCTCTTGAAATTTGCTGAGAGACAGATCACCACGGGCGAACAAAGTGGTACACAACATGCGGTGAAGAACCCGCACGAATGGATGCTCAAATTCCGCCACCGCCGCATTGTGGTAGCTCACAGATTTGCCAGGCGGTGTAGTTACCAGCTCGGCGAAGATAGCATCATAATCAGTCCTATTATCTGGCCGCCGGTGCTGATGGTCGTGATGATCCCAGTTATAAATGGAATTAAACTGGTCGAGGGTGATAGTGTAGTTGTTGTTGAAAAGCCGGAACGACACCCTCCCTTTTCTCCATTCTCTGTCAGTGGCGATCAAGTTGTTTGGCAGCACGTTGATGTCGAGTGATGCGATGACCTCCGCCATGAGTTCCTTGTAGGTCGGCCACTCACCAAAGAATGGATGGCACTCTGCGTAGTACTGGACTTCATCAGGCGTTCGGTCGGTTTGGTGCATTTGGCCTTTGAGAACATACTGCAGATTGTCCTCAAACCCTAAATACCGCACCATGTCCCGGTCGACGTATCGGGTCGTCTCTATTTTGCGCTTCAGCAATTCCTCGTAAACCTTTCGGACCTCTACAGAAGGATGGACAATCCGTGGATGCGGAATAGAGTGAGGAGGAGGAGGGACAAACTCCAGGATCTCCATGGGAAGAGCCTGTGAAGAGGATGCACCGGCTGTACACACCATCTTTGTGGAAGAAGAAGTAGAAGAAGGAGCTCGGTGAAGTGTGGAGAAGAAAATCTCCGCTCGGTGAAGAACGCACTTCGTGGATGCTTGTGGACGGGCTTCAATTGCTCACAAGGACGCACAGCACAAGTGGAGAAGGAACTCGCTGAAGGTGTGACGTCATATGATGACAAACCATCCTTTATATAACTGTTGTCGGCGATGTTGTCTGCCCGTCGATACCATCGACGTGGGTCGATGGTATCGACTCCTGTAGCACAATCTGTCCGCCGCTAGTATCGACGGTCGTCAATGGCTTGATATGGGGGCCCAGATCGATGACGTGTCGATACTATCGACAGGTGTCGATGGTATCGACTCGTCCCACGAATCGACTCTCTCACTGCAGCGATCACCATTGATTTCCTCTCGCGGATCGGTGACGTGTCGCGTCGATACTATCGACGCAAGTCGATATTATCGACTTCTGGTTAGGGCAACACCCTCGTGAGGATCGGCCGCCGCTTTCTGCCTGTAACTGTGTAGATACCATCGACAGGCCCGTCGATGGTATCGACTTCACTGAGACAATTTCTTCTGAATATCTCCAGAGATCTCACGAGTATCGACACCCATGTCGATACTATCGACCTCATTCTTACGATCAACCTGTTGGTGTGTCAATACCATCAACGAGGACGTCGATGGTATCGACGCAGAGTGATTTCTGTAGTCGGCAACCTATACCCAACTCGATACCATCGACACAAGTGTCGATGGTATCGACTCTGCCTCAGTCCTACACATTGAGCAAACGATCACGGTATCTTTTTTACACTAAAAACAAAGTCAAAACAAACCAAAGTACAAAATGTGAAGGAACTAACTACGCTACTGATGGCTGGGTTGCCTCCCAACAAGCGCCCTCATTTAACGTCTTAGGCTAGACGACATTAAGCTTCTCATGCATCTGGAAGTGCAATGAGTTTGACCTCATTCACGTTCCTTGTGTAATCTTCACCGAAATACAACTTCAAACGTTGCCCATTAACCAGGAATGTTGTCTCGCCATCACGCACCATGATTGCGCCATGTGGCCTGACCTCCTCTATGGTGAATGGTCCACTCCATCGGGATTTCAATTTCCCGGGATGCATATTCAGCCTGGAGTTGAACACAAGTACACGATCTCCTTTCTTGAAGACGCGCATCTGAATATGGCGATCGTGAATCAACTTCGTTCGCTCCTTGTAGATCCGCGAGCTTTCATATGCATTCATCCTCATCTCATCTAGTTCGTTGAGTTCAAGCAATCTTTTCTTTCCCGCTTCATCATAGCTCAAATTTAATTTCCTCAGCGCCCAATGTGCTTTATGTTCCAATTCCACTGGAAAATGGCAAGCCCGACCATAAGCCAACCTAAAAGGCGTAATGCCTATAGGTGTCTTATATGCCGTCCACTATGCCCACAAAGCATCCGGTAGTAGGGTACTCCAATTCTTTCTCGTGGAAGCCACAGTACGCTCCAAGATCTTCTTAATCTCCCGATTGGAGACCTCCACTTGCCCTTGAGTTTGCGGGTGGTACGGGGTACCAATGTTGTGTTTTACCCCATACTTTCTCAAGAGTGTCGCGAACTTTTGATTCCAGAAATGTGTACCCCATCACTAATTATCATCCTGGGTACTCCAAACCTGCAGAAAATATATTCTTTAACAAACCTACACACTACAACGGCATCATTAGTCCTTGTGGGTATTGCCTCTACCCACTTTGACACATAATCAACAGCCAAAAGAATGTACAAATTAGAATTTGAGGACACAAAGGTTCCCATAAAATCTATACCCCATAATTCGAACACCTCAACCTCTTAAAATACATTGAGGGGCATCTCTTGTCTTTTCGAGATGTTACCCGCCCTTTGGCAGGAATCACATTGCCGCACAAAATCATAAGCATCCCTGAACAAAGTAGGCCAGTATAGGCCACTTTCAAGTACTTTGGTTGCAGTGCGAGAACTAGCATGGTGGCCCCCCGTCGGTAGTGTATGACAATGACAAAGAACACTTTCATATTCCACCTCCGGTACACACATGCGTAAGACACCATCCCTGCATTGCTTCAAAAGAATAGGGTCATCCCAGAAATAATAACGTAAAGAATGGAAAATTTTCTTCTTCTCTTGGTACGTCCAATCATCCAGGAGAATTTTGCAGGCAAGATAGTTAACAATGTAAGAAAACCAAGGGTCTTTCGATTCCACTTTTAAAAGTTGTTCATCTGGAAATGTCTCGGTAATGGGTATGTGCAAATCCTTTTCATCTACCCTCTCCAACCTAGACAAATGGTCTGCGACCACATTTTCAATGCCCACCTTATCTTTGATTTCTATATCAAATTCCTGTAAAAGTAAGATCCACCTAATCAATCTAGGTTTGGCATCCTTTTTCTCCATCAAATACTTAATGGCGGCATGGTCCGTCCATACCACGACTTTAGATCCAACAAGATATTGCCGAAATTTTTCAAAAGCAAAAACAACGGCCAGCAGTTCTTTTTTGGTTGTCGTGTAATTAAGTTGGGCGTCATTCAAAGTTTTGGATGCATAAAAAATCACAGCGGGTTTATTGTCCACCCGTTGTCCCAAAACAGCCCCAACTGTGAAGTCGGATGCATCACACATTAATTCAAATGGCTTGGTCCAATCCGGTGTTTGCACAACCGGTGCGGAAATCAATTTTTCCTTAAGCACGTTGAACACATGAAGACATTTTTCATTAAAGTCAAACACAACATCCTTTTCTAACAGCTCAGATAAAGGTTTGGCGATTTTAGAAAAATCTTTTATAAAGCGGCGATAGAAACCGGCATGACCCAGGAAACTCCGTACCCCTTTAGCCGAATTCGGTGGGGGCAATTTGGAAATCACTTCGATTTTTACCAGGTCTACCTCCAGTCCTTTGCTAGACACTTTATGTCCTAGCACTATCCCTTCGCTCACCATCATGTGGCATTTCTCCCAATTGAGGACCAAATGTGTGTCCTCACAACGTTGCAGAACCTTGTCTAAATTGTATAAGCACTCGTCAAAGGACGCACCATAGATGGAGAAATCGTCCATAAAAACCTCCAAACAGCGTTCAACCATATCGGAAAAGATGGCAAGCATGCAACGCTGAAAGGTCGTCGGTGCATTACACAACCCAAATGGCATACGGCGGTACGCAAACATTCCATAAGGACAAGTGAAGGTGGACTTCTCTTGGTCCTTAGGATCAATCGAAATCTGATTGTACCCCGAATAACCATCAAGAAAACAAAAATGTGATCGGCCGGCTAAATGCACTAAAATCTAGTCAATAAATGGGAGAGGAAAATGATCCTTAAGCGTAGTAGCATTCAATCGACGGTAATCTATACAGACATGCCACCCGGTTACCAAGTGGGTCATGACAGGTTCATTTAGTAGATTATGGGTAACAGTGATTCCCCCCTTTTTAGGGACTACCTGCGTAGGACTCACCCACGTCGAATCAGAAATAGCATAGATGATACCTACAGAAAGGAGCTTAATCACCTCCTTCTTGACAACCTCCATCATGCTAGGATTTAGTCGGCATTGTGGCTGAATCACCGGCTTGGCTCCCTCCTCGAGCCGAATCTTGTGCTGGCACAATGTAGGGGAGATCCCCTTTATGTCAGTGACCGACCACCCGAATGCTCCTCGGTGGTTCTTCTACACAATCAGCAGATGGTCCTCCTCCTCAGCACTCAGATAAGCCGATATAATCACAGGCAGCTTTTCTTCCTCAGCTAGAAATGCGTACTTCAAGTGCGGTGGCAACGACTTCAATTCCAAATCTGGCGGGCTGATTAAGGATGAGTGAAGCGGTGGTGGGAGTTTGCCAAGGTCTTCATAGTACCTAGCATAAAAGCACGGAAGCAACTGAAGCATCTTGGCACACTCCTGCAGTGACTTGCTTCTCATCCAATCATGTGTTATATTGACCAAGCAGGCTTCAATTGGTAGTTCTGGATATGCATTGAAAACCGAACTCGCTATGGCCTCATCTTCAGTAGAGGGGGGAATGTCCTCCTCTTCATTATTAGGAAAACCTACAGCTTTGATAAGGGACACAACCTTGGACTTCTCCATGATGTCTACAGCCAATGTCCCTCTCTCCACCTTAGTCATTACATGAGCCATATCTAAAAATGGCTTCCCTAGACAAAGCGAGATATTGTGATCAAAATGCTTTGCCATGTGGCACTGCTCCTTAGCTTTAGATGACGTGGTGCTGGAAGGCATGACCATCTCGAAGCGATCATCAGCGATGCCTAAAGTCAAGCGACCTCTCCCCATCTCAAGTATCACGTCAGCTGTAGCTTGGAAGGGTCGTCCGAGTAGTAACTCATTGCCTTGTTCATCTTGCATCTCCATTACGACAAAATCTGCTAGAAATACAAACTGATCTACTTTCACCAACACATCTTCACAAGTACCATATGGTTTCACCACATAATTATATGCCAGTTGTATTGTCATGTTCCTTGGCCTTGACTCTTTTAATCCCAGTTTCTTGAATGTAGAGAGGGGCATCAAGTTTATGCTTGCCCCGGAGTCACATAGCGCTTCACCAAACTTCACCTTTCCAATGTAAAATGAGATATTGAAGCAGCCCGGATCCTGCCTCTTCGGTGGCAATGTGCCCATGATGAAAGCACTCACCTGCTCCTTAAGAACTACAACCTCCGTGTCAGGAATTTTCCTCTTTTTAGTAATGATGTCTTTCAAAAACTTGTCGTAAGAGGGGATTTTCTCTATTGCCTCTATTAATGGGATGTTGACTAAGAGCTTTCTAAAACTGTCTAAAAACTTCTTGAACTGGGCATCCACTTTCCTTGCTTTTGCACTATTCGGATATGGGACCGGGACAGCCTGTGCCCTTTGATGCGGCGGCACATAAGGTGTCCTTTTCTGGGTCTCCTCCTCAACTACAATAGGATTTTTAATAGCATCCGCTGCTATATCTTCAACTAGTTCTGTGACTGGTATTGGCAGCTCCTCAGTGGCCTCACCTTTGGTTTCTGCTTGGGGTTTGCTTGGTTCATCGGCTCTGGGGTTTAAAAGCTTCTTGCCACTCCTTAGCAAGATGGCCTTCGCCTGTTGGTTTCCTCCTGGAATGTTCGTGTTACCCGGAAAACCTTGATGCGTTGGCTTCTTCAGATTGGCGATCTCGGCTGCCATTTGTGCCATGGACGTCTCTATTGTCATCATATGAGCCCCATGGCTCTGCAATGTCTGTCCAAACTGATTCATAAATTCCCCCTGTTGCTTGATTTGCTGACCAAAAGTGTTCATAAATCCCTCTGCAATGTCCAGCCATAGTAGCCCGGGTGGTAAGAGCTCGGTAAGTCCCAATGAAGGACCCGGGTTCAAACCTCACCGAAGGCACTTTGTGAACGGCAACTCACGCTGATTAGGTGCGGGAGGGGGGTGACCGGACCACACCCTCTCATGCCTCGAGAGTTTACCATGTCGGCTTCGCTCGGGATGGGTTCTCTCGGTCATAAAAAAAAAGTGTTCATAAGTTCTTGGTTCTGCTTTAGCACTTGGTTGAGCAACTCCGTATTTTTGTCCTCCGCTACCGGCTGGGGTTTTGCATTGGGGTCCTGCAAAAAGTTGTTCGAATCCTTCCATGAGAATTTCTTGTCCTTCCTCCATGAGTAATCGTTATTTCTATAACCCTGTTGCTGCCACATGAATTTGACTTGAGCTTCATCCTCGGATTCAGTATCTTCTTTTGCAAGCAGTTTCTTTGCTAGAAGGTCCATCTTTTCATTCATCTCCTTGATTGCCTTTGACTCCCCTGCTACTCGAACGTGCTCTACGGCATCCCTATCGCCCCAGGATTGCTTCTTGGCCATATTTTTCAAGATTTCCCAACATCTCGTATCTGTGTTGTTCAAAAAGAATCCTGAGCCTGTGGAGTCTAGGTTACTTCTATCATGCTCGGAGAGAGCAAAATAGAAGATTTTGACATGTGTTTCCTTGTCAAGCCCGTGATGCGGGCATCGCCTAAGCATGATCTGAAACCTTTCCCAGGTCTCAGAGTAGGTCTCTCCTGCATTCTGAGTGAAATTGTAGATTTTCCTGATCATGTCATTGGTCTTCTCGGGCGGGAAGAACCTTTCAAAGAATACCTCCACCATGTGGTTCCAGGATTCCACATATTCATCGTCCAGATTGTGCAACCACTCTCATGCATTTCCTGCTAGAGAACTCGGGAAAAGCTTCAAGTAGAGAGTGTCTTATGGAAATCTATCTATTTTTATCATGTCACAATTCTCCACAAATTGGCTTATATGTGTGACTGGGTCTTCGTTCTTGAGCCCATGGAATGCATTCGACTTGACCAAGTTGATTAACGCAGGATCAATCTTGTATGTTGGAATGTTGATCGCTTGCTTCTTGATTGGATCCTTTGACGCAGATGAAGAAGAAGCCTTGATCTTCTCCCATATCGTCTGTTCCTCTGCCATTTCTTCTTGTTCGGATTCGGAATCTGTTTCTTGCAAGTGGTCTTGAGTGTAATACTCCTCTTCGTCAGGTCCCTGCAGTGGAACCTCTGGTTCCTATTGTGAGTAGTCGGTGCTACGCGTTTGCACCATACATAGAATCTGCAAAGTGAAAATTTGAGTTCAGTACCGTGATTGACGATTACAAAATTTAGAAAATAGACTATGAATTTTTAGAAATGATTTCAAATTAATGAAAATAAAAAAAGTGGCCTAGAATGGCCGCTTGCAGCACTCGTAGTGTCGAAAATTGCCGTGTCCCCGGCAACGACGCCAAAAACTTGACAAGAATTTTCCATGCGTAGAACGCAAGTGTACGCGTCAATGTAATATAGACCTTTATGAGGCCCGAGTCGAACTTAGGGACACTGAATTATCGGAGACTACTACTAACTACTCGCAATCAGCTAGACCGGTTAAAGAGCTGGGAGTTGTTATAAATTAAAATAAAATGAAATAAAACAAAACAAAATACTCGATTAAAGTTTTAGTTTAATCAATTCAAGTGGAAATCTTTAGGGTTGCGGTTTCACCGCGGGTTTTCATTGTATGAATTTATATATAGTCACTCATATCTATCTCTCTATCTGGGTAGTGGCCTGTAAGAAGAATTTCCCACTGTCGTGGTGCAATTCACTACCTATGTCTAGGTCAGTTCCACCGTCGTAGTAACCTATACCCTAAACTAGGTGCATTAGAATCGATCTCTAGGTATCCACCATTAACCTTACACCACCTTGTTCAAGGGATTTGTCAATTAATGTGAATTTCGCCTCTTTTCAACCATTAACTCTTCTTTCAAAGTAATTAAGGGCATTAGATTATTATTATGGTGATCAAGCATAACAATATAATTGAGAAAATGAAATCATACCACGGATTTAAGAGATAAATGATTAATTACTATGATAAAATTGTCATACAATGATTTTTTGGGCTACTCCCAGTCCTAAAGATAAAGGGGATTAGCCCCGCATGTTCATCTCAGAGCAAAACATGGTAGAGAAAAAGGGACACATGGGGGAAAATGTGAAATAAGAATTGAAACCCCTGAACGGAGTAGATCCAGGCACTCCTTGGCGTAGAATACGCGTTATCCCGCCTTTCGGTGGTGGAAAACGTCTTCTTCGGCATCCAGAACAGCTAGGCGTGCTTCTGGACTCCGTCCTTCTCTCCACACCTTCTCGGGACGTGTGCAGTGGCTAATGGTGTAATAGATTGCTCTTGGCCACAGTCATTAGGTATAATCACCGAGTTAGGTCGCCAAAATATCACAGTCGTCGGATTTAGAACGATCTGAAGCAAACTTGTATCTGACGGTGTCGATACCATCGACGCGGGTCGATGGTATCGACCTTGCGCGATATCGGCCAGTCTTCTTTCTCTTCATTGTTGCGCCTGATGTTGACTCGATACCATCGATGAGGGTCGATGGCATCGACATCCTAAGGTGTCGGTTTTATCCTTTTGTGTCACTGTAGCTCCACTTGTCGATAGTATCGACATATGCGTCGATAGTATCGACATATGCGTCGATAGTATCGACTCTCTTCTCGCCAGCAACCTGATGGTAAATCGATACCATCGACTCTCCTGTCGCTAGTATCGACTTTGTGCTGCTCCTTGTTGCTGGCAACTTGTGGTTGTGTCGATGGTATCGACTACTGTCGATAGTATCGACATCAGCAGATATTTGTTTTTCCTGAAATTTCAACACAAAACCACATAAGCTGAAACAAAACATATTATTGTAATAATTTATGCTCAAAATACCAAAATAAGGGAGATTTGACATAGAGAAGGATCATAGACCAAAGTAGATGAATTATGCAATATTAACCACCAAAATGACCAATAAATACATAAAACACAAATAAAACAAGTCTATAAATGCGACTCAAAATCATCGCATCAATCCCCTACCTCCGTCGCCCCTTGACGCACCTAGGGCACCATCCAGTTCGTGGCCCAGACGGCCGGTTTGAGCGCTCCAAGCCTGCAACACGTAGCAGGGCTGCTGTCCTCCTGCCGGCATTGTGCAAGTGCTAGGGCTCGGGGACGATGGACGAGCTCTTCTCTGGTGATGTGGGTGCATGGTGCTTCCACCGCAAAACCTTCCATGGTCCCTTGTTGCTCCAAGGATTACATTACCACTCCACCCACCTTGACTAGGGTTTTCACATAAAGAAAAAGAGGAAGAGTGTGGGATCTCTATTAACTTTGAACTAGGGGTTCCATCCCTTTTATAGGGGAGTATGTCCTCACCCTAAGATGCCCACCTAAGAGGAAACGAGTCCTCTCCTATTAGGAATCTTATTCCTATGAGAAACAAGTCTTTTTCTCTCTCTTAAAAGATCCTCTTGATATTCATTATCCTTGAGATATTAGAATTTCGAAAATCTCTTCTATTATCTACTTACTACTTGCCCTTTTTATTCAATGGTCACAAAATTCTATTTTCATTTAATAGAAAATTACTTCCTTTTTATCAATATCACAACATTCATTAATAATGCATTACATTATCCTTTTATTTGACTTTATTGGTATTTTTTCTTTCTTTCCTATTTATTGGGACTCCTTGGATCTGAAGAAACTCTATTATTTCGAAATCCTTTTTATTGGACACTCATTATCCTTCTAGATACATCTAAATGCATTATTTTCACATTATCTTGTTTATTTCTTATTAAAATATCTCCTTTTGAGGATTTCTCTTTATTTCCCTTTAATTTTGCTCATTGGTATTCCTTTTATCATTAGGAATCCTTGGGGTACGAAATCCCACTAAGGATAACTTAATTGCACCCCTTTTCACTTGTTTTCTACATTTTACCATTATTTTCAATTTCTTTCTTAATAAAGAAATATTAAATTGATCCTTTTCTTTTCTTATTGCCTTTTCTTTGCACTTTGGACTCCTTGGAACCCAAGAGGCACGAAATCCATCCTTGGATTACATTCTTTGCGTTCCAGAGGTTCCCACGTCATTCTTTTCTTCAAAAACTCAATTATTCATTTATTAATTGATTTTCCTTGTTATTTGGGCCCAATAGCCAATAAAGCCCACAATAAAACCATCAAGGTTATTGTAAACGAAATCCATTTATTCAAAACAAATTATATCATTATTTCTTCACTTATCTTTAATATGAGCAATTACATTTCTCACCAATTGAACCCAAAAATTGGGGTTGTAACATCCTTCCCCTCTTAAAGGAATTTTGTCCTCAAAATTCTATCAAGCAAACAAACAATTCAGGATAAGACTTTTCCATGTCCATCATTGGCCCCTATCTGGCTTCACCGTACTCATGGCGCTTCCAAAGAACCTTTATCATCACATATTCTTTTCTCTGAGTTCTTTCATCCTGGCGTCTATAAACTGCACAGGTGACTCAGGCCATTTCAGCCTCCCTTGGGGCTCACTAGGTTCATTGCTCAGCACATGGTCGGGGTACCTCACATAATACTCTAAATTGGACACATGGAACTCATAACACATTACTTTATCCTGAGGGGTAAGGGCAAACTTAACCTTCTCCACCAAACCATGTCAAAAGAACCCATGCATCATGGACTCAGCTCTCGTAGCCATAACTTAGAGGGGTCGGATTTTCATGTCACATATTCTCCCACAATGAACTTCATGTCAGTCTACTTTGCATCTTCTCACGACTCTTGTCATCTCTAGGCTCCTTTCAGCCATTTTACGATCAAATCGACTTCATCTACACACATTGTGGTCTTTTTCTAACCATCACGTGGTCCTTTCACCAACATCACCTTACTGAAGTGGTGACCGACACAACCTCTCTTACAGAGCTTCTTTAAATCCTGATACTGGCTATGGTGGTTATCTTCACATCTTTCATAGGGCAAGAACTGTCTCTAGATATCACCATGAACGAGCACATATGCTCTCATCAGACCCTTTAGTCTGGATCATACTAACTATTAGTTAGGGGTGATAAATCATACTAACATCGATTTCTTCATGTACCTACTTCCACTTTATGGAAGTGAACCTTTTGGTCAAACTCCTGAATCTTTGAACTCGCATCCTGGTGTAGTTGAACCATCTCTCTCATGGGTAGTTCAACCAGATCTGTCCCTCGACACAACTCTTTTTCCTTCTCATATCATCTAGGTAAGGCGATATACCATAACCCATATTGCACCTCGACCTTCCTTGGTCCAGGGGAGACTTGCAACATCCATAGTGATGACCTCCCTTTCTCTTTCTGGGACTCTTTATCCCTTATATCAATGCACTGGGTTAGTGGTGTTCGTCCTTCTCCCTCAGCTTGCATGGGCATATACCACATGCAACTTTATCTTAGGCATCTAAAGTACTACTATCACTAACTATCCTTGTAGTACAGTGTATGGTGACCTTAAAATCACGATCTCATGTCTGTCATTATTCTTCAAGATCAATACCTCAAAACCCTAAACCATCCTATCGGGGTTTCATCACCTTCTTTTCTAAAGAAGTGCGTCTGAGGTTCTACCACCATCCTATCATTGCGTCAAGGACTAGACTGGCTAACCAAACATCCATTAACTGATCTCATTACATTAGTGTTAGCCACACATATCTCCTTTTCCAAACTTAGGGTTAGTCTTACAACTTCTTCTAGCTTCTAGCCAAACTAATCAGATATGTCTCAACTAGGGCATCCATTACTACTTCACCTTCTTATGTATTAGGTAAAATTGAAGACACACCCTTCCATATATTTCACGTATCATCTCAAACTCAAACTCTAAGTCTATTTTCATTGAAAACACCTTGAGCTCATCTTTTTGGTGATCAAACGCAACCTTATATGAGTCATGTCTCATGATAAAATTATCCTTATAAGGTGACTACCTCATTCTTCTTAGTGTTGGTAAACCACCCATGTATCATTCACTTTACCAGGGTATGTTATCTTCTATGTCCCCATATCTCGTGGCAACGTTCCAACCTACATCATCTTTATCCTTGGTGTATGGCATGCGTACTGTCCTATCTCTCACTCCCATAACAAGAGGAAATAAGCATTTGGCTGCAGTCCAAATACAGAATTCTTCCTGTTCCAAGAGTAGAGATGGTACATCCTGCCTTGCCAGTACACCTTTTAAATCTAAGTTGAAACGTGCCACATATGTCTATTTGTCACAACATCATGATATCAAAGTTACCTCCATGGAAAACTGGTTTTGAACCTACTGGGGTCACCTCACAATCCTTGGTCATCTCCTCTAGGTTTATCGGGTGCCAACACTTTTAGGGTCATCCCTCTTCCCTTATGCATCCAGAGAGTGCCCTACTCATCTGCCCTTTGGGTCCCATGAGTTCATGAAGGTGATCAATCTCCTAACCCATGACCCTCAGATAATGATAGATGTTACCTCCCGACCCTATGGTCATGTGCAACTAGGGAATTAGGCGTCTCCTACTTTGATCGGTCTTATCCCTACATGACCCTAGGATAGACTTAGGATTCTCTTATAGTACATGTTCAACTTAGAACCTTACCCAAGACTTCATCATCTCTCTCTCTGCATTCATGGGCTGACTTTCATCCTTTCATAGGGGTCATGGTGACCTGCCTACCTTGGTCAGGCCCCTTACCAGTTACCTCCATGGTAACCCATCCATATGCACATAGAGATGGTTAACTATGGGTCTCCAGGTTCATTCTCATACCATGTACCTTTCACTTAGCTTCTCAAGATCCTATGAGTCCTCTTTAGGTTTCCTCAAAACCCACAAAACCGGTATACACCCTACCAAAGGGTCCCTCTCCCGGGATGGGAGGAAACTACGTTTCTTGACAACAAGGTCACAACCATCCTTAGGGTTTACATCCATTGGATCATGCTTAACCCAGCAGCTACTAAGGAACAAGCTAACCAGCCTATTAAACCATGTTGGGTCATACCTGTTCCCATCCTCCATATTGGATCAAGACCATACCTTCCCATGTCATCACTTATCTATGAGGGGTTCTTCAAACATACCTTTAATCTTAAGGGGTTTCCCTTTTCCTATAAACTTGAAAAGTACCATGCTCAAGTCTTTAGAAACTCACTTTCATCATGTGCAGTAGGTATACCACTTCCCCTCTTAGTCTAGGAACCCTAGGTTCACTATTTTGATGTCCAACAACATGCTCAACCTCTTAACCATGAACCAAACATGTACAGGGTATGACATGCACTTCCTGTCATCCTTCTACTCAAGCAACACATTAGGGTCGAGTCCCCCGCAAGGACAACCAACAAGATACAAGGCCTCACAACCTGTTACCAAACCTCTCCAGGTCTAAGGAACTCTTCTTCCTATCTCAGAAGGTAAACACCTATACCACAGAAGCATCATCCTCTCTCTAGGATTTGGTTCCTACAAAGGCAATCAAGATAACATCAGCCCCCAGGGATCAAGCATGTGGCAACCACTATCATCATCCACTTAGGTCGCATCATCCCCAACTCCCTACTTTTCCTCATATCTCGGAATCTAGGATTTCAACCTTCTTGCTTGGCTTCCTGCTGTCTCTTTAACCCTACAACCAACCTCACCATTAGAGGTCCTCTCTTCAAGAAGGATCAACCTCAAAAGCATGCCCCTACCTGGATTAAGCCTATGCTCAACTTATGTTTGCTCAAGGTTATCCATAGCTCTTTTTGCTTATCTCATAATGTATTCATCATGCTTACTGGTAAGGGTTTCAACCTCCTGCTCGTACTACCAACGTACTATGGGTGTCTACTATGCCATGCCCATATAAGCTCATGGGGTTTCCATAGGTTCTTCTCTAACCTCATCAAAGAAGGAGCTATTCTTCACCCTAGCATGCACGACCCTTTCCAGGGTTAGGTTATCCAAGGTACTAGGTTATCCATTCTTTCATGACTCATATGGCATCTGAAGGCATATCCACACACGTGGTCCATCAAGACATCTAACTCTCCGTGTCATCTCTCTCTCTAACCTTCACTTAGGGTTAGGGTTAACATCATCCTTAGTGGATGCTCTAGACCTCTACTTATAATGGAGAATTCTATCTCCAAGACTAACTCTCTTAATCTATCCTTCTGATAAGAAGGTCTAGCCTCAGGTCTCTTCTGAGGGCATGACAACTTATGTCATATGACCTAAGCATGTATCTATTCTTTAGTTTGCGCTTAATCTATTAAGCTTATGTCCATGACATCTTATTTACATGCTTTTCATTAATTTAATGGAGGATTCCTTAGACCTTATTAACCTTACCCATACCTCAAGAGGGTGAGGAGAAGAGAAAACCCTAATCCTTAAGGTCCTTAACAGAATTTTGTGATGAGAAGGGATGAATAAGATGAGAAAGTCCTAAAGGTATCATATTTCGATTCATACCCTAAGACTTTGGCCAAGCAGTCACACGGATCCGGGAGTCCTTGTATTCCGACTGGCGGTGCGGAGGAATATATTGCCAGCCCCCAGGTCGTGATCCTTTTCTAGGCACCTCCGTCTTTTGGATAATCCTCTAATAACTCCCTTTGGTTCTACGGAGTTTGTAAAATTTAATAATTATTAATGGTTAACTAAGGAACCTACGCTCTGATACCAAATGTTATGAACCCACCTTCCGGTAACCCCCAATTAAGGGAGACCGAGAGGTCGAAGCCGCACCCATAATTTCCGGATCAAAGGTTCGGCAATTAACCAAGAACAATTATTAAATTTTAACAGACTAAACTGAAAAGCTGTAAGAAAATAAACTTTTACATACCTTTTTTTTTCCTGAAAACTTGGATCTCTAAACTTCTATCCACGTAAGGATTCTACTTAACTAATCCTCCTTGTATTTTACTTCATGTATTTCCCAATATGACGATTTACTGTTTGTTCTTTAGACTTGTACCTAAAACACCGACAAACAAAACGTCGGTCAGTCGAAGCTGGTATGTGGGGGAAACAATAATCATGCAATTATTCTTAACAATGTAATCATTCAATTAATCATTTAACAACCAAGATTATATTTAGATATAACTCTGCGATCCAAGAGTACCCTATCCTCTGTGTTGTCCCCCTTAAACCCCTCATGATCCACCTATCAAGTGAACCAGTTTCTAGGGTTGAGTCACATGGAACTACTCATAGGTAGACCACTCCTTAACTCAGGGTATGCTAAAGAGTCTCATGGTACTACACGTAGGTAGCCCAATTTCTAACTCACGGTAACTTAGACCTTGCTCTAGGATTACCCCTTTTTTAGCCTTTTCAAAGCAACAGAGGTGGACCCGGATCTAGCCAGTTATATATGCCCATTTATAGTGATTATCATAGTCACTTTATAGTTGCATGAAATAAATAGACATCCAACAGTTATTTTCAAGCAACCGATAAAACTCTGGGAATCGCCGTGAAACTTGAGCGATTATTCATAAGCGTAACCGCATACCTGATCTGATGATTTGAACAGAAATATCCATGCAAATAAGAATCCAAGCAAGCAAGCATTTTCAACAAGATCCTGAAATAATCATGTAATTCCCTTTTTATTACTCATGTCATCAAGATCTATTAAACTTAGCTCGCTTCCTAGGGTTTCTAATTCACTTTTAGGGTTTCCATTGCAATTAGGGTTTCCATTCATCTTCTACTATTTCAAACCCTAATTTTATACCATTACTCATAAACCCTTATTATCTTATCTATTCTTCAACATTAAGGTTCTCTTAACAACATATAACCCTATTCTTGGATTAAAAGGCACCATTAACCATCAATTAATTTCATTAAGCTTCTTTTACATTAAAGCTACAATTTTTTATCCTTTTAATCCATGACAAGATTTCTATGCTCATTTATCATCAATATAAAGTTCATTATGGTCTAATCACATATGAACTCGAATTGCCATTAACACTGCCTTTTATTCATGAGAAAACCCTAATTACTATTCTTAGGGGTTTTATCCATGATTAGGAACTTTAAAGCTCGAAATAGATTAGAACCATCATATAACAACATATTTTTACATTTTCCAAATTAAATATGATCTTATCCTCTTTGACCCTAAATTAGGGGCTTTAAATACTTAATCATTCTTATATGGGGTAAGAACCCTAAATTGTGCAATTTTACATATAGATCAGGTTCGAATCTAACATTATCATTCAATAGGTTATTAATACTTCAATTAACCCATTAAGCATACTAGATTCAACCTTTAATCACAAATAGGGTTTTTAACTTAACTTTAATGTACTTTTCATCAACTTGTAGTAATTTTGCAATTAGGAACGGAATCCATCTTTACTATTATTTTTATTGTATTCCTCTCGTTCTCCTGATCCATTTTCATATTTTACTTGTACTAATATGAGCTACCAATCTTTAGTTATGAAATTTGCAAAGTCACTTACTTTTGGGCCAATCAGAGCGCGCCACTTGTCCTGCTCCATGCAACGTTGCCTTGTAAGTTGAAATTATAACCGAATTACGAAACTACCCTTGCTTAAGGATCCGTTCTTTGGCACGTTGAGGGGTAGCATGGTCAAACGCCGCCCGTGCCTTCTTCCTCCTCGGATCCGCAGCAGCAGCACCGCCCTAGCTGTGATGGAGCAGCTTTTGCACGGTTCTGGCTTCCCGTTCAGGACCCAAGCTTCACCGGAAGTGCATCCCCTACCTCCGCCGCCCCTTGACGCACCTAGGGCACCATCCAGTTCGTGGCCCAGACGGCCGGTTTGAGCGCTCCAAGCTTGCGACACGTAGCAGGCCTGCTGTCCTCCTACCGACATTGTGCAAGTGATAGGGCTCGGGGACGATGGACGAGCTCTTCTCTGGTGATGTGGGTGCATGGCGCTTCCACCGTAAAACCTTCCATGGTCCCTTGTTGCTCCAAGGGTTACATTACCACTCCACCCACCTTGACTAGGGTTTTCACGTAAAGAAAAAGAGGAAGAGTGTGGGATCTCTTTTAACTTCGAACCAGGGGTTCCATCCCTTTTATAGGGGAGTATGTCCTCACCCTAAGATGCCCACCTAAGAGGAAACAAGTCCTCTCCTATTAGGAATCCTATTCCTATGAGAAACAAGTCTCTTTCTCTCTCTTAAAATATCCTCTTGATATTCATTATCCTTGAGATATTAGAATTTTGAAAATCTCTTCTATTATCTTCTTACTACTTGCCCTTTTTATTCAATGGTCAAGAAATTCTATTTTCATTTAATAGAAAATTACTTCCTTTTTATCAATATCACAAAATTCATTAATAATGCATTACATTATCCTTTTATTTGACTTTATTGGTATTTTCTCTTTCTTTCCTCTTTATTGGGACTCCTTGGATCCCAAGAAACTCTATTATCTCGAAATCCTTTTTATTAGACACTCATTATCCTTCTAGATGCATCTAAATGCATTATTTTCACATGATTTTGTTTATTTCTTATTAAAATATCTCCTTTTGAGGATTTCTCTTTATTTCCCTTTAATTTTGCTCATTGGTATTCCTTTTATCATTAGGAATCCTTGGGGCACGAAATCTCACTAAGGATAACTTAATTGCACCCCTTTTCACTTGTTTTCTACATTTTACCATTATTTTCAATTTCTTTCTTAATAAAGAAATATTAAATTGATCCTTTTCTTTTCTTATTGCCTTTTCTTTGCACTTTGGACTCCTTGGAACCCAAGGAAACCCAAGAGGCATGAAATCCATCCTTGGATTACATTCTTTGCCTTCCAGAGGTTTCCACATCATTCTTTTCTTCAAAAACTCAATTATTCATTTATTAATTGAATCTCCTTGTTATTTGGGCCCAATAGCCAATAAAGCCCACAAAAAAACCATCAAGGCTATTGTAAATGAAATCCATTTATTCAAAACAAATTATATCATTATTTGTTCACTTATCTTTAATATGAGCAATTACATTTCTCACCAATTGAACCCAAAAATTGGGGTTGTAACATCCTTTCCCTCTTAAAGGAATTTTGTCCTCAAACTTCTATCAAGCAAACAAACAATTCAGGATAATACTTTTCCATGTCCATCATTGGCCCCTATGTGGCTTCACCGTACTCATGGCGCTTCCAAAGAACCTTTATCATCACATATTCTTTTCTCTAAGTTCTTTCATCCCGGTGTCTATAAACTGCACAGGTGACTCAGGCCATTTCAGCCTCCCTTGGGGCTCACTAGGTTCATTGCTCAGTCAATGGCTGGGGTACCTCACATAGTACTCTAAATTGGACACATGAAACTCATAACACATTACTTTATCCTGAGGGGTAAGGGAAAACTTAACCTTCTCCACCTAACCATGTCAAAAGAACCCATGCATCAGGGACTCAACTCTCTTAGCCATAACTTAGAGGGGTCGGATTTTCATGTCACATATTCTCCCACAGTGAATTGCGTGTCAGTCTACTTTGCATCTGCTCACGACTCTTGTCGTCTCTAGGCTCCTTTCAGCCATTGCACGATCAAATCGACTTCATCTACACACGGTGGTCCTTTTCTAACCATCACGCGGTCCTTTCACCAACATCACCTTATTGAAGTGGTGACCGACACAACCTCTCTTACAGAGCTTCTTTAAATCTTGATATTGGCTATGGTGGTTATCTTCACATCTTTCATAGGGCAAGAACTGTCTCTAGATATCACCCTGAACGAGCACATATGCTCTCATCAGACCCTTTAGTCTGGATCATACTAACTATTAGTTAGGGGTGATAAATCGTACTAACATTGAGTTCTTCATGTACCTACTTCCACTTTATGGAAGTGAACCTTTAGGTCAAACTCATGAATCTTTGAACTCGCATCCTGGTTTAGTTGAACCATCTCTCTCATGGGTAGTTCAACCAGATCTGTCCCTCGACAGAACTCTTTTTCTTTCTCATGTCATCTAGGTAAGGCGATCTACCATAACCCATATTGCACCCCGACCTTCCTTGGTCCAGGGGAGACTTGCAACATCCATAGTGATGACCTCCCTTTCTCTTTCGGGGACTCTTTATCCCTTATATCAATGCACTGGGTTGGTGGTGTTCGTCCTTCTCCCTCGGCTTGCATGGCCATATACCACATGCAACTTTATCTTAGGCATCTAAAGTACTACTATCACTAACTATCCTTGTAGTACGGTGTATGGTGACCTTAAAATCACGATCTCCTGTCTGTCATTATTCTTCAAGATCAATACCTCAAAACCCTAAACCATCCTATCGGGGTTTCATCACCTTCTTTTCTAAAGAAGTGCGTCTGAGGTTCTACCACCATCCTATCATTGCGTCAAGGACTAGACTGGCTAACCAAACATCCATTAACTGATCTCATTACATTAGTGTTAGCCACACATATCTCCTTTTCCAAACTTAGGGTTAGTCTTACAACTTCTTCTAGCTTCTAGCCAAACTAATCAGATATGTCTCAACTAGGGCATCCATTACTACTTCACCTTCTTATGTATTAGGTAAAATTGAAGACATACCCTTCCATATATTTCACGTATCATCTCAAACTTGAACTCTAAGTCTATTTTCATTGAAAACACCTTGAGCTCATCTTTTTGGTGATCAAACTCAACCTTATATGAGTCATGTCTCATGATAAAATCATCCTCATAAGGTGACTATCTCATTCTTCTTAGTGTTGGTAAACCACCCATGTATCATTCACTTTACCAGGGTATGTTATCTTCTATGTCCCCATATCTCGTGGCAACGTTCCAACCTACATCATCTTTATCCTTGGTGTATGGCATGCATACTGTCCTATCTCTCACTCCCATAACAAGAGGAAATAAGCATTTGGCTGCAGTCCAAATACAGAATTCTTCATGTTCCAAGAGTAGAGATGGTACATCCCTCCTTTCCAGTACACCTTTTAAATCTAAATTGAAACATGCCACATATGTCTCTTTATCACAACATCACGATATCAAAGTTACCTCCATGGAAAACTGGTTTTGAACCTACTTGGGTCACCTCACAATCCTTGGTCATCTCCTCTAGGTTTATCGGGTGCTGACACTTTTAGGGTCATCCCTCTTCCCTTATGCATCCAGAGAGTGCCCTACTCATCTGCCCTTTGGGTCCCATGAGTTCATGAAGGTGATCAATCTCCTAACCCATGACCCTCAGACAATGATAGTTGTTACCTCCCGACCCTATGGTCATGTGCAACTAGGGAATTAGGCGTCTCCTACTTTGATCGGTCTTATCCCTACATGACCCTAGGATAGACTTAGGATTCTCTTATAGTACATGTTCAACTTAGAACCTTACCCAAGCCTTCATCATCTCTCTCTTAATTCATGGGCTGACTTTCATCCTTTCATAGGGGTCATGGTGACCTACCTACCTTGGTCAGGCCCCTTACTTGTTACCTCCATGGTAACCCATCCATATGCACATAGAGATGGTTAACTATGGGTCTCCAGGTTCATTCTCATACCATGTACCTTTCACTTAGCTTCTCAAGATCCTATGAGTTCTCTTTAGGTTTCCTCAAAACCCACAAAACTGGTATACACCCTACCAAAGGGTCCCTCTCCCAGGATGGGAGGAAACTACGTTTCTTGACAATAAGGTCACAACCATCCTTAGGGTTTACATCCATTGGATCATGCTTAACCCAACAACTACTAAGGAACAAGCTAACCAGCCTATTAAACCATGTTGGGTCATACATGTTCCCATCCTCCATATTGGATCAAGACCATACCTTCCCATGTCATCACTTAGCTATGAGGGGTTCTTCAAACATACCTTTAATCTTAAGGGGTTTCCCTTTTCCTCTAAACTTGAAAAGTACCATGCTCAAGTCTTTAGAAACTCACTTTCATAATGAGCAGTAGGTATACCACTTCCCCTCTTAGTACAAGAACCCTAGGTTCACTATTCTGATGTCCAACTACATGCTCAACCTCTTAACCATGAACCAAACATGTACAGGGTACGATATGCACTTCCTGTCATCCTTCTACTCGAGCAACACATTAGGGTTGAGTCCCCCTCAAGGACAACCAACAAGGTACAAGGCCTCACAACCTGTTACCAAACCTCTCCAGGTCTAAGGAACTCTTCTTCCTATCTCAGAAGGTAAACACCAATACCACAGAAGCATCATCCTCTCTCTAGGATTTGGTTCGTACAAAGGCAACCAAGATAACATCAGCCTCTAGGGATCAAGCATGTGGCAACCACTATCATCATCCACTTAGGTCGCATCATCCCCCACTCCCTACTTTTCCTCATATCTCAGAGTCTAGGATTTCAACCTTCTTGCTTGGTTTCCTGCTATCTCTTTAACCCTACAACCAACCTCACCATTAGAGGTCCTCTCTTCAAGAAGGATCAACCTCAAAAGCATGCCCCTACCTGGATTAAGCCTATGCTCAACTTATGTTTGCTCAAGGTTATCCATAGCTCTTTTTGCTTATCTGATAAGCTATTCATCATGCTTACTGGTAAGGGTTTCAACCTCCTGCTCGTACTACCAACGTACTATGGGTGTCTACTATGCCATGCCCATATAAGCTCATGGGGTTTCCATAGGTTCTTCTCTAACCTCATCAAAGAAGGAGCTATTCTTCACCCTAGCATGCACGACCCTTTCTAGTGTTAGGTTATCCAAGGTACTAGGTTATCCATTCTCTCATGCCTCATATGGCATCCAAAGGCATATCCACACACGTGGTCCATCAAGACATCTAACTCTCCATGTCATCTCTCTCTCTCTCTCTAACCTTCACTTAGGGTTAGGGTTAACATCATCCTTAGTGGATGCTCTAGGTCTCTACTTATAATGGAGATTTCTATCTCCAAGACTAACTCTCTTAATCTATCCTCCTGATAAGAAGGTCTAGCTTCAGGTCTCTTCTGAGGGCATGACAACTTATGTCATACGACCTAAGCATGTATCTATTCTTTAGTTTGCGCTTAATATATTAAACTTATGTCCATGACATCTTATTCACATGCTTTTCATTAATTTAATGGAGGATTCCTTAGACCTTATTAACCTTACCCATACCTCAAGAGGGTGAGGAGAAGAGAAAACCCTAGTCCTTAAGGTCCTTAACAGAATTTTGTGATGAGAAGGGATGAATAAGATGAGAAAGTCCTAAAGGTATCTTATTTCGATTCATACCCTAAGACTTTGGCTAGACAGTCACACGGATCCAGGAGTCCTCGTATTCCGACTAGCGGTGCGGAGGAGAACATTGCCAGCCATCGGGTCGTGATCCTTTTCTAGACACCTTCATCTTTCGAATAATCCTCTAATAACTCCCTTTGGTTCTACGGAGTTTGTAAAATTTAATAATGATTAATGGTTAACTGAGGAACCTACGCTCTGATACCAAGTGTTACAACCCCACCTTCCGGTAACCCCCAATTAAGGGAGACCGAGAGGTCGAAGCCATACCCATAATTTCTGGATCAAAGGTTCGACAATCAACCAAGAACAATTATTAAATTTTAACAGACTAAACTGAAAAAGCTGTAAGAAAATAAACTTTTGCATACTTTTTTTGTCTAAAACTTTGGATCTCTAAACTTCTATCCACTTAAGGATTCTACTCTAACTAATTCTCCTTGTATTTTACTTCATGTATTTCCCAATATGACGATTTATTGTTTGTTCTTTTGGCTTGTACCTAAAACGCCGACAAACAAAACATCGGTCAGTCGAAGCTGGTATGTGGGGGAAACAATAATCATGCAATTATTCTTAACAATGTAATCATTCAATTAATCATTTAACAACCAAGATTATATTTTAGATATAACTCCACGATCCAAGAGTACCCTATCCTCTGTGTTGTCCCCCTTAAACCCCTCATGATCCACCTATCAAGTGAACCAGTTTCTAGGGTTGAGTCACATGGAACTACTCATAGGTAGACCACTCCTTAACTCAGGGTATGCTAAAGAGTCTCACGGAACTACACGTAGGTAGCCCAATTTCTATCTCATGGTAACCTAGACGTTGCTCTAGGATTACCCCTTTTTTAGCATTTTCAAAGCAACAGAGGTGGACCCGGATCTAGCCAGTTATATATGCCCATTTATAGTGATAATCATAGTCACTTTATAGTTGCATGAAATAAATAGACATCCAACAGTTATTTTCAAGCAACTGATAAAACTTTGGGAATCGCCGTGAAACTAGAGCAATTATTCATAAGCGTAACCACATACCTGATCTGATGATTTGAACAGAAATATCCATGCAAATAAGAATCCAAGCAAGCAAGCATTTTCAACAAGATCCTGAAATAATCATGTAATTCCCTTTTTATTACTCATGTCATCAAGATCTATTAAACCTAGCTCGCTTCCTAGGGTTTCTAATTCACTTTTAGGGTTTCCATTGTAATTAGGGTTTCCCTTCATCTTTTACTATTTCAAACCCTAATTTTATACCATTACTCATAAACCCTTATTATCTTATCTATTCTTCAACATTAAGGTTATCTTAACAACATATAACCCTATTCTCAGATTAAAAGGTTAATTTCATTAAGCTTCTTTTACATTAAAGCTATCATTTTTTATCCTTTTAATCCACAACAAGATTTCTATGCTCATTTATCATCAATTCAAAGTTCATTATGGTCTAATCACATATGAATTTGAATTGCCATTAATACTACCTTTTATTCATGAGAAAACCCTAATTACTATTTTTAGGGTTTTTATCCATGATTAGGAACTTTAAAGCTCGAAATAGATTAGAACCATCACATAACAACATATTTTTCCATTTTTCAAATTAAATACGATCTTATCCTCTTTGACCCTAAATTAGGGGTTTTAAATACTTAATCATTCTTATATGGGGGTGAAAACCCTAAATCATGCAATTTTACATCTAGATGAGGTTCGAATCTGACATTATCATTCAACAGGTTATTAATACTTCAATTAACCCATTAAGCATACTAGATTCAACCTTTAATCACAAATAGGGTTTTTAACTTAACTTTAATGTACTTTTCATCAACTTATAGTACTTATGCAATTAGGAACGGAATCCATCTTTTATTTTTATCGGATTCCTTTTGTTCTCCTGATCAATTTTCATATTTTATTCGTACTAATCCGAGCTACCAATCTTTAGTTATGAAATTTGCAAAATCACTTACTTTTGGGCAATCGGAGCGCGCCACTTGTCCTGCTCCATGCAACATTACCTTGTAAGTTGAAATTATAACCAAATCACGAAACTACCCTTGACTTAAGGATCCGTTATTTCACACGCTGAGGGGTAGCACGGTCAAACGCCGCCCGTGCCTTCTTCTTCCTCGGATCCGCAACAGCAGTGCCGCCCTAGCTGCGATGGAGCAGCTTTTGCGCGGCTCTGGCTTCCCGTTCAGGACCCAACCTTCATCGGAAGTGCATCCCCTACATTCTCCACCCCTTGACGCACCTAGGGCACCATCCAGTTTGTGGCCCAGATAGCCGGTTTGAGCGCTCCAAGCCTGCGACACGTAGCAGGCCTGTTGTCCTCCTGCCGGCATTGTGCAAGTGCTAGGGCTCGGGGACGATGGACGAGCTCTTCTCTGGTGACGTGGGTGCATGGTGCTTCCATCGCAAAACATTCCATGGTCCCTTGTTGCTCCAAGGGTTACATTACCACTCCACCCACCTTGACTAGGGTTTGCACGTAGAGAAAAAGAGGAAGAGCATGGGATCTCTTTTAACTTCAAACCAGGGGTTCCATCCCTTTTATAGGGGAGTATGTCCTCGCCCTAAGATGCCCACCTAAGAGGAAACGAGTCCTCTCCTATTAGGAATCCTATTCCTATGAGAAACAAGTCTCTTTCTCTCTCTTAAAAGATCCTCTTGATATTCATTATCCTTGAGATATTAGAATTTTAAAAATCTCTTCTATTATCTTCTTACTACTTGCCCTTTTTATTCAATGGTCACGAAATTCTATTTTCATTTAATACAAAATTACTACCTTTTTATGAATATCACAACATTCATTAATAATGCATTACATTAGCCTTTTATTTGACTTTATTGGTATTTTCTCTTTATTTCCTCTTTATTGGGACTCCTTGGATCCCAAGAAACTCTATTATTTCGAAATCCTTTTTATTGGACACTCATTATCCTTCTAGATGCATCTAAATGCATTATTTTCACATTATCTTGTTTATTTCTTATTAAAATATCTCCTTTTGAGGATTTCTCTTTATTTCCCTTTAATTTTGCTCATTGGTATTCCTTTTATCATTAGGAATCCTTGGGGTACGAAATCCCACTAAGGATAACTTAATTGCACCCCTTTTCACTTGTTTTCTACATTTTACCATTATTTTCATTTTCTTTCTTAATAAAAAAATATTAAATTGATCCTTTTCTTTTCTTATTTCCTCTTCTTTGCACTTTGGACTCCTTGGAACCCAAGGAACCCAAGAGGCACGAAATCCATCCTTGGATTACATTCTTTGCCTTCTAGAGGATTCCACATCATTCTTTTCTTCAAAAACTCAATTATTCATTTATTAATTGAATTTCCTTATTATTTGGGCCCAATAGCCAATAAAACCCACAACAAAACCATCAAGGCTATTGTAAACAAAATCCATTTATTCAAAACAAATTATATCATTATTTGTTCACTTATCTTTAATATGAGCAATTACATTTCTCACCAATTGAACCCAAAAATTGGGGTTGTAACAACTTCTATGTTAGGGATTGGGGGAGGCTTTCCTATACCTTGTAGGTGACAAGATTCATGGTTCTTCAATGCTCATCAATTTGCTACATGTGACCATCAAGCTTGTCTGTCCATAATGAAAACAAACACCACTTTCAATTGCCCATCTCGAACACTACACAATAGGAGATGTAGAAGGGGGCTCGGTTGTCTAGCCTAAGGTCGGAGTTATCTTTGAGAATGTATAATGAATTTATAGTGTATTTATATTTTTGATTATTTTATATCTGTGTATATAATTGACAACTAATATGAGAATGCATGTAGACCATAGTATCTAAGAAGACCCCTAGAGTTCCTCCTCGAAAGACTCTATTACTCGCTTGTATTGCAAATGACCTAATTTGACTCGCTAGGTCCTAAGTGCCACATGTGGCATTATGGTTAGATACTGTAAAAGAATGATCACCTATGATGATTCATATTTAGGAGGATGTTGTAGGGAAGGAGCATGATAGTAGTGTATTCTTGACAAATATTGTGGAGTTGTTTAGATATGATTGGTTAAATACAACCATCATAGAAATTAGGATATGGTGAGATGTTAGACCTAATTACTTTGTTCGTTAAATATAAATATAAATATATATATATATATATAATTATTTTTTGATATATTAATCTATATATATATATATATATGTTTTGCAGCTACTGACACTAAATGCAGGATTCACATTAACCAATGCATCATTTATAGTTCCATCATTGATTACTTGTGTAGATATAGATCAAACGTCTGTAAGTGATTAATGTTCTACCACATTTATATATTTTGATACTACATGAAAGAATGTGATTATACCTCATTTCAATGCTGGGTAAGTTTCTAGCTCTTTGCTTATAATTTTGACTTATAGGATTTGAGTTTTCTTTTATTTTCCTTCTTTTCACTTAGTAATAAGCATTGAGAGTTGTTGGTAATTGTCTACATTTTCTATATATTATCTTGATCCTTCGGGTAGAAAAATAGAGAGTGGGGGACATACAATGAAAGTGACGATTGTAACATAAGTAATTTTTATCTGTCAATATATGTTAATTTCTGCATCATTACATGACTGTTTACTAATTCAATTAAATGTAGTACTTGAAGTTATATGGATATAAAACATTCAAACATACCGAAGGAGAGGTGGATAAAAAAATAAATCAATATCTTGGAAGAATGTCAGGGTAGTTCTCTGATTCCGATGCACACATATACCAACTATGCTTACTTTTATTTATTAATATTTTGAATAACTGTGAATATATAATATCCTAAATAAGAAGATATTTGGGCATGAATATACTATGATGTCGTACATGGATCTGATTGTCAAAGAAGCGACTCTAGACATCTATTGTTTAGTAAATGTATATTATATAGTCTTGAATTATAAGTAAACAGTCTCATTTGATAATATAAAAAAACCGAATCAAATTTGGATTATGTCATTCTTTTTGAAGCTGTTTGACACGACCAAACATGAATAAAACAATTCCAGCGATGAATTCCAGCGAGGGGAGTGTGGGGGGCGGCGACGCAATAGGTGTTTCGTGTTCAACCCTGGAAGACGATGGTGGGGGAACAAGTAACAAAGGATCCAGATCTGCATCGTCATCGAAGCTGTCCAAACTAGCGGGGCAGACGAACCTACAGAAGGTTGGTATCAACCTAACGTACAAGGGGATGCGAGGGGGAATCCCTAACGAGAGGACAGAAGACAACAACCAGATGGAAGTGGATCAGACCACACACGGCGATGGAGAACCTACCCCAGTGGGCGAAGTGATAGCAGTCAAGAAATCCTTCAAACAAGCCGTCACAGGGAACGACAGAGGCGCGGCCACGAACCCGTTCTATATAGACGATGAACCGGAGGAGATTGTCAACTCGGACAATGTTGAACTTGTCTACGAAAGAGGCGTTCCTGAGATCTACGTCACACCGGAAGCGGAATAA
This sequence comes from Alisma plantago-aquatica, assembly GCA_963693085.1. NCBI lineage: Eukaryota > Viridiplantae > Streptophyta > Magnoliopsida > Alismatales > Alismataceae > Alisma > Alisma plantago-aquatica. The sequence continues at coordinate 1,325,347,507 of OY856412.1, read as the reverse complement.
ATTATGAGCAGACCATTCAAGTATGTTGTCATAGTTAAACTTATTGATAGGCATGTCGGATTTCTCACCATGGCCGAGAGATTGAAACTCCTCTGGAATCCGGCAGGCCATTTCGAACTCTATGAACTCGCCGAGCAACATTATGTGGTGCAGTTTTACAACAGAGTGGATCAAGAAAACGTTCTCACAAAAGGACCGTGGTCGCTATTTGGAAGTTGTCTGCAGATTTGGCCTTGGGACGGGTACTTTGAACCCTCTAAGGGACTACCGTATCACATCGTCACATGGATTCACGTCATGGGTCTTCCTATCCACTACTACAATACAGAGATCTTTCAAAGAATAGGTGAAGCTGTCGGACGACTAGTGAGAGTAGATGACCACTCCACTAACAGAACCAGAAGCAGATTTGCTAGATTAGCAGTTGAAATCGAAACTGAAAAACCTATTCATCCTGCAATAGTTATCAATGGCCGAGAGTACAAGATTGAATATGAATCGCTGCCAAACATGTGCTTCAAGTGTGAGAGACTCGGGCACGACACAGCGGACTGTGAGGGTGCTAATAAAGAACCATCTAACCCTAATGTTAACCCTGCAGAAGACAACGCCGGGGTCATATGGTTAGAGGAAGAAGAGAAATGGCAGGTGTATTACGGAAAAAAATGTCAAAACCCAAAGGCCACATCGCAATAAGGATCCGAAGAAAAACCAGACTAGAGAGTCCGGAAACAAATTTCAAATCCTGGAAGAGGATGACGAAGGGAAGATCAATGATGCTGAGGAAAAGGACGGCATTCACACAACTCAAGCTACCAATGATGATACATGTGGACCTAAAATCTGGAGGAAGAAGCAAAGAAGGAACGAAGACGTCGATGTCTCCACCAAAAAGGGAGTGGAAACGCCTCCTAGCACTGAAGTTATCCAAGAACCCCCGACGTCACCAAGCAAGCCTAACGGTGCACCCAAACATACTGTTGTTACACCAGTAGGTAACGAAGTAATTGAAAGGAGACCAGATAATAACACAGCAACAACATCTGCAAACGCCACTGAGGGAAATAGTATCACTCTTACAAATGCAATAAAACAAATGCCGGAGCAAAGAAACCTGTGATTCAAGGCAGGAAAGCGAAAGAGAAGTCATTCCAGTCAGCGCTAGGCAACCCACAAAATGAGCACTCATATGTCACAAGAGGGAGAATGAGGAAAGGCTCTGAGGACAATGAAAGAGGAACTCCACCACCTAGTTAATACCATTCTCTTCATGATCAATACAATAATCTGGAATATAAGGGGTGCTGGCAAGAGGAAAGCCAGGCACTTCCTCAAACATGTAGTTGCTGAACACAAAGTGAAGCTTGTGTCTATTATTGAACCTAGCATTTCAGGAAAGGAGGCACAAATTGCCATCAACGAAATTGGTTTCTCTAGCTCACACAGAGTAGAGGCTAACGTATTTTCTGGAGGAATATGGGTGTTGTGGAATGAAGATGAATGCGACATCCAGATTTTGGAAAGCCACAAATATTTTGTTCATTGTTGTATCAATGAGAACACTTTCTGCACGTTCATATATGCATCCCCCAACCCCGCAGGCCGGCCCATCCTTTGGGATCACTTAATAAGGCTGAGCTACAATATAAGTAAACTGTGGATTACTATCGACGATTTTAACTGCATGTTAAACCCAAATGAGAAGCTGGGCAGCAACATGTTTAACATGGCTGAAGCTGCACGGTTCAGGAATGCACTCATTCAAGCTGGCATTGCCGACATAGGTAGCACCGGATATGCATTCACCTATAAGAAGGGGCTGCTGCATGAAAAACTTGATCACGCCTTGGCCAATAAGGAGTGGATACAACACTATCCTAATTTTATCTGTGAGAATCTTCCTCGGTTCGGATCTGATCACAACCCCATTGCTGTACTCAATTCGAATAAACCAAAGCAGGTTGCCAGATTCAGAACCCGCGCATCATGGAATACTGATCCTACTTTCCATAGCATTATGGAACTACATTGGGACCTTGACATCCAGTTTCACACAGCCCTTAAAAAAGCAAAAGGATTCATTACCAAGTGGGATACCAGAACTAGGCGGACCCAAGGCAAAGTTAAACAACAACTCATTAGTCAAATAACTCATATCCAACGATCTCTGGAAACTAATTATACTGATTTGAGAGACCGGGAGTGCATTTATCTCGAAGGCCAACTGGAAGACATCCTTCGGAAAGAAGAAGAAGACTGGAAATAGAAAAGCCATATCAATTGGCTCGTGGATGGGGACAATAATACTAGATTCTATCACACCTATGTCAATAACAGGAGAAGAGTGAACACTGTCAGAAGTCTACAAAATGACCAAGGTCTGTGGATTTCAGACAGCACCGAAGTAAAAAGGCTTATCTTCAATCACTTTGAAAACATGCTGACAGAAACACATCCGCCTACCACTCAAGCAATGGACATCATTCCTGCCTATTTTAAACCGCTCCATGTGAATCAAATTCGAAGAGTAGGGGAGCTGCTACTGAATATGAAGTTTGGAAGATTGTTAAAGCATCTTATCCTTTTAAAGCTGCCGGTCCTGACGGCATTGATATGCATTTTGTTAAGACAAACTGGAAGCGTATCCAAAATTCTGTCTTATTTCTTATCAGAAGTATGTTAAATGGCAATAAAATCCCAGATGAGGTAGCTGACGCTAGCATTGCTCTCATTCCTAAGGTAAAGCACCTGGCTAGATGCAATGATTTCAGTCCCATTACTCTTAATAACGTCTGCCTTAAACTGGCGTCTAAGGTCGTCGTGGGAAGAGTGAAAAATTTCATGCCTCAATGGATATCACATGTACAAGCCAACTTCATTCCAGGCAGATGCATCTCCGATAATATAGTCATCGTCCAGGAAATTATACACAATTTGAGACAGAAATCCAGTGCTCCCTACATGGCCATAAAAGTAGATCTTTCTAAAGCGTATGATCGCATGTCCTGGAAGTTCATTGAGAACACTCTCAACAAAATGACTTGGCCTCCGAACATTGCAGCTTATATCATGAATTCCATCTCCACGGGTAGCACGAGTATCTGTTTTAACGGTGAATCTCTTCCTCCTTTCAAAACTTCCATGGGGCTCCGCCAGGGAGATCCATTATCACCGTATCTCTTTGTTCTCTGTATGGAACGCCTAACCCAACTCATCAACCACTATGTTGTTACTAAACAATGGAAACTGATCAATGCTTCAAGATGTTTGAGGAGGATTCGGGACAACAAATTTCTGTAGATAAATCAAAAAATTTCTTTGCTGCTTCAGTCGATAGAGCTACACGAGCAACCATTTGCAGAGCCAGTGGTATCATGGAAACTGATGACTTAGGTAGATACTTGGGAGTACCTCTTCTACACAAAAGAGTCACCAGACATACTTATTCTTACCTGACCAACAATATGGAGGCAAAAATCAATGGCTGGACTGCAAAATCTCTATCTTTGGTAGGACGCATTTGTCTAGCCAAATCCGTCCTGGTATCCTTACCTACATATGTTATGCAAACGGCCAGTATCCCATCTCGAACGTGTAAAAGACTTGACAGATCCATTCGGATCTTCATTTGGGGAGGAGGTAAAAAAGAAAAACCTATCTATTTAGTCAATTGGAGCAAAGTTAGTGCCAGCATCAACAACGGAGGCTTGGGTATCAAGTCCCTGTCAGTTTGGAACAAAGCTCTCCTATGGAAAAATACGTGGAAGCTTCTCAACAATAAACACTCTTTGTGGGCCAAGGGGCTACATTACAAGTATAAGAATTTCAATGCAAATTCAAGTACTAGAGCCACCCCGTTCTGGAGAGGCGTCCATTCGGGAATGGAGTTCGTCAAAACTAACTGTATCAAAACTATTAACAATGGGGGTAATACACTCGTATGGACTGATCACTGGGTCCCAGGATTTCGTGACCTGCAGTCACTGTGTATCAAACCAATTTGTACTGAGGTTGCATATCTCACAGTGGGATGTCTGCGCAACTTAAGTGGTGAGTGGGATACAGAGTTTCTACTGAACTATCTCCCTGATCATTGTGTCCGACGCATTGCTGACCTTCCTGTCCCAGAAGGAAGCAAGGGCGACGACGTCTGGAGCTGGATGCACATCGATAGTGGTCGTTACACCACTTCCTCAGCTTATGAACTGATTAAAGATGAGATTCAGTATCCTGCGAATAAAATCTGGCCGGCTATCTGGGACCTGTAGGTACCCAACAAAATTAAAACGTTTCTTTGGCTCGCAGCTCATGAAGCAATCATGACCAATGGTAGGCGCAAGCAACGTACCTTTACAGACTGTGCCATTTGCTCGAGGTGTGAGGCAGCGGAGGAGGATACTATTCATGCCTTATGGTCCTGTCCTTATGCGCAAGACATATGGATGAAGCTAGACAGTAACATGGGAGATAACTCCCTTGATACTACCATTCAGCAATGGTTCATGAAGTACCTGAAAGGAAAGCATGATGACACCATCCGGTTTGCTGCTACCTGTTGGATAATCTGGAAGGCGAGAAATACAATGGTCTTTGATAATATCTCCACAAGCACCGTACAGCAAGTCAATCAAATTAAAAACATCTGCAACAACATTGAAAAAGGCAGACATATTAAACTCAAGGCAACTCACCAGTTAAACCAGCCGAATGAAGAAATGATACACCGTCCTATGCAGAATACGGTGTATGTGGATGCTGCTGTAAAAGATAAACGAGCTGCTATTGCTGCGGTTGTCCTGCAAGAAAATAAAACCTGGACAGGAGGTGTAGCCTTGAACATCCTAGTCGAGTCTGTTACTGAAGCTGAACTTCGAGCCATAGATCTTGCACTGAAAGTCAGTATTGCAGCTGGGAGAGAGTCTATTCTAGTAGTCACAGACAGTGCTCAAGCCATTAAAGCTATTGAGGGAAATCCTGATCGGCATCCAGCTTTTTACACTTGGATTCAGTCCATTAACGAAGTCACAAACAGGAATCCTGGTGTACAAATCGTTAATCTTCCCAGAGAAAACAATGCTCTAGCTGACGCCCTGGCTAAACATCATCTAAAAACCTTCAAGGAGGGTCGTACCTACACGAACCCTCCATTCGACTCTGTGGGTCATCATCCTATCACCTTCCCCCTCTGTAATGGTAGAAGTTCTACCAAATTTACTTTCCTAGCTGACAATGTTATTAACTCTGAGTTACTGCCTGCAAGAGGAGAACGGGATGAATAAATGATCTCCTGACTTATCCCAAAAAAAACATGTATAAAACAAGTGTTGGATGAGATAGACAAGAGTGGACACCATTCTTCATTAAGGAAGTCAACTTTTTGTTTGTTTGAGATAAAATCTGATATTTTTAATACTTTGATGTCATACTTTTTATATACATGTGATGCTAATGACTTTTTGTAACTTAAAATTTGACACAAGTGAATTGTTGGTGCATACGTGAATGATGCACATGTGTATATATGCATACATGCGTGAACGAAGAAGAGAAATAAATACGATGAGAATTGCATTTGTACACGTAGATGAGAACATAATTGCATATGTGTTTTCTGAATTGTGTTTTGTGCATCTATGCATGAGAATAGAATAAAGGTGGATGAGAACCGAATTGCATGCGTGTGAATGAATTATGTGGATGTAGACTCTTGTGTGTGTTTGTTATTGCATATTTTGCAAGTATTAATGTTTTGTTGTTAAGATGAACACAGAATGAAGCATGTAGTTCTAACGAACTGTAGGTTTTGCATCCTACTAAATAACCCGACGACAAAGTCTGTAGATCTGTTATAAATACATGTAATGTCAGTTACTGTATAAATCTGACGATGTAGATATGCATCGTCATTTAAAAAAAATGACAACACATTTCTTCTTATCAGTTAAATTTTAACTAATAATGAAGTACGACATTGGCTTTTTAAGGAAACAACGATGTAGATTGTTCTTCAACGTCAGTTTCTTTATTCCAACTGGCGACTACAATCCCAAACTATTCTTATAATTGATGTTGATATAGGTTACGTCATCAATATCTTTACGTACAACCGAACGAAACACGACTATTATGATGTCGATTTCACACTTCATGGCAACCACTGCGTGTTGTTAGTTCGTTAGAAACAGTCGTCAGAGATCCTTAGCTCTAGCGTCACCGACTAAGTTATGAGTTCGTAACCTACATTGAAAGTCTATGCCTCCATTTGGTTGGAGATATGGATTACGAAACCTGGACTGAGCTAGACCAGATATGTCCAGTCATCGAGGATTATCGGACTGTAGTAAATCTTGTTTCTGTTTGGCACACTAATACCATCATTAAATTGGACTGACATAATAACTTGTACTTTTCAGTCTAGCTGATAAAACAAAATACACAAAAAGACAGAGCTAAATCAGGACTGGATTACGAAATCTCTCTGCTAGCGTGACTGAGCCAACCCAGATTTCAGGATAACGGAACCCGAAACGGGACCATTTTAGGATTTTGAACCAAACGCGCATCTGGCAAATCGGACTGGATCGTGCAGACGTGGCGCAGACGTGACATAATAAGACAAGCCGAAATCCAACTGATATCCGGAACCAAACGCAACCTAAAATAACTGATACTACCGACAATTTCATCTTAGACGTAATTTTCAAACAATTGTCTCTAAACTAAACTCTATAGTATAATATCTGTCTGCCTAGATGCTGAGATGGAATAGTAGTATGTTAGAAAATAAATAAACAAATAAATAAATAAATAAATAAATAAATAAATAAATAAATATATATATTAGTAACATCAAACATTTATAAAAATATAGTTTTCATATATAATATAATACCATTTTCGATTTTCACATGTGGGACATTTCCACGAGCTTTCAGATGATTCTGTGATATCTCTGCATCGTTATTCGGCGATGTTTTTTTTTTTTAAACTCGGTGTCGGTGATACTTTGATTATTTCTTTGGGGACTGCGTTTTTCCTTCTTTCATCTTGGCAAAAGTTAACATTACAAAAATTTCCTGCAACGTGCCTAGGCTGCGGAATGCCACATACATATATACTCGCCGTCACCCTTGGCTGACATAATTTTGCTGAACCATATATCGAGCCCAAGGGCCCCGGCTCACCATTGCGGCAACCGCCCTCGAACCACCTACCTCCCTCTATTCCTCTCCCCGGCGATCCCGCGATCTTTCATGTCCATCTCCCCCTCTGACGCCAACAGTTCAACACCGTCTCAATTCGCGCGCGCGCGCCCTTCGCACACTAGCTTCGGCCATGGCTCAGCCCCGCGTCCTCGGAACCCTGCCGGCAACCCGGCAGCAAGCCCCGTCGGGTCCCCGACCGAGGCGAGACACTCCAGGAGCCCCTTGGCCGTGTCTCCCAGAGACCAAGGTGAGTTATCTCGCCCGTTGATTGCCAAACCTTCTGCTCGTAAATATGAGGATCTGCTGACCTGCTGAGAATGAGGGGTCTCTTAGTGAAGCTTATTTCTGAATTGGGACATTGTAAGTTGCCAACGGCATATCCGGGGTATCGGAATCCAAGGGCGGGAAGAAGGGGAGTACCTGGGCAGCTGGGTATGCGTAAAAATACGAGAATGCATAAAATTGCTCTTTGGGCCGCCCACTTGCACTACGGAAGTAACTTTCAGATACCATTCTAGCTGTCTCATTTCCAGACAAGATAGGTGGGTTTGTTTATTCTGTTTGAGAGAGAGAGTAGGGTAGCAAACCACCTGCTCAGAATAAAAGTTTAGCTCTTAAACCGGTTCTATGATCGCAATCAATATTTTTCTTGATGTAATTATGATACAGAGCAGGGGGCGGCTGATTGTCGATCGAAGTGTGACGTTATGGACTTATAGTCTTTCTTGTCCAAATAGTGAAATTAAAAATCCCATAAGCTTTGGGGCAAGATTTCTTAATCTTGTCAATCTGTGTGCTGAATTGCGAATATGATGGGGTCCTGTACACTTGGATGATAACTTCTATGCTTTCCTCCGTTGCAGCTCTTACACCTAATATGAATCCTCATTATTTTTGGCCCAGGTCCTGACGTCACTTCTGCTGGAGGGTCTGAGTCGTCCTGTAACGTGAGTTCTCTAGCTACATATTCATCCTGTCTTTTTCTTGAAAATGTTTTTGCATTTTGTTTTTCATGTTTATACAGATGTTGGGCTTTTGATGCTATTGATGCCTATGATAACGTCTATCATATAAGGGATTGCTTCTTTGCCTGCCTTTCTCTATAGCTGTAGAAATTTTGATGGTATAGATACTATTAGGATTCCTTTTATCATTTTTTACGTGATCTGTCCACTTCACGGAACTCATTCTAGTTATAGTTGAATATCACTGGATGTCCTTTATATCAAGTGTCGATAAAATATCTGAAATTCAATTTTGTGGAGATGTTATTTGCGAAATGCACAAGGAGAAGAAAATTAGATTTATTCGATATTCCAAACTTCTAGGAGGACAGAGCACCCTTCATGCAGGGCAGCTGACTGTTACATGGAGAGAATGAATGTAAATATTAAAAGATTCAAGGAGAAGAAAAATTTGAGTTTCTGAATATTCCAAAGTTTTAGGACACAACCACATTTGTCTAGGCGCGTAGGCGGTCCCCCTTTCCCAAGGGGCACCTAGGCGTTTCCAGGCTTTTAGTTTTCTTTTGCATATATATAGTAAAATTTACACATGCTGATCTATATTCAAATAGACACGTTACTATGTATATTTCTAATGGTTATAAGTTGTAACAATTATAACTTGACCTAAATCACAGGCTAACATGACCTGAACTAAACCTGATTGGTCCTATTTTGATTTATCTCGATCTGAACTGGACATAATCTGACCTAAATCTAACCTAATTTTGCATAGCGTAAACTTCTCAGACCTTAGCTTTCCCTAATTTACCTCAATTTGGTCAAATCAAACCTAGATTTTCCCAAAGCAGACCTATTTCCCACAAATCGGACCGAATTTTTTTGACCTATCTTGATCTAAACTAGACCTAATCAGATTGAATTTGACCTAAGTCTACCCTAATTTTGAATAACATAAACTTATCAGACCTTAACTTTCCCAAACTCACCCTATATTTTTCTAAATAGACCTAATTTTAGCAAATAAGACAAAATTTCCCCAAGCAGATATATTCCCCTCATGTCATACATGTTTTCTCCAAATGAGACCTTGTTTGCCCAAATTTTACCTGAATTGGCCTAAGTCGGACCTAATTTCGCATAACATGACTTAATCAGACTTTGCGTCCCCTAATTTGCCCTATGTTGATCTAAATGAGGCCCAATATAGCCAAATCAGACCTAATAAGTCAGATGTATTGCCCCAAACCAAACCTATTTTTCACATATTAGATCTAATTTCCCCAAATCATATGCATTTCTTCAAAATCAGACATGTTTCCCCAAATTTGACCTAATTGAAAAAATGGACCTAATTTGGACTAAATCAGACCTATTCAAACCATAAATAACTCAAAAGTGATCTAATTTGACCGAATCCAATCATGTTGATTTAGCCTTTAAGTGGCTTGATTTTGGCCTCGAAGACCTCATGTGCCAACCTAAGACACTTGATTCTTGATAGGCTATCTAGATCGAGGAGTCCTATCCAGCTCCTAGGCGGCCACCTTGATAACTAAGGTCGGACTTGCCTGGCTGCAATTGCTGATGGTGAGTATAAACCTGCAAAAATGGGTTGTGGCGGTTAGCCTCACAAGGCGTCACTTCTAAGTTTGCAGTGGCAGATTATTGAGGAGAGGGAGGGACTGGTGGGGGGAGGTACCCTGTATTGTATAAGAAGATGTGCTCAATTATTTATGTGGAGTGGGGAAAGCGCCAAAGTAGGCTAACCCAACTACACGATGTCGGAAACAGACAAAAATGAGAGATATGAGAACAAAGAACAAATAAAGAATCACTCGGGTATCTCAATAAAGACACATATCTCTCTCTAGGGCATGTTTGGTAGGGTGTAGTTGGATGACAAAGGGCGAGTTTGATGTACACTTTTAACACTTCTACATTGGAATCTCACACAACTGCATCCGACTACATCCAACCGAAGCATCCCCTAGAGGTTAATGAATTAAATTTCAATCCAAATGTAATACAGTGACTTGCATGGTCGTTCGTTTTGAAAATAGTCTATTGTGTAGTGATGAAGTGAGCCACACAAGAAAAAAACTTGATCACAAATTAATAGGTTGAAAATATTCACTTTATTGGTAAGTTATTATGTGTGAAAGCAGATTCAAAGGACTACATTCTACATGCATTGCTCTTTTTGTCTTTCTCCTGCTTACCATAGTGACAAATTCGGGATTCGCAAACTTTTCGGCTGGCCGAAAAAAATTGGAAAAATTTGTGAAAAAATCGATATATTTCGGTCAAAGTTCGGTCAACTATTCGGAAGTAGCTTGGGTGGCATAGTCACAAATTCGATATTCGGGATACGTTCGGTCGAGCTAAAAAATTCGGGATTCGGGAATTATGCGGGAAATTTGGGTAAAAAGCGGTCAACGTACGGTAAAAATACGGTCAACGATTCGGGAAAAATTCGGCGAAAGATCGGAGGATTCATATATATATATATATATATATATATCTGTGTGTATGTGTGTGTGTGTATTGCACATATATATAACACAATACAAGTGCACGGTATATAAGTACATATCTATACATCTATTGCAATATATATAACACATACATACATACATACATACATACATGATACATACATATATATATATATATATATGTGTGTGTGTGTGTGTGTGTGTGTGTATTCACATATACAAACACACACACACACACACACACACACACACACACACACTCAAATCAAGTTAGTCTTAAATAGTATAAAATGAGAAAGTACATAAAAAAAGTAGAAAACGGGAAGAAAACGTCAAATTCGTGAATAATACGGGAATAAAACGTAATATATTGTGACTATGCTCAAATTGGGAATTATTCGTCTGTTTGATACGTCTAGGGAAAAAATGTGTTTTAAACGCGACTTTTTCAAAAAGTCGGGAGTATATTGTGACTATGTCGGGTGGTAAGAGCTCGGTAAGTCCCAATGAAGGACTCGGGTTTGAACCTCACCGAAGGCACTTTGCGAACGACAATCCACGCTGATTAGGCGTGGGAGGGGGGTGACCGGACCACACCCTCTCATGCCTCGAGAGTTTACCATGTCGGCTTCGCCCTGGGTGGGTTCTCTCGATCATCAAAAAAACTATTCGGAAATAGTCAAGAATAAGTGGGCTAAATATATACATATAGATATGCTTATATATACACATATATACATATAACTATATATACTAATATGTCATCATCATCATCATCTAAGCCTCAGTCCCAACTATGTTGGGGTCGGCTACATGGATCCTTTGTTTCCATTCAACTCTATCATGGGCCATATTCTAGTTGAGATGTAGAGATTCAAAATCTCTCTTTATAAGCTCATCCCATGTTAATTTAGGCCTTCCTCTTCTTCTATTTATTGTGCTTGACTGAATAGCATTGCTTCGTATAAGCGCATCAGTCGGTCTGCGTTGCACATGTCCATACCATTTGAGTCGGCCCTCGCGTAACTTGTGCTCAATGCTCGCCACCCCCACTTTATTCCTGATATAGTCATTTCTCAAGCGATCTTTTCTTGTCTTCCCACACATCCATCTCAACATACGCATTTCAACCACGTTCATCTTGTTGAGACCTTGTTTCTTCACCGCCCAACATTCACTCCCGTAGAGCATGGCTGGCCGTATAGCTATTCTATAGTACTTACTTTTTAACCTGAGAGAGATCTTCCTATCACATAAAACTCCAGTCGCACTCCTCCATCTAACCATCCTGCAGTGATCCTGTGACAAATGTCATTTTGGACATCCCCATCTATTTGAATAATAGAACCCAAGTAACGAAATTTATTACATTTTGGTATATTTACTTCGTCCAAATTGACTCCATCATTCACACTACGAGATTGGCTGAAATTGCAATGCATATACTCAGTTTTGCTCCTGCTAATCATCAATATATTTGATTCTAAAGTCTTTCTCCAACGTTCAACTTTATCATTCAATCCATCTATGGTTTCGTCAATCAAAACAATATATACATATATACCTATATGTATATATATATACATATACATATATGTGTTTGTATATACACGTACATATCAGATATAAATGTAACTATTAAGGTCACTAGACATACAATCTTATGAGTGAAAAAAGTAGGAAAAGAATTAAAGAATAGTTGAATAATAACAAAGGACTGCCGGGAGAGTTGGGGTTGGAGGTTGAGTTTATATAAGGAGTTTCATTTACATGGTTTGGTAAAAAAAAGAGCAAACAAGTTCAAAGAGAAAAATTGTGAAAAGTCCTGAAAAATCGTATAAATCACGAAAAAGCGGGAAAAATAGTTGCGAAAAATCGGCGACCGACGTATTAATTGTGGTGAACATTCAGCAGCTTATAAAATGGCAAAAAATCGCCGATTTTTCGTGAAATGCAGAGACTTTTGTTATTATGCTGCTTACACTTCTAGTAGTTAGTAGTAATGTTTCTTTAACAAATCTAGTATGGGTTTTGCGGTATGACCTCAAATACATTGTTTGCTGCCGGCTGGATCTTTTTGCATAGCATCGTAGCCAAGCTTTATACAAGCTCATAATTGGTAAAGTATATAGCTTGTTGACAAAACCATCTACTTTTAAGTAGGTTACAAGTGAAAATTTCATTATAGTTGTATAGCTTTGGCCTTTCTGATGCTTAAGCATTCGCCTCACATTTTCTGTTGAGGTCTATCCTGTAGAGGTACTCAAATTGGATCAGTGATCGATTTCTATTATTCAGGATTTTTTTGTTTGACTTCATTTTTGCATGCTCTCATTTTTGATCTATCATTTACTAAGAATTTCATTTCTTTTGTCTGCCTGCTTCGAGTATTTCAGATGAACGAGTGGAGGCTTGAAGATTATGGATCAAGTTCTGGTACCCTTCAAAGCGGTGAAGATTGCAGCTCAGGTCAATTGACTGCTCAGAAAGAGGAGCCTTCTCTGATCCGATCTGAACAGAGAAGATACCATGCACGTGGTGGGAAGATATCAGCTGGCACTGGTTATCATGAAATGCCAGCTGGGCCAAGAAACCAATATGGTAACGTAGCCCACCCTGGTGGGAAGAAGAGCCAAACAGGAAATGCAAACCATTTGCTCAACTTCTACTATGATCCGATTCAACGCTCACAGCCTAGATTACCTCTGCCAAGAAAACAGCAGAAGATTAAACCCTTCAGCAGAGAGCTGTTTCTTCAAGCAAATTACAAATTTGTTGTTTTAGATACCGGTAATTATCAGATAGAATCGATGGACCCAGACAAAATGCTCCAGTGGGAAGATATTGTGTGTGTAAGATTTACAGCTCCTTCTCCTGTTCAGTGCCCAATATGCTTGGAATCTCCTCTTTGTCCGCAAATCACAGCTTGTGGTCACATATATTGTTTTCCTTGCATCCTTCGTTATCTTTTGATGGGAGAGGATGACTTAAAAAGCGAATGCTGGAAAAAATGTCCTCTTTGCTTCATGAAGATATCTTCAAAAGATCTGTATACTGCGATTATAGATTATGTCCAACAGTATGATGTTGGTGATTGTGCTGAGTTTTCTCTTCTAACTCGTCCAAAAGGTTCATTTGTTCCATCAGAAAAGAATCTGCATGGACTAGATGCTAAATCTACTCATGACGACCTTGTCCATTCTTTCTCTAAATTCTCATTGACCTCTGACGTGGAACTATCAGTACGGGAAGCAAAATCAAGCCTCAATGACTGGCTGGTGAGGGCCGAATCTGGACATGTTGATGATTTAGAGAGGCTTCCATACGTGTGTGCTGCTTTGGAGCACCTCGAGAAAAGAATGAAGGGTTGGGTGGAGTATCATGCTGCTAGTGGTTCTCCTATCAGAGGTAGTATAAAACCGCTTCCCAAAGTGTTACCTAATGGTATGCCTTCCAGCTCTCAGCTCAATAAACAAGAAACAAAGACTTCGGAAAAATCTTGTGGCACAACAATTACTGTGGAAAAAGATGATTCGAAGAGAATCCATACGCTTGCTTCTGAAAGCATCCTTTCAAACGGCTCTATTGCAGCCGCTGATTGTGCACAAAACTCCAGTGAAAGTTACGACGATTATGATTCACATAAGAGTGACAAAACTTCTACTTCATCATTTGAAGAAAATTATGCTGAGGAAAATACATATGTTTTTTATCAGGTATAGAAAAATTTTCTAAGTACTTAAACAATGTCATGTGTGAGAACGTGGCTGGTCTTTTTCCGATTTTCATGATTGAAGCTTTTGTAGTGTTGAGGTCATTTATTAGCTTGAACTCTGTTCAAAGTTAAAACGTTTCATAATTATATGTACAATCCTCATGTTTCCAATCTAATAACAATGTAACTATATCAAAGTCAGGTATCTTAAACACATTGAGTTCTAATTTTTCGTCACTTTATATGCCTGTATCACTTGAATGTGCTAGAAGTTGTATTTATTTTTATGGTGGGTACTAGTAGTTGTATTTACTCACTAGTTAATAATATTTGTGTTAGACAAATTCAGGACTGATTTGCAAGATTTTGTCATATTAAGCTCCAAAGTTAATATTTTCTTCTGAAAATTTCTGTAGTGGTTTGACATCAGTATTACATAAGATTCTTGGTCTAATTGATGTATCTTAAGCCTTATACAAAGATAATTCATTTATATGAGAAAAGTACCATGCATGTGATCGTCGGCGAAGTATAATATGCTTAAGAATCAAATTAGGGTTTGATTTGGATAGTATTTTGAGATTTAAATGCTTAAGAGACGTAATGGAAATCATATCTTTATGATGAAAGATGAGTAAATAGATTAGATCTCAAGTGTCTGTAACCATATTTCAATCTAGTTTAGTTATCCCACGATGTTCTTAGTTTTTGACTGTGATTAATATTTGTTTATATCAATTTTCATTTTCATACCGGTTTTGTCACTTTTGAATGCAGGTTGCTGATGGCCAGCAAATTATTCTTCATCCACTTAATATGAGGTGCCTCCTTCATCATTATAACAGCTATGATAATCTGCCTCCAAGGTAAAGGGTTTTGACAGCGTTATAACTATTGGAGGTTGCTGTGTTAGAGATGCTTTCTGTCCAGCAGGGACAATATACGGTCAGATATTCGTGGTCATAATAGGCCACAATAATCTGCCTCCAAGGTAAAGGGTTTTGACCATAGTATAAGTATTGGAGGTTGTGACGTGTTACAGATGCTTTTCCGGTCCAGTAGGGGCCACATATGGTCTGGCAAGCATGATCTTGATAGTCCCTGCCTGGGCCATATGTAGTCACTCCTGCTGGCTGTATACAGTCAGAAGGTCACCTTGAAAGCATCAGCAATACACCGTAACCTCCAATAAGAACTTATAGTCATAGTCATAGGTCATAGCTGCTAAAAAATAGTTGGTGGATATTTGCTGAGATTTGGACGATACCGACTATTTGTGTCATTCTGCAGGCAGCTTCAAACTTGAGGAATTTCCAATTAAACATGAACATTTCTATTCTAGAACTTTTGCATATATCAGAAATTCTGGAAAGTCATAATGTAATTGATGTAGGACAGGCCCCACCTTTACGCACTTATGAGCGTAGGCGTCGTCGTGTCATTAGTTAAGCTTTATTGACATGTTTTATTTTATTATGTCTTTTCTCTTCTTATGGGTTTTTGTAAAGTCATGTGGTTTTAGTCCCCCATTGGCTATCGTGTGTTTAGTCTTTCTTTTAGAAGCCTATATAAAGGCTCTATGGGCATCCATGTAGAGACACAGTTGATGAATGAGAATTATCTTCTTTAGTCATTGTCTAGTTTATTTTAAGTTAGCCATAGTTTTGCATTAGTAATGGTTTTTCCGTGCAACATAATGGAACAAGCATTGGTGATTTCAGAAAGATATAGAATGCATAAACTGTCATCATCATCATCATTTAAGCCTCAGTCCCAACTATGTTGGGACTCTATCATGGATCATATTCTGGTCGAGATGTAGAGATTCAAAATCTCTCTTTATGAGCTCTTCCCATGTTAATTTAGGCCGAGATGTAGAGAATGCATAAACTGTGAGACACTAAATTGTCATCACAATATTGTTCATGAACACCTCTGTCTCTGGTTCTGATCTGTGGTTACATAAACCCCTACATGTCTATTTCATATAGTTTACTCACTTTTCTTGAAGCCTAGATCAGACAACTGATTTCAACTTGACCTGTATCTTGGAATCACACTGAGAATGGTTTCCTTGTATTCCATAGAGCACACGTGATGTTCTTGTACTCAAAATAAAAATCATGATCCAGCTTATCGAGTTTTTGTAACAGTATAAAATGTATAAATTGTTAGAACACAAGATGGTGAAGTCCAATATGTCTAAAACATATAAAGAACTTTTGTTCATTAACATATAAGAGAGAAATGTCAGTTCATATGAATTTCATACAAGGTAATAATCTTAATCTTGATTTCTAGTAGTCTATAAGACAGAAGATTGCAATCAATCACTATCATTTGATATTTCCAAGAGGACAATACATTGAAACACGAAGAATAATGTTTTTAGGCAATGATTAGTGCTTTTTATCAAAATTTGAGGCAAGATTATTTCTTTTTGGCTTGGGTGCTGCATATGGGATGTATCTAATCCTTGTTTCGTTGCACCCATGCCAAAAAAACCCTCAAATGGGGCCGGTCACACCCTGCCCCTATTGACGTTTTGCGCTGTCCTCGTCCAAAAAGCGCCTGACACAGCCATGGGGACCCCATACGAGTGTCAATGATTCATAGTGTGCAAAAAAAGTACAAAAATATAAAAATATTATTTTTGGATAAAAGTGTGCCATTCTATTTTCTTACTATATATACTTCTACCAGCTTGTGTCTTCTTTAGAGAAGATGAACTGTAGGTATATTTGCATTAAATAACTATTTTTTCATTCAACTAAATGATTTCTAAATAAGTATAAAAATACAATCACATTTGATATTTTGTTGAATTTCACTCCTTTTCTCAGCGTTCTCTAATTTGTTCATTAGGAAAGGGATTTGTGAGGAGGGTCAGCTCGAAGGAAAAGAAGTCCGGTAAATATAGTCAATTTACAATTCGGTGGTGATTCTGACTGCTGCAAAACAAAAATAATTCATATAATTCAGCTTTGCCGGACAACACCCCTTGGCACAGGCTTATATAGAAAACTTAGGGGAAGCCCTAATTAGCTTATTTCCACCGATGACCCTATCGAAATAGCAAATGAAACTAAGAAATTAAGAACTTACAAGTAAGTTCCTGATATCACATGTAGATCCTATAATAGAAACAATAGACTAAAATCTAGATGAAAACCAAGACACACCAATTAATTAAAAGACAAACATCATAAAAGCGACTCATGACACACTCTAATCTAGATGTGTCAAGCCCTAGCCAAGCCTGGATGAGCAGGCTGTCCGACAACAGGCGGGGCCTTGAGAATATTCAATGGTTGAAGTAGGTAGGCAGGCCCTAGTTAGCATTATAATGGAATAGGACAACTTTGTTTGTAGTGACTATTTTGTTGTATACTCGATTGTCATTACAATATTGCAATAGCTGACTTGTTAGTGCTGCGGCTAGGCCCTTTGCTAATTAGCGGATGCCTTCAAACAGGTGCATCATCAGTTGAACACACGGGCGGGGGGTCGAAGACTTACGAATAGAGTCTGTGTTGGTTTTTGCAACCCCATTTGTAAACATTCTATACCCCGTACTATCAGTTTAAAACATTTTCTTTATTGCTGTTCTTGTTAGGGATTCCTATAGTACAAAACACCAGATTGAGATGTCTAGTTTCAAACAAAGAAGCATGTGTAAGTTTGGATCTGCAAGTCACATGTGAAATGCCAGTTGTGGAATAATACAGAAGCAATTGGATATTCTTGTTGAGGATTCCCACGTTCTGGAACACTCAATAGAGATGTCTAGCTTCATACAAAGAAAATAATATAGGTTTGGACTTGCAAGTCACATGAAAAACGCCAGCCGAGGAACAATAGGAAGCAATTGGAGATTTAGAACATTACTGTGTTGATACATATACTCAACAGTAGACATATAGAATAGCAGGTCAGCAACATATAACTATACGAGTGTCTCGGCCTGGATGTTTATGCTGTGTACGCATATTCTTCTAACAGTAAAAATAGACAATTATATCAATGGTCACATGTAGAGATGGCAATGGTGCTGGGAAAAAAACACATCCGTGGATAACTGCACCACGTTTTACACCGCATAACCGCACCAAGTGGTTATGGTGCGGATATGATTTTAAAATTTTAAAACCGCTGCAATGTCGTGTGGTTATGGTCCCTAGAAAAAAAACCATGGATAAAACCGCACCGCAAATAATTTATTCTAAATATATATAAATATATGTAGAATATTATCCTAATCACATTATTTATTGTTGTTCACAAATAGATTACTATATCTCCATCTTCAAATGGCACATCATGTATAGAGAAGTAGGAACTTTTATTTTTTACAATTACTGGACAAATTAGTTTCCTCTTTGTACAATAATAAACATACACGTTCCCTTTGCATGTGAAAATATGGCCAAATATAAATTACTTCTATATATTTTAAACTTAATAATAAATATGAGAATTTTCACAAACTAATATAGTAATTTTTATAATGGCAGCAGACAAAGTTTGGATCATAGGAAGAATCTTTAGTATGTTCTATTTAGTTTTTATTGACTTGTATCATGTAGATCTCAAATGGAAATGTGCAAGAATTAGGAAAGGGGAGATAGATAACTTAGGTGAGAATTGTTATTACTATAAGTGGACTATAATTTAATATTGAGAGATGTATTTATTAGTGGAGATAGAATCAAGTTCAGAAAAATAAATAAAAGTTTAAAGAGTATGGGAAGAGATAACAGTAACACACACACACAGAGCTTCAAGATGGGATGATTACATATGTTATTAGTAGCCATCTTTCACCATAATTAATTCTGATATTTCACCACCCTCCTATTCCAATAATTTTGACTTTCCTTTCTCTCTCAGATTTTTTTTTTCATGTCTGAAAATAAAGAGGATGGTTTAAAAGGGGAGAGACTTGAGGAGCCATTTTTTTTTACTTGAGGAGCCATTTTAAATAGTATAATTTTGTTTAAAAAAGAAAGAATGTCTATTAGTGGGAGGAGACTTCATGAGCCATTTAGGAGCTCGATGGTGCTTAAACTTTGAAAGGGAAAGTATATACGTAGTTGGAAAAAAAATTAAATTTGTATCTTACTAGTTTTCAAAAAGTTAGAATCAAGGAAGCACATAAGCGGACACGGACACGGCCGTGGACACGGACACGGGACACGGCGATTTTGGAAAACATAGGACACGGACACGGCTGTGGACACGGCATTTTTTAAAATTAAACTATATATATATATATATATATATATAACACATAAGAAATAAAAGAATAGATAATTAGACACTATAACTTAATTTAAGATAAAGCTAAAAAATGAAACCAATTGGCGATTGTATAACCACAACATTGAAACATTGAAGTAGAATTATCCATAAAAGAGGTCTTTTCATTTTTATGTCAAACACAAGTTAAAAAAAAGACAATTTTACTTCCATTCGTATTCAATGTGTAATACCCAAACATGACGAGATATAAAAATTAAAAAGAAGAGGAGAGACCGGTAGATTAAATAAGAGAGATTGAAACATGAAAAAGTGGAATTCAATTTCAAGATTTTAATGTGTATGATGAGACTCATATGAAATGATGTAAAGAAACCCCAAGAACTGAAGTTGTGTATTTTGAAGTCTAAAAGAATCAAAAGACAAAAAGATTGAGGAAATTTTAATAAAGAGTAAGCATTTTTTGCAATTCCAGTAGCCTAGTCTAAGAATAGACTTCACGGATTCAGTCCCATGATGTGCCATGCTGCTGAATTTCGGAATATTGACCATTAGACATACATAAGAGTCGTTAAGTCAATACCTAGTACTCAGTAAATGTAAATGTCATATAAATTTTGAGACTGTTCATAAGGAATTTATTTAGATACACAGCAGCAATTAATATAAATACACAACTGGATATTCAAGAAAGTGATAAACATAGAAACATTCAAGGTTGAAAAATGCGTGAGGCGTAACGAGGCGTTTTTGTCTCAGTGAGGCGAGGCGTAAGCCTCAAGGCGTTTGAGGCGTAAGCCTCAAAATATGTGAGGCGGTCATAAAAAATAAATTTATACATGTATTTACATATATATATATATACATATATATATTTATATCTTATGTGTATGATTGTGTAACAAAATATGTATATACAAGCACAACAATATGAAATAGTAATTATTTCTGAAACTTAATAATAATAATGGAGACTAAAAACCCACCAGAATAACAAAATAAATATGTTAAAAATAACAAGATATCAATTCTTTATACTACTAGAATAAAAGATTGCAATAGATAAACTGAATTTCAAATTAGTAGGAACGAGGAACCAAAATTAGTTAACAATGATATGAAATTCACCGACATAGTGAATAAGGTAGCAAACAAAGAGAAATTTAACAATTAAGATTGAAAGATGTTACTCAGAAAATGATGATTAAGTGTTTATTAATGAAAAATAACAAACAACTACAAGAACTTCGATTTTTTTGAAAAAAGTGTTTTTAATAAACTTAGGAAGTAGACAATTTGGTGGTTAACATAAGACATCATCATTCAGAATTGAGGCGTGAGCCTCAACAAAGCCTCAGAGCCTCAGTGCTTTGAGGCGGGCCTCAGACATTGTGAGGCGTAAGCCTCAGTCCTAGACACTGAGGCGTAAGCCTCGAGGCGCATTTGGGATAGCCTCGCCAAGAGGCGTAAGCCTCGAGAGCCTCAAGGCGGGTTTTTTATTACCATGGAAACATTGATAGAACAAGGAAACAATGGATAAAGGTTGATAGTTTCCCTCAGTTAATCAGTTTTCCAGAACTAGAGGAAGGCCCCAAGCCCAAGAATAGATGTATGAGTCGAGAGATTATATAAAAACAAGAATAGGGAGACAGTTGTTGCTGCTCTAGACTTAGATATGTGATAAGAACAGCAAGAATACAACTGCCTCCCTCTTGCGAACTGAGCTGGATTTGATCTATCAGAGACATGTTTAGCTGCCTAGTTATGTGACTACGGTAGTGGAAAGGCAAGCCTGTTTTGGGCTGTAAATGGGCCTGGCCGTGTCCAGGCCGTGTCCAAGCCGTCTCCAAGCCGTGTCCACCTATAAAAAACAAAAACAAAATGTTGGACATGGCTGGAGAAGTGTCCAATACGTATTTAGGCGTGTCCACGGAGTATGGGTGTCCAATACGTGTCGGACACGGGTACGGCACCTGTTTTGAAGTGTCCGTGCTTCCTAGGTTAGAATGTTTGCTCTGTTGAGCAAAAAGTTGGTATTTTTTTAATATGTAATATGAATAGAACATTGGTGCTTCGTGTTGTCTATGTTGTTATTTTCAATTATAGTGTACAACTTGTTGACAAATTATCTGTATAATGCTACTAAGAGTAATAAACAATTTGTGCCTGTTGTGGCACGCCGGTTTTTTAGCGATGTGGATATAGTTTCTCATATTGAAAACCACATTGGATATGGTAAGAATATAGTGTTTGTTTTTCTACTGTTGTGCAGTTATGGTTTTGATATAAACCACACTATATCCGCTCCACTGCCATCCCTAGTCACACGAGTGTGTGCCTGGTCTAAACTTGTAATGGCTGGATACTGATTAAACCTTATCCACCACCTATGCTACATTGTTGCCGTAAAAGTTCATAAACTAATTCTATTACTTCTTTCCATTATAACTGAAATAATGCATTACAATAGTCGCATAATGTTCAAACCATGTGAGAATGAATAATCTACTCTGATTTTTCTTAATGATGCGGCTTAAGTTACATATTTTGGTAATCAATGCAGGGTTAGTGGCAAAATATTGCAGCTTGAAACTGTCACTCAATCTGAAATTTCAAGGCGTCGCTATCGTTTTCTAAGCCATTTTCCCTTGACAACAACATTCCAGGCATGTTGTACTTGTTGTATATTGGTTGGTTTCATTGTGTTTTTCTGTTCAACTGTATCCTTATCACACGCAGATATGTGAAATTGATCTTCGAGATACATTGCCTGCTAAGGCTTTTGCTCCTTTCAGCGACGCGATAAAAAAGCGTGAAAAGTTGCGGAAGCAAATAGCTAGGAAGGTATGTGCCTTGTTTCATTATCGGTTGTGTATTTTGTTACATGGTGGGATCCTAAAACCTTAAATCAGACTGCCATGTTGGTTTACAAAATGCACGCACACACACATGGGTGGTATTTCATCAATACTTGACTATGAAGTCTGAATTCCATCCTCAACCACTTTAGAAGTGCTTGTTTGATTTCTCTTATAGCAGTAGGTGTAGGAATAGCAATGGGTCGGATTTTAGTGAACCCAACCCAAACCCAAACCCGACCCATATTATTTTAACCCAAACCCAAATAGACCCAACTTCTTTTGTAAAAGTTGTCACCCAACCCGACCCGACCCAAATTAACTTGGGCTGACCCGTAACAACCCGACCCGACCCAAACTACTTGTTAGAAAGCAAATCCTGGGATACAATGCAGCACCGTGCGTAAATTTCTGTCCAAACCAAATTAGAGTGCTATTACAACTAACAAGGTGCACGGGATTGGCACTTAAAGAGCTAGGTTGGAACAAAGTAGTGTTCCTCTTCCTGGAAGAAGTTGTCTATAGCCAACACAGCCGACATCAGGACAACGCTAGTGAAGATGCCACACTTCTTGAGGAATTTGGGCAGGACCTTCGGTTTCCGCCGGACTTTCCTATCCGCCGTTTCCAGTACTTGTTGCTCAAGCACTTGTTCGCTTTCGGGAACTTGTGGGACTGGCCCCGCCGACAGCATCTCATCCTCACTGGAAGAACTTGTAACAGGACGACAGTCTTCTTCAGCCAGATGAGGTTCTTGTGCAATTTCATCCTCGTCTTTATAACCAGGAACTGCCTCCTCTCCCTACCCGCCGATGTCCGTTCTAAAGCAAGACTCTGTACACGAACATGTGGACCGGCCAACAAGGAAACCGGCTTCGTCGCTGACGGGTGCCTTGTCCTCGGCCCACCTCGCCAACGCCTGTTGCAGGAACTCCAGCCTGTCCGCAAGGTGGAGCAAGTGATTGGGCATTTCTTCTATGGAATGATCCTTCATCTCCGCCGACAAGAGGTTGCGGAGAAACAACAACCTGCGTTGAACGGCCCCGTCTAGGCGATTCCAGATGGCTGTGGCTGAGGAGTTGTTCCAGATAGTACTCTGCATCCTGAATTCCCTTCTCCAAGGTACAGTAGGTATGGGTGATGGCGGGCGGCGTCCTCTTCACGCCGCCGAGCGGTGGCAGCGGGGGTGAAGAGAAGGCAGGCGGAGGAGGGCTTTGCATGGTAGCCTTCAGTGTAACCTCCGTCCTGTAGACGACTGTAGAAAAGCAGGATGAAGAGGATGGGATGGTAGTGGGCGGCGATTGAGGAGGCCTCACTCTCCAAGCAGGTTTACGGATATGACAGAATGTCGCGGTTTCGGAGCGGGGCGAAAAAATACAAAAATCAAAAGACGTGTACGTTTTTCACATCGCCGCCTGCGTTTGGGCGGGCACGCCCACCTTAAATGGGTTGTCGCCTGCGTTTTGCCCATAAACAGAGCAACGCTCGAGCGTCTCGCCCAACTCTACCCACAAACCCATCTGACCCGAGATTTTTGGGTTGGGTCCGGGTGGGTCGGGTCGGGTTGGGCTGGGTCGGGTCAAATTGCCATCCCTAAGTAGGTGCCCAAGCACATCTTTGAGGTGATCTTTCTTTCTCGTCCACTCTTAAAAATGCATCAATTGAGATTGTTTCTCTCGGTTTAGTTGCATACGCCCTCGGACCATACCCTAGATTAAATAAAACTTCTATTTCGAATCCCAAAAACAACTAATTAAATTGGTTTTTAATTTGGTTCAGTTTGGTTTTATGCCCACCCCTTAATGTTGTAGTCCGTCTTTCTTTCACAGCCACCCCAACGAACAAACCTTGTCAATTTTGCATCTTCCCCCCTAAATATTGGTTCATGAACTTGTATATGAGCATCAATGGCCCTTTCTATGGTTTATCATTCCAAGCAGCTATTGCTGTCTACATCAGATTTCTAATTCTTTACTAAGGCTGAATTCCTTTAATGCACAACTTTAGGTTCATCTTGGTTTTTGGCCTTGAAGTTGGCCTCGATGTTAGGCACCCTGATATTAGGGGGTTTGCACGTCGTTGTAACAGAACACAATACCTATGTTAGAGCCGTCTTTTGAACTAGAGGGATGCAAAATGTCCATATTACCCATGATTATCTGTGTATACACTCTTAGTTAAAAAGATGCCCAACCTATTAAGTGTATTAAGTGGGCGTCTAAGGCCTTTTAGGCCCCAATTAAGTCATTTAAAGGCTAAACTAGCATGCTGGTCTGGATTTGGTTAAATTAGATCACCTTGAGTCATTATGGTTGAAATAGGTCTGATTTATGTCAAATCGGGTCTGGTTGAAGGAAAATAGGTCTGATTTGGGGGAAGTACGTCTGATTTAGGGTAAATAGGTCTGATTTGGCCAAATTGGTTCTCACTGAAGTCAATTAAGGTAATAAGGGGAAGTAAGGTCTTATTAGGTCATGTTATGTAAAATTAGGTCTAATTTAGGTCAAATCAGGTCAAAGTTGGGGAATTAGGTCTGGTTTGGAGAAAACAAGTCTGAGTAGGGGGGAAACACATTTGATTTGGGGAAATTAGGTAAGATTTGGGCAAACTTGGGTCTGATTTAGGCAAAATAGGATAACTTAGGGGAAGTAAGGTCTGTTTATGTCATGTTATGCAAAATTAGGTCTGATCTAGGCCAAATCAGTTCAAATTTGAGCAAATTAGGTAAGATTTGGGGAAAACATGTATGATTTGGGGAAATAGGTTTGCTTTGCGGAAATTTGGTATGATTTGTCCAAATTAGGTCTCATTTACGCAAATATAGGGTAAATTAGGAAAGTTCAGGTTTAAGAAGTTCGTGTATGCAAAATTAGGTTAGATTAGGTCCAATTCAGATCAAGGTAGGTCAAATTAGGGCCAATCAGGACTAATTTAGGTCATGTTAGGTGTGATTTAGGTCAAGTATAATTGTTATTACTTAGATATAACCATTAAAAATATACATAGTAATGTAGCCATATGAATATAGCTAAACATATATGTAAATGTTACTATATATATGTAAAAACAAAAATAGCAAAAATGCCTAGGGCCCCCCTTAGGAAAAAGGGATAGCCTAGCCGCCTAGACAACTATGATGACATGAGGGTATAATAACCTAAAATGATAAACATTGGTTTCCCTACTATTATAGGGCGATTGGGACGATGCTATGATTATTAATGAATGTCATGGCTTTTTCAGACTTGAAAGTATTTCTTAAAAAGGTAATTTCTGTACTATTCATCTATATCTTATACCTTATAGATTTATATTATTCTTGGTTATGACATCAAATTAATAAAGATGGTAGAGCTTCACTTTTCTTGTGTTAATATATTGTACATTTGTTAGGATTATGAGGATTATATGCGTGAAGTAAACCCAAAGGAAGCCCTTACCGCCATGACAATCTACAGAGGCCCAACTTAGGCATGGTGAGTAAACCAAGGTCCTTGACAACTCACCTGTTAGTGGGGTTTAAACTTAGAACTCCTACATGTGGCCGTTGTCTGGTTACCAATACACACCACTTTTGATGGTTCCTCACCAGAGGTTTTTCACATATATATGACTCCAAAATGAATATTCTTTGCTTTAATACTCACAACCGTGGGCTCATGAATGGATGATGTAGGAGGGTAGGTATATAAAAGGCATTCACAGTGGACCCGAAAGGACCCCAGAAAGTGTTGCCCCATTTTGTTGTGGGAATAATGTGTGCATAAAATCCGAGGAAGAATTTCCCACTAGGATACCTTAGTCCCATGGAGACCCTACACGAGAAGGGCGAGTAGATTATGGGCTAGCACAATGTACCAATGACGCAAACCATACTATTAGCCAGAAAATCTTATGATATTCAGCCGTAGTAGGAATTGAACTTGGGGCTTTCTAGTTAGCATCATGGTCTATCCACCAATGTGCCACACTATTCGAATCATATCTGTTGAAGTGCACAACGTAGTACACAATTATATGTACATAATAGTGATTTATGTGCTTGCGTCTATGTATACTATAGTAAAATATATGTATAAAGTAGGGAATAAATTCTGTAAAACATGAAGTGGAAAGCAAGCAGCCTGACCTCTCGAGGTACATAACCTCTGAAGTGAATACTTTTTTGAATAAAATGCCCTTGGTATTTAATTTTTAGCAGTAGTTTACTAGTTACTAATTTGGATATTAGTACTAACATTACTTTTCGACAATAGTTTACTACTATGTAATTAGCAATTAGCCGCATTATGTCCTTGCCAATAATTTACTACATTAATTAACTAATAACCATAGTCACAATATACTCCTTTTTTTGAAAAAACGCGTATTATTCTCGCGCCGTATATGACGACCATTTTAAACTCCAAACCGAATAATACGTTTTAAACACATTTAATTCACGTTTTATTCGCGTATTGCGTTTTAAACGTGTTTAATACGTTTTTTGCCGTTTTAAACAGTTTTGTACTTATGCTTCACATTTGTTTTTTCCACGTCCTTTTTAATTTGTAGCAGGGTTCTACTAAACCGTCCAACCTTCCTCCTCTATCCCCTAACACACCAGGAGGAGTAACCTTCAACATTTTACATGTACGCTCCATCTTTCTCCTCCATAATCCCCCTTTCTTCCCTGATTTGTGCTTACTGCTTGCTGCTCCCACTTCTTCCCCTTCTTCCAATATTAGAGTAATCAGTTTGATGTTTAGTCATTTTCAATCATATATATATATACATATATATATATATATACATATATATATATACATATATATATACATATATATATACATATATATATATACATATACATATACATACATACATATATATACATACATATATACATATATACATATATACATACATATATATATATATATATATATATATATATATATATATATATATATATATATATATATATATATAGAGAGAGAGAGAGAGAGAGAGAGAGAGAGAGAGAGAGAGAGAGAGAGAGAGAGAGAGAGAGAGAGAGAGAGTCAGGCTAGAATACACTCGAGTGTACAGATCGAACGAATACACTCAAGTGTGTTTGCATATCATGACTATTTTTTGCAAGATGTAAACCATTGATCTTCATTGTCATACTATAATTAGGCTACATACAAAATTTGAGCCCATTTGGATGAGTGTAAGTCATTCATCCGAGGGCAACAAAATCGACGCACAAAACAAATTTGAAATGTATAATTTTTGCGGTCTTTATAACATGACCTATAAATGTCCAAATGTGCTCAAATTGTTTATATGAGTTATTCACAAGATGATTAAGAAGATCAACAGATTAGATTTTTGAAAAAAAATATTGCATCATGAAAAACTACTTGAGTGTATCCTGCTCCGAATACACTATGTATTCTAGCCTGACTCTCTCTCTCTCTCTATATATATATGTGTATGTATGTATATAATCCTTTTTTTGTTGACTTTTTTCAGAATAGTTGACTGAACTTTTACCGTACGTTAACCGATTTTTATCCGAAATTTCCGCATAATTCCCAGTTTTCGAATTTTTCAACTTGGCCGTACGTATCCCGAATACAGAATTTGTGACTATGATACAAACCTACTGTAGTAGTGTACTACTTTTGCATCCAGAATAGGGATATTGCACTATGTTACTTGTCTCATAGTAAGTTCATCATCATCGTCCCAACCATGGAGCATGACTTCGACTTTGAGCCGACTTCGACAGGTGTGGACATGGAAGTTTGTGGAAATGTCGAGGATTTTTACAACCAAACTTTGACGCAACTTCGACAAAAATTAAGCTAAAAATAGTCATTTTGTGATGAAAATTGACAGATTTCATCAAATCTAACTAAAAAAACAATATATGTTTACATATAGCCATCCATATAGGTTTACATATGTACATAAATACACGATTACATACAGTCGACTACGAACTACAAAGTTCTTCCATATATAAAGTTTGTGGTACTAAATAAACTACATAAAAATGGTGTAAATCTATGGTAATTTAGCAGAGAGGGGGTCGGTCTATTACTACTATGCAGCAAATTCCACAAAACACGAGAAGAATGTCGCCAACTTCGACGACTTCGACAGATGTTGAGGACATTGTGGAATTTTTGAATGGACTTGGGTCAACTTCGTCGACATATGGGGAAATGTCGACAACTTTGACGAAATGTCGAGGATATTGTGGAATAAGGATGTTTACGAGCCGTCGACATAGACATTATCGGCGAAATTTCGCCCCATGTTGAGGACATTTAGTACCATGGTCCCAACTAAGCCTCAGTCCCAACTATGTTGGGGTCGGCTACATGGATCCTCCGTTTTCATTCAACTCTATCATGGGTCAAATTCTGATCGAGATGTAAAGATTCAAAATCTCTCTTTATAAGCTCTTCCCATGTTAATTTAAGCTATTAATTGTGTTTGACTCAATAGCATTCTTCATATAGGCGCATTGGCATGTCCATACCATCCGAGTCGACCCTCGCACAATTTGTCCTCAATGCTCGCCACCCCCACTTTATTCCTGATATAATCGCTTCTCAAGCGATCTTTTCTTGTCTTCCCACACATCCATCTCAACATACGCATTTCAACCACATTCATCTTGTTGAGACCTTGTTTCTTCACCGCCTAACGTTCACTCCCTTAGAGCAGGGTTGACCGTATAATTGTTCTGTAAAGCTTGCTTTTCAATCTGAGAGGGACCTTCCGATCACATAATACTCCAGTTGCACTCGTCCATTTCAACTATTCTGCAGTGATCCTATGACAAACGTCTGTCTTGGACATCCCCATCTATTTGAGTAATAGAACCCTAGTAACAAAATTTATCACATGTTAGTATATTTACTCCATCCAACTTGGCTCACCATTCACACTGCAATATTGGCTAAATTGCAATGCATATACTCGGCTTTGCTCCTACTAATCATCAATCCATTTGATTCCAATGCCTTTCTCCAAAGTTCAGCTTTGTCATTTAATCTATCTTTGGTTTCGTCAATCAACACAATATCTTTAACAAATAACATACACCATGAAATATCATCCTGAACATTCTTTATCAACTCATCCATGAACAAACAAATATGGGCTAAGTGTCGATCCTTGGTGTACCCCAACTTTGGAAATGTTGATGTCTCTCCTCCCGGAGTCTTCACACTTGTAGTTGAGTTATCATACATGTCTTTAATCAAGTCAATGGCACCCCCTTTTGCCTCGTAGTAAGTTATGCTTCTATGATTATTTTAGCTTTATTGCTTCCAGAAATCGGTAAATTACAGTTGAACAGAATCATTGTGTTTAAGTATAAATAGTCCATTGTAACTTAGTAATTTACTATTAATCTTAAACTGTATTCTTATTAGTTGTTAATGGTGAAAAGTAATCTAATTCGAAACTGATGGGGAGTTATTAGCAAGGTGACACAACTGGATGCCTTGATTTTCCTATGAAGATAGATCCTCCCAACTGTGTAAAAAGACAGATAACGGCTATCATAACTATTTTTCCTGGTCATTGACTTATAGTGTGGTCGGACCCATAAAGCTGTGGAGCAGCATCCGAGCACTCTACTTTAGGGGGCACTTTTTCCTACCCAAGCCCGCCTCACCCTGCTTAATTTGGCCTGCTTGAGCCCACTAGTTCACCGTCTATTCCTGTATAAGCTCTCTCCAGTCACTGAATTCGTGACACATTATGTGGAAGATATACTTCAATAATACATTCAAATGTATCCAATAAATAAATATGCAATATTCATTTAACTTATACAATGCCGCCTTGCAACTTATCAACATGTTGTCCGGCCAGAGTAGCCCGACTGGTTACGGCTCGGTAAGTCCAGATGAAAGACCCGGGTTCGAATCACGCCGAAGGCGCTCTACGAAAAGTAACACAAATTTGATTGGGCGCGGGAGGGGGGTGACCGGACCACACCCTCTCATGCCCCGAGAGTTTACGCTATCTGGGGGGGTCACGATTGTGGCGCTTCTACGGGGGCGGTTCTCTCGTTAAAAAAAAAACTTATCAACATGCTTGAAAAGAATATGTTAGGCAAGATATCTCACACATTAATTAGTTACGGCTTTGAAATCTGTTGTGTTTGTGTGCTTAAAAACTTTAACAATTAGTCCTGGACATTAGAAGTCTTGTCATGTGAGTACTTTAATAGAATCTCGAATCAGAGAGAGCGCGGGAGTTGGAGGAAGTATACGTTCAAACAGGGTACTGCATGAAGTATATGCAGAATGCAGGCACACATGCAGTTGTATATTTTGCTAACATACCAATTATGTATTTGTAAACAATTAAGATTGTTCATATTAAACTCCATACTTTCTATTTGGTTACAAATACTTATTGGTAGTAGTTATTAACATGTTATTGTATTAGTAACGTTGCCTTACAATCGGTCCTGACTACCAATATGGTAAACCTTTTTGTAGTGTGGTAGCCCGGGTTATTTGGCCTGGGCTTCCCCAATAAAGGGACACCGATTTGAATCCCCGGACAAGCACCTTGGAAATGAGCTGCTCTTCACGTAGACTGGCCAACTATGCGACATGAATGGTCCTCATCTCCTCGGTGTGCATGCCACTAGAAACCCAAGGGTTTACCCTATGTGCATCCATTAGTGTCTTTGACTGGGAGGGTTGTTAATAAAAGAAAATGTAAAAATCAATGTAACAATACTAGCAGGGTATTACTAAGCCAAGCTCATGAATCAATACATAAATTGACAAGTAACTACAAGTACGGAAATCAAACAATAAAAATATTACCATTGAAATAGTAATTAAGTACTCACCAACTAGATCAGTAAGGAATATGAGAAGAGAAAGTAGGAGGGAGAGAAGGAAAGGAAGAGGGAGAACCATGGGTTTATTGTTAGAAAGAAATACAAGAAGAGGAAAGACGAGGAAGAAGAATAGGATGTATAATGTATATATAAGAACAGGAATACGGATCATCATTAAAAATCGGTGCATACGTCCCTGTATAAGCGGCCAATCTCTTGGTTATATGTGGTGCACGACCCTCCAGCCAAACCACATACCCATCCACATGCTCGAGCGATTTTCGCAGAGATAGGATCATAGGAATAAACAAAAGCAACATCTATTCTAAAGAGCATTCAGGTAATATAGACATATACCAAAATTCATTTTTAACAGATACATTGTTCTTTTACTGGGCTGGTTTGTGCTGTTTGCATGCGGTTTTATTCTGAATAAGATGTAGCCATGTCGGTTTTCCAGATAATTGCAAAGGTGTTCCCTTTACGTGCAATGTTAATGATTTATCTTAAATTTAGTGGTGCCATAAGTTGAGGCATTTTTTGATGCAGGAAAAACAAGAGAAAGATCAACTTCAGGATGCTGTTTCTTTTGGCATGTCAATACCAAGCCACCTACAGTTCTTTGATAATGGGCCTACATTTTCATCTGACGACTTTCAAGGTAAAGGAGTTCTCATTTGGTGGGCTTTCTCTTCTATGAAATTAAATGCTTTTGAAAAGTTTAACCTCTGAATATATGTTGTAGCGGAAAATTGAAAGAATAAGCATATAGTTTTCTAGTTATGATCTCATTTAAGTATAGTTCTTTGAATTTCCATTATTTTTTCTGATCTACACTGATCGATGCTGTCATTCTGATGGCTTGCTATGATGCTGTTGGGTACAAATGTGCTTCAAAAATGCATGTTTCTAACAAGTATCTTCGGTGTATAATCTGTCTTCTGTCCGACCTATATTGGAACCTAGGGCGTGTTTCTTTGGAAGGATATAATTCGGATCGGAGGTGTAGAAGTAAAGGAATGGATAGGACATGTATAGGATATGACATCTATTCTATCCTATGTTTGGTTCGCCACGGGAAGGAACGTTCTTGACCTTGTCTTATCCCCCAAGAGCGGGTTCTCCTTTATTATATAGAGCCTGAGAACATTTACATACCAGACCCAACAAGAAATAAAAATAATAAAGAGATACATAAATAAGGAAATTATTTTCTAACACTCGCCCTTAAGTTGGAGCATACACATCATGCATGCCCAGCTTGGAATTCATATACTTGAAGGTTGAAGATTGAAGTGGCTTGGTGAAGATATCTACCACTTGCTGTCCAGTCCGAACATGAGGAGTGTGAATCTTCTTGGAGAGCACTAAATCACGAACAAAGTGGCAGTCTACTTCAATATGCTTGGTCCGCTCATGAAACACCAGATTGTTAGCAATATGAATGGTTGCCTGACTATCACACATGAGAGAAATTGGTGTCTCAACAGACACTCCCATCTCTGACAAAACAAACATAACCCACTGTAGCTCACATCAAGCATGTGCCATAGCTCGATATTCAGTCTCTGTGTAGGATCATGCTACTACATTTTGTTTCTTGCTCCTCCAAGTCACTAAATATGTCCCAAGAAACACTGAATAGCTAGAAGTAGAGCGCCTATCTCCAACATCGCCTCCCCTATCAACATCAGTGAACCCAATTAGTTTTAAGGGTGTACGTGCGAGATTCTGCCCTGTAAGATAAGTAAGGCCCTTTCCTGACGATCCTTTAATATACCGAAGAATCTGGGTGATTGCCATCCAATGTGACATCTTAGGCGAACTCATGAACTGGTTAACAACTCCCACATCATATGAAATATCAGGATGAGTAACTGTCAAGTAAATCAGCTTCCCTACAATCCTTCTATACTTGGTTGGATCAGAAAAATCATTGCCATCGGAAATAGACGTCTTGGTATGATAATCCATAGGGGTGGAGACAGGTTTGCACTGTGCCATGCCTTTTTCTGCAAGGAAGTCCATGACATTTCTGCTGAGAGAGGTTTGTTCCCTTCTTGGAGCGTAGAACTTCTATTCCAATAAAATAACCGAGTTTGCCCAAATCTTTTGTCTGAAATTGTGTTTGCAACCATTCCTTGAGCTATAAAATGCCAGTAGAATCATCACCTCTGGTAACAATATCATCTACACAAACAACTAGAATAATAGTGCCACTTGAAGACATATAGATAAATAATGAGTGATTAGTAAAAGTCTGGGTGAACCCAAACTGTATTAAGTGCGGCACTGAATTTCTCAAACCATGCCCGTGGTGACTGCTTCAGACCATACAAGGATTTCTTCAACTTGCAGACCTTCTGACATTCCCCCTGAGCAACATACCCAGGAGGTTGCTCCATGCATACCTCCTCAAGTAGATCACCATGAAGAAAAGCATTCTTGACGTCCAATTGAAGAAGAAGCCAGTCAAAGTGAGTAGCAATAGAGATAAGGATGCACATAGAATTGAGACGAGCTACGGGAGAATAAGTCTCAAAGTAGTCTACTTCATGTGTTTGAGTGTATCCCTTTTCCACCAAACGAGCCTTTAAATGATCAATAGACCCGTCTGGTTTCTGTTTCACAATATACACGCAGCCGCAACCGACAACTTGCTTTCCAGGAGGAAGGCCCACTAAGTCCCAGGTAGAGTTTTCACGAACAACTTCTCACTGTCCATAGTCTGGATCCAACCATCATGTCATGATGCTTCCTTATAGGAAGGAGGAACAACCGTAGAATCAAGCTGAAGAGCAAATGTGCGAGTTGCCGGTGACAAATGAGATGAGCAACAAATATTCGCCAGTGGGTGACGTATAGTGTAAAAGCGAACACCTTTCAGACTGCAAATGAAAGATGTAAGTCTGAAATAGAAGATTCAAGACTCTTAGTAGGAACAATTATCTCAGGAGTGTCTGACGATGAGGAGGCAATTTGCGGGACTGATGACGCTACATCTTCTTGGTGATGCACTGCTCGCCTGGTGTAAACTAGTGAGAAAAGTTGAATCGGTGGAGGAGTAGGTGGTGGTGATGTGGGGGTAGTATCTACTGTCTAGAACAATCTCATTACAAGGTACAAGAAGAGGTGGCTTGACTCTCTCCCATGCTCAAAAATGCACTCACTCAGGATTTTGCTGCCCCTTACTCTAAGTAGAGTCACTACAGAAAGGAGTATACTCATGAAAGGTAATGTCGGCCGACACAAATAGACGACGGACACGAGGGCAATAACATCGATAACCCTTATGTGTGGGAGAATATCCAAAAAGGCAGTCCGAACTGCGTGAGGAGACAACATTGGCAACACTTGGATCAAACACATGAACGAACCGAGTGCATCCAAACTAACGAAGAGGAATAGGAAAAGTTGCTCGTTAGGTCGTAAAATAGATAAAGGAGTAGCCCCATGTAAGACAGAACATGGTTAGCGATTAATCAAGAAACATGCAGAAGAGCATTAGACCCAAGGTTGAAAAAGGCGTGAAGCGTAACGAGGCGAGGCGTAAGCCTTCGAATGTATCGAGGCGTGTATATATATGTATATATATGTGTGTGTGTGTGTGTATGTATATATATATGTGTGTGTGTGTGTGTATACATCTTCAAAAAAATACACACACATATATATAATGATATGTATACATACATATATATACACAAACACACACACATATATTTATATATACCTATATATTATATACATATGTATATACATATATATACATATCTATATATACTGTAACATTTATATATATAATTATATATATATAATTATATATGCATATGTATGTATAGATATGTATATGTATATATAATATATGTCTATATATAAGTTATGTATATAAATAACTAAATAATCAAATCACAAAATAGTATAGCAATGACGTGCCTAGCAGCAACAGCTTGGCTACTCTCACTGCCGTCCCTAGCATCAACTGGATCAGCCACCAGCAAGGGCTGGAGCAAAACAAAAACTGTTGTGTGATAGTTGTCTCGAGGTGGAGATCTCCTATTTGAATAAATACCATTTGGCTAGGCTCAATAGCAGTCCAAATAGTATAGCAAACCATCAATTTTAGGTGGCAGGCAGAGGCTTACCTGTCAGTTACGCCTCAACACTTTTTTGCGCCTCTTGAAAAATGAGGCGTCCGCCTCTCTGATAGTGACTGAGGCTTAAGCCTCGGGGGCCTCTGAGTGCGCCTCGCCTCGAGGTGTACGCCTCTGGCGCCTCAGGGCGCGTTTTTATGTTAGTATGTATGCCCAGAGAGCCAATCATATGATGATTATAATGGCATATCATGTAAACGATTTGATTAATAATAAAGGAAACTTCCAATTTATTCTGTTATTCAGTTATGAGATAATAATGTAACATAATGAATGTCTAAAGAATGATAATACCCAATGACATGTTTTCGGGTTGAGGACCTGAACGATTAGATCGTACAAATGTCAAGAGTATATGCATTCTTGTTACGTCCCTAGTCGGATGTTATTGTGGAAGGCTAATAGACAACAATAACACTGAAGACTAGAGTGTGTGTTGGCTGATGACATAATCGCATTAGTCATGATATGTGATATCAAACTAAGCATACAAATACTTGTTAGAGAATAGCGTATCAGACATACCCATCTTGAGAGTGACACATGGAAATCATGAATGGTAGTTAGAGTCATCTCTCTTAGTGATGGTGGTGATTGTGATTCTTAGACCTGAAGTCACTACACCATCACATGTCGTTCGGTGTGCTTTGACATCATCCATCATGATCCTGAATAAGGGTTACCCGTTACCATAAAGGTGGTGTTCGGGTGCACTGTGACACATGAGGATGACAATGAGTGATGTAGATGGAATTTGTCCCTCCTACAGGAGTTTGATACCCTGGCTATAAGCGAGACTGAGAAATGCATGGCCATGCTAATGATGGTCAATATGTGATATTGACCTTACACATATCTCAGACAGTCTGCTCTAGTTCAAGGAGTATGGATTAAATACTGAAGAGGATGACGATTCCATACCTTGAGTTCAACTGGATATCAGAGGCAAAAGAACTATAGAATCGCTGTAACACCAATCACAAAAGATAGGTTAGGTTGTTCTCCAACTTCTTCAATTACTTGGGTAGCAATGAAGTCTTGCTAGATACGAATCATTGCTTGTGAAATCATAATATGATTATGAATATCACTGCCAACGTAATGTGGAGCCTACCGGGTCACACACATATGATGCAATTGGAATATGAGTATAATTGTGGACATGATTGGAAATGTTCAAAATCAAATTGATTATAAAAACATTTAGGTAATCTACAATAATACTTGAATATAATCTGAGTTAATTGGTTAAAGTGTTTAAGCCAATTAATTAGATTCCATTGTTAAGTCGGTTGGTTGATCCAGAGCGATTAACTAGAGATAGATAACAAAAATTAGTTAATCAATTAGTATGATTAATTGGTTAATTAAGTGATCCCAAAATATTTTTTTAATTGTCCATGAGCAGCTCGTGTTAACGAATCCGTAGCCTTATATTTTCCCAAGGGCTTTGGGAAACCCTGCTCCCTTTCCTCAGCTATTAATAGGGGCATGACGACCGACTTTTAGTAACGCATATGCTCACGCTAAGGTTATGCTCTTGTATGTGAACCCTAGCCGTCATCGTCTGAAGCAAAAGTGAAGGAGAGCAACCGACGCTAGCATGTCGTCAAGCAGAAGGCTACTCCTTCCTGTCGACTTACGAAGCGCGACGTGGTGTTCCAGTCCATCCGCGTGGACGAAGTAGAGACGCAAACGCTAAGTTGCCTACGTTCGGAGGACGGACGAGGACCGCTTGTGCACGCTAGGAGCGGCACACATGATTGGGTGAAGGGACGTCGCCGAACTTGCTTCGGGACGAGGTATATCTCTTCACCCTCTTCCCGAATAGACTCTTGTCAACGAGATCCTCGAGTAGGGTATGTGGAGATAATTTTATTGCTCCCGTTGCGCCCGTCGCCTCCACAAAACCCAACATTTTTCCCATGATTGGATCAATATTTCTTTGGCACAAACATATGAAAAAGTAGCATATGTGCTACATTAACTAAATGGTGGTTTTTGCGTTCAACAACCTCATTTTGCTGAGTTGTATGAGGACATGTCATCTGGTGAATCATGCCAACATAATTACAAAAATTAGAGACAACCTTTTGAACATATTCTTGGGCATTGTCAGTACGAAGACTTTTTATATGAGCATCAAACTGAATTTTTAATAATTGATGAAAAGTTTGAATGACAGACATAACTTCATCCCGGGACTTAACTAGGTATACCCAAATCACACGGGAGAAATCATCAATGAATGATAGAAAAATATGGAAAGGCATTATAACTCTGCTCTTTAACAGGACCCCAAGCATCACTATGAATAAGATCAGAGGGACGCTTAGAGCGTTTCACAATGCGATTCGGAAAAGAAATGTGATGGTGCTTGCCTAGTTGAAATGACTAACACTATAACGACTTTACTGATGCTAAGCTTAGACAAGCTTCTGAAGACTCAGCAAGGACGGATGCCCATCGTGACAATGCCATTTTGAGGGAGAGCAGCTGAACACGGTAGAAGCGGTGGATGGAATCTGGTGAGTTGGGTGACCACCTTTAAAGAAGTAGAGATCACCTCTCCTAGAGTCCCACCAATTGTCTTCCAGCTTCTGGGATCCTGTAATACAGAGAAAGAGTCTTCAAATATACCAAACATTTCAAAGAATCAACCAACTTAGCAACTTACATTAAGTTAAATGGAAAGTCTGGTACATAATGTACAAACTGTAAAGTAAAATCAAATGATGCTTGTACAGTGCCGCACACTTGGACTTGTTGGATAAAACCATCAACACGTGTCACAAAAGAATGCATGATATACGAGTTAGAAGAAAGAAGCATGGATTGTATACCGGTCATATGCTGGGAGGCCCTGGAATCCACCATCCATGTAGAAGATGGGTGAGAGGCAACAAGCGAAGTCCCCTAGTTACCTGTATCTGGAACTAGATTGACAGAGGTGCCAAGAGAAACTTGCTGGGTAGCCAGAAGAAGACGGTCATACTCATTAGAGATTGTAACATCTGATTGCACATGTTTAAAAGCTCCGGATACTGACAAAGTAGCCGTATAATGTGCAACACCAATAGGGGGTCGACCATGCTTAGAATAACATTTCTCTTCTAGATGTCCAA
This sequence comes from Alisma plantago-aquatica, assembly GCA_963693085.1. Taxonomy (NCBI): domain Eukaryota; kingdom Viridiplantae; phylum Streptophyta; class Magnoliopsida; order Alismatales; family Alismataceae; genus Alisma; species Alisma plantago-aquatica. The sequence goes on along the minus strand of OY856412.1, from coordinate 1,325,308,877 downwards.
GTTTCCCACAGAAAGTACATCTTGGACGATTGCCTCGTCTGCGGCCAGCACCCCGTCCAACTCCATTGGCATCAACAACAAGAGGCATGATTCTCAAAATGTTGTTCTCCTGGAGTAGCAGAAATAGACTCAAATGAGAACTGCTGAATTCTCACAAAGGCTTCTTCGAGGCTCGATAACTTGTCTGTGGCTAGAATGACACTCCTGGCTGAAGCATAGACAAGATTTAGGCCGAAAAGAAACCTTGTTGTTACTAGACCATCTCGATCTTTCATCTGATCATTAGTCTCCAACGGCTGGTAGAAACTAAGTTCCTGGGAAATGAATTGTATAGTGCCAAAATAATCCTCTAGAGAGTGATTATTTTGTCTTTCTGAAAAGAGGTGATCATAGGCGATCATACACAATATAAAAATGTAAATCATTCTTCTCGTGAGAAAAATGTTTCTTTGCAACTTCCAAATTTGTTTTGTTGTAGAGTATAGGACCTAAACCTGGATGCAATCTGGGGTTCCATGCTATTCTATAACCAAAATTTCACCAGTCCATTGTTTTTTGCGAAGCAGGGTAGTCTTTACTACTCAGTAGGAGGTTCTGATTCAATAAGATCAACCTTTTCTCGAGATTCAGGAACAATGTAAATAGCATTCATCCAGTGGAGATAATTCTGAACACAACAACATGCCGTGTCGAGTGGGGAACACGCCGTGTCTGGCGGCGACTGACGTAAGTTTTGACGGGAAGCAACTTCGTCAAAGGGCAAAGAAGAGTCCAGGAAGATGCATCGGAGAGAGGATGACCCCAGGAAGACGTGTCGGGGGGTGATGGGAATTAACACCATCACTAATCAATTGAAGATGCAAATCTGACACATCAACAACCCCTAGAGATTTAGACACTCATCCACGTAGAAGGAATACATGGAGAGGAAAGGGGAATAGAGAGAAGATACTACTCTCTGCGAGATAGAACATGGGTCTTCTCCTCTCCTTCAAGTGGTCACCATGCCCTGACGGATCGGAGGATGACCAATCCGGTGGGGAAGACTGGCTGCGCGGCGGTGACATCCTCCGGCGGCGGTGACGGAGGATGCAACAAGAGAGGGAGAAAGAAAAGAGAGAGAGGGCGGCGGCTAGGGTTACAATAGCCGAATATGCTTTGATACCATGTGAATGGAATTAGGTCAAAGCGATACCCGGCTAGAGTTGATTCAAAATTATATGAAGTGAGAACATTTACATACTAGACTTAACAGGAAACAACAGTAGTAAAGAGATACATAAATAAGGAAACCATTTTCTAACAACTTTCTTATGCTTAGACTTTGTAGTTTTGTGGAGTTGTTGATCCTGCTAGGATCTTTCTACTATGGCGAAGTGTTTCAGATGTCATCGTGACCTGTTTTCATAGATACGATAGAAGAGGACCAACACGCTTCGTGTCATCCCGATCGTGAGGAGAAGCGATTCACACTGGCCACGAGGATTTCAGGTTGGGATTTATCAAGCGTGAGGAGAAGGCTTCACTTCGGGTTGGGAGCTATCAAGCGTGAGGAGAAGGTCTCACATCACTCGTGAGGGAAGCGGCGTGGAAGAAAGAAGTTTTAGGAGAACGGTTGGGCTGGGAGCTATACGGCGTGAATACTTGAGGGGGCTCTGGATCTAACAAATCCTGCTTGTTTAGGACTTGACTACCGCTGGTTGCCCATCTCAACATGCCATCTACACATCCAAACATATGATTTCGGTTTCTAATAGGATTCGGAGTCCCATCCTTCCCTCTTAACCTGTGAAAAAAACATGCCGTTAGTATACTTGACACATGATGATGAACTACGGCTTAGACAATGATAACGATCTGATCTTTAAAATTCGTATCTTCTGGAGGCTAACAGTTTTACTCTTCTGAAGCACACCACACTGTCGAATGAGTCATGCAGTTGATTTCTTCTGTTTGTCTCTAAAACTTCTAGCTTAATCAAGGAGAATAGTAAATTGCATCTTCTATGACAGGAATAGGATTATTAGACCACCCCACTACTTTTTCGTCTTTAAGAATATAGTTACTTGCACTTCACCATTCTTTAATGTATCTAATAGAGGTATCGAATAAGTGAAGTGCAATTGGCCTTAATAATTCTGCACCTGAGGTGCTGAAAGTATACACCCTTGAATAACGGCTGATATGTTAGAATTAGGACACATCAACACCAGAGCCATTGGTGGTTTGTTACAGCCCAACTACCATAGTCACAAGTATACGGAATCCACGATTCCTACATGTTTCTGAATTTTTATTTTTCTGAAATTTTATACCACAAGTGTAAACTTCCATTATCAAGATAACTCCATAGTCCATACCCTTTTGTATGGTTCCTCTTGATAACATTTATGGGTAGTCCATGCTATGATGCTATCATCTTACTTGAAGCCTATCAGAATGGTGGATATTGCAGCATTATCCTTTCCAAACGGCGCCATAAATTTAGTGTTGACCATGTTCTGTTCTCCACTATGCTGCGATGCGGGGAAAAGCTGCAGCACCATTCACTGTAGAGTTTTCTACCCTGCAACACCTCAGTTTTCAGTGTTACGGCTGCTACTGCTATAATATATAGCATCAGTGAATGAATATTTTTCCTGCCAAATTAACTTCCACAGGTTTCATTTTCTACAAAAAAAGGTATTCTGTTTATTAAAAATAACTTATATACAAAGTGGGAAACAGAGATGAGAAACACACCAAATTATGTTGAAATAGGAGAGCAAGAAAGTGATCCACTCCTCTAATTCTAAATCTTAAGGTAATATATAAAAAGGAATTTCGCTGGGTACTTCCCTCAAGCCTAACATAACTTAAGGAGGATCCTACGTGCTAACTTAGGCAAGTAAAAAAAACCCTACAAAATTGTTAGTCCCCTTCGTATGGACAAGTGTCTCCATAAGTGGCTGGTTAGTAAGCTTTTTCTAAAAGAGAGAGGATCCATAGTTGTTAAGGTGACAAGGCGACAGGGTTGGCACCTCTAGGCAACATTATAAATTTATTGTACAATTCACCTATGTGTATGCCTGTGTTGTTATTTTTATAACATCCCTCCTCCATATATATGTTATGTTTTACCTATATCTATACATATGTTGTAATTTATATGACATTTCCCTCCTCATATATATGTGTAGGTAAATCCATTAAAAAAGGCGACTTTGAGAAAATTAAATTTCTGTACAATTTACCTCTATGTATACATGTGCTACATTTGTAACATCCCCCTTCATATATATGTTATATTTTACCTATATCTATACATCTGCTATAATTTTTCTAACATACCCCTCTTCATAGATATGTGGAGGTAAATCCATAAAGAAATGGTTAATCCACCGATATACATAATTTTAATGGGGTGAGAGCATATTCTATTGTTTTATACATAAATATGTACATATTAAACACAACTAAACTTGGATATATACAAACTTATTTTTGCATACTTAGATATATACATATTTTGATAGTTAGTAACTTGAATACATAGACGTATTTTGCTGTAAAAGAGGTATTATAGGTTCGACTAATATACAAAACAGACTCTTATATAAGTTCTGTAATCCACTATAATTCAGTTTTCGACTTTAGGTCCAATCAGATCGTTGTAACTAGGCCTGAAAACTTTACAACTCAAGTTCGAGGACATATATTCAGTGATTGGTTTTCTGTAACTCTTGAAAACAAGTTCCCTGAAATCTTTTCGAGTTCTGAAGGTATAAATCGATTTTTTTTTTCTGAGTTCCGGAGAAAAGAACGGAGAAAACAAGTTTCACATCCTCTTACCATCTGCTCCGGCGGTAGGCATTCTTCCTTATGAATCTTTTGCTGCATCTCATTGCTGAAACCGTGGCTACTATCTTTGACTACTGCTCTCCGTCTTGCTATTCTGCACAACAAAAAGAAACCAACATCTAAACAGTTGTGATTCTTCAATTTGAGCATCACGGACTCCGTTGTCGTGGGTGGAAAATCTGCAGATTCCTTTCCCAATCTATAAATCTATCATATATACCATGATCAATTAAAAAACTGAACTTTGCAATCAGATCATCCATTCACGCCCATCAGGAGTCGTTATCCTTTTGTATCAACTAAAAATTTATTTAAAAATCCAACTTAGCATTTGTTTGTCCACTAGTAGTATCTTTGGTTACAAAAAATGTAGTTTTTCTTATATCTAGACCTACGTACGGAATCATAGATTTCTTTATTCTTTCATCAAATGCATGCGTACATATTCTAGTAGAATTGTTGTACACTTTACATGGTCAATTTAACGTTGACACTAAAATCTGTTGCAACGAGACAATATTGGTACTTGCAAAGAGCTGAAATCTGTTGCAAAGAGACACAATATTGGTACTTGTGAAGAGCTGCGAGATAACATTTGTTCATCCACATTGTTGACATTCGTATTGCCACAAAATTGTCATATACATGTCATATTCATGATTTCTTATTTTGTTTGTTGCAAGGCATGAAATTGATTAGGTTTTTGTAGTATTGGAAGTGAGTGCAAAGAGTGGCGTGCAGTTTAGTTTGCTTAAGATCCGAGTTTATTGTGTTGAAGTTCCAACGAACCAATACTTATAGTTATAAGTCATTTTCACAGAAAAAATTCAAAAATCCGAACTTATCGCCTGAATTCGCTTTTGAGGAACTGAATTTTAGTTCCTGGAAAACGAGCTCCCTAGAAACTCTGATTACTACTAATCAATCGGACCTAAGGGATTAACGATAGCAGTGCTTTGCATAGCATCCGTAAACAATTTTCATTTCATCAGATAGTTTTCATTACTTACAGTCATTTTCAGCTTATCTAGCAGCTAATATGTCTGCTTGAAGTTCCTATGATAAGGAAGAAGGGATCTAGTATAAGTAGCATGATATTTACATTGCAATCGGATAGCTATTCAGGAGAAGAAAATACCTAATATTAAAATCAGATTCAAGCAACTTTTAAGAATAACAATAAACATTAATTCCATATAATAATAAAGCTGTATGACAAACATAGATATACATACTTAATTTGAATAGTAGAACACATTTATATCAAATAAATGCTTATGTATAGGGTCAGGGTCCATAAAAAACCTTAAGGCAGCATTTTGGTCAAGGCACACCCACTTGGGGCGCCTTGCCGCCTAGGCGAACACCTTAACAAGTATTGTATTTCAAGTAGTTCAGCAGTAGTAGCAGTCTAGCAGTAGTGACAACAGTGAACATACATTATTCTTCTAGTGGAGATCATCACAATCAAGGAAGAAAATATCCGATTTCGATGCGGTTTTGGTGGCCACGAAAACAGAAATTTCGACAAATTTCAATAAATCCATTCCTGGCGTTTCTACGGAAAAATAAACGAATTAATTTATGAAATTTTACCAAAATGATCTACTAGTGTAGATCTACTCAAATATGTAATAATATTTCATATTGGATACGTGGGGGGTGGGGTCTCATCATTTTTGAGTGAATGAACCTGAACTCTTTCGATGGGCATTTCGATGGGGATTTTTGATGTCAATTTTCAATGGTGAAATCAATGAATTAAGTCATTATAGTTTGCAAGCACAATATATAGACTTAAAGACACACAATTGTGCAAAAAAATATACTCTAGGTGGTACATAGTATATGAAAAAGTAGAAAAAAAATTCGTTGATTTGCTTGTTTTGAGATTTTCGTCAGTCAATTTCAATGTCCGATTGCCATGGAAACAGAAATTTCAACCATTTCGTCGAAATTTTGAACATTAATCACAATTGCTAGCATTAGTTTGAACATGTGGACTAGCAAATTTGTCACTAGAGGACTGTTCAAACTCTACATAGGATTACATAGTTTGGTAATGGTAGCAATTTAAGAAAGAGTGTAGAGCATAGTTTGGTAATGGTAGCAATTTAAGAAAGAGTGTAGAGCATAGATGAAGCACCCCGAAGTAGAGAATAGAGTTTGCTGTACACAGATAATAATGGGCATGATGAGGCACAACCACAATTAGTTGATTTGAAGTAGCCATATGATGTGCACTTGATATGCCAATATACTGACAACTAGAGAAAAGCTCGTCTCCCATAGTGCTGTGTAGGTAACTTGAGCAAAAAATTAAAGATCCATGAATGCTCTGCGTAAGCAACTTATAGTTTTATCCTAATCATTCACATTCGCTCACCAAATTTTTCCCAACATTTTTGCCAAATGTTTTTCCTTCCACATCAGTCATAAAAATGCAGAAGCGAGTGGTTGGACAAAAGTAGATGAGGGCGGGGGGGGGGGTAAGGCCAAGCGATTGGCGTTAAACATCTGTTTAGTTTAAGAAATTGATCCCAGTCACACCTCCGTTGTTTGGAGGTGCACTTGTTATATACAATGAGCACGTTTTGAGGAAAAGTAATCTTGGAGCTTGAAATTTGGTTTGAGAGTAATACTACATGTTTGAAATAAGAAACTGTTGATGTTCTAATAAATATAATTCAGTTCTTTGCACAATTCCTTTCTTCGGTTATACCAACAATATGGCAAAGTAAGAATCAATTATCGAGAAAAACGTAATCGAAACGATTATAAAAGCCTTAATGGATTATATTTTATACGAAAACCCTGGTAAATGGTCCCAATAAAATGATCTTAGGCAAATTTTCATATAAACGTTTTAATGTATGCCAGCTCGTTTGGTAGCGACGCTACACACAATTGTGCTGGAAACGATTCTTGTAGTTGTGTGTTGTGCATTGATAAAACAGCAGCTTATAAAATATGAAAGAACACAGATACTCAACATAGGCATTGTCGTAAAAAAGTATTACTATTTTCCATCCCCTTGCCTACTTGAGTTAGCATGGCCCTTAAATAATAAATATGCTATTGGATACTCCAAATGAACAGGCTTCTCTGGTATCTGATATAGACAGATTTGTATGATCAATTAGTTATGTTGTTCATATAATTTTGAAGTTATAATCATCCAGTTTTAATGTAAGGTGGATTTCGGAACTGCTAACTTATAGTCTTTTGCCTGTTCAGCTTTGGGTAACTCTGCAGTTCCATCAACCAGCCCTCCTACAACTGAAAGGAAGAGATTCTCTGATGTGACACGACTTGGCTTTGCAGCTGGATGCGACTCTCCTTCATTGGGAGTAGAATCTGCTGAGTCTTCAAACAAAATTGAAAAAGGGGTTTCAGCTATCACAGGTATGGCTTTGCTGTGCCCCTGTTAACATGAGATTTCAATATGCTCGGAAGCAGTTAAGCTTCTCAGTACATTTTCAATCTGAGGTGTGCCATTTTCATGCTAAAGGATTACACGAGAGTAAGGTAGCACATTATCACCTGAAGACAACAAATATCTTGTTTTTCCCAACCATTGTCCTTACCTTCTTGAAGGTTAATGCTTTGATTTCTAAGATATTAGATCTTGGTGGTGAGGTAAGTAGTTGCAGTTCAGAAAGCAAGTGAAGTCACTTGATGATCCCAATGTTTGATGTGTACATAATCTAGATGACTGCCAAACCTGCAATACATATGCACACATCCTCAGCCTCTAACTAATTGCTTACAATTATTCTTCCATATTTTTTTCCTATCATGTCATTATACGTCTCTACTCATCTAATTATGCTATACTATCAATTTGATAATATAAACTAGAAATTAAAGATCTCCTTTTTCTCAGCCTCTAATTAAGTGCTTAAATGATTCTTCCATATTTTTTCTTTCTATCATGTCATTCTACGTCTCTAGTCATCTAATCATACGATATTATCAATTTGATAATATGAATTAGAAATAAGCTCTCCTGTGATTGTGAGCGTCTTATTCTTCACACCACCTTTCCCTGATCCCTGAGTTCTCGTCTCTCCCATTCATACATCTTCCGTTTGTGCTATTGTCATCCTTCCTGTCAGCTCCTTCCCCCTTGAGTGTCTCCCTTTATTTTTTCTACTTCTATTATGTTTCTTCTTAAGATTCCATGCCGTCTTCTTACAATTGCAACTTTTCTTCTTTGATGGAAATGGTATAAATGTTGCCAAAGGGTATTTGAACCATCTGCTTCAAAGAACATAAAACTGGTATCTGCTCTATTAACGTCTGCTTACCAATCTAGGGTGAATCCAAACATTTTTTTTCCGTCTTCTTTGAGACCACATGTTCAGCTGCCTTTTGCTTTGCTTATTCCACTTCTGGAGGGCGGAGGTAGGTAGATGTAGACAAACACGAGGGATGGTGGGTGGGGATGGCGAAGGACACACAAGGGTGGCAAAGGAGGACTTACGGTCAGTTGTATGAGCGATTCAGTGGAGGGACCTGCTCAATATAGAAGTTTTAGATGAAAGATTTCATCGATAAAGTTATAAAATTAGCATACATAACCACATAGATTACAAATGAGCCTCAGATGATAGCCAGCACTAGGGGTGCTGTCTATACTAAGCGCAAAAAAACCTAAGTAGTAGCAAACATAATAGTAGGCCTCATAGATGAAATCAAGTACAATGCAATGCAACAAAGCTATAAATCATTAGTATTAGCAAGGGTTTCCTCTATGGTGAAAGTCCTATGACCGCTGCCGCCTCCAAAAGTGGGTGTTGGTGCTTCATTCTCCTTATTCCCCTCCATGTTGACTTGGGAGCCTGCAATGATAGAATATGTCATGTGTTTTTGATCTTATTGATGAGAGTATGGACGTTGTTAGTATGGTTGTTGTGTTTTTTGTAATTTCTTTCTGTCCAGATCTTCCATATTATGACTGCTAGTAGCGTTTTGTGAAGAGAGAAATGTGGATTTTTTTGTTTCAGAATATTGAAAATATTAGTGAGATCCAGGGATGGCGCCTCCATGGTCAAAAGTAAAATTTTTGAATGTTTGGTAATGGAACAACTCATGAAGAGGTGTGATGTTGTTTCTTCTTGAGTTTAGCGCATATGACATCCAGAATTGTCAAACAATACCTTTCTTTTTAAATTGTTGTCTGTCATAATTTTCTCATGCTTGATGAGCCATAAAATGAGTTTCATTTTTAGGGTTCCAGTGATGTTCTAGACGAGAATTTAAAGTGTGTGAGGCGCATCGAGGTGTTTTTGTCTCAGCAAGGCGAGGCGCAGAATTCAGATTGTACTGAAGCGTACACACACACACACAGACACACACACACACACACACACACACACACATATATATATATATAGAGAGAGAGAGGCTAGAATACACTCGAGTGTATTCGGAGCAGAATACACTCAAGTAGTTTTTCATGATGCAATATTTTTTTCAAAAATCTTATCCATTGATCTTCTTAAACATCTTGTGAATAGCTCATACGCAAAATTTGAGCACATTTGGACATTTTTAGGTCATGCTATAAAGACCACAAAAATTATGCATTTAAAAAATTATGCATTTCAAATTAGTTTCGCGCGTCTATTTTGTTGCCCTTGGATGAGTGACTTACACTCATCCAAATGGGCTCAAAATTTGTATGTAGCCTAGTTATAGTATGACGGTGAAGATCAATGGTTTACATTTTGCAAAAAATAGTCTTGATATGCAAACACACTTGAGTGTATTCGTGCGATCTGTACACTCGAGTGTATTCTAGCCTGACTCTCTCTCTCTCTTTCTCTCTCTCTCTCTCTCTATATATATATATATATATATATAATACGAGTCGGAAGATACGTGCTAAGCACGTGCTAGACGATTAAATTAACTCGATAACAGTAAACAGTTCATTATCTTCCATAAGACTCTCTTCAATTTGTAGCATGTCATTAATAGAATTACGTGTGCTTTTCGGCATGAGCATGTACGACGACAGTGACTCCTCGTTTGTAGCATGTGAAACCGAGATTATCACAATTGTCTTTGCTTCAAAAAGTTATGAAACTGAAATTATCACAACTGTTAGTTGGCTCCCTCCGACCTGGAGTCTGTCATTAGTAGAGTTACACACGTTCTTCATCTTAGACATGTCTATTAACGACATGTGATATCAACTCGAGTGACATAAAGGTAAATAAGCTTCCCGACCATGCGACAATACTGATGATGATCAGGATACAAAGGAGATGTCTCGTCATCCCAATTAGTGTTCGGGTCCAACGGGGTATTGGCAGGCTTGGCTCCAAGAAGACCTGTTTGGCTGTTTCAGATAGAAGATCCAAAACATATTTGCGCTGAGACAAGCACATACCAGAAGATGATCGAGACATTTCAATCCCAAGAAAGTATCACAGTGTACCTAAATCTTTAGCGACAAAATGAGTTTCCAAGTAGCGTTTAGTAGCATGAATGCCTACAAGGTCACTCCCAGATAATATAATGTCATCAACATAAACAATCAAGATAACAATCCCAGAGGAGGTGTGTTTAATAAATACAGAATGATCAGACTGAGAACGACGAAACTGAAATTTTTGAAGAATAGAGCTCAACTTATCAAACCAGGCACGGGGGCTTTGCTTCAGTCCGTAATTGCTTTGCGCAGACGACAAACAATGAAGGACTCCCCCTGAAGCACAAAACCAGGAGGTTGTTCCATGTAGACCTCATGCAGATCACCATATAGAAAAGCATTCTTGACATCGAGCTGAAATAAAGGCCAGTCAAAATTAACCGCCACAGAAATAAGTACACGAACCGAGTTCAGATAGGCAATAAGTGAGGTCTCAAAGTAATCCAAGCCATATGTCTGAGCATTGTTCTGAAAAGCGGTAATCGGTGTACGGGCGGAGAGGGTACCGAATAGAGTATATATGGTATGTGGGAGTATAAGCGGGAGAATATTCGGTTTTAATCGGTTTTGATTTTTTTTTAATATTACCCATAAAGATACGTAAATTATATATTGACCATATAATAATGACAATGATAAGTAATTAGAAACATTTATAATTAATAGACTAATATTGCATTCATAAGTAGTTAGAAACATTGATGAAATTAGAGAAGAAAACTTTGAAAAGTAATTACAAACATTGATAAGTCATAGACTAATATCACATTAATAAGTAATTAGAAACGTTGATAAGTAATAGACTAATATTGCATTAATAAGTAATTAGAAACATTGATAAGTCATAGACTAATATTGCATTAATAAGTAATTAGAAACATTGATAAGTGATAAGACTAATATTGCATTAATAAGTAACTTGAAACATTGATGAAATTAGGGAAAAACATTGATAAGTAATTAGAAACATTGATAAGTCATAGACTAATATTGCATTAAGAAGTAATTAGAAACATTGATGAAATTAAAGAAGAAAACATCAACAGTAAGGATCAGTTCAATAAACACTAACTATAAACTTATAGAGAAAACATGAGGAGAAGACCAAATATGTAAATTGGAAGAAGAGAATGTAATTGTAATGACCAATAGTAGTATTAGAAAAAATTAATGTAAAAAAAAATTATTACTGGCATTTGATTTTGAAAATCGCCGATTAATCGGCCGATTATTCCCCCGATCGGCCGATTATTCATAATCGGAGCGGTAGACCCCCAAAAAGGAATATTCGGCCGATTATTCGGCCTAAGCGGCCGATTTTCTGAACAGTGAGTCTGAGTATAGCCTTTGGCAACAAAGCGAGCTTTGAGACATTCAATAGTCCCATCAAGCTGATATTTGATCGTAAAGACCCATCAACAGCCAACCAGAGAACAACCAGTAGGAGGATCAACTAATTGCCAAGTGTTGCGTTCAATAAGAGCCAACATTTCAGATTCCCTAGCTTGACGCCAAGCTAGATGCTTAAGAGCATGAGAAGCATTCTTAGGAATAGATACAACAGAAAGAGTAGATGTGAAATTTGCAAAATTAGTCCCCAAGTGATCAGTGGTACATAAATTCCCAATGGGGTGTTGTGTACAAGTCCGAGTACCTTTGCGTAAGCTGATAGGTATATCTAAGTCAGAAAATACTTGGGATGGAGGTGGATCTGCCATCGAGGATGAAGGATCTGGATGGGCCATGGAGGGAGTTGGAGCCTTCGGTCTTCTTTGCTAAACCTTCAGTGGAGGAGCAACAACGGGACTGGTATTCGATAAATCAGAAGCATCAATCAGCGGTAAAGGTGTATTCGCAAATAAATCCGATGTTAAGGTAGAACCAGCAGAAGAATAAAACGACATATGTTCAAAGAAGACGGCATCAACTGAGATCAACCACTTCTTTCCAACCGGGTCATAGCAGCGATACCCTTTTTGAGTCCTAGAGTACCCCTAAGAAGACACATTTAATGGCCCGGGGATCAAGTTTAGTTAATCCAGGATGCTGATTTTTAACAAAGCAGGTGCTTCCAAAAATCCGAGGGGGGACAGAAAACAACGGAGCATCAGGATATAGAATTTGATATGGAACTTGATTGTCAAGAACAGAAGATGGCATGCGATTGATAAGATAGCATGCAGTAGAAATAGCTTCAGGCCAAAAACAGTGGGGAACATGGTAGTGAAACAGAAGAGTGCGAGCAACTTCAAGAAGATGTTGATTTTTGCGTTCAACAACTCCATTCTGTTGCGGAGTATAAGCGCATGAGGTTTGGTGAATAGTACCCAGTTTGCGACAAAAAGAACTGACCGAGGCTTGCATGAATTCAAGGCATTTTTCAGTGCGAAAGATTTTTATATGTTTACTAAACTGGGTACGTATTATTGAAAAAAGGCAGAAATAGTATCAAGAATGTTAGACCGATCTTTTAATAGGAATATCCAGGTGGTTCTAGAGAAATCATCAATAAAACTCACAAAATACCGGAAATCAGAGACTCATGGAACAGAACATGGACCCCAAATATCAACATGCACTATATCAAAAAGTTGTTTTGAGCCAACACATTTTTTTTGAAAAAGTAGTCCTAGTCTGTTTGCCTAACTGACTGTCAAGTTTCACAATGAAAAACAGAATCAGAAATATCAGGTAGAATGTGCTTCAATTTGGCCGCCGACGGATGCCCCAACCGATAGTGCCATTGGATGCCCGTCACAGAAGAAGTCAGAAGCGCATCAGTCCTTGGTACATCCAGGTAGTATAAGCCGTCTGGTCCCTCATGGCCCGAACCAATCTTCGTCCTCGTACGCAGATGCTGAAAGATAACACCATCCGGGTCAAATGTTACATAACAACGCAAGCTCTTAACAGTCCGACTGACAGATAATTAATTAATTGGAAATTTAGGAACATATAATGCAGAGCGCAGAGGTAGGCGGCCAGAAGTACAGATATTGCCAAAACCAGATACAGTCGTTTGTGAACCATCAACAAGAGTAACAGGAGGAATAGCAGTAGTTTTATGCAAAGTGGAAAACAAGGTAGGATTGCCAGTAATGTGGGACGTCGCACCAGAGTCGATCACCCGTGTTTTTACCAGACTGGGTTAAGAGACCAATACTACCATCCGTGAAAGTCTCCGTAGATGAGGCCAAACACGCTTGAAGTAGTTTTTCAAATTCCGATCTGATCCAATCGGCAGATGGTGGAGCAGAAGAGGCAGTAGTGTCAGACTGCTCAGATGTGACTTGATTTGCCCACGCAGGTTTCCCATGTTTGATCCAACAACGATCTTCATTATGATTAGGCCGTTTGCAGAAGGTGCAATAGCGTTGTTCAGTAGCATCAACAGTAGAGGAGGACCCCCAACCTGGACCAGTAGAGGATCGTCCACGACTGCGGCCTCGACTGCGACCACGTCCATGGAAGGAGTCACCATAACAGCGAGGGCTGTCCCGTCAAAAGTATCAGGAAGTGCTTGAGAGACAGAGGGAAGGCGCTGCACACGCTTCAGAACATCGCATAGGGTAGGAAGAGGATCACTAGAAAGGATTTGATCGACTACCCCCGCAAAGGACGACAACATGCCAACAAGAAACTGGATTAACTGTAACTCATTGCGCTGGCGCTGGATCTCAGTAATATCTGATGATAGGGGGTGATAGACCTCGAACTCATCCCAGAGCGCAGAGCATTGATTATAGTAGTCCTCCACAGAATTAGTAGCCGGGTACTCCAGTTTGGCCAAGTTTTTGAAGATCTCGAATACCTTCTTCGGATTCTGCTGGTGAGAATAGACGTGAGAAAGGTGATCCCACATTTCCTTGGCCGTCTTCAGGTGGAGCAAAAATTGGCTGATTTTGGGCTCTGCACTATTGACCAGTCAGGTCATGACGCCATAATCTTCTTTAGACCAAAGATCATAGGCCTATTTTGTCTTGTCATCAGCATCTGTAGCAGGAATCGCTGGACCTTTGGTAGACAGATGCGAGAAGCATCCTTGAGCCTTGACGTAGAGTTCAAACGAGGCTGCTCATATGTGATAGTTGGAGCCATCCAGTTTGACTGTGGTGACGCACAAGTTGCGAGGAACGTCTGAGGTTGCCATGACGAAAGCAGGCAGCTTGAACCAAGGGCGCTGGCAACAGTAGGAAGCAGAAGGTTGACATAGCAGTCAACAGAAGCAGACCGCAGCAGAAGCCAATACATAGGCAGATCTAGAGGCAGAAGATAGGAGATCCAAGCATCGGATCTTAGGAACCCACGTAGGGGCAACAAGGAATATAGAAGAACCTACGCCAACATGGAAGAAAAATTACTCCACCATGAGGCGTAGGCAGGTAGAGAGCAGAACTGAGTTTACGTCTTCAACGTGTCAGAACTGGAAAGTGTCCGAAGCTGTCCGGAGACCAACGGGAAGGGGATGGGTGGATGGGGCGGTCAACAGGATGGGATAGGGATAAGGGATGAAGAAGGTAGTGATGAGAGAGAGTTAGGAAGGTGGTGGTGGACAGTGGAGTAGAGGGTGGAGGCGGCAGGTGGAGAGATGGGTGGCGGCGACAGGTGGAGAGGGACAGGAGGGGGTGACGGGCTGGTGGAAGGGGTGGAGAAGGTGAGGGAGATGAGGGCTGGTGGGGTGGAGGGGCTAAGAAGGTGAGGGCAGCGACAGGGGGTTGAGGAAGCCGGCGGCAGCAACAGGGGAGGGGGGGGTGGCGGCAGTAGCAAAAGAAAAAAAGAAAAAAGGAGGGGGGGTAGCGGCTAGGGTTAGGTGGGCATGGTGTTAGGGTTTAGAAGGGAGGGGTTTAGGGAGGATTGGGAGGCTCTGATACCATCTTGAATATTAAAGGCTATTTCTTATTGAATGAATAAAACAAGTACATGACTCTCTCTTTTATAAGACGAGAGTGAGACATAAGAGTAGAGCTAGGCAATATGGGATAAAAGTATAAGAGGCTACAAAGATAAAAGCCAAAATACACTTAAGAAACAACACAACGCAGTAAAATATATATATACTAATAAGTTATATGTTCTGTACGGCTAATATAGAAAGATATATTCTAATTTCTTCACAAAAATGTCGCTGGATGATATGTGGTGGGATAATCTCTACTTTATTGTATATATTATTATAAATCTACAGTAGCGTGCAATGAAACACATTAGTGTTGTACCAAAAAGTCAGAAACAAATACGTACAATACGAAAGATGAGATATATATCTCATATTAATTTTTCTCTAAAGTCTGTTAATGTTAATCTTGTTAGGAATATTTTTTATAAGAAATCTAATGATTTTTATTTTTGAAAAATAATTCATTGTGGATTGAGAGTTATGAGTAAAATAATTTTCTCTTTTCTCTTGTTTCCTATACTTCTTTCTTTTTTTGTCTAGAAAGGGAGTTATTGTTGCAAAGGAAGTCAGTTGACTGACAGCCGTTCCCAATACCGGGTGGGGGAGCGAGTGGGTGGCTAGTTGTGGCTAAATTTTTCTTATATGTGTAAAGTTAATGTAATAAGATTTCACCGCTCCAACGATGTGTGGCGTGGCATGTAGCTTAGCATATTGAATTGATTTTCCTTCCAAGTAATCCACACTAAAAACGAATTAGCATGTATGTAGTTGGGTATGGGTAATAAGCATCGACTGTTATTGGGTATCAGGTGAAAGTGTTAGCAAACACCGTTTGCTTTTCTTTGAATTTATCCACACTAAAAAAGGAATAATAAATCAAGTGAAAAGACGGAAGCGACTGGAGATTATTAGGCAAGCAGGAGAAGAAACGGAATAAAAGCTAACAAATAGGTGTAGCAGCTCTAATAGCAAGCTGCACACCTTGCTTTATGGGTAATAAGTAAGCGTTGACTGTTATTGGGTATCAGGTGAAAGTGCTAGCAAGCACCGTTTGCTTTTCGTTGAACTTATCCACACTAAAACATGAACAATAAATCGAGTGAAAAGACGGAAGCGAGTGAAGATTATCAGGAAAGTAGGAGAAGAAACGGAATAAAAGCTAGCAAGCAGGTGTAGCCATAGCGACAAGTTCGAGATTCGACAACTTTTCGGCTGGCCGAAAAAAATCGGAATTTGGAAAAAAATTGAAAAAAATCGGGAAAAAGCCGATCTATTTCGGTCAAAGTTCGGTCAACTAAGCGGAAATAATCGAGAATAAGTCGGCTATGTATATACATATAAATACTTATCGATACACATACATATATGTATATATATACATATATGTATATATATACATATGTGGATATATATACATATGTTTGTATCTATACATACATATTAGATACACATGTAATTATTAAGGTCACTATACATACTGTCTTATTGAGTGAAAAAAGTTGGAAAAGAATTAAAGTATAGTTGAATAGTAACAATGGACTCTTGGGAGAGTGGGGGTTGGAGGTTTAGTGTATATACAAAATTTGTGTACATGGTTTGGTAAAAAAAGAGAAAACGACTTAAAAGAGAAAAATCGTGAAAAAATGTGAGAAGTCATGAAGAATCGTATAAATCGCGAGAAGGCGGGAAAAATCGTGAAGAGTCGTGAAAAATCGGCGAGCAACATATTAATCGTGGTGAATATTCGAGAGCCTATAAAATCGCAAAAAATCACCGATTTTTCGTAAAATTCGGAGACTTTTGTTACTATGGGTGTAGCAGCTCGAATAGCAAGCTGCACACCTTGCTTTATTTATAGGGTTACAGATACATATACATATATCTAAAGAGAAAGAGAATTGTTTATTCAATGAGTAAAACAGGTTACAGGGTAGTCTCTAATATAACAACTGAGAGTAGAGACATAAGTACAAGTGAGCAATATGGGACTAATATCACAAGAATAACAAAGCAGCACAAGTAAACAAGACAATATATCTATACTCCCCCTCAAGCTGGAGCATAGATGTCAAACAAGCCCAGCTTGTCAATCAGAGTCTGAAACCGAGCTTTAGGCAGAATTTTGGTGAAGATGTCCTCAAGCTTCTTGTCAGTGCTGATGTATGGAGTGCTAATGTGCCCAGATAGAACTTTCTTCCGAACAAAGTGGCAATCAACTTCAATATGCTTTGTGCGTTCATGAAATGTCGGGTTGCTCACAATAAAAATAGAGGCTTTGTTGTCATAGAACATAGGAATAGGGCTGGAATAAGTAATATCAAACTCTTGTAGAAGGCCACAGACCCACATAAGTTCACATGCAGTATGAGCCATGACTCTATATTCTACCTCAACACTGGATCTAGCAACAACAGTCTGCTTTTTGCTTCGCCAGGTGACTAGATTTCCTCCCACAAAAGTACAATATCCAGAAGTAGATTTTCGATCAAATCGACTTCCTGCATAGTTAGAATATGAGAATCCAGATAAATTGCAATGGCCATGCTTTTTATACAGAAGACCTTTTCCTGGCGAGCTTTTGAGATATCGTAAGATGTGACAAATAGCATCCCAGTGGCACTGCCGGGGTTTATCAAGATACCGGCTTATGAATCCTACAACAACTGCCAGATCAGCCCTAGTGATCGTCAGGTAGATAAGCTTGCCCTCCAGTCTCCGAAACTGGTGGCGATCATCACAAGGAGGGGAGTTGTCATCGTCCCAATCCATATTAGGATCTAAAGGAGTGTTGGCTGGCTTGCAGCCCAGCATGCCTGTCTCCTGTAACAGGTCAAGAACATATTTTCTCTGTGAAAGACAGAGTCCTACAGATGATCTAGCAACCTCAATGCCTAAAAAGTATCGTATTTTGCTAAGGTCCTTGGTGATGAAGTGTTGTGCTAAATAGTTTTTTGTTGCCTGTTTACCCTCATTATCGCTGCCAGATAAGACAATGTCATCAACATACACAATAAGGATAACAAGTCCTGCTGCTGTCTTACGAATAAATACAAAATGATCAGATTGTGATTGCCAAAAGCCAAAGGTAATTAAGATCTGCCTGGGTTTATCAAACCACGCACGCGGGCTGTGTTTAAGACCATAGATAGCCTGTCTGAGTTTACATATTTTGAAGGCAGACTCCTCCTGAGCAACAAATCCCGGAGGTTGCTCCATGTATACCTCCTCCTGTAGATCTCCATATAAAAAGGCGTTTTCGACATCGAGTTGAAACAGAGGCCAATCTTTATTCACATCAATAGATATCAAAATGCGAGCATAATTTAAGCATGCAACTTGAGAGAAAGTCTCAAAGTAGTCAACACCATATGTTTGTGTGTAACCTTTTGCAACTAATCTGGCTTTCAGGCGTTCAATAGTGCCATCCGATTGATATTTGATACTAAATATCCAACGACAGCCCACGGTAGGGCAAGAAGAGGGACGATCGACTAGATCCCATGTCTGACAATCGCAGAGCGCATGCATTTCTTGCGCCATAGCATGTTTCCAGGCAGGAATACGAAGGGCCTCTTCTGTTGATTATGGGATAGTCACAACAGACAAAATAGAAGTGAAGCATGCAAAACTATCACATAGATTGTCAGAGGAACAAAATTTACTGATTGGATGTTGAGTACAGGAACAAACACCTTTCTGAATACTGATAGGAAGGTCTAGGTCAGAAAATACCTCATTGGGTGGTGGATCATCCGCAAACGAAGGAGTTGGTTCGACCGAGGCCTCAGAAGTAGTATTTCTCTTTGACCTGCGTCTGTAGACTTGCAAAGGGCGTTCCGTAGGCACATCAGGAGTAGGTAACTCAATAGCCGGTAAAGGTGTGTTGGCCATAATATCAGTAGACAGTTTTTCTCCATCAGTAGAGTAGTAATGCATATGCTAAAAAAAGTCACATCCGCACTAACAAACCACTATTTTTGAACAGGATCAAAGTAGCGGTAGCCTTTTTGTGTACGGGAATACCCCAGGAAAACACACTTGGTCAAGTGAGCATCAAGTTTTGTGAGGCCAGAGCGAAGGTTTTTTACAAAGCAAGTACTCCCAAAAATGCGAGGAGGAAGAGAGAATAAAGGTTTATCAGGAAACAAAATGGCATAAGGAACCTTATTTTGCAAAACTGAGGAAGGCATGCGATTTATAAGATAGCAAGCTGTAGAGACAGCTTCAGGCCAGAAGTGATGGGGTACTTTGTAGTGTAGGAGAAGAGTGCGAGCAACCTCGAGTAAGTGCGTTTTTGCCGCTCAGCGACACCATTTTGCTGAGGAGTGTAAGGACAAGTAGTTTGATGTATGGTCCCACGAGCGGCACAGAAGGAGGTAACCGATTTTTGCATGAACTCAAGTGCATTATCAGTACGAAAATTTTTAATAGGCATGTTAAACTGGGTGTGAATTTCAGCAAAGAAAGTACGAATAGTTTCCAACACAATGTCCCGACCCTTAAGCAAAAACAACCATGTGATGCGAGAATAGTCATCAATGAAAGTCATAAAATATTTCACACCCGAGTGACTCGATACGGAACAAGGACCCCAAATATCAGCATGAACTATGTCAAAAATTTCTTTAGAAGCAATAACCTTCTTAGCAGGAAAAACAGAACGAGTTTGTTTGCCCAATACACAAGTTTCACAAGTAAAACTGTTCTAAGATAAAACAGGAAATAAATGTTTTAATTTGGCAGCTGATGGGTGACCCAGTCTAAAATGCCACTGTAGTAGATAGCAGAGCAGATGCAGCAGGAGGTCCATCCAGATAATACAGCCCGTCTGGTCCTTCGTGGCCCGAACCAATCCTCGTCTTCATGCGGAGATCCTTTAAAACACAGCCAGAAGGATCAAATTTAATAGAGCACTTGATTTGTTTTATCATCTTACTTACATATAAAAGATTAACAGGAAATTGTGGGATATATAAAACAGAATTTTGTTGTAGCTTTGGTGAAAGAGGAATTGTGCCAGTGCCATGAATTGTAGTTTTGGAACCATTTGCAATAGTAACAGACGGGATAGTAGCAGTTTTATTGAGAGCAGAAAATAGGCGAATGTCACCGGCCATATGAGTAGATGCACCCGAATCAATACACCATTTATTGTTTGTTAACATGTCTTTTATTATGTGTTATTTATTTGTTATGTTATTCTCTTATTTCTGCTGTACCTATCTGTAATTTACCCATATCTATAATAGACATGAGACGGCTGTTTGCCCTCTCAAGCACGCTGCTCATGTAACCGCCAATTCTCTTGTGCGATCAGCTTCTCCTCTCCTCCGCTTCTCCTCTCAACATGGTATCAGAGCAACGCACGAACTAAGCGCCTCTCCCTCCTCCTTCTGCCGCCAATCTTCCCCTCCATCTTCTCCTTCTTCCCTTCCGCCCGCCGGCAGCGCAGTGGCGCAACAGTAGCGGTAGGTGCCGCCGCCCGGCCTGCAGTTGTCGTCTGCCTCTTGGCGTGAGACGCAGGGCTAGCAGGCCCTCTCCGTCACTAAGCTGGGCCTTTGGTAGCCCTCCAACGCTGCCGTAGGCTCCGCCGCGAAGTCCCGGAGGCGTTCATTCTTCCCCGACGATTTTCACAGCAGCCACCGGTCAATTTTTCGGAAGTTGCTGTTGATGTTTGGGGATCTTTGGCTGATCCGACGACCGTCTAAAGCCTAAATCGGAGGACCCGTCTCTCTACGATTGTACTCCTAGTCACACCTCCTCCATGTGTGATTAGGAAAATCGTTTGGAGGCTGTGAATGCGTCGGTAACACATTTATCTCATTTTTCAGTTGTGACGTGTATCTCTCCGTCACTTCGGCCTTCATTGTGACGTGTATCAGACCGTCACAAAGCCCTGTTATATCATGGGGGACACCAAGATATCTATGATCTACAGTGAGATGTCGCCTATCCCTTCCATCAAGCTAAGCGGGAAGAATTATCTCCTATGGATGAATGCTGTCCATACTGTTTTGGAGTCTCGCGACAAGGCGAGATATGTTGACTCTGCACCCCTGGCTGCTACTGATGAAGGACACACTGAGTGGAAGCGTCATGACAGTCTTGTGAAGACCTGGTTGTGGGGTAGTATGGAACCGACGATTGCTGCAAGGTTCATGTTTTATTCTACAACCAAGGAGATATGGGACGCAATGAAGAAGCATTACTCTCAGGAGAAGAATGCTCTTCGCCAGTTCATGATCTATGATCGTCTTTTTGCAGAGAGACAGGGTGACAGGTCACTAGAGGAGTATTTTGGAGCGATTCAGGCCATTGCTCAAGAGCTGAGTTACTATCATCCTGTGACAGTTGCTCTGAACATGTCAAAGACAAAGATGACTTGATTACTGCCAAGTTCTTATTTAGACTCAATTCTTCTTGTAGTTCTGCCCGGAGTGTCATCCTTGCTTCTGATAAACTGCCTAGTTTTGAGGACAAACCAGGACATACAGTGGATAAATGTTGGAAGAAACATGGGAGACCTGCTGCACCACCTGTGGGGGCAGCACGTTATGCCACTACTACTGAGCCCTCTCCGTCTTCTGCTGTGGGCTCTAGCTCTTCAGGCATCACTCTTACTCAGGAGGAGTATGATCGGTTCATTCAGGCTACACATCACATGAGTATGGGATCATCATCCTCAGCAAACCTGGCATCTACTGCGGGTAATCAAGCGACATCTCTTATAGCTTCTGGCTCTACTTCATCTTGGGTGGTTGACTTTGGCGCATCACAACACATGAATGGTATGAGGAGATTGCTCCACTCTATTGACTTGTATATCCCTCACCAATCTGTTACACTGGAAGATGGTTCAGTGAGGAGAGTGTTAGCTAGTGGATCTGTTTCTCTAACACCCAAGATTGATCTTAAATCTGTACATTTTGTGCCTGAATTTCCATTTAATCTTCTTTCTGTTGCAAAATTGATTGACACTGTAAAATGTACAGTAACATTTGGGCCTTCTTGTTTTGTTTTACAAGATCTCAAGAGTATGAGGACGATTGGTGGGGGGCCTAGGAAAGGTGATCTCTACCTTTTTCCATGGTGACAATCTGCCTCGCCCAGTATCTGCTCCTGCTTCAACCGTCCTGTTGAGTGGTTCCCCCTTACTATGGCATTGCAGATATGGACACCCTTCTTTAGAAAGCCTGCGGAAGTTGGAACCAGAGTTGTCCCAAGTGTCATCTTTAGAGTGTCTGTCATGTCAGTTGGGAAAGCATCATAGATTATCTTATCCTAGTCGTGTCAATAAACGGACATCTTGTCCTTTTGAGTTGGTTCATAGTAATGTATGGGGTCCTGTTAAAGACCAGAGTTATAATGGTTTTCGTTATTTTATTACTTGTGTAGATGATTTTTCCCGTATGACATGGATCTATTTACTCAGAGTCTGTGCTATCTATTGTTAAACATTTTCATAAAGAAATAAAGGTTCAATTTGACTGCAATATCAAAATTCTTCAATCTGATAATGCTTTAGAGTATGTTCAAAAGGCCATGTCTGATTTTTGCAGTTCTGTGGGCATGATCCATCACACGTCTTGTCCTCACACCCCTCAACAAAATGGGGTGGCTGAGAGGAAAAATCGCCATCTCCTTGATGTTGCTCGGTCTATCATGTTTCAGTCTAATGTGCCTAAGAAATTCTGGTCTGAAGCCCTTTTAACTGCCTGCTTCTTAATTAATAGACAACCGTCCTCTGTTCTTAAAGGGCAGACCCCTTTCTCTGTGCTACGTCCTACGGATCAGCCCTTCTCTGTCCCTCTTAGAGTGTTTGGTTGCACTTCTTTTGTCCATAATTTTGACCCTAAGGCCGACAAACTTTCTCTTAGGTCTATTAAAACCTTGTTCCTTGGGTACTCCAGTACTAGCAAAGGATACAAGTGTTACTGCCCTAGTCTTCGTCGCATGTTTGTGTCTAGCGATGTTACCTTCCTTGAGACCACTCCATATTTTTCCGATGCTATGAGTAAAGGGGGAGCAGTTGAGAGAGGGAGTGCCACCAACTTTTCATAGTGAGAGAGTGGCACCATCTGTGCAGAGTGAGGGAGCGCCACCCATCATTCCTGATTATACTTTTATTCAAGAAGAGCAGGCAGCAGATGGGCCTGTTATTGAGCATTACCCATATGTTTATAGTAGGCGAGGCAGACAAGATCCATAAGAGGTAGCGACACTAGTCTCTGAGCCTTCCTCATCGTCTTCTACTCACGAGATTCTTGCAGAAGCATCCGATCTTGATATTCCTGTTGCTGTCCGGAAAGGTACTCGTTCTTGTACTATTAGACATCCTATTGCAAACGTGTGTTGTCTGCCCCACTTATCTAATCAGGCTTGCGCATTTTCTCTTGGGATTGATTCTGTGGTTATACCGAGAAATCACTATGATGCTAGGAAGGACAGTGGCTGGAAACAGGCAATGCAGGTTGAGATGTCGGCTTTATTGAATAATGGCACATGGGATCTTGTTCACTTACCCGCAGAGAAGAAAGCAGTGGGCTGCAGATGGGTTTTTACCATCAAACACAATCCGGATGGGTCAGTTGAAAGGTTGAAGGCCAGATTGGTAGCAAAAGGCTACACACAGACTTACGGTGCTGATTTCTTTGAGATTTTTTCTCCAGTTGCTCGTCTGAATTCTGTGTGGATTATTATTTCTCTGGCTACTACTTTTGATTGGCCTCTGTTTCAGCTTGATGTTAAGAATGCATTTCTTCATGGTGACCTACAGGAAGAGGTATATATGGAGCAACCTCTTGGTTTTGTTGCTCAGGGGGAGTGTCAGAAGGTGTGTAAACTGAAGAAAGCCATATATGGACTGAAACAGTCTCCTCGAGCTTGGTTTGACAAGTTCAGTGATGTACTACAGATGGGCTTCTCTCGTTCCATGACTGATCACTCCTTATTCTATTCTAACTCTTCTTGTTGTTCAATACTTCAATCATTATTGCTGTATATGTTGATGACATAGTGATTATTGGCAGTGATTCTACAGGCTTATCACGTGTGAAGGAAGGATCGCAGGGACACTTCCAAATGAAGGATCTGGGTAAACTGAGATACTTTTTCAGCATTGAGGTGCTTAGATCTCATGCATGTATCAATCTAGAGGAAATATGTGCTTGACTTATTACAGGAGACAAGCATGACTGAGTCTAAATTGATATCTACTCCTATGGATTATCACATCAAGGAGACGGTTGATGATGTTGAGTACTCAGATCCAGGATATTACAGGAGGATAGTTGGTAAGCTGATATATCTGACTGTTACACGCCCTGACATTTCTTTTGCTATAGGCGTAGTGAGTCCAGCACATGAACTCACCACGACAGTCACGCTGGACAGCAATTTGCTGGATTCTGAGATATCTGAAAAGTGCTCCTGGAAAGGGGATCACATATTATAGACCTAAGGTGTCCCCATCTACTTTGGCTCTTACAGGTTATGCAGATACAGACTGGGCTGGTAATCATACTGATAGAAGGTCTACATCAGGCTACTGCACTTTCCTAGGTGATCATTTGATTACTTGGAAAAGCAAAAAGCAGCATGTAGTAGCAAGATCCAACACTGAGGCTGAATATCGTGCTATGGCTCATGCATGTTGTGAGCTACAATGGGTTAAATCTATTCTTTCTGAGTTAAAGATTCCTATTTTATCTTCCATGGAGCTCAAGTGTGATAACCAATCAGCCATACACATTGCTAGGAATCCTGTCTTTTATGAGCGCACAAAGCATATAGAAGTTGATTGCCATTTTATTCGAGATCATATCAAGAATGGTACTATTGTGACGCCATATGTCAAGTCTGAAGAACAACTGGCAGATATCTTGACAAAGCCATTGGGTCCAGCAACTTTTTAAAATCTATGTGGCAAGCTGGGCATACACGACGTGTACTCTCCAACTTGAGGGGGAGTGTTAACATGTCTTTTATTATGTGTTATTTATTTGTTATGTTATTCTCTTATTTCTGTTGTACCTATATGTAATTTACCCATATCTATAATAGACATGAGACGGCTGTTTGCCCTCTCAAGCACGTTGCTCACGCAACCGCCAATTCTCTTGTGCGTTCGACTTCTCCTCTCCTCCGCTTCTCCTCTCACATTGTTACCAGTAGTTGGAGATGCAAGCATAGCAGAGGGTCCCGCTGTAGAGGAGGGTAGCTATGTGATACGCTCCTGGAACATCTTCTCAAATTCAGAACGAAGCCAGTCTGTGTTTGCCGGAGCAGCAGGTGTATCAGAGGTAGTGTCAGTAGTAGAATCTGTAGAAGCCTGGTTAGCCCAAGCGGGCTTGCCATGCTTAATCCAGTAGTGATCTTCAGTATGATTGTCCCAGCCACACCAGTTGCAGTAGCGAGGGCCGGGAGGTGCACCACGTCTAAGAGTAGATGAGACCCGACCACCCGAGGGAGTAGGTCGACCTCCACGGCCACTGCCGCGACCACGGCCACGACCACGACCAGAATCAGCAGAGCGAGCAATGAGAGCCGGGTGCTCAATAGCAGGAGTAGGAGTCATGGATGGTTGTCGTTGGTCTCTTTTTAGGACAATTCTGAGGGTAGGCAGCGGATCACTGGATAGAATTTGGTCGACCACACCAGAGAAGGATGCCGGAAGAGCAGCCAAACATTGAACAAGCTGAAATTCGTTGCGCTGTTTCTGGGCTACTTTGATGTCCGTCGTCAAGGGGTGGTAGAGTTCGAACTCATTCCACAGAGCTGAGCACTGATTGTAGAAGTCGTCAATAGAGGTGTCAGGGGAGAACTTTTTGGCCAAGTTTTTGAAAATTTCAAAAACTCGCTTGGGATTCTCCTGATGAGAGTAGACATGGGAGAGTTGATCCTGCATGGCCTTAGCATCATGAAGGCAGAGTAGAGATTGGCTAATCCTTGGTTCAGTGCTGTTGAGGAGCCACGACATAACTCCAGAGTCGTCCTTGGACCATTGTGCATAACTTTGTTTGGTTTTCTCATCCGCATCAGCAGTAGGAACAACAGGAGGCTCAACAGTTAGATGGTGATACCGACCTTGGGCTTTGACATACAGAACGAAGGACGCCGACCACAGATGATAGTTGGAGCCGCCATCAAGTTTCACCGTGGTGACACACAGAGAGCGAGGAGGCTCAGATAAAGCCATAGCAGAGGCAGTAGTCGGCGCAACAGCAGAGTAGATCAGAGGTAGATGACAGCAGGAGGGATCTGACAAGTCAGATCAGAGAACCCGTATAGGGCAGAGTATGCATATAGAGAAACCTACGCCGTCATGAGGAAAACTAAAGTTCCTTCATGAGGCGCAGATAGAGAAGACGGTGAGATGGGAGACTCTCAACTTAGATGGCCAGTGGTTGTCCGGACGTGGATATGTAGTTTACCCGAACGTAGAGTGAGAGGAGAAGAGAGCAGTAGCAGTCGTAGCAGAAAAGGGAAGGAGGGGCAGGAGGGTGGCTGTGGCAACGGAAAAGGGGAGGAGGAGGTGGCTGCGGGTGGCGGTGGGAATGAAGGGGTGGGTCGGCGGTGGGGAAGGAGGAGGGGGTGGCGGCGGGGAAGGAGGAGGTAGGGGGTGGCGGCGGCTGGGAAGGGAAGGAGGGGAGGGGTGGTGGCGCCGGCGGGTGAGGGGGCAGGTGCATCGACGGGTGGGGGGGCAAGTGCAGCGGCGGGGGGAGGAGAGGGCAGGGGCTGTCGGCGCGGGGCGGGGGTTGGGGGGGTCGGCGGAGGGGGAGGGGTTGACGACTTACATCATTTCAGTCAGGTGGGTGGGGAAAAAGGACCTGCTCTTGATACCATCTAAAGAGAAAGGGAATTGTTTATTCAGTGAGTAAAACAGGTTACAAGGTAGTCTCTAATATAGCAACTGAGAGTAGAGACATAAGTACAAGTGAGCAATATGGGACTAATATCACAAGAATAACAAAGCAGCACAAGTAAACAACGCAATATATCTATAGTATAAACATACATATAATCCCATATGTTTATATGCGTGAGGCGTAACGAGGCGTTTTTGTCTCAATGAGGCGAGTCGCAAGCCTCGAAGCGGTTGAAGCGTAAGCCTCAAAATATGTATGAGGCGGTTATAGAAAAATAAATTTATACATGTATTTACATATATATATATATTTATATATTATTTATATGAATGTGTGTATAACAAAAGTAGGTATCACAAGCACAACAATATGAAATGGAAATTAGTTCGGAAACTTAATAATGACAATAGAGACAAAATACCTACCACAATACCAAAATAAATATGTAAATAAATACCGAGATATCAATTCTTTATACTACTACAATAAAAGATGTCGATAGAAAAACTAAAGGAGATAGAATTTCAAATGGTAGGAACGAGGAACCAAAATTAGTTAACAACGATATGAAATTCACCGATATAGTGAATAAGAAGGTAGCAAACAAAGAAATTTAACAGCGAAGATTGAAAGGTGTCGCCAAAAGATGATGGTTAAATGTTTATTAACAAAAACTAATAATTCATTACAAGAACTCCGATATTTTTTTTGAAGAAAGTGTTTGTAATAATCTTAAAAGTAGACTAATGTGGTGGTTAACATAAGACGTTATCATCCAGAATTGAGGCGTGTGCCTCAGTTAAGCCTAAGAGCCTCAGTGCTTTGAGGCATGCCTCAGACATTTTGAGGCGTAAGCCTCGAGAGCATCAAGGCGGTTTTTTTTATTACCATGCATATACGTGTGTAACTATATACTATATGGACACACATATAGTCATATATATACATATATATAAAATAGAAATTTATATAGATATGCTATGACAAATACACACGTATATATAGATACATATCTATACATACAAACATAATTATAAACACACACACATGCAAATATATATATATATATATATATATATATATATATATATATATATACATACATACATACATGTATATACATACATACATACATGTATATCTATATCAATGTTTTAAAAAACGTTAAGCGGTAACCGTGCGGACAGTACCTTGTAACTGGTTAAGCGGTAAGCGGCCGATTTTTTAAAAAACGGATTTTAATTTCCTATATAATTTTATACAAAATTACATATATATATGTATATAAATACTAATACTCTTTGAAACTTTTATATATATCTAAAGATTCTAAACACTCTACCCAACAGTAAAAACACCCAATTAGTTTATAAGATAGCTATAAGACAATAATTATAGCCATAATATAATAAATAATAGATTTGACATAGATAAAATACCCCACATACATGATTCAGAAATATTTATGCATCACATGTTTACATAGTTAAGCAGTAAACAATAGACTCATTATTGGATACCTTTCTAACTTATTGTTATATGTGCATATCATCAATTAGTCATACATTACAGCAGTACAATTAACTAAAGTATGCATTCTAAAATTAGATAATAGTTACATATATTTTACTTGTATAAATTACACTTTACAACAATACCCTATTATCCCAACTTGCATACAGTAAACAATAGACTCATTATTGGATACCTTTCTAACTTATTGTTATATGTGCATATCATCAATTAGTCATACATTACAGCAGTACAATTAACTAAAGTATGCATTCTAAAATTAGATAATAGTTACATTACATATATTTTACTTGTATAAATTACACTTTACAACAGTACCCTATTATCCCAACTTGCATACAAGTATGCATTCTATTAGACGAGGCTTATCATAGGATATTTAAGTTTAATATATTATAGTCAGTAATACTTGGGGCCATATAGTTTATATAAAGTTACAGGTGTACAGCAAAATTTACAAAAAAGGACAAAAAACGGCCAAAAAACGGCCAAAAAGCGGGAAAAAAATGGGCAAAAAAACGGAAAAAACGGGTAAAAAACGGGAAAAAACGGCCGATTAATTACAAAAAAAGTTAATCGGCGATTTTAGCAAAAATCGAACGGGCTGGGTGTTTGGTCGATTAATCGGCCGCTCAGCCCGTTTTTCATTTCACTGATCTATATACATATATATATACACACACGCTCACACACACACACACTCACAAGAGCATGGTGTAGGACTTCGACTTCGTTTCGACTTCGCCAGGTGTGGAAGTGGAAGTTTGTGGAAACTTCGAGGAAGTTTCGAGGAAGTTTAGACGCAAACTTCGACAAACTTCGATGGTGTTTTTTAGCAAAATGATGCATAACTTCGATTGGAAACTTACAAATTATGCTCTAACTCTAATTCATATGTATTAATTTGACATAAAAAACACAATTCATGGCTCTCTAGTGCTAGGTAGGTTGATAATACAAAGTAGTAAATGATGCAGTGCACACTTGCTAATGTTCTCAAGTCTCAATAATCATGTTTTTCATTTGCAAATAAAAATATACAAATTCTTATACAATTCTCTACTTCAGCATACATTTTTCAAGCAAATATCCTTCATACTTCCGTATATTACATATGAAATATAGTAATATACTAATATAGATTACAATTCATTAAAATGAAGTGCATACCCAATAAATGTCTTCAGTAAAAAGCTGAATGCCTTCCAAAATCATGGCCTGAATGTTGAGCTTCTTGAGTCTGCATCAGTAGTGACATTTGGTTATCAATTCTCATAGCATATTGCATCCAAGTTGTGTGCTGAGAGTGGTTGAGCTCATAATCATGCACATATGCAACAAAATCTTCATGGGATATTTCTGACAAATATCCAAATCTTGTATACAATGCAAGCTGTGTTGGATATCTGGAGGCAAGAGATCCTGGTGTGAAGTTGTAAAATTCTGGTATATGGGGCGGCCTTTCTGCATCAGAATCAGAAGGGGGTACATATATGTTAGGTTGTGGTGGGGGCTCGGGTTGTGCCATTGGTGGATAGTAGTGACTCTGAACACCTGATGTAGTGTCAGTTGTAGCTGCAAAAGGATCAGGGGCATATTCAGGGCCTAAGTAACTATATGATTCATTATCAGTTCTATGGGAAACCCGACTTCCATAAGTTCCTTCTGAATCACCACCGTAATATCCAGGAACGGGTTCTTGTTGATAAAATCCTCTAGAAGTAGGCCCAGTAAAACCCAATAAATCATCCACAAAGGTGCTTCCTGTTGCTCCCGATTGACCTCCCAATGAGAGACTTCCAATTGATTCTTTGATATTGTCAGTGTTGTAAGGTGCATGATAAACAGGTTGAGGCACATGTCCTTGACCCTGTGGATACCAATTCTCGTAGCATGTTGGCAATGAATCTAGTTGTTGTTGTGGAGCTTTACCCTTTCCCTTTCCCTTTCTTTGGTAGGTTCGATCTGTCGGTCTTTGAGTACCACTACCACTCTCATATTGTTGTTGACGTTGTTGTTGAGGTTGAGGGCGAGGAGATGGTGTTCTATGTGGCGGCGTATCTCCTCTTATATAGCTATCAGGAGTGTTGCCCCCATCACCACCACCTGAGGGCTCTGGAGTGGTGGAACCTGATGAGGCATCTGGTTTATCCTCTGGTAGACCCTGCCAAAAATCATCTTTATCAATATTGTCTTCTTCCACTCCCAGAGTGGTCTGATCTGCTTGTGCTCCCTCACTTTGTTGATATTCATCTACATCAACCCCCATTGCCCTTGCAATTGTGGCATTAGGCCCCCCACTTGGACGCCCTTCATCAAGTAAAGGCTCAATAGTATTGTTCAACCATGCTTGTAATGGGTCTTCATCGTCACCCCTGTCAGCGTAGACATACGCCCAATCAAGAGGATCAATGTCGACATTGCTTGTTGGGTTCCTCAATGATTCTTGTGTGTGTCTTTGCTTCAACTTCATATTATAGTGTACAAACACCAAGTCATGAAGACGTGAGGCAGACAACCTATTTCTTCTTTTTGTGTGAATCAAGTTGAAGGTTGACCAATTTCTTTCGCAGCCACCTGCTGCTGCTGTTTGGGACAAAAGTTTAACTGCTACCGATCTCAATTCTTCACATTCACAACCATAATTCATCCACCAATCAGCTGTAAAAAATAAAGAATGTTCAATGATCAATAAGTGGACAAGTGAACCATTCATTATTATGATATCAAACATAACCAATCATGTAATTCTTTACCAGGAGAAAAACAGACCAGATGCTTCTCTGAATGGCTTTATCTAGTGATTGGTAAAGTGAGAGAATTAGATTAACATTTTATAATAACGTGTAATAAAGAATTATATACTATCCAACCCATACTTGTGCAACAACTCGAATTGCGTTATCTTTGTCAGCAAAGAGCTTATCAATCACTTCTTGGAGACCCATTATCAAGTCTCCTCTTCTCCCAATATCATTCTTGTATTGAAATCTTGGGTTTAAAAAATAAGCTGCACATATAAGGACACAAAAATTAGAAAATATTAGATGACTAATAAACACTAAGACCTAAATGGCTAAATGCAAATGTCACATCTTTACCTGTTTTATGCAATGGGTGTAGAAGCATTCCATCCCATCGTTCATCTACAACTTTTAGGAATTGTGCCTTGGCATTAGTTGCAACTTCTTCTACTTTATCTCTCATGAGGCGCATTGCCTCATAGATATAGGGCATGGTGGCATTCTTATCACCATCCACCATGCGCAAGACATGAACCGCATGATCCATTATCTTTACAGCCTTGGTCACTCTAGTCCAATGAATGAAGTTTCGCCCGTACCGCCGGTATTTCGACCGAAATACCGATACCGACGCGTACCGATACGGAAACATGCGTGCGTACTGATAGGATCGCAAATACCGATATACCGACATGTATACCGCCCATACCGCCATGTTTCGATGATTTCGGTGCAAAATGCACTACTAACTTCACTGTACCGACCGAAACCGGCGGTATACCGATGGGTATACCGTTTTTTGCGAGAATGACTGTAGTTACTTATTGGGAGGAGAAAAGAAGGTGCATTTGGATGATTTTTGGCGATTGGAGCTAATACCAACCCAAATCAAGGTAATCATAACTAATCTCTTTCATTTCTACCATTAGCAACCTCTTCATCTCTTTTTCCTACTTTTTTCTTCCACTTTCACCTAAAAAAATTATTTTTTACCGCCAAAGCCTAATATTACTCCAATTATATATGTTTACGCGAACTATACATACATCTATAAGTATATTATATAGATCTACAATATTATCACTAGATCTACCTACTTACAACACTCTTA
Source organism: Alisma plantago-aquatica (assembly GCA_963693085.1). NCBI lineage: Eukaryota > Viridiplantae > Streptophyta > Magnoliopsida > Alismatales > Alismataceae > Alisma > Alisma plantago-aquatica. The sequence continues at coordinate 1,325,276,443 of OY856412.1, read as the reverse complement.
ATTACTATTATCATACAATCTGTCTAACATATTACAATTAGTATTGATATAATTAGTTACTTATTTATGTTTAGTGGAAGATGTTTTACTAAAGAGTAATGTGAATATAATACAAACGAGTATTATACACTTACACAGTATCGCACATGAATGAGCAACATGGAACTTCATATAATTTGCCAATAATGATGTGTATGAGGAACATGTGACTACATACAACCACCTTTATAGGATGTGCATGTCATGGCCGCAATATCTCAGTAATATCAACTCATTACTGTATAGAGAACCAGCGCGCCACTCAACATACAACTAATGTGAGTTGTAAGTAGATATGTTATTCATATGTTGTAAATTGCATATTATTGCATAATTGTGTGTATTTAAGTGTGTGGTTTCTGCTAGTAAAATTTCATATCTTAATTCCTACATTTTGTCACCAAAATCCTTCATCGAAATCCCAACGAAACAAGACAGATTTCTTACCTCCCCCATGATGGACCCCCCCTCCCCCACACCCAATATAGAATTTTATTGCATAAAACGATGCATTTAGGTGTAGAGATTACACCTGTAAAATTTCATAAATTAATTCGTTCATTTTGGCGTCGAAACGGCCAGGATTGCATCTGTCGGTATTTCCGTCGGTATACCGGTAAATACCTATTTCCAAGCTGTCGAAACGGCGTCGGTATCGGTTACCTCGTTCCTTGCTCTAGTCCAGAAGTAGTCATCATTCAAAATTTTCACCACTTCTTTGGCTCTGTCAGTTTTACTATCAGGGTGTTTGGCCCACTCTTCAGAAACAAAAATTCTTTTTAACCCTTGTCGCCTTTGCTTTAAGCTTTGCAAAGCGATATAGTTTCTTGCAAATCTTGTAATGCCCGATCTTACTATGTCTCCTCCACAAAACTCTTGGCTTCGCATCATTGCAAGTAGGTAAGAGCGATTATATATAATTTTTGTAATTCTTGTGGCCCTAGGCATTACATATGTAAACAGATCTAATTTTCCAAAATCTTTCAATATTAGATCAATGCAGTGTGCGGCACATGGCGTCCAAAATAAGATGTATTTTGAAGACTCTTCAACTGATTTTCCAGCTTTTTTGAAATTTGGCCCATTGTCAGTGCAAATTTGAAGAACATTCTCTTTTCCAACATATTTTATCGCACTCTTAATCAATTTTGCAAGGTAGCTGTGGTTTTTGATGTGGCGAGATGCATCAACTGATTTTATGAAAAATGTATCACCGTCACAATAAGCCATGAAGTTGATAATTTGTGTCTTGGTACCACTTGTCCAACCATCACACATGAGTGTCAACCCAAAAATTGACCACTTTTTTGTTTCATCTCCGCAATCCACTGCTCTAGCAGTAGTTTCTCCTGTGGAAGATATTTGTTCATCAAGTCGTGTGGAGTTGGTGATTTGACTCCTCGTCCATGTTCGGCGACAACATCTATCATATGTTGCATGTAAGGGCCCTGTGCCACATTGGGAGCAATACCACTAGCAAATATAAATTTTCCTATTGCCTGTCCCACAACATCTTTTGCATTCTTCCACATACCTGACAAAGTTTTCTGCTTATGACTTTTTTACGAAACCCTGGTTCAGAAGAAGTGTACCTCATGCTATTGGTCCTCAAACCTTGCAATTCTTGGCTTTCTAAATTGACAAAATTTGCTGGACGGCTTCCACTACCACCACCAACATTGAAATCAGATGGGCCAAAACCACGTCGGGTTTCATTAAATTGCCTTTCTTCTTCTTGTTTGAAAACCGCCTCCATTCTTGATCTTTTCAGTGCATGTCTCATTGCGTCATCATCATCATCATCTTCTAATTCAACTACATTTCGTGGTATCGATGCACCGAACATCAGCTCTTTGAACCTTGCATCTCTAATCTTGTCTTCCATGTGTTTTAGATCTTTTTGACTGAGTTGCTTGGAAACAATTTTTCTTATTTGATCTTGGGCAATCTCTACACTTTGCAACATTTTTATCCCCTCCCACCAAATGCTTTTTGAACCTAGAAATCCCACCACTCATTATAGTTTTTTTGCAGAAATTGCACTTGGTTTTTTGCCTAGATCCATCAACCATTTCACAATACATCCATGCAGGGTCAACTTTCCCCCCTGACTCACCACCTCCACCTTCACCTCCTCCACCATCACCTCCTCCACCATCACGACCTGAACCAACCATTAAAACAAGTAGCACCCACAAAATACCCATATCTTCAGTCACAAAAAACTTGCACACAATAAATTAAAAGAAACAAATATTAGATAAATAGTGGGAATGTGGGATTAACTCATTATTAGATATTAGGCAAATAAGTGGGAGTGTGGGACTAAGTTAACTAACTGAGTACTACTAACTTGGTAGAAAATCATACATTTTTAGAACTGAATTTTTTTAATTAAGTAATAAATAATTACTAATAATTCCTGAAATTATTAAATATATTGTAAATTGATAGTATGGCGAGCTATTAAGTGGGATTAACTAGCTAAGTAGCTAACGAACTAAGTTAACTAACTAACTAGTGAATAATCTAGGTTGAAATTTAAAAATTATAATTTATTTATATCTGAAAATTGATAAATAATATTAATATTTACTGAAATTATTATATATGTTGCAAATATTGTAGTTAAAGTCAGCAAATTACTCATTAACTAACTATAATACAATATTACAAATTTTCTAACTCTAAATCTAATTAATGCAAAATTAAAGTATATAATATTTATGTAAAACGAAATTCATAAAAATATTATTTTTCATATTTGTTTTATGATATTTTGTTGTAATAATACAAGATCTAAGTAAATATTAGCTAGATCTATGCTAGATCTAACTAGATCTAAGTAGATCTAAGCTAGATCTAAGCTAGATCTAAGCTAGATCTAAGCTAGATGTAGTTAGATCTAGGCTAGATCTTAGTAGATTAAGGTACGATCTAGGCTATATTCACCTAAATATTAATAATTAACAGTTTGTGCATGTAAAAATACTAATTTCAGATCATTAGATCTACATATTATGTATATATGTATAGGGAAAGTAGTAGAGAATGGAGTATTTAAGAGTTAGTAGTAGTTGTTTTTATTTAGAATTGAAAAAACAAAGAAAAAGGAGGAGATTTGGGACTTACCTTCTCAACAGCAGCAATGGAGCTCTTCAACAGCCACAACAGCTCGTCCAAAGTCTGCAAACAGCAGATGAGAGGGACCTCGTACAAAGCATCAAGTTATAATAGCCAACTTAAGGCTTTTTTGCTTCATGGGCCTGACCGTCCTAACTTCGGCCCAACTTCGGCCACTTCGGCGAAGTTTCGCTGACATCGACGATGTTTACACCATTTTGTGCAGGAAAAAATCAACTTCGTCGAAGTTCGTCATTTGTCGCCTCGAAGTTATGACGAGGCCGAAGTATTAGTGGTTCGACTTCGCCAACCTACGAAGTTCGAAACTTCGCCGAAGTTTCGGCCAACTTCGCCGATTTTTTGATCCATGCACAAGAGTATATGTATGTACATGCAACATATAATGATATAAATATAGCACATCCATAGTTGTCAACAAACAAACATACACATGCATAGATATGCACACACATATATCTAGATACATACAATTTTGAAAATAAGATAATCTAGTATTTTTTTAGACAGAGTCTGAGGCTTACACCTCTAGAGCATCTATATGCCTCGCACAAACTGAGGTGCGCACGTCTCACTGGCAAACTGAGGCTTAAGCGTCGAGGCGTATCGGAGACTGCCTCGCCTCGAGGCCTACACCTCTTAAGCCTCAAGGCACATTTTTTTAAAACCATGGTTCTAGATCTCTTTGGTTGGACAGAAGTAGCCACAGTATGTGAAGAATAGATAAGCTTTATGGAGTGTGTATTTGGGATCCGAAATCCATGAGATATGGTTCTTAATGTTAGTTTTCAGGTGATAAAGGATGTCAGTTATGGTGTCGTATGGTATGAAGGTGGAAAGAGTTCTCTTCAGTTAGTTGTTCCTTTGGCTGCTCAGTAGGGTCATAGCTTTGGCAGTACTAAGGTGTGTAATGGTGTGGGGGGTTTAGATGTTTTTGTTCAAGTTTTGAATGGTAGTCCCATGCGTCGTTCTAGAATAGAACGTATGCGGTGGTCTGTATAATGCTTTGGATATATTGTATTTGTTTGTTTGTGTTTCCAAAGTGGTGATATTGCTGTTTGCGATGTTCCCCTAGAATTTTCTTTTCCGTAATATTTATCCATTATATGTTGCTTCCATATGCAATTTTTGTTTGATCCTTATGTTGCTATAATTTTGGCTATTAGACAGAGAACATGGATCTTAAGGTTCATAATACTCCCATCCCCCATATATTTTAGGCGCACAAATAGTACCCCAATTAGCTAGGTGAATTTTGTTACCCGAGTGGTTCCAGAGGATGTCTCTTCTGATATTGTCATTGGAGTGCAAGATATTGGCTGGAAGTGGGGTAAATCTAAGATAATATGTGGTGAGTGTGGAAAGTGAGCTGTTCATAACAATGAGTCTACCCGCGAGGTTGAGGAGGTTTGTTTTCCATGAGGTGAGTTGTTGATTAAGTTTGTTTATGATGGGGTTCCATATGATTTTTGGTGGGGGGTGTGGTGAGACAGGAAGACCAACATAAATGAATGGATGTGTTTCTGCTTTGCAATTTGGAAGAGTTTGGTATCGTTGTGTCAATTCTAGATCCATATGTGTACCTATGATAGCAGATTTGGTGAGGTTGATTTTCAATCCAGTAAGGTATGATAAGATGCCCAGAGTGGATGGTGTTAATGACACTGAAGTCATATGGTTTGATGAATATAATGGTGTCATCAACATATTGTATAATGTTTTCTTTGCTTTCTGTGGGTGATTCAATCAAACCCTATTGTGTGCCCATCTTAATTGTATGTGTAAGTATGGAGGCAACAAGAATGGATAAGTATGGTGATAGTGAGTCCCCTTGTCTAAGGCCGTTGGAGTTTTTGAACATCCAAAAGGCGATTCATTTATGATTGTGGAGAATTTCCATGTGGAGATACATGTATCCATTGAATCCATCTATGTGGGAAACCGTAGCCATACATACATTGGATGTGGCAATTCAGTTGACGTTATTAAATGCTTTTTCGAAACTACTTTCAGTTCTAGAAATGGTGTGTGGTTTTCATGATAGGAGTTTCGCTTACCATGATGTGTACGTCCTGTATGTTTCTGTTTGCAAGAAAAGCGCATTGTTGGTGTCCTGTGATGCTCTCTAGTTTCGGTTTCATCCTGGTGCTTAGAGTTTGGCTATAATCTTGTAGGATGAATTTATAAGGCTGATAGGTTTGAACTGGTGAACAATGTCCGATTGTTCGACCTTTTGGATCAATGCTGTGTGTGTGTGGTTGAGGACCGTAATTTGTGATCGAATGTCATCATGGGAATGCATGTGCTGAAGGCGATACATAAAGTCAGTTTTTATGCATTCGCACATGTGTTGGTAATATTCAATGTTGATCCCATCCATTCTTGGAGATATGTCCTTTCCTAAGTTGAAAACCGCCGATTTAAGTTCATTCTCTCAGACAGGTTCAATAAGGCTGGATGATGAATCTATGTCATTTGGGAAATGTGTTCCCATCTAATGTGAATGTATGGGGATACATTGTGCCTATTATTGAAAAGGGTTTGGAAATGTGTGACAAATGTGGGATGTGATGGTATGCCTATTGGTCGTGCAAGTACCTTGGAACCCCATGCAATGGATGGAGTTAATCCTAGTATTGTTGTTACAACACTTGTGGAAGAATTTAGTGTTGTTTTCTCCCTCTTTCATCCATCTGCTTTACATCTTTGTTTTCAAAGGTTCTCATTTGGAGTTGGAGATGTTCTAATCCGGTTTTGATGGCTTGGGTGTGTGCTGGATCAGTCTGTGGATTTCTATGCACAAAAAAGAGATTGGGATTCTGATTTAGTAAGTTTTTATGGATATTTCTACAGAAGTTTTTATTCCATGTCTTCAAAACCTTTCTAATGTTCTCATTATTACTGTAGATCTGGTAGCCAGGTTCTAAAGGGTGAATGTGTATAGGCCATTGCTGTTTTATAATGATTTTGAATTTTGGATGGTGCATCCAAAACTTTTCCATTTTGAGTAGTGTGTCTCCATGCGACGTGAGAAGTGTTTATGATAATTGGGAAGTGGTCTGATATGGGTTTAGATGATACAAAAGGAAAGGTATGTGGGTGCATATCTTCCCAGGATTGGGAGTAAACAAGGTTGAAAAAGGCGTGAGGCGTAACGAGGCGTTTTTGTCTTGGCGAGGCGAGGCGTAAGCCTCAAAATGTACCGAGGCGTTCCTATATTTATATATATTTATATGTATTAATATGTTTATATATATAAGAATATATATATACAATGTAAGTTAATACAATTGGACAACTACATAACAAAATCACATTACACTACCTGTTTATAATCTAAATTTAAACAGCTGGAAAATAAAAGCAGTACAAGTTGTACCCAAACAGTAGTATTTTAACCACAATTTGTTTGTTTTTTCGTTTGAATCAAAGGGGCTAATGGAAAACCCATTGGGCCAGGCCCATATGTAGTTAAAATGAACCAGGAAACATGTATTTTGGGTTGCAGCTTGAGGCCAGCGCCTCACTTGCGCCTCAACGCCTCTTGCGCCTTTTTGCGCCTTGCAAAAAATGAGGCGTCCGCCTCTTGGATCACAGGTGAGGCTTAAGCCTCAAGGCGCCCTGGGGTGCGCCTCGCCTCGAGGCGTACGCCTCTAGCGCCTCAGGGCGCGCCTTTTTTTTCCATGGGAGTAAAGAAAATGATCTAATTCTGGCCCATGAGGAGCCTCAGTCCCAAGAATATAAGGTGTTTGATGTCGGGATGTCTGTGAATCTGGACTCAATGATAAGATTGTTGAAGAGTTTGTCGAAGAGGTTGAGATTTCGGGATGAGTTAATGGTGTTAAGTCTATCTCGGATGTTAGTGACCATGTTAAAATCTCCTCCTATAAGCCATGGGTCAGCTGTGTATGTGTGAGCCAGTTCTGTAAGTTCGTCTATAAAAGGCTGTTTGTCCTGACCGGGTTCTCCATAAAATCCGGTGGAAGTCCAAGAGTGTTGGTCATGTCGATTTGTAATGTTGATGGTGATGCTGTAACTTTTGTGAGTGTGATATGTGATCTAAAAGATGCTATTGATTCCTATGATGATTCTTCCCTTGAAACCAACAGGTGTGACTTGGAACCACTTAGTAAAGTGTTTTTCTCCTATAGAATTGAGAGCGAAAGGCAATAGGTGGGTTTTGGTTTCTCGAATGGTGATGATGTTTATTTTGTTAGTATATATAAATCTTGTAATGGTTCTCTACCTTTTGGCACTGGATGCACCGCATACATTCCATGAAGCGATAATCATGGAAGACGGATAAAAGTCTCAAATGATGTAAAAGATGTTATTGATTCCTATGATGATGCTTCCCTTGAAACCAACATGTGTGACTTGGAACCACTTAGTAATGTGTTTTCCTCCTATAGAAATGAGAGCGAAAGGCGATAGGTGGGTTTTGGTTTCTCGAATGGTGATGATGTTTATTTTGTTAGTATATATGAATCTTGTATTGGTTCTCTGCCTTTTGGCACTGGATGCACCACATACATTCCATGAAACGATAATCATGGAAGACGGGTAAAAGTCTCAAGCTAAAAGATGCCAGATGTGTCTATAATATACTAGGAGTTTGAATCTGTATGGTAGCTAGGTGGATGTGTCTATTATTTTCCCATCCCATAAAATTTTCAATATCTTGCAGAGCCAAGTTAGTAGATGAATCATTGTCAAAATGAATGTCTAACTTTGATGCAAAAGATGTGAACGTATTAATATCAGGCGATGAAATTAAATCCACGATGTTATTAATATGTAAATCATTAGCGATAATCGATTTACTTAATGGAGTATGGTCATGGTATGAATATGTACCAGATGTAGACAAGTGAGTTGATGTTGTACCTTCATCCTCCATTTCGAAGTAGTTTTTCTTAGTGCGAGGGAGCTGAAGGATGTGATAGTGTGCGAGGGAGCTGAAGGATGTGATAGTAGCTGGTAGCTTGGATAACTTTTTTTGCTTGTGGCTCTGAGAGGACCTGAGCTTGTTAATGATGGCAATCTTGAGTCGATTGACAGTGGTTTTTTTGAGACCGGTGATATGTTGTGTGGTGGGTTGTTGTGCAATGGAAAAGGGTTTAACCTTATGCATAAATTGTGGGTAGGAGGTTTTATGTGTGGGTGATGTGGTACGAGGCTGTTTGTGATGCGGTGGGCTGTGGGTTTTGTGGTCGCTCTGGGGTGATACATGTGTTCTTTCCTGTCCCAGGTCATCTTTCTATCTGTAGTTTTTCTCAGTGGTTCGTTACTGGGTTTCAATTTGTTGTTGGTTGGACATAACCATGATGGAGGGCGACAAGAGAGATAAAAAAAGGTGGTGGAGGATGATGAGGGGTTCTCAACAATGAGTTTGATAGTATAAACAGTTTCTCCAAACCTGATTTTGATCGAGGCTGGTAGTTTGATGCCTTTTTTTTGACCGAAAAAACACGGCTTTGATGTAGTTGGATGGTTGAAGAGTTACAAGACTAACAATATTAGAGGGTGGTTTGGATGGCGTGGGCAATGGATCGGAAGACTTCCTGTAAATGAGGATGGCGTGGGCAATGGATCGGAAGACTTCCTGTAAATAAGGGAAAATGTTAGAGATAGAGACCGTCCCGGACCTCCGGATCTAGCTAGCGATGAGCCTTGATCAACCGACCATTTGGAGACAATAGCTTGGACAAAGTTGTCCCCACATGGGATAGTCATGACTTGTCCAAAAAGTTGACCGAGTTTGGTGCCTTCAGGAACGGAGTAGAGGAGCTGTGATGGTGAAAGAATCTTCGATGTCTGGGGATGAGGTGTGCTACAACTCTAGAAACATCCAGGATGTCGACAATGTTGCTATCAAGGTTGTTATTGATGGTGACCATAACTCCGCGGCTAGTGAAAACCTTGAGTAGACGCATAGAGCTGACAGCAAGGTCGATGGCAAACTCAACGTCAAAGAATGAAGAGGGTGCCATGATGTGATAAGGGGGCAAAAGGAATGATCTGGATGATGAGGATACAAAAAAGTTGGCTGAAGGGGAAGTTATAAAGGCAATTTTCAAAGGGGAAGAAGTAGAAGAAGGCGGGGGAGGAGATGGGATAGGTTGAAGGGGATCAGGATCAAAAGAGCGAGAAGAAGGGTTATAGGATGTGGGAGGTGGTGGTCCGAGAATGTCGTCAGATAGGCTAAGAATGGAAAAGGGGTTAGCAGAGATAAGCCTGAGAAGAAGATGATAGAGAGGTGGGCGGTAGGTGTTTACATTTGAAAAGTGAGTTTGGATGATGGTGGATTTTACGGTGAAAGAGAGATTGGTCCCAAAGGGTGATGCATGACATGCGGGCGGTTGCGAGAGAGAGGACGTGGGATGGGGTGAGGGCAGGAGAACGAGAGATGGTCCATTCTGCGACATGTAAAACAGAAGGCAAGAAAAGTACAATGATGTCTGAAGTACAATGATGTCTGAGGTGCCCCCACCTCAAGCAGAGGGAGCACTACAGAGGTTTGCGAGGGCCCTTACGTTTGCTGGAAACGTGGTCTAAGCAGATGGATGATCCTTGGAAAGGGTAGATCGAATCGAGAGTTGGGAGCGAGGAGGCGGATGTGGGTAGAGATGGAAAAGAAGTGTACATGATATTGTATGGTGAGAAGGGGAGGGCTGAAGACAGAGGAGGATGAGCAGCGGAGCGGCTAGAAAAGTGAATGGGAGAAGATGCAGCATAAACCTTAGACGAGACCTGAAGAACAGATGTTGGATGTAAAACGTACCTGTGGTTATGATGACTGTCCATATTTTGATTGTAGGAATGATGCAGCTGTATCTTCATCGGAACATGCCGTGCCAGTAGTAGTAGATGAATCGGCTTGGAGTGGGTTGATCTCTAATCCAACTGGGGCTTGATATGCATCTATGACAAATAGTTGGTCCCTCGAATCTATTCCAGAGTGTGCTGAATCGCCTGATATTCGAAAGAGTGGTAGCAGCTCAGTGGGAGTTTCTGTAAAATAATCCGTGATCCGTGCCATGTCGTCTGATCATCTAAGGCTTTAGGTAGATCATCCAATGTTTCTACAGCCGTAACTGGGTGATCATCTCCTTCCACAGCTGCTAGTAGATAGTAATCGATTTGTGTTTTCTACAAGAGTGATATGGAAGGTTTTGTTTCCCATGAGAAGTGTGATCTGCCCAGGCTTGATGTCAAAGCTGCGTATCGAAATTCTTGGGGCAGTTGTACAGACTCCATAATCTCTTCATCAAGTGTGTAATCCAAGTAAGGACATCTGTAGCCATATGGTGAGGTGGAGAGGGGGAAAGGTAGATTGGTGTGAGTGTCTTTCTTACAACAATGATGAGCTTTACTGCCTTTGTATACGAGTCTCTGATACATAATAGGTGTAGGTCGGCATGATGCTTTTGTGAGCCACCTGTACGCATGTTGACTAGAGAAAGGATGTCTATTGATGCAAGGTGTGTAGAGCTTCAGCCTCGTTTCTGTGATTCCGTGGAGATAGTGCCTGCGTAGAAGCAGCTTTACAGGTGTTTCCTGGAGATGTTTTGGATACAATCTGAACTGATGGTGTCTTTGTTCTGTTTCGTATACCCGTGGTGGTACTAATGTTTCTTGAGTATTCAATGCTATGCAATAGACTGTTCAATTGTATATGCCAGCAGATATAGCTGTTGGCGAGCTGAGGTGTTGGGAAAAGTTGCATTGAAGTGGATGCAGCGATTCAGCGTTGTGATGGCTAAGATATAGAGTAGATGTTGATGACAATGACTGCTGTGTTGTAAACAACAAGATGTTTCAGCAGGATGGGTTGCCTTTGCTGCTGGTGTCGAGAGTGGTTGGAGTTTTCTCTCACTAGAGAGAAGTTGGAGCTCTTCGCGTCTAGCTGGCTTTACAGGTGTTCCCTTGCTCAATTTAGATGAAAGCCAGCATAACATTCCCAGAAGATTGGATTTTTAAGAAGAGAAACATATGAGCACACTACAGTGGTAACGGTGTTCGATTTGAGCACATTATTTTGCTTGCATTTTTATAGAAAAATCACCCGTTTGCCAAAAAGGCGGAATATAATTAAGAGTCTGTCCCGTTGGGTCCATTATAATGAATAGAAAGGTGAAATATACGCAAAAACTTGTATAAGCCTTTTGGGTTTCCATCTATCTTTTGATTTAGACATCTATCTTCTATCTTACGATTATTCAGCTATTCAATTGGGGTTTGATGGTTTAACTAGGTCACATTTATGCATTGCAGGTCCCAGCATTCCCACATTGTCTTTCGCTAGCATCATAACTGCTGTGCCCCCTGAGATCCCAGTTGAACAGAATATTGGTGGTTTTGGTAAGAAAGGGAAAAAACACTCTAAGATCCTTCTATCTACCGCTGGGGGACGTCGGTACTGAACTTTGGTACTTAAGTGGATTATTGGCGCAGAACATTGTGCGCACTTAATTGTATAGCTTCGCCATGTAAGAATAAGCGATTGCTGGCTTTATTTCCAGACTGCACTTGCATCCTGCTGTATAATGGATTTAGAAGCCGGTGTGTTCGCCACTTCGCCCTCTTTGTATACAGACAGCGGTGTCTGAGGCAGTATTTACTTCGAGAAACTAAGTTGGTGAACAGAAATGTCACTCCACATTGGTTCTCATACTTAATATGAGATAAACATGATTGCTATATTTTTGTTTTCGTTCTGATACTGTTTGGGGACGAGTTGCTTGGTTTTGGCTTAGTGCACTTCGTTTTCTAGAGCAGCGTGTTGATTAACTGGTTTAATTCCTGAAATAAAGAGAATTAGTTCGACGAGGAGATTCCCGTGTCTTTTTGCTCCACTCCAGGTTTTAGTTTTGTGGTAAATAACATGACTGGTCGGATAATAATAAAACCACGAAGGGTACGTTTGGTTCGCAGGAGTCATCGGGATTAAGGTTTATCCTGCATTTAGCTAATCCCAGAAATACGATCGCATAGGATATTAAAAATCCTGAAGAACTGTAGTTTATGTTTGGTTTAAATATTTGAATTGGACATGAAACGGTTTGAGCGTATTCGGTGAAAAGGGGGAAAAGCCACGGCTGGTTATTTTTGTGGAACCGCAGGCAGTTTTTGCGGAGAGACGGGCACTTTTTGCGGAAGGACGAGCAGTCTTGCAATCGGAACCCGAATAAAGTAGGTGCCAGCTGGTTGAACGACGACCAAGTAGAGTAGAGGACGGAGCTGGATGAGGGCGTCCCGCTGATTTGAAATGGAAACCTTGATCCAACATTCATATTAGGGCTAATTTGGTTGGAAGTAAAACCAACACTCAGTTGTAGTTTCAAAACAGGAAACGGATTGAGTTGAAATGATAATGATTTTATTTGGTTTGATGTAAACCAAGTGTATCGATTTTCTTTGTTTTCATTTGGTTTCAAGTAATTCTAGGCGGAGCTTTACTGTAGAGCCACAGACGTCGATAGATGATTCAACTGAAACTGCCCGCCAGCTGCAGATTGCATGCATATATCACGGACGCTCCGATTGTGCAAACGAACCGTGCCCTATTTGGGCGTGGTTGGTTCCACACAGATTTGTACAGATTCCGAAAATGACGTGAAGTTCAGTTTCCACGGTGCGTTGGAACAACACAGAACCAAACGAATTGAATTCCAACCCGCAGCGAAATGCAACTGCATGTGTTGACTTTCTTCTCAACGGGCCGTTATACTCAGGAGTTGCCATCTTTCTCATCTCCAGAAAAGCAAACGTAATTTTTTCTCAACCGGATGAGCAAATAGGATCCAATACGACCACATCCATCAATTCAAACGTGCCCTATATTAACGCCAAATTTCAGGCAAATATCAGATTGAACGTTTTTCCTGCATAGCGGGTCAAGTTCGATTCCTTTTGACCAAATATTTTAATGGCCTTTTGAACAAATATACAATGGGATGCTTAGTCATAAGAAGCCATGAAATAAATATTTGTTGGGTGTGTTGCTGTTAACTACTATATGATAATGGATGAAATATTAAAATAATGTCAAAGTCTAGGCAAATTTCAGTTTGGATGATTTTCTTTGTCCGTCTAACTCGATCTATAGTGTTCAATAAGCAGTTGTAGAACATGCACCTCGACGGTATAGAAAGCTGAGGTCCGGATTCAGTTACCTCCGTAGTTTGAAGTGAACCCCTGTGGCCGAACCCACACTCTGGTTCAACTGGCCCTTGATGGGTGAACTTAGCAACTCAATTGTTGAGGTTACGCCTTTTTAGAAAGTTCATTATATTAATAGACAAGGCAAGTAACATCATATGGTGACACATGCTTATGAAGGCAAAAAAGACGAGGGGCGAAATCATAACAGGGTACTGCTAGGGTATTTATGTGGTCTTGCAGACCATTAAGAAAAGTAATGTCGAGTTGGGTTCTCCTTAAACATCCACCAAGTAAAAAAAGGAAATAAAAGTCCCTTAGAGTATTGGTAGGCGAAGGGAGGAGTATAAGCATCATGGGCAAATACCATCGATAGGAGCAACAATATTAAGCTTCAATAGCTAACTAGCGCTTTGTCTCGACACCGGGGCATGGGTCTCAGTAAGGACAAGAAGAGCCTTTGGGTGAATCAGACATCACATCATTGACGTCAAAGTTTAGGACACATGTAGGGATTGTGGCGTCTTCTTTTGAGAAGAAAGTGAAGACACACGAAATTCCTATCTTGCAAGCCCATTCAATCTCATATGCGGCATAAAAATTTGTAGTCAAGAGTTATAAATGACATAATTATTTGCAATAATAGAGTAAATGTATTTAGAGCAGGAATTGCTATTTTGTCTAACCATATATTAAAAAAAAAATACACAAGTCCTCTAGAGCTATTTCTTTTTTATCACAACCAACATGTATATTGTTGATTAAGTATAAAATTTTATCATATTTTAGGTGGAGTGATTATGTTGGTGGTAAAAAAATGGTTCCAAATACCCAAGGAGAAAGAGCACAACGTAGATAAATGTATATATGACATAGGAAGAGAAGAATGTGAACTTTGGATAGAATAATGTCCCAAAAGAATATCCAATAATGTGGCTGATGTCCTAGATTACTAAACTTGTATGCTAAAATGACCACAAAAATTAGAGCTGTCAATGGGGAGGGTATGGAGAGGGTAAGAGCTTACCCTTACCCTTACCCACCTAAAATGGTGGGTAAGGGTATGGGTAATTCCCCACTCCACCACTATCCTTACCCTCCCCTTACCGTTACACTCTTACCCACAAAGTAAATGGGGAGGGTAAGGGTGAAGTGGGAGATTTATATATCTTCAAAAAATTGTACTAATAGGATCAATAATGACATACCTAATACATTTATATGCTCCAAATGGCTATTAACTATTCAAAATATTCAGAAGTAATCTTTTACAACATTACACACATGATTTTTATTGTAAAAACTATAAAATCTAATTATTCCTTGTGTGTCTTACACCTCCAAAATGGGGTTGTATACACAACCAAATTAGATACATAAGAAGAAAAAAAAATTATGTATTCTATTAAATGATGACCATACAATGTTGAATAATTCGTTGAATCAAACAACATACGGACTATATATGTAATATATTATACATAAATATTAGCAGGTAGCATGTTAGAGGGTATGGGTAATGTATTACCCTTACCCACTAAGGTAGCGGGTTAGAGGGTAGCAGGTAAGTGGGTAAAGGGTAAGAAAATTCTTTACCCTTGCCCTTCCCCTACAGGGTATGGGTAAAGGGTAAATGGGTTTACCCTTACCCATTGACAACCCTAACAAAAATACAACCGCATACCGATGATGCTCTTGGTTTGATGTGATATGTAATCCATTAATGATCATATCCTATTGTCAAGCTGGGTAATGATCAATCATGTTTTCTTGAGAACATTGAGCCTCCTTGAGGTCAACATGGTATAAGCCTCATGTAAAGTGATTTTTTTTCTTCTTCAAATTTTTAGGTAACACTAAATTATTTCTCAAATAGTCCAATCTATCCAAATTTGGAAATTTATTTGTCTGAAAAGTCATGTTACCCCAACAAAACAGAGGGGTGTTGACAATCTCTCTTAAAAGATACATATTTTTGTTGATATTTCCTTACTATAGGTAGATGCTTTTCCTTTTACTAAGGAGGTTGATGACATCCCAAGGGGAAGTATCTTTTGTAGTATTTATTAATGATAAATTCAACCCATGTATCCTTTTGGATATGTATTATGGATCAAGGTAGTATGTATTAATGATAAATTCAACCAATGTATCCTTTTTGATATGCATTATGAATCAAACTAAAAATAACCTTGATGAGAAAACATTGTGAGTGTAATAGTGCGAGCCATGTTGCAAAGAAAACTTAATGTATAAGTCAACCATATCAAACAAGAACCCCGTGCATATGCTTATATGGATAACACATGGGAAACCCTAATTGGATTATTTCCGCTAAAGACCATACTAAAACTAAGAACCAAAAAATTAATTAATTAAGAACTTCCAAGTAAGGCCCATAATATTTATTTTGATCCTAAAATTGAAACAATTGCATAATAATTCCTAAAAAACAAAGGCTTAATAATTAAATAAAAGACAAACATAAGTAAAAGATAAATAATAAAATACTCTAATCAAGAGGTGTGAAATCCTAGCTAGGATCTGGGCATGTTGTCCTGCATCAACTCCCCCTGGCTGACAAATGAACCTCCGATGAGTGGGGGTGTAGCTGAGATACATCATGGTAGCATGATGTGGGTAGCATATGTCCTATGAACAAGGTGTGCTGAGGTGTGTCCTCATTATTAGTATGTATGCTTGAGAGCTAGTCATATGATGATTGTAATGTGACATAATGTAATTAATTTTATAATAATAAATGTAATTCTGTCTATTATGTTTGTTCAGTTATGAGATAATGATGTACAAGATAGATGTATAGAGAATGATGTTACACGATTACATATGTCTTCAAGTTAAGGATCTGGACAATGAGGTCATATGTGTGATAAGAGTACATACATCTTTGATACTTCCATAGTCATATATTATTGTGGAAGAAAAATGGACTACAATAATACATAAGACTAGAATATGTGTTGACTGATGATAGAGTCTCATTATTCATGATATCGGATATCAAGTCAAATACATAGGTACATGTTAGAGATAGTGTACCAGACAGACCCACCTTGAGAATGATACATAGAACCATTAAATGATAGTTATAACCAACTCTTAAAGTGATAGTGGTGATTTTGGTTCTTAGACCTAGATTCGCTACACTGATCACGTGTCATTCGATGAACTTTGACACCATACAACGCGATCTTGAATAAGAGTTTCCATAAAGGTGGTGCTGGGCTACATTGTGACACATGGGGATTAACTGTGAGTGATGTAGATGGAATTTGTCTCTTTTCGGAGTTGATATCCTGGTCACTTGACAAGTGAGACAAAGAAATGCATGGCCATTATTATGTGAGTCAATATGTGATATGTGGGCTCACATGTATCTCAATAGTCTACTCTAGTTCAAAAACATAGATTGAGTTTAAGAGGATGACGATTCCATGCCTCACATTCAATCTGGATATCTAAGACAAAAGAACTATACGATTACAATAACAATAATCACTGATGTAGGCTGAAGTTGTTCTCCAAACTTTCCAATTATTTGGGTAGCAATGATGTGTTACTAGAAACCGCTCATTACTTGTGTAGTCATGATGGTTATGGACTTTATCATAATTTGGGACCTATAAGATCACACACATAGGATGCACTTGGAATATGAATTTACTCATGGATACAATTTAACTTGGTTACTCAAAGTATTTAGGTAATCAAGTTAAACAGCTGGTTGTCAGTCAACTGACTGGAATGTCCAGTCGAGCGACTAGTGTGCCAGTCGATCAACTAGAGTGTCTAGTCGAACAACTTGACTAACTTTGAGACCAAAAAGTTGGAATGGGTCAAAAATAGATGCAAAACAACCAATTTGACTGGGTCAAATGCGTAATGATATGTGTAACGACGTGCATTAATCATTGCATTAAAAACTAGTGTTATTGTGCCACTGACCACACACGATTGGATCAACCGGATGGTCCAGTTGACTGTCTGAATGCGCGCATCATCTCTCAAACCATGAGATCTACCTTTCTTATCTCTTGGGTTTTGGAAACCCTAGCCCATATACTCCTATGTAAGGAGGGGGTGGCCAAGAATCTCAACTAGAGACTTATTTTCTCATAGTTTTCGTAACATGTGAGAGAACTTGAGCAATATTCCCAAGAAAGGAAGAGACAACACTAGGAAAGAAAGTTGACACTAGAAAGTTGATGAACAAAAGGACAACTCCTTCCTGTCGGCTCTGGAAGCACCACATGGAGTTCCTGTTGGACTGTGTAGACTATATAGAGGCATGGAAGCCATTGTTGTTATGCTAGGAGCCTAGGAGGACAACTCCAACCACCATCTTTGGGTGTTACAATAGGAGGACACATCGACTGTCATCCATGTGCTACTTGCAAAGGAAGCACATCATCATGTAAGGTTAGCCGTTGGATTTGTTCTAGGAGAAGGTATGTCTTGCACCCTATTTCCAGATATATCCTTGTTGATGTGATCTTCTAGTTAGAAAATATGGATAAAAAATTTTGTTTCCGTTGCTTACTCTATCTCCATATTTCTCAATAATGGTATTAGAGCCACGTAAATTTATGGTGTATCATGATTTAAATCAACCCAATCTGATAGTTTTATAGTTTATTTTGTTGCATGTGACACAAACATTTAAATGGTTAATGTGTATATCCAATTAAATACCACATACTCTTGGGAGTGTCTCGTAGATTCTCTATATATGATATGATATATACAAATCATGCACATTGCCTTACAATGGTTTTGGTAATGGATGTATGTGTGGTAATAGACAATACCTCTTGGATGCTTGTGTGGTTGGATGGTTTATTTCCTACCTTATAAATTAAATTTATACACCAACCTTTCTTCTTCTTTTCTACATGTAAATAATGCTTAACATCCTATACTCCCCTCGAATGTAACTTGATGTATTCATATTACACAATGTAATAAGTAGATAGCAGTAACATTAGTTTCTATTTTGGCAAGAGAAGACATTCTGACTAGGCAAGTTGATCAATTAGAATTTGAGCCGATCGACCGCAGGAGCCAGTCAAGCGACAAGAGGCCCAATTGATGGAATGGAAGAGTCATGTCAATCTCTTATGCCAGCATCCAGTCGACCGACTAGCAGAGACCCTCCAACCGATAAGAGGTCCAATAAATCGACTAGAAGAATCCTACCGAATGACCGCCTATTCCCAACACAAGAGGCTTTCAGTAAAGGTTTCTACATATAATGTATGACGTTAGGTGGACATAAATTCTTTATGTCTCTAAAGAATTGCATTAGTGTGGCCATAACTATCACTCACATGTTTCATTTGTGGATATAGTATGTATATGATACATATTATAAGTATGTTGTGATTGGATATATATATATATATATATATATATATAAATTCTGTCAAGAAATATTAAGTCTTAGATGCTTTCCATAAACAACACATATGAAAAGCTTGACCGACCAAGCATGGGAATGCCAAAGCATGGTACGCCATCTATCTCGTGGAAGTATGATGATAGTTATGTAGGTCTGCCAAATTAGGGTGCATTTCTGTCATGTTGGCTTTTGGGTCAGACATAACTAGGTGACCTTAATAGGATTAAGTGCCTAGAAGCATACAAATGGACCATGACAAGGGGTTGTGCATACAATATATCTAAAATTTGTATTGGATGCAATTGGCAAATGTTGTCTACATTAATAATTGGTTATGGATGCTGACGATGGTTGGATAATAACTCAATGTATTTTGGATCTTGACTCACTTGAATATTATATACTACAATCTTCCGAATTGATGGTTGGAGCGATAATTAATCAAAAATGTTTTGACACTTGCCAATTTATTTTGTAGAAATAAATGAAAAACACATTCACATTGTGATCGATTCTTGAGAAGGAAAAACTGAATGAGACCAACTTACATGACTGGTTCAAGACTTTGAGAATCATTCTCAATCATGAGCATAAGCTCTATCTCCTGGATGCACCAGTGATAGAGGAATCCACTCTCACTGCGCCTAAGGCTGAAGTAGATGCTTATTGGAAGCATGAAAATGATTGTTGAAGACATCAAAAGCCTCAAGCTATGCTCTATGAACTATGAGTTGTAGAAGCAGCTTGAATGCATGGTCATTCTCAAGATGATAACACAACCCAAGAACATGCACCGAGATCATACAAAGAAAAAAAGGTATGATGTCTCTAAGACACTGTTTGAGTGCAAAGTGCTAGAAGGAGATCCAATAGGGCCTCATGTGCTCAAGATGACTGGGAATGTGAAAGACCTAGAGAGACTAGGATTTCCTTTAGGTCAAGAGTTGGACCAAAAATATGATTATGCATTTGTTTCTTGAATCATATAGCCAATTTTCCATGAACTGTTACATGTATAACTCGACTACATTGATGTCTGAATTTGTTTGACATATTGATAAATTCCAAAGAACAAATGAAGAAGGAAAACCCGTGATGGTAATAAATGAATGGGGTTCTAAGGGTGAAGGAAAGGCCAAGAAAAGTTCTGTGGCTAACCTGAAACCCAAGTCTTCTGCACTCAAGATGAGGAGAAGGGTAAGTGTAAAAGGAATTGTACTTTTCACTCAAAGGAATTGAGGAGATGAAGGAAGGTATAGTGATCTCTACTTTAGGTGTATACGTTATTGAGATTAACTTTTCCACTTCTTCATCTTGGGTATTTGATAATGAATGTGGATCTCACAATTTATCAAATGTGCAAGATCTAAAGAGAAGAAGACCTTTAGAGAAAGGTGAGGTTGAACTGTGAGTTTCTAATGGAGAAAGATTTGTTGTTAGTGCAATTGGAACCTATGAGTTATCTCTTCCCAGTGGGCTTATAATATTTTTAGAGAACTACTATTATGTACCTTCCATCAGTAGAAACATCCTATTTGTGTCTTATTTGGACAAGAATGGACTTGAATTTCTTATAAAGAATGGTTGATGTTCTATTAGTTGAGATGAGATTTTTTATGGAACTGACCCAATATCCTATGGTCTTTACTTGTTAGATCTGGAGACAGACGTATATAATGTAAATAAAAAAAAGGATAAAACTCGACAACTCAAACAAAACATACTCCCCTTGACATTGTCGTCTAGGCTACATACATGAGAAACACATTTCCAGACTCCATAAAGATGATTTTCTGGACTCTTTTGATTTTGAACCAATAAAGAAATGCGAGTCTTGTTTGTTTGGAAAGATGAAAAAGCACATTTCACTAGAAACAATGAGATAGTGAGTGATCTAATAGGAATTGTGCATCTTGATTTATGTGGACCTTTTAGAACAAATTCTAGAGGCAGTTACCAGTACTTCATTACCTTTAGTGATGATCTTAGTAGGTATGGCCATGTGTACTTGATTAAGCAAAAGTCATAATCCCTTGAAAGTTTCAAGGATTTCATGAATGAAGTACAAAACCAACTTGATAAAAGTATCAAAGCACTTCGACCAGATTGAGGTGGTGAATACTTAAGCTAAGAGTTTGAGGACATTATGTGAGACTGTGGTATTATACCATAATGGACTCCACCTGCTACACCACAATATAATGGTATATCAGAAAGAAAGAATCATACCCTATTGGGCATAGTACATGATGATGAGCTTTGTTGATCTTCCAACTTCCTTTTACAGACATGCTCTACAAACCACCAAAACCATGTATCATCTAAATCGGTTCAAAAGACACCATACAAGTTATGGCATAAGAAATGTCTCCATGTGTCTTTCATGAAGATTTGGGGATGCAAATCGTATGTGAGGAAAACATTTCTCAAAAATTTTGGACCCAAATCTGATAAATGTTATTTTGTCAGATATCCCAAGGGAACAAAGGGATACTATTTTTAGACTCCATCTGATAATAAAGTTTTTGTTGCCATTACTATTTTATTCCTTGGAAAGGAATTTGTTTCCAAAGAAATCAGTGGGAGGAAAGTAGAACTTGAGGAGGTTCAATACCAACAATAAAATATTGAACCTATAGAGGTATAGAAGGAACAAAGAGAATCACAAACTATTGTACAATCTTAAATTCCACATGTAACACAAGAACCTCGTAAAGCCTAAGAGATTTGGATATTTTGTGACTCAAGAAGGCGATGAGTTGGTCATAGATGAGCCAATGATCTACCTAAAAGCTATTGAGGGACCCAAATATGAGAAATGGCTTGAGGTCATTAGATCCAAGATGGACTCCATATACACCAACAAGGTATGAACCTTGGTGGATCCACCCGAAGGGGTAAAATCTATAGGGTGCAAGTGGGTCTTCAAGAATAAGACTGACATGGATGGTAATGTACAAACCTATGAGGACAAATTGGTTGCAAAGGGTTTCAGACAAGTTCAAGGTGTTGACTATGACAAAACCTTTTCACCAGTTGGAATGGTTAAATCCATTATGATTGCCATTGTAGCTTACTGTAACTATGCAATTTGGTAAATGGATGTTAAAACCACTTTCCTTAATGAGAGTCTTCTTGAGGATGTATACATGACACTACCTGAGGGTTTTATAAATCCAAGTAATGCAAATAGAGTCTATAATATGCAAAGGTCAATCTATGGATTTAAGCAAGCATCTCAGAGTTGGAATCTTCAATTTGACAAGACAGTCAAAGAGTTTGGATTTAGTTAAAATGAAGATGAACCTTGTGTTTACAACAAGGTTAGTGGGAGCATAAATGTATTCCTCATACTGTATGTAGATGAGACACTATTGATGGGGAATGACATCCCTACCTGATAAATGGTAAAGAACTAGCTGGAAGTACCTTCTCAAAGAAGGATTTAGGCAAAGAATCCTATATCTTTGTAATTAAGATATATAGAGATGGATCTAGAAGGTTTCTTGGCCTAAGCTAGAGTACATACATTGACAAGGTGCTGGAAAGGTTCATCATGCCAGAATCAAAGAGAGGAAATTTGCCAATGTTCCATGGAATCAGCCTCTCTAGAGACCAGTGTCCCAGTTTTTGTGAAGAATGAGAACTCAAGAGTAAAATTTCACAAGTGTCCGCAATTGGATCTATCACGTATGCAATGATATGCACTCATCTTGATATCTAGTATGCTTAGAGCATGCCAATCAAATATCACTCATATCTTGATGAAGGTCACTGGACTGCCGTGAAGAACATCCTTAAGTACTTGAGAAGAACTAAGGATCAATTCCTTATTTATGATGGTGAGGAAGAGTTGGGTGTAAAGGGTTTCACTGATGCAAGCTTCCAAACTGACAAAAATTATTATTAATCACAATCAGGATTTGTGTTTTACCTTGATCACAGAGTTGTGAGTTGGAAAAGTTCCAAGAAAGAAATTGTTGCTAATTCCAAATCATAATCCGAGTACTTTACTACTCGAGCGCAAAAAAGAAAGTTGTTTGGATCAAGAAGCTCATTAGTGAACTTGGAATGGTTCCAAGCATTAGCAATGTAGTAGAGTTGCTTTATGACAATACTGGAGCTATTGCATAAGATAACCAATCTAGATCGCATCAACATTCCAAGCATATACTTTGGCATTTCAATCTCAAATGAGAGATTGTACAATGAGGATATGTGAAAATCTATATGGTACTGACTGGAAGCAATAATACTGGCCCACTAATAAAAGAACTTCTACAGTAGAAACATGATGGTCATGTTAGATCACTTGGGATTAGATTCTTAGGTAATTGGATCCAAGTGCAAGTGGAAGTCTGTTGGTATTTATGCCCAGATAGCCAGTCATATGATGATTGTAATGTGGCATAATGTAATTGATTTGATAATAAAAAAGGAAATTACATACATTCTATTTTTTCTATTATGAGATAAAGATATAACATGATAGATGTATAAAGAATGATGTACTCGATGACATATATGTTCAGGTTAAGGACCTTAACAATGATACCATATGTATGATAAGAGTGCATACATTATTGTTATGTCCCTAGTCAGATATTATTGTGGAAGAAAAATAGACAACAATAACACATAAGACTGGAATGTGTATTAAATGATGACAAAGTCTCATTAGTCATGATATTGGATATCAAGTCAAACACATATGTACTTGTTAGAGAATATTGTATCAGACAAACCCACCTTGAGAATAATACATGGAACTATTGAATGGTAGTTTAAATCAACTCTCAAAGAGATAGTGGTGATTGTAGTTCTTAGACTTAAAGTTACTACACTCATCACATGTCATTGATGAACCTTGACACCATCCAATTAATGTGACCTTGAATAAGGATTTCTATAAAAATGGTGCTCGGGTACGTTGCGACACATGGGGATTGACTATGAGTAATGTAGATGGCATTTGCCCCTCCTTAGGAAGTTAATCCCTTAGCCACTTAATAAGTAAGACTCAGAAATGCACGACCATGCTCATGTGAGTTAATATGAGATATGTGAGCTCACATGTATCTCAACATTCTACTTTAGTTCAAGGAACATAGATGGAGTATTAAAAGGATGCTGATTCTACGCCTCACATTCAATCTGGATATCTTAGATAAAGAAACTATACGATCCTGGTAGGACTGATCATAAATTTAGGTTGATTTTTTTTCTCTAACTTTTCAATTACTTAGGTAGTAATAATGTCTTGCTAGACACCTCTCATTGCTTATGCAGTTATAATGGTTACAAACTTCACTGCCAACATAATTTGGGACCTATATGGTCACACATATACGTGCACTTGGAATAGGAACTTACTCATGGATAAAATTTAACTTGGTTATGAGAAGTGTTTAGGTAATCAACTTAAACAACACTAGTTGTTAGTTGACCAAATAAATGATCAGTCGACCGACTGGCGTGCCAACCGATTGTCTAGAGTGTTCATTCGAGTGACTAGACAACCTTTGAAATTGACCTATTGGATTGAATCAAACAAAGATGTGAAATGACCAGTAGAATGGGTAAATAAATTAATAATATGCATATCAACATGCATTAATCATTGCATTATAAGCCAATGTTATTGTGCCTCTGACCACAGACAAGTCAATCGACCGGATCGTCCAATCGATCAACTAGATGCATCCAACAATTTTCAGGCCATGAAATATGACATTTTGTATTCCCTGGGTTTTGGAAACCCTAGCCGACTCACTCCTATTTAAGGATGGGGTGGTGTAACATCCCAGGATTTGAGGCCTCAGATAAATTGATCTTAAAAGGAATGATTAGACTACCTATATCACCAAGGTGCACCTCCTTTTCCAGGAGCCCATCACTAAAGAACTCCATAGTTAAGCGTGCTCAGCTTGGAATAGTACTAGGATGGGTGACCAGTCGGGAAGTTCACCCCAACTTGCGCGTGAGTGAGGACAAAGCACATAGTTAAGGCTAGTGGTGGTCTGTGGGGCCCGTCGTCATTCTTGAAACCTTACTAGAGCCTAGGGCAGTGGGCCCATGCGTTACAAATGATATCTGAGCCGATTCCCCTCCAGTAGGTGGGGCCTACGTGGACCTGTGACATGCCAGTCTTTGAGCTGTGCAGTCTAGGCTCGTTGGAAAGGGCTATCTATGGTGATGGAGCCACCCTTGCACTGGTAGCCGTGGTCGGGAGCTGGGTGTACATGGCCATGTTGGGTCTGCATTGAAATGGGGAGAGATTATGAGGCCATATAGTTGATCATTGACGAGGACGTCAAGAGTCTAAAAGTGGGGGAGATTGTAACATACCAGGAATTGAGGCCTCAGATAAATTGATATTAAAAGGAATGACTAGACTACCCATATCACCAAGGTGCACCTCCTTTTTTGGGAGCCCATCACTAAAGAACTCCATAGTTAAGCGTGATTAGCTTAGAGTAGTACTAGGATGGGTGACCCATCAAGAAGTTCACCCCAACTTGCGTGTGAGTGACGACAAAGCGTGCACTTAAGGCTAGTGGTAGTCTGTGGGGCCAGTTGTCATTCCTAAAACTTTATAAGAGCCTAGGGAAGTGGGCTCAGGCGTTACAGGTGGCTAAGACTCTCAACACAGAGACATCTCTTCTCATAGTTGTGGTAACATATAAGAGAACTTGACCAATCTACTGCTGGTCTGTGGGGCCCGTCATCATTCTTGAAACTTTACTAGAGCCTAGGGCAGTGGGCCCATGTGTTACAAATGATATATGAGTCGATTCCCCTCCAGTAGGTGGGGCCTACGTGGACCTGTGAGATGCCAGTCTTTGAGCCGTGCGGTCTAGGCTCATTGGAAAGGGCTATCTATGGTGATGGAGCCACCCTTACACTGGTAGCCGTGGTCGGGAGCTGGGTGTACATGGCCATGTTGGGTTTGCATTGAAATGGGGAGAGATTATGAGACCATATAGTTGATCATTGACGAGGACGTCAAGAGTCTAAAAGTGGGGGAGATTGTAACATACCAGGATTTGAGGCCTCAGATAAATTGATATTAAAAGGAATTATTAGACTACCCATATCACCAAGGTGCACCTCCTTTTCTAGGAGCCCATCACTAAAGAACTCTATAGTTAAGCATGATTAGCTTAGAGTAGTACTAGGATGGGTGACCCATCAAGAAGTTCACCCCGGCTTGCGCGTGAGTGACGACAAAGCGTGCAGTTAAGGATAGTGGTGGTCTGTGGGGCCAGTCGTCATTCGGAAAACTTTACAAGAGCCTAGGGAAGTGGGCCCAGGTGTTACAGGTGGCTAAGACTCTCAACACAAAGACATCTCTTCTCATAGTTGTGGTAACATATAAGAGAACTTGACCAATCTTCTCAAGAAAGGGAGAGACAACAAGGGAAAAGGAAGTCAACGCTAGAACACTACGAATGGAAGGACAACTCCTTCTATTTAGCTCTAAAAATGAAACACAAAGTTCTGTGGGTTACATAAAGAGGACACATCAACCATCTTCTGTATGCTACTCGTCATCATTGTGCAAGGATATTCACTGGGCTTTTCCAAGATAAGTTACATCTTGCACCCTCTTTCTAGATATATCGTTGTTGATGCGATCTTCTAGTTAGGGAATATGGACTAACAATTTTGTTTCTACTACTTACTCTGTCTCCATATTTCACAACACTCATCTGGCTCATTTTTGCTAGGCTCACTTTCTGAAAGGAAATCGACATATTCTATATCATCTTTCTTAGTATTTGAGGCTGTAGGTGGTAGACGCCGGGTGACGTTGCGTCTATGTTAGAAAATGGGAGATGGAAGTGGATGCATGAGTTGGGTTTGCAGTTGCGGATGGAAGCATATGCAATGATGATGTTGTGTGGGATTTGTTTATGTGTGTGAATGGAAAGAGATAGGAGGTAGGGAGGAAGGCAAGCTGGAGTAGGTTTGGACAACAGGAAATAGAGAGGGAGGTGAGTTGGGTGAATAAGAAGTTATCTAGAATTATCAGGAAGGTCAGTCGGGAGGAAAGGAATTTGTGTAGGGTGCCCTGGGCGGTAAAAGCAAAGGAAGTAGAAGGTAAAAATTTTATGTGATCTTACTAGGTGGGCATAAGATTGGAAAAGGGCTGGGGATACATGGTTAGTTGCAAATTAGTGTATCTGAAGAAGGTGGAAGGTAGATGGAAAGGAAAGAAGAAGATCTGGGGGAAGAACAGTGTGGTAGCGCACTGTTATACATGAATCTTTTTTTGATAAATGGGTGGGTAGAATTTGATGTATGGATGAGATTAATCCTGACCTGGGATTTGGGTTTAGTCAATATATATAACCAAGGTTTTGGACCTAGTGGATGGTGGATATGGCTCCTACACCTAGGGTTTAGGAGACCAATGAGTGGTGGAGGATAGGTGGGTTGGACTGCAGCTAGGATTTTGGCCGTCTCCCAAGGGTCCTAGGATATATACCTAGGATTTATATCTTAGGATCTTATACAACTTAATGTAACCCATTTTCAAACAAAACTCAATTTATAATTCAACACTATAAGGAAAGACCCCCATACATAGGCTTACATGGATAAAGCGCTAGAATCCCTAATTGGCTTATTTCCTCTCAAGACCAAATAAAACTAAGAATTAAAAAATAGTTAATTAATAAGTTACAAGTAAGTCCCTAATATTATATTTAGATCTGAAAATTAAAATAATTTCATAATAAACCCTAGATAAAATTCTGGGAATATGAAGTTACTTGATGTATTTCCTAATCTTCAGGGTGAAGTTATATCGACAAATGTCAGTGATCATCACATTATTGGTATTCATTTTAATAGTCTCAAAAAGAGAAGATCTCCGCACAGATTCATCAATGCTTGGGTTAACCAACATAAATTTCATGATATGGTGAAGGAAGCTTGGATGAGTGTCTCTCCTGAAGGAGCACCTATGTACAGGGTATATAGGAAATTACATGTTGTCAAAGGTGCCTTACTGGACTGGAACAAGAAAATTGTCGGTAACATTCTTTCTAAATCAAAAGAACTTGAGGTGATGGTCATTCATATCCTAAGGGAGGTTGATAGAGATCCACTAAATAAGGCTCTTCAGTTGAAGCTTAATGATTTGAGATCTTAGGCTAAAAAAGCTCTCATTGATGAGGAATCTCTTCTAAAAAAAAAGTCAAGGGTTTTATGGCTCAAGGAAGGAGATAAAAATTCGACCTTATTCTATACGTCTCTTAAGACCAGAAGGATCTTTAATAACATCCAATTTCTTACTATTAATGGGTCAAAGGCTTATAATTAGAAAGAGATTAGTTCTCATAATGTTGACTTCTTCACGTCTCTTTTTAATTTGGTTCCTGATGATTATGTCAAGTGGTCAAATTGTTGGGAGCTTTCAAAGATTTCTGAATCTCAATTTGACTTTCTGAACAAACACATATCTAAGGATGAAATTGTCTCTGTGGTTGAAAGTTTAAAAGTGGACAAGGCCCCTGGGCCAGACGGCTTTAATGGAATTTTATTTAAATCATGCTGGGATATCATTGGTGAAGACGTCTGCAAAGCCATTCTGAGCTTCTTTGAAATGGGCAAGCTTCTTCGAGAATGCAATAACACTTTCATTACTTTAATTCCCAAAAGTCCTGGTGCATCTTGCCTTAATGACTTCAGACCTATCTTGTTGTGCAATGTTATTTACAAGATTATTACTAAAGTTCTTGCTAACCGTTTGAGCCCTATTTTCTCTGACCTCATTGATAATAGTCAATTTGCTTTTATTACAGGTAGATTTATTGGTGACGTTGTGCTTCTTGCAAATGACATTCTCAGCTCTTTCTCTAATGCACATGGTACTGGCAAGTTGTGCATAAAGGATGACCTCTCTAAGGCATATGACTCTGTTAGATGCGATTATATTCTTTTTATTCTCAGAAGCATGGGCTTTCCTCCTAAGTGGCTGAAATGGATTGATGTTTGTTTCTCCACTTCTTCTTACCAAGTTTTGATTAATGGAAATCCTTCCTCTTCCTTTTCTGCTTCCAATGGAGTTAAGCAGGGGGATCCGTTAGCCCCATATTTGTTTGTGATAGCCATGCAGGGGTTTAGTGCTCTTATTAATGCATATGTTTTCAATGGTAGTATTACTTCTGGTCATACTATGAAGGATGTGAGAGTTTCCCACATAGTCTTCACTGATGATCTTTTAATTTTTTCTAAAGTAGATAAGAATAACGTGCTCATGATAAATGAAGATTTCTAGGTCTTTCACAAAATCTCTGGCCTGAGGCGCAATAATTTGAAGAGTCAACATTTTGTCAGTAAAAGCACAAATGATGATCTTGCAAATGACATCTCAAACTGTCTCAACATTCAGATCTCCTCCTCGCCCGTGATATATCTTGGTTTACCCTTATTTACTGGCAGGCTTACGAAATCCATGTGTAACCCCATTCTTGATAAAATTAGAAGCAAATTAGATACATGGAAGTGCAATCTGTTGTCTCAAGCTGGGAGAATCGAGCTTGCTATTTCTACCCTTTCGTCATATCATATCTTCTGAACTTCAACCTTCCCTATACCTAAAGCAGTGATCTTACAAATTGAGAAGACGATGAGGGACTTTATATGGGGTGATAATGAAGATAAGAAGCATCTTTACACTCTTGCTCGGGACTCTATTTGCAGGCCTAAGAAGGAAGGGGGTCTGGGAATTAGGTGTGTGGAAGATTGGTCTAAAGCTAGTGTTTTAAAGAACTTATGGAACATCGCAATGGACAAAGAATCTCTATGGGTCAAATGGGTTCATAGAAAATACCTTGAAAATGATTCTGTTTGGTTGATAAAGAGCAAACCAACTTTTACTTGGTTATTTAAGAGACTTCTCAATTCTAGACACTTGATTACTCCTCATGTGAAGTTTATTGTTGGCAATGGTGAAGACATTCTTCTATGGAAGGAAACTTGGATACCTATTGGTAAACGATTTTTGGATGTAATGGATGACCATCAAATTATGCTTAGAATGGGAAATGAAGCTAGAGGGAAGCTTAGCTGCTGTATCCGTAATGGGGATTGGTCTGTCCCGGAGTTCAGAGGTTCTAAGAAGCTTGCTGATTTCTTACAAAGATTACTTAATCCGAAAGGTTATGCAAATTCCTTCTTGATTGGAAACTCTCTTTCCTTCAATCTTAAGGATGCCTAGAATCTCATCAGAGCTAAGAACCCAGAAGTTGATTGGTATGATTGGGTCTGGAAAGGAAAAGTTCCTAGGAGATGCTCCTGCTTCCTTTGGAAATTCTTCTTGAACAAGCTATCCATGATTGACTATCTTAATAAGCTGAGATTCAGTTTTGTGTCAAGATGTTCTCTCTACAAAGAGGATTCTGAAGATTCAGTACATGTTTTCTTCAAGTGCAGTTTCAGTGCTGATATTTGGAGGAAGTTCTCTACAACTTATGGCTCATGTCCTAATTCTAAAGCTAAGCTTTTGAAGATCAATGGGGAAGATAGAATCATTGCTATCTTCATGCTTTAATATATCTGGCGTGAAAGAAATCACATGATGTTTTACAATTTTGAAAGTGGTTCAAATTCTATTTGGGATCTGAGCCTAAATGATACACATAGTCTATATAGATAGTTCTTCTCTTTCGGTTTGTATAGTTTTTATTTTTTAGTGATCTACTCTGGATCACTCTTTTGTAATCACAATTTCTTGGTTATGGAATATGATACATTCTAGGTTCACCAAAAAAAACCCATGACAAAAACACAGACTCAATAATTAAATAAATATAAATATAAATAAAAGATAAATAATGAAATACTCTAACCAAGAGGTGTGAAAATCATAGACAATATTTGGATGAGCATGTTGTCCTGCATCCATCTGATGGTGAGAAGACTCCAACCCCCATGATGTTGGGCCTGGTAAGAATTTTCCAAGTTAATGAGATGGATTTTGTTGCTATTAGTGCTACCTCCAAAAAATCCTTCTTGATTTGTCCATGTTAATTTTAATCCAGAGCGGTAGAGGGATGCATCCTGAGATGATAGGAGGGAATACCCATGAGTGATGCATTGAAAAGGGTGACCCTACCTACTATATTGAGATAATTTAATTTCTAAATGACTAATATCTAAGTCATTTTTGTCTAAAAATGATTGCCAAATTTAGTTTGTCAACTTATTTAGAGAGAGATAGGCATGTCCAAATGTTTTAAAGGTAACTCTTTTTTGTATTGAAATATATGATAGAACTTGGTTATATAACTATCACAGAGACATATGCCAACACTAGTTGATTTGTTGAAGTTGATTTCAAGATCTTGGAATATACCAAAGATGTCAACAACATTGATCACATTATGTGTTGGGAAATACATGCACATAGTATAGCAACGGAAACAAAAACTTTATCTATTTGTATTCCCATAACAACAAGATTGCATCAATTACTATGAAATAGGAAGGATGGTTTCAACGAATTATATATGGTATTGGAGAAAGTTTAGCGACAAAACCCGCATCTTTACAACTAATGACAAGTTGCTCTTGGACGGTGGCTGTGCAGCTGCTCGTCTTCAGCACGAACAACATTTGTGCAACCTCTATAGTGACTCCGGTGGTTTGGCCACAAACTACAGGTTGACTTTGCTCTCCGAACATAAGACAAATGACTATTGCCTCTAGAGTAGTCCACATAGACCAACTAGAACTCATGTCGTTCACCAAGAATGGATATGAAGGAGTTGTCCCTCCCGTTAGTGTACTTATCACCAACCTACTAATAACACCCATTTTATGGCTTCTAGAGCTTACATTTTACTATCAAAATAGCCTCCAAACCTAACTTCCTCTTCGTTTTATCTTATTTATTATGAAGAAATTATGCCCACCATGCCCCTGACAATATTTCCCATATTTTGTAGGATTGTTCTTATTTCTTCCACAAAAAGAGCACCATCAGGCCCATCAGCAATTAAGTCCCCATCCCGGCCCAGTAGCACACGAGGCGACACACCCTGTTACCCGTCATTGTTGCTGCCCGATACGACAGCAACCTGACGCAGGCGTGTCGCACGGGAGCCCTGGCCACTGCAGCTTGCTATATGATATGGTGCCTTACTCGTCACAGTTTGTAACCCGACGAGGTCGTTACATGATACAACCACCCCTCAGTGCAGCAGCCCACCAAGCTCCCAACCCGCCACAGATGTACGCGATGCACTTGCTGCCCGACATGTTGATTGCCCGACACATGTGCCGCGTGACAACCGTGTCGACCCCTCCTGAAAGCCACGAGAAAAGATCCACAGATGAAGGACACATGGTCTAATAAAAGCCACAACTCCCATCAAATTACTAGCTATAAATAGCAGCTACAAGCCTACGATGGGATGGGCCAAACCCTACAAGAGCTAACTCCCAGAGTAAAGGAGCTAGTGCATCGACTTTCTAAGCAGCCTGTCAGGTGATACTAGGTGAGCACACCCCATCTCAAGAGGGATGAGAGGAGTTCACTTAGGAACCGTTCTGGTAGCAGCAAGCAGCACAATATGAACCTCAAGGATACTTCCAGCATGTCGGGTTCCTATCTGGGATTCAACCTGAGACGGCCTGCCCACTATACCCGACACAAAGAACCTGAGAGCCTTAAGATAATGTTTACCCGATATGTATCCTACCCGACACAGTACCCAACCCAATATGGTCCTCACCCGTCATGGATGCAGCTCGACACGTCTAGCAGCCCAACATGGCCATATCGGGTAGAGGTCCTATCCCGATTCGACTCTTACTCGTCACGGTTCACAACCCGACACGGTTAAGAACTCGACATGGTTGTATCCCGATAGGGCCCTTACCCGGTACCATGTTAGCATTATCATAGGTGTCTGCTGCTATGTACTTTGATCTCCTAAATTAAGGAGACCGATACCTATCTTCCCTTTATAGCATTTACTTCCATTTAAACACATCATTGTAACTAAACCTTCATGCCTCTTTATGGTTATTGGAATCTATGGAGTTTATCTCGTATCGTTCTATGTATGGCTTTATTTCGTTGGATGATTTCTTTATGACATCTGAGTTCTAGTCTCTCCTTTCTTATTCACGCTTTTGATTAGCTATCGAATCATGTTTCTTATTTTGAATCCTTCGAGAGAAGGATGTCGCAAACTTCTAGAGCTTGGTCTGATTCAGGTGTATGAGAGTACCCAGAACCAGAGCTGCGACCAGTTTATCCTTCCAAGCAAGCCCACGCCTGGTACCCTTGAGAGAAGGAACTTGGTGCATGGCTTGTTGGCACCTTCTTTGAGAGAAGAAGGCGCTGGATGTAGGTCGCCTCTGCCAATTATCATTAAGTTATCTTCCTTTGTTCTATGCCTCGAAGATAGTTTTATCTCCTCGATTTCTAATATATGAAAACTTCCTTAAAAACTACTAAACCCAAAACTTTAATCTTTTTGGTAACTCCCCTTGGAGATAGGTTTTCGTTTAATTCTTCGTGATTCTTTTGTTTCAACAAACCTTATTCCTCGACTTTTCGACATGCTTAGACAAGTAAAACTTGGGTTCCGAAGTGCTATTCTTCCAAGTCCCTATGTTTGACCCCAAACTACTTCGACCCTGTCCTAGTTGCATGAGTCTTAAACTTTTTTTTGGTCGGTCAAAAACTCATGTTGCTTTTTTTGTATTTTTCTCATAGTTTCTATACAATTCTTTCCAACTTCAAAACTGAAGATGGTAAAAAAAGAAGTGGTATATTTTTACAAATGCTTTTCCCAAAGAAGAAAAGAAAAATGGTATAGCCTAGAAAAGAAAGAACACAGAGATCATCAACATACTTCAGATAGCTCTCTCAATAGAGAGATCCAGCAGATACCACCAAGTTCAAACAGAACATCAACAAGGCACAAAGAACTTCAACACCTAGTCAACAAAGGAAGACAAGCAAAAGACATCATACAGAACCTCCTCAAACATATTATCATCATTAACTTCTAAGAAAACCAAGCCTCCATAAGATAAACCAAGACAACCATCCTTGTCAAAACTCCAGAGAGGGGAGCATAAGACCAAAAGAGAAGCCAGAAGAACTTCAACCATCACAGGGAATCAACAATCACAACTATCAAACCAGCTATGAGAGGGGAGCATAAGACCCAAAAGAGAAGCCAGAAGAACTTCAACCATCACAAACTCAACCATCACAACTATCAAACCAACTATGAGAGGGGAGCATAAGACCCAAAAGAGAAGCCAGAAGAACTTCAACCATCACAGGGAATCAACAAACACTCGACCATCACTGCATAGAGCAATGAGAGGGGAGCAAGCCGGCAAGACCAACCAGAAAAACAACCTTGTCAGCTGTCTCCAGATCAGTCAACATAGAAGCAGCCAAAGACTCAACCATCACAGCTATAAAACCATCTATGAGAGGGGAGCAAAAAAACCCAAAGAAAGAAAAGGAACTAGAGGAAACATCCAACACATGCATCAGAAACTCGACCGCCACTACATGAATTAGTGAGAGGGGAGCAAACCAACCACAAAGCTTCAACCACCAGAGAAAGAAACCAACCAGAAGAACTACCTACAAGCATAACAAAACCAGGTCTGGAACAACAAACTAATAAAAGTATCAGTGAGAGGGGAGCATTGGCACCCATTAAAGGGGACTCAACCATCACAAAACCATCACAACACGAACACTCAACATAAAACACCCAACTGGAGCATCACCAACCACAGGGGACCACATATAGCTAGTAGCTCAACCCCAACACCTTCCACACAAGAGAAAATATGATAAAAGAGCTCCACCAACAACCAACAACCCGACCTCCATCACCACCAGAACCAAGAAACAACAACATCAACAGAAGGGCAGCAACCACCACAAAAACCAATGAGCCAACAAGGAAATCACTCAACACAACCAGCCATCAGATTTCATAAAGACCCCCAATAGGCTCGGAGGACCCAGCAGAACAGAAGCCACAAACGAGACTTCAACAAAACTAAACTTTTCCAACTACCAAAGCAAAAGGAGTAGAAACCTTCATCTTCTGCAAGGCAATGAGATAGAGGTCTAGCTATCCCCTAGAACAGGAAGAGGTCAGGAAAGATGGATCTCAACATCCAAAAGTGGAGGTTCAACCTGCCTCCATTCTCAACCAACAGAGACCTCACAGAGTTATTTCATCATATCAAAATCATTCACTATCAACTTCCAAATTTGGCTAGAGGAATTAAACTTGTTGTCATGGACTCTCCTATTCCTCTCCATCCAGACATGATAAAGAATAAAAGAAATTATAGTCATGACTGAGATTGAATTGTGATTCGAAACCTCACTCCAATTTTGGGGAATAAAATCAATATGTTTGTCATTGAGAGCATTAGATCACAAAATTTCAGTGAATTGACAGCTAAAACAAATATGATGAGTGTCCTCATAATCATTCATACAGAGAAAGCAAATATAAATGCCAGAAATACCCCTTCTTCTAGCACAGTCAGATGTGGGTAATTTATTGAGAGCAACTTTCCACACATGGATTTTTCTATTCATACTCCCTTTAGACTTCCAGATCCAATCATAGATGTCATCTTCAACACCTTCCTTTCTAATCAGTTCCCATATAAGATTGAATTTCACCCTTCTTGAACCATTAAGAAAAAAGGAGTCAACTGAAGAATTAGAAATGGGAATATCTGAAATTATGTTGAGAATTTCCTTGGACACCCTAGATTTTGTTACAAACCACTGATTGTTCTTAATAATACTGGAAAGCTTTGAATCTCGAGGAATCCCAGATCTGATAATAATATTATTCTCCACATAGTCGAGAAGAAATTTCCCTTTGACCCATGGGTCCAACCAGGTCTTAATATTTTCTCCAGATCCAATGCTAATTGAGAACAAAGGTCTCAACTGTTCCCTCATATTAATGACTGAATTGAACATCCAAGAGAAGTTAGTTGAAGGTTCAATGCTGCAGTATGATTCTTTTTTTAAAATATTTTTCACTGATCCATTTTATCCACATGGAATCTTTCTTGCTAGCTATGTTCCAAGCGTTTAACATAAGACAGGCTTTAGCAACTTCCTTGTTCTTTCTGAGCCCTAAACCACCTTCAGATTTAGGTAACGTAACTATGTCCCATTTCACCGGACGGAGATTGTGTTTCTTTTCAGATTGACCCCATAAGAAATTTCTACAAATTTCATCAATCTTGTCCATAACAGAACAAGGAATTGGGAAGGAGAAAACCCAGTATAAGTGCATAGTGGATAGAGTGGAATTTACCAATTCGAGTCTACCAACCAAAGAAAGCATATTGGATTTCCAGAAATCCAACATCCTCTTAACCTTATCAACTAGGTTCAAGCAGAGTTTTTTGTTTAACTTCCCAATGAAAAGAGGTAATCTGAGATATTTAGAATCATCAAGATTCCCTAATTTCATGCCAAGTCTATTGGATAGCTCAATATCTTTCTTGTTACTCAAATAAATCATACTTTTCTGAGGATTTATCTTAAGACCATAGGAATTACCAAATCGTTTAAGAAGAGTTTCAATACATGTAACACTAGTATCATCAACTTTTGTACAAACCATTAAGTCATAAGAGAAAATTAGATGAGAACAGTCAAGGGTTCTTGGATGCCTTAATAGGATGGATATTGTTTGCCTTACAGCTCTCCGTCATCATCTCAGTAAAATCCTGCATAACAATAGTAAACAAGTATGGTGCGACAGGGTCCCCTTGTCTCACTCCATTCAAGGGAAAGATAGGAGAAGTAGCTTCGCCATTCACTAGAACTTGGTAGGATGTAGATTGGAACATGATTTCAATCCATCTAATCCATTTGATCGGAAAACCCATTCTAAACATAATCGAAAAAAGGTATCTCTAGCTGATGGAATTGTAAGCCTTTGATATATCTGCCTGAATACACATCAAGGGGATATTGCTCTTTTTGAAATTGCTGATAATATCATTGGAAGTTAAAATAGCATCTTTGATGCTCCAGCCTTTGATGAAAGCACATTGATTGATATCAATAATGAAAGGTAAAACTCTCTTCAATCTGTTATCCAACACCTTCGAGATAATTTTGTAAAATGTATTACAAAGGGCTATGGGCCGCCAATTGAAAATGATAGAGTTATCAGTACCTTTGGGAAGCAAAGTGTTGTAAGTTTTATTGGCTTCTCTGAGCAAGATATCATTATGAAAAAATTCTTGAATCACCATATAGATATCATCACCAATGATAGGCCAGGAATGTTTGAAGAAATAACCATTAAAACCGCCAGGACCTGGACATTTGTCATCATTATGATTTTCGATAATGTCTTCCACTTCACTTCTAGAGATAGGCACTATCAGATCATCATCTTGTTGTTTAGAAACTTTAGGACCATTCCACTGTCCCTCCCAAGCCTTTCCTATATCTTGGTTACAAAATAAGTTCTCATAGAAACTTTTGATAAAATCTTTTAATAGTGTTATCATCCCTACAAAGAATTCCATCAATATTTAAATAGTTGATACTATTTCTGGTTCTTCTAGTTCTCACAGTGGAATAGAAAAAAACTGGAATTCTTGTTTCCTTCTTTCAGCCACTGTATTCTCAATTTTTGTCGCTAGAAGGACTCCTCAATAAGTTCAGCTTCCATAGCTTCCTTCCTCAGAATGATGACATCCTTCCTTTTCTCCTTATCCATAGGGTTCATATCAGCTGCATGCTGAGCATCAAGAGTTTTTCGTGTATCAATGTTTGATTTGATCAAGATATCACCAAAACTTCTCCAATTCCAGGCTTTCAGCTTGCCTTTAAGAATTTCCATCTTTTTGTAAATTCTAAACATAGCAAAACCCTCCGAATTATGATTCTAAGACTCCTTAAGAATACCATCAAACTCCTTATGCTGCATCCAACCATTACTAAATCGAAATGGAGTTATTTTCTTCTTAACATCCCCGATAACAAGAAGGATCCTTCAATGATCCCTGATAGTATTAGAAATACATTCACCATGAAAATTCTTAAAATTGTTCAGAAATTTGGAATTGTACATAATTTTATCAATCTTAGTGGTAATAAAATCACCATCATCTTGATGATTATCCCAAGTGAAGAATGGACCGCTAAGATCCAATTCAATGAGACCATTATCAAGAATAAAATTGTTGAAATCATCCATGGACTTCCTTGAAGGTGGTTGTATGCCAATCTTCTCATCATTTCTTCTAACCGCATTAAAGTCCCCTAAGATAGCCCAAGTCTCAACAACCGTCAGATTAAAACTCTCCAGCTCTCTCCATAAAGACATTCTATCATAGTCATCATTATGACCATAAACAACAGTGACTAAGACTCTCGAATCTTCTTTGAGAATCTCCAAATGCATCGTCTTGTCACTTTCACCTAGAATATTAACAGTGCAATTTTCATCCTTCCACAAGACAATAATCCTACCAAGAGCATGGGATTTGATATTAGAAGACCAACTATAATTGCAGAAGAATCTGTTCATCATCTTGATTATTTTATTCTCTCTCAGCCTCATCTCCACAAGAACAAACACATCACTGTTTGCTCTGTGGACTTCTTCCCTGGACGTTGAAGATTTTATTACTAATCCCGCACACATTCTAGGAGGATATACTGATGGAAGTCATTTAGCACCCTTGGCTATTAAGCTGACAGACTCAACATTATCTTCACCATGGATCGGAGTGATAGCCTCGATACTTGAGGACGAGAGGTGAAGATCATTTTGAATTGGTGAGAATTGCAATTTTTCCATTCTGTGGTACATATTGACATTCAATTTCCCTGACATTTAGGGGTTCTTTATTGCCATGGATTATAACAGCAGAACTAGAAGCTTGAGAGCTAATTTTGCTTCCCGGAGAGTCATTGTTCGACACATCAACAGAAATAGGGGTAGAAGGAATAGAGCCAGTAACCGCTACCCCAACACCCTCTATTATATTTTGCTCAAAACCTTCATTCACTTCCATCGATAATTTCAGATCTTTGATATCTGGTACTTCTTCACGGAGTTTTTCTTTAGAAATATTGATTTCCTCTTCATCGACAATTTCCTCAATGAATAATAGATCAACATCTTCCACACCAGTAGGAATATTGTCGAATAGGATGTCAGCATTACTCTTCTTTTCTTCCCAAATTTTCCTAGTAACAATTCTAGATGCAGAACTCTGTTTCTTCTTAGCCAGCCTTACAAGACATTCATGGCCAAAGCAACCACATGTCTTACATCTGTAGGGTATCCATTCGTAGTCTAACCGTATTTTGTGCTCTTTACCTTCTTCACTGCATAACGAGAGGTTCCTCGGATATCTAGAGTTCTTACTCACCATGACTTGAACTCTGGCGATATCCAGGTGTCTCATGTTATACATATCCTCATCCATCTTCATCCGATGACCCAGATAGGATCCTATTCTACTGAGCATCCTGCCATCCCATAACTCCATTGGGAGATCATGGATATCCACCTAAATCGGCACATCAGATAGAACCACTCTGTTCTGTGAATCTCTAGGCTCCCATTTCCTGAGCACTACTGGTCTTCCTTTGACATAGGTTTCACTTTTCAGTGCTGAATTTAGATCTGTTGCGTCTTCAAATCTGAGCAGGAAGAAACCTGACCCTCTATCAAATACCTCAAATGACTTCTTAGTATACCAGACACTGTCAAAGTATTTAGTCAAGGTAGGAATATCTGGCCAAAAATCAACCACATAACCCAATAAGCAATTACTCCATCTTGCTGCGTTCTCCTCAACCTCCTTGCCTGGATAGATTATCTTTCCATTCCTCAACGTAACTTCAGTGGCATTCAGATCCAAGGTGTTCCCAGGGGATCTCGGGTATATCGACTCCCATGTCTATGGAGAACTTGAGAGAGATTGAGAAATGGCCAGATCTGGGACTGAAGACACCTCGGGATGGTTGGTAGCTA
This sequence comes from Alisma plantago-aquatica, assembly GCA_963693085.1. Taxonomy (NCBI): domain Eukaryota; kingdom Viridiplantae; phylum Streptophyta; class Magnoliopsida; order Alismatales; family Alismataceae; genus Alisma; species Alisma plantago-aquatica. The sequence continues at coordinate 1,325,236,633 of OY856412.1, read as the reverse complement.
TATTAGCATTGAACTCCACACCCTTTTTCCGGTGAAGATCCGGGGAAGACGGCCAGTGAGGTGTCATCGCCTTACCCTTCGACTTGTCGTCCACGCCAACGGAGTCTTAAACATTCGGGTATTATGAATTACTAAAGTCTGATGACCTAGACATGTATCCATTTTTGGACCCACATTGAAGGCTTGTCAACTTTTTGGAGTCGTTACCGGGGACTCAACAACGAATACCGTTCTATGAACTCAAGTTTTACTTACACTTTGCAAAAAACCTTGTATATATGCATATAATATTGCAGATACTTATTGTACGTAATTTATACAATACACTCACACTTATACACCTTTTCTTTTCAGGTACTTATTCATCTCTCCAAACCCTCCTGTGTCTGACAAGCAACGGCTGAACAGACACCCGAAGCTCAGTCTCTTCTCTCTTTCATCCAAGTGAGAGCAAATGAAGAGAGGAATCCAGTGGTGGAGCAACCACTCAATGTGGACAACTTTGAGTTGAAGCCTGCATTTCTCCAGTTGCTGCAACACAACCAGTTTGGAGGGAACACCATTGAGGAGAATCCGTAGAACCACCTTACAACGTTCAAGAGGACTTGCAATACCTTCAAGATAAACAGGGTCCCAATATCCTACATCTACACCCAGTGCTTTCCCTTCTGCTTGAGAGACAAAGCCATGGAGTGGTACACTAGTCTCCAAGATGGGAGTCTTCCCGATTGGGAACATCTGGCTAACACTTTTATCGCTAAGTTCTTCCCTATAGAGCGGACGATCAAATGCCAAAACAAGATAACTAGGTTCTCACAGAAAGTCTCAGAGAATCTGCATGAAACCTGGGAGAGATTCCAAAGCTATCAACGAGAGTGCCCGCACCATGGTTTCTCTGAGCCCAAGTTGATCACTACCTTCTATAATGGGATATATGTTGGGGAAAGAAAATCCTTGAATGCTACAACAGGCAGTGATTTCTTGGGACTCAGTGCCCAAAGATCCAGAGAGATTATAGACAATATGGCCACTAATCAATAGGACAATGAATATAACAGAGAGTCAACGAGTCACTCCACTCTGAGAGAATCCAAGGTGATGGTGGCACTGTCAGCTAAGTTGGACAAGATCGTGACTGATGTTCAAGCCCTGAAGGACCAAAACTATAAAGGTAAGGTCCAACAAGAAGTGGTAAGGAGTTGTGTCGCCTGTGGGGAGCCATACCATCTTTTCGACTTCTGCCACATACTGCTGTGCAGAGCGAGCCCGATGACGAAAGTACAAAAATGTGAACTACGTCCAGTACCGACGTCCCGATCATCCTAGTTTTTTGTATGGAAACACCAACACGGCTGAGAATTCTCACCAGCTGGTAGACGGAACCTCTTCAGGAGGACATCAGAATCATCAACGCCCAACAGGTTTCCAGCAACCACGAGGCTACCCAAACACCCAGAAAGGTCAGCAACATCGACTGTCGATGATGACCGAGTTGATGTCCTTTGCCAAGAAGCAAAGAGAAGCTGCACAAAAGTTCTATGGATAACACGACATTTCTCAAGTTAATGCAACAACAGATGAGAGGTTTTTCGGCTCAGATTGGGGAGCTCCAGCAGCACAATAAGCAGATAGACCAGCAATTGGCAAGCGTAGCCCAAAGTATCAACCACCAAGTAGGGCGATTCCCATCCCGCACTGAGGTGAATCTGAGAGGGAATGAAACCGCGAAGATGACCGTGTTAAGGCCAGGAACAATGATACTCCCAGCCCATGAGAAGAGAGCAACAACAATAACAACACCAGTCAAGGATGTAACCTCTGAAGAACCAGTAGAAGTTCCCACGAAGCAGAAGATAATAACAAGCTAGAGCAGACGATGACACGACTTCTGAGAAGCGTCCAGATAGGTATGCACCCCACATACCTTTCCCGCACAAGTTGGTGAAAGCTCAATTGAAAAAGAGGTATGAGAAGTTTATGGCCGCCGTAAAGAAGTTGCACCTCAACATCCCTTTCTTAGATGCCATCAAGGAGATGCCCACCTATGCAAAGTTTCTTAAGGATTTGATTTTGAGGAATAAAAGAGGAGAAGATGTTGAAACCATGAAGCTAGCAAAAATGTCCAGTTCTTTTGTCAAGGCGAGTATGACTTCTAAGAAGAAAGATCCTGGAGCCTTTGTCATTCCCTTTCATATGGGAGACAAAATGACCCATAAAGGTCTAGCAGACTTGGGAGAAAGCATTAGCTTGATGCCCCTTTCCCTTGCAAAGAGGTTAGGACTTACTGATATAGTAAGTACCAATATGAGAATCCAATTAGCATAGCACACCTTCACCAGACCCGTTGGAGTAGTGGAAGATGTGCCCATTCAAGTTGGACGGTTCTTTATACCCAATGACATCATTCTGATCAACACCCTGGAAGACCCTAGCTGCCCAATGATCTTCGGGTGACCCTTCCTTGCTACCAACAAAGCACTCATCGACGTAGAGGAAAGAATGATAACAATAAGAGTTGGATGAGAGCACATCGACTTCAACATCTGTGACTGCATGAAAGCCCCTTCTTTCTTTGAGTCCTCCTACTTTGTTGAAAGTTATTAGAAACTTTGCGATGAGGTAAAGGAAAAAAAGGCTATGGTGGACCCACTGATGCATGCCCTAGTTGTCAATGCACAAGTGGTCAAAGACCCTGAAGTGAAAGAGATCATGGCATTTCTAGATCTTGATGAACTGTCTGAAGAAGATGACCCTGTAGAGAAGATGATGTATGCTGTGCTACAAAGCGATCCTGCCGAAGAACCAGAAGACAAGATCCTGCCCAAATTAAAAGTTTTGCCGAAAGGTTTAGAGTACCAGTTCCTGGATGAAGGAAAGATGAATCTAGTTATCATCAATTTAGAGCTGACTGACAACCAGAAAGAACAACTATTAGTAGAACTGAAACTGTGAAGAAAAGCCTTAGGTTACTCGATCGGGGACCTAAGAGGCATCAACCTCTCTGTGTGTATGCACAGAATCCATCTTGAGGAAAACTCCAAGCCCTACACCTAGCCGCAATGAAAACTGAACAAGAAGTTGTGAGAGGTGGTCAGCAAGGAAGTTGTGAAGCTTTGTGAAGAATGAATCATATACACCATTAGCGACAATACGTGGGTAAGTCCCATCTAGATAGTCCCTAAGAAGGGAGGCATAACACCGATCAAGGGAGATAATGGGGTTGAAGTTGCAACCAAGACCGTCACCGGTTGGCGGATGTGTATAGATTACCCAAAGTTAAATATCGCCACCCGCAAGGATCACTTTCCGCTTCCGTTCATCGACCAGATGCTTGAGCGCCTGGCCCACCACTCATACTTTTGTTGGTTGGATGGATACTTAGGGTTCTATCAGATCCCCATTCATCCTGACGATCAGGAGAAGACTACCTTCACATGTATCTATGGGACTTTTACTTTTAGGAGAATGCCCTTCAGGCTCTGTAATGCACCCACAACCTTTCAGCAGTGCATGAATGCTATCTTTGCAGATTTCCTAGAAGATAAGATGGAAGTCTTGTTGGGTTATAGGGGAGGCAGAGAAGGCAGCGGAAATAAAATTTTCTCCTCCCCAAACCCAGAACAAGGAAATACGTCAACGTCTATACAATAGGAAAGGATGGTTTGTGGAATCATACCTTGTCCCGAGGCTTGCTCGGCGACAATACCTCACGCCTTGCGTGGTCTTCACCTCTGGTCTTAGACGGTGTCTGTGCAGCTCCTGGTCGCACCGGGACTGACGACTTCTGGTCTCACCGGGACTGTCGGTATTGACAGTTGTCCTCCGAGCGGCAGATATCTCCCGCCTCTGATGTAGTCCACACAGACCACCTGGAACTCCAATCTCCTTGTCCCATAAGGAATTGGAATGAGTCGCACCCTCCTGTCAACGTACTAGTCACTGAGACACTCTCCTGCCACCAGCCGCTTTCTGCAGTTGTCTTTCCCTTGTTGTGCCTCCCTTATCGGGTAGCACTTTCTCGGGCTCTCTCAGTTACTAAAACCAGAGAGAACGACAACTTTACAGAGAAACTGGTTGCACTGAGTTGTTCTTTTAAAAGCCCCCAATACCCCTATATATAGGAGGGTCATAGAACAAGGTTCTCTATCCCGGGAAATGCGGGACTAAAGTAGGAGTAGAAGGGTTCAAGATTTTCCACAAAAACAACCAACTACATGACATGAATCGATCATTTAACAACTGAAATAGCCGGTTGGGGACCTGAACTGGTCAGTTGACACCTCAACCGGTCGGTTGGGACCCATGAAATGGTCGGTTCACTTCTGAACCCGTCGGTTTGTGGTCCTGATCAGTTTCCGATTGACTTTTCATCTTTTGTTTCTAATTGGTATCAAATACCAATCCTTGTTCCAATCAAATTGGGCAAGCGAAACAAAAAGAAATTTCTCACCAATCCTACTTTCCCAACTTGCTCGGTTGGACCAGTGAGCCAATCATTTCAACATTTGAAGCAATCGTTTCACCCTGTCCATGAGCCGATCGACTCACCACCTGAGCCAATCGGTTCACCAAGCTCAGCCGATCGGTTCATCACATGAGCCGATCGGTTGGGAGTGCAGATTGTGCAGAAACAATCAATTGCAGTTTCAATCAATCTGATACTCTAATCAATCTGTCCAACACCTTGAACACTATGATTTTGAGCTATTAATTAATTGAGTATTTAATTGAACTACTAAACTCCTTTAGCAATCAATCTAAACATTGTTTGTGGACAAACTCCTCTTCTAGGTTGAATCCTATGTGTGTGACCCTGCAGGTCCTTTTCACGTTGGCAGTGAAAGTCCATAACACTTATGATTTCACAAGCAAAGAGCGGTGCCTAGTCACACATCAGTGCTACCCAAGTGAAATAGAAAGTTGGAGAACAACTTTCCATCCTACAATCCGTGAATGGTGTTACAACGAATGTATAATTCCTTTTTCACTGATATCCCGAATGAACTCGAGGCATGGAACTATCATCCTGTCAATGTTCATTCACTTTCTTGATCTCAGAGCAGATTGGAAGAGATATGTATGACATCAATATCACATACTGATTCACACATGCGTGCGCACGCCTATCTAAATCCTACTCATCAAGTGGCCTTGGATATCAAACTCCCTCAGGAGGGACAAATCCCATATCTATCACTCACCCCTCAAAAGCCCCATGTGTCAAAGCCACCCAATCATCACCTTTATAGCAACCCATGTTTCAGGACTGCGTTTGATGATGTCAAAGTGTGCCCAACGACATGTGTTGGGTGTAGTGATCTCAGGTCAAAGAATCACACTCACCACCATCACTGTGAGTACTGACTGTGACTACCATGTCATGGTTCCATGTGTCAAACTCACGGTGGGTCTATCCGGTACACTTGTTCTCTAACAAGTACCTATGTGTTTGGTTTGATATCTCTATATCATGACTAATGAGATTCTGTCATCAACCAACACCATAATCTAGTCTTGTGTGTCATTGCTGTCTATCTACCTTCCACAATGACATCCGACTAGAGACATAACAAGAATGTACAAACTCTTAGCATCCGTATGATCTCATCGTTCAGGTCCTAAACCTGAAGGCATACGTCATTGAGTATTGTCATTCTCTAGACATTCAATCTGTTCTATCACTATCTCATATGACTAAACCAGAAAGAATTGGAAGCTTGCCTTTAATGTTTATCAAATCAATCTCAATGTATCCCATCAATCATCCCATGATTGGCTCTCAGGGCATACATACCAACAGACTCTCACTTGCACTGCGAGCCAATCACCCTTGAATCATATTCATAGTGATTTTTCAAACATGTCCCACATGTTACTGTGCTCTTGTGCCAACACAGTGAGTTATGGCAACACCTTGCCAAAGTCAGTATTAATTGCATGCCTCACATCTCTTCGCTGTCCGTCACACGTATGAGATGGAGTTGCCGTAATATGTGATCCAATATTCCTTTGCTAGCCTTTAGCCACATTGCATGATCAAGGATTCCATACTTGTCATCAATGACCGGAATATCTATAAGTTCATCTCATGAACTTCCAAATCCATATAGTATCCACTGCTGTTCTCTAACACACGGATACTCGACATTTCCTTTTAAATGGCTTTATTGGAACACTTCCAATTATCAACAAACTTTCACTTTTATATATCCTATATATATTTTGCGATTAATTTTCTGTCCTTTCAAAAGTTCGCATCAATGTAACTCTTTACATTGAACTCTTCCTTATCACCACAGAACTAGTACTTCTCAAGTACTTATCAAGTTCTAATGGTTTCCAGTAACCCTTACTGGAAGTAGACAGACATCCACTCGTCATGTCCCACATACGAGTTATCAGGATGAGCACATCATATTGTCATGTCCTACATGCAAGATGATGAATGCATTTTGTTCTTGTCATGTCCATACATGCAAGATAATGGGATGATTACATACATGATAGATCCATATCTATTCTTAGTGTTCCCATTCTTCATAATAATTGGACACTTGGCCTTGGGATACTAACTCCATGGAGCATGGACATGTTTTCTCCCACTGAATCTGTGCACACTGAACCCTTCAATATAGATTGCCAATATATGCTTTCTCTCTTCAAGTCAAGAGGTTTTCAAGAACTATCTCTACAGATCTCTATTCCTATCACATAGGAAACATCTCTATCTTCCTTAAAGATAATTTCTTTTTTTGGATTTCCATTCTAGAACATTTCCATTTCACATCAACATGTGGAATGTTAATATGCTCCCACTAAATCACAGATCCCTTCTTTGTATTTGACATATCAATCAAACCCTTTGACTATATCATCAAAGTAAAGATCCAATTCTGAGTTGCTTGTACTCAATCAATCACATTGATTAGTCCATTGTAACTTATAGACTTCATTTGCATTAGTGGATTCATAAACCTTATAGGTTGTGTCACGTACACATCCTTGTTTTATTCCTCATAGGAATGCGGTTTTAGTATCCATATGCCAAATGTCTTAGTCATTAAATTGCAATCAACAAGCATCATCCATCTCAAAATGTTATCCATGCGTCTTAACACTTAAGACTCATTTGCACTTATGGATTTCATCCAATGAGTGCTACCATCAAGGTCATACCTTATGGTTCACATGGAAGTCATTTAGGATGTAATGGTCATAAACCTTAACTCAAAATTTGGTTCCTCATATTCATCTAGATAGTTGACTCATCACATGAATAACTCATCACATAGATAATTGAGGTGTATCTGTCAAGGATATAAGAACTCACAACTCCTTGTGATTCTTAATGTCCTTTATTAGTGTGGAGTATTCTTTATTTAAGAAGAATTTAGTTATTTGATAATCATTCTCTAACTCCTTAGAGTATGATTCCCTCTTGATTTAGACATCGCCATGCCTTAATCATGAGTTCACTATGATACACTATCATAATCACTCATAAGGATCTCAAACATTTGGTACAAGTATTTCATTCATTGATCTCATCAAGAATTAACACTTTACCAAATTTGCACTTCATCTATGATAATCTTGAACACTTCAAGATATTCATATTGGTATTTCTCTAAACACCATTTGAAGTATTAACATTTGTTCCAATAGGTATTTAAATACATCACATGTATCATACCTAATAGGATAATCATTCTCCCACTACCTTTAGTGAAGATTGATTAATCATGTCCAAGATATTCATGTCTCTTATTGGTTCTCTAACCAATAGAGTCTAGATTTATCCATCACATGGAAACTAGAAATGAATTTCTCATGATTGATGCTAATTTGATTGTTCGAGTTATCTATAACTTTTAGGTATCAATTTATATTATGCATATCAAATATCACAAGATAAACAAGGCATTGCCACAAAGATCATATCTTTAGAAATTGAAACATCTCTTTATTGATTGCCATCATTGTCATACAATATGCAAAAATAAACTGTTTCTATTGGCAAATTGAAATAGCAGTTCTCAACTCTATTTTGTGCCCTTTAGGCTAAAATAAACTGAAAGATACTCCTATTTATGGTAGCAACACTTGCTCCAATGATGGGTACTTCTTTCTTGGTCCTTTCACAAAGGCCATCACTTCTTTGTGGATCTTGCGTATCATATATGATAGATCCATATCTTGGTATCATATACCTCAGATAAAGAAGCGGTTCATTTCATGATACCTTAGGTGGAGATCTCCATCCCCTCCTTCATCTTCTTTTGTTCTTCCAGATATAGAGGGCAATTCCCGCATACACCCTTTCCCCATGTGCCTTGAGGCTGAAGACGGCTTGGATTGCTGGATAGCATCAGAACACTTCTTTGCTTTGCCCTTGCCCTTACCCTTAAGACTTACCCTTCACTGATCACATCAAACATTAGGGTTTGTCTTTCTTCATAATTGCCTCTACTGTCCTCAACATGTCCAACAACTTTGTCAACGCTTGTCAAAGTTTTCCATGTCATAGTTCATCATGAACTGTATGATTCTCACAACATTTACAGTATCATACCAATAACCAACTCTTGGCTCAGAGGGAATCCATCTTAGTCAGGTTTTTCCATATACCCAATCATATTGAGTGTGTGAATACCTTACTGGATCTCCTTCTGTCATGACATACTAGGACAGTGTCCTTGAGACATCATATGTCTCATGTTGTCTCTGCAACTCATAGTTCAGAGAACACAACATCAAGCACTCCTCATCAATGTCATCCTCGGTATGCTTCCATAAGCATACTTTCAGTCATTGATGTGGTGGGATTGAGTTCATCTGCTCTTGGTATAACTAGGACTTAGAGCTTTCACTCTTTGATTGAGAACACTTCTCATCATCCTAACCAGTCGTGGAATTATTCCCATTTAATTTGTTGGTCTCAAAGACCGATCGCAAATAAAGTGATTATTGTTGATTAACCATTTATTTTAACAAAAGGAAATATATGCAATTTTAGTCCAAAACTCTTTTGACTTATTTGATTGATTTGAAAAGTTGACAATAAAATTAGGTCTTTAATTAATTATCACTCCCACTATTTTAGTTCAAATTGATATCCCTCACCATCAATTCGGAAGATTGCAGCATACAACCTTCTAGTGGGCAAGATCCTGAAATCCTCTAAGTCATGGACCAGCTAGGGCTGTCACCCACAACTTAGATCTCTCAGGTAGGCAACTCTTGCCAATTGCATCATATGCAACTCTTGATAAGATGTCATATGAAACTCCTTGCCATGATCATCTCCATGCCTCAAGGTACTAGATCCCATCAAGATCACCTTGTTAAGTCCGACCCAAAGAAAACATGATGAATATGCACCTTGCTAGGGCAGACCCACATATCCATCCTTCACGCTTCCACGAGATAGACGGTGCACCACGCTAGGGCATGCCCACACTTGGTCGATCAAGCTTTTCATGTGTGTCGCATTTGGAAGGCATCTAAAACTTAATATTTAATGAGGGATTTGGTTTTTATATACATATACATATCCAATCACCACAATACATAGTACGTATCATATACATGCTATATCCCACAGAAAACATGCAAAATGATAAAAGCGATGATTATGGCCATCCTAATGTGATTCCTCGAGCCAAGAGGAATCATGGTCATCTAGGTCTACATCACATGCAACCTGTACAAGATGAACTCTGTGCTTTGCCTTTCTGGGTTTGATCAACTCATCACATGAATGATCGGCTCGCCATCAGACTGGTCAGCTGGGTGCCACCAGCCAATCGGTTGGCTACTCCAAGCGATCGGTTCGCCTGGTTGTCGTACATCTCATCATGGCCACCACCCGCTCGTCTCGCTCCTCGAACAGGTCATCAACTGATCGGCTCACTCCTTGAGCTGATCGTCTCGAACGTCAACCGATCTATTCACACCTTGAACTGATCATCTCAGCTGTCGTCAGGATGTCCACCGTTCTTCGACATAACAAGAAATAAAAATCTACCCTATTTTACATTATAAAAAGAGAAACCTCGAGTTACATTCGAGGGGAGAAAAGGTAGGAAAGAAATCTCGAATTATTTCGAGTTACATCAGGAATAGGAGAAGGGAAGATCGGTGCGCAGACCGAGATGCAAGCAACCACATAATCATACACAGATAGGGTTTATTGGCCATAACCACGCTATACATCCACCACAAAACTCGTTTAAGGGCGACGCGTATCGAATGCATTCATAATACATATCATATATGTAAATTGGGATTTGTGGATTTTGGATTGAATATGCATAAAGCCAATTTTATTCGCATCGTATGCAATAAATAAAGGCGACAAACCAAAATCAATCATATCGATAATCCTAAGTATAGAGCAGTTGACGTGGCTCTGATACCACTGTTGGGTTATAAGGGAGGCAGAGAAGGCAGCGGAAATAAAATTTTCTCCTCCCCACACCCAGAACAAGGAAACGCGTCAACATCTATACAATAGGAAAGGATGGTTTGTGGAATCATACCTTGTCCTGAGGCTTTCTTGGTGGCAATACCTCGCGGCTTGCGTGGTCTTCACCTCCAGTCTTGAACGGTGTCTGTGCAGCTCCTGGCCGCATCGGGACTGACGACTCCTGGTCTCACCGGGACTGTCGGGATTGACAGTTGTCCTCCGAGCGGTAGAAATTTCCAGCCTCTGAAGTAGTCCACACGGACCACCTGGAACTCCAATATCCTTGTCCCACAAGGAATTGGAAGGAGCTGCACCCTCCTGTCAGCATACTAGTCACTGAGACACTCTCCTGCCACCAGTCGCTTTCTGCAGTTGTCTTTCCCTTGCTGTGCCTCCCTTATCGGGTAGCACTTGTTCGGGCTCTCTTGGTTACCAAAACTAGAGAGAACGACAACTTTACAGAGCAACTGGTTGCACTGAGTTGTTCTTTTAGAATCCCCCAATACCTCTCTATATATAGGAGGGTCATAGGATAGGGTTCTCTATCCCGGGCAATGCTGGACTAAAGTAGGAGTAGAAGGGTTCGAGATTTTCCACAAAAACAACCAACTGCGTGACATGAACCGATCATTTCACAACTGAAACGGTCGGTTGGGGACCTGAACTGGTCGGTTGACACCTCAACCGATCGGTTTGGACCCATGAAACGGTCGGTTCACTTCTGAATTGGTCAGTTCGTGGTCCTAATCAGTTCCCGATTGACTTTTCTTCTTTTTTTTCTAATTGGTATCAAATACCAATCCTTGTTCCAATCAAATTTGGCAAGTGAAACAAAAAGAAATTTCTCACCAATCCTACTTTCCCAACTTGCTCGGTTGGACCAGTGAGCCGAACATTTCAATATTTGAAGCAATCGTTTCACCCTGTCCATGAGCCGATCGACTCACCACCTGAGCCGATCGGTTCACCAAGCTCAGTCGATCGGTTCATCACATGAGCCGATCGGTTGGGAGTGTAGATTGTGTAGAAACAGTCAATTGCAGTTTCAATCAATCCGATACTCTAACCAATCTGCCCAACACCTTGAATACTATGATTTTGAGCTATCAATTAATTGAGTTTTTAATTGAACTACTAAACTCCTTTAGCAATCAATCTAAACATTATTTGTGGACAATCTCCTCTTCTAGGTTGAATCCTATGTGTGTGACCCCGCATGTCCTTTTCACGTTGGCAGTGAAAGTCCATAACACTTATGACTTCATAAGCAAAGAGCGGTGCCTAGTCACACATCAGTGCTACCCAAGTGAAATAGAAAGTTGGAGAACAACTTTCAATCCTACAATCCATGAATGGTGTTACAGCGAATGTATAATTCTTTTGTCACTGATATCCCGAATGAACTCGAGGCATGGAACAATCATCCTATCAACGTTCATTCACTTTCTTGATCTTAGAGCAGATTGGAAGAGATATGCATGACATCAATATCACATACTGATTCACACATGCATGCGTACGCCTATCTCAATCCTACTTATCAAGTGGCCTTGGATATCAAACTCCCTCAGGAGGGACAAATCCCATATCTATCACTCACCCCTCAAAAGTCACATGTGTCAAAGCCACCCAATCATCACCTTTATAAAACCCATGTTTCAGGACTGCATTTGATGATGTCAAAGTGTGCCCAACGACATGTGTTGAGTGTAGTGATCTCAGGTCAAAGAATCACATTCACCACCATCACTGTGTGTAGTGACTGTGACTACCATGTCATGGTTCTATGTGTCAAACTCATGATGGGTCTGTCCGGTACACTTGTTCTCTAACAAGTACCTATGTGTTTGGTTTGATATCTCTATATCATGACTAATGAGATTATGTCATCAACCAACACCACAATCTAGTCTTGTGTGTCATTGCTGTCTATATACCTTCCACAATGACATCCGACTAGGGACATAACAAGAATGTACAAACTCTTAGCATCCGTATGATCTCATAGTTCAGGTCCTGAACCTGAAGGCATACGTCATTGAGTATTGTCACTCTCTAGACATTCAATCTGTTCTATCACTATCTCATATGACTGAACCAGAAAGAATTGGAAGCTTGCCTTTAATGTTTATCAAATCAATCTCAATGTATCCCATCAATCATCCCATGATTGGCTCTCAAGGCATACATACCAACAAGTCTTAATGGACAATTTTAGCATTTACGGTAGCTCTTTTGATGATTTCTTGAGTAACTTGTCTTTGGTAATGAGGAGATGTGAAGAACATAGTCTCACCCATAACTGGGATAAGTGCCACTTTATGGTACATGAAGGAATTGTCCTGGGACATAAAGTGTCCCACAAAGGCATTGAAGTTGACCAATCTAAGGTGGAAGCAATTGTAAAGCTCCCTCCACCCACATCAATGAGAGGAGTAAAAAGCTTTTTAGGACATGTCGGTTATTACAAAAGGTTCATCAAGGACTTCTCGAAGATTGCCAAGCTGTTATCAAATTTGCTGATGAAGGATGTGAAGTTTGATTTCACAGAAGAATGTCTTACATCATTCTCTGCCTTGAAAGATGCTCTGGTCTCATCACCCATTATCCAGTCACCTGATTGGAATCTTCCCTTCGAGCTTATGTGTGATGCTAGTGATTTTTCCTTAGGCACAGTCCTTGGGAAAAAGAAAGATAAAAAGCATCATGTGATCTTCTATGCTAGTAAAACGCTAGACGAAGAAAAAATGAATTACAACACCACTGAGAAAGAAATACTAGCCATTTTCTATGCATTTGACAAGTTTTGATCTTATCTCGTGGGTTCTAAAGTGATTATTCACACAGAACATGGAGCCATTAAGTATCTGAGGCAAAAAAAAGACACTAAGCCTAGGTTGTTGTACTGAGCATTGCTGCTACATGAGTTTGATCATGAGATAATCGATAAGAAAGGTTCTGAGAATGTAGTTGCTGACCACCTATCGAGCATTAGAGTGGAAGACGACCACCTATTGCCGATCAATGTAAGCTATGCTGATGAGGCAGTCTGTGTTGCCTAGATGGAAAATTCTGAAGGGCCATGGTACGCCGATATCTGTAACTATCTAGCATACAAACAACTACCCCCAGAAATATCTTATAATCATAAGAAGAAATTCTTCTATGATTTGAAGTACTATTACTGGGATGACCATATGTTGTTTAGGTGTTGCGCCGATAGCCTTTACAGGAGATGCATACCCGAAGATGAAGCACCAAAGATCTTGTCTGAGTGTCACTCCTCTCCTTATGGAGGACACTTGGGTGTTAAAATAACTGTGACCAAGATTCTCCAGTCTGATTTCTACTAGCCCACCCTTTTCAAGGATGCTCACACCTTTGTCAAAGCCTGCAACGAGTGTCAAAGAACTGAGAATATTTCCCGTAGGAATGAGATGCCCATGTCTGAATGAATTGAAGTCAAGATCTTTGACGTATGGGGAATCAATTATATGGAACCTTTCCCCTCGTCATACGATTTCAAGTACATCCTTGTTGCGGTGGACTACGTCTCTAAGTGGGTAGAAGCCATGCCCACTACCACCAGTGATGCTAGGTCAGTTATAAAGCTTTTTACAAAGATAATCTTCCCAAGGTTCGGAGTCCCAAGAATAGTTATCAGTGATGGTGGATCTCACTTTGATGAAAGGCAATTTGAGTCATTTCTGCACATATATGGCATTCGTCACAAGGTTGCCACACCATACCATCCAAAAACGTTTGATCAAGTTGAAGTTTCTAACTGACAAATCAAATAGATCCTGGAGAAGACAGTTGGGAAATCTCAAAAGGACTGGTCTACCAAGCTAGATAATGCTCTATGGGCATACAGGACAGCGTACAGATGCTGCTTGGAACCATGACATATCGGTTGATTTATGGGAAATCATGTCATCTACCTTTTGAGTTGGAGCACAAGTATTTCTGGGCCATTAAACATCTCAACATTGACCCCTCCCTAGACGGAAAGAAGAGGCTCCTCTAGCTTGAAGAATAGACTTCACACCTATGAGAATGCAAGAATCTGCAAGTTGAGAAAAAAATTCTGGCATGACTCTCACTTAAGGAAGAAGGATGTCAAGGAAGGTGATAAAGTTTTGCTTTTTAAATCCTATATTTGACTTTTTCCAGGGAAGCTACAGACTCGATGGTCAGGACCATTTGTGGTAGCAAAGATGTACCCATCGGGAATGATGGAGCTCTATGACAAGGATGATCCTGCAAAGGTTTTTCCATTCAACGGACACTGAGTGAAAAGGTTCTACGAAGATGAAGCTTTCACAAGGTGATCTACGTTGCCCCTGGACGATGCCGAAACCACACCTACCAAAGAAGCCTAGAAAAGACGGAAGATGTCGAGCTAACGACAGAAACCATAACGCTCCTTGGGAGGCAACCCAATCTTTTAATTTCCTAGGATAGGATGTTATTTCCTTTTCCTGCAAAGAACATTATGAAAACTTTCATTGTAATAAGGCCCGATTCTGGACACGCGTCACATGCATTGAATCTTGCATTTTCTGGGCCACCGACTTAGTTTCATCACCTTGATGTGTAATACTAGCTGAGGCTGAGGTTTACACCTAGACCAGTGATGTTTTACATATCAAGCGTCTTTTAATCTGGTTTGCATCCTTAATAAGTTCTTATAGTTCTTTGATTTCAAACGGGTCGGGCATGCACAATGTCCTAATGTATCATTCATGGCATGCATATCGATTTACCATGTCGCCCAACCCGTATCGGGCAGGTGTCGCGCCCAGTGCACCAATCGGGTCGCGTATCACTCTATCAGTTAAAACGCTCGTGTAACACCGCGCCTAGAAGCACCACGCGAGCCCGTGGTGCATAAGGGGCATGCCGAGTAATGCCTATTGTGTGACACACGTACCTCCCAACATGGGTGTTGGGTGATGCACCACCTTCTCTAAAGCCTTACGATGCAACATGATTAGACAAGATTTACCTTGCTTTGGATGGCGATTCGCGTGCATGCGCGACGCTTGTCCCCATTTTTACCTTTTAACCCCGCTCGCGGATGGCTATATATAGCAACTCGAGATTTACCATGTCAGGTTACTGAGGTTTAACTAACTTCTCCTCCCGTATCGCATAAACTCTCATATCGTCCTGACATCATGATTATGATCCATAAATATATGCCCTTTGAATTACATAATTGAATAATCAAATAAGTAAGTCTTGGCACCAAAGTTGTATGAAATGTATCTTGGATGATAGTTAAGCTATGGTTAAATTTTTGTGGCTATTGGAGTATCCTAGAGGAAATTATTAAGGTTTGAAATTTGAGAAATAATATGCATTATTGGTGATTTATAGACCTAAGTTTATGGGTTTAAGAAGTGTCTCGTCCCCTTGGTTGGGTTGGGTCTGTGTGGTCAAGATCAGGCCCTAGATCGTTAGTTCAATGGTTGTGGCACTTTTCAAGGAGTGGCCATGGATCCAACCTTGTGCAGTGTGATGCATCCCTTTAGATGAGATCAAACAACTTTGGCCTTTGTCTTTGACTGTTCGGTTAGAGACTGACTGCGATGGAGATCTTCCATGATGTGTGGCTCGTTGATCATGTGTATGAATGGGGAGTCCAACTAGGTAGTTATCTTCAATATCATACTTGATGATGCAAGTATGGGTGATTTTCTAATTTAAGATAAGCTAAGTTGAGATAAGATATGTTAAGTTGAGATCAAAGATGTGAATCAGCAAAGGCCTCAGTATCTTTTACAAAGGAGGACCTCTAGTGTTGGGACCAGTTATAGGGTTAAATATAGAGAGGGTGAGACCCATTGTGAGAAGGTTAGAGAACCTAAATTCTAAGATATGTGAATTATGAGAAATATATGATATGATATGTACTAAAGTAGACTACTCTTGAGTGAATGAGCTGAGTGGATTTATGCATGATTCATGTAGCTTTGTTGAACCCTAGATGTCCTTGGGAGGACCAAACCCTAGATTCAGAGAGAGGTTATGCATATGTGAATAAGGAAATATGAGAACCTACCATCTAGGTGAGGGAGAGTGTCCCAAAATCCTAGACGAGGCAACTATGTTAGTTTCTATTAAGCATCATGCTCAAGTTGGTGGTTCCCCACATGGGACTCTAGTGGCACATGTAAGAGAGAGAGAGAGAGAGTTGAGTAAGAATAGTTCATGGTTAGAGACCTATGAAGGTAATGTCATGTCATGTTTTAGTTTGTTCTTTTGTGGCTAGAGTTTGTGAAGTTTATCACTAGTGCCAATGAGGTAGACTTGAGAACCCTAGACCAAGAGGGAAGAAAGATATAGTGAATATGATACTCGTAGAGTTGAGTTAGCTCAGATAGACTGATCATGACATTACCCTCAAGATAAGGGTTAGGAAAACCTCAACTGAACTAGATAAAGTTTTAGTAATTATTGATGAGCCAATCATACAAGTTTGTTTAGCACAATCATGATATGATACATGTTAGGATGTGATCTTATCTTTAGATGTGATACATGGATATGAGATAATGGAAAACCTAGTATGGTTGACAATGCACTATGTATAAATGGTTAGTCATATACATGAATAACAATGACATTATAAGGTTAGTGAATCAGTGATGAAATTTCAAATGAAGTTTACAACCTAATGTGTAAGTGAAATGAGATTATATTAAAGATATATGTTAATGATGTGATAATGTTTGTGCTTAATAAAGGTGTTGAACATAACTTGAAAATCATCACAATGAGATGATGGTGACACATTAAACTTGGATTTATGGAATCCCTAATTCTTGGGTAAAATAAGGATGCAAATCCTAAAATATGAAACATGTTGTGACATAACCAGTGTTCTAAAACCCTAGCTCCAACCATTTTTTTATGAAGGGGTGGTTAACCCTAGATTCTTTTGAACTTTACTTAAAAGACATGAATATAGTTATGGAGATTATGTTTGTGGTTATCTTGCACCTAGAGTGGTTCCCAACTTATGGTTGTATATCTTTTAGTTATTCTTCTTGGATTAAGAGGATAGCTTAATTTTGAGGACAAAATTTCTTTCAAGATGTATATGATGTGATGGACTGGATTGTTTTTGCTGAATTTCGATGAAGAAATTTCTTTTAAGGTGTGTAGGATGTGATGGAGTGAACCTTTGAAGTATTTAGATGCCTAATGATATAAGTGAATTCATGTGTTCAATTTATTTGAGGAGTTTTTTTTGTAACCCAAGAGACTCGTAAGGCTTGCGTTGAGCCCAACCTGGGGAGCTCAACCCCATCTCATAAGGATCATAGCCCATTAAGTCGCGTAGAGGCTGGCTGCGCTATAGGATAAACAATTCCAAACAGCACCACCAGGGGGATACGAACATGAGACCCTTCGTGAGGGGCCTCGTGCACCGACCACCTGAGCTACTGCTCGCTGGCTATTTATTTGAGGAGTTCCAAGTGCTTTGATAAAATATGAATGTTAATTGTGTTGACATCATGATTATGATCCATAAATATATGCCCTTTTGAATTACATAATTGAATGGTAAAATAAGTAAGTCTTGGCACCAAAGTTGGATGGATGTAGATTGGATGATAGTAAAGCTATGTTTACATTTTGGTGGCTATTGGATATCCTAGAGGAAATTATTAAGGTTTGAAATTTGAGAAATAATGTGCATTATTAATGATTTATAGACCTAAGTGTATGGGTTTAAGAAGTGTCCCACCCTCCCTTGGTTGGGCTAGGTCTGTGTGGCCAAGATCAGGCCCTAAATCATTAGTTTAATGGTTGTGGTACTTTTTAAGGAGAGGCCATAGATCCAACCTTATGCAGTGTGATGCCAACCCATTAAATGAGATCGGGAGACTTTAGACTTTGTCTTCGACCTTGTGGTTAGAGACTGAACGTGATGGAGATCTTCCACGATGTGTGGCTCACTGATCATTGGTATGAACGGGGAGTCCAGCCAGGCGGTTAGCTTCAACATGAGGAGAGGAGTCGACCGACCCCTTATTTGGGTGAGAAAGATTTGAGACGAGGGAGTCCCACCACCCCATCTCTATTGCTTCTCCATTACAAATTACAAGTGAGAGGCAGAAGTAGGAAATGGAGTTAGAAGGGAAAACGAAGCTGGATGATACAAAAGTCCAACTCTGGTCTCGTAGCGGACTTCCGCATAAGTTTATCTAGCTGACAAACCTAGCTTCTTCAACATCATAGATGGTATTTGGGGGAGTGTACCGTTGGTTTCTTAGTGGATTAGAGAATGCAAGAACAACCGGTAGGTAATGGTGGTGCTTTTGGAAGCTTCAGATCAGATATAGGTGGTGAAGAGGTAGTTTTCCTCTTTGATCTGATGCACATGAAGTAGAGGGCGGAAATTCCTCAAATCCTTGAGTAGAGGCGACAACAGATACGCAATCAAGGCCGACAGCATGAAGGGAGGTCACATGAAGGGTTTTGATGTGTTCAATGTTCATGAGGGGATGAAAGGGTTGCTTGTTTGCTCATCGGAGATCTACCCTAGCGGAAACATCCCAAAAATAGGGGAATGTGTAGGCTTGTTGCGCCGTGATGAGTAGATCCCAATGAGTCGCGTAAAAGGAGGAGCAGACAAACCGGGTCCAAGACCATGGCAGACCGGTTTTACACCCATAATTGGCTGACTCATCCTTACAAGCAAGGAAGGGATGCACCTAGTGTTAGAAGCCACGTGGAGGCGCACCATTGTCCAAATAGGTAATATTCATCAGAAAATCCCATATCTTAGATAAATCGTAGAAAATAGATCGCTTATCAGATAAATATTGATAAAGTATCAAAATTCTTAGAAAATTACATAGAACACTATAAGAGTATAATGAAAAGATTTTGATGCAATAATCTCAGTGATATCATGTAAGTTGTGAATTGCTCATTTCATGGATAATAAATATCAAACAATGTCTTAAAATTATGGTAATATGTTAGTAAATCCATATTCGTGTTTATAATCCATTTAAGATTAGTGAGTATGATGATTATGCACATAATCATGTAATTTTCTCCATATGGATAATTAGGGCTAGTAACCCTAATTAACATGCAATATTAAAAGTATGCTCAATAAATCTTGGAAACTCTAGAATATATTCATTATAGTATATGGAACACAATCTGAAACTAACATATCGATCTTATGCACATGATTCATGTTATATGAAGATGACCCTTAATACATGTGTTGTACCCTAATATTCATAATGAATATGAACTAGGGTTAATACATGCACACAATGATATGAAAACTAGTGTTCATACAAATGAACCATGACCTGGAACATTATCTCAGTAACAGAATTCCAAGACAAGAATTCAAGTAAAATGGGAATGTCCTAATGAGCTAAGCTAAACCCTAAAATGGACATACTAGGGTTAAGATGATGAGAATCTAATGATAGTACATGATCTTGTCTTTATCAGGTGACCAAGGTTATAGATGACATAAAAATTGTGATAATTAGACTATCTCTAATCAAGGTATGCCCTTACCTCTTACTTGCCCTACTATGTAGTATGGTTGTATTATGTGTGTACAAATACTTGGTATATAGTATTGGATGAAATGATTGTCCTTATATGATATCTTGCTTTTTTTCCCATACTTATATGGCAATGAATACATGAAACATAAGATATATGATCCATTATATGATAGCACTAAATTTATTTGGTAGAATAGTGCATTTATGAAAGTACTAAATCTCTTTGGTAGAATAGTACATGTGAGCACTAAATCTCTTCGACAGAATAGTGCATTTATTAAAGTACTAAATCTCTTTGGCATAATAGTACATTTGAGCACTAAATCTCTTTGGTAGAATAGTGCATGTGGTTGATCAACTTTACATATAATGGAAGATGAGCTTAAAACACGTGTTCTCTTTTGTTAATAAACACCTTTGTTCAAGTATATGCCTTTTTTATATTTGTTTATTACTGCCAAGTTCTAGTTTTGTCTTATTGACAAGTCTTAGTAATGAAAGGTATATAAAAGACACATAGACATACTCAGTTAAATATTTATGAATATTGTGCAGACGTGTACCACATGTGATCTTTTGTTTAGTTTGTGGACATATGCTTTTGAAGAACCAAGATAGTTGAGAGTTGTGTGGTGAGATGATGTACAGGTGGACCTGTCATCTTAAGATCATGTTGTTTAGTGGTAGTACATGCATATGTAAAAGATTATTGCTCAATATGTAATATCAAATGTTGTAATAATTCATTTTAGAATTATATGTTGAATGGTGAATATGTGTTGTATGATTTTATTTCTATTCATGCGCATGTGCTATTGTAGTTGCCTTCGGACTTCCTCTGATTTTCTTCTTCGTAGCCTAGTGTGTGGTGTTAAAATTGGGATTCTCAGTGAGGTGAGGTTTTAATTTGGACATCACACATCAGATTAAGTTTTAGAAAATCTAGGGACATCACAAGCAAGGATATTAATGAATGTAGAAGTTTGGATATGTTGCTAGTATTTGTAGTGGAGTGCTATGTATCGTCCCTATACTCTTAGGTCCTTGGGGGTATTTTGTAGATGTTTGTACATCGATATGAGGTTTTTGGCAGTAGGTCTAGGTTGTACATGTATGCCTTGTATATGTGAACAAGTTGTCTTTTGTAATAGGTTTGTGGCATGATGGTCATTGTACAATGATGTAATATTGTTATGATATGATACGTGATGCATGTGATGGAAGGTTGTGGACCTTAATGTAATATGTTCTGATTTTGTTGGTTATATGAGATCATTTTTAATATACCTTGTTTTTTGGTATTGTGGTTGTTGGTAGATAATTACATGCTTTGTTTGGAGCAATCTCTCTTTTGTGGTGGTGGGTCATCATATTTTGGCTGGTATTAGAGCTTTAGGTTCACTGAGTCTACAAAAACATAGGACTAGGGTTCGTGTCTATTCTTGCATTATCCAACATATCTGATCGTAGCTTCTTGTTATACAGAAAAAGAAGAAGATATGTTTGGAGAACAAAAAGAACATGCTGAGAGTAGTGTTGCTACACTAGGAGGTGGTTCCAGAAGTTAGGCTAGAGTATAGGGAGTGCCTTAAGTGCCTCATATTGACCCAGAAACTGTAGCCAACCCCTAATTTAAGTCCATGTTTGGACAGTTTATGGCTACAATTTCGCATATGGCAGATAGGGTGCCCATACCTTAAGCACAGGAAGTTGTTCCCAATGTGGAATCCTAGGGTTCTGGTAAGGCCTTTGAGAGGATGTGACGCATAAGGAGAGGATCCAAAATTTTGAGAAGGGTTTGATCTCATATCTGACGGTTATGGAGTTAGCTTTGGAGAATAGGGAGAAGTTTGCAATGCTTATGAAGTCGGTGAGACGGATAGAGTGGTCGGTGAGAGAGAAGAGTAAGGCTAGTGCTAAGAAGAGATGGGTGTAGTTTCAAGGGCAGTAGCCTGAAGGCTTTAAAAAACCTAGGTTCTTGTCACCCCAATCATAGAAGAGATCACTATTTCAACCTCAGTGGTCATCGAGCAAAGGCAGAGGTCGTAGCTTCCCACTGGAAGGAGCTTGCAGTGTGGCATCAATATCAGTGATAGTGTTGTCTAGGCCATAGTATGACTCAACGACTTTCCATTAGTGTGTATGAGTAGGGCACACCAAATGGTCTTATCCTATGAAGAATGAAGAGGTGATGTAGCAGTCATGAAAGATTCGGCAAGGGTCACAACAACAATAATAGTTCAACTGTGGTGGAGGCCAAGGATGTGGTCAGGTGTCAAAGGCAGGATCTTCTAGGCAGTCCAGTAGAGGATGGGGGTGACAATAGGAAATGGCTCAATTCTATCCCATGAGTCAGTCAGAGGGAGTGGTCAACCCATGGGTTGTGGCAGGTCAGATGGAGTTGTTTCATTCTGATTTTTTTTCTTCCTGCTTTATATCAGTTTTAGGTTGACCTGGGTGTGACACACTCTTTAATCACTAGAAAAGTGATAGCTAGTTGTTCTTTTCTTGTTAGTCATAGATCTAATAGTCTTCACTTAGAAAACCCTTTGATTGGTTCTGTCGACTTGCAAGAGGTGTGTCCATCCTATGTTCTTTCTTTCTCAGGAGGCAACACTCAAGTGGACCTTATACCACTTGACATGCAATGATTCGATGTGATCCTTGGGATGGAGTGGAGCAGTACTGTGTGGTCTTGGATTGTAGTTTTAAGGTGGTGACGTTCTTTGACAATGATGTTTTGTGGGTTTTCCAGACCTTATGTTGCCTTTTGTAATGTGTCGAAGAATGATTTAGGGTGTGTGCTGAAGCAAGATAACAATGTGATTTCTTTCACTTCGTGATAGCTTAAGAAACATGAGGAGAACTACCTGACGCATGATCTGGAGATTGCAGCTATGGTCCATGCCTTGAAGATATGGAGACACTACCCTTAATGGCGAGAAGTGTTAGATCTTCACTAACCACAAGAACCTTCAGTACATCTTCTTGAAGAAAAAGTTGAATATACAACAAGGACGCTGGATGGAGTTGATCAAAGATTATGATTACATCATTAATTATCATTCTAGGAAGGTGAACATGTGACAGATGCTTTGAGATGGAAGTCTTCTTTGTCATCATCTATAGATAAAGCAGAGTTGTGTTCTTTGAGGTGCCATAAGCGAGATATGTTGTTGTCTTTGTGATAGATGAATGTCCAACTTGAAGTGTCCTTGTTGGTAGGCTTGCTAGTCCAGTTGGAGGTGAATCCTATGTTGAGTCGATAGATCAAAAATGCAGAGCATGGTTATACTGTAATACAACATATCGGAGTAGAGTTTGGCAGTAAGAAGCGTGATGGATTCCATGAGTTAGAGGATAGGATAATGTGTTAGCATGGTAGAGTAGTGATTCCTGATGTTGATGGCCTAAGGAAGATAGTTTTGGAGGAGGTTCATTCCTCAATGTACGTTATGCATTTAGGTAGCACCAATATGTACCATAATCTAAAGGATTTGTATTGGTGGCCTGGATTGAAGTGACATCCGGATGAGTTCGTGGCAAAGTGTCATGTGTGTCAATAGGTCAAGGCTAAGCAACAAAACCCTGTAGGGACATGTCAACCATTACCTATACCACAGTGGAAATGGGATCATATCACAATGGACTTTGTGGTTTCTCTTCCTATGACAACCAAGGGTCATGATTCCATCTAGGTGATAGTTGACAGGTTGACCAAGTCAGAGTACTTCCTTCCTATGAAGACAATGTATACATGTGAGAAGTTGGCACAAATGCATGTGGATGAGATAGTCTTCTTGCATGGTATCCCAGTGAATAGTATCTGACAGAGGTCATTATTTTATAAGTCACTTTTTGGAGTGTTTGCACACAAAAATGGGTACACAGTTGAGATTTAGTGGGCATTTCACCCACGAACAGATGGATGGTCTGAGAGGACTATTCAAACCATGTAGGATCTGTTAAGAGATTTTGTTCTACAGTTTTTTGGTAGTTGGGATGTGCTCCTCAGTTTGATAGAGTTTACTTACAACAAAATCTACCTGAGAAGTATCAACATGGCACCTTATGAGGCTTTGTATGGGAGACAATGTCGGTCTTTGTTGTTGGTATGTAATGGGTGAGTATCAGCTTTTGGGGCCTAAGCTTGTACAATAGAAGAAAAAGAAGATTAAGATGATACACCAACAACTAAAGGCATCCCAAGACCGGTAGAAGTCTTACAGTGATAATCATCATAGGCATTTGGAGTTACAAGTCAGAGACATTGCCACCTGAGTTGCACAAGTTGCATCTTGTCTTCCATGTTTCTATGTTGAGCAAGTGTCACCTTGACACTGAGTTGGTGTTACAGTCTATAGAGGTTGAGTTGGAGGAGGATGTGTCATATGTGGAGGGTCATGTGTTGATCCTTGATAGAAGGGTGAAGAAGTTGAAGAAGAAGGATATAGTGTTGGTTAAGGTTTTGTGTCATCATCATGGTGTGGAAGAAGCCACATGGAAGTTAGAGGATGAGACTCATAGGAAGTGGCCGTCTCTTTTTGCGTAGGATTTTGGGGTCAAAATCCTTATTAGGGGTTTATGGTTGTAAGACCCCTGACCTAGATTTTTTGTTAGTCATGTTTATTTAGAATGATTAGATGCTTAAAACCTTAGTTTAATTTCTTGAGGAGCTTTCATAACATGTGATGTGCTTATGCTTTCACTTTTGTCCAATTTGCATGACGTTTGAGCTAGTTATGTTGTATGTATGCTTGTTTGGGGCCAAGTTGCAATTTATCAATACTAAGCATTTTTCTTGCAGTTTGTCACATGTTGGATGTCCTTCCTATGTTTTATCATCATGAGAGAGAATGATGATTAGGGGCATCTTGTTGTACCTTGGATGTTGAGGTGGCATCATGAGTGGATGTTTAGGGTTTTCTTTGGTGCCTTGCATAGATGGTTGACCTTGCTTGAGTGTTGACCCTTTGAGTTTGTTTTTAGTGACCCACGTTGTTGTGTCTTCGACCTTGGTCCCTTCAGTCATTGAGGTTTTGAGTGCACCTAGTTT
The DNA here is from genome assembly GCA_963693085.1 of Alisma plantago-aquatica. Taxonomy (NCBI): domain Eukaryota; kingdom Viridiplantae; phylum Streptophyta; class Magnoliopsida; order Alismatales; family Alismataceae; genus Alisma; species Alisma plantago-aquatica. Next base: position 1,325,211,552 of record OY856412.1, on the reverse strand, counting down.
CCTTGGTGATCGAAGAGCTAAGAAACCCTAGGATGCTTTCTATACGATCGATGGCACCTCTTTGTTTCTCTTTGACTGATGAGAATTGTGGGTTGTGTTCCCTTTGACTGATGGTCCTTTAGACCAAGTGAGGTCACTAGACTTCCTTGTTTTTCATGACCCTAGTTGCATGTGAATGTTTAGTGCTTACATGGATGTTTTATGATGGACAAGTGACATGTTTAGTTGGACACCTGTCTTCCCTTATCTCTCTCCTACCCATGGATATATATAGCTCCATATTTACATGCATATGATCCTTTTGCATCCTCTCTTTCTCTCCTCTTGCTCGGAGCTCATCCCACCTTGGTGGTAGGAAGAGAAGGAGCTCAACCTAGGAGCAAGGAAGCCGAAACTTGCATGTGTGGATCTAGAGTTGGAGCTACTCTCTTTTGGTGATCCTTGGTGTTCCTTGACCTCGACAAGTGATCTACTCTCCTTGGTTTCATTTTCCTACAACCCTATCTCTATTCCTTCTTCTCTTGGTTGAACCCATGGAATTTGCATGGTGGTGCTTGTGTTGAGGTAGGGGAACTTCTCTCTCTTAGACCGAATACATGGTTTTCCATGGTAGTGTTCATAGTTGAGTTGAGGAACACCTCTCTCTCTTTCTCTCTTTCCTTTCTTTTTTGGCATAGGGTTTCTCCCTATATTTGTACATCTTTAACCTATGGTTATGTCTCTTCTTTGAGGTGATGCTAGATTGGGTGTGGAGTTGAACAAGCTTAGGGCTTTCTTTCTTCCTTGGAGATTCTTGCTTGTGGAGTGGTCTTTCCTCTTCAATCTGGGACAGAGTGAATGATAAGTTTGGGGTGGAGTTATAAATGGGCATGAGAGGTACAATTTTGCCACTTAATTTATATTCCAATTTTTTCAATTTTGTAAGGTCTTGTCTTGTACATATTCATACTCTTACCCCTTCTTAGTAGGAAATTTTAAATTTTTTTGACATTTTGAACTTTGAGCCTTCTTTTACCAGTTCACAATTTTGATATTTTGCAAGAATTATTCAAGTTCCCTTTTCTTAGACTTGTTTTTCCTCCTACCTTTTAGCGTAATCATCTCTAGAGTGGCGAAAATGAGCTACCAATCTACATAAAAGAAAAAGAAACAACAATACAATCATATTCCATTATTATAGTAAAATTTTGTGTAAAGTGGAATAACACCCATGAATCTATGGAACCCCTGGAAATAAGGAGGACTTTACCAGCCACACTCTTGACCAATCTTCCTATCCTGAAAGTACTAGCTAGAAAGTATACATCTCCCATAAGAAGGACACAACTACCACTTCTAGTTTTAATTACCCTCGTTTTGGGATGAAAAGAGGCTTGGCCGCCCAGAAATCATACCAACCCCTTTCCCAAGCCTGAGAGAACAATTAAAAGCCAAAAAGAAAAGAAATCATGAGAGTTGTACCTAAAAAGATGTCGAAGGATTCCATACGAATGGTGTATTTTTGCACTCATAAATGCAGGTATGTCGTGCCCAAAAGTGGAATCTTGAAGCCAAGTTATACCAACCTGCATTCTAAAACAAACCTCATACAACCACGTGACACTATTCAGTGCCCACTTGGGCAACACTGTCTTTATGACAACCCATGGTTGAGGGAGATCGAGGAGTGCAAGAAAACACTAAAATCCTAACCTACCCAAGCAAGATAGCTTAGGCACACCCAACATAAAGGTAGGTTGTGAAAGTTCCTCTTACTAGAACCGTTTACAAGTATAGCCAGAAACTAAGGGCAGGAAGATCATTGGGAAGAGAACCCTTTACTAAAAAAGGCAGTGGCTAAGGCACAAAGTCATGCAACTCTAGAAATAAAGAGGGGAGATAGAACTTCAGGAAGTGAACCAAGCATGTCACAAAGATTTTGCTGAAAGAATGGAATAACTTGGTAATGGTGTATTCATAAAAAGAGAAAACATATATAGCTCATCAGTCATGGTTTGATTCTATTTATTATCCTGAGGACATGCTAGACTCTAAGTTTGGGGAAATTGATAACAAATAATTTTGTGAACTTTTTGCACCTATTTTATTTTCATATTAACATCCCTTTTATGGATTTTTCTGTCTATTTTAATATCTTTGAATAATATCTAGATTTGACTTAATACCCTCTCCCCACTCCATTTAGACTCATAGAAAGTCACGATCGTGACACCATCTCGACTGTAATGGTCCATGGATGTCTCGCCCAAGACAGAGCCAATGATCAGCAGCTCCTAGCCATGGATGCAAATGCACATCAGGAGCCTTAACATTTACGAACTGCAACACCAGTCGTGAACGAGATGATACATCGTGATCTTGGTGCATGGCTTCGACCGAGATAAGATATCACAACTGAGACGTGGTGGCAACCTAAGCAAAAGAAGTGACCATTGAAGAAGATGTGACCATGACATGGGCCGTGACCAGAGTGATGATCTCGGTCACGACATGGGTCGTGACCACGACGAGGGACTAAGTCGGTGGGCGACACCTATAAATAGGCTCCCAACTCCACATAGCCAGTGGTAAGTTGATCAAGAGCGACGAAGTGTTACCTAACTCCAGAGCCACCCTCATTCATTTCCATTGGTTTTGGATCTCCAAAGAGGTAAGTTGGAGGAGAGAGAAGATATACCATCCTCTTCTTCAAAAAAAGGAGTTATCATCTTCTAGGCCTACACCAGATCTAGATCTGAAGAAGTATTGTTGGTGTATCACCTCCTCCATTTTTTAGATCTATCATTTCCATCACGATGTACCCCCCCTCTCTTTGTTTATCTTGATGTATCTACACTTTTGTAATGTTGTTATGTTGCTTGTTAACATGTGTGGTTAAACACATTACGTGGGTTGGGAGTATCCACTAAGGCTCTCTCAACATGTATATACTTACATCCTTTTGAATAAATATATGCTCCTAGCAAATATTATCTACATACTCTTATTCTTAGCATTTCACTTGCATGATAAGCTACCATCTTGTAATGTATGATTGTTAATGCCTAGAAAGAGTAGTATTAATTTTATCTAAGTATTATGGAGTTTCATGAATGCATGAAAATGTTGGAATGTTAAAGCTAATGATCATATTGTTTGTTTTGTGATTGTTTGTTTGCCATCTCGAGAGAGAGACAACCTTATAATCTAGATCTATCCTAAGTTTGAGAGAGGAGGTAATATGCATATATGATGATTGCTTGTAATCTCGCTAAGGGTATACAAAGGGGTGTGAGTATTGCATGTTGGTGAGAGATGTCAGTAGGTGAAACCCGATCCAAGTTCCCATCCATATTTTGGTTACATATTTCTTATTTGATCTTATTCTCTTATTTTGTTTTCTTTCCTTTTCTTTTATTACTTTGATTGGAGTGACATCGTTCCTTAGGGAACACCATCTTAATCTACCTCTTCGTTTGGTGTATTTGGGTCTAGGGCTCTACGTTCCTAACACTTATCAACATTGTCCTTGCGGTTTGACCCCCTATCTACTACATCGGACCCCATATAATAGTTGTGGGGGCCTAAGTGTCGGGTTATAAATCTAAGAGTCTGACTACTCTAGACCCGCTCCATTTTGGATGTGTGATTTAGGACGATCAACTTTTTGGCATCGTTGTTGGGTACAAGGAAAAATGGTGCTGTTTAGAATACGATTCTACTCGTTATACACTCGTGCCTAAAGCTTAGTAATAAGCTTGATTGCACAAACCACTAAATCTTCCATATCTAAATTGCTTAGAATAGTTTGTTTTACACGTCCAGTTTCTAACTTGACTATGCAAATTATTTAGGTAACTTGAGAGAGGCATATTGTAACCCTCAACTTTCTCCCTTTTCAAGACACCATGCCTCCTCATAGAGAAGGTAGTCTTAATGGGGAAGACCAAAATGAAAGAGTTCAACATAATCCCCCACCCCAAATAACTAAAGAAGAATGTGAGGAACGTCACTCAGATGGTCATCATCATTAGGAAGAAGATTGTGAGGAGCGACACCATCATGAGCACTGCCACCACTGCAACAGAAGACACAGGAGGAATCATCGTGATCATGAATGTGCCATCCATGACAATGAGGAAGAAGATGATGAAGAAGACAAAATGCTCAGAGAGTTGGCTGAAACTAGTTCCAATGAATTGAGATGCCCAATCATTATCCCACGGTTTGATGCAGCAAATTTGAGGTGAAACTTGCACTCATCTTAATGATCTAGAACAAGACTTTCTGAGGGAATTCAAAGAATGAGAATCTTTACCATCATCTTGATGCTTTCAAAAATATATGTGACACTATCAAGATGAGGGGAGTTCATCAAGAAGTTATATACTGTAAAGGATTCATCTTCTCTATAGGGGACAAGGCTCTATCCTAGTATATCAACCTACCTCACCAATCCCTTGATGGTTGGAGGCCTCTTGCTGATTCATTTGTCACTAAGTTCTATCCGACTATGAAAACCATTCAGAATAGTCAAAAGATCACTTCCTTCATTCAAAAACATGGAAAGAACCTTCATGAAGCATGTGGAGCGACTCCAAGAGTATTAAAGGGATTGTCCTCATACAACTACCGCAAGGGTTTTCTAGTGATGAAACTCTACAACGGGCTAACTCCCACAGAGCAGACATCATTGAACATTGTTGCTGGGAGTGATTTTATTGGAAAGAAGCCAATTAGAACTATGATGATCATTGATAACATGGATGCACTCCAAGCAAGCATGGATTATGAAAGGAGCGATACGAGCTCTTCCAAAAAGGTTAACTCTAAAGGACCTTCTGTTGTAGCCAAGGCTCTGGAAACTATCATGTCTCAAATCCTAAAGATAGCTACGAATGTTAAACAACTAAAGGACTCTGGAGGGAAGGGCAAGAAAGTTGTTGAGAAAGTTATAAAGTGTGTCATGTGTGGAGAAGTAGGCCATGGTATTAATAATTGCATTTATACGTGGCTAGAAGAAAGTGATGAAAGCGAAAGTGAAGAAGAGCAGAGAATGTCTCTTATGCAAATTTCAAAAGTGCAGACTACCCTGGCTTCAACTATGAAAACAAGGATGATGCTGAGAATTTCCATAAACTGGGTGGTTTGTCTAAGCTGCCACCAAGATTTGAGAAAAGAGGTCGACAAACTCAGTACACCAAAACTAGTACTTACCAACATAACAAAAACAACTATCAAGGCCAAGGACAAAGTCAAGGCCAATATCAGAACAAGAACATGAATAGGTAGAACCAAGATCAAGGGCAAAATAAGAGTAATAGTAACAGTAAACCCGACAAGGTGTTGGAGCTCTTTGAATTTGCGAAAAGGAAGGCAAATGTTAATGAACAACTAACTCAAAGTGACATGACAAACACTAGTGTTCTAAGTACTATGCAGACTCAGATGTTGGATATGCAAACACATCAGAGGTAGATTGACCAGTAGCTTGCACAACTTTTTGAGCTCATGAAGAATCCACAAGGGAAGATTCCATCCAACACTGAGCATTCCATAGACGACCTTCTCTACCCGCAATTGGACGGAAAAATCTCTTCTGCTTTGGACAACTGGAAGATTCTGGTACTAAGAACACCATAGAGGAAAGAGATCGTAATGAGTCACAACCTAACACAGTAATTGTGCAAGAAGAATTTGAAAGAGAAGAGCACGCGAATGTGGATAAGAATGAAGAGAAAGATAAAAAGAAGAAAGGTGCAATGATCAAGAAACTAGATCATGTCAAAGAGGTTTTCACACAAATAAATCCATACGCCCCTAAAGTCCCATTTCCCTACAAACTAATTAAGGCTCATCTGAAGAAGAGATATTAGAAGTTTATGGAGGCGGTAAAGAAATTACACCTGGATATTTTGTTTCTAGATGCAGTTGAAGGGATTCCTACATATGTGCTAAATTCTTGAAATATTTGATCACAAAAAGAAGGAGAGGGGGCCATATCAAGATAGTACAACTGGACAAGATGTCAAGTGCCTTTGTTCAGGATGAATTACCAACAAAGAAGAAAGATCCAGGGGCATTAAAAATTCCATTTTGTATTGGAGACAATGTATAAAGGAAGGGGTTATCTGACCTGGAGGCAAGCATAAGTTTGATGCCTCTTTTCTTGGCACAATGACTTGAATTAACAGGTATGGTGAAAATTGGAATGAGAATTGAATTGGTTGATCATACCTTTACAAAACCAATGGGAATAGTAGAAGATGTCCCAATTCATGTTGGGAGATTCTTTATACCATGTGATATAGTGGTAATCGACACTGTTAAGGACTCAAAGTGTCCAATGATATTCAAAAGACCCTTCCTTACTATAGGAATATCTGTAATAGACGTTGTAGAAGGGATAATTACTCTGTGAGTGGGTAATGATCACATCGATTTTCATGTTACAAGATGCCATGAGGGGACCTTCTCTGTTTGAATCAACCTATTTTATGGACAGTTATAGTTAATATTGCAAGGAAGTTCAAGAAAGCAATGTGATAGTTGACCCTCTCATGTGAGACTTGAATAATACTGACCCTAGTTGAAAATATCCAGAAGTAGTTGAGATTCTGGATTACTTGAACCAACCTAAGGAAGAGGAGTTCAGTGATGAAGAAGAAGTAACCTTTGAAACAACAAAATATGCATCACTAGAGAAAACCCATGAAGAGAAAGAAGTACCAAAACCTAAGCCAGAGTTAAAGCCACTGCATGAAGGGTTGAAGTACGAATTCCTTGATGATGAGGAAAGGAATCTAGTAATATTTAATGCAGATTTGATAGATGAACAAATGGAAATGCTGCTAAAGGAACTCATACTGTGAAGGAAGGCTATATGGTCTTTTGTAGAGGATACCAAGGGCCTTAGTCTAGCTTTGTGCATGCATAGAATCAATCTGGAGGATACTGCTAAACCCCTAGTTCATCCGCTAAGGAAGTTAAATCAGATGTTGAAAGAAGTTGTAAAGAAAGTAGTAGTAAAATTGTGAGATGCACGGATCATCTACCCCATCAATGATAGAAACTGGTTCAGCCCGATCCATGTTGTACCAAATAAGAGAGGGATGACTATAGTGAACAGAAGCAATGGGGATGAAGTAGCCACTCAGACGGTTACCGGATGGAGAATGTGTATCAACTACCTCAAGCTCAATGTTGCAACGAGAAAAGACCACTTCCCTCTACCTTTCATCGACCAATTTCTTGAAAGGCTTGTAGGACAATCCTACTTTTGTTTTCGTGATGGGTACTCGGGGTTCTATCAAGTCCCTATCCTCCTTGATGAGTAGGAAAAACTACTTTTACTTGTATCTATGGGAGATACGCCTTCAGAAGAATGCCTTTCGGGTTATGTAATGCACCTGCTACTTTTCAAAGGTGCATGATATCCATATTCTTAGACTTTCTAGAAAATCTAATGGAGATATTCATGGATGAATTTTTGGTATAATGATACAACTTTGACAGATGCCTTGAAAACTTGTCAAAGATCTTACAAAATATGTGAGGAGAAGCATCTTATGTTGAATTGGGAAAATGTCATTTTATGGTGAGAGAAGCCATAGTGCTTGGGAACAAAATTTCTAAGAAAGGTAAGGAAGTTGATAAGAGCAAGATCAAAGCTATATCAAAGTTAACCCCATCAAAATCCAACACAAGAGTAAGGATTTTTTTGGGGCATGTTGGATACTATAGAAGATTATCAAAGATTTCTCAAAGGTTGCGAAGCCATTATCAAACCTCCTTGCTAAAGATGTGGAATTTGATTTCTCTAATAAGTGTGTTGAAGTATTTGATTTCCTAAAGAATGCCCTGACAACAACCCCAATACTACAAGCACCTAATTGGGGTTTGCCTTTTGAAATCATGTGTGATGCCAATGATTTCTCCATATGAGACCTTGGACAAAGAAAGATAACAAGCACCACGTAATCTACTATGCTAGTAGAACTCTTTATGAAGCTTAGGTAAACTACACCACTACTGAGAAAGAAATGCTAGCAATAGTATTTTCTTTCGACAAGTTTAGATCCTACTTAATAGGATCAAATGTGAAGGTGTACACAGACCATGGGGCCATAAAGTATTTTATGCAAAAAAAGGACACAAAACTGAGAGTCTTGTGATGGGCTTTGTTGCTACAATAGTTTGGTCACAAAATCATTGACAAGAAAGGAACGGAGAATGTAGTGGCTGACCACCTGTCTAGAATAGTATTCACTAAAGAAAATTAAGTACTAATAAACAACAACTAGCCTTGATGATGGCCAAGTAAGTCAAACCAAATCTACCTTGTTTGGCTGACATCTATAACTATTTGTCTTGTAAACAATTACCTCATGAGATAACTAACAATATGAAGAAGAAACTTTTCTTTGATCTGAAGAATTATTATTGGGATGACCCCCTGTTGTTTAAGAGATGTTCTGATAATTTATATCGACATTGTGTGCCCGAGGAAAAGGTGTCTCAAATCCTCAAGGAATGTCATTCCTCACCTTATGGAGGTTACCATAGAGGTGAAAGGACCGCCACTAAGGTTATATAGTCAAGTTTTTATTGGCTGACACTCTTTAAGGATGTCATGTCTTCTGTCAAGTTTTGTAACGAATGCCAACTGGCTGGAAATATTACAAAAAGAAATGAGATGCCAATGTCTGATTGGGTGGAAGTAGAGATCTTTGATGTTTGGGAAGTGGATTATATGGGACCCTTCCCCTACTCTAGAGGCAACAAGTACATTGTGGTCATAGTGGATTGTGTCTCCAAGTGGGTATAAGTTGTAGCAACTCCCACTTGTGACTCCAAGACAATTGTGAGATTGTTTAAAAGACCATTTTCCATAGATTTGGGGTTTCTCACACTGTCATTAGCGATGAGGGGTCCCATTTTGCAGAAAAATAGTTTGAAGTGTTGCTAAAGAAGTACAAGGTCAAGCATAAGGTCGCCACACCATGCCACCCCAAATGTCAAGACAGGTTGAAGTATCAAACTCACAAATTAAGCAAATATTAGAGAAAATCATTACCAGGACCTATAAGGACTGGTCCATGAAGTTAGATGATGCCATCTGGGCATATAGAACTACTTACAAAATGTTGATAGGGACAACCCCCTACCGGTTCATCTATGGAAAGTCATGCCATTTTCTAGTGGAACTAGAGCACATGGCCCTTTGGACCATCAAGTTATTAAATATGGACTAGACATGGCTGGAAAGAAGTGGTACTTGTAGTTACATGAGCTTGAGGAACCGAGGATGCATGCCTATGAGGACACCTACATTTACAAACAAAGAACAAAGTGTGGTATGATGCCCACATTAAGAACAAGGACGTCTTGGAGGGAGACAAGGTTTTGTTGTTCAACTCAAGAATCAGGCTATTTCTAGGAAAACTAAGGTATAGATGATCTGACCCTTTCTCTGTTGTCAAAATCTACCCATCTAGGGTAATGGATATCACTAGTGAAAAGACTGGTATCTTTAAGGTTATTGGGCACAGAGTCAAAAGATATTATAAAGATGAAGCTTTTGTTATAATATCAGAACTAGATTTAGAAGAACCACAATCAGAGTACCATCTGAAGAGCCCTGAGGATGCTTATCAAACAAGTCAAGCTAACGAATATAAATTATCACTACTTGGGAGGCAACCTAAAGATTGACTGCCTTCTTTAAATTTTGAAATGCTTTCTGCTTTTTTGTCCACTAAGCGTAACATGTCTACATATCAGTTAATTTAACTTTTAACTTCTCTATTTTGAGTAATTTTTATTTCCCTAAAATAGATAGTCAATTTTGAAACTCATTATCTATTGTTATGATTCTATTTTCTTTAATATTAGTACATGTGTTGTTTAATTCAAAACCTAAATATTTTTTCTTAAAAATCCTTGTATCAAACAAAACACTTCTATTAGTGTCACGGTCGCGACACTAGACATGCTCGAGACAATTGCTTTGTTAACCTATCATTGTGGTCACGATGCTAGACTCGACCGTGACACCCGTCTCAGTCGTGACACTCACCAAATATAAAAGAGGGACATTTTAGTAAGGGTGATTCCCTTTTTCCCTCTCTCTTTCTCTCACACTGCCGCTCTAAAGAATGCTAGCAAGGAAGCATAAAGGAATCATGGAGAGATCAACGCTGAGGCTAGAATACCAAAAGATGACTGAGGAGACCCTCTAAGGAGACAAGCACCCACCATTGCCGCCGCCGACTTCACTGTTCTCCTCTGCCACCTTTCGTTCTCTCCCTCTCTAACTCCTAAAAGGTAGTCACGTCCATCTCTCTCTATGGAATCGTTTTAATCAGATTCGTGCCACTATGCTTTCTTCTACCCAACACACATATCATTTTGCTTCGATCATCATTTTTGATCATCGACTCACCCTTCATTTTGCAACCTATACCCTAGTTTTGACCTTACGGCTTCTCACTCTTTTGCCACAATTACAGTCGTGCTCATTGTGGTTTTAACCCCCTTTTCCTTGGTTTTCCCTTCCACCTCCCCCATCTGGTGTTGCAGTCGCGACATTCATCACGGTCACGACACCTAATATGATCTCTATAGACAGACAACCATTTCGGTCACAACACACTAGCATAGTTACTCAATTTTGGTCATTGTGGTTGTGACCCCACTGACCACACACCTCCACCCCTTCTCTCTTTCGCATCCTCTTCATCTGTTCAATTGATCCATCTTTCGACCTCCTTTCCCCATAGTTAATGGACCTTCTGTGTGTGCATTTTGGTTGCGACAATAGAATTAGGTCACAATGTTTTTCGTGGTCATGTATCGGTTGTGACATACCTGCACTCTCTTTTAGCTTCTAACCTTATCGCAACTGCTACCCCTGACCTTGTCTCGAGCGTGATACCCATCCTAGTCATGATGCTTGTCTCAACCGTGACACCTAAGAATCAATGAAAAATATCTAACACCATAACCAACTTGTCGTTATCTTCATAAGCAGTGCATGATAACTTATTGTTTACCAAAATTGCATAATGACTTCCTCCACCTCTGACACCCTGGGAAAGTAGCCGACATCCCTTGAAGGAGTCCAAGAGATGATCAGTAAAATTGAGAAAAGGCTTCACAAAGATGCGAACTTGAAAGAAGAGAATAGAGCTCACCTAGAGATGTTCAAGGAGAAATACAAAAACATCATGAACCACAAGATACCAGAAGAGTCTGAAGAATCCCAAGGGACTACAGGGATAGAAACTTCTGAGTATAAACCTGAAGAAGAAGAGCCTAAGATGAAGGGGAAGCATAAGACAGTTGTGCCAGTGGAAACCAAAACCAAGAAAAAGAAGAAAAGCGTTAAGGTTGACGCAAGGACCCTAAGATGAGAAGTTGGATCTGGTGTAGCAGAAGAACCAAGTTTTGAGGCGACAATAGCAGAGATGTCTACAACTTTTATACCAAGGGACCAAATGCATAGATTTAACTATGAGATGATTAGGGCAACCGAGGTGCTCAAGCGTACAAGGTACATTGATGCCAAAGATTTCAAAAAGCTAGGTATCCATGACAAAGTGATGGATTTCCTCAGAGGAGTGAACATGCACCGCATCAGCTCATCTAAGACAATCTCTCTGACAAAACTTACTATCGAGTCCATCTCCTCTATTGAAGTAGTCCCAGTCAATTTCAAGAAAAGAAGCGAAGCAGGGGGAGAGTTCAAGCTACATGTAAGGATGGGAGGGAAGGAATATTATGTGATAGAGGTGATTTTAAATAAAATCATCACATACAATGATGAGGAAGCCAAAGCATGTTTGGTTGCGCAGGGTGATAGGACCACAATGGGTATAACAACCACAAGATGTGGGAGAAGCTCACAGAAGAGCCTACACATAGTCCAAAGAACTCTAAGGCAACACATATCTCTTCGTGCTTTATTAGAGTATACAGAAGATAACATCAAACCGAATCTTTACAAGATCTAAGACAGTAGGAGTGTCTAAAGGAGATATGTTCCTCATTTGATCAATGTTGAATGAGAGGTCAATGAACATAGGAAGGCTTACAAGTGAGAAACTATCAACTACTACGGAACAGGATGCTAGGAAGATAAAAGATCTCTGCATGGGAGGGCAAATAACCCAAGTTACCTCCTACTTCCTACCAATCGAGCATTTGATAAGATACCAGGAAACAAAAGGGTACACAAAGATAGACATCAAGTACCTGATAACTGCTGGTACTATAGTATAGAATAAGGAGAAGCTCTTCTGCATGTAGTCCTACTCCAAGTTGCTACTCCCTCTTCCTGAAATGGTGTATTACGACGCCACAAGGTGCGACCTAATGAAGAGGAGGTGAACAAAATGCACTCGAGTGCATTCAGAAGGGCTGCAGATCCACAACCACCTACCAGCAACAAACATAGACCAGAACCAAAGCTAAAAACATATCAGCACAAGCCACTGGAAAGAAAGAAACTGGCAATCGGGAAACGTAAAGACAAGGCATCAGATGCCACTCCTAGAAAGATAGAATTGGAAAAGAACCATTTTTGGATGATGAACCAACTCACCATGATGAAGGGTTCAGTAATGCATCACCTTCCCCCTGTTACAAGCAAGGTGCAAGAAGTGCTTAACACTGAGATGGCCGACAAGCTAAGTGCCCATGCTGCCGCAAAAGAACAAACTCCAGAGGATGAGAAGGGATTAATCCATGGCCTTGAGGCCTCTAATCCCACTACAACCCCTCTTATAGCCGAATTAGTGCCTGAGATACCCATGCAGCTTGAAGCATCAACCACCACATGAGCAATAGATATTGAACAAGAAGAAGGAACAATGTGGGAGAATGTGCAAGAATAATTCGATCAAGCTTCACAACAAGTCCCTAGAACAACAACAACAACACAATCAATATCTGCAACCGAACAACAACAACGCCCACAAACCTTCAGTGACATATTAGGACTTCATTTTGATTCCTTGTGGGAACAAATGCAACAATGTTCTAAAGTCAAATTGCATATCAATTCTAGCATGCATGTGCTAACTATGTAGAATTATACCTCTCCCTCACTTCATGCAAGAAGTCATCAGCAATCAATCAAAGATGATGGAAGCCATCAAAACGATGATAGAAGAGATGACTAATCTTCAAAAAGAGAGTGAGATAATACGAGTTGAAAAGGAGATGTTGCAAAAAGGGTATGAAGAAGCTATGCAAGATCTGCAAAGGGAATGTGAACAGATGGAGGAAGAGTGAAAAGAAATGGAGACACAATGTTGGGAGCTAGAAGATTGGAGAAAATTAAATAGGTCAAGGTGTATAACCAACCCTGCCCATCTCAAGCTTCATCGAGCCCTTCCAGCCCTAATAGAGATGATGATGACATAGGTAGAGAGGGTGCACCATCAACACCCAATAATGAAAGCATGAATGTAAAACCCACCCAACGGGAGGAGCCAGCCGCAAAGGAGGTGCCACCCCAACCTGAATAACCAAAAGGTGCTGACGGGAACAAGACGAACACCTTAGCACTTGAGTTTGATTTGAACTCCGCTCCCATAACTGATAACCAACTAGAGATTGTCCCCATTGATGCCAACTAGTCTCACCCAGTAGAAGAAAGCAATGAAAAGTTAACCAGTTATGCTGATGACTCAATGCTACAACGTTACATCAATGAAATGGGTATTTCTTTAGATGTATGCGACCTCTATCTTCACTTTAGGGATCACAACAAATGATGCAACATCATATATTACGGCAAGATGGGTGTAACTTTAGCAGCACAAAATGAAGCAGTGCTTGAGTTGCCATCAGAGGCAAACTAGCACCTAGAAGAGTTTGTCAAAGCAATTATCTCTAACAACAGGATGCAAGCAGATCCACATGAGAAAAAGACTACTGAAGAGCATGCCCCAACTCTTACTGCCCCAACTTCTCATGTACAAGCACTTGGAGAGGGAACATCAGAAGATGATGAAGGTGGCCTTGCTTCATTCTTCATCAGTGAACCATCCAGAGAGAGAGACCCACTTGCTGAAGAAGGAGAGTTTGTTGCAGCACCCCCTCTCCCATGAAAGTTGATAGGCATGGACATGGTCTCACTGTCAAAAATAACATGTAGGGATTTCCATGTCTTAGTTGATGTTATATATGAAAAACTTTCAGGCACATATGTCTTATACAATAATAAGGGACGTATGCTAACAAGGGAGCACGTCAAATGGATTTTCTTGAAGAAGGTTCAGGTGCACAAAAGACTGTTCACAGTGCTCTATGCCGCACTACTTGAAGAATTCCTTCATCATGACAAAGTACGACCGGTTTTCAATGGGACAACACATCTTGCAAGGATGTTGTACGAGAATAGATTTAAATATGAAGTTGTGATGGAACTTCAAGAAGTTGTGGAGAGGCCTGAAACTCATTTTGTCACCTTGCCAATAAGAGTTGCAAATCATTGGGGGTTGATTATGGCAAACTTATATGAAAGACAATCAACTACTACAACTATTGCACTACTGAGTTACATAGCAATTCACTGATTTACAAAGACAAAGATGCACGTGATATTATGAAGGTACCCATTCGTCTACAATGGGCCATCCAATTGGCAGGAGACCGCCACAAACCTAACTTGAAAAACTTCTCTCTCTCTCTCTGCTAAGTGCCTTAAGAGATGCCACAGTTAGGGGATTGTGCATTTATAGTGCTAAGAATGATGGAAGCCGTCAATAAAGGTGTCCCATTAGAAGACCTCTTCCTAGAAGATCTGCACAGCTTGTGGGTACCTATGTAGTGGAAGTAGAATACGATCGACAGTTCTTTAAGGACCCCACAATGTCCCCTGATGCCATTCCACACAGGATGTATACAGGCGTCCCCTTACCAGAAAAAAAAGCCATGGCGGGAAAAGCTATAGACCTTGTAGATAGACCCTACTGAACCTGCTAAGGCGTCTTCTTGGAAGGAAGGGTGGCCTACAGACAATCACCAAGTGGAAGACAAACCAGAGGAACAAAAACATCCCAAGTCTACTAAAAAAGTGATAATAGTAGCAACTACATCAAAAGAACAAGAATCTCCCATTGCATATCACCCTAAAGAAGGTGAGATTACTGAAGAGGAACTGCCATAAGTACGACCAAATAGACCCCCTGACAAGATACAAACCTCCTTCATTGACTTTGACAGACGGACCTACCAAGACCTCTCCTGGAATTCATTTGTTTTAATCATGGAAACCCTCAAAGAAGATAGTAATGATGGAAAAGTCATCTTCGAATGAGATGGTATATGTGTCATCAAGGACGACCTCCGGGATACATTGAAGATAGGAGGATACCTAGAAGTAAGTGTAATGGTTGCATATCAATCACTGCTAGGTGAAAACTTGCCAAATGAACATATGGCCTATTTCTTATTGGTCGATGACATACTAAAGAACAAAGAGTCAGGAGAAAAGACTGCCTATAGCGGCGTCTAAAGGACTCACTGCCTAATTTCATCTTCTTAACAATACTGCATGTGAATCATTGGATGCTCCTTGTAGTCAATATTGAAGCAAAGATTTTCATCCTATACAACAACTCAAATTTGACATTTTCACCAAACAAACGCACAAACAAGACTACAATAGAGACGCCTACTGAAGAGAAATCATAGACATGAAAGGGGTGTAAAATCTCAAAGACAAAGGACTTCAAGAAAGCACAGTTCTACCACAAAAGTCCACATCAAATGCCTTTGCCTAATGATTGTGGTTTCTACTTTCTAGCTTGGATGGAAGCCCTCAGCTTATGAGAGATGAAAGTCAAAAGACTACAACATGAAAGATATCACACTCTTCGAGGAGGCTACGCTGACATGCTATTGCAATAAAAATGGGCAATTTTTGAGAAAAAGCAAAAATGAAGTAGGCCCATTTATACCTACACCTTCATCTTTGACACTCCGAGACGAAGTGAATGATACGTTTGGAAAGGAGTTATAAACACGCATGAGAGGTACAATTTTTTCATTTAATTTAGATCCCAATTTTGTCAATTTTGTAAGGTCTTGTCTTGTATGTATTCATACTCTTACCCCTTCGTAGTAGGAAATTTTGAAATTTTTTTGAAATTTTGAACTTTGAGCCTTCTTTTATCAGTTCACAATTTTGATATTTTGTAAGAATTACTCAATTTCCCTTTTTCTTAGACTTGTTTGTCCTCCTACTGCCTTTTAGTGTAATCATCTCTAGAGTAATGCAAATGAGCTACCAATCTACATAAAAGAAAAAGACACAAAAATACGATCTTATTCCATTCTTATAGAAAAATGTTGTGTAAAGCGGAAGAACGCCCCTAAATCTATGGAACCTCTGGAAATAAGGAGGACTTTATCAGCCACACTCTGGACAAATCTTCCTAGAATGGCTTTACTAGAAAAAAGTCTACATCTCCCACAAGAAGGAGACAGCTACCCCTTCTAGTTTTAATTACCCCCGCTTTGGGATGAATAGAGACTTGGCTGCCCAAAAATCCTACCAACCCCTTTCCCAAGCATAAGAGTAGAATGAAAAGAGAAAAAAAAATCATGTGAGTTGTGCGTAAAAAGGTGTCAAAGGATTCCACACGGTCAGTGTATTGTTGCACTCATAAATGCAGATATGTCATGCTCAGAAGTGGAATCTTAAAGCCAGTTATACCTACCTGCATTCCAAAGCAAACCTCTTACAACCACCTGACACTACATCAGGGCCCACTTGGAAAACACTGTCTTTACAATAGCCCATAGTTGAGGGAGACTGAGGAGTACATGAAAACACTAAAAGCCTAACCTACCCAAGCACGACATCTTAGACACAACCAAAATAAAGATAGGGTGTGAAAGGTACCTCTTACTAGAACCGTTTACTAGTATAGCCAAAGCCAAGGGCAGGAAGGTCATTGTGAAGGAGAGCCCTTTACTACAAAAGGTAGTGACTAAGGCATAAAGTCAGGCAACTCTAGAAATAAAGAGGGGAGATAGAACTTTAGGAAGTGAGCCAAGCCTATCACAAAGGTTTTGCTGAAAGGATGGAATGACTTGGTAATGGTGTGTTCACAAAAAGAGAAAGCATGTATAGCTCATCACTCAATGGTTTTATTGTATCTATTAGCGTGAGAACATGATAGACTCTAAGTTTGGGGGAGTTGATAACATCTCATTTGTGAACTTTTTGCACATGGTTTATTTCCATATTAAATCCCTTTTATGAATTTTTTTCTATCTATTTTAATATATTTGAATAATATCTAGATTTGAATTAATATCCTTTCCCCACTCCATGAAGACTCATAGCAAGTCGCGATCATGAAAACATCTCAATCATAATGGTCCATGGATGTCTCACCCGAGACAGCAAATGATCAACAGTTCCTAGCCACGACTGCAAATGTACATCAGGAGCCTCAACATTTACCAACCGCAACACCATTCACAACCGAGATGGTACGTCACAATCACAATGCATGGTTTTGACTGAGAGAAGGTGTAATAACTGAGACACGGTCATGACCTGGGCAGAAGAAGATGCGACAGTGACACAGTTCATGACCAGAGTGATGGTTTCAGTCACAACACAGGTCGTGACTGCAGCGCGTCCCGACCGTGACGAGGGACTAAGCTGGTGGGCAACACCTATAAATAGACCCCTGACTCCACATAGACAGTGGTCGGATGATTAAGAGTGACGAAGTGCTGCCTAACTCCTGATCCACCCTTGTTCATCTCCATTGGTCTTGGATCTCTGAAGAGGAAAGTTGGAGGAGAGAGAAGATCTTTCATCCTCTTCTTAAAAAGAAGGAGTTTTCATCTTCTACGCCTACACTAGATCTAGATATGAAGAAGTATTGTTGGTGTATTGCCTCCTTTCTTCTTTATATCTATCATCTAGCTCACGTTGTACCCCCTCCTCTTCGTTTATCTTGATCTATCTACACTTTTGTAATGTTGTTATGTTTCCCGTTAACATGTGTGGCTAAACACCTTAGTTTGGGAGTAGCCACTAAGGCTTTCCCAACATGTATATACTTACATCCTTTTGAATATATATATGATCCTATCAAAGATTTCATAACACTTCACTTACATGATTAGATACCATCTTGTAATGTATGATTATTAATGCCTCGAAAGAGTAGTATTAATGTTATCTAAGTTTTATAGAGTTGCATGAATGAATGAAAATGTTGGAATGTTAAAGCTAATGATCATATGGTTTGCTTTGTGATTGTTTGTTTGCCATCTTGAGAGAGACATAACCTTATAATCTAGATCTATCCTAAGCTCGAGAGAGGAGGGAATAGACATATATGATGATTGCTTGTAATCTCTCTAAGGATATATAAAGGGGTGTGAGTATTGCATGTTGGTGAGAGATCTCAGTAGGTGAAACCCGATCTAAGTTCCCATCCATACTTTGTTTACATATTTCTTGTTTAATCTTATTATCTTGTTTGTTTTTCATGCCTTTGCTTTTATTACTTTGTTTGGAGTGACATCGTTCCTTAGGGAATACCATATTAGTCTACCTCTTCATTTGGTGCATCTGAGTCTAGCGCTCTATATTCCTAACACTTACCAACCTTGTCCCTATGGTTTGACCCCAATCTACTACATCGAACCCCATATAATAGTTTTGGGGGATTGAGTGTTGGGTTATAAATCTAAGAGTCTGACTACTCTAGATCCGCTCCATTTTGGACGTGTGATTTAGGCCGGTCATGTATCTACCTCGTGATGATAATGGTCGATCTAACAAGTTCCAAGAATGTTGGATATCAAGCTATCTAGGGTTTAATGCTAGTTGTTGTTTAGAAAACTTAACCCTAATGAGAGTATGTGATAATAACACTTAGTTGTTTGAGAAATTAATGTGTTAATGAAGTATGTTCTCTCTCTCATACATGTGTAAACCTAATATTACATGTTGAATGAATATCATACCTTGTGGTTGTTATGGTATCTCTTATACGACACATATTTAGTGATTATGAGCCTTAATGAGGCATGAAGAGATAGTGATGTCATACATGAACTATGTGATTTGGTCATATGACCTTGCTTAGTTCCTAATTTGAGGTGATATACTATGGTGATGTGATGAAGGATTTGTTATCCCATAGTGATGATATATAGGTGATAGCCTTGTGTATGGCAGTGAGACAATATCATGATCAACTTTATGCTTAATACATTCTATATCCTCTAACGTTGCAATCTACCCTAATATTGGTAGAATTTGTTTAAGGTTTGTAAGTTGTAACTTGATTGATGTAGTTAAATGATACCCAATTGGCAATAAGTAATCAAGTGAAACCCTAATCATGTAGATGCCATGTGACATAGATCCATTCCAGTGTTAGGATTTGTTGGATAGTGAAATGAGTATTCCTCTAATGAAAGCTCATAGTCGTATATTGTTGAGTATATGCATGTTCACAAGGATGGCTACGGTCATACCTAGGCAGGGGAATGATCGAGGTCGTATCCCAAATGATATGATTCAGTATATGTGATATGATTTGAGAATGGATGTGGTCATACCTTAGTAGGAGGAAAATTGTGGTTGTACCTCAGATGTTTGGGTTTGTATACCCTAGTTTCACCAGTATTGTGACCTTTTAATGACAGAATAGGTTGTTCACTAGTGTTGTGACCTATATACCAAGGGCGGATTAGGTTGTTTTGCAACTTTGACCTTTTGTGTCACTGCGCTAGACTCGAATTGATTGAGGGCAGATGTGATCTGAGGATTCTGGCTCTCCTATAGTATGGCACTGATTTCGACTTAGCAGTGGTCAGTTGAAGTTGTGTGGTATACCTCAACTCCTCAAGGCTTAATAAAAGACGTAATCTAGTTAGATAGAATATCTCATTAGGGCTAAACATTTTTCACATTGATTATTGTCCTTGCCTTGTTTCTTATATTGTTTAATTGATAACAATTATACATGTTCCTTCTAAAAATATATGATATTCTACTGATCAGGTGTAGCTATGTAATATGCCTAACCTATGTTATCAGTTTTAAAATTTTCATTTAGTTGAATCTTTTGTAGTGTTTAATCTAGTATAATCTATTTGTGTTACAATAGTTGTTGACGGAGAGTTATATTTCTTACTGGGACGTTGGTCTCACTCTGTGGGTTTCCACATTTTTAGGTGGTCGTGTCTGACGTGGTAGAGATTGTGCGGTTGAGGAAGAGCAGCAAGGAGATCAATGAACACAGAAGGTTGAATATGTTGCTAGTGTTTGTAGTAGAGTCCTATGTATGTCCTTGTACTCTCAGGACCTTGGGGTGTTTTATAGATATTTATACATCGATATGAGGTTTTTGGAAGTAGGCATTGGTTGTACATGTATGGCTTGTATATGTGAACAAGTTGTCTTTTGTTAGAGGTTTGTGAAAGGATGGCCACTATCGAGTGATGTAATACTATTATGATATGATATGTGATACATGTGATGGCAGGTTGTGAATAGTGATGTAATATGTTCTGCTTTTGTTTGTTATATGAGATCAATTTTAATTTACACTATTTTGTGGTATTGTGGATGTTAGTAGATAATTCTATTATTTGTTTTGATTAGTCTCACTTTTGTGACGGTGGGTCGTCATAGTGATCATCAAGTTTGAATCTTACGGTGGGTGGGGTGTCATTTATATTTGCTTACAAATCATAGTCAACCAGATAGACCAAAAGAATACTACATGACAAGCAATATAAATCATTTCACACAATTGCTACAAAGGTCATATGAAAAGTTTATAATTAGGTGGGCATGGGGATCGAAGTACACTTTTCACAATGCGAACAATTCTTCATTTTAAAATTTACCAAATAATTAGACGCAATGGAATAGTGCATGCCTTAAATCAGGCTGATCATTAGTACTAATCAATGAAGCACCTTTTGGACAGTTTAGAATCCAATGTCCTCAAGCAAGGGGACCCACTATCCATGTATTTGATTTTTGTTGTCACCTCTATCTTGGCTTCGATGTTCAAACTAGATGCACAAAATGTCATCATACCACCTCTCAAAAATCTATACAATTATCACATCATACATTTTTTATGACTCGATCATATTTATCAAACCAAATGATGAGAACACTATCAACACACCATTAGAATTTACATACTTTTTCAACATCCATCTAAACTCAACTTTAACTTCAACAAATCTACTCTGGATGGGATGCATATTGAAAAAAACCAACTAGAGAGATACCCCCACATGATATAATGCAACTTTTCACTCAACTACCTCGGGTTTCTGTTATCTCTGATAAGCTCCATGCTAATGTGTGGGGTGATATTGTGGACAAGATGACCACAAGACTTTCCAATTAGAGAATGAGATGTTTCAACAAATTGGGTAGGCTCACTCTTCTCAGTGCAACTCTCATAGGCATACGCTCATACTACCTCCGTTGCATCCCCCTACCCTATAAATTGGAAGGAAAAAGAGATAAAATATGAACAAGATTCCTTTGGAAAAGTCACATGAGAAAGAAAAAAATCATATGGTTAGATGGTGAATAATCATCCAGTATGAATCTTTTGGTGGATGGGGGCATTAATCATCACTTACATATTGTAGTCAACATAATAGAACAAAAGAATATTAAGTGACAACTATACATTGAAAACAAACATTATAGGAGTAAATCACCTTGGAACAGATTATGCAATATCAAACTCCTTCCCATTATTCGTATTACATCATGTCCATAGTCAAAAATTTATTGAACTATATACATGTCGTCATACTGTTGGGGCTATGAGAATTTGGAACGACAATTGGTCTCATTTAGGTCATATCGATCAATATACCATTGAACATAACACTCCTTACAGAATAAAAAATATCACCCTAGACAAACCTATCTCTTACTCGCCTCAACAAGACGAAACGCTCTACAGATGCTCCTGGGTATAATAGATATCACAAACAATATAAATCATTTCACACAATTGCTCCAAAGGCCATATAAAAAGTTTGTAATTGGGTGGATGTGGGAATCGAAATACACTATCCACATTACATACAATTCTTCATTTTACTTGGACATATACCCCTTTAATGGCACTCATTTCTAGAAAAACCAAAAGCCTGCAGAAAGTAAATATTGTACTATGGCTTTTAGGACACACTAAGCTATGTGTTGGTGATGTGAGTATGAAAAGAGGGTTTCATGGAACGTACTTATGTCATATTTGTCATAGAAATAATGAAGAGTCATAACATGTCTTCTTTGATCTTCTTTTTTCTTTCTAAAAAATTTCAACATATTTCTTTGCTTTAGATCAGAACAAAGATGGCATTCCTCGCCCCAAGTTACAATAAGATAGCAAGTGAGTCGGTGACTTGAATCATATGGAATATATGGATGGTACGTAAATGTTAAGAATTTGAACGAGAGAATACGACGAGTTTCGCAGTGGAAGAACAAAATGACAATAGAAGAACGATCATGCAATCAAAAATACAGGATTTACATGGTTCAATCAAGATGACCTACATCCACGGGAGGGGGCGAGATTTTCACTATTTCAGATAAGAGATTACAGAGGATACACTGTGTACGGCGGCAGCCGTCAACGTAGAATACAGGATGATTGCAGAACCCTAACATGGGCGTACATATATATAGATGTAGAAATTGTAATCGGATTCATATTCAAATCTGGATTTCAAACTGTAACATATCGCGGGGGGGCTTCGCCCCCCACATCCCCTTAAACAGGTCGGCGAAAAATCCGTTTACCTTTGCTTCGGATCAACAGTAAAGATATGATTCTCACCAATAATAGCAAAAATAAGTACTTTGATTATTGTTGATGTTTATACCTCACTCAATCTTTGGTTGTCCGTATAATTTTTAGGTGATGCTGACTGTCCTCAAAGGAAAGCTTCCCGTATTCTATTTACTTAGACGTCGACGATGCTATTCTTTTTGGAATAATCAACTCTGATGAGGAAGTTGGCATGATTCAGACTTCCGGGACAGCTGTGAATCCCTGAAGTTGTATGACCACAACTGTGAGCTATCCTACTAATCAAAGATGCTGATTCACGACAGGATGCTCTCGCCTAGTTGGTTATGTAGGTTTACTACTGCTAGTGGATTGTATTAGTAGGAACCCAACTCCCACGAACTCCGTACATTGAATGACCGCTCTCGGACATAGGGTCCTGATCGGGTTAGCCTTGCACCTGATGCTTTTACCTGGGTGAGCGAGGCCCGGATTGTCTCTCTGGTTCGTTTTTTTTCTTCTTCTTGTCTTTCTGATTATCACTCGTGCTGCTCACCTCTATTTATCCTCGATTGGCATACACTTCATCCTCGATTTATCAATATATAGATGGAGAAACAATCGGGCTGATTCAGAGAAGCACGCCCAACTTGTGGTCTCACCTAAAAGATGAATGGAGAAACAATCCGGGCGAAAAGAATCTAGGGAGGGGTTGAGATCTGTAACCCTTGGCGCACGCGAGACGCAGAGAAAGCTCCTCTTTGCGAGAAAAAGCTGCCGGTGCACCGTTGCTCGCCCTTCTCGGTCCGATAATTTGAAATGTAGATCAGGAATTCAGGATCGGCTGTGCCAAAAAGTATGGGCCTCTCATGGTGTTGGGTGATGAATGACGAAATGAATAAACTAAAGGCGTTCTGCAATGAGCCGAACGTTATTAGTGTCTCTGGACTTGACTGGATCTGTGGAAAGCAGTTTGGTGTTGAGATATTTGAATCACGTTACTTTTGTACATTGTCCGTTTTGGACCTAGTCGGCCATTCACAAAGGCTGACGACTAACCAAAAGGCCTTTCTAAAATCTGGTCTTAATTGGTTTGTACCGGTAAGTCTGTAGGTTAAATTTGTTGTCACGAGTTGTTATCTTAGGTATATACCTTACAATCTATGTTGTACACATACTTTATTAATCTTTTTAGTGATGGATTTTAGATAGATATGCTTAAGATTTTGCTGGAATAAATATTGAAACAGTAACTTGGGATAGCATATTTGAAGGCATGCATAGCAGCCTAGTAAAAAATATCTAGTATATTTTCTCCGAGTAAAAAGGTCAAACTGAGCTACATCTTGTTCTCCATTCTCTTAGTAGAAACGTTTTAGCCTCATGTGAAAACACATATGCTAATTTGGACATAGTTGTCAAATACTGATTAGAACGCATATGATCTCATAATTAGTAATGATCTCGGTCGTGTCAGACTGTTTTGGTAGACTCCTACTCAAACTCATATTGTTAACTCGCATAGTGGGTCAGGTTTAGAACCAAATAATATTTCAAATTATTTCCCACACCAAACCCGCGTAATAGATTCGGTTTCCGGTGGATTTGGGCTGGCTACATAAGATATTAAGGTGAAAATACTTTTTAATTTTATGTGTATGCATTTACTAACATAGTTTAGGATTTGTGTACCAATACTGGTGCGCGTAACCTATGTGTACCCGTCGCAGACATACGACCTAATAACTATAGCTCTGCTAGTAACAGGTGAATTGATCGGAAAAAGAATTAGGAGAAAAGATTCAAGTTGTCTAGTTAAAAAAGTGATGGCCAAGGAGGGAAACTGATGGGAATGATGAGATAGATTCATGTGTGTTTTCAGCCATTCATGTCCCCACCATATCAACTTATAGATAAGGGGAAGAAAAAAATAGCAGAAAAATTGTAAGAAAATTGAAGGAAATGTGAAATATGGGAAGGAAAATCTGGAGAAATTAGAGGAAAGTAAATAAATCCTAGGGAAAACTAACAGCATAAAAGAAAATTAGGATGATTTTTAGCACTAGAAGCAATATTATAAGGTTTAGAAAGAATTCTTGCAGAAAATATGTACAGTTTTAGATTCTTTAAATTACAAGCATTGAAAGATGACGAAAACTTTTCATGATTGAAAGGAGTTTAAAGGAAATTTTGAGGGAAGCAGTGGAGTGTGGAGGAAAAGTTATTGTAAACCTAAATAATTAGTAGGAAATATGTGTACAACACACAAGCAATAGAAATAACTAAGAATTAGTACTTGTACACCACACATTATTGTGTCACTTTGATGGAAATACAATATATTGGAGGAAAATTTTAAAATAAACATAGAAGGAGATATATATATCTATACTACTAGAAATAGAGGACGTTTTTCAAAAAATTACTAACAATGTGATTTTATCCTCTTCAATCAGAAATCAACATTCGAAATATTGTTCTTTCCTTCACTCAGTCTCTTCTCACTATTTTTCTCATCTTTTTTCTTATTTTAAATGTATTTTTTCTCTCACATCTCTTGTTTCCATTCTATGTTCCTAAACTCCCACCATCCCATCCCCAAAACTACTCTGTCTCACTCTTTCCATACATATGTATATGATCTTTAGTTCTCTCCGCCAATTGTAAAAACCGCTCGTGAGTCTCTTGACACCCACTTGCTATTTATCTCATCATTATCTTAACTCTGTGATTTTGTTCTCTTTTTCTTTCCTTGTTATTGCTTATAAACTTGGTAGCATAGTGTCATTTGTACAATTGATACCCCACTACCTAAACTAAAAAACAATGGTTTATATAGCAAATTTTTTGAACGTCGACCCCTTTATTTCATGTACATCTAATGCTAAATTTCTTTATGAAAATGGAATATCAGGCAATAAATCAAAGTCTTTTATAGCAGTATGAATGTGAGCAGTTAATTGTGTTTATCGTGTCACGAAAGGGTGGTTGCCGTTGCTAAATCACTTCCCATAAAAATGCATAAAAGATGTTTCCCTCCCTCTCAATTTTAAAAGAAAATATTTTCTATCCCCACCCGACTACACAATTATCCCAGTCAAATTCATATTTTCTTATTGTGACCAATTAATGTAAGAAAAATCAACTCCCGCTATCTATGACACACACTAATCCCACCTCCTTCCACGTATACATTCTTTCCTCTACAAAACTGCCGCTCACCCAACTCTTTTCATCCTAATTGCCTTGACTAATCTCTTTTCTAGTTTGGCATATGCTTTAATTCTGAATGTTCCCAATTGCATTTCTCAAAATGCGGAGAGAAAGTGGCAACTGATGAGTGATTCAAATATATGAAGGAATAAGTCAATTTTACTTGCCTACTAACATTTTTCTAGACATTTCATGTATAATAAATATGAATTATTGCTCCTTAACTAACTTCTCCAAAATATCCTCTACCAGTCTCTCTCAACCACTTTCACATTCTCCATGTCTCTTCAAAGTCTCCACACTTAAGTATTCTAAATATATCCACCTCTTCATTCAATGCCTCTTCACTTTTGTTGTCTCTATGCTTTTTAGGTTCTCACCCTATTGTCCGTCATCTCTCTTCACATATGTCAACAAAATATATTTTAATCAAAGAAAAGACACCATGGCAAGAGTGAAGGAGACAAATGCATGAACACTAATTGTTCAGAATGGTGGGGATCTTCCTTGAAAACACCCTCATATCCATGTCAACTCATAATACCCCATGGAACTCTATATCACCATCCTTCATTCGCATTCATTTGCACCCCACCATCTCAGATCTGCTCCCTATACCATGCTTTCTAAGTTTTACAGGTTAGGCCATGTTTTGTAAAATTATGTGTGTTGCCTCACAAAGGTTTGTTATTGATTTTTCTTTCTTTTGCTCTCCTTGGTTCATTTGTAAACTTGACAGCATAGCAGTGATTTGTGTGGTGGATACCTCCATCATTAAAAATAAAAAATGATGGTTCAGATAATATATTTCTAGATTGTCAGCCCCCTTATTTCATGCACATCCAATGATTTATTCCTTTATGAAAATGAAATGTTAGAGTCCTTATTCAGTGGTAACAAACCCACACCTCTCCATCCTCTCTTTATTCTCCCTTTTCTAGGCAATCTTCGACTTTCTGGGGGCAACAGAAGTTACTAACATTTAGCCACCTTCCTTTCCTTCACAGTGTTTATTTCTCATTTTATTTTTCCCTATATTGTTGTGCTTCCCTGCATCCAACCTCCAAACTCTTCAACAAGCAATGTGATATTGAACACTGCAAGGGAAGGAAAATCCTCTTGCATTGCACCAACCAAACATATTCCCACTCCTGCAACTCATTCATGATCGACTTGTGAAGAGAGATCAAAGATTTGTTGTCCCTGTCCTTTCTTTCCTTGCTTGCAAGGACCTATAGCTGTTGCAATCAATCAAGGCTTGGATTTTTGAAAAAGACTATGTGGTGGTGTTACAAAGCATTAAATGATATTTGGAGTAACATCTTATCCATAGAAACCACACCCAAAACATGTGTCATGCCCCCACTTGCATACTAACGACTCTTTCAAGTTGGGTTACGTTTGATCTAAAGGAAATCAAGTATGAGAGTGTCCTTCATGAATTTGATCCTTTCTTCATCTATAGTATACAGATTTATGATTCATGATCACTATTTTAGGGAAGCACCTCTACATTTATATTTCACTACCAAATGATAGTATTTGTTGTTTATTAGACACTATTTGGTTTCATTGTCTTAATCAAGTTGTATTAAATGATAGTTATTCATGTTGGTTATGTATGTCTAGAGAGCCAATCATGTGATGATTGTAATGGCATATCATATAAAAGTAATTTGATTATTAATAAAAGGCAAACTTCTGATTTATTCTATTTAATTCAGTTATGAGATAATGATGTAACATTATAAATGTCTAGAGAATTATATTACTCAATGACGTACGTATTCAAATACTATCCTTGTGGATGAGATCATATGCATGTTAAGAGTACATATACATATTCTTATTATGTCCTGATCGGTTGTTATTGTGGAAGGTTGATAGACAATAATGACACATAAGATCAGAGTGTGAGTTGGTTGATGACTAAATCTCATTAGTCATGATATGGTGATATCAAACCAAGCACACAGATGCATGTTAGAGAACAGTATATCAGATAGACCCACTGTGAGACTGACGTATGGAAGCCATCTTCATGGAAGTTATAGTCAGATCTCATAGTGATGGTGGTGGTTATGGTTCTTATACCTAAAATCATTGCACTCGTCACATGTCGTTGGGTACACTTTGAAATCATCAAAGACAGTCTTGAAACATAGGTTGTTATAAAGGTGATGATTGGTTGTCTTTGACACATGGGGATAGACTACGAATGATAGATATGGAATTTTTCCCTCCTAGTGGATTTTGATGTTCTAGGCCTCTTCATTAGTGAGACTGAGAAATGCATGGCCATGCGCATGTGATTCAATATGTGATATTGAGCTTACATATATCTCAGACAGAATGTTCTTGGTTCAAAGAACAAGTTTGAATAATACTGAGGGTGACTACACCATGCCTCTAGTTCAATCTGAACATTAGTGACAAAGGAACTATACAAACACTACATCAACATACATAAATTATAGGTTGAAGTTGTTCTCCAACTTTCCATTTACTTGGGTAGCATTGATGTGTGACTAGGAATCACTCATTGCTTGTGATGTGATAAATGTTATGGAGATTCACTACCAACATAGTATGGGACCTATAGGGTCACACACATAGGTCTCGACCTAGATGAGGAGTTCAAATCTTGAATGACAATAGAATTAAATACTAAAGTGTTTAGGTATTTGATTCACACAACAAATAGGCTGACAACACTACCAAATGCCCATCTCAAGTGTTGAGACGGCCGTCTAGAGTGCCAAACGGCCATCTCAATTATTGAGATGGGTATATGGGGAGTCAGGCCTATCATGCGTTCGAATTGGCTAAGGAAGTGAACCGATCAAATGGACCAGCTCGACTCGGGTCAACAGACGACCGTCTGGTGAACGAGATGAACGTCTCGCATGGGCGAGATGGTCCGGTTTGGCTGAGGAAAGGTTATAGATACTTCCTAATTCATTTGAGTTGCACACTACTTGTTGTGCAAGGAAATTAATATGTGATATTAATTGGAAACAAATTGCCAATTTTGTGTAAAATTGGGAAACAGTCAAATGGTCGTCTCAATTGTGCCAAACGACCGTCTGGCATGCCAGATGACCGTCTAAGTTGTCACAGGTTGTAAAATTTTCAAAATTTTTGCAAAAATTTGAGATCTTTCAGTCCCTTCTACTCCCACATTGACTGGGAACCTGGACTCAAACCTCATCTATAAATGGAGGGGTATTGGGAGCATCCCAAAATATAATATAGACAATTGAGAATCAGTTGCTCTGAGTAAAGTTGTTCTCTCTGGTTGTGGTAACCAAGAGAGCCCAGGCATATCCTACTCGACTAGGGAGGGATAGCCAAGGGAGAGAGCAACTGAGATCATTGTTGTGGGAGAGCAAGTTGGTGACTAGTACACCAACGGGAGGGACAACTCCTTCTTGATCGTTCTAGCATGATGATAGGAGTTCTAAGCGGTCCATGTGGACTACCATAGAGGTGGGATGTCGTTGTCTGCCGTTAGGAGGACAACATCAACTAATAGCATGTGACAAGAGGAGCTACTGAAGAAGAAGATGTTCGTGGCTGCAGTCTGTGGTGCGGACCAAGAGGCGTAGCAGTTAGACAAGTCCTAGTGCAACTAGAATTTAGACTTGAACATCTACAACAATGAGGATTGTCGTTGGACTTGCTCCAAGACCAGGTTTATCCTAAAAATCATTCTTCCTGCATTATAGTTATTAACGTGATCTGCTGGTTATGGGAATATGGTATATTTTATTTCTACTGCCTGCTCTATAGTCATATTTCCCTACAGTAGTATCAGAGTCAACATCAATTTACTATATTATTGGATAATCAATATGATCTGATTTTGATTTTTTCATTTTATTATTGCATGCGATGTGAATAATATCTTGTCAAATCCAAACACCATGATAATACCAAACTAATATATATATATGATGTATATATGAAATTTACACGGGTCGCCCTAAAAGCGGTTTTGATGGTGGATGTGTAGTATAGTTATGGAAAATAACTCCTAAATTTTATGCATGGTTGTATGGTTGGTTTATCCATTTATCTCAGTCTATGTATCGAGTCTCTATCTTATCTTCCCAATGTAAAGTTAATTCTTTCCTACCCTTGCTCCCCTCAAATGTAACTCGATGTTTCTCAATAATTATGTAAAAGTAGGATAGTTTACTTTTGGTTATGAAAATGATGAAGATGTCCCGAAGACGAGCCGACATACTGAAGGACCTTGGCGGACATGGTGGACAAGCTGGACTAATTTCCTGGTGGACCCGACCGATCCACTAGAGGAGCCAGTAGATGGTGGACTAATAGAACTAGACAATCAATGAGACGGCCTTACAACCATCCAGGAGGCACGTCGATCGGTTCAAGGGTTGAACCGATCAACCCATATTGGCAAACACATATCTTCATCAACAATAGGTTTTTGCATGTGATGTAAACCTAGATGACGTGATTTCTTGTGGCTCCAAGGAATTACATTAGGCTGGCCATAACCATCGCTTTCGTTTATTGCATTTTTTTTGTGGGATATAGCATGTATATGATACATACTATATATGTGGTGATTGGATAAAGTATATGTATTTATACATATGTATTTATACATACTATTAAGTCTTAGATGCCTTCCATTAGCAATACACATAAAAAACTTGATGAACTAAGCTTAGATTTGCACAAAGCATGGTGTGTCATCTATCTCGTAGAAGTATGATGGTAGATATGTAGATTTTCATAAAGCATGGTGTGCATCTATCGTATTGGCTATTGGGTCTAGCTTCACTGGTGACTTGGAGAGCCCAAGCCCAGAGGCATGGAGATGATCATGGAAAATAGTTGTGCATATCATCTATCCAAGAGTTGCATGTGATGCAATTGGCATGATGACCTACCTAAATAGTCAGATTGTGGGCGATCGACAAAAGTTGAATCGTGACTTGATGAAATATGGATTTTGGCCCACTAGAATATTATATGATGCAATATTCCAAATTTATATTGAGGGCTATCAGTTTGAGTAAAATTGTGGGAGAAATATTTAATAAAGACCTAATTAATATCGTCAAAATTTTCAAATCAAATCAAATCAAAAAAGATTTTTGACAAATGCAAATTTTCTCTTATAGAATCAAATGACGAACAAATATGATTTGTGATTGGTCCTGAAGAAGGACAAACTTGACGGGGGGATTTCCATGACTAGTTTTGAACTTTGAGAAGGGTTATCAATGAAGAGTGCAAGCTCTACGTCCTTGACAAACCAATGCCTGAAATACCTCCTCCTGATGCACCTAGGGCACATGTGGATGCTTAATGGAAGCATTCCAATGATGCCTTGAAGATAAAGTACCTTATGATTAGCTGCATGAACTACGAGTTGCATGAGCAATGTAGGACATGAGTGTTCTTGAGATGGTGACACATCTTAAGAAGGTAACACTTGGTCTTGACAAGAAAAAAGGGATGTTATCTTGAGGGTGCTACTTGAGTCAAAAGTGATAGAGGGAACCTCGATAGAAGAATATGTGCTCAATATGATTAGACATGTGTATCATCTTGAAGAACAAGCATTCACTTTGAGCTATGAGTTGGCCACTGATATGATTCTGAGGACAATGTCTGAATCATATAGTCACTTTATTGCATATTATCATATGAATAATATGATTGGACAAATGTCAGACTTGCTTTCCATGTTGATTCATGCTGAAGCAAAATCAAAAAAGGGCAAGCCCATGATGGTGATCAGTGAGGAGGAGTCCAAGAATCAAAGCAAGACCGAGAAGAGTTCTAAGGTCAAGCCTAAATTTACATCTTCAACACTCAAGATAAGGAGAAAGAAAAGTATAAGAGGATCTCATCCTTTGTACTTGAAGATTTTCAGGAAGTAGAAGATGGGGATGGTGATCTCCACCTCAGGTATATACATTATAGAGATAAATCTATCTACTTCATTATCATGGTTATTAGATACTAGATGTGGATTCACATATGTTCTCATATGTACGATCTTAAAGGAAGTAGGCCTTTGGGAAAAGGTGAGGTGGAACTACGAGTTGTTAATGGCGCAAGAGTTGCGGCCATCACGGTTGGAACCTATAGTATATCTCTACCCACGAGGCTTGTAATAAAGTTAAATAACTACTATTATGTACCTACTATAAATAGAAACATCATTTATGTATCTTGTTTGGACAAGGATGCATCTGAATTCCATATTAAAAGTGGTCAATGTTCTATTTCAAAAGATGGGATCTTTGATGGAAGTGCCCCAATATCTTATGGTCTTTACTTGTTAGATCTAGAGACAAATGTATATAACGTTAATACCAAAAGACTAAAACTCAACAACTCAAACAAAACATACCTTTGGCATCGTCGTCTAGGGCAAATAAGTGAGAATCGCATATCTAGACTCCATAAAGATGGTTATCTGGACTCTTTTGATTTTGAGTCAATGGAGACATGTGAATCTTATTTGTTGGGAAAGATGGCTATGACCTCTTTCACCGGTAACAATTAGAGGGCTAGTGATCTATTAGGACTCATACATATTGATGTGTGTGGACCTTTTATAACAACCTCTAGAGTGGGTATCAATACTTCACTACCTTCATTGATGACTTCTATAGGTATGGCTATGTTTATTTAATGAACACAAGTCATAAGATCTTAAAACGTTCAAGGAGTTTATGAATGAAGTACAGAACCAACTTGGTAAAAGTATTAAGGCACTTCATTCTGATCGAGGTGGAGAATACTTAAACGAAGAGTTTGAGGACCTTTTTAGAGACCATGGGATTGTATCCCAGTGGACTCCACCTGGAACATCTTAGCATAATGGTGTATCATAAAGAAGGAATCACACATTACTGGATATGGTGCAATCAATGATGAGTTTAGCCGAGCTTTCAACTACCTTCTGGGGTTATTCTCTAAAAACCGCTGCATTTACACTAAACTGAGTACCATCTAAGTCGGTCCAAAAGACACCATATGAGATATGGACTAGGAAGCATACAAAAATGTCTTTTATAAGGATTTAGGATTGCAAAGATTATGTCAAAAAAACTATCTAGGTTTTGAGACAACTGTCTATGCTTTCGTAGGTTGCAAAATTTCTAGAATTATTGCTAAAATTTGAGATATTTTGGTCCCTTCAACTCCCACATCAACTAGGAACCTGGACCGAAACCTCGCCTATAAATATAGGAGTACTGGTGGATTACCAGAACACAACATAGACAATTGAGAATCAGTTTCTCTAAAAAATCTTGTCCTTTTTGGTTATGGTAACCACGAGAGCCTAAGTGAGTCCTACCCGACTAGGGAGGGTAAGCTAAGGGAGAGAGAAAATGAGATCATTGATGTGGGAGAGCAAGTTGCTAACTAGTACACCAACGAGATGGACAACTCCTTCCCGATCATTCTAGTAGGACGATAGGAGTTCTAGGCAGTTTGTGTGGATTACCATAGAGGCGGGAGGTCATTGTCTACCATTAGGGGACAACGTCAACTAGCATTTTTTGACAAGAGGATCTGCTGAAGAAGACGATGTTTGTGGTTGGAGTCTATGGTGCAGTCTAAGAAGCACAGTAGTCAGACGAGTCCTAGTGCAACTAGAATTCAGAGTTGTGCATCTACAATGATGAGGATTGTCACTAAACTTGCTCCAGGATTAGGTATATCCTCAAAACCATCCTTCCTACATTATAGTTATTAACATGATATGCTGGTTATGGGAATATGGTAGATAAAAAAGTATTATCACTGCCTACTTTGTAGCCATAGTTCCCTACAATTCCCCATCTATGTAGATAGTTGTGTGTGTAGAACACATCTAGTATGGTTTGAATCTAATATTATTTTATTTCAGTATGGCTACTATTTTTTAGGGTGTTCTCTTCTTGGATCTCTAGTGGAGGTTGGCTTCATTACCCATTCAGCTTAGTGGTTTGGACTATCCTATGCAATTGAGGATTCCTCGTACAGCCTCTAGGTTCAATCTTTGGCGCTTCATAATCATATTTGTCAAGATAGTGGGATTCATGTCATGGACTCTATCACACCAAATGCCACAAACCACGAGATTAAAGCAAAACACTAGCAGTGGATTACCAAAAATCACTAAAAATTAAAACCGATTTCATTAAAGCACCATAAGTCAAAACTTTTGATATAAGGATCCATAACATGTCATCTGTAATATATATGACACAACTTGCTTACAACCTATTCCATTACATTCCAGTCACACATGATATCTGTTCGAAATATATAGACATGTACATCTACCAACTATATGCAACAAGAGGCATACGTGCCAGAAACTCGAAACGATATCACGACCACTAAACATTTAGCACTACCCCCAAGACTTGAGTGTACAGGGATGACTCTTGGACTCTAACACCAAAATACAAGAAAACATGCCCACCCGAACAGCTATTGATCTTGTTGTTTCTCCTCCTCAACTGCACAATCACCACCTCGTCGTGCACGACTACCTAAAAAGATGTGGAAACTCACAGGGTGAGACCAAACTTCCCAGTGAGAGATATAATTCTCCACCAACGCTATTATTAACATAGCTAAGATAATTAAAGAATAGAAGTTACACTACAACTATGATAAAAATATCTAACTAAATGATATGTCTAAGGAAGATAATCATTACTAAACAGTCTAAGCAATTGCAATTGGATTGTGGAACATGTTATCATCATAAAAGGAATATGAAGAAGAAGTATATCCTCTACCAACTAATCATTACAAAAGCAAGGCAAGGCTTCAACCAATATTCCCGTATTGTGACCTAAGCAAGTATACTACACGGATGATTACACATTTTATTATGCCCTGAGGATCTGAGTCGCACCACCTGAATCCAACTGACCACTACTAAGTCGAAATCGGTGCCATACAAGGTCTTCAGAAGAGTTGGAATCTATGACCTCACCATACCTCATGGTCAGTACATGAGTTCATAGCATAGACATACCAGTCAACTGGAACCAACGACATGTAGTCAAGCTGTGAAATATCCTAGCCCGCCTTGGTACAAGTCACGACGCTAGTGAAAACTGAGATATGGCCCACATCCGCATTCCTACCACAGTATGGCCTGCACCCAATCATGTGAAACCTCATAAATAGAAAATCATTGAGCTATGACCTACACTCTCACTCCTACCAGGGTATGGCCCATCGTGTGAAACCTCATAAACATCAAATCATTAAGTTATGGCCCGCAGCCACACTCCTGCCATGGTATGGCCCTCATCCAATCTTGTGAATGCATATACTCCATAGTATATGACTCCAGGCTTCCTCTAAGGGAAGGCCTATTTCACCATCCAACAAGTGTTGACACTGAGATGGATCTATAGTACAAGGAAGAACTACATGATTAAGTTATCCTTTACTAGTTAAGTCAATTAAGTGTCTTTTAGCATCAATCAAGTTACAACGTATAAAGTCATAACAAACTCTACAAATATAAGGGCATAATACACTTCAGAAAATATAATTGTATAGGGTGTGAACTTTTCACACTATCACCACATGATGCATGTATCATTTCCATTCATCGCATCATCAATACCAAAGTCACGTGCTATGGGATATCAATCCCTCAACTCATCATTCATGTATCACAAGTGTTTTAGCATGCCTCTTGAAGGCTCATTCAACATGTATCATGTTTAATCACCATAGCATAAACTAGATATGATTATCAATATCATAACACATGAATGGCTAGAAGTTCATAAATAAGAGAGATAACCACATAACATCATAACCATTCCATGAGAGAGAGAAATAAGCAAGCCTCATTCACATTATTAGGATTAGGGTTTCTTCTTAGTTGATTAGGGTTTACAAGAGTAGGTTCACCATCCACCGTAAAACCATCACCCTCCATAATCTTAGAGTGTATAAGGATTAATAAACATCATTAGAGTTGATTAGATAACATTCTAAACAACATTATGTATGGCTTATGTATCATTCATATATGAATATCATTAAGTGTTCACATGTGCTTCCCATCCACCTACCATCACCCTATGTTGACAACATAACTACATACGTCGCAACCACCCATCATGGTCCATGTCACGACTGCAACACTCATGTATCTCGACCATCCACCAATATTTCGTAACCTCCACCCTCTAGGTCATGTCGTGTCCGTGACACTTAGGGTTAGTGTTCATAAATGTCTCATCTTAGAAGTGTCTTGACCTCAAGGCTATCTCGACCACCAAACATGACACCATGTCACAATCCCAAGCCATGACGCCCTGTCACGACCCCAATCCATGATGCCATGTCACAGCCCCAAGACCAATCATGTCACAACCACTCTCAAGATCAAGACCAAGACCCAAAATCTAGGGAAAAACCCAACCAAAATAGGGATTAACATAGCCTTCAACACCTAGTGTTACGACCTCTTTCCACACTAGGTCCAACTCATCCAAAGGGAAGCATCTCAACCAAAACCAACTATGGGTTGCGACCTACATGGAGATAGATGTCTTGACCTCAACATGTCTCGACCATACCTGTCTTGGTCTCAAGGGTGTCTTGACCTCCACCCATGTCGTGACCCAAGACCATCACGGTCACGACCCTACACTCTAGGGTGAGTCTCAACTCAAGAAAGATATCTCCACCATACAAGTTTTAGAGATTATCACTATCTACTAGCATAATAAGGAAGCATTTTAGAGAGAAAAGACAGTAGAAAACATGCATAAAAGAGTACAATAATAGAGTAGATTAAGTGTTATATAACCCGCCTTACGAAGATACACCACCAAGGATTCCAAGCTCCCAGATCAAGGGCTCTAAGCACACGATCCAAGGGTTGAAGAAGCTTCACCAAAAGCTCCACTCTTAGCCATAAGAACACCTCAAGAACAAGAAGGTACCAAGGTGAAATCTAGCTCAAGAGAGGAGAGTAAAGAGCTCTAGGCCGAACCAAAAGAAAAAGAGTGAAAGAGAGAAGAGATTGTCCTCTCACTTGGGTCTACCTTGTCAAAACATGGTCTATAACCCTTGTGATGAGGAGTCTCTCTCCCAAATGGCAATCATGGATGTACCATGATATAGGGCCGAGAAAAGAGACGGAGATGGAGGTAGGAGATCAAGGGAAATGCCACCAAGGAAATGTAAACACTTACCAAGGTAGATGATGAACTATGGTCACCACAAGCACCACATGCACCACATGCAAGAAGGGTTATCTCACCAAGTTCCAAGGTTGGGTCTCCTTGATCACCCAAGATTCAAGAATGAGAAAAAGAGAAGAAGGAAGATGAAGGGCCGAAAGGGGTCACTTGTGTGGATAGAAGAGGGTTTATATTGATGGAAGATGAGAAAGAAGGCAAAGGATGATGTCTCAACACTCCAAGGAGCCAAAGGGACACTTATCCACTCAAAAGACCAACATGAAACCACTCTATCCATGCATGAAAGACATAGTGATACACACTAGGTTGGGTCTCAACCACCATGGTCACCCACACGATTGCAGTTGCGACACATCCATGGAAGCGACACCACCAACCATCATCATCACATGGTCGAGACAAGGGTCCTCCACAAACCTTAGGTTGAGACATCCTATAAGAGGGCAACCATCTCGACCCAAGACCACCTTGGTAATGACCCCACATTCTATAGGGGGTGTCTTGACCGCAACACCCTCCAAACCAAGCCTAGGTCATGACCTAGGTCAAGACAACATACCATACACACATGGGTCGAGACACTCAACACCTATGGAAACCCTAATCACCACCTAGGGTGATTCTCCTCATCCAAGGATAAAAAAAGGCACCCACATCTTTATCTCTCATCTATATGATGTTAAGAAAGAGAGGGAACACTCTATAGGTGAAAAATTGCACATCAACTCCCTTCTTTGGGTAAATTGCAGTTTGCACCAAAACTAGCACATAAAGAATAAACGCCATCCAAACAAGCTCAAACTTGAAACTTAAGGTCTTCACAAGCCCTAATTACATCTAAAAGGATTAGGGAAAAAAATATAAGAACATAATCAAGCTAAAGAAAATAGGATTACCCCAAAACTCATGTTAGGAGTCTTACAAGACATAAACCCCTAACAACGATTCTGCCCCTGAAATCCAAAGAGAGAAGAGACGGGTACTACTTCTGCATCTCTTCCTCAAGCTCCCACTTGGCCAACCCATAACAAATATAAAGAAGATACAAACATATCATACTAAAATAACTTCAATTGACCTGTCTCAACTTTTGGGTTGACCCCTCCTTCTTGTTGACTCAAGGTGTAAGGTCTAGCTGTCCCTTGTCTAAAGTAACAAACCTGTGACACTTGTCCATGTCCTTGTCCTCCACCACCACTGTTGGGTTTAACAGGGGCATCTCAGACACTCAATCTTCTTGTACCTGGTTCCTTACACCACCACCTAGTGTACCAACATTGCTCTTAGCAGCGTGTTCTTCATGCTCTCCAGACATCTTTAAACTTTTCTTCTTCTTCTTCTACATAAGAAGAAGTC
Organism: Alisma plantago-aquatica; assembly: GCA_963693085.1. Classification (NCBI taxonomy): domain Eukaryota; kingdom Viridiplantae; phylum Streptophyta; class Magnoliopsida; order Alismatales; family Alismataceae; genus Alisma; species Alisma plantago-aquatica. Next base: position 1,325,172,935 of record OY856412.1, on the reverse strand, counting down.
ACTATGAGACTGACTAGAGGACACAAGAACAGACACAAACCCTAGTCCTAGGTCCCTGTAGACGTAGCAAACCTAAAGCTCTAATACCAACCTTGATTGTGATGCCACACGTGACACAAAGTGAGATTACTCACAACTAAATGTTGAAACAACATTAAGCAAGTGTTTGATATGTAACAACTCTAGTAAATATACAATGTATAAGACATATTCCTTATTACAACACCACATGATACTATATCATTGATTTTCATGATTTTACTCATCATCACACCAAAGTCACATGCTATGGGATATCAATCCATCAACTCATTATTCATGTATCACAAGTGTTTCAGCATGCCTTTTAAAGGCTCATTCAGCATGTATCATGTTTAATTTCCATAGCATACACTAGCTATGATTATCAAGCTCATAACACCTGCATGGTTAGAAGTTAATAAACAAGAGAGATAACAACATAACATCATAACCATTCCATGAGAGAGAGAAACAAGAAAGTCTCATTGCACATTATTAGGATTAGGGTTTACAAGACTAGGTTCTCCATCCCCTCAGAACCATCACCCTCCATCATCTTGGAGTGTATAAGGATTAGGAAACATCATTAGAGTTGATTAGATAACATTCTAAACAACATTATGTATGGCTTATGTATCATTCATATATGAATATCATTAAGTGTTCACATGTGCTACCCATCCATGTACCATCACCCTATATTGACCACATAACCACATAGGTCGTGACCACCCATCATGGTCCATGTCACGACCGCAACACTCATGTGTCTCGACCATCTACCAACATGTCGCGACCTCCACTGTGACACCACCATCACACAGACAACAAGGTGACACACGAAAATGTGTCGAACCATATATTACTGAAAACACAGGTTAATTAAAACTGATCACGGAAAGCAGATAGACGAAGAAACTATTACATCCAGATCATGCAAGGAAATATGTTATATAAATATTACAAGCCTGATATATGTCCACAGCTTAGGGAAACCAGCTGTCCTACCAACACATGAGTTCATCACCTGTTTATACATAACGGGCCACATCAGGCCAGCAGCAGGATATACAAAGCTACATTAGGTAAACATCATAAAACATCGTCAAAACACCTCCGAGGACCTGAGAGTACAGGGATGACACTAGGAATCTACTACAAAACCACCAAAATAGCAGCATGTCCATCTCTTGCCTTCTACTACTCTTCTTCTTACTTCTCAGCTGCAACCTCGCGACCACCACCATGTCTAGCGCGACCACCTAAAAAGGTTGTAAACCAACGGGGTGAGACACACAGCCCCAGCGAGAAACATAACTCCCCACCGAAACTGTCAAACCTCAGAAGGTTTAAAGAAGATAAAGCAGATAGCTGGTAAAGACATATAATAATAGCAGCATACTGAGCAATACTATTATTACCATCAATCTTACCAAAATATCTGAGAGGCGTATAACCTAATTTCTTTATGGAATATGATTGACAAGATAAGATTTATAAGATCTTACCACATAACATAAGGAATGTGTAAGTAACTACAAGATATAACAAGATCATCTACACAAGTAAGGCCTCAACCAATGTTCCGTGTTTTGCCTTAAGCAAAAAGTACTATTCGGATGGATTACGTATTATTATGCCCTGAGGAAGTGAGTTGTACCACTCAAATCCAACCTTCGGTTGCGAAACCCAAGCCGGTGCCATAAAAGGTCAATGGAAGAGCCAGACTCCACGACCTCACCACCTCGTGTTCAGTGCATGAGTGCAAAATAAGCAGGACCGTAGTCCCATGCTTAAGTGGCCTCAGCCACAGGGTCAGGCTACCCTTTGCCTAGCCCACCTCGGTACAGGTATCGACGCTAGTGAAACTAAGCCATGGGCATGATCACCGTCCTCTAAGCCATGAACACAATCATGCTTTCTTATCACACATCCTGAGCCATGGGCCTGTTCACTATGCTCTAACATATTGAACCACAAGCCTGAAACCACGCTCTGGAGTCCACAACCGAAGTTGCAGTCTAATCCTCCTCATTTTCAGCTAGGAGAAACCACACATATTCAACAATATGCGCTTCCAGTTTAACCCACGGGAAAACCTGTTTCACCATCACCAGCTACTGACGATGATGGATCTATGGCCAGGGCAAACTATAGGATATGTTCCACTTTAATTAATTAGTATATTTTAAGTGGATTGTTGAGGCAACCAAGTTGTAAAACATACACAACATTGAGTTATATTAATGTTGTCATTATCACATTATCGTGGGATCTCAATCCCTCATCACAGAAAGTCACTGCCTCTCAAGGCATCCTCATTTTACATCATCACCTGGGATAACAATCCCTCATCTCATCATCAAGAGGATAACACCTCACTAGGCACTCAACCCTCATCAGGTCCCCAGACCTATCTCATCATACTGGTGATGCATGTTATCTCATCAACAAGAATTATCATCATGCAGTGTTATTCAAACACATATACCTCATAGCTCTTACCTGGATATGAATTCACTTGATACACCTGCATAGTTAGTATGCACATCAAGAGAGATAACTCAAAATCACCAAACATAGATCTTACTGATTATTATGTCATTAGGGTTGCAGATGTGCATGTCATGATTATAATCATATGAGCCATACAGTTGTATCAATTACATTATGGTTATCGAATCATAATCATCCACTTATGACATTTATCTTATAAACATAAACAAGTATCTTGTTATCTGATCTAGCATTATCTTTAAGCATCAAGCATAGCACTGGTTCACAACCCATCACTCATATAATATCAACAACATAGGTGCGATTACAAGACAACACATCACTAGCTAGGGTTTCCAGGTTAAGCATAACCCTCAATAAAGGTACTAGTTACCCTCGCTAAAAGGTGTGATGGGTAGCGCACCCCTTACCACAGGTGGCATCGGGTAGGGTAACAACCCTCACTAAAGGTATGTCAGCCAAGGCACTAGCCACATCTGTCGGCCAACTCAAACATAAGAGTGTATCGGGCAACCAGGTCCATGGGGTGTTGTGCAACCAAGGTAACATGAAAGCATCATGCAGTTGGGGTCATGAGTACATATCTTGCACCCAAGCTAGATGTGTATCGGGCAGCTATTTGTGGGCTAAGACCCTATCGGCTAGCTAGGGTTAGGGTTGCATCGGGCAACCATCTCACCACTGCAACGGTCAATATCATGGTGCCCAAGCCAACGCTATAACGCCCACCATGTACACATCACCAAATGATACAAGGGTACCACAAGGAAGCCTATAATCCAACAAGATCAAGCAAACCATATCGACCACCACTAAGGCAAGTACTAGGGTTTCCCCACTCAACACTGTATCGGGCAGCAACTTTACCAACCTGTGTCGCCCAAGGCACAAAACAAAGGCACCTATAGAGATAACAACTAAGCACCATATCGGCCAAGCGTATAACACCTACTAGTAGAAAGGGGCATCTCAGTCAAGGCATATCACCCAAGGTCACCAACAAGATCAAGATGGTCATATCGGGCACAAAGCCAACCAAACTCAACATGACCATATCGGCCAAAGCTAAACCCAAGGTGAGGGGTGTCAGGCAACATCACCACAAAGGTGTATCGTGCAAGGCACAAAGGTTGATCTCGGCTTGGTCATCATTAACCTCAAGATCACCATCATCAAAACCCTAATAGATTAAGAGAGTTGGCTCACCTCTCAACAAACAATAGAGAGGGGTTGTATACAACCTCCATCACATATATCGGGCAACATGATAGATCATTTCCATATTGGACAAGCTCCCAACCTCTACTAGGTCAACATCCAACCAAGGCTCACCTCTCTAATCCATGGTGAGAGAAGAGTGTTTCCCAAGCAACTCGAGTATAGACTCACCTCTCAACAACTAAGTGAGAGGAGTGTTGCCTATACCACTAGAGCCGAACTCACTTCTCAAGACCAAATGGAGAGAAAGGAGTTTTGCCCAAGAAACTCTATACATATGGTTCAGACACCAAGGTTAAGAACACATCTACAACATGAACATATATCCACAAGATCAAAGATACCAACTAGAGCAAGAAACATATTTAACAAGAAGCATATCCAACAAGATACATGGCCGATCAAGGTGAAACATAACATGCAACAAGAAAAGGAAGTAGTATAGCTAGGATTAGGAGTTATGTAACCACCTTAAGCAAACTCCAAGCTCCTAGGACCAAGCTCCCAAGCTCAAGCACCACCTTCGGCCACCACAAGAAGAAGAACAAGGCACCCTAGGGCTCGACCACCACTAGAGGAAGAAGAAGACTCCAAGGAGAAGGAGGAGGATCGGCCACCAACTAGAAAAGGAGATGTGTCGCCCACCAAGGAAGGAAAGGAAGCAACACCAACTAAAGGGGTCCTAAGCAAGAGAAAGGAGAGGCATATATAGAATAGGGTGAAGGAGAAAACAAGGCAAGGTGTCGCCCACCTAGGGATACTTATCCATGGGCAATGCCACTTCCTTATCTCACCCCATACACATGTCCAAGGCAATTGCCACATGCAAGCATCATGCACCAAGTGTCCACAAGGTTGGTGACACAAATGAAGCCAAAGGTCAAGGATGGTCAAAGGTTGACACACCCACATGGGCGACACAACCATGGCCGACACAAGGCTCCCAAACACACCTTTTCCCGATACAAGGTCCATCAAGGCAAGGCAAGGCCTAAACAAGGCCCAACAAGGCTCAACCAAGCCCAAGGCAACACAAGCAACGAGACCAACCCTTCCTCTCAACTCTAAAGGATGCAAGGAGAGAGAGAAATGCCTCTCAAGGTGACAAACTTGCTCATCAACCCTAGTCTTAGGTTATTTGCAAGTGGCACCTCCAACTCTCAACAAAGCACAAGCAACCTTAATCACCACTAGAGGTGATTAGAAAGCAACTAAACACAAGGTTTTAGGCAAAGCAAGCAAGATAATCCCAAAATGGAGTTCAGGGTCCTTACATCCACCTTCTAGGTCATGCAGTGTCTGCGACAATTAGGCTTAGGGTTCACAAACATCTCATCCTAGAAGTGTCTCGACCTCAAGGCTATCTCGACCAAAAAACATGACGCCATGTCGCGACCCCAAGCCGTGAGGCCCTATCGTGACCCCAATCCATGGTTCCATGTCGCGGCCGCAAGACCATTCTTTTCGCGGCCACTCTCTAGAGCAAGACCAAGACCCAAAATCTAGGGAAAAATCAACCAAAATAGGGATTAACATAGCCTTCAACACCAAGTGTCCCGACCTCTTTCCACACTAGGTCCAATTCATCCAAAGGGAAACATCTCAACCAAGACCAACTATGGGTCGTGACCTACATGGAGATAGATGTCTCAACCTCAACATGTCTCGACCATACCTGTCTCAATCTCAAGGGTGTCTCGACCTCCACCCATGTTGTGACCCAAGACCATCATGGTCACAACCCTACACTCAAGGGTGAGTCTCAACCCAAGAAAGATATCTCCACCAAACAAGTTCTAGAAATTATCACTATCTACTAGAATAGTAGGAAGCATTTCAGAGAGAAAAGATAGTAGAAAACATGCATAAAAGAGTGCAATAATAGAGTAGATTAAGTGTTATATAACCTGCCTTAGGAAGATCACCACCAAGGATTCCAAGCTCCCGGATCAAGGGCTGCAAGCACACGATCCAATGGTTTAAGATGGTTCACCAAAAGCTCCACTCTTGGCCACAAGAGCACCTCAAGAACAAGAAGGTACCAAGGTCAAAGCTAGCTCAAGAGAAGAGAGCAAAGAGCTCTAGGCCGAGAAAAAGAAAAAGAGTGAAAGAGAGAAGAGACCTTCCTCTCACTTGGGTCTACCTTATCAAAACATGGTATATGACCCTTGTGATGAGGAGTCTCTCTCCCAAACAGCCATCATGGATGTACCATGATCTAGGTTTGAGAAAAGAGAAGGAGATGGGGGTAGGAGATCAAGGAAAGGTAAACACTTACCAACGTAGATGATGAACTATGGCCACCACAAGCACCACATGCAAGAAGGGTTCGGTCACCAAGTTCCAAGGTCGGGTCTCCTTGCTCCTATCAAGCTTCAAGAATGAGAAGAAGAGAAGAAGGAAGATGAAGGGCCGAAAGGGGTCACTTGTGTGGAGAGAAGAGGGTTTATATAGATGAAATATGAGAGAAAAGGCAAAGGATGATGTGTCAACACTCGAAGGAGCCAAAGGGAGACTTGTCCACTCAAAAGACCAACATGCAACCACTCTAGCCATGCATGAAAGTCATGGGGATACACTCTAGGTTGGGTCTTGACCACCATGGTCACCCACATGGTCGTGGTCGTGACCCATCCATGGTCGCAACACGACCAACCATCATCATCACATGGTTGAGACAAGGAACCTCCACAAACCCTAGGTTGAGACATCCTATAAGAGGGAAACCATCTCAACCCAAGACCACTCAAGACCACCATGGTCACAACCCCACCTTCTAGAGGGAGTGTCTCAACCACGAAATCCTCCAAACCAACCCTAGGTCATGACCTAGGTCCAGACAACATACCATACACACATGGGTCGAGACACTCAACACCCATAGAAACCCTAATCACCACCTAGGGTGATTCTCCTCATCCAAGGCTCAAACAAGGTGTATGTCTCTTTTTCTCTCCTCTAGATGATGTCAAGAAAGAGAGGGAACACTCTAGAGGTGAAAAATTGCACATCAACCCCCTTCTTTGGGTAAATTGCAATTTGGACCAAAACTAGCACATTAAGAATAAACACCGTTCAAACAAGCTTAAACTTGAAACTTAAGCTCTCTACAAGCCCTAAATACATCTCAAATGATTAGAGCAAGATTCTATTCACATGATCAAGATAAAGCAAAAAGGGATAACCCAAAACTCAGGTCAGGTGTGCAACAACCTCTAACTTTGATTGTGCCCCATATCGTCTTTGTGTCACAATTCCATCTTTTGACCTTAATTTTTTTTCTAACAAGGATATCGTCCCGCGAAAGCTCAAAATGTTTTGGCAGGTGTCCTTTTTAGCAAAATTGTTGAGGAATTAGAAGTTAAGTTTGACTTGGCCATTAGACAAAAGGCAGTTTTTCAATGTCTCCAAACTAATCATTCTCAAGATTTTCTTCTTGCTATTCCTATTGACGTGCTCAACTTGCATATGTGACCAATGGAGTATTGTACTATTCTCAAATATCATTTCATGATTTTCTTATTTCTAATTATGAGATATGTCTAGCTTGTCATAAAGCATGTTTGGACACTTTTGGAGAGCATGTTGTTCATTGCAAAAAGCTTACAAGTTCTGAATATAGGCATGATATTGTTAGGGATGTTCTCTTTGATGTACTCAGACATGTAGGTGTTGCTGCTAAGGAAGAGGCACCTATGAAATTTTTTATAGATCTAAAAAAGGGGAGATTTATGTGTAGACTGATGTTCTAAATTTTTGATGGGTTGGAGGGAAAAATACTTTTGTTGATCTGATAGGAGTTTCTCCACTGGTGGGATTGAGGAGTGGGACTTTCTCGGTGGGACAAGTTGCCCTTAAAGCTGCTTTAGTCAAAGTGGTCAAGCATAAAAAAGTGTGTTTTGATAATCAACACACTTTTATCCTTTTAGATTTGACATCTTTGGTTTCTTAGCACCAGAGGTTGTGGAGATTCTCAGAGAGTCCTGAAAATTATGAAAAGTAATGCTATGACTCATAAATATATAGATGTAGTGTTTTAGAGGATTGGTTTTGCCATCCAAAAAGGATTAATGGAATGACTTGTTTCCCACTTGTCTTCTTATTTGAGTAAACATTGATCTAAATTTAAAATTCCTTCTAAAAACTTCTTGGATATAATTGACATTTTGTTGGAATTTCCTTTCATCCAACTAGTTCTCATTCTCCATAAATCTGAGCTTTAAGGATTCAAGGTGCAGGATGTGTCCAATGAGAAGTTGCACTACTATTTATTTTATATTTATTTTTCATGTATATGTAAAGCTACATTTTGTTATATATTTTATTTCTAATCATGCAATGTATTAGACGAATAAGATCATATTTTTATGTATGTCTTTGCTTTTATCTCTGTACTATTTAGTAACAATTCACAAACTGGTCTGTGTGCATATGGCAGCCAGTCTGATTGCTAGGTTCTATCAATGGTAAGTTTATCATTTTAATTATGACAATAGAATATAAATACTTTCTAACAAAAATATGAGGGTAGGCAATATTAGTCTTGTGCAATTTTACTAGCCTTATTTATGGTTATGTGAGGGAAAAAATCATATCATCATGGTTTAAATTGGAAAATTACCTATCATGAAGTGCTTGAAAAATTAGATAAAACGTCCTTATGTACACAAATTTTCTACTTAATTTCCTATTGTAAGTTTATTTGTAATGATATGGACTACAACTACCTTATTGGAATGGTACATCTCATCAATTTATAAATCCCATCTCCGGTGCGGATGTAAGATGGCAATGACAACGCACGTTGGCTAATAGAGTAACAATTGCAATAGTAAAATGATGTACTATAAGAGACAAAATCATGTGGTTGATAGTTATACCTTTAATAACTTTGTAAATTTGTATTGGAAGTAGACTCAATATCATTTTCAAAAGAGTAACACATTATCTACAAGAACCACAGTGGTGAAATTTTCTTTTAACTTTTTATATTAAAATGAAATGTTTTTGTTTGTTGTTTCTTTAGTTAAACCAAGAATGTTTATAATCAATTTAGAAATGTGGATGTTTAATAATTTTATATACCGTTGGATTTACATTAAAAAAATTTATGATATGAATAGGTAAATATCTTGACTCAAGTACAATTGTCTAAAAGGTGAAATTAAATCTTATAATGGTGGACAAGAAAGTCAAAGAACCAACTTCCATACATATCCACTAAAACAATCTTTCTTTGCATGATGAGATAGGACAACAAGGAAAAGTCATCCTTTTTTTGTTATTTTTTTGATAAACTAATAATTCTTATTACATAGTTTCAAAATTTGGATGTTTATTAGATTGTATTTATTACATTAGACATTATTGTTATATGAATAGCTAAGTATTTGTTACTAAAATATAATTTTTGAAAGATGCAATCAAATCTTAGAATGGTAAATGAGCAACTAGAGAACCAACATTCAAACAAACTCTTTCTTTTTACGATAAAGTAGGACATCAAAAAAAATCCTCATAGAAAAGAACATGTAACTTGTGTTATGATGAGATGTTTGCACAAATGGATGCCTTGAAAAAACATCAACGTAAGAGTAACGATGTGGGCAATTAAGCCCAATAATTTTTTATTCTCAATATATCCATCATTTTCTAAAAATTGAATGTGTAGTATACTCATTGAGGTAACTTGTATGTGGACATATAAATCGACATTATTAGTCGTATACTTAAGTTGTCTCTCTTCAAAGAAAAAGCTAAATTTTTGTCTCCTCCCATTTGTTCATGTTCATTCTTGACATATAAAGGTAATAATGCACAACAAAGGACACTCCTTTGGAAACATACAAATTCTACCAATTTTTTTTATTAAATTTCTTCCTCCTCTCACCCATGCCTTGGCATTTGTTTGCATAGAAAATGAAGTTTACATTTTAATTAAGAAAAAAATCTCATAAGTAGTTTCAATCATTGCCATTTTGTTTTTAATTTAACAATTATATAACATGAACAACAATAAAATACTAAATAATCTCTCATGTTTGGAACACATAATCCCCCTTACCATCCCGTCATTGATTTTTTATAATAGGAAATCATGTCTTCCACACCTCACAACTTCATTTAAACTAGCTTTAAGTAGAGAAACAAACAAAAACTTTCCTACTATTTTTACACTTTATGTGCTACACACACGTATATGAGGTGACTTTTTTCCAAATTATAATATGATTTCATCTCAAGATGTTTTAAATAAATATGCTCCACATTACTCTCATGAAACTTCACTAAAAGATAAATATATAATATCATAGGGATCTCAAATATTTTGGTTGTAATTTCCTATTTTCTCTAGATTAGTTATAAATTGCATGTGGTTTTATAAATAACTTTTCTTTTCAACTTCAAAAACCCACAACTATTTTCTATTAATTTATCAAATAACAATTAAATTAGTATTGTGTGACACATGCGTAGGAACATGTGCATGATTCAGGATCTATCTTATGAAAATTCCCCGTTCATTCTCTCATTTTGTTTCGTTAGTTTCATGATCTGTTATGACCATAGCTATTTGTTTCTCCACTGGTCATAATAAAGAAATTTTTTTGGAACAACAATTGACTAGACTAAAATATCAACATGTTTCAAATCAAAATCGATAAATTAGATTTTATCTCTGACTTTATCCTCTATGCATATTGGTGTCATTACATATTTATCATTCTATTGAATATGCTAAAAATACATACGAACAAATCATACATGGGTTTTTAACATCTTCAGCGATGTCTCAAACTCTCTTCATATATATATATATATATATATATATATATATATATATATATATATATATATATATATATATATATATATATATATACTCGTTAATTATTTCATATTTTTATATTTGGTGAGAAAATATCATTTTACATTATTGTTGGCATATGGTGATAATTATAATGTGTACAACAACTCTTCATTGTAATTAATATTGAAGTCAAATAAACACTTATTATAAAGAAATAGAAGGGAGATGCAACAAGTTGTGCTTCCAATTCCTTTTAGATGACAAATCCAATCCTCCAAAAATCCACATAGATAGACTTTGAAGTATTTTCTTCTTTGTTCTCTTATTTTGTCTATCTCGTTGTTAATCGGCACTTCTTTCTCTTCTCATGGTAGATTTTTCTTTCTTGGTCAATTTTGTTGTGGAGTTTGTATGGCAGTAAGTGTGGGGAAAATATCCTTTTAGAACACTAATTTTGTACAGGTACTCTACCACATATACATACTCAGGTTGAAGATATTCCTCATAGGAAGGCGTGTTAGCCAGCGAAGGAGAAGACAGATCTATACATCATTGTCCTTATCAGATTCTGATAAGAGTTTTTGTGGTGGTTTGTATCTGTTCTTGATCTCTGTGTGGTCTTTTAGTTTATTTTTCTTCTCATGTATATGTTTTATGGCTCCTCCATAATGAAATTTGTTTTTTAAACTTAAAAAAAAAAGTATTTTCTTCTTTTTATATAAGTCCACTACTTAATAGATTTCAAAAAAAATGTGATGACAATCAACTTTTGCACTTACGTTACACTTTTGTATTAACTACAATATTACTTAAATTTATTTTCACATTTTTCCTCCTCTCTCCTAAAACTACATTCCCAACTTGAAACACATTTTCGTATTCCATCTCCCCTCTATCCTATTTCTCTTTACTCTAATTACGCTCATGCTTTTCACAATTCGTGATTCTTTCACTCTCTTTACAAAACTACCAACCATCACTCCCGAATAGCAACCCCATAGTCTCTCTTACTAAAATGCCTCCCTCGTTCTCTAACATTCTTGTTATAATTTCACGATCAACTCATTATGACCATTGTTATATGTTTCACCATTGGTCATTATAAATCCTTTTTAAACAACAGTTGACTAGACTAAAATCTCAATTAGTTTGAGATCAAAATCAATAAATGAGCTTTATTTCATAGTTTATCCTCTATGCATATTGGTATAATTACATATTTATGATTTATTTTATTATAATCATTGAAGGTACATGTTAACAAATCATACATGGTTTATAACATCTTCCATCAATGTATCAAACTCTCTACATATATATACATACTTCACTATCATTTTATATATTTTTTGTATTAGTTGGTCGGTTTACATTGTTTTTGGCATATGATGGTAATTTGAATGCATACAACAACTAACTTTTGAACTAAATATTGAAGTATTTACCTTTTTCTATAACATTCCACTGCTATACAAATATCATAAAAAGTAAAATTATGATGACAAAATTAACTTTTACCTTTTTGGTAGACTTTTGTATTTGCTACATTATTACTTTAAAATGAGCATAAAACATATCTATCTTTTATTTTACTTGAAAAAATAAACATGTCTTGAAACATCAAATTTGAAATTTAATATGACAAGTGCATGGGCATGTGTGTTCACTTGTCTATATAGAAAACTTAAAACTTAACTAGAAACTAAAACAAAATTTAGTGTACATCTTTGAAGACACTAGAAAGGTCTTGCGAGAAATTGAGTATGTGTGTTGATGAACTGTGTTACTTAAACTTATAAGCATGAAAAATAAAGGACAAGTAAAGATAATTGTAGGAAAATGTAAATGAGTATGGAAATTTCGATTTTTTTCATTTAAATAATTATAGTGGTAGGTGATTTTTTAAATTGATATTGCTTTTAAAAAAGTGGCATATTACTTATCTTTGCATCATTTCACAGCTTTTTCCCTTCATGCTCTAACTAAACTGTTAATGGTTATCTTCTTCATCTTATTAAGGATTTCTTATTAGATTAAGACAATAAAAGTAATATAAAGAGTAAAAATATGTAGAACATATAAAAGAGATGTCTTTTTGGAGGCACGTGCCAGACTTTAGGCAGCCGGTCCTTTTTAGATCATAAACCTTCAAGATCTCAAGATCAAATCAGAAGATGTAAGCTATGATTTCATCACTTTCTTATTTACAACATGTTAGATTTCACATAAGAGGATATTGATTTATTAGTTAATATCCCAAAGATATCAAATATAAATGGGAGGAAAGGTGATGGTTTTCTTCACAAGAAGCATCATGGTTACAAACTTTTTGAGTGGCCATATAAGATGTTGCTATCATGTCTTAAAGTTACTTGAAATATTTCAATAAATGGAGAGATCCTAGTATGATGGATGCAAGTGTGCTTTTTGTCAGTCCAATCTATTAACAAGATGTCTGTAGATCTCTAGGTAAGAAAACCATCATGATGTGTCTCAAGAAAGGCAACATGAGCTTCTTTTAAGGCTCCAATCTCAGTTCAAGAAATAATGAAAAAAGGACACATCGAACAACATCATGTTGAAACTTTAAGTCTGGATAGATGTAGTAGTCGGCTACATTCTCCCTAAAAGAATCAAGTTCTGTAAAATGAAAAAGGGGGAAATGGTCATTGCTAGGATATAGGGGACTATATGTCAGTAATATAGAATAGCTTGGTACTCTAGCAAGGTCATGAATGTCCCAATACCATTAAAAGTAAGAATAAATTCTTATTTATGGTTAAACCGTAGAGAAGCAAGAACAACTTGTTGCTTAGGAGACAATTCAAAGTACTTGAAGCGTGCATGATAAATTGGACCAATAGAATGATGGTAGAGGATTGTATATGGAAACATAAGTATTGTTAAATGGGGTGCCAATAGGAACATGACCAACCTAACAAAGAATATGATCATGAAGCTAACAATATATACTAAACAAGTATCTCCTCCCCTTCTCTCCCTTTCCTCTCTTTTATTCATCATTTATCAAACATAGTGTAACTTTAACCGTATGGAAGTAAAGGATATTGTCTATATTATACATATTCAAAATTAATTCGTATCCCATTTATTTATGATATATAAATAAAAGTTATCCAACTATTTTGGAATTTTGTAACTTACCCTTTATTGAAAAGAAAATATGATTTAATGGTCCACAAATGTCTGATTAAGACTATTTTCAAAACATATCTAATGTAAGTGGTAGGAATCTAATCGATAAAGTTAGATTATGTTTTAGATTGATGTAAACTATTAAACTTAAAATAAGTATCTATAGCTTAAACTTATTGTACTACATAATTTTTCTCAGCCTTGTCTCGATAAGGTAAAATATTATTATTATTTCTAATAAAGCAAAGTATAGGGGAGCTTATAAAACCCCACATATTGTATTTGCAAGCTAAACTAAAAAAATCCCATTATCTCTGAAGGAGAGGCTCTAGATGTTTGACAACCTTGTATTTTTCTCTAATGAAACATTGGTAACTATATACAATCTTCTTGTTAATGGTAAGAGTTTTATTATTTAATTTATCATGCAATTTGTCATTCCTCCATGCCAAATATGGAAGCACAAGGAAGTGAGATCAACCCCAAATAAGGTCATCAAGCAATGTCAAAACTTAACTTATTTTAGGATTAATGCAATACATTTATCTAAGTTGGTTGGTGTGGTTGGGCCCCAACAAACTTAAGAACATCATGCACCATAGATACCTAGTAACATGGAACTCAAAGAAAAATGCTCATGAAACTTTTCCTCTGTCTTGCACAAGAAGAACATGAACTTATTTAAACCCCAACCCCACAACCTGCAAAGGTAGGGAATATTTCTAAAATGGTCATGTATGTATAGTAACTTCACGTAGGAGATGGAACTAATGTCAAAGAATCATATCCCAAGGTACATATGAAAACTTCACGTGGGGTATTGTATGAGATCCTACAAAAAAATAGGTTTCAATGCACCTACTTTGACTGGTCCTCTCATCTTGGTAGTATCCCATCTATACATCCTTCCATCTCCTAACCATGGTCCTTCACACCCTAGAGATGACTGGCCTAAGAAAATCTTGTTCAATAATTGTGTCCCTAAATCTAGATCTTCTCCATCTTCTTTCTCTAGAGTTGGAACCTATTAACAAAGATCAATAATTTTCAATGTATCCACAACCACCACATCATCTAGGTCCATTATGTTCAGACTCATCTCCTAGTCCCTTTTAGTCAGTGTCCAACTTTATCAATATTAAAATGGGGTAACTCGATCTATATAGACCATAATCTCACCTTGTTGATAAGGAAAGTGCACAACACCCTCCTTGCCATGGATATTTGGGTACACCATCAACAATCTCCTAATGTTATCAATGTATAAAACAAAGTCCACTCCCTTTACCCTACCTCATGTAATCGGGTTGACAAGGTATCCAATAGGAAAAGTACCCTCATGTCCTCTTATTTCCCTCTTCAACTCCACACTCTACTATTGCATGAGCTACATAGAAATGCCCTCAATTTGAGGTCATTTAGGAAGAAACCAATCTATGTACCAAAGGCCCATAAACTTCCTAAAGCCATTAAGGTATTTCTCCTATGCGGCCAAGGAGAAAATCACATCATCAACAAAAATAAGGAGGGGTCCACTTTCATCCCATTGACCTTGAAAGAATGCATCACCTCTTCCACCTCCACCTTATTAATAATGTATGTGAGAGATCCATGACTATGGCAAAGAGGAGTGATGATAGTGTGTCATTCTACCTTTTTAACAAGTCTTAGGGTAAATCATTCATCAAAATAGAGAACGAAATTATTTTAACACATTGTTTTAGAATGTTGATCCACACATTTGAGAACCCATCGCCTTCATGGTAGACCACATTTCACTCCATCTCACACTACTATAGGCCTTGGTTATGTATATCTTAACAACATAATACTTAGCATGTTCTTCACCTTGAAGTCGATGAGAAACTCTACAGATAGCTAAGAAATATTCAAAATGCTTCTCCCTTTCACAAAATTTTATTGAAAGTGGGAAATTCACTAGTACATTTCTGACCTCTAATGTCACTTAGCCTGACGCCAATTCCATCAGAAAAATGACACTATAGATCAAATAACGTCAACTATACAGCATAAAGGTCACCATTGATCAAGTATTTCCGATTTAGAAAAAACACAGCCACCACTTTTTCTTTAACATCGGATATTTTTTGACGAAATTGATGTCTAAAATAACATGCAAAATACATTTTTTTAGTAAAATATTTGCCTCCAAAAACTAAAAGATACACGTCGGCTATTGTGGAACCGAAGACACACACCTTTTCCCGTAACAAAATTTGTCTCTAAAATACTTTTGGCATCGGTTTTTTTCTTTGCAAAATTGTCATTGATTTGGATGAAAAGGCGTGAAAAATTGCACAAAAGGTGTCAGTTTTATGTCAAGAAACCGACATCAAAGGTTTTGTGCCACATATCCCATGAAAAAGTGTTCTCTCCAAATTACACTCTAGTGTCGGTTCTGGTAGACAAAACTAACGAAGGCCTTATAAAAGTTAACTTTTTTTGTTTAGATAATGGTCTATGGCATCGGTTTCTTATAGCAAACTGACATCTTAGTCATAAACTTAGGTGTCAGTTTTGTATAGTCAACCAACAACTCATGCCTTGTAAAGGGATATTTTTTTCATTCACATAATGGCCTCATGCATCGGTTTTCAAAGCTAACCAACATCTAAGTCCTTAGCTTAGGTGTCATTTTGGTTATCCAACTGACAAATATGTTCTTAGTTGTCGGTTTGTTTTACAAATGATGACTATAGTCTACTTAATAGCACTTATGAAATTTTTTCCCTTCCATTCTTTCTTTCATCATCCCTGTGAAACCTAGCTCTAGCAATTCTACCATTTTGTTGTCATTGCCACTTGTTGCCAAGCCAAGAACCTGACACTATCATTGTTGCCACTCAAACATCCATCGTTATTGGTGTCACTATTGTTGTCGAGTTGCTCTGTCATCGTTGAGTTTCTCATGTGGTGCTTGACTGCTCTCTGTTGTTGTCAAAGCTCTCTGTTGCTCTGCCTCCACTGCCGCCTCTCCACCAACTAGGGGTGAGCAGAATTTGGTTAATAACTGATTAACCGAACGGTTAATTCCGAATGGTTAATTTTTTTGGGTCAATTTGGTTAATTCGGTTAATTTGGTTAATTTATTTCGGTTAATCGGTTAAATGGTTAATTTGACGGTTAAAGATATTTTTGGTTTGGTTAACCGAATTAACCGAATAGTCAGAATTTATTCATAAATAATATCCTACACATGCATATATACATATATAGTTGTACTTTTATTTCAAAATACTTTCCCATATATATAGTAATCAAGTTTTTACGAGCCATACAAAATTAAATTTACAATAATACTACTATAATATAACAATATTGTCCCAAATTCTATGACTATTTCAAATAATATTATTATGTGAGTGTTATTTGGTTAACCAAATTAACCGACCGAATTAACCATTAACCGATTGGATAATAACCGAATTAACCGACTCAATTTGGTTAGGTTAATGGTTAAAATATCAAACTATAAATTAACCGTTTAACCAAACCGAATTAACCGTAACCGACCGAATTAACCGAATGCTCACCCCTACCACCAACCACTAATGCATTACATCACCACTACTTCACCAGCATCTACTACTGCACCGGCTGCCTGCCATTGCCATTGTTGGCTGCCAATGCCACTGTGAGTGAGGTGAGCCTCTTACTCCCTTCTTGTTTTTTGCACTATTTTTATATTTAATTTTTACCCAATTAGAATTTATGTAAAATTTATTATTTTATCTAAATAGAATTGAAAATAGATATATGATCATTTATGATTAAATGAATTCTAGTTTTGTGTGACAATAATATTTATTTTTTCTTCTTATTTAAATTTAGAAATAAAATATATTTGGATAAATTAGTTCTAGTTTTGTGTGATAATGGTATTTATTAGCGCTTCTTGTTTAAATTGGGAATGAAATATATTTGGATATCTAGTTGTCTTTTTACACTTTCTTGTGCATAATTGACATGAATATTGTAATAATCACATAAGAAGATGGAACATCAACATTACATGAAAGGTGGACCACACTAGATTTTTTAGCACATGTGATATGAATGATGACACTAAGACCATAGGTATATAAAAGACAACATTATTTATTGGCATAGAAACCCATCCAAGATTTACTCATTAGGAGTAAATCTTGGATAATCTCTGATTTGGGACTATTCTTAAACACTTAATCTCACTTAGGATGTAAGTATATAAAAGTAGTTAGTTTTCAAGAAGTTTCATTAGCACTTCCCCATTTGTTCTCTAAGTACATGTGTAGGTAGATATTTGTCCATCTACATCAGTATACTTGGAGAACTGTAGGGAAATGTCACCAAAACTTTCTTGAAAACCAAATACACATTATACACTTACTAGTGAGATGAGTGTTCAAAAATGGGATAGGTAGTACACACATTCATTACTTAACCCTAAACCCTAATTTGTTAACCATAAACCCTAAATCCTAATTTGTAAACCCTAAACCCTAATATGTAAATCCTTATCCCTAAATCCTAAACCCTAAACCCTAATCATGTAAGCCCTAAAACAAATAACTTATTTTCTCTTTGATTATAGAATGGATAGATCATGGATCTCCATTCTAAATCGCTGCACCTAAGAATTTATTACTGGTCTTGATCAATTTATAGGATTTGTGGAGGAACATAGGAAACGACTCAGAGATAGGTTCTATTGTCCATGTAGGCATTGTAGTAACAACTTGAAAGTCGACACTGTTGATGAAATCAAAAGTCACGTCATGTGCAACGGGATTGTATAGGGCTATACAAAATGGTACTAGCATGGAGAGATTCCAACTATGAGATAAGTAGATGTCGATAGAAGTACTTGTGTTGAAGAAGAAATTGCCACCGATGATGTAGATGTGAATGAACTGATTTCGAAAGACATGGTTGATGCGATGATAGATAGTTGTGGGGTGGAGCACACCAATCCACCTTTCTTATCTAGAAACATTGTGCATGATGCTAAGAGACCATTATACATAGGTTGTATTAAGTTTATGAAGTTGAGTGTTATGTTGATATTGCATACTCTAAAGGATAACAATAGATGGAGCGATAAAAGCTTGACATCATTATTTTCTTTATTGAAAGAAATTCTTCCTAAAGGAAACGAGCTTTGAATCTTAACATACAAATTAAAGAAAATATTCTGCCCAATGGGAATGAAGGCTAAGAAGATACATGCATGCCTATATGACTGTGTGTTATTTTAAAAGGACTACGTCAATTTGAAAGATTGTCCAAAATGTGGGGAGTCAAGGTATAAAATGACAACTTCGGGGAAGTCCAAAATTGTCTCTCCTACCAAGGTGATGTGGTATCTACCTATAATACCATAGTTTCAAATCTTGTTTGCCAATACCATGGATGTGGAGAATTTAAGGTGGCATGCAGAGGTAAAGAAAAATAATGATGGGATCCTACCATATGTGTCTGATTCCCCACAGTCAAAGAAGATTGATTTATTGTACCCTGAATTTAGTGAAGAAGTCAGGAATCTATTACTAGGGCTTTGTACTAATGGGATGAATCCATACGACACATTGAGAAGCCAACATAACATTTAACCTATTATGATTGTTATATACAATCTTCCTCCATGGTTGTGTATGAAAAATAAGTATGTCATGATGTCATTGTTGATACCGGGCCCTAAGCAACCTGGAAATAATATCGATGTTTATCTTGAACATCTGGTTGATGACGTAATGAAACTCTAGGGAGAAGGTGTCATGACCTATAGTGATTCATGTAGAGAGACATTTCGTTTGCATGATATGTTGTTTTGTACTATAATGACTTTTCAACAAATGGGAATTTGTTTGGATGCAATGTAAAAGGATCCAAAGCATGCCCTATAAGTGAAGAGAATAGTGATTCAATAAGACTAAAAAATGGTGGCAAGACTATATATCTTTGTCATCAATATTTTGTTACAAAAGCTCATCTTTACTGAAGGTTGTGCAAAGTGTTCAATGAATCAAACAAGGAATAGAGTACCCCTAAACCTATATTAGAGGAGGTTGTTTATGAAAGAGTAAAATACTTTGTCAATGCACTCGGTAATAGATCACAATGTACCATTCCCACACAGAGTGACAAATCTTTATACAAGAAGAGGTCAATATTTTGGGATCTTCCTTATTGGAGTTCTTTGGTACTTAGGCATTGTTATGACCGCATCTAAGCTTAATTGGTAAACTAGGTTTTACCTGGATGATTATATGCTTAATTGGATTGATCATTGCTTAAATCTAATTAATGATGATAATTCAATTATGATGTTTGAAACCTAATAAGAATGTTAAGTGTTCTATTGTTTGAGAAATTAGGGATTGAGAAATATAAACCCTAGTTGGCTGAAATTAGGGTTTTGATGGTACATGAGTATGGAATTTGATCAGGATAGCAGTGTGGTAAATGATTTTTCATATTTTCTAAAATTTTTGTATTTAATTGAATTTTGGAAATGATATGGATAACTCAATAATGTATATTGTATAAAAATTTCAAAATATTTGAGTGTTCTTTGAATGTGGTACTCGGTCGAACTATACTTTGACCAAAATGCTGACAGAGTGCTTTTCAAAAGTGAAGTATTTTATTTTTACTTATTTATTGGTAATTACAAATTATCTAAACTTTTATCTGGAGATCTAAAACTCAATAATAAACAACATTTAAAATTTTCAAAAAATTTGGATGTGTTTAGACCTTATTAGTAGACGAATTACAAAATTGACAATTCTATAGAATTCTGGATAGAAGTGCACTATTCGGTTTTTAATTATTTAATGGAAGCTTGGAATGATCTCAAATTATAACTAAGCTTTGTAACTCAATTATATACAACATTCTAAATTTTCACAATTTTGGAGTAGGTTTGATCTCTTAAATACACGAATTCACAGAACCCTTTTTATGACAGAAAAGTCTGCTAAAATAAGAAAACGTTTAGTGAGGGGTCAATGTGAAATTAACCCAAGCAGATCAATTGTTCTATATGGTCAACCTAACACACAAGGAACTCTCATAATTCGTGATTCAATCCAAATAAACAAAATCCTAGAGAGAGAGAGTTAGGGTTTGAGAGGAAAAATTGATGGAGATGCTGACCTAGGGTTTCACAGCCCAAGGAATGATGAAATCATGTAAGTTTAGCTTATTTGGATATATTTTCATGGTGAATCTTCTCTCACATGTCAAAATTCCGTCCCTCCTATGATTTGATCCAAAATTGTATCAAAACTTCCCATTTCTCACTCTTTCTTCATAATTCCTCATTTTTAGGGTTTCCGGGTTGAAAGGAAGAAGAATTGGGTGAATTGCTGGGGATTTGATATGGATTTGAGATTTTAAGATGTGGGATACGTTTATAAGGTGTTTTCACACCTTAGGGTGAGTGGGAACTTCCTTTAAACAGTATATTTCATGAAAATTGGTTAATTCATCCATAATCTTTAATTGCTAGTATGCGACTACAAACCCTGAATTGTCTATTTGTTCTAAGTTGTTGCAAAATGATATGAAATGGATTCTTCATTTGTTTGGATGATGTTCATATGATAAAATCATATTATAAATGTATACAATACATCCTAATGAGAATTCCCTAAGTATTCGCATAAGTTATAAGAGTAAACTAAAATATAGGGAATTTGTCTATAACTGAAATTTGTTGTATACGTAAATAGAGAAAATTGCTTATCTAGATCCCCTTGGTTATGAATGATTATTTATCTAAATTCATAGTACATATATGTCATATAATATCTTGTATTTCGTTCAAGTGAACAGTGTTTGTTTGATATCTCAGTAAAGAGGGTGAAACCCTAGATGCGAGGAAAGTTGGATATTTGCAAATAGATGTCGTGAAATCCATTTGAAGGGGTTTTCTTGACATGATAGACTTTATTCATTCAATGTTATTATTTATGCATGATATCCTAGTGAATGGCATGGAAACCCAAATTCAACTCAGTTCCAAGTTTCATACATATATTGAGATTATATGATTTGTTGATAGTAGTCTTTATTCAATGAATGTTTATATCGCATGAAATCTTTATGAGAGCCATGTGAATAAGTTATTGCCTAGTGAGAGGTGAAAAGATGTGTGATGGCCTTGTGAGCCATGAGAATACTTGTACAACCAGTGAAATGAATACCTTGGTCTAAGGACTTAGAGGTATTGGTTACCTGTTACAGAGGTAATAATGCTATGTGATGATCTAAGGGTTTGAATACCCCAGATCTAGTAATCATGGCAATGATGTGAAGGGATGAGAATTCCCAGTAATGTGATAAGGGATTGAGATCCCATGTATCATGTGTTTTAAAGATTTGAAAAGTATGTGATAGATGTATAACACCTTTCTTTGTAGCATTTGTGGTGATTAAATGAAACCCTAAGGGTAGGGTGTTCAATGAATCAAGTATTGTGATATCAATGTTCTCAGTTATTATTAATAATTCTTGCCATGATAAGTAATTAACTCTTAATTGAGTTATGAGATGCACAACTCAAGATTTGGGTTGATATGCACGATTCTAGTATGTATGTGCCAAGTGGACATGAAATCTGTTTATTTAAGAATTTTAGTCTGCCTGCATGTATAGTATGTTGATTAATCAGTATATTACAGTGTTTTGAATATACTGCTCTGCCGACTTTAGAATGTTATACATGTTGTATTATAACTTCAAATAAGTAGACGCGACACCATAGAGATATCAGAGTCAAGTATAAGTAAGATAAGGGTACAATGTAGAAAGAGCTTTCTAGGAATAATATAATAATAGACTTAGGAGCCCTGAACACTGTAGAACCCTATGTGAGGTTTGCGCCTTAGGGGTGAAATGACCTAACCCTGGCAGCGTCCAGTATACGGGGGTCGGAATGTGCTATCAGGTGGCACGGGGGATGAAGCCCTAGTGGAAGTATCCTTAAATTATAGTTTGCAGTGTCCAACATCAACCGAAAGTCCTGGTGGCACTAGAGTACAGAAAAGCCAAGAGGTGGCTTGACTCTCCACCTGTGTGCTCAGGTTAGAGGAGTCCAGTTTAGGCCAGAGAGTCATTTCCCTATTGCAGACCAGGAGAGTATTCAGACTTAGCATTTCCCGGGTGTGTCCGCTAAGTCTTGTATGGTGTGATCGTAGTGCACTACGAGTCTTCATATGTAGAGTACATTGCATATGATTAGGGCATAATAAAATGAATGAGAGGTCAAACAAGTGTGTACAGTTATTAAATTATTATTTGTATGTTTCTGAATTATTAGTTCTCTTTATGATCAATCAAGCATTTCATATATTGATTCACTCTTATAGATATTTAGAGTATCCTGCCATATTTATGATTGTCGATTATTAGACTCTCTAAAGCTTTCTGCTATTATAATTGATATCAATTGCTCAAAAGTATATTAGTAATTATATCAGTGCTTTAGACTATTTCTTTGAAGTACTCATTCACTGAGCGAGTAGGCTCACCCCTCTACTCAAAATTTTTAGGGAAATCACACGGACTTGAAGAAGATATTATTGCATGAGAGTAGATCTGCCACAAGAGTTAAGTCTGAGTATAGTTAAGTTCAGTAGGTCCTTGTCACTCTTGGTCCTTGTGAAGAAATAAGAGAGGGTTATAAATGATGATGTATAACATTTTTCCTCTTTTAGCAATATGTGTGAATCAGCAAGTCTTATGTGCTTAAAAGTATGAGGAACATAATGAATGTTCATACATGCATTTTTATTATTGAAATCAGATTAGAGAAATCAATGTTTAGATTCCCTTTTAAAGTTGGTTTATGTGGTTCAATGTGAGAAAACAAAGAGTTTTGAAAGAGAAGAAAAAGTTAAGGGTGATCTTTGTATTACATTAAATCCTCAATGTATGCCCTAATCTCATGATTAGTGGAAATTGTGAGATCGGGGTGTAACAACTTGGTATCAGAGCTTAGGCTGAGTTGTCAGAGATCATTAAGTTAGTAAGTTACATTCATAAGTGTGGCAGATAGGAGATGTTATGATGTTAGCTCTAGGGATTTGAGTATTTGGATATCTTGGTCTGGTATCTGAGTACTTGGATAAACCAGTATCAAGCTATTCTATCTATTCTTTCATGTATACCCTAGACAGGTATACAGTGGAAGGATGGGCTAGAGAGGAACCCTAGAAATATTAGGGTTAGAAAAAAGATAAGTAACATGAATTAATAGCATTTATATAAAATGAGATAGAACTTTCATTTCATATTATTGTTTTATTGGAGATGAATAGAAATTCTCTTATATGTTTGAATTCAGATATTCAGTATTTTGAAATATATATGGGTCTTTAAAATTTGTTGTACACTGTGCAGTTGTAGCATTTATTGATTACATTCTTTGTATCAAAATGATCTTTGAATGAACTTTCCTAAGTGGATATTCTTTCCACATGTTTGATATTAATAGGAGTTGGTTATTCTTAAGTAGCTCTTGGCTTCAGGACTGCAGGTTTGGCCTGGTCCGGCTGGCAGGATGCATTACTAGGATCTAATGACTCCTATTAACAATATGATAAGAGTAGACTCTAGATAAATTAGACCCACATCATAGTGAGAATGTACATACACTAAAATGTTGAAACATATGAGAAAGATTAGAATAGCTAAGAATCAGTTGGAACTGATATCCAAGACCCAACTTTGGGGCCTCATATGAGAAATCCTTAATTGGGAATAAAGGAACATGACATAAGATTCTGATTAAGTTTAATCATTAGTATTATATGAACTCTAAATGTGAAATATGGAAAATATATGAGAAAAGTATGTAAGGGCCACGATAGTAAGAATCAATCATGAGGAATGGATTACATAATCGAGTACAATGTTTTATGTACTCCAAAGCAAAGGGAAAATAGAAGAAAAGAGTTAAGTATTCGATAAGTACATAGAAGTGAAGAGTCTTTAGAAAATTTAAAGTGAAGAGAACTAGATGAGCATGTAAATCATAAAACTAGGATAAGAAACTTAGATGAAACAAAGAGAAATGTTGGAAATGATGAGCTTGATTAAGGAATGAGGGTTATGATATAATTGAGAGCATGGAAAGTATAACTTTATTAATAAGTTTAATACATTCATCCTTACTACCTTTGGATTCCAAGTCTCTATAGAACAACAAACTAGTTTCTAAAAAAAAGGAACAAAAGTGTAGCTTAACAAAATGAATAAGTTATACAAAGGTAGGCTATACTCATGAAGGAAAAAATCGATATAAGAGAAACTATGTTTCACCCATGCATGTGTCATTTGATTTAAAATGAATGATATGTAATGTATTAAACATGAGTTGAAACTAGTAGAGAGATTATGGATTTAGAATGTCAACTTTACATTAACAGAAGGATAAAAAGAAATATGTTAAACATGGTATATATGATCATACACCTAAAAGAAGCAACATGATCATAAGAGAAAACTAGAAGTTAAATATGATATGCGTAATAGAAGAATATGGTAAGGGGATTATGGAAAGTAATGAAAAGGTTTGAAATATGGTGGAGTAATATAGATTATAAAAAAAAGAGGTTGCGAGATTTAAGAAAGTGCTAATTGGTCAAGTATCCTTGTTGATAATTAATTAAACCTACATATGAGAAATGTATTAATGAATGTTTGAAGATAAGAATTCTAAGTCTCAAAATCATCTTCTCTTTCATATCTTCCTTAATGAAAGCAATGTGGGAATGAAGTGATAAGAAAATGAATCATATCGGATGCATAACCACCATGGTAGAGGCATCTAGTGAATGTAATAATGACATACAATATGATTATGAAACCCTAGCAGGGTAAATTGAGAATGTAATATGTCTGAATGGACAAGTAAGAGAAAGGAAATTCAATTGATAAGATAAGGACGACTTTAGTAAAACTTGTGAGATCCAAAGTTTGACTTTCAAATTAAGGGACCAAAGTTACACACAACAACATCATGCTACTGATAAAGGCCAAACCCTAGAATGTTTATAGTTGTAGTAGTTCAAGGGTTGTCACTAGTTATTTGACCTTGAATACTAGCATCTCTATAAAACAAGATCATGCGATTTGCACTATGAGAAGTAAACTAGCACTGATAGTAATCCTAGTTAATCTGAAAGGTTGATGAACAATATTAAAATTATTTAGAGCAAGGGGTAAGAAATAAATTTGAAATGTAACAAGTGTGTTTTGAATGAAAGAAGAAGTGCAAGATGAGCAAAGTGTAATCTAAAAAAAATTATTGCAATGATATCAAGAATGATGAATAATCTATTCATACCTTGTATGTTTCAATTTCAGGGATGTTTAATCTACATGATTAAAATGAGAAGGATAAGTAGCAAAAAGTAAGTAGTAATGAATGAGGAGAGAGATAAGAGACAACAATGGCTTTCAGTAATATGTGAATTTATTTTTAGAAGTATAATTTGTTGAAGATATATTAAGGGATGTAAATTAGTTCTACATATGATTTTAGTGTACATGTGCAAGTAATATGTTAATTAAAGGTGTCTGGTAGTTTAAGTCATTCATACCAGTAATTCATCTTAGTATTGTATGATTATGGTATGGTGATATGGGTTGAATGATGATGGAACAAATGGAGGGTTACCCTGAATAAGGTAGTCTTACCTATTCACTCATATGAATAGAAGGGATGATAGCCATATTGTATTGATATGTAACCCTAATGAGGTGTAGCTTGGTATACCTAGATTTAATATAACAAAGTGATGGTAATTGGGTATGAATAGTCCTTGAATGACTAATACAATTATGGAGTACTCTGTTATTGTTGTTGAAACCCTAGTATGCTATAACCTGATGGTTACAACTTGAATTATGTGTGGGTTCATACTTGAGAATAGTATGGAATGTGATGGTAATGCTTCACCTTATGCATCCATGATCCAATGGGGATGTCATGAGTAGTAATGTACAATTGTTGTTGAATCTAGTCTTTTAACTCAAGACTGTTTTGCTATTTGAGTAGCACAATAGTAAAATTCAAAAGAACATGGTGAACTCTCTTTCGTGATTTAGAGGTAATACATAACAATAGTACATATTTAGTAGTATTAATTGAGATAGTTGGATCAGATTATCGATGTTGAGGTAACACCTCAAGAGTATGAAAATATTGAAATGGTTGTTTCTCTCTCTATCCTATGATTGATTGTGCCATAGAGAATTTGTTTGTTATCATTGAGAACTATTTCAAACATGTTGTGATTTAGTAAAGGAATAAAGGACTTAATGTTGAAAACTACATTCAAGTATGAAATACAAGAATATAATGACATGTAAGATTTCATAAGCTTAAAATAAACCTTGAATGTACTTTACTTGCATATTTAAGTTTCGGGGATGAAACCTTTTTAGGGGGGGGATTGTTATGACCGCATCTGAACTTGATTGGTAAACTAGGGTTTACCTAGATGATTATATGCTTAATTGGATTGATCATTGCTTAAATCTAATTAATTATGATAGCTCAATTATGATGTTTTAAACCTAATAATAACATTAAGTGTTCTATTTTTTGAGAAATTAGGGATTGAGAAATGTAAACCCTAGTTGGCTGAAATTAGGGTTTTGATGGTACATGAGTATGGAATTTGATCAAGATATCAGTGTGGTAAATGATTTTTCATATTTTCTAAAAATTTTGTATTTAATTTAATTTTGGATATGATATGGATACCTCAATAATGCATATTGGAGAAAAAATTCAGAATATTTGAGTGTTCTTTGAATGTGGTTCTCGGTCAAACTATACTTCGACCAAAATGCCGACAGAGTGCTTTTCAGTAGTGTAGTGTTTTATTTTTAATTATTTATTGGTAATTCCAAATGATTTGAAATTTTAACTGGAGATCTGAAACTTAATAATAAACAACATGTAAACTTTTCATAATTTTTGGATGCGTTTAGACCTTATCAGTAGATGAATTATAGTAACTGACATTTCTGTAGAATTTTGGATAGCAATGCACTGCTCGATTTTTAATTATTTAATGGAAGCTTGGAATGATATAAATTTTAATTGAAGCTTTTTAACTCAATTATACACATAATGTAAAATTATCATAATTTTTGGAGAAGGTTTTATACCTTAAATATATGAATTCACAGAAACCTTTTTATGACAGAAAAATCTACTGAAATAAGAAAAAGTTTAGTGAGGGGTCAATGTGCAATTAATCCAAGTAGATCAATTGCTCTATATGGTCAACCTAACACACAAGGATCTCTCATAATTCTTGATTAAATCTAGAGAAACGAAATCCTAGAGAGAGAGAGAGAGTTAGGATTTGAGAGGAGAAATTGATGGAGATGCTGACCTAGGGTTTTGCGGTTTGAGGAATCATGAAATCATGTAAGTTTAGCTTCTTTTGATATAGTTCCAGGGTGAATCTTCACTCACATATCAAAATTCCGTCCCTCCTCTAATCTGATCCAAAATGGTATCAAATATTCCCCTTTTCTCACTCTTTCTTCATAATTCCTCATTTTTAGGGTTTCCGAGTTGAAAAGAAGAAGAATTGGGTGAATTACTAGGGATTTGATATGGATTTGAGATTTTCATATATGGGATACGTTTTTAAGGTGTTTTCACACCTTAGTGTGACTGGGAACTTCCTTTAAATAGTATATTACACAAAAAATGGTTAATTCAACCATAATCTTTAATTGCTAGTATGCGACTACAAACCCTGAATTGTCTATTTGTTCTAAGTTGTTGCAAAATGATATGAAATGGATTCTTCCTCTGTTTGGATGAAGTTCATATGATAAAATCATATTAGAAATGTATAAAATACATCCTAATGAGAATTCCCTAAGTATTTGCAGAAGTTATAAGAGTAAACTAAAATATATGGAATTTGTCTATGATTGAAATTTACTGTATAAGTAAATAGAGAAAATTGGTTATCTAGATCTCCTTGGTTATGAATGATTGTTGACCTAAATTCATAGTACATATATGTCATATACTATCTTGGATTTCATTCAATTGAATAGTGTTTGTTTGATATCTCAGTAAAGAGGGTGAAACCCTAGATGCGAGGAAAGTTGGATATTTGCAAATAGATATCGTAAAATCCATTTGAAGGGATTTTCTTGGCATGATAGGATTTATTCATTCAATGTTATTATTGATGCATGATATGTTGGGTTTTAGGGGAGACAAAGAAGACAGTGGAAACAAAAATTTTCTCCCCAAACCCATACCGAGGAAATGTGTCAACGTCTATATATTAGGAAAGGATGGTTTGTGGAATCATACCTTGTCCCGAGGCTTGCTCGGCGACAATACCTCGCGCAATGTGCAGTTTTCAACTCCGGTCTTGGACGGCGTCTGTGCAGCTCCTGGTCGCACTGGGACTGACGACTCCTCCTACCAGATTGTCGGATGACAGTTGTCCTCCTAAGTGGCAGTGTCCTCCCGCCTCTGTAGTAGTCCACACGGACCACCTGGAACTCCACACTCCTTGTCCCACAAGGAAGTGGAAGGAGTCACACCCTCCTGTTGACGTACTAGTCGCCAACACGCTCTCCTACTGCCAGTTGCAACTGAAGTTGTCCTTCCCTTGCTGCACCTCCCTTTGCGGGAAGCACTTGCTCGGGCTCTCTCTCAGTTACCAAAACCAGAGAGAATGACAACTTTACAGAGCAACTGATTGCACTGAGTTGTACTTGGAGAAACCCCCAATACCCCTATATATAGGAGGGTCATGGGACATGGTTCTCCATCCCGGGCAATGCGGGACTAAAAGCAGGAGTAGAAGGGTTCGAGATTTTCCACAAAAGCAACCAACTTGCAACCTGAACCGATCGGTTCACAAGTGAACCGGTCGGTTAGGACCTTGAGCCGATCGGCTGGGACCTGAGTCGATCGTTTGGGACCCCCAACTGATCGATTGGTGCCCTGAACCGATCGGTTCACAGTCCTGATCCAACTCAAAATGACTTTCCTTGTTTCGTTCCTAATTGGTATCGAATACCAATTTATTTCCCAATCAAATTGGGCAATTGAAATGAAAGGAAAATTCTCACCGACCTGACTTTCCCAAGTTACTCAGTTGCACCAGTCGAATCGATCGGTTCAACCCTTGAACCGCTCATTTCACTCTAGGCTTGAGCCCATCGGCTCAACACTTGAGCCGACCGGTTCATCAACCTCAGTCGATCGGTTCAACACTTGAGCCGATCGGTTGGGAGTGCAGGTTGTGCAGAATCAGCCAATGGCGATTTCAATCAATCAGATACTCCAATCAATGCATCCAACACCTTGAACAATATGATATTGAGCTATCGATTAATTGAGTGTTTAATTGAACTACTAAACTCCTTTAGTAATCAATCTAAACATTGCTTGTGGAAAAAACTCCTCTTCCAGGTTAAATCCTATGTGTGTGACCCTGCAGGTCCATTTCACATTGGCAATGAAAGTCCATAACACTTATAACTTCACAAGCAAAGAGCGGTGCCTAGTCACACATCATTGCTACCCAAGTGAAAGTAGAAAGTTGGAGAACAACTTTCATCCTACAATCCGTGAATGGTGTTACAGTGAATGTATAATTCCTTTGTCACTGATATCCCAAATGAACTCAAGGCATGGAACAGTCATCCTGTCAACGTTCATTCACTTTCTTGATCTCAGAGTAGATTGAAGGAGATATGTATGACATCAATATCACATACTGATTCACACATGCGTGTGCACGCCTATCTCAATCCTACTCATCAAGTGGCCATGGATATCAAACTCCCTCGAGAGGGACAAATCCCATATCTATCACTCACCCCTCAAAAGCCCCATGTGTCAAAGCCACCCAATCATCACCTTTATAACAACCCATGTTTCAGGACTGCGTTTGATGATGTCAAAGTGTGCCCAACGACATGTGTTGAGTGTAGTGATTTCAGGTCAAAGAATCACACTCACCACCATCACTGTGAGTACTGACTGTGACTACCATATCATGGTTCCATGTGTCAAACTCACGGTGGGTCTATCCGGTACACTTGTTCTCTAACAAGTACCTTTGTGTTTGGTTTGATATCTCTATATCATAACTAATGAGATTCTATCATCAAACAACACCACAATCTAGTCTTGTGTGTCATTGATGTCTATCTACCTTCCACAATGACATCCGACTAGGGACATAACAAGAATGTACAAACTCTTAGCATCTGTATGATCTCATCGTTCAGGTCCTTAACCTGAAAGCATACGTCATTGAGTATTGTCATTCTCTAGACATTCAATCTGTTCTATCACTATCTCATATGACTGAACCAGAAAGAATTGGAAGCTTGCCTTTGATGTTTATCAATCAATCTTAATGTATCCCACCAATCATCCCATGATTGGCTCTCAGGGCATACATACCAACAAACTCCCACTTGTACTGCGAGCCAATCACTCTTGAATCATATTCATAGTGATATTCAAACATGTCCACCATGTTGCTGTGCTCTAGTGCCAACATAGTGAGTAATGGCAACACCTTGCCAAAGTCTGTATAAATTGCATGTCTCTCATCTCTTCGTTGTACGTCACACGTATGAGATGGAGTTGCCGTAATATGCGATCTAGTATTCCTTTGCTAACCTTTAGCCACATTGCATGATCAAGGATTCCTGACTTGTCATCAATGAGTGGAATATAAGTTCATCTCATGAACTTTCAGATCCATATAGTATCCACTGTTGTTCACTAACACACAGATACTCGGCATTTCCTTTTAAATGGTTTTATTGGAACATTTCCAATAATCAACAAACTTTCAGTTTTATATATCCTTTATATATTTTGTGATTAACTTTCTGTCCGTTCGGAAGTTCGCATCAATGTAACTCTTTACATCGAACTCTTCCTTATCTCCATAGAACTAGTACTTCCCAAGTACTTATCAAGTTCTTATGGTATTCCAGTAACCCTTACTAGAAGTAGACAGACATCCACTCGTCATGTCCTACATACGAGTTATCAGGATGAGCACATCATATTGCCATGTCCTACATACAAGATGATGAATGCATTTTATTCTTGCCATGTCATACATGCAAGACAATGGGATGATTACATACATGATAGATCCATATCTATTCTTAGTGTTCCCATTCTTCATAAGAATTGGACACTTGGCCTTGGGATACTAATATCCATATAACATGGACACGTTTTCTCCCACTGAATCTGTGCATACTAAACACTTCAGTACAGATTGCCAATGTATGCTTTCTCTTTCCAGGTCAAGAGACTTTTCGAGAACTATCTCTATAGATCTCTATTCCTATCATATAGGAAACATATCTATCTTCCTTAAAGATAATTTCCACTTTTGGATTTCCATTCTAGAACATTTCCATTTCACATCAACATGTGGAATGTGAATATGCTCCCACTAAATCACAGATCCCTTTCTTTATCTTTGACATATCAGTCAAACCCTTTGACTATATCATCAAAGTAAAGATCCAATTTTGAGTTGCTTGTACTCAATCAATCACATTGATTAGTCCATTGTAACTTATAGACTTCATTTGCATTGGTGGATTCATAAACCTTATAGGTTGTGTCACGTGCACATCCTTGTTTTATTCCTCATAGGAATGCGGTTTCAGTATCCATATGCCAAATGTCTTAGTCATTAAGTTGCAACAAGCATCATCCTTCTCAAAATGTTATCCATGTGTCTTAACACTTAAGACTCATTTGCACTTATGGATTTCATCCAATGAGTGCTACCATCAAGGTCACACCTTATGATTGACATGGATGTCATTTAGGATGTAATAGTCATAAACCATAACTCAAAATTTGGTTCCTCATATTTATCTAGATAGTTGACTCACCACATGAACAACTCATCACATAGATAATTGAGGTGTATCTGTCAAGGATATAAGAACTCACAACTCCTTGTGATTCTCAATGTCCTTTATTAGTGTGGGGTATTCATTTATTAAGAAGAATTCATTTATTTGATAATCATTCTCTAACTCCTTAGAGTATGATTCCTTCTTGATTTAGACATCACCATGCCTTAATCATGAGTTCACTATGATACACTATCATAATCATTCATAAGGATATTAAACATTTGGTCCAAGTATTTCATTCATTGATCTCATCAAGAATTAATACTTTACCAAATTTGTACTTCATTTATGATAATCTTGAACACTTCAAGATATTCATATTGGTATTTCTCTAAACACCATTTGAAGTATTAGCATTTGTTCCAATAGGTATGTAAATACATCACATGTATTATACCTAATTGGATAATCATTCTCCCACTACCATTAGTGAAGATTGATTAATCATGTACAAGAGATTCATGTCTCTTACTGGTTCTCTAATCAAAAGAGTCTAGATTTATCCATCACATGGAAACTAGAAATGAATTTCTCATGATTGATGCTAATTTGATTGTTTGAGTTATCAATAACTTTAGGTATCATTTTATCTTATGCATACCATGTATCACAAGATAAACAAGGCATTGCCACAAAGATCACATCTTTAAGATTGAAACATAAACTTTATTAATTTCCATCATTGTCATACAATATGCAAAATAAAGTGTTTCTATCTATTGGCAATATATGAAATAGCAGTTCATAACTGTATTACATGCCTTGTAGGCTG
The DNA here is from genome assembly GCA_963693085.1 of Alisma plantago-aquatica. Classification (NCBI taxonomy): domain Eukaryota; kingdom Viridiplantae; phylum Streptophyta; class Magnoliopsida; order Alismatales; family Alismataceae; genus Alisma; species Alisma plantago-aquatica. The sequence continues at coordinate 1,325,139,459 of OY856412.1, read as the reverse complement.
AAAATAAACTAAAGTACTCCTATCTATGGCGGCAACACTTGCCCCAATTATGAGTGCTTTACACTTTACATCTTGGTATCATATACCTCAAAAAGTGTTACAAGTTTACTTTCATGACACCTTCAAGTGGAGACATCAGTCGCCTCCTTCTTCTTTTGTTCTTCCAGATAGAGAGGACAATTCCTTTTCCAATGTCCCGGCTTTTAACAAAGGTGGCAATTTCCTTTCTTTGTCACGCCTCCTTTGGCCTTGAGAGTTGAAGACGACTTGGGCTCCTGGCTAGCATCAGAACCTTTCTTATCTTTGCCCTTGCCCTTGCGCTTGGACTTGCCTTTCTTGCTCGTGATCACCATCACAGACTTAGGCTTGTCCTTCTTCATCTGTAACTCGGCTGTCCTCAACATGCCCAACAACTCTGACAGTGGCCTATCAAAGTTGTTCATGTTGTAGTTCATCACAAACTGACTGTAAGATTCTGGCAACGATTGCAGTATCACGTCAGTAGCCAACTCTTGGCTCAGTGGAAATCCCAGTCTCTACAGGTTCTCCACATACCCAATCATCTTGAGTGTGTGAGGACCAACTGGATCTCCTTCTGTCATGACGCACTTGAACAGCGCCCTAGAAACATTGTACCTCTCTTGCCGTGCCTGATCTTCATACATGTTCCTCAGATGCTGAATCATCTCAATGACACCCATGTTCTCATGTTTCCTATGCAACTCATGGTTCATTGAACATAGCATCAAGCACTTTGCATCAATGGCATCATCAAAATGCTTCTCGTAAGCATCTCTTTCTGCCTTTGGTGCATTAGGAGCGGGTTCCTCTGGAATTGGAGTATCCAGGACATAGAGCTTACACTCTTGAGTGAGAACAATTCTCAATGTCCGATACCAGTCGTGGAAGTTTGTCCCATTTAGCTTGTCCTTGTCAAGGATCGATCGCAAAGAAAAGTTGTTGTTTCTTTCCATTTGTACTACAAAAAGGAAAATATGCAATTTTAGTCCAAAACTCATTTTTGACTTATTTGATTGATTGAAAGTTTGACGATATAATTAGGCCTTTAATTAATTATCGCTCCCGCTATTTTACTTCAAATTGATAGCCCTCACCATCAATTCGGAAGATTGCAGCATACAACCTTCTAGTGGGCAAGATCTTTAAATCCTCTAAGTCATGAGTCAGCTAGGGCTGATCGCCCACAACTTAGATCTCTCATGTAGGCAACTTTTGCCAATTGCATCATATGCAACTCTTGATAAGATGTCATATACAACTCCTTGCAATGATCATCTACATGCCTAAAGGCGCTATATCCTATCTAGGTCACCTTGTTAAGTCCAACCCAAAGCAAACACGATGAACATGCACCCTGCTAGGGCATACCCACACATTCATCCTTCACGCTTCCACGAGATAGACGGTGCACCACGCTAGGGCGTGCCCACACTTGGTCGATCAAGCTTTTCACGTGTGTCGCATTTGGAAGGCATCTAAAACTTAATATTTAATGAGGGATTTGGTTTTATATACATATACATATCCAATCACCACAATACATAGTATGTAGCATATACATGCTATATCCCACAGAAAACATGCACAAACGATAAAAAGCGATGATTATGGCCATCCTAATGTGATTCCTCGAGCCAAGAGGAATCACAGTCATCTAGGTCTACATCACATGCAACATGTACAAGATGAACTCTGTGCCTTTGCCTTTCGAGTAGATCATCTCATCACATGAATGATCTGTTCTCTCCAGTCGGTCGTCTGGGTGCCACCAGCCGATCGGTTGGCTCCTCCAACCGATCGGTTCGTCTGGTCGTCGTGCATCTCTTCATGGCCGCCACCCGCTCGTCTCGCTCCTCGAACCGGTCATCAAACGATCGGTTCACTCCTTGTACCGATTGTCTGGAACGTCAACTGATCGGTTCACACCTTGAACCGATCATTTCAGCTGTCGTCAGATGTCCGCCGGTCTTCGTCATAACAGGAAATAAAATATATCCTATTTTTACATTGCTTAAAAGGGAAACCCCGAGTTACATTCGGGGGGAGCAAAGGTAGGAAAGAATCTCGAATTATTTTGAGTTACATTAGGAATAAGAGAGGGAAGATCGGTGCGCAGACTGAGATGCAAGCAACCACAAACAACCACACAGATATAGGGGTGTATAGGCCATAATCACGCTACACACATCCACCACAAAACTCGTTTAAGGGTGATGTGTATCGAGTGCATTAATAATACATATCATATATGTAATTTGGGATTTGTGGATTTAGGATTGGACATGCATAAAGCCGATATTATTCGCATCGTATGCAATAAATAAAGGCAACAAACCAAAATTGATCATATCGATATTCCTAAAATATAGAGCAGTTGACGTGGCTCTGATACCACTGTTGGGTTTTAGGGGAGACAGAGAAGGCAGCGGAAAGAAAAATTTTCTCCCCAAACCCATACCGAGGAAACGCACCAACGTCTATATATTAGGAAAGGATGGTTTGTGGAATCATACCTTGTCCCGAGGCTTGCTCGGTGACAATACCTCACACAATGCGCGGTTTTCAACTCCGGTCTTGGACGACGTCTGTGCAGCTCCTGGTCGCACCGGGACTGACGACTCCTCCTACCGGACTGTCGGATGACAGTTGTCCTCCTGAGTGGCAGTGTCCTCCCGCCTCTGTAGTAGTCCACACGGACCACCTAGAACTCCACACTCCTTGTCCCACAAGGAAGTGGAAGGAGTCGCACCCTCCTGTTGACATACTAGTCGCCAACACGCTCTCCTGCTGCCAGTTGCAACTGCAGTTGTCCTTCCCTTGTTGCACCTCCCTTTACGGGAAGCACTTGCTCGGGCTCTCTCTCGGTTACCAAAACCAAAGAGAATGACAACTTTGCAGAGCAACTGATTGCACTGAGTTATACTTGGAGAAGCCCCCAATACCCCTATATATATAGGAGGGTCATGGGATAGGGTTCTCCATCCCGGGCAATGCGGGACTAAAAGCAGGAGTAGAAGGGTTTGAGATTTTCCACAAAAGCAACCAACTCGCAACCTGAACTGATCGGTTCACAAGTGAACCGGTCGGTTGGGACCTTGAGCCGATCGGCTGGGACCTGAGCTGATCATTTGGGACCCCCAACTGATCGGTTGGTGCCCTGAACTGATCGGTTCACGGTCCTGATCCAACTCAAAATGACTTTCCTTGTTTCGTTCCTAATTGGTATCGAATACTAATTTATTTCCCAATCAAATTGGGCAATTGAAACGAAAGGAAAATTCTCACCGACCTGACTTTCCCAAGTTACTCGGTTGCACCAGTTGAACTGATCGGTTCAACACTTGAACCGCTCGTTTCACCCTGGGCTTGAGCCGATCAGCTCAACACTTGAGTCGACCGGTTCATCAACCTCAGCTGATCGGTTCAACACTTGAGCCGATCGGTTGGGAGTGCAGGTTGTGCAGAATCAGTCAATGGTGATTTCAATCAATCTGATAGTCCAATCAATGCGTCCAACACCTTGAACAATATGATATTGAGCTATCGATTAATTGAGTGTTTAATTGAACTACTAAACTCCTTTTGTAATCAATCTAAACATTGCTTGTGGACAAAACTCCTCTTCCAGGTTAAATCCTATGTGTGTGACCCTGCAGGTCCATTTCACGTTGGCAGTGAAAGTCCATAACACTTATGACTTCACAAGCAAAGAGCGGTGCCTAGTCACACATCATTGCTACCCAAGTGAAAGTAGAAAGTTGGAGAACAACTTTCATCCTACAATCCGTGAATGGTGTTACAGTGAATGTATAATTCCTTTGTCACTGATATCCCGAATGAACTCAAGGCATGGAACAGTCATCCTGTCAACGTTCATTCACTTTCTTGATCTCAGAGTAGATTGAAGGAGATATGTATGACATCAATATCACATACTGATTCACACATGCGTGTGCACGCCTATCTCAATCCTACTCATCAAGTGGCCATGGATATCAAACTCCCTCGAGAGGGACAAATCCCATATCTATCACTCACCCCTCAAAAGCCCCATGTGTCAAAGCCACCCAATCATCACCTTTATAACAACCCATGTTTCAGGACTACGTTTGATGATGTCAAAGTGTGCCCAATGACATGTGTTGAGTGTAGTGATTTCGGGTCAAAGAATCACACTCACCACCATCACTGTGAGTACTGACTGTGACTACCATATCATGGTTCCATGTGTCAAACTCACGGTGAGTCTGTCCGGTACACTTGTTCTCTAACAAGTACCTATGTGTTTGGTTTGATATCTCTATATCATAACTAATGAGATTCTGTCATCAACCAACACCACAATCTAGTCTTGTGTGTCATTGTTGTCTATCTACCTTCCACAATGACATCCGACTAGGGACATAACAAGAATGTACAAACTCTTAGCATCCGTATGATCTCATCGTTCAGGTCCTTAACCTGAAAGCATACGTCATTGAGTATTGTCATTCTCTAGACATTCAATTTGTTCTATCACTATCTCATATGATTGAACTTGAAAGAATTGGAAGCTTGCCTTTGATGTTTATCAAATCAATCTTAATGTATCCCACCAATCATCCTATGATTGGCTCTCAGGGCATACATACCAACATGATATCCTAGTGAATGGCATGGAAACCCAAATTCAACTCAGTTCTAAGATTTCATACATATATTGATTTTATATGATTTGTTGATAGTAGTCTTTATTCAATGAATGCTTATGTCGCATAAAATCTTTATGGGAGCCATGTGAATAATTTGTTACCTACTGAGAGGTGACAAGATGTGTGATGGCCTTGTGAGCCATGATAATACTTATACAACCAGTGAAATGAATACCTTGGTCTAAGGACCTAGAAGTAATGGTTACCTGTTACAGAGGTAACAATGTTATGCGATGATCTAAGGGTTTGAATACCCAGATCCAGTAATCATGATAATGATGTGAAGGGATGAGAATTCCCAGTAATGTGATAAGGGATTGAGATCCTAGGAATCATGTGTTTTAAAGATTTGAAAAGTACGTGATAGATGTATTACACATTTCTTTGTAGCATTTGTGGTGATTAAATGAAATCCTAAGGGTAGGGTGTTCAATGAATCAAGTATTATGATATCAATGTTCTCAGTTATTATTAATAATTCTTATAATGATAAGTAATTAACTCTTAATTGAGTTATGAGATACACAACTCAAGATTTGGGTTGATATGCACGATTCTAGTGTGTATGTGCCAAGTAGACATGAAATCTGTTTATTTAAGAATTTTAGTCTGTTTGCATGTATAGTATGTTGATTACTCAGTATATTATAGTGTTTTGAATATACTGCTCTGCCAAGTTTAGAATGATATACATGTTGTATTATAACTTCAAATAAGTAGATGCGACACCATATAGATACCAGAGTCAAGTATAAGTAAGAGAAGGGTACAATGTAGAAAGAGATTTTTAGGAATAATAAAATAATAGACTTAGGAGCCATGAACACCGTAGAACCCCTATGTGAGGTCTGTGACTTAGGGGTGAAATGACCTAACCCTGGTAGCGTCTAGTATACGGGGGTTGGAACGTGATATCAGGTGGCACGAGGGATGAAGCCCTAGTGGAAGTCTCCTTAAATTATAGTTTGCAATGTCCAACATCAACCAGAAGTCCTGGTGGCACTAGAGTACAGAAAAGCCTAGAGGTGGCTTGACTCTCTGCCTATGTGCTCAGGTTAGAGGAGGAGTCCAGTTTAGGCCAGAGAGCCATTTACCTGTTGCAGGCCAGGAGAGTAGTCAGACTTAACATTTCCCGGGTGTGTCCGCTACGTCTTGTACGGTGTGATCGTAGTGCGCTATGAGTCTTCATATGTAGAGTACACTGCATATGATCAAGACATAATAAAATGAATGAGAGGTCAAACAAGTGTGTACAGTCATTCAATTATTCTTTGTATCTTTCTGAATTATTAGTTCTCTTTATGATCAATCAAGCATTTCATATATTGATTCACTCTTATAGATATTTAGAGTATCCTGCCATATTTATGATTGTCAATTATTAGACCCTCTAAAGCTTTCTGCTGTTATAATTGATATCAATTGCTCGAAAGTATATCTGTAATTATATAAGTGATTTAGACTATTTCTTTGAAGTACTCATTCACTGAGCAAGTAGGCTCACCCCTCTAATCAAAAAATTTAGTGAAATCACATGGACTTGAAGAAGATGTCATTGAATCAGAGTAGATCTGCCACAAGAGTTAAGTCTGAGTATAGTTAAGTTCAGTCTGTCCTTTTCACTCTAGGTCCTTGTAAAGAAATAAGAGAGAGTTGTAAATGATGATGTATAACATTTTTCCTCTTTTAGCAATATGTGCAAATTAGTAAGTCTTATGTGCTTAAAAGTATGAGGAACATAATGAATGTTCATATATGCATTTTTACTGTTGAAATCAGATTAGAGAAATCAATGTTTAGATTCCCTTGTAAAGTTGGTTTATGTAGTTCAATGCGAGAAAACAAAGAGTTTTGAAAGAGAAGAAAAAGTTAAGGGTGATCTTTTTATTACGTTAAATCCTCAATTTATGTCCTAATATCATGATTAGTGGAAATTGTGAGATCGGGGTGTAATAGGCATTATATTAATGTCATGCATGTTTAGAAAAATATATGTGATAGTGCCATTGTTACTATCTTGAATATACCAGGTAAGACTAAAGATGGCATCAAATCCAAAATAGATCTACATGAAATAGGAATAAGGAAAGAATTAACAAAATAAGTTAGTAGTGATTGGAAAACATATTTACCTCCTGCTTGTTACACATTTTCCATGAATGAGAAGAAAAAAATTTGCGAGTGCTTGCTTAATGTTAAAGTACCACAAGGATACTCTTCCAATATTTGTAGATTGGTATCAATGAAGGATCTAAATTTTATAGGTCTTAAATCTCATGATTGTCACACTCTAATGTAACAAATATTGCTCATAGAAATTTGATCTATCCTGCCAAAGTATGTAAGCTTTGCAATTACCAGGCTTTGTTTCTTTTTCAACACTCTATGCAGCAGAGGTATTGATCCTGAGAATCTTGATAAGTTGCAAAGAGAAGTGGTTGTTATCCTATTCCAGCTTGAGATGTATATTCCTCCATTATTTGATATCATGGTACATATTTTTGTCCATCTGACTAGGGAAGTGAGAATGTTGGGACCATTTTTCTTGCATAGGATGTATCCTTTTGAATGGTACATGAGTGTTTTTAAAGGTAATGTTCGAAACTGCTATCTGCCTGAAGAAAATATTATTGAGGGTTATGTAGCCAAGGAGGTTATGGACTTTTGCAATGACTTTTTGAGTTTTAATGAAACTCCTATAAATGACAACAATAATGAGGACTATTCTCGCAAAGGGACTTTAGAAGAATGAGTGAAAGTAATCCGTCGTGAGCTGTGGGAACAAGCACACTTTTATATTTTATACAACATGGATGAAGTGAGTATCTATATCACCGAACATACCAATTTCATCAAGACAAAATATCCTCGAGCCAATTCAATGTGGATTGATAGAGAGCATAACAAAACATTTATTAGGTGGTTTGAAGATAAAGTCTTACATCAACTATCTCAAATACCAAATAATGTTGCTGAAAATATCAAATACCTCGCCTTTAAACCAAAAATGAATGTTATGTCTTATGAAGAGTTAGACATAAATGGATTTTCATATTACACAAAGTGTCAAGATGATAAGAGTATCATACAAAATAGTGGAGTCATCCTTCAAGTGTCTTCATTGTATTTTTCTAGTGTGAAATATAAGAGTCCACATGAAGCTAAAATGTCATATTATAGTGTCATTGAAGACATAAGGGAGTTTGATTGCACAAATTTTATAGTTTCGATCTTTAGGTGTAATTGGTTTGATAACACCAAAGCGGTTGTAGTGGATGAATTGGGTTTCACATTAGTGAATTTTGAAAAGATTGGAAAGAAGGGTGAACCATTCACAATGGCATCACATGTGAAGTAAGTATTTGATATTGATGATCCTGCAAATGAAAAATGGTCAGTTGTTCTTCATGGTAAAAGGCAATTCATTACAGATTCTATAGATGAAGAAGAGTACTATGACAAGTATGATGACTCCGGTCCTTTCTCAGTTTGCTTGCAAAACTAAATACTAAAGATGAAACTGACTTATATATGTGTGGAGATCACATTGAGGGAATTTTAATTGATACAAGATCCAAATATTAGAGGCATGCTTTTTTTATGTTAGATAAGCATTTTACATTCTTTATCACTTATATTTTATTGTTGTACTAGTTTTTAAAATGACATTATTTCGTATGGCATCTGACCATGAGTTTGATGATCATGATGATGATTACTGTGAGGATGAGTGCCTTGACAATGTGCATCGTGAGCATGACACTACTGTAAGTTGTATTGTTGTATTGTTTTATCACATTTATTACATAGATGTGTATTTTACAATGTCTATATTGTTGTATTGTTTCATCACATTTATAAGTTATATATTTTTAGGACTTATGTTTGCTTTTTGTCAATTTTAGCATGAGGATTTACTGAGATTTATGTGCAACATCATCACCGTGCAAAAATAAGAGGCATCACCATGATGAACAAGTTACTAGTGCAAATTTGTAGTGGACCGAAGCTGGTCGTTGATTTTGATGATCAAGGAAATCTTGTTGGGAAGAACTGTAGCTCTTTTGTGTCATATCTAGGGGTTCAAACTCATAGAAGAATAGATGTAAATATAGAATCATGGCATAAAGTTGATTAAGGCAAAAAATACTTAATATGGAAGGAACTATGTGTGAGATATTATCATTTACAATTCTATTTTTAAAGTTATTTATAATTCTATTGTTATGAATAATCCATTATGTATATGAACTTTTGCATAGCATATTCGAGTTGGATGAAAAACTACATGGAAAAAGGTGATGCAACATTGTGGCAGTGTACTAAGAAATTATAGGACAAATCTGACAAGAGAATACATACGGAAAGCTGAGAAGAAGAAGAAGAAGAAGAAGTCCCCAACTAAGTAATGGAACTATCTTGACCCAAACATGTGAGAGGTGTTTTTCGCTAAGAGGAAAATCAACAAATTCAAAGTATTAACCCTCACTCCTCATTTTCAATACATTCTTATGAATTCATCATATTACATATTTAATATATATGTTGGTCTAATGAGACTATAAGTGATGCTCAAATAGAAAGGCGTGCAAAGAATGTGCACAACCACACAATGGGTCTAGGTGGCTATGCAAATCTTTGCAAAAAGCTATTGCATGTGTCTTCTTCTCAGCATCCTACTCTGGGAATTCTAAGTCCTCTAATACTCCTACACCTATACCTCACCATGATTTGTGGATAGCTGGGAGGCAAACCAAATTTGGAGAAATACCCAAACCCACAACTGCTGAGGCGGCTGCAAAAATGGTAAAATTCAACTCTCGTAGCAATTACTATTGATGATTGTTATGTTTTACCTTGACCTTGAATGTTATGTTTTACTTACCAATAACTATTGATGATGATTAGCGGGAGCCCAGCAAGCAAAGGAAACCAGGCAAGTTCATCCTTGAGGGCGCAAGGGATGAATTGATTGTTGCTCTAGGTAACCTAGAGCATCCTGGGTGTTTTAGGGTTGTTGGTGTTGGTGTTGGTATCAAAGCCTTTTTTGGGCCATCAGATCATAAGAAAAATTCACGTAGAAAGGAGGATTCATGGAAGAAAAGATATAAGAGATGATTGTGAAGGGAATAGAGGAAGCAATGAGACAATATCATGCTTCTCATTTAGCTACTCAAACATTACATGTGGCGCCCTTCTCTTCATTTGAGGTGGACCCCCCTACGACAAAGTTGGTTGGGAGTAATATCGTGGATCAACCACATAGCACGTCCTCTATAAGTAGTTTTATGAGATAGTAGTATTTCATAATGATATGTATAATATGTTTGAGTTTAGGTATATATAACACTATATGCAAATTTGTAGGGGTTGAGGTCATACCGTCTTTTATTATAAGGATATGTCGTTGCACTGGGCGTGGCTTACCCACACCTTGAAGGTGACATGATTCATGGTGTTTCGTTACCTACTGATGCAATTCGCATGATGTCGAGGCTTTTCTATGATGCTTGGAAGCAGACTGCACTACTATATGACCACCTTGAGCACGAGACAGTTGGTGATGCAGAAGGTGGCTTGGTTGTGTGTGCCAAAGAGGGAGTTGTCTATAGTGATGTATGCTAAATTTACATTGTGTTTGTATTTGTATATACATGAGAATTGATATGAGATTACTTATATGCATGACACAATGTCTAAGAAACCCTATATAGCTCGTCCTCCACCTCCACCTCCTCCTCAATTACTAGGTTGTCTTACAAAGGACATGTTCAACTTGCTAGGTCCTCATTATAGAGGTATGAAAGTATGTACATACAACTTTGATGAAGGGTCGCCTATGATGGTCCATATTAATGAGGACGTTGCAGATCAACCTCGTGATACTAGTATATTATTGCAAGATATTTTAGAGATATTTACTTATGCTTGGCTAAATACATCTATGATAGACCTTTGGATATGATGATATTTTATATAGCGAAATACCTCGTTATATATATATATTGACATGTTTCCTTATATATTAATGCATATATGACATATAGCTACTTATATATGACCTGTAAAGAGTTTACACTACCCCATGTGGAATTTCTAGTTCCATCATTGATTAGTCGTGTAGTTAAAGACCCTACATATGTTAACAGATACTACTTTACTACATTTAAATATTTTGTTAAAGCGAAGAAGAGTGTGATGTTAGCTCCGTAAAATGTTGAGTAAGTTTAGTTACTTTTCTTTTGACTTAATAATTACATCTCACTGTGGATTTTGAGTTTTATTTTGTTTGCCTTCTTTTCACTTAGGAATAACCATTAGGTGTTGTTGGTTATTATACGGTGATGCTAACTGTGTATTATCTAGATCCTAAGGGTGACGAAATAGATAGTGGGGGGCATGAATTGAAAAGGGCATTATTCACTTGAGTAAATTTTTTTTATATATGTTATCAACTATTATTATAGGACTATTTACTAGGCAATTCAATGTGTTTCATTAACGTATAGGGGTGTAAAAGATTTCAAAAAAGTTGGAGGAAAGGTTGACAAGAAAAATAAAGTGATAGCTTGGCAGAGGGTTTATGCACTTTTCTGACTTCAATGCATATTTATACCAACAATGCTTACTTTTATTTATTAACATTTTGTATGTTTAAATTTATAGTGTGTTGTTCAAGACAACGGTTGGGCATGCAGATACTACGTGATGCGTTATATGGAGATGATTGTAAATATTGGGTATTAGACATCAATTGTATACAAAATGTAATATATATATATATATATATATATATATATATATAATGAATACACCCCGCCCCCTCCTTCCTCTAGGGTTTCCTGGTGATAGCCAGGGCGATCCTGAGAAGGACCGGTGGCCATGGCCGGTAGCACTTGCCAGGCCACACCCACCACCAACCCACCATCCAACCCACCACCCAACCCATCCACCCCACCACCGGATAACTTGAACCAAGATCTAGAGAAGGAGAGCGATGCCAGAATGAAGAGGAATCCATGGACGACAATTGTGAAGTGAACACCCGCACAGGAAAAAGAGTGTGCAAGGTTGATCTTCCCCAAACCAACCAAAAAGGATGGCAAGTTGATGGTAGATCTAGACGCGGAGGAGTATGGATAGATGAAAGATGTCTGGGAATTCGCGGTGGTGATCTATGTCATGGGTAAATGGCCGTTCTATCCCCACCTTTTGGCATGGATCAGACGAGTGTGGAACCCCAAAGGTGACTTTGATGTTATCTCCAAGGAGAACAGATTCTTCCTGATCTGGATTTCTAATGAGATGGACAAAAAAGCTTGCCTTAATAGTGGTCCCAGATGGTTCAATAGTCATCTGGTGATTGCTAAGCACTACTCATTTGGAGATATGCTAGAGAAGACGGACTTGTCTTCGCTACCTGTCTGGATACGCATACCTTCTAATGGTAAGTTGTGGACCCAGAAGGCAGCTGGCACCGTAGCCTCAGGCGTTGGGAAAGTTCTACACGTAGAGACCAGAGCTACTGAGACTGCTGGCACCGACGAGGCCAGAGTCCTAGTAGAGATAGAGGCGGAGGACACAACTCCGAAGAAGGTCTGGGTCAATGTTCTAGGGAGGGAAGCGATTTCGTTTAGCATCAAATATGAATTTGTTCCCAAGAAATGCTCGAAGTGTTGTGTATTTGGACATGGTATGGAGGAGTGTACTCGGAACAAGGAAAAGGAAAAGGAAACGAAGGAGGACGATGGTTTTCAGAATCCAAAGAAAACGTGGAAGGTGAGAAGTTCAAATATCTCAACGGAAAATGCAATCACATCGGGAGATAAGGAGGAAGGAGAGGTGGATACCAATGCTTTCTGCTCCCTGAGTGAATCGGAGGAGGAGATCGATAAGATCTTAGAGGTAGATAAGAACCCCACCTCAACTCGCAAAGACAAGGAACAGAAAACTAAGGAGAAGGGGAAGGAAACTGGGGGTGAGAAGGAGAAAGAGAAGGAACCTGGTAGGCGTACCAGGAACAAGAAGTAATTACCCATGTATGTACTCACGTGGAATGTTAAAGGTGTCTGTGACCCTGACAAGAGATGTGAGGTGAGAAACTGGATTAAATCCAGTGGTGTTTCAATGGCGGCTATACTGGAAACTAAAATAAGAAGAATTAATACCAGGTGTGTGGCATCCATTTTCTCTAATGGATGGAAGAGTGTTTCTAATCATGAGTTGGTTGATCTAGGCAGAATATGCCTGGGGTGGAATCCAAATGCATGGGAGGTCGAGGTGGAGGTTAATGATGATCATGTCATCTCTACTACATGCAATAATAGAGGAGGTATGAGGATGTTCTTCTCTGCAATGTATGCATTCAACCTACATTCTCAGAGACAAGCTTTATGGAAGGAGTTAATGGCACAAGCTAAGTGGACAGACCTCCCGTGGCTGATCATGGGAGACTTTAACAATGTAAGACTGCAGGAGGAAAAGAGGGGTGGCAGACTCATTCCTGAGACAGTGATGAGGTCCTTCAATCAAATGATTAATGAGGGGAAGTTATGCGAGCTTCCCATGCAAGGCGACGATACATTCACATGGAATAATGAAGGAAAGTCAGGTAAAAGGATAGCGTGTAGGCTTGATAGGGCTCTGGTTAATAGCAGATGGATTGATATGAATGGTAATACCAGTATCAAAGTAATGAGTGTGGACATCAGTGACCATGCTCCATTGATAATGCAACTACGAGAAAAGTCTAGAAGGAAGAGGCCCTTTCGATTCATTAATTTCTGGACGAAATGGGAGGGATATAAAGAGGTATTGGGCAGTAGCTGGAAGGAACCAATTCAAGGCAACCCAATATACATTTTCACGAGGAAGCTTAAGAGACTCAAGGGGCACCTCAAGACATGGTCAAAAGAGCATGTTAACATCCCCTTGCTCATTGAAGAGAACAAGGAGCTGGTGGAGGTTAGAAGATGATTACTAAAGGACCCGTTGAACTAGACAGACATTGAGCAGGGACTGAAACTAAAACACATCCTAGATGAGCTAAAGAAATCAGAGGAAAGCTTCTTGTGGTAGAGAAGCAGGCAGTAGTGGATCCAATATGGGGATAGAAATACGAAAGTATATCACAATGTTGTTAGGCAAAGGGAGGCACTTAACACCATATCGGAATTGGTAGATTCAAAAGGAAGGATACTCAATAGCCAAGAGGAACTGGGGGAACAAGCGAAGGAGTTTTATACCAAACTATATAATAAAGAATATAATGACCAGCTTGTACTGTAGGATGATGATATCCAGTGGAAGTATAAGCTCACGCCTTCTCATAACAACATTCTCTGCAGGCAGGTAATGAGGAGGAAGTGAAGGAGGCCCTATGGAGCATCAGCACTGGTAAGTCACCTGGACCCGACAGGTTTAACTCACATTTCTACATAGATGCTTGGGAGGTGATAAAGGAGGAACTATGTGAATCTATGAAGTGGTTTATGGAAGGAGGATGCATCCTAAGACAGGTAAATCACGTTTTTCTGGTTCTTATCCCTAAAAAGAAGACGACGTCTTCCCTGGCGGACTTCATACCGATAGCGAGTTGTAATGTGCAATATATGGTTATAGCAAAGATTTTGGCAGAGCGTTTGAAGATGGTTTTACCACTCATTGTCTCGGAAAACCAGGGAGCATTCATTGCAGGTTGTAGCATCAATGATTGTGCCTTATTAGCGGGTGAATTCATGCTAGATTTCAATGTGATGAGAGGCCATAAGAAAGCTTGTCTAAAGCTTGATGTCTCGAAGGCCTACGATAGTGTCAACTGGAAGACTTTGTGGTGGATCATGTCCAGAATGGGGTTCAATCAGAAGTGGATAGACCTTATGCAGCAATTCGTTACTATGACGAGCTACTCTGTACTGATCAATGGATCTCCGTGTGGCATCTTCAAAGGAGGGAATGGATTGAGGCAGGGTGGCCCCCTCTCTCCACTTCTCTTCACGATAGTGATGGAGTATTTCTCCATGTTGATGGAGAGGAAGGAAAAGAAGAAGGAAATAGCCACTTACACCGTTCACGGTACAAAAGTGATGAGTCATCTCATCTTTGCTGATGATGTATTAGTGTTCCTTGAAGTGAAACTTGGGTACCTTGCTCAACTGAGACAACTTCTTGTTCAATTCGGGGAAGAAACGGGGCTGCATACAAACATCCAGAAGACTCAACTGTTCCTCTCCACAAACTGTCAGGGGTCAAAGAAAGTGTAGAAGAAGCAATGGGTATTAATGCCAGCAAACTTCCCACTAGATATCTCGGATTCCCTTTAGCAGGTGGAAACTTAAAAGTTAGTGACTTCACGGAATGCTCGGACAAATTGGATGATATGATCAATAGATGGCCATTGACGAAAACTTCCATGGCGGGCCAGATTACACTCACCAAGTCGGCGATTGAAGGTCTACTGATTTTTTGGGTGGAACAAGGGGAAATACCCTTTGCTGTACTGGATAGAATGGAGATGGCAATTTCCAATTTTGTGTGGGCTAGCAACATTCACCCCGTGAAGTATAGTAGGTTGGCTTGCCCCAAGGAGGAAGGAGGAGTAGGGCTGAAATCTCCCAGATTGATAGCTACTTGGGGCACAATTAAAAGAATATTCAAGTATCTACAGAATGATTCACTATGGGTGAAGTGGATGAGAACGAGATATCCCAAAGGCTTGGACTTCAAGCCCAGAACCTGAGAAGGTT
This sequence comes from Alisma plantago-aquatica, assembly GCA_963693085.1. Classification (NCBI taxonomy): domain Eukaryota; kingdom Viridiplantae; phylum Streptophyta; class Magnoliopsida; order Alismatales; family Alismataceae; genus Alisma; species Alisma plantago-aquatica. Next base: position 1,325,124,002 of record OY856412.1, on the reverse strand, counting down.
ACTCGAGGGTAATCAATTGAATTACAGAAGTATGGCAGGAAATCAAAGGCATCAACGATGCAAGAAGCACCTGGAGCTTAAGGGAAAAGCAAGAGAGGATATGGGAACTACTACAGCCCAGAACTGATGAGCATGTATCAAAAAATATATGGACTGAAGTGGTATTCCAAAATGGGAAATGAGTCTCCATAGGGCCGTACACAACTCCTTGCCTACCCTAGACAAGGTGGAAAATGGTATCCAGGTACAGACACAAGTTGCTACCTCTGTGAAGAATAATCAGAGTCCCAAGGACATATCTTTGGGGCATGCAGGTATACGAAGATTGTTTGGGAACTTCTGTACTCCAAAATGGGAATGAGAATACGGGAGCTGAAAGAGACAACAGACATGATCACTGGTATGCCCAAGGAAGAGATGGTGATGTTGTATGCGGTACATTTTCATGTATGGAAAGAGAGGAACAACATGAGACACAATGAAAAGAAGAGGAATGAAGAAGAACTGGTGTGTAAAATCTACAAAATTATTTGTAATAGAATGAGTGCATAGATACTTTATGTACTTTAGTGTGAGTTTTGAAGTGTTGTACTACAATGTATCTTTGCCCCAAAAGCTAATTGGCAGGAGGGTTTCAGAATAAATTTACCTAATTCTGATATATATATATATATATATATATATATATATATATATATATATATATATATGATCATCATAAGTAAATAGTTTCATTTTATAATATGAAAATATCAAACTTTTAATTATATATGTCAGTCTCTTTGCAGGTGTTTGACACAAAAAAGCCCTATACTACAAAACAACTAGATGAGATACAAGAACAATGGGCACAAGCCTTCGTTAAGGAAGTGAACTTTGAATTTGATTGGGATTAAAATTGAATTTTCTAAACTTAGATGTCATTATTTATATATACATATGGTATTTATGACTTCTTACAACTTTAAATTTAATGTGAGTAAATTATTGGTCTATATGTGAATGATGATCTATATACATGTGTGTCAATGTGAAAATGAATGAATTCAATGAGAATTGTGTTTCTACATGTCATGGGAATGGAATTGGTGCATATGTGAATGAATTATCATATGTGTAAATGAATGTGAAGAATGGATGAATAGAATTATGTTTGAACATATGATGAGAATGGAATTGGATAATGGATCTTGTATGTGGTGGATTATGTTTGTTATTACAAGTTTTGCAGGTTTGTTGTTGGCCTATTGTTAAGCTAAACTCATAGGATGGTGTTAACTTATAGTTCAGAACTGTAGGTTCTACATCCTGCTGAATAGCGGGACAACAGGTTTGAAAACCTACTATTTAAAAAAACCACTTAATCATTGGTTGTCAAAGATAACCGACATTATAGTCTGAGTTATCAGTTTTAGGCCTAAAACTGATATCATAGGATGTGATGGGAAGCACAATCTATAGGATTGTTGTCGTCAGTTGTTATTAAACAACTGATATTGTAGAACTTGATCATGGATTTCTCTTGACCTAATTAAAGACTAAGCTGATAAAATAGTGTCAGACTATAGTGGAGATCGACGACTTAGTGGCCTTTACCATTTACAAATGTGACACGGTATATCAGTACAATGTCAGTTTGGGTACCTAAATGGATGACTCGGACTCTTAACTATGTCGGTTTCTTTTATCATAGAAACTGAAACTGGATCTCTAGCGTCAGTCTCTACGTCCCCATGTAACTTACATTGTAGACATGTGATTGTAGTGTCGCACACTTAGGTGTCATTTTGAAATCGACATTATAGGCTAGTATTAACCGACGCTAAAGGTAGGGTTTGTACTAGTGATTATGTAAAGAAACACCTTCTTCAACCTTCTATCTAGGATTTTTGATATAATGTTATAGGGCATAGAATACCAAGCTATTAAAGTAAACTTGGTCATGGAAATATCATTTCTTTTCTTAGGGGTGAGGTAGAGGAATGTGTGGTTGGTGCACCTGAATATCCTCCAACTGATGAGGAACCCACATGTTGCTTTGCATATGTCTCTTCACCACATGTCACATGCAACTAAAGAAGTTGACATTGAATCCATACAACCCAAACACCTTATCAATCCTATGAATAATGTCTCTTCTTTGATATCCTCCTCTAATTCATCACAACACAACATAGCATTCACATAATTGGTAACCTTCCTAGGTGGTAAGTTTCTTATTAGATTACGAACTACTTTTGGGTTTTACATAGGTGGGAGGAAATATACAACCTCTAACATGATATCATTCACCCCTTATTCACATTATCATGGTAAGTACTAGTATTTATATCTCCATAATGGATCCACTTGAGCCTAAAAAGTCATTTCTAATACAAGAGATTATTTTCCTTCTCATATCAAACTAGTCTTGAACTAGTTTCTTATTCCTTAGTCATCAGATCCTTACAAAATTATTGGATCCTTAGATTAGCAGATACCACCACTTAAATCTCTTTTGTATTATCTATAAGATCGGGAAAGTTCATCGGTCCCTTGTATTAGGAATAATGGAGGTCACAAGTGCATTGAAAGCAAAAAAGACTACCTTCAATCCCAGGAGTGGATCTTGTAAACAACAATATGTCAGGAAGGAAGGATGTGAATATATCTTATCATAGAGTAGGTGTTGGCTATTTAGGATAACGGGTTTCAATCCTAACAAGGATAGTTTACCCAACTTAACCAATCTCCGTAAGTATATGGAGGTAGTATAGTCGAGGTAGAACACAAGGAGCTTAAGTAATTAATTGAGCGCAACAACACTAAAGTTCAACAATCTAGATCGATTTAAAAGGATGGTAATGTTTATATAATTGCAGAAATTCAGATTTAAACAAACAATGAAAAGATTACTAAAATGGTTTAGATTCAGAAGTTGATGGATCTTGGACATTAGAATTTCACTCACATATCATAGCACATCTTAGGAACACAAAAATATAAACATACATAAGCACTTGTTTTAAAGGAAAGGTTGTGTTGCACTTCACCTCCCGGTGTAAGTGCAACGATCTCAACTCAAAATCACATTATCATGCATAAATTTTGTTTTTTATCACAACTTGTTCCTCAACTCATTTATCTCCACTCTCGTGGTAGAAAAAGAGTTGCCAAGAAGAGCACCTCCATACATTCCTACTTATCTTCTCAGATCAAGCAAGAAAGCAGAACACATGCATATAAAGTGGCCAGCAATACATGCAAGAGATGATAAAACTAGTACTTTCATGGTAGAAAAACAAGCAACATAGTATTTAGTTCGAAATTAACTTATTCCTTACATGCTATGACATGGGAGCTACTCACCCATGCCCAAGAAAAGGGAATTACTCATCCATAATCATGCTTTGCAGATTTGCTACAGAAAATTCAGGTTTTAACATAATCTACAGGAGGAAAAATAAAGAGACTCAAAGATGTAACCACAAGAAGGAGGAATTCTGGCTTGGGGATGAAATTCTCCTCCTTTAGCTGCTCCAAAACGAACTGGCTCCTCTCCCGAGAAGCTGCATGAAGTTGGGGAAGCTTGGTTGCACCTTGGAGAAGACAATGGAGAAGAAGAGAAAAAGAAATGGGCTCCTTTGGCAAGAAACCACCTCCTTTCTCTTCAAAATCGCCATCCTTTGCTTTAGGCTTGCTCTGGAATGAGGGAACTTTCACTAATGACTGGAGATAACCGCCCCTTAAGTTCCCTCTTCGTTTTAAACAAAAACTCATATTTTTCGAAATGTTTAAACTGTCAGAGACACGACATGCATCCAAAGTGCACGTCGTGCAAAACCTTTGTCAGTTTCTCCAATCTGCACTGCGCACGGCGTGTCTGAAGAAATGCATGTTGTGCAACTTTCCAAAAACTTTCAACTCCCAGGTGCACGGCATGCGCTGAAGAAATGTACGCCGTGCAACTTTCCAGAAACTTTTAGCTCCCAGGTGCACGACGTGCGCTGAAGAAATACACGCCGTGCAACTTTCCAGAAACTCAACACTCTCAGGTGCACGACATGTCTTTTTAAGACACGGCGTGCACCTGGCTATTCTGGGCTGTTGTGTATTCTGCTCATAACTTTCAGCGTGTAGGTCTAATTTACATGCTGTAAAAAGTGGTATTTGCGTAGTTTCGAAGCCCAAAACATGTAGATATTTGAGGAGTGATCCAATAAGTGATAATATGATGTATTCCTCATAATTTCATTGCAAAATGTGGTACCTACAATCCAAATCATGAGACAAGTAAGAATAGTTAAAACTATAGAATCTAGCATGAATGAGAGTGATAATTGAGTCAAAACAACATGGATATGCAACCAAACATGATCCAAAAGATGATATGATTTGTGCACATCAAATCCCCCTAAGCTTAAACCATTGCTTGTCCTCAAGCAAAAAGAGCATAAAAACACAAATGAAGAATTATCAAGTTCATGCATAGATCAAATGAAAAGAAAGATGTGTATAAGACCAAGCCAACTATGATTAACATGTTTATACTCATAGACATCAATTCAACTTAAATACCCAAGAAAGAGATTTTTAGTTCAGCAGGGGTGGTCACAATTAAATGAATCAATCAATTAAACAACACTAAGTAGAATTTGGATGACCAAGCCAAACAATTAGTGGATGTGCAACTCAAACTCTCAACTATTAAGGATACAAATGATGAAATCTTAGTTAAAATTGACAATTTTAGTTGTACTCTCCTTCTTTCTTAAAATTGATATGATAATGGATTATGGGTTCCGACACTCGGCTGCTAATGTAGGCTTATGCACACATGGAGTGTCGATTGGGGTACTTTACCCTCTTTTAAGACATACCACCTAACCATCGTGGCCAGATCAGACTTACACTAGGCTAGCATGATATGTGGGTGGCTTAGCTATCTTTTATGGGGTATAAAGATGAGATATGACAAAAGAAACTTTAATTTTTTTTCCAATAACATAGGAGAGTTAACTAAATTGCAACATTATCTAGATTTCATTCATTTGTTTTGAAAAATTTTCATTGAAAGAGTGGTTGAAAATGCACTAAGAGCTTGGCAAGGGCATCTCGTGTTCCAAATGATGTTGAAAAGTTGATTTACTCACAAAAATTGAAACCATTACATGTTTTAAGAAATCAAGGACGTGAAAGATGAATGTTCAGGATAGAAGAATAAACCAAAGTTAAGCACATGTTGATGGACAGAAGGTTTCATTTGATTAATGCATGTCTTTTACATTTTCTTTAAATGATATTTCTCATCAAAAGAGGACAATCAGTTAAGCATAGGATTTCTATCCACATATAAAAGATAAACCTCATATCATACTAGATTTGCCACTAGAAGAGCAGAACTGAAAGAAACAACTAATAAAAAGATGATAAAAGGGAAATAAAACTACACTACCGGTCGGTTGCTCTCCCCCTAAGCTTGAAATTTGCAGTGTCCTCACAGCATATAACAAACTCAAGAGGATTGCAACCGGATATCTGCCATGGTGAATGATGAAGATGGAGGTCCATTGCTTTGATTTGAGGTTGGAAATTGTTGTGCTAAAGATTGATGTCTCCTTGCAAATATGTCCTTGATTTGGGGCAAGTGAAATCACCTATCAGCTGTAGCAAGAATAATCTTTTGTATGTCAATAGTATTTGTCTTTTCATTCTCCTTTGAAGCATCATCAAAATGTGGGTTGGGAAGAGTGTTCTCATTATAAAGCTATGTGTCATCTAGAGTGTGAGGAGGAAGGACATGTGGCTTGCTTAAAAAATCTAAAAGTAGATCATGTGTTGTAGCTTTCTCCCCTTGATTTGTTGCTTCATAATCCTCATAGATATCAACATCATCATACCTTGAAGGATATACTTCTATAACAACTCCATTCTTCAATGTCACCAGCCTAAAATATGTAGGATTCATCTCTAGTGGACTAGGCAAGAAAGGTGGAAATGCTTCTTTGCTAGAAAGAACTTGCTGGGCAATTTGTTTCTCCAATATGTGTGCATGAGTGGCTATAGCCTCTACCTTAGAAGAGAGTTGGCAAATGGCACCCTTTAGTGATTGTCTTTGTTGATGGAACTCCTCATTTCACTGTATTTGAGCTGAAATAAATGTTTCAAGCATGGACTCTAATCTAGAAGTTACTAGTGGTTGTTGTGGCTGAATGAAATCTGGGTTCGCATTGTTGTAGAAGCCCAGTGGAGTGTAGCCCATTGGAGAATAAATAGAAGAAGCATAATATGTAGAAGATGAGTGTCCAAGCAACCCGCATGCATCACAAATATTGTTTCCTATTTGAATTAGTTGTGTGCTTAGATTCTCAAACCATTATGACAAAGTGTCTAGCCTTACTGCAATCAAGTTTATAGCACCAACCGTGTGATCTTCCACTTGCATTTTGGAAGTAGTATGTGAAAAGGATGGGTGGTAGCTTGTAGCTGGGCTCCATTGGAAATGATTTGCTGCCATATCTTCAATAATAGCATAGGCTTCTCCATAAGATTTTTTCATTAGTGCTCCATTTGCAGTTGCATTAATGGACATCCTTGTATTGTAGCACAAACCATTATAGAAAGATTGCAATAGAAGCCAATTGCTTAGACCGTGATGTGGACAAAGATGTTGAAGATCTTTGAACCTCTCCCATGTATCATACAAGGTCTCTATAAACCTTTGAGAATAATTGATGAGTTGAATCCTCATCTGCAAAGTTTTGCTAGGTGGAAAATATCTTGCCAAAAAGACCTTTAGAAGGTCCTCCCAAGTGTCGATTGACTTCTTTGGCAAAGTATAGAGCCATGCCTTGGCTCTATCTCTAAGAGAGAATGGAAAAAGGATTAGGCGTATCCCATCAGTAGGAACACCATATATCTGTATGGTTCTTAGCAACTGTAGAAATTCAGCAATGTGGAGGTTTGGATCCTCCATTGGTGTCCCTCCAAATGCATTCAGTTGTAGCATTTGTATGCTGGCTGGGCTGATAGAAAACTCCTCTGCCTCAAATTTTGAAATATTAATAGGCCCACTCATGTGCATTGAAAATGTACCAAAGTACTACTTAAGAGGAAGGTCATCCTCCTTAATTAGTTCTTCATGTGGATCTGGAGGATTAGGTGGATGTGGCGTACATGGTGGTGGTGTATGTGGTATGGATGAATGTCGTTTAGATGATGGTGACATGGATGATGGTTGTGTGGGTTGTGATTCCTCCATACATGTTTGGGTTTCACTCCTTCTTGCTCCATGAGGGTTGCAAATGATGTGTTCATTTTCTGAATGTAGAGATATGCACGGTTCAAGGATCTTTTTATGAACACCCCATATGCTCCTGCAAATAAACAAGGTGATTGAGATACAAAAACAAACATGGAAGATACAAGAAATTATGATGATCATGATGAATTATGATTTATGGATATGATGGTGGATATGAAGGTTGTGATTTAGTCTCATTTACTTATCAACAACTCTTACTCTAACAGGAATACGGATGCTCCCCGCAATAGTGCCAAAAACTTGTTGGCTATTTAGGCTAACGAGTTTCAATCCTAACAAGGATAGTTTACCCAACTTAACCAATCTCTGCAAGTATACGGAGGTAGTATAGTCGAGGTGGAACACAAGGAGCTTAAGTAATTAATTGAGCGCAACAACACTAAAGTTCAACAATCTAGATCGATTTAAAAGGATAGTAATGTTTATCTAATTGTAGAAATTCAGATTTAAACAAACAATGAAAAGACTACTAAAAGGGTTTAGATTCAGAAGTTGATGGATCTTGTACATTAGAATTTCACTCACATATCATAGCACAACTTAGGAACACGAAAATCTAAACATACATAAGCACTTCTTTTAAAGCAAAGGTTGTGTTTCACTTCACCTCCCGGTGTAAGTGCAACGATCTCAACTCAAAATCACATTCTCATGCATACATTTCATTTTTTATCACAACCTGTTCCTCAAATAATTTATCTCCACTCTCATAGTAGAAAAAGAGTTGCCAAGAAGAGAACCTCCATGCATTCCTACTCAAGTAATAAAGAAGAACACATGCATATAAAGTGGCCAGCAATACATGCAAGAGATGATAAAATGGGTACTTTCATGGTAGAAAATCAAGCAACATAGTATTTAGTACGAAATTAACTTGTTCCTTACATGCTATGACATGGGAGCTACTCTCCCATGCCCAAGAAAAGGGAATTACTCGTCCATAGTCATGCTTTGCAAATTTTCTACAGAAAATTTAGGTTTTAACATGATTAAGAGGAGGAAAAACAAAGAGACTCAAAGATGTAACCACAAGAAGGAGGAATTCCGGCTTGGGGAAGAAATTATCCTTCTTTAGCTGCTCAAAAACGAACTGGCTCCTCTCCCAAGAAGCTGCACGAAGTTGGGGAAGTTTGGCTGCACCTTGGAGAAGACAATGGAGAAGAAGAGAAGAAGAAATGGGCTCTTTAGGCAAGAAACCACCTCCTTTCTCCTCAAAATTTCCCTCCTTTGCTTTAGGCTTACTCAGGGATGAGGGAACTTTCACTAATGACCATAGATAATCGCCCCTAAAGTTCCCTCTTTGTTTTAAATAAAAACTCATATTTTTTGAAATGATGAAACTGCTAGAGACAAGACGTGCATCCAAAGTGCATGTCATGCAAAACCTTCGTCAGTTGCTCCAATCTACATTGTGCATGGCGTGCGCTGAAGAAATGCACGTCGTGCAACTTTCCAGAAACTTTCAGCTCCTAGGTGCACAACATGCGCTAAAGAAATGCACGTCGTGCAACTTTCCAGAAACTTTCGACTCCTAAGTGCACGACGTGCGCTGCAGAAATGCACGCCGTAGAACTTTTCCAAAACTTTCAGTCTATTTGATGCTCCCATGTGCACGGCATGTCTTTTTAAGACACGGCGTGCACCTGGTTGTTCTGGTCTATTGTGTATTCTTCTCATAACTTTCAGTGTGTAGGTCTGATTTACATGCTGTAAAAAGTGGTATTGCGTAGTTTCAAAGCCCAAAATATGTAGATACTTGAGGAGTGATCCAATAAGTGATAATATGATATATTCCTCATCATTTCATTGCAAAATGTGGTACCTACAATCCAAACCATGAGACAAGTAAGAATAGTTAAAAATATAGAATCTAGCATGAATGAGAGTGATAATTGAGTCAAAACAACATGGATATGCAACCAAACATGATCCAAAAGATGATATGATTTGTGTACATCAGTAGGTTTGATGACGTTTCTCATAATGACTATACAAAAAATAGAAGATTTCAATGATGTTACTCTCAATATAGTAAAAAGGGGTTTGTCTCTTTGTATTATCCACACAGATAAAGGGAACTCCACTTTGCATTATAAGAACCGATGGAGAAGGAGCAACCTTTCCATTGAAAACGTGATAGAGTTGTACTATTTATCTTTATCTATCTCTCTACTTGTAGATAATGAATCTAGAGTTTGCATCTCAAATGGTGTAACCAAGAAACCTTGATTGACATGTCCCTTTATGTAGGAGAGGCAATGAAGTAGGGTTTCTAATAAGTTGTGGGAAATAAGAAAGGTAATGGACTACATTTCAACAGCTCGCTCATTGACAGCTAGTCAGCCAAATGGCCATTCTAGTCAGGCAACTAAGTTGCATTAAAACTTTTTAGAAAAAGTTATCTGACTTATCGATCTAGTCCAATCAGAAAACTAGACTATCCAATCAACCAATTGGCATGATCTCAACCCAAGAAACCAATTGAACATTATAGTTGATCGAGTGGTCTTCCTGATCAGTCAATTAGACTTTCTAATCATTTAATTGGGTTTCCCATCAGTCTATCAAAAATCTAATTACTTAAACCTTTTAGCAACTGATTAATCTTGTATCCATGATTATACTCCTATTCTGTGTGCATCTTATGTGTGAGACCTTATAGGCCACAAATTACATTAGTAGTGATCTCTATAATCATATTATTACTTCACAAACAATGATTGGTATCTAGCAAGACTTCATTACCACCGAAGTAATTGGAGAAAGTTTGAGAAAAAATTCAACCTAGTGTTGTTATCGGTGTTACATTGATCATAATATCCCTTTTTCTCTAATATCCATATTGAATTTGAAGCATCAAAAAGTTATTGCTCATTTTTTGTTCTTTGATTTAGAGTGGATTGTTTGAGATAGATATGTGTTTGGTATCATATATTTAATTGCATGAGTATGTTTATGCATTTCATATTCTCACTCTTCAAGTGGCTGGGACATCACTCCAATAGTAGGGATAAGTTTCATCTATATCACTCAAAATAATCCACATGTTTTGTAGTGCACCCAGTCACTACCTGTATGGAAACCCTTATTCAAGGTCAATCTCAGTAGTGTTAAAGTACATTGAAAAACATTCATGTTGTGGTGATTTCAAGTTTAAGGAGCATAGTCACCTCTATAATTTAGATCGTCATATTATGGATTCCATGTAGCATACTTAAGTTGGGTTCTATCAGGTACATGTGCCCACAACAAGTGCCTTTGTGTTTGACATGATATTCAATATCATGACTAATGAGATGTAGTCGTTAGTTACACACATACTAGTCTTATTGTATTATTATTAGACTAATTTTAACATTAATATCCCACAAGGGACCTAGACAAGAATGGATACTCTTAGCATACATATGATCTCATGTTCTGGCCTTGTACCAAAAACCATATGTCATAGGTTAATACATTCTTAAGATGTTATTATATTTATTTATTATTTCACATTAATAAAACATAATAACTGGAATTGCCTTTATTAATAATAAAATCAATTGCAAAGTGTGGAATTACAATCATCATATGACGGGACCTCAAGGCATACTACCAACACCTAGGACCAGTTCTTCAATCTTACCTTTATTCTTTTCAACTTCTTTATCGCTATATAATGAAGTTCTCTACACATTTTTCTCTCTCACTTTCTTTACCAACACCTCACAGTTGAGCCACTTCAGTAATAGTTTAGGAACCTAAAGGGTTAACATCTCTTCTTTCTATGTATCAATGGTCATTATTTAGGTGGCCCTAAAGTTGGTCTTGGCCTCAGGGAACATGTCAAGACATGTTACATAACTAACCCACAATCTAGGTTATTGGCAATGTTCTCAAAGGGTTGTGATTGTTGTTCCAAGTAACAACACGTTCAAACATGTTTAGTTCCACCAGATTATGTGAATCAACATTCTCATTAAACCTACTAAGAATATTGTTAGGTATGGGCTTACCACCTTTCTTCTTGTGTTCTTTCCTTAGGTGACTAAAATTCCCAATGACTAGTAGGGATATATCATGTTGATTTGTATTGAAACCACAAATATTCCTTCTACATATCTATGAGTTGTGTCCATAAACTACTTAAACCAAAGCATGGGAGCCACCTTGATTTATGCAACTTGGATTGATCATATGATCCATAAAATGGATTGGTTGAACACTCCTAATATAAAGATTCCACCTGATTGTGATCCTTCCTCCCTCATCATATATAGATATTTGATGTGCATCTATGGGGATTCAAAAAAAGACTATAAAATGCACTTTCCTTGTTCCTTCTAATATTGGTTGACAAATAACTAGATATTTTCTAGTTTTATTAATCGCAATACAGATCCGTTATTTGTTTTCAAGGCTGGGATGCACCTCAAATGTTCCATGTGATGATACACACTAAAATTGGTCGAGATTTCTACCCCAACCTGGAGTGGATCCTCATCATCTTTCTTGAATTACCATAGCTCCTACTAAACTTATTGCTATTCACCAAATTTGTTTCATTTTCTAGTCCATCAAGAACCTATAGAAAGGATTATATAAACCTAGGCCCATGTCATTAGAGGTACTAATCTAGGGAACCTCAAATATCACATTTTGATTGAGTTGACTTAGGGATTTGGGATTCTCCATCCATCCTAATCTCCTCCTATATATGTTTTCCCCTTATGGTGGTGACTCCTTTTCAGGAGCAGTCTCACTATCTAATGGCAATCTTATCAACCTCTAACATAGCCTAAGTGGTTACCTCATTCTTATGCTCCACTTTAGTGTTAGAATGATCTGTCCCATTGATAGAAATGATCTTCCTTCTCCTCCTAGGTCTTATACTAATAGACCTACTTCTACTGGGACACTTTTTGGGATTCTTGTATGCTACCCAAGAAATCTCCATCCCTATCTTGAAGATACAACAAGCTTCACATTGGTCCAGAATCACTTCATAGAGAAATCCAATATCTAGGTCCTCTCCATTTTGTATTTCAACCATGACTACTATAGAAGGAGATTAGTCTGTCAAGAGGTCAAACACATACACATGACCCCAATGAGTTACCTTCGATCTTGTTGTCAAAATCTCTAGGTATAGTAATCACATACACTACGATTGATAGTGCTCAAGAGGACTAATGGTTTCCCCACAAAAAGAGACATTTGCAAAGGTTCTATCTTTAGAGATGTTCTCCTTATATCTACTTCTAGTGTACATATTAAGGAGAGGACTAGTTGGTTATCAAAGAACCAAGGTCCTTACTCCAAGGATCCGTTCATATCATTCTCATTGGCAAATCATGTCAAGAACATGCCATCTTCAAGAGAGGATAGTTCTAGCTCAACTTTAGGTGGCTAGTCTCTCAAAATCCACCCATAGAAGCAGTTCAAGAAGACTTTCTTCACCAAGTTTTGGATAATAATAGAGGAATGAAAAAAATATTTTCTATATTATCTATAATAGGATTAGGGAACCCCATCTAGGGCGACAATCACCTTCCCGAAAGAATGGGGATTTAGGGTATGTTGATACCTTTACATGTTTTTTAGATCTTGGAGTGATTGGTTAACTAACCGTGGTATCATCCTACCCTCTACCCACTTTGACATCTATGTCTAGGTCTGACTAGGGAGGAACACAAGAACCACCATTAATGGAAGCCTCAATAGAGAAAGAGGTATCTTTGTTAATGTAAGTGGTGATTGTGTTACTGCAACTGGTGGTGGAAGTGGTGTATGTTGAGGTGGAATCTTGGTTTTTGGAGACTAAAGAGGTGCATGCCCTCCATCCCATGGAAGTGTCATTAGGTTACTACATTCCTAGAGATGAAAATGAGCTAACCTAGAGGGAGTATATGTGGGATCTTTAAGGGACTATATATCTATGAGACCATGAACCTAATATTAACCCTAGTCTTTCTCTAATTGTGGTTTATATCATTATTAGGTTCTTTTGATACCAACTAGTTAAGAGATATCTCTATTTTGATACAATTTGGACTTTGTTGCCTAATTTAAAGGTTTCCTTGCAAGTTCTGGACTTAATAGTAAATTCAATAAAGTATGAGGACTTAGTTGAAAATTATGTTTAAAGTATCTAGGAACGATATTTTCTTCATACTCATACTTTTTCAAGCTTTGAAATCAATTGGTTAAGATACGGCTCTAATTTGACTTCAATTGAACCTTATTTGTCTTGATTTGCAATTTCATGTACTATTTTAGACTAAAATGTAATTCATCATAATCAAGGACCTAACTGTAAAAATGAGTTTATTTTATCTAAGTTCATTATTTCCTCTTATAATAATACTTACTTTTATGAACTTTTAACTTATTTTTTATGGATTTTCATCATAGGGTTTCTAACCCTAATCCTAGCTAATGTGGTGGTTGATGAGGACCGACATAACTCTCAACCGATGAGAGTCATGGACCTATCAATGCATAGAGCTCATGGACACATCAACTAATGATATTCCTAGACTCAACAACCAATCTCTAGGTTTGATAATGTAACACCCGGGCCCACTACCCAAGGTTCTAGTAGAGTGTGAGGAATGATGGCTGGCCCCACAGACCACCACAAGCCTCAACTATGTGCTTTGTCCTCACTCACGTGCAAGCCGAGATCAACTTCCCAATTGGTCACCCATCCTAGTAATACTCTTGGAGCACTCTTAACCATAGAGTTCTTAGTGATGGGTTCCATGAAAAGGAGGTGACCTTGGTGATATGGGTAGTCCAAATATTCCTTTTAAGATCATTCTATTCAAGGCCTAAAATCCTGGGAAGTTACAATCCATCCACTTAGACTATTGACGTCATCATCAAAACTCAACTATATGGCCTCATAATATTGCCCCATTTTAGTGCAAACCTAGAATGGCCCATGGAGACCCAACTCCTAATCACAGAATATCGGCGCAAGGGTGGATACATTGCCATGGAAAACCCTTTCCAACTTGTCTGGACTGCATGGCTTAATATCGACATGCTACATGCCCATGTGGGCCCCCACCTACTTGAGGGGGTAATGCCCTGATATCATTTGTAACACATGGGCCCACTTCCCAAGGCTCTAGTAGAGTGTTAAGAATGACGACTGGCCCCATAGACCACTATAAGCCTTAACTATGTGCTTTGTCCTCACTCACGTGCAAGCCAGGATCACTTCTCGACTAGTCACCCATCCTAGTACTACTCCAAGCTGAGCATGCTTAACTCTGAAGTTATTAGTAATGAGATCCCTAAAAAATAGGTATACCTTCACTCCAAGCATTCCTTTTAATATCATTCTATCTTTGGCCTCAAATCATGGGACATTAAAGATAACCTATGGAAACCCTGGACATAAAAACCAATGGGAAGGCAGGCTTGACAATTGGTGGTGTTCTGAGTTGTCAACCAATGGAGCTTTTGTGTATGCAAGCCGATGGAATTTCTAATCTATGGAAGTGCTAAACCAATGCATACTCTTCACATATCGTTGATAATGATTCCCAAACCAATGTTAAGGCTAGTAGGACGATGGAATGCCTTCTTTGACTAATGGTAGCACTAGATCCTAGTCAAGGGATGTTTTGGACTTTTGCACCCACTCTACTATATAAAACCCCTCCCCTTCAGCCTTGGGACTCATTACACAGCCCCAAGATCTGTAAGAAACATTGGGGATCCTTTAAGGTCAATGGAAACCCTTTGGAGGTTTATGCCATGGATGGGAGCTTGCATGTGAATGCATGTGTAAGATGAAGCAACTCCGTGGTATTTCCAAGCTCCCCGAGTAGGGTTGTAAATGGACATGGGTATACCCGCATACCCTCAAACCCATACCCTCTAAACCCATCATGGGTATACATATTTATAACCATTTAACCACTTACCCTTATACCCACGTATTTGCCTCTTGATAGGTAAGTTTATTGTTATGTATGTAGCCATACCTTATATACCCATATACCCATTTAATTATATTTTTATAAAATAATTAGTATTAGAATGTATAGATGCACATTCTAGCGCTCATAATTAGCAAGTATAGGTACCTTACAAAAGTAAAATTTTATATTAAAATGTAATGGTCAATTTTATGGTACTCACATCTTGTAAATATAAGTACCTTGCAATAGTAAAATCAATAAATTCATTGAACCTCACACACTCTCATAGCCACAGATGCACATTTCATCAAACTAAGAAGGCCATAAATTCATTCTCTGATTATGTTCCTCTTTTTCCACTACATCAGATGAAATTTCTCCATAACATTTTTGGAGGACATGTTACATATTGTTGGCCACACTTTTCCTCCCTTTGTGAATGCAAGCCAACATGATTTCCAAAGTTGAGTTTATTATTATTTTACTATAATAGTCAAACTCTACAATATTCACCAGTAGAGTCAACTATGCAAACTTTCTCCAATCTAAGTCTATAAATATGTGATCATTTAAACCCTAGGGATCTGCTAGTTCATTTTGAAAGCTATATGAAGTTGCTAGATCAAGAGGAGGGAAAATAAAGTTATACCTCATTAATGCTAGTAATCTTGCTTGCTTTTCAAGGATCGAATCTACAAATCATCATTAAACTTTCTTTAGAATGAATCCATGTAAGTTCTTTTGTTTATTATTATCTATGTTGTTACTTTCTCTCCTTCTTACCATATTGGGTAAAATGATCTATGTTCTATAGGTTAAACGTTTTTGTTTGCCTAAAAATATCTCTTCGTCCCCTTCTTTGACATAGTTGGAGCTAGATCCAACAAGAGTAGACGTTTTAAGGCGTTTGAATGATCTTTGGAGATAGGGTTCAGGCATGCACTTCTTGTTGGAGTGATTTACATCTCAAGGTGAGTGGTTTAGCCTCTTCTTAGTAATATATACTTGCATATCGTACATATAGTCTCCAATCTTCACTAATGCATAAAAATGAGCTAACGATGTGATTTTTGAGAGTTATTTGGCTATAACTTGGAAAGCTTGGGGTTTTCACCCTCTTTAGTAATGCATGGTGTTCTACTGAAAAAATCATGAACCTTTGTATTACCAAGTTGATGAATGATACAATAATTATATGCAACTCGCCCTAAAATGGCTAATTTAGGCATTTTTACCACTTTTTCCATATTGAGCTCATAACAAACCACATTCTCAAGAAAAAAATGTGCATAGTGAATTCCTACAATTAGTAGAATAGAATTGACAAATTAAAAGTATTTTGATCCCCCTTTTTGATATCACTTTTGAATGACCAAAGAATGGTGATTCTGCTATGTTTGTGCCTTTGAACTTGAGTTGGAGTTCTATTTCTTAGCATGCTTAAGTCATGTATATCTTATCCACACATGTTATAATATACCTTCCTAATCTATAAAGGATGAAAATTCAAATAATTAATCACGTGAATCCCTTATTCATGTAGTGACATGTGGCCATATAACTTCCTCAATGCTTTGAAGTTGGAAAAATGAACATGCATCCTTGTAGCAATCTAGGGGTTGTGAGAAGGTACTTAGGGTCATATATTGTTTAGTATACACATGTTACTAAGAATCCATACAAGGTCCCCACCTTGTCCTATCACTCATTTATATGAGTGTTTTCGAGTTCGTTCCTCCTGTTGTTGTGGACATTCTGCTAATTTGATTGAAAAATATATATAATATTATTATTTACATATAGCACTACTTATATGATATGATAAGTGTTATGATCATAATATCCATGATAGGCATGTTGTTTATATGTAGGTTGCAGACTGATGATCACCTCCTTTTGTACTCACACCGATCAAAACATGATGAGATCTTGGTGAGATCAGTAAATCAAAATATCCTCTATGTAGAGGGGGGGACTTTACTGCACTAGCCAATACTTTGGGCCGTACATCCAAACTACCCATAGCTTAACACTAAAATATTAAATAAAGTTGTGTATTTATACTTTTGTAGTATCCTATACCTTTCACTATGTATTGTCTTTACTACTCTTTTGTGTTTTAGACATGTTACTTTCGCTATATAGTGCCTTCATTATCTTGATATGCTTTATAGAAATTATTACTCAATACATATATACCTAATTCAACATGCATTACAGAACTTGCATACTCAAAATGTTATGCATATGCCCGGTCTCTTGTTGAGATGTTTGTGTCATTCTCATGGTCCTCGGGCCTTTTTATGTTCTCATCACCCATCTTTGAGGTTTAATAATGATGAGCCTTCTTGTCTAGGGTAGGAGTGAGAAGATGGTAGGATTCTAGTCTTTTGATGTTGTATTGAGTCATCATTGTACAATCAAGCTCTGACATAGTGTTAAACGATGAAGAGCCTAAATGTTATGGACATGCATTGGAAAACATGCATGTATATACATGAAAATACCATATATACAGTAGTTGTATATACAAATTCAGGAGAAATAGAAAGAACAATCTAAGTAGGAGAATGAAAGACACACAAGTTAGAAACCCAGATGATCAGATTGCTCTTATGTACTTGTCTTGGAGAAATCAATACCCTACTATGAAGTGCACACGAATTGGCGATGCCTTTCTTTCGGGATAATCTGATCCATGACTTTGGTATGCTCCTAAACAGAAGTTGACATCATCCAAGCCTTAGTTGTCGGTTGGGCATAAAACATAATATACAATGACGACACACATTGATACAAGTAGACAAACAATACTCGTATGTAGACAACACAAATATATAGGCAACACTATGCTATAGAAACACAAAGGAGAGAATGAATGTGATTGAGTTGAATGAATGGAAGCTATACCACTCCCCCTCATTTTGTAGCTAGAAGTGCTGCCTCAATTCAATAGTTAGTTAATATATCTTGTTTGACAAGTTGGTTTTGCAAGTGTTCACTATGTCGAGAAATATTGAAGATATTAAATTAACAATCATGTAAACATGTAAAGGTTCTATATATTCATCCCAGACTTATTTAAGGATGTACATGCATTCATGTGCCTCACTTGAGGTATTCTCAGATTATTGGAAATTGAATGTATGTTATGAACTATACATGACCAACCATTATGTTTTTAGTATGGAAGTTGTTCCAATATATCTCACTGAGAAGCTCTAGACTAAGTACTCATGTATTTACTCTTATTGGGTGGAGGTTCTACAACTTAAAGGTATATTGTCATGGTCCACTTTTGAGGTTGAGTTATGCATATCAGATGAAATATGGATGGAACCTAGATGAGTACATGGACATATATCAAATTTAATGATGATAAAAGAACTGAATAACAAACATTAAAATGGATGAATGAAAAGCATTTGTAACTCATATTCCAACCCTAGCAGCCCTAACAAAAGACCCAATCTTGCCTCTCCATTAATGGATAGCAATCACAACTCTTTTCTTGACTCCATCAAACCCTTTCCATTCCATAATAACCCATCTACCACAACAAACCTTGACAAAGATTTGATTGAGAAGATAAAAACTTCCATTTTGGAGGAGACTTGACCTCTTAGAGTCCTAAACAAAAGAGCAAAGGTAAAGCACCAACTCCGTCTTGACATTCAACTCACTGATGACCACACTAGAAGGATTTACAAAGAAGAATCACTTTGCCACAGTAGAACCAGGTACCAACTCGGAACTCCAAGTTATTTCACATCTTAGAGAGTTGCCTTTATTCTCTAATACATTAGATAATGTGTGATCATGACATCCCGGTTGATAGTATAGAAGACATAGATTCTTGGCCAGATATACATACTTTCTCAAATTTTGTGAACTCACTTGGTATCACCTTTGATATAGAAGTGACTTCCCACTCAACATTAGACGACATACAAAAATTTATGGGGTGGCGCAACCATAGATATATACATAATGCTAACGTCAGTATGGAGAAACTACACATAAGCCATTAGTCTCCCAACTACATTTATATCACTAGCGTTTTCCATATTATCAAGATATCATCATGGAATGTATGTGGGGGCATCAAATTTTAAGAAGAGAAAACACATCAGACAACACATTTATAAATACAACATCAACATAATCACTATACAAGAAACCAAAATGACCCTGACACCTTTTGTGTTGAAATCCATAGGGGGGAAACACATCAACAAATGGTTCCAACTAACTCCTAAGGGCTTCAAAGGAGGTACTATATAGGCATCAACAATAGCATCTTTAACATCTCCCATACTGGCTATTAAGACTTCAACACCACTTTACACATCACAAACATACTAGACACTAACAATTGGATATTCATGAGCATATATGGTGAACCTAGCACAGATAAGCAACATTACATCAAAGAAATTGCACATATCTTTCAACTCTACTCACAAAATCATGGCTCGTCGGAGGTGACTTCAACATCATCACCCATGAATCTGATAGATGTAATTAGAATAGTCAATCTGGAATATTGACAAAATATGACAAACTCCTCAAAGAGATCATATAGCATAATGTGATAATAATCATCCCATCAAATGTGGACTACATCTGGAATAGAAACCATTCATGGGATAGAATAGACCATTTCATACACTTTCCCAATTGGGAAAACCTCTATCCACAGTCCAACATTTTTGTTGCACAAATACCTATTTCTGACCATTTCCCCATCATCCTAGTTACCAAAAACCTTAGATGGGCTCACAAACCATTCTATATAGAAAACTATTTACTTAAGGATCAGATTTGCAAACTTATATGTAGACAAAACTAGCTACCATATCAACATATATCTAGGGAGTCAGGATATCACATTCATAACAACACAAAAAGATTAGATCAACACAAAAACTTGGCAAAAACAAAAATATGCAATATCATGAACGAGTTAGCCGATCTAGAACAACAACATTTTCATGTGGATAATGACCCTAATGCTGACCCAACCATTAGTTTAGCCATCAAAGTAGAGATGGATGACATCCAAAACTGCCTTGACTCTATTTGGAAACAAAGAGCTAAGATCAGATGGGCAATAGAAGGTGATAAAAACACCAAGTATTTCTACAAATGTTGTAATAACAATGCTAGAATCAACATCATATCCAGACTCAACATAAATGGGACAAATGCATCAAATAAAACCATTATCACGAAGCATGTTGTCATACATTTCCAACACATCTTCAACACGGGATAACTGAGTTTTCTCAATTCCATCAATTGGGAACACTTATATCAGAAAACCATATTCCCCCACAAAACATTATATCTACTTTCATCATGGAAGGACTCAAAGATGTTGTTTCATCTCTGGGGAAAAACAAACCACCAAGACCAGACAGACTTAACATTGAATTCTATCTCACTATCTGGGAAGACATCAAAGAGGATTTCATGCACCTCCTTCATTTGATTCATAATAATGAAAATATTCACAAACACATCAAGGTGCTTAACCATACCGGTGTAGCCTTAATAAAAAAATTAGAACAACCTAATAAAATCCAACAACTCATACCTGTCAGTCTCATCAACACTTCATATAAAATTTTGGAGAAAATCCTTAGCAATTGTATCAAACCACATTTGGAACATATTTTGGATAACAACCAAAATGCCTTTCTGAAACACATGAATATTCAAGATGCATTCGTTATGGTCAATGAAACACTTCACCTTTGCTACAAGAATAAAACTCCTATGTTATCCATAAAACTTGACTTTGAAAAAGCCTTAATATCAACAAACTTTCAATTAGAAAAGAGTTTTACATCAAAATAGAAGACAAGTGGGCCCGCTAGTCCTGAGATGTATTTCAACAAACACCTTCTCCACCATCTTAACCCTATCACCATTTTGGTCACTTCAAAAACACTAATGGTCTCAGACAAAGTGACCCATTATCACCATACCTTTTCATCATGGTTACATTACTTCTCTCAAACATGGTCAAACTAGGGACAACCAATGGCCTTATCCAATCGCCAAATGAATGTCTAGAAAACATCATTCAATATGCAGATGACACTATGGTCCTTGTCAAATCAGAAGATAATACCATTCTCAACACCAGTCGCATCATAAGACTTTTCTCCTACATCTCAGGATTCAAGATTAACCTCGGGAAATCATCCATAATAGGCATTAACACATCACCCGACACTATACTCATATCAAACCCTTCTTAGATGAAAAATTGAGACATTCACAGTTATGTATCTGGGACTACCAATCACACCACACCCTGCTAAACATCGTTTATGGCTGCCAATCATTGAAAAAAACACCTATAAACTCACATCTTGGAAAATGATTTCCTCAGCTTGGCTGGCCATATTACCCTACTTAACAATTCTGTTACTCTCATAACAACACATTACCTTAGATGCATACCTTTACTAGACAAAACATGAAACATGATCGACTCTATTAGAAGAAAATTCCCCTGGAACAACCACATTATACACTCAGAATAAACCAAATTACACTTGGTAAATTAGAAAACTATTTGTTCTCCAAAAGCTTATAGGGGGTGGGGTATTATTGACATGAATACACATGCTATCTATCTCATTACAAAAATAATTCATGTTCTCACCTCCAGTACTTCAAAATCCATGGAGAAAAACACAAAAAACACATCTCTTCACCTCTATAAAAATTCATAAATAAATATTGAACATCATCTTCCCCACGCCTCCATGATCAAATGCTTAAAACCTACATGATCACATCATGAGACACACTCTCCGATGATTGTGATTCTATGGAACATCTGGATAGAAAGAAATAATAGAAAATATAACAATATATCTCATTCATTTACACACATCATCATAGAGATTGAGCACACATATTCTCTCATTTCACACTACACGATAACCATCAACATCAGCCCTGGAGATAGAAGGTGAAGACTCCCAGATGGCTATCTTTGGCCACAACAACAACAACGATGAATGCCATTATACTCTAGAAGAGATCTTGGCCGATCATACTGATTTTTAGAGCACCACCCCATTTTGTGGCTATCTTAAATGTTTTCAGAACTACCTTTATTTGCCGAGGTCTATTGTTATGGGGTGCCTCCCCCGAACATTATCATATTTATTTTCTATTTCTTCATTTACTACTATACCCTTTTATATGTTATGTAGAGTTGCAGTGAACACATACAACACACTTCTACTGATGTTACTTTGTGTTTTTTTCATATACTCCCCTATGTTTGTAGATGTTGTTTTTTGGATTATGATAATATATTATCCCCAAAAGTAATTACAAAAAGTGTACTCCTTAAGAGGAGTGTCAAGGTATCAGCCCGACCCTATACAGAGGGTTAGTCTACAAAATCCCAGCAACACTTCATATGTGAGGTCAGACTAGTCACTATGGGAGTCTTGGTTCTAACAATGAGACCAATCTCCATGCCTAAACTATCAAAAAGTTGTAACTCATCCATGTGTTGGTGCCCATGGATCCTTCTGTTCCTTTTACTCCAAATTAAGTAGCATAGACCAGTGAGGCAGATGCCTGCAAACTGTGCAGGGGTTTTGTCTTTAGTCCACATGATAACTTCATCTTTTTGGAATGGTGGAGAGTGTCCCCATCCGTTCTTCAAGCATATGCAACTCCAGAGGTAACACACTACTTTGAACTCAAGAAAGAGATGACTGTGAGACTCCTCCTCCTCACTACATAATGGGCATATGGTCTCAGTATTCAGCCCCCATCAGGTCATCCTATCTCTGGTGGGTAGCTTCCCAATGATAGCTCTATAAGTAAGGGTACTCCATTTCAGAATAAAGCACCTTCCCCATAGTAGAGAGGCCCAAGCAAAGTGGTTACCATCTATTAGCTTCCATGGGATAGCCTTGGGATCCACCAGGGTCCAGATCCCATCACTAGAATGGTGGTACATAGTAATCACTTCATTCCATCATGTGTTCATATATTTCCACACACGGGAATCATACATAGTGTTGGTATTGGACCCCCCAATCCCATTGGTGTATCTCCTTCCCATCCATTCCGCCCAAGCTCCAGAGGGTTGCCTAAGGAAACGGTCAATCCTCTTGAGGTTGTTGATTCTCTGTATGTCATCCACATCCTGAATACCTAGCCCACCTTGATGTAGGGCCTTGGTTACAGTGTGCCAAGCGACACCATGCCCTTTCCCAGCCCAAAGGAAATTAGAGATTAAGCATTTGATGTTAGTCATTGTCGATGTTGGGAGAATACATAGCTCACACTAAAGACGAACCAGGCTCTGCAGAACCAATTTGATGAGAACAAATCGGCCAACCATATATATCCTTAGCCCTGACCAGCTATCAACCTTCGATCAGATCTTATCAAGGCACATGCTATAATCTCTAGAGAACCCTTTGCCACCAGCTAAGGGAACCCCAAGGTATTTGGTAGGGAACCACCCTCTTCTAACTCCAATCACCATACGTAGCCTCCCTCATCTCAAATCATAGGATTTAGAGAGGAAAATCTTGGATTTGACATTGCTCATGTACAACCCTGTTAGTTTCCCGAACTTCACCATGACCTTCTTGTACTCCATCAAGCCTTCAACATGTCCATTGGAGAAGAGGAGGACATAGTCCACGAAGATGAGATGGGTCATCACTTTGGTTCCCCTAACCTTGAAAGGCTTGATCTTGTCACGATCCTCAGCCTCTCTAATCAGTGTAGTTAGACTCTCCATTACAAGGGTGAAGAGGAGGGGGGATAGGGTCACCCTATCGTAGTCCATTCTTAGAAGTGAACATGCCAATAGGAGCCCCATTTACAAGAATGTATAATGATGTGGTTTGTACACATTATTGGATCAAGGCAATCCATCTTTCACTAAATCCCATCGACTTCATGATTCTCCATAGTGTATCCCAATTAACATAGTCATATGCTTTTTGTAACATCCCTGACCTGGGTTATGAACTAACCCTAGGTGTTTTGTTTAATTATGTAATTAGAAACTTATGATTATCTTTTTGGTATGTAATTAAAGCTTTTGAGGAACTTATATTTCTATTTCTGCCCTTTTTAAACAATGTTATAATATTGTTTTGTTAATAGGGACTTATGTGCAAATTACCCAATTAGAGGATTTAACTTGAAAATTTCACATGTTTATATGTTCCTTTGATGATGATACATCATAAGAATGAATATGATGAAGTGTTATGGGTTCTCCAAGTTTGGGCACCAAGATGCAACTTGTGGAGCAATCATTGTACTTTAAAACCCTAGTTTTGGTGAAAAGTGCAATTTACCCAAAACCTGGGGTGCAACATGTAAAATATACCTTTTAGAGTATCTTTTATGACTCTTGGAATCAATTAGAGTAAAAGTGATGAAGAGGGCGCTTCATTTGACTAATCAAATAAGAAGGAAAGCCCTTGTGATTAAATAACTAAGTTGTAAGCAAAATGACCCTTTTATGTGTGCAACTTAGAAGGATGTTTGGCTTCTTTTCCTCTACAGCTTAGTTAAATAAGGAGTTTTTCTTAAGTATAGAAAGGAGGGGCGTGGCCAAGAAGGAGAGAAGGATCCATATGAGAAATAGAAGAAAAGATTGTCCTTACCTTGAAAACATGCCCAAAGTATATATACACCTTTCTTTTACAACCAAGGGATCGTTTCCCTTTCTCTCTTCACTTATCTCTTTCTGTGGCCGACTAAGGAAGGAGCTCAGGAGCAGAGGAGAACGGCCAAGTAGAGTTGGGTAAGTTTTAACCACTATCTAGCTCGGATTCATGGAGGAAATCATGATATAAGGTTGGTTTGCTAGTTTTTCTTACTTAGTTCTTCTTTCTAGCCATCCTTTCCAACCAATTCTTGAAGAAGAAACCTTGGAAGACCTATGGATCTCAAGCCACCATTAAAGCTTCGAAGCTTGGAGCTCTAGATCTGGTTCTAAGGTGGGTTTTATAACTCTAAACCCTTAAACTTTGTTATGCATCTTTCTTTCTTGCAAACGTTGCTTGTTCTTCTTCCCTCCATCCTTCTTTGCACTCTTGCAAGCAAAACCGTGGAGAACAGGCCTTGATCTGGAGGTAGAAGAAGGGGGCGTGAATACCAATGCTACTTTGGCAAACGGTCTTGCCCCCCCTTGGCCAAACAGTTTGCAAAACCGTTTGGGGTAAACGGTTTGCAAAACCGTTTGAAGGGCAAACGGTTTCACAAGGTTGGTTGGAGCAAACGGTCTCCAAGACCGTTTGTTTGAGTTGAACAAGGGTTGACCATTTGAGATTCCTGTTCCTAATTATGTTGGTTAATAACCCACCAAATTTTATAGGTTAACTCCCAAGGAATCATGAGTTGAATGCTAATCAATTAGGTAAACCTAATTGGATTAAGTGCTGAATTCCAACCTGATTAACTTGAACTTTTTGGGAAAACGGTTTCAAAACCGTTTGAGGGAGTTGACCAAGGGTTGTCCGTTTGAGATTCCTGTTCCTAATTATTTTGTTTGATAACCCACCAAATTTTATAGGTTAATTCCAAAGGAATCATGAGTTGAAGGCTAATCAATTAGGCAAACCCTAATTGGATTAAGTGCTGATTTTCAACTTGATTGATTTGACTTTTTGGGTTATTTAGCCCAAACGGTCTCAAGACCGTTTGGGGATCACACAAACGGTCTCAAGACCATTTGGGGGTCACCCAAGACCGTTTGTAGGTCAATGGTTGGATATTGTTAAGTGTTTGAAGGACAAAAGATATGGTGTTAACCCTAATCGGCTAAGTGCTGATTTTGCATTGAAATGAGTTGATGTTTTGGGTTGATTGACCCAAACGGTCTCAAGACCGTTTGGGGATCACCCAATAACGTTTGGAGGTCTAGGGTTAAGCATGGTTGACCAATTGAAGGTATAAAGGTACCAAATCACTTTGCAATTAAGTGTTGATTTGATGATCAACTCAATAGCTCAAACCCTAATGATTTTTCACTAGAATCCAAGGGTTGGATGAGCCAAACGGTCTCAAGACCGTTTGGAGCTCATCCAAACGGTCTCAAGACCGTTTGGAGGTCACACAAGACCGTTTGGAGGTCTAGGGGTGAGTATGGTTAAGCAATTGATGATCCAATGATACTAAGTTGGAGGGTAATCAATTGCTGATTTGGTGATCAATCCAATGATCCAAACCTTAATTGGTTGACTTGGATTTTGATGATATGATGGGAAAACGGTCTCAAGACCGTTTGGAGGTCATCCAAACGATCGCAAGACCTTTTGGGGTCAGGTCATGTCCAATTGAATGATGGTTCAATGGGTTCAAATCAATTAGACCCACATTGAAAAATGTTGAAGGGTTATTGATTCCAAACCCTAATTCAATTGATTTAAACCCTAATTGATGATCAATTGAGGGTCAATTGAGGGTAAAATCAGTTGAATGTTGACCTATTAAACTCATTTGAAGTATGAGTATAGTTCCAATTGATGATTGGTTCCATGAATTCAATGATTGAAGGAATCAACATTGGAAACCCTAATTTCATTGGATACCTTATGTAATGGAGGTCCAATGTGATTGAATCTATGAAAATTAAGATGACCTATGTCCTATTGATCCAATGATGATTAGTAATGATAATCAATTAAGGCACAAAGGTTGAAACCTTAATATTACCTAAGTGATTAGTACCAATTAAGGGGTGAATTCCTAATTGCTTATAGGATCAATAACTTGATACACTATGTTAATCATAGTTGTATGTACTTGATTGAAGAGTTGATGTGACCTAATCAAGTTGAAAGGATGAAAGATTAGAATTCATATATAAATATGAATCATGTAGTGAACTTCGGTAGCACGACCGTGTAAGGTAGCACGGCCGTGGTAGCTTTACTTTGCATGACCGTGCAAGGTGGCACGGCCGTGGTGTTCTATGAATAAATTTAAAAGAATTGGTTTTGTGCTGATATTGTTATATATGCATGTACGTCTTCAATTATGCTAATCATGCATGTTGTTAGCAAGAGGTAATCATAGCCATGTAAGGGTTATGATGTTTTATTTATTGAAAGCATGTTATAAACTTTATGAATAATGACATACTATGTTGCCTGGTTTAAGAGGCAATATATAAGATTAATGGGTTGTAAGAGCCTTGAGTAATATTCACATTGTTACAATCAAGGTCATGTTGTTAGATGACTTATGGTGGTCTAATTGTTTGAACACCCCTACTCTTGAACCATATTGATGAAATGATTAAGAAATGATATTCATATGATAACTGATGTGAGTTAAACTTGATACATTTAGTATTCTTATTTTATAGTAGTGTTTTAATAGTTAAATGCTTGGAAACATGCTTGATGCTAAAATAATGTTGAAATGTACCTAAATAATCAAGTATAATCATACCATGTAGAGCCCTGATCATAGATCCATCATTGTCAGAAGCCAAATGATGGTGAAACAGGTTTTGCTAAGGGGACTCCTGGATCACATACTTTTGAGTATGTGGGGGATTATGGACGCAAATATCCTTACATCCTAGTGTAGGAATTCATGTAGATGTATCTTAAATCTATCAACCCTTCACTATATGTTTATGCTGGGATGATGTATCACTAATCTCTCGAGGGAATCTTTAATGCCGCATCGATGAGAGATAAAAAAGAGATCTTTCGATGATGAAGAGTACAGAACGCCACTGTGACTCTAATAGCGAAGTGCCAGAATACCCTGGTAAGCTATTGTAGCAGAGACACGAGATGTTCTGCATGTTGATCCTCATACTGACTGAGGAAGATGAGGTCATAAGAATCCGGCTCTTTTGATGACCTATGTATGATACCGATGCGACTTAGTAGTGATCGGTTGGAGCATGAGCGGCATACCTCATCTCCGCAGGGCATAATAATGTTTGTAAGACATAATCAACCGTGTAGCATAACTGCTTAGGTTGAACTACGAGAAACAATGATTAATGTTACTTTGTTTATAAATGTTCTTGTCAAGTAACTAGTATACATATTCTTTATAATCCTTATTGAAATGATTGCTTAAGTAATTGTTGCTTTACTTAATCCTAAGCATGTTGTTGAATGATTTAAGTTATTTTGCTTATATTATCCCTTTCTTGCTATAACAAAGCTTCTGGCGGAGAGTTATAACTCTCGCTGGGACAATTATTTAAAATTGTCTCACCCCGTAGGTTTCTATTTTTTAGGTGGACGCCGAGGACGAAGGAACCAATCTGAGAGTGAGCAGTATCAGCAGCAACAACACCAGGAGCAGTAGTGAATCTCAGGTGGAGATACTGACTGTCAAGTCCAGTAGATGGTATGTCTTATGTCGTCTCTGTACTCTCAGGTCCTAGGAGTCAGTAGGTCTGAGGTTTTTGGCTTTAAGCCTTGAGATTTCTTTTTTTATCTTGCCTTGCACAGGTGACAGGGCAATGGATGTATAAAATTACTCGAGATGTAAATAGAGAACCATGTTATAAACAAGTTATCATGTTTGCTTATAAAAGAGTTTTATGGTTTAAAGATCTTCTTCTGAAAAGTTTTAAATTTTTAGTGATTTTCATAATTTTGCTGCTAGTTAATCGCTTTCGCTGAGTTTACATCATGATTTATCGATTCGGTCACCACACTTTCATTAAGTCAAGCTTGACGCAAGCTTTCTTAGCACTATTTTTGACTTTGAAGTCCGTAAGAAACTTGGAGGCCAGTAGTGCACAATCAGATATACTCCTTCCTTGGATGAACACCATTTGATTATGCAATACTATCTCAGGTAAGTAGGTTTTCAACCTACCTGCTAAGACCTTGGAGAAGATCTTATAGAAGGTAGAGTAGCATGCTATGGATCTATAGTCACTCATGCTATTTGTGGGGTTACTTTTGGGAATAAGTTTAATGAAGGTGTGGTTCACCTCTCTCACCATCCTTCCCCCACCATAAACCACCTTACTGCTTTGTAAATATCATTTTTGACCAAATCCCAACAGCTTTGGAAGAACCTCCCATTGAACCCATCGGAGCCCGGCACTTTGTTGGCTCCTATCGAGAAGACGGCATGCTTCACTTCCTCTTCAGTGACCTGTTTACATAAGTTATGATTCAAAGCATCATTCACTCTTTGCACAGGAAGATGTAGGTTACAAGAGTCAGAACTAGGTTGGTTATAGAGGAATTGGAAGAACCGTATCGCCTCATCCCCAACCTTCTTCCATCCTTCCACAGATTCACCCTCTTCATTGACCAGCAAGTAGATATCATCCTTGAGTGCTCTTTTCTTAACAGCAGCGTGCCATCCTGCTTCTTTGCCAAAAGAAACTCTCTTCCACTTTCTCAAGATTATAGAGCTTGTTTTGTGCCTCTCTTTCCTTCTAGAGAGTAGTAGGGCAAAGGGGTTCAGTATGAGCCTGCGTAGCAGCTGTATCATACTCCTCTCTAGCTACCTGTAGCAGATTTTTGATGTTTACTTTTTCTTTGGCCCATTTCCTCAAACACTGCTTTGTATTCTTAAGTTTTTTGCAAACCATGTAGATGGGGTTTCCCTGTACCTCCTTATTCCACCCTTTCTCGATTTCCTCTTTAAACCCAGGCCAAGAGCACCATAGGTTGAGGAACCTAAAGGGTTTTGGACGAGAGACATCATGTTTCAAATCGAGAATCATCCACGCATGGTCGTTGAACGGGTGCGAGCCCAGCTTTAGGAAAGAATTGGGTAGGAAATCCATCCATGCTTCATTCACCAAGCCCCTATCAAACTTGCTGGCAATTCTCCTCCTCATACTCTTTTTTTTACCAGGTTACCCTGCCTCCTGTCATTTTTAGTTCCGTGAGCGCAGCCTCATCCACAACGTGGTTGAAGTTGTTTAAGATGTGCTCAGGGATTGGGTTGCCTCCTTTCTTCTCGTTAGCCTATCTGACAATGTTGAAGTCGCCAATAACAATCCAAGGCACCTACTATTGCATGGTGGCTTTGATGCTCTCCCATAGGGTAGCTCTGTCTCTCTCCAGGTGTTCCCCATAGACGACAGTGATGATAAAATTGAATCCACCTTTGTTAAAGCAGCTAGCGGTTAGGGTCTGAGCCATTTTCGATATCAGCTCCAAGCTCCAACAACTTGGGTTCCATCCTATGCAGATTCTACAGATCCGCTTGGTCCAGATTGCTCGTAGTCTCCCAACCTGCCAGGAAGGGAGTGTCGACCCTTTCTTTGACTCCTCTTCTGATCTTTGTTTCAAGGCAACAACAAAGATTGACCTTTTGGTCTGTGATTATTGTTCTGAGCTTTCTCTGGCTTCACGAAAGAGAAGCTCCCCTTACGTTCCATGTCATGATTGACATCAATCTGGTGGACGACCCCCTCCCTATCCTAGAGCGGGCTAGGCTAGCAGATCCTCCACCTCTTCCTCTCGTCGCACCTCTGCATGTCCCCCCACAGGTCCGCCGGATCCCGCAACCCTGCTGCGAGTATGGCGCAGGCTCGTATCTGCTTCAAGGTCTGTCCTATCATTAGGTAGTTTGCCTTCCTCCCCTTCATCGCTAAGGGCAGCGAACATGTTGGTCACTGGCATCCTCTCCTCTTCCTCAGTACCGGTCATTTTCGGAGCTCGCGTCGTAGCGTGAGAGACTATGGACCATGTCTCAGTGCTACCCTTTATCTGCATTTGTTGTTGTTGCTCATGTACAAGAGTGTTTTCCTTCTCTGGTCCCTGCGGGTTGGTAGGCATGTGCCCACGATCAGATGTCACTGTAAGAGCTGTGGTGGTCTGCATCCTCTCATCTGTGCATGTAGATGCCAAGGTCCTTCCTTCCCCTTCAATGCCAGGAACGTCAGATCGCTCCGAGTGAACCACGCGCTCAACTGGCCTTTTTGAAGGGCGTCTGTAACATCCCTAACCTGGGTTATGCCTTAACCCTAGAGGTTTTGCTTAAGTAAGTCATTTATATTCTTGTATTTATCCTTTTAAAATTAATTAAGGCTTGACAGGAACTTATGTTTCAATTTTAGTCCTTTTTTAATAATGTTGAAACAATGTTTTACTGTTTTGGAATAATGTGCAAATTACCCAAGTTGAGGGGTTAACTTGAAAATGTTACATTATAAATGTTCCTCAAGTGTTGAAGCATCATAAGAATGAAAATGATGCCAAGGTATGGCTTGTGGTATCCTGAGCACCAAGAAAGAGCTTGTTAAGCAATGTTTGTGCATTAAAACCTAGTTTTGGTGTAATGTACAAATTACCCAAAACATAGGGTTCAATATGCAAAATACCACTTCTAGAGAGTCTCTAATGTTTCTTAGTATCAATTAGAGACAAGAAAATCAGAGGGGCATCTCATTTGAATCTCTTTGGAGGAAAGAGAATCTTGATATTAAAATAATCAAGATTTTAGCATAATTGAAACCCTAATTCAATTTAATGCAAAAATAAATATATTAATGGAAGTGCTCTTCAACCAAAAATGTGATGTTTGAATTTTTATAAGTATGGACGTCCTTGTGCCTTGCAAAGGCAACAAAATATCTAAAGTGAGTGGAGAGCCTACTCACATTAGTTAAAGAAAAAGTAATATCCACTCATTTTTTGATATTATTATTATATTGATTAAGGTGCTTAATTTGTCTTCTTTTAATTCATGGATAATGAAGAGTAATTACAAGGTGGGGGAGATGTATTTGTATTAAAGGGATGTAGGGGAGTATGTGGCACCAATTGTGGGAGTTGAAGGAATTATTTATCACTTTCTCTCTCATTGAAATTCCCTTATATACATCCCATTTTCAACCCACATGAAAGGATTTTTCGATCCCTTTTTCTTTCCTTGCTTTGGTCGTGCACAAAGGAGCTTAGGAGAAACAGTAGGACGTGACCCAACCTGTAGGTAAGCTCCATAGTCATCTTCAACCTTGAATTCATGGTGAAAATCGAAACTTAATGCTTAATTTCTTCTTTTCTTCATTCAATGTTCAACCTTGATCATTCATTTCACTCAAAGACTTAAGAACAGACCTTGGACAGTTGAAAAAGCTTCATTCACCTTTGAGGACGTGAAGCTTAAATCTTGGATTCAACTTTGAGGGCGGCTTATATAACTTGAACCCTTAAATGTCATTATTGCTTGCAATTTATTCATCATGTATTGAACCTTTCTTCTTTCTCAGTTTCCTTTTGATTAGTTATTGAAATCACCATAAGAATCACAATTGATTTCGAAGGTTTGAAGCTTGAAGATGATGATGTCATCTTAAGCACACACCTCAACAAAGGAATGGGCAAACGGTTTTTAAAACTGATTGAGCTTATTCGGTTTCAAAATCGATTGAGTTGATTCGGTTTCAAGACCGAATGGGTATTTGAGTTCAATACTGAATGGGTAATTGAACCCAAGACCGAATGGGTAATTTATTTCAAAACCAAATGGGTAATTGAGTTTAAGACCAAATGGGAAATTGACTTCAAGATTGAATGGGTAATTGAGTTCAAAACCGAATGGGTAATGGATCTCAAGATCGAATGGGTAAATTGAACTTCAAAACCATTTGGGGTTAATTGCTTATGTGAATGATGGAGATCCAATGGCTCAAATTGATTTAAATTTAATGGATTAAAGGATGGGTGATCCATTGATTACTAACCCTAATTGGATTGAATGGTTGAAACCCTAAATCGATTGAGTCAATTTCTAAGTTGAATGGCTCAAACGGTCTCAAGACACTTTGAGGGCAAAAGGTCTCAAGACTGTTTGAGACCAAATGGTCTCAAGACCGTTTGGAGGTCAAGGGTTGTGATGGATGATTGGAGATCCAAGGACTGTAATTTGATGTACTTTCAATGGTCCAATTAATTTGTGATTCAATAAAGCAATCCCTAAACCAATTGATTTATTGGAGGAAACCCTACGGTCTCAAACCATTTAGTGTTCAATTGGTTTCAATGATGAGTTGCTCATGTGGTTTCAAACTATTTGGAGATAATTATATTTTATTCAAATGGTCTCAAACCGTTTAGGGACTTTGAGATCAAGACCGTTTGATGGTCTAATGGTCTTAGGACTGATTGAAGTTTTTGGGACCAAGACCGTTTAAGGCCTAAACGATCTTCAGACTGTTTGGAAGTGCAATTGAATCAAGACCATTTGAAGGTCAAAATACTTCAAGACCGTTTGAAGGTATAATACCCCAAGACCGTTTGAAGGTCTAATTGATTCAAACCATGTAATTACTATTAAACCCCATGATTGTTAATGGTGTTTATCAAAGATAATCATAATGGTTGTACCTTTAAGGTACTTAAGTAATTAGTACCCTTAGAAGGATTAACCTTTGATACTTATGAAAGCAATATCTCAATACACCATGCTAACCATAAATGTGTGTACTTGAATGAAGGGTTGACCTAATCTAATCAAGATTGAAGTAATAAACATCATAGAGAGGATGAGAGAGAGAGAGAGAGGATTTCATACATGTACAATAATCATGTAGAGGTTAAATCTCAACACTCTCAACATGAATAAAATATGTAATTAGGGTATGATCCTTGATAAAGAGATCATGAAACCCTAATCGAGAAGGCTGATGAACCATAACCCTAGTATAGGGTAATGTTAGATGAAACCCTAATCTAGGGTAATGGTGTAACCCTAATCTAGGGTAATGATATTAGAAATCCCAATTCATGGTATATAATGAAAAACCCTAATTCAAGAGGATGCTTCATGAAACCCTAATTTTAGGTAAAGTAACATGAAACCCTAATTTGGGGAAAAGTTATAAGGAACCTAAATTCGAGACAATGATGTGTGAAACCCTAATCATGGGTGATGACATGTGAAACCCTAATCTAGGGTGATGCCATGTGAAACCCTAAGGTAGTGATGTGATGTGAAACTCTAATCCAGGGTGATGCTATGTAATGCTATATGAAACCCTACCCTAATATAGGGTGAAGATATGTAAAACCCTAATTTTGGGTTATAGTGCATGAAACCCTAATATTGGTCAAAATGATGATAAACAATAACCCTAACTTTGGACTATGAGTTGAGAAACCCTAATTTCAGGTAATGCTATTTGAAACTCTGATATAGGATGATGTTATGTGAAACCCTAATATATGGTTATGTTATGTAAACCCTAATTGATAAGATGGGAAACTCTATTCCTAAAAATGGAATAGTGACTAATATATTGATAAGTGAAACACCTAAGGTGGTTGTTAATGGATGGCCTTATATCAATAATGCATTAACTTGAGATGAGTCCATATCATTGATAATGGTTGAATAATTTCAATAAGTGATTTATGACCAATACATTACATGATAAATGTGATGAACTTGTTCATAAAGTATTAGGATAGGAAATACCCTAGTACAAGATAAGTTGATGAACTTAAGTAAGATAAAGGTGATGAGGGAAGTGATACATCAAGACATGATAGATATCACATCCAGCACCTCAAGATTGATACACCTTGATGCATTTTAAATCCAATATACTTGGATGAGTAACACATGAAGTGTGTCATGTCAATTGTTACAGTGAGATGTAATGCACTTTGATAAGTGTAGGCTAACATATGTTATGAAAAGGTTAAGCCAAGTTAATAAAGTATGATGTAATCATATTCTGGTATAGTTGAGAGAGGAACTCATATCTAGTGTTGATCATTCATTTAATGATAAATGATGAATAAATAAGTATGATTGAATACTTATGTTATCAGTGTTGGCTCCTAGTTGTGTGGAGCAATGAATTAGGGGTTGATCATTAATAATATGATCCTGAAAACCTAAATGGTTAATAATGGAAAACCCTAAACCCTAATGAAGGGTGATGATATGTAAGAGAAACCCTAACCGATAAGGAAGGGAAATCCTAACCCTAATGAAGGGTGGTGATATGTAAGAGAAATCCTAACCGATAAGGAAGGGAAAACCTAACCCTAATGATGGGAGGGTTGTAATTCTTTTGTTGCATAAACCTTATAAGACATATTAAATACTTTAATAAAAGTATAATGTGCAATGGCCTTGTAAACTATGTGAATATGTTGTTACCTAGTGAGAGGTGACAAGATGTAATGACCTTGTGAACCATGTGATAATTTGTTGCCTAGTAAGAGTTGACAAGATACTTAATGGGCCTCATGAGCCATGTGAGATGCTTGTGTAGCAAGTATCATGTTTACCTTGGTCAGATGACCTGAAGGTATTAGTTACCTGATAAGTGGTAACAAGTGTTCTTTGATGAACTGAGGGTTTGAATACCCACATTCCATAATCATGATGATGAGATGTTAAGGGATGAGAATGCCCATGATGTAACAAGGGATTGAAATCCTAATGTTTTATAAAGTTTTGAAAAGTACTTGATAGATGTATTATACTCTTCTTTGTAGCATTTGTCATAATAATTCTTGTTTGAAACTTGATTGATGCTAAAAGAATACAGTAATGTACTTAATTAACCAAATGAAATCTCATCATGTAGTGCCCTGGCCATAGATCCATCATCATCAGAATTTGCTGGATGGGGAAACGGGTTGCTCCGCGGTATAACCCAGAATGCATATTTTTTAATATGCGGGGGTGATGGGTGAAAATATTTGTACGCCCTAATGGAGGAATTGATGTGAGATAAATATTAAATCTCTCAATCCTTCATTATATATGATGGGGTGGATGTAACACTAATCCCCCGAAGTCGGGATGGATGTATCATGAATCTCCCGATAATATAAATGTTGGATCGATGTGAGATAAACATTAAATCTCTCGATGCCGAAGGACTGCAGTTGACGTTGTGACTCTATAGCGTAGTTGCGAGTATACCCTGGAAAGCTATTTAGCAGAGACACAAGATGTCATGCATTGAATCTCGTACTGACCGAGATAAAGGAGGTCATGGCAGCCAACTCTTCCATTGACCTTGTATGGCACCGATTTCGACTTCACAATGGTCGGTTGGAGTATGAGCGGTATACCTCATCTCCTCAAGGCATAAGTGTGATTGTAAAATGTAATCAGCCGCATAACATGTTTGCTTAAGGATTAAATACGGTAATCATTGGTTGATGTTACATTTATTTTATGCATCTTTAGTTGATAGATGATATATTTATGTTTCCTTACATTCCTTACAAAGTATATAGATGATGTATAATTCTACCATGGGTCAATGCAATGTTCTCCTTAAGAAACGAGATTATCTTATTATGTTCATACAATTATTAATATTGTTGTTAATATAAATGAACTCATGTTCAGTTTGGTATTGTTTATCTGCAATAATAATGTTTCTGGCGGAGAGTTATATCTCTCGCTGGGACAATTTTCAATTGTATCACCCCCATGGGATCCAACTTTAACAGTGATATTCCAGGTGGAGACACTAGCTATCAAGTTTTGTATAGAGAGTCCTATGTGTCGTCTCTATACTCTCAAGTCCTCGGAGTCAGTAGTTAGTTTAATGAATCGATTTGAGGTTTTGGCTTGATGCCTCGAGGTTCTTATATTGTCAGTGTACAGTTTTAACAAGGCAGTTGATGCTTGCAATCCTCGAGAAGAGACGGTATAAGATATGTACTTATGAACCAAGATGTAAATATAATACTTTGGTTCTTGATAAAAGAATTTTCCTGTGTTTGGGTATCTTTGTAAATGGTTTTAATTTTTAGTGATTTTTAGTAATTCTGTTGTTGATGATTAATTCCACAGTTAATTACACTGTGACGGTCTGATCTGGTTTTGGGTCATCTCAGTTTAGTGGTATCAGAGCTCTAGGTTCGCTGAGTCTACAGAGACATAGGATTAAGGTTGTTGAGTCTGTTCTAGTGTCTTTCAGTTTATCTGATAGTGTCTTCTACTCATATAGGAGAAGAAGAACTTAAAGATGTCTGGATCACACGAAGAACATGTTGTTGAGAGCAGGAATGTTGCACCAACAGAAGGTGTAAGCGACCAGGCGAGAGAAGAACGACTTCCTGAGAATCCCTAAGATGATCCAATTATGATAAGGAATTCTTCTCTTGATATCACTATTGGGCATGTTAGGATTGAAATAATGTGTATAGTGGACCATATATTAGCAATACAACCTAGATTACCAACCCCCAATGATGAAGTTTTGGACTCCAACAGGATTCTTGCTCAACATCAACATGTTGGAGCAATGAATAATGATGAAAGGAATAGGTTACAACCTGAAATTAGGATTTTCCATAGGTGTAGGCAGCCTGGACATATCAGAAAAGACTGTCCAGAAAAGGATAATGAGGAAAGAATTAAGAAAAGGCCTATCCAAACTCAGGATCAGAGGCCTAGTAGTTCCAAAAAGGGGAAGTTTTTGGTACCATCGGTACAACCAAGGTCTAGTACACTAGGGAAAGGGCTACCCAGAAAGGGTAAAGGACCTTTTAGACCATATCAAGAGAATAGAACCCATCACCGGTATAGACAGGTAGGACATCTAGTAAGGGATTGTCCAATTGGAAACACAATGGTAACCCAACCACCGAGGCAGAGACATCAAGGTCATCAGAGGAAACAGTTTTTTGGTGGCACTCGAGGACATGGACAGACGTCCCAGGCAGGATCAACTACATTAAATAACAAATCTCAGAGTCAACATCAGGAAACGGTAAGATTCTATGAAAAGAATCAGCCTGAGGCAATAAACAAACTGTGAGATGAGACAGGTCAGATGAAACAATTTTATTCTGATATAGCATTTCATAATTCTATGTGATAAATATAAGAAATTAGTTGTTTTTGAGCTTCCTTGGACCAGTCATATGAGGACACAAGGAAGATGAGGACTTATATTTTACTCAGTATTCCTTTAAATGCTTTATAATCTCTCTTATCTGTGTGATAAAGGATGAGATATAGAAGTGATGCCTGAAGAAAATCTAGGAGTGTTAAATCATGTGTTTATGATGATATGAAAAGTGAGGAACATGATAGTAAATAAAGTGCATACTACCTAATCTCAGTACGTGTATACCCTGGCCAGGTATATAATTATTGGAGATAAGGCAAGTATGGAACTATTAGATTGTTATCTTTCTGATTACTCTGATCAAGTAGTCATTTTGAAACAATCTAGTGAGTATAAAGAAACTAGAAATATGGCATGGATATTTTTATCACATCCTAAGTACTATAAAATGGAACCTAAAATGATCTCAGATCAATCTATGTGTATGAGGAAGTAAAAGTATAATCCTCGTGATAATGAAAATGAGACAAGGGAGATGATCCCTGTCTGGTAAATCTTGTGTGTATAGTAAAGATCTTTTCCCATGATGTGGAAATGGGAAATGTGATAAATTCAAAAAATGTTCATAAATATGTTAGACAATAGCAAAGGAATGAGTAATGACATGTAATCATCCTTATAATTCATATGCTGACAATAAGGAACCTAGGATGAAACAAGAGTAAATGACTCATGAACAATTGAAAGTTCATGCTATAATTAGAGGAGATGATAATCCCTTCTCTTTGATAAACAATCCTGGGTGATGATGAGGGTGTGATGTGTTTTTGACACATGGGATGGATATTAAAGTAAGGAATTCTGGTATCTGAGAAATAGCAGGTGATATGGGAAAGTAAAAGAATAACTTCTAATTAAGATGATTAATGTTGGTTACCTGGAATGGCCAACTGTGAAATCAGTCTAATTACATAAAATAGTATGGACATCACATGTTAGGGGTTTATGCTCTGCATAAACATAACATCGATAAGAATGTACTAATTCAAGGAATAATTGTAAAATTGATGTGGGAAAAGCTTATCAAGTTAAAAACAATTCCAAAGATACCTCTAAGAAAAGTTCCTAATTGGTAAGTAACCTCCCTTTATGACAAAAGTATGTACAACTAATAACATAGTTGGTACAAGTAGTAAGAAAGTTTAGTGTTGTGTCGGCAGTTTGGATGGCACAACAGATGTATGATAATACTTGTAGTCACAAGTGGGTGACAAAATGTAACTTTGGTCTTTCATTGGAAGTGAAATGCTAAACTAAATAAGGAATATGGAAGACTCCTCAGAATAAAGAATCATGTCACAAAAAGCTATAAGTTGAGAAAGGTAATATATCAGTAAGATTTGATACCTGAATTAAATAAGGTATGTATAATGTTTCTCTAACTAATAAGAGCATAATTTGACACAGAGTTGACTCTACAGTCAATAATGAAAAGGACAGTAGAGTATGTGTCCTGTGTGACTAATTCTATGATAACCTTGTGTGGAAGAACTTTGTGTTGATCAAAGTTCTATGGCATCTCCATGACATTAAGATGTTATGTGGAGACTTGATGATATGATGAATAAATAATATATGTCTTCCTTTACCTGAGATTTTGGGGATGAAATCCTTGTTAGGGGTTTATAATTGTAACATCCCTGACCTGGGTTATGCCTTAACCCTAGAGGTTTTGCCTAAGTAAGTCATTTATATTCTTGTATTTATCCTTTGAAAAGTAATTAAGGCTCGAGAGGAACTTATGTTTCAATTTTAGTCCTTTTTTAATAATGTTGAAACAATGTTTTACTATTTTGGACTAATGTGCAAATTACCCAAGTTGAGCAGTTAACTTGAAAATGTTACATGATAAATGTTCCTCAAGTGTTGAAGCATCATAAGAATGAAAATTATGCAAAGGTATGGCTTGTGGTAGCCTGAGCACCAAGAAAGAGCTTGTTAAGTAATGTTTGTACATTAAAACCTAGTTTTGGTGTAATGTGCAAATTACCGAAAACCTAGGGTTCAATATGCAAAATACCACTTCTAGAGAGTCCCTAATGTTTCTTAGTATCAATTAGACACAATAAAATCAGAGGGGTGTCTCATTTGAATCTCTTTAGAGTAAAGAGAATCTTGATATTAAAATAATCAAGATTTAAGCATAATAGAAACCCTAATTCAATTTAATGCAAAAATAAATATATTAATGGAAGTGCTCTTCAACCAAAAATTTGATGGTTGAATTTTTATAATTATGGACTTCTTTGTGCCTTGCAAAGGCAACGAAATATCTAAAGTGAGTGGAGAGCCCACTCACATTAGTTAAAGAAAAAGTAATATCCACTCATTTTTAGATATTATTATTATATTGATTAAGGTGCTTAATTTGTCTTCTTTTAATTCATGGATAATGAAGAGTAATTACAAGGTGGGGGAGATGGATTCATATGCAAGGGATGGATGGGAGTATGTGGCACCAATTTTGGGAGTTGAATGAATTATTTATTACTTTCTCTCTCATTGAAATTCCCTTATATACATCCCATTTTCAACCCACGTGAAAGGCTTTTTCGATCCCTTTTTCTTTCCTTGCTTTGGACGTGCACAAAGGAGATTAGGAACATCAGGAGTACGTGCCCCAACCTGTAAGTAAGCTCCATAGTCATCTTCAACCTTGAATTCATGGTGAAAATCGAAATTCAATGCTTAATTTCTTCTTTTCTTCATTCAATGCTCAACCTTGATCATTCATTTCACTCAAAGACTTGAGAACGAACCTTGGACAGTTGAAAAAGATTCATTCACCTTTGAGGACGTGAAGCTTAAAGCTTGGATTCAAGTTTGAAGGTGGGTTATATAACTTGAACCCTTAAATGTCATCGTTGCTTGCAATATTCATCATGTGTTGAACCTTTCTTCTTTCTCGATTTCCTTTTGACTAGTTGTTGAAATTGCCATAAGAATCACAATTGATTCCGAAGGTTTGAAGCTTGAAGATGATGATGTCATCTTAATCACACACCTCAACAAAGGAATGGGCAAACAGTTTTCAAAACCGATTGAGCTTATTCGGTTTCAAAATCGATTGAGTTTATTCGGTTTCAAGACAACATGGGTATTTGAGTTCAAGACCGAATGGGCAATTGAACCCAAGACCGAATGGGTAATTTATTTCAAAACTGAATGGGTAATTGAGTTTAAGACAAAATGGGTAATTGACTTCAAGATCGAATGGGTAATTGAGTTCAAAACTGAATGGGTAATGGATCTCAAGATCGAATTGGTAAATTGAACTTCAAAACCGTTTGGGGTTAATTGATGATGTGAATGATGGAGATCCAATGGCTCGAATTGATTTAAATTTAATGGATTCAAGGATGGGTGATCCATTGATTACTAACCCTAATTGGATTGAATGGTTGCAACCCTAAATCGATTGAGTCAATTTCTAAGTTGAATGGCTCAAACGGTCTCAAGACCCTTTGAGGGCAAAAGGTCTCAAGACCGTTTGGAGGTCAAGGGCTGTGATGGATGATTGGAGTTCCAAGGACTGTAATTTGATTTACTTTCAATGGTCCAATTAATGTGTAATTCAATAAAGGAATCCCTAAACCAATTGATTGATTGGAGGAAACCCTAATTGGTCCATTCGGTTTCAAGGTGGTTTGGACCAAACGGTATTTAGACCATTTGGAGAGTCAATGGTCTCAAACCATTTAATGTTCAATTGGTTTCAATAATGAGTTGCTCATGCGATTTCAAACCATTTGGAGATAATTATATTTTATTCAAATGGTCTCAAACCATTTAGGGACTTTGAGATCAAGACCGTTTGATGGTCTAATGGTCTTAGGACCGATTGAAGGTTTTGGGACCAAGATCGTTTAAGGTCTAAACGATCTTCAGACCGTTTGGAAGTGCAATTGAATCAAGACCATTTGAAGGTCAAAATACTTCAAGACCGTTTGAAGGTCTAATACCCCAAGACCGTTTGAAGGTCTAATTGATTCAAACCATGTAAGTACTATCAAACCCCATGATTGTTAATTGTGTTTATCAAAGACAATCATAATGGTTGTACCTTTAAGGTACTTAAGTAATTAGTACCCTTAGAAGGATTAAACTTTGATGCTTATGAAAGCAATATCTCAATACACCATGCTAACCCTAAATGTGTGTACTTGAATGAAGCGTTGACCTAATCTAATCAATATTGAAGTAATCAACTGTGACACCCCGACATCACACAGACAGCGAGATGACACGTGAAAACGTGCGGAACCTCACATATCTGAAAACACGGGTTAAATAAAACTGATTGTGGAAAGCATACATGAGAGAACTTTTGCATCCAGATCCTGCAGAAAGACATGTTATATAAACATTCACAAGCCCTATTATAGGTCCACAACTTATCGGAACCAGCTGTACTATTAGCACCAGAGTTCAACACATGTTCATACATTCATAACGGCCACGTATGGCCAACAATAGGATATACAAAAATTACAACAGCTATCATCGTGAAACGTCGTCAAACACCTCCAAGGACCTGAGTGTACAGGGATGACTCTAGGACTCTACTACAAAACCACAAAACAGCAGCATGTCCATCTCTTGCCTTCTACTGCTCTTCTTACTGCTCGGCCGCAACCTCATGACCACCACCACGTCTAGAATGATCACCTAAAAAGGGTGTAAACCAGTAGGGTGAGACACACAGTCCCAGTGAGAAACATAACTCCCCGTTGAAACTATAAAACCTCAAAAAGATTAAAGCAGATAACAACAGATAACTGATAAAGCGTATAACAAGAGCAGCATACTGAACAAAGCTATTATTACCATCAAGGTTACCAAGATATCCGGGAGGCATATAGCCAAGTATTTCTTTATGGAACATGATTGACAAGATAAGCTTTATAAGAACTTATCACAAGATATAAGGATCGTACGCACAACTGCATAGTCCAACTAGATCAGCTATATAAGCAAGGCCTCAATCAATATTCTGTATTTTGCTCTAAGCAAGATATACTTATTCGGCAGGATTACGTTTTATTATGCCCTGAGGAAGTGAGCCTTCCCTACTCAAATCCAACCATTGGCTGTGAAGCCCAATCTGGTGCCATACAAGGTCTAAGGAGATCCGGACTCCATGACCTCACCTTCTCGTGGTTAGTACACGAATCATCAAGCAAGACCACAATCTTATGCTTATAGGGCCTCAGCCTCTGGCTCGCCTCCGCAAGCTACCCATATCTTTAGCTCACCTCATCATAGGTGCTAGTGCATACATTCGAGCCATGAACACATCATGCTCATCATCACATATCCTGAGCCATGGGTCTGTTCACCATGCTCCATATGTCCCAAGTCTGCAACCACAGTTGCACTCAAACCCTCCTATTTTAGGCTAGGGGAAACCTTACATATTCAACAATATGCGCTCCAGGTA
This sequence comes from Alisma plantago-aquatica, assembly GCA_963693085.1. Taxonomy (NCBI): domain Eukaryota; kingdom Viridiplantae; phylum Streptophyta; class Magnoliopsida; order Alismatales; family Alismataceae; genus Alisma; species Alisma plantago-aquatica. The sequence continues at coordinate 1,325,080,482 of OY856412.1, read as the reverse complement.
ATCCCGTAGGATAAACCTATTTCACCATCACCAAATATTGATGGTAATGGATCTATGGCCAGGGCAAACTACATGATATGTTCATCTATAATTGATTAGTATATTTTAAGACAATTGTTGAGGCAAAACAAAGTATAAACACAGCCTTATAGGATTACATCATTATTGTCATCATCATACTGTCTTGGGACCTCAATCCCATATTATATCAACCACTGCCTCTCCAGGCATCAAAATCATGTATCAGCATCCTGGGAACACATCCCTTATATCATCATCAGAGGATAACACCTCAACTAGGCACTCAGCCTTATATCAGGTCCTCAGACCTACCAACTTGTTACCATATCACCACATGGTGCTATTCCAGCACATATGTCTCATAGCTCTTACTAGGCTATGAATCCACATGAAATACCTGCATGGTTAGTATACACATTCATAGAGATAACTGAAGCCATCATGGATTAATAGAATGATCATGCTATCAAGTATAGAGAAACATCTATGATTATAAGCTTTATCATTCATGGTATTATTATTAATCATGAGCATATATTATGCCTTATACCTATGAGCATAGGCATGGGTCACATCATCATGTAAAGCAACTTCATATGCTTCCAAGCTTCTTGGTTCACAACCTATCATTATATCTCATCATCATATTTGCAAGATTCAAGGTGATTACATCATATCACTTGTGTTATTATTATAAGCCATATACATTTCGAGTTATCAGAACCCTCACCAAAACTCCTGAAACACTCATGATAGGTAGCATCGGGCAGGGTGACTACCCTTACCCAAGCCTATCGGCCAAGGGGGGGGGTATAACGCCCAAGGTGCCTCTAAGAGCAACCATCTCCATGTCGTCCAAGAGTCCTTCATATCGACCAAGGCACCCTATCGCCCAAGGTGCCATATCGTGCATGGACCAGCTAGCTAAACAAGCAGCATCTCTTCCAACTCCACTAGGGGTGCATCGGGCAACACAACCCCATGTCCGGCACAAACCTAACGTCCATCTAGATCAAGCTACTCATATCAGCCACCACTAAGGCACCATCTAGGGTTCTCTATACAACCATCATATCGGGCATCACAAGAATATTTCATATTGCCCAACACAAGAAAAGCTATTAGACATCATATCTGTCAAAGCACATCCAAAACAAGAGTCATCTTAGCCAAGGAATACTGGGCATCAAGCCACCAAGGCTCAGCAAAGCATATCAGCCAAGATCAACACAAGGCAAGGGGGGCATCGCGGAACCTTACTTCAGAGTGTGTCGTTCAGAGCACAAGCTCAAGGTGTAACGCCCCAAGCTCCATCTCCACTAAGTGTCGACCAAGGGAACCATATCGAGCACCAACCAAACCCAACTAGGTGTAACGTCCAAGGTTACAACCCAAGACAAGAAGGTTATCAGGCAGCATTATTCCAAGGCATATCATGCAAGGCACAACCCAACATGGTCATCTTCAACCTCAAGCACAAGGGCTCCAAACCCTAATTGATCAAGAAGATCGGCTCACCTCTCAACAACCAAGAGAGAGGGGTTTTGCACAGCTTCTATTACAAATTGGGCAACCACAAGGATCCACCTCAACATAGGTCATCATCTATTCAAAAGCTCACCTCTCAAATCCATGGTGAGAGGAGGGTGTCGTCCAAGCAACTATAATGTAGAGTCACCTCTCAACTAAAATGAGAGAGGGGTATTGCCTACATCACTAGAGCTCAAACCCACTTCTCTAGACCAAGGAGGGAAAAGGGGGTATTGCTCAACAAGGAAAAACCCTAAACCATGGTTCAGCCAACTAGGTGCAAAGGCATATAAACCATCAACAACATCAACAACATCATGCTCATAATATCCATAAGATCAACAACATGTACTAGAGCAATAAATATAACATGTAATGGTTGATCATCAACATATATGAAACATGCAACATAGAGAAGGTAGTATAGCTAGGGTTTGAAGTTATGTAACCCGCCTTAAGCAAACTCCTCAATCTCCAAAGATCCAAGCTTCTAGCTCCTAGATCCACGCTCACCACTTTCTTCCACCTCAAGAAAAGGAACAAGAACCATAACCATCATGGCCGAAGAGTAGGCAAGATGGAGAAGAAGATGCTAAGGAGAGAGGGAAGATGCTTACCAAAGGACAAGACCCACCTAGGGTTCGGCCACCTAGCTAGAGGAAGAAGAAGAGATCTCCACCAAGGGGAAAGGATCGGCCACCAAGCTCTTCCAAGGAAGGTGTGTCGTGCATACAAGGAGGGGAGAGAAACAAAAGAGCTAAAGGGTTCCCAAGGAGGAGAAAGGCAAGGAATATATAGATGAGGGTCAAGGTTAAACCAAGGCAAGGTGTCTCCTTACCAAGGGACACTTGTCCACACATTTTACCACCCTGCAAAACACATGCACATGCCATGCCACCACTCAACCAAGGTTCTACCACATGTCCAAGCTAGGGTGACACAACCAAAGCAAGGAGGTCAAACAATGTCAAAGGCTGACACACTCCATCCATGGTCGACACCCTCATGGGTGACACAAAGCATCCTTGCCCGATACAGGGTTCAACCAAGCAAGGCAAGGCCCAAGCAAGGGAAAACAAGGCCCAAAAGAGCTCAACCAAACCCAAGACAACTCAAGGCACGAGCCCAAAACTTCCTCTCAACTCTAGAGGAAGCAAAGAGAGAAAAAGACATTTATCAAAGTGGCAAACTTGCTCTCCAACCCTAACTTAGGTTATTTTGTAAGTAGCACCTCCAGCTCTCAACTAAGCACAAGCAAACCCTAATCATCACTAAAGATGATTAGCAAGCAACCAAGCACAAGGTTTAGACAAAAAAATAGGGTAAGCCCAAAACGAAGGTCATGGTCCTTACAAGCCATAAACCTCTACAAAGGGACTTCATCCCCGAAATCCGAAGAGAAAAGCGAGGGATATTTCCTTCTCATCTCTTCCTCAAGCTCCCATGTGGATTCCTCAACACCACGATGATGCCAAAGAACCTTCACAAGAACCAAGACCTTCCTCTTCAGCTTCTTTACTCTTCTATCAAGGATCACCACCGGACCTTCCTCATAGGTCACGTCTTCATCAAGCTCAACCTCAACTGGCTGTATCATTGTCTCTGTGTCTGGATGACTTTTCTTCAACATGCAGACATGGAACACCGGATGTAACCTGTACAACTCTGGCGACAACTCTAACTTGTAAGCTACCTTGCCAACACGTGCTATTACCGGGTATGGCCCCATATACCTGGGTGCCAGTTTGCCTTTCCAGCCAAACCTTAGCACACCTTTCTAAGGTGAGACCTTGAGATACACTTTTTCTCCCACTTGGAACTCTAAAGGTCATCGACGATTGTCTGCATAAGACTTTTGTCTATCATGTTCTGCTTTCAACTTTTGTTGTATCACTCTGATCTTTTCTGTTGTCTGTTGTACTAACTCATGAGCCAAAAGCTGATATTCACCAGACTCATACTAGCATAAAGGGGATCTGCACTTCCTGCCATATAGAGCCTCGTAGGGAGCCATGTTAATGCTCCGCTGGTAACTGTTATTGTAAGCAAACTCTATCAAACTGAGATGCATGTCCCAACTTCCTAGGGACTGAAAAACACAAGCTCAGAGAAGATCTTCCAAAGTCTGAATAGTCCTTTCAGACTGTCCATCCGTCTGGGGGTGGAAGGCAGTACTAAACCTGAACTGTGTTCCCAATGCTTTGTGCAACTGTTCCCAGAAACGACTTGTGAATTGGGGACCTCTATCAGAAACTATCGTTGCTGGTACACCGTGCAAACACACTATCTCGTCTACATACACCTGAGCAAGCTTCTCTGCTATATATGTTGTCTTTACAGGTATGAAATGAGTAGATTTTGTCAACCTGTCCACTATTACCCAAATGGAATCATGATTCCTAGATGTCTTTGGTAGACCAACTATGAAATCCATGGTTATATGATCCCATTTCCATTGTGGTATCAGCATGGGTTGCAATGTACTTGCCGACTTCTGATGCTTAGCTTTAACTTGCTGACATACTACACACTTAGCCACAAACTCAGCTACATCCTTCTTCAAGCCAGACCACCAATACAGGTCCTTCAGATTATGATACATCTTGGTGACTCCTAGATGCATAGCATACATCGACGCGTGTGCTTCCTCGAGCACTAGCTTTCTTAGATTATCACCATCGGGGACCACCATTCTACCATTATAGCTAACTAGTCCATCCTCGGACTCATGGAACCCATCACGCTTTTCGCTGCCAAGCTCTGACCTGATCAACTGCACTGTATCATTTGCCTGCTGTGTGTCTTTGATCTGCTGTGTCAGTGTAGGTTTGACTTGTATTTGTGCCAAAAGTCCTTCCAACAAGGAAACTTCCAACTGTACATTCATCTGTCGTAAGGAGACAAACATATCTCGCCTATGACATACCAAGGAACTCAATTGTGCCTTCTTTGTGGAGAGAGAAGAAGACTTTCTGCTAAGCGCATCAGCTACCACATTTGCCTTACCAGGATGATACTCAATGGTGCAATCATAATCATTGATTAGCTCCATCCAACGATGTTGTCGCATATTCAGCTCACTCTGCGAAAAGATATACTTCAAGTTCTTGTGATCTGTAAAGATCTGACACACCTCCCCATAAAGACAGTGTCTCCAAACCTTTAATGCATGGACCACCGCTGCCAACTCCAAATCATGTGTCATATAGTTATCCTCATGTTTCTTAAGATGTCACGAAGCAAAAGAAACTACATGATCCTCCTGCATCAACACGCAACCTAAGCCCTTCTTAGAAGCATCGCAGAAAACAACATAGCCCTTCTTAGAAGCATCACAGAAAACAACATAGCCCTTCCCAAGCTTTGGCAACACTAGCACTGGAGCACTAGTCATCTTCTCCTTCAAACTTTGGAAAGCTTGCTAACAATGATCATCCCAGATAAAAGGTACATCCTTCCTGGTCAACTTTGTCATCGGCAACGTGATTGTACTAAAGTCCTTGATAAACCTCCTGTAATATCCTGCCAAACTCAGAAAACTACAAACTTCCGTCGGCGTCTTTGGTTGCTCCCAATCTACAACTGACTCCACCTTCTTAGGGTCCACTCTGACTCCTTCTGCAGATATCATGTGACTCAAGAAAGTCACTTCCTTCAACCAAAACTCGCATTTGCTGAACTTGGCATACAACTGATGTTGGCGAAGAAGAGTCAATGCTTGTCGAAGATGTTGTTCATGTTCTTGACTGTCCTGACTGTAGATCAAGATGTCATTTATGAAGACTACAACAAACTGATCTAGAAATGGACGGAACACCATATTCATCAGATCCATGAAAGCAGCAGGTGCATTGGTTAGCCCAAACGGCATAACCACAAACTCAAAGTGACCATACCTCGTCCTAAATGCTGACTTAGGTATGTCATCTGCCTTAATCCTCAACTGATGATATCCATACCGTAGATCGATCTTTGAGAACACTGTAGCACCCCGCAACTGGTCAAACAGATCGTCTATCCTCGGAAACGGGTATTTATTCTTGACCGTGACTTTGTTCAACTGCCGGTAATCTATACATAACCGCATTGACCCGTCCTTCTTCTTAACGAACAACACTGGAGCACCCCAAGGCGACATGCTCAGTCGCATGAAACCTTTCTCCAACAACTCCTGTAACTGCTTCTTCAACTCTGCCATCTCTGATGGAGCCATCCTGTACGGTGTCTGTGCAACTGGTTGTGTTTATGGTACCAGATTGATCTCAAAATCAATCTCTCAGGGTGGAGATACATAGGGGAACTCATCAGGAAACACATATGCAAACTCTCGGACAACCGTCACCTCCTCGAGGCTAGGACCTTTCGCCTTGGTATTCACGACGTGAGCTAAGAATGCTTTACAACCTTGCTGCAGCAACTTTTCCACCACCATTGCTAACACTAGACATGTCGGAAGAATCTTCCTATCTCCTTGGAAGATCCACTTCTCTCCATCATCATCAAACACTACCTGCTTGGAACCATAGTCCAACACAACCTTATACTTCTCTAAGGTATCCATCCCAAGGATCACATCGAATCCATGCATATCAAGTGGTATAAGATCCACTTGTATACCGTGTCCTGAGAAAGACAGAACACAAGACAAACACTCTTCTCGAAGTATCGAATAACCATCGAGAGGGGTTTCTAACTACATGCTATCTTTCTTACAACTAATAGGTAAAATATAGCTATAAAGCAGACTATGTGCGATAAAAGAGTGCGTAGCACCGGGGTCAACCAAAACAGATATAAAGCAAGAAGAAGACAAATCAGAATGAAATAACTCCATCTGACCTGTCACCACTCGCGGGTTGACTATCGCCTCCAGCTGACTTATAGCATAGAATCGAGTCGTTGCTTGTCCACGTCCTCTGCTCCCTTGAGCAGATGATCCTGCTTGCGATGCTTGATCGCATCCTCGCCCTCTGCGACCACTGGGCTACGGTCTGTCTGACCCTTGTTGATTCTGTCTCAGCTGTTGTATTACTTCAACATCTCTCTTTGGGTAATTTGACCTCAAGTGCCCAGTCTGTCCATAGTGATAACATGACCTGCTTTCTATCTGCAGCCTAGATGGCCCTGTCACTGTCACAGAAGCTGTACTATGTGCCTTTGATGGAGAATAAACATAACCTCTTCCCTTACTCAGAGACCACTGAGATGGTGTACGAGAATTTTGCATTACGGAAGGTGCTGAAAACCTTGGTTTCTTGAAGCCACCAAACCTCTGTCCCTGGAACTGAGCAGGCCTTTTCCTGGTCATGGACTCCCTTTTCTCCTTAACAGATCATTCAATCCTATGGACGGACTCCACAAAAGTGGCAAACCACTCCCGATTCTCTAAAGCAGCAGCAGGTGTCGACAGCTCAGCACTCAAACCTTTCTCAAACCGCTTGATCCGCTCATCATCTGTTGCCGCCATGTGAGGACAAAACCTTAGCAAGTCCATGAACTTGGCTTCATACTCAATGATGCTCATCAATCCTTGGCGTAGATGCTCAAACTAGTTGATCTTCTCATCCAAATACGTCTTCGGAAAGTATCTGCTGACGAACTCTTGCCGGAAAACCTCCCAACCGATCTCCTCACCGGGCCACTTCTCTTCCTCGATGGCCCACCAGTGGCCAGCACTACCTTTTAGAAGGTAGACAACATGCTTGACTTTGTCTTCTTCAAGGATGTCGAGGATCTGGAAGGCCTTATCGAGACCTATTAACCACATATCAGCATCCGCCAGATCAGCCGTTCCAGCATAATCCGAAGCTCCGACTCAGTGAAGTCGCTCAAAGGTCTTCCCAATACCCGATGCTTCACCATGGGGAGCATGTGCTCTTGGCAGAGGCACTGGCACTATTTCCACCATGTGATTCATCGTAGCCATCAACTGCCCCATAAGTTGTTGGTAGGCAGGATTTTCGAGAATGGTTGGGTCAAGTTGGGGGACCTCAGGCACCCAATCTTCATGTGTCTACCCTCCTTCTCCATCAACTGATGCAACATCGCTGCTCTCGGCGGCATGTTCTTCATGGTTTCCAGACATCTTTAAGCTTTATCTTCCGCTGAGGGCAGAAGGTTAATGTAAGAAAATCTGGAAAACTCACAAGAACATACGAAAACCTAGTCCTAGATCCCTGTAGACTCAGCAAAACCTAGAGCTCTGATACCAAACCAACTGTAACACCCCGCCATCACACAGACAATGAGATGACACGTGAAAACGTGCGGAACCTCACATTTCCGAAAACACGGGTGAAATAAAATTGATTGTAGAAAGCATACATGAGAGAACTTTTGCATCCATATCCTGCAGAAAGACATGTTATATAAACATTTACAAGCCCTGTTATAGGTCCATAGCTTATCAGAACTATCTATACTGTCAGCACCAGAGTTCAACACATGTTCATACATTCATAACGACCACGTACGACCAGCAGAAGGATATACAAAAATTACAACAGCTAGCATCATGAAACGTCGTCAAACACCTCCAAGGACCTAAGTGTACATGGATGAATCTAGGAATCTACTACAAAACCACAAAACAGTAGCATGTCCATCTCTTGCCTTCTACTGCTCTTCTTGCTACTCGCCCGCAACCTCACGACCACCACCACGTCTGGAACGATCACCTAAAAAGGGTGTAAACCAGCGAGGTGAGACACACAGTCCCAACGAGAAACATAACTCCCCGTTGAAACTATAAAACCTCAAAAATATTAAAGAAGATAACATCAGATAACTGATAAAGCGTATAATAAGAGCAGCATACTGAGCAAAGCTATTATTACCATCAAGCTTACCAAGATATCCGGGAGGCATATAGACAAGTATTTCTTTATGAAACATGATTGACAAGATAAGCTTTATAAGAACTTATCACAAGATATAAGGATCATGCACGCAACTGCATAGTCCAACTATATCAGCTATATAAGCAAGGCCTCAATAAATGTTCCATATTTTGCTCTAAGCAAGATATACTTATTCGGCTGGATTACGTTTTATTATGCCCTGAGGAAGTGAGCCTTCCCTACTCAAATCCAACCATTGGTTGTGAAGCCCAATCTGGTGCCATACAAGGTCTAAGGAGATCCAGACTCCATTACCTCACCTTCTCATGGTCAGTACATGAATCATCAAGCAAGACTGCAATCTTATGCTTATAGGGCCTCAGCCTCTGGGTCGGATCCGTAAGCTACCCTTATCTTTAGCTCACCTCATCATAGGTGCTAGTGCATACATCTGAGCCATGAACGCATCATGCTCATCATCACATATCATGAGCCATGGGTCTATTCACCATGCTCCATATGTCTCGAGTCTGCAACAACAGTTGCACTCAAACCCTCCTATTCAATAATATGCACTCCAGGTAATCCTGCAGGATAAACCTGTTTCACCATCACCAAATATTGACGATAATGGATCTATGGCCAGGGAAAACTACATGATATGTTCATCTATAATTGATTAGTATATTTTAAGACAATTGTTGAGGCAAAACAAAGTATAAACACTGCCTTATAGGATTACATCATTATTGCCATCATCATACTATCCTGGGACCTCAATCCCTTATTATATCAACCACTGTCTCTCAAGGCATCAAAATCATGTATCAGCATCCTGGGAACACATCCCTTATATCATCATCAGAGGATAACACCTCAGCTAGGCACTCAGCCTTATATTAGGTCCTCAGACCTACCAACTTGTTGCCATATTACCACATGGTGCTATTCCAGCACATATGTCTCATAGCTCTTACTAGGCTATGAATCCACATGAAATACCTGCATGGTTAGTATACACATTCATAGAGATAACTGAAGCCATCATGGATTAATAGAATGATCATGCTATCAAGTATAGAGCAACATCTATGATTATAAGCTTTATCATTCATGGTATTATTATTAATCATGAGCATATATTATGCCTTATACCTGTGACCATAGACATGGGTCACATCATCATGTGAAGCAACTTCATATGCTTCCAAGCTTCCTGGTTCACAACCTATCATTATATCTCATCATCATATTTGCAGGATTCAAGGTGATTACATCATATCACTTGTGTTATTATTATAAGCCATATACATTCTGAGCTATCAGAACCCTCACCAAAACTCCTGCAACCCTCACGATAGGTAGCATCGGGTAGGGTGACTACCCTTACCCAAGCCTATCGGCCAGGGGGGGGTATAACGCCCAAGGTGCCTCTAAGAGCAACCATCTCCATGTCGTCCAAGAGTCCTTCATATCGACCAGGGCACCCTATCGCCCAAGGTGCCATATCGTGCATGGACCAGCTGGCTAAGCAAGCAACATCTCTTCCAACTCCACTAGGGGTGCGTCGGGCAACACAACCCCATGTCCGGAACAAACCTAACGTCCATCTAGATCAAGCTACTCATATCGGCCACCACTAAGGCACCATCTAGGGTTCTCTATACAACCATCATATCGGGCATCACAAGAATACTTCAGATTGCCCAACACAAGAAAAGCTATTAGACATCATATCGGTCAAAGCACATCTAAGACAAAGGTCATCTCGGCCAAGGCATACTGAGCATCAAGCCACCAAGGCTCAACAAAGCATATCGGCCAAGATCAACACAAGGCAAGGGGGGCATCACGCAACCTTACTTCAGAGTGTGTCGTTCAGAGCACAAGCTCAAGGTGTAACCCCCAAGCTCCATCTCTACTAAGTGTCAAGCAAGGGAACCATATCGAGCACCAACCAAACCCAACTAGGTGTAACGACCAAGGTTACAACCCAAGACAAGAAGGTTATCAGGCAGCATTATTCCAAGGCATATCATGCAATGCACAACCCAACATGGTCATCTTCAACCTCAAGCACAAGGGCTCCAAACCCTAATTGATCAAGAAGATCGGCTCACCTCTCAACAACCAAGAGACAGGGGTTTTGCACAACCTCTATCACAAATTTGGCAACCACAAGGATCCACCTCAACATAGGTCATCATCTATTCAAAATCTCACCTCTCAAATCCATGGTGAGAGGAGGGTGTCACCCAAGCAACTAGAATGTAGACTCACCTCTCAACTAAAATGAGAGAGGGGTATTGCCTACATCACTAGAGCTCAAACTCACTTCTCTAGACCAAGGAGGGAAAAGGGGGTATTGCTCAACAAGGAAAAACCCTAAACCATGGTTTGGCCAACTAGGTGCAAAGGCATATAAACCATCAACAACATCATGCTCATAATATCCATAAGATCAACAACATGTACTAGAGCAAGAAATATAACATGTAATGGTTGATCGTCAAAATATATGAAACATGCAACATAGAGAAGGTAGTATAGCTAGGGTTAGAAGTTATGTAACCCACCTTAAGCAAACTCCTCAAGCTCCAAAGCTCCAAGCTTCTAGATCCACGCTCACCACTTTTGGCCACCTCAAGAAAAGGAACAAGAACCATAACCATCATGGCCGAAGAGTAGGCAAGATGGAGAAGAAGATGCTAAGGAGAGAGGGAAGATGCTTACCAAAGGACAAGACCCACCTAGGGTTTGGCCACCTAGCTAGAGGAAGAAGAAGAGATCTCCACCAAGGGGAAAGGATCGTCCACCAAGCTCTTCCAAGGAAGGTGTGTCGTGCACACAAGGAGGGGAGAACAACAAAAGAGCTAAAGGGTTCCCAAGGAGGAGAAAGGCAAGTCATATATAGATGAGGGTCAATGTTAAATCAAGGCAAGGTGTCACCTTACCAAGGGACACTTGTCCACACGTTTTACCACCTTGCAAAACACATGCACATGCCATGTCACCACTCAACCAAGGTTCGGCCACATGTCCAAGCTAGGGTGACACAACCAAAGCAAGGAGGTCAAACAAGGTCAAAGGCCGACACACTCCATCCATGGTCGACACCCTCATGGGCGACACAAAGCATCCTTGCTCAGTACAGGGCTCAACCAAGCAAGGCAAGGCCCAAGCAAGGGAAAACAAGGCCCAAAAGAGCTCAACCAAGCCCAAGACAACTCAAGGCACGAGCCCAAACCTTCCTCTCAACTCTAGAGGAAGCAAAGAGAGAAAAAGACATTTATCAAGGTGGCAAACTTGATCTCCAAACCTAACTTAGGTTATTTTGCAAGTAGCACCTCCAGCTCTCAACTAAGCACAGGCAAACCCTAATCATCACTAAAGATGATTAGCAAGCAACCAAGCACAAGGTTTAGGCAACACAAATACGGTATGCCCAAAACGAAGGTCAGGGTCCTTACATCAACATCCTAGAGAGGATGCGAGAGAGAGAGGATTTCATACATGTACAATAATCATGTAGAGGTTAAACCTTAACACTATCAACATGAATAAAATATGTAATTAGGGTATGATCCTTGATAAAGAGATCATGAAACCCTAATCGAGAAGGTTGATGAGCCATAACCCTAATATAGGGTAATGTTAGATGAAACCCTAATCTAGGGTAATGGTGTAACCCTAATCTAGGGTAATGATATGAGAAATCCCAATTCAGGGTAATATAATGAAAAACCCTAATTCAAGAGGATGCTTCATGAAACCCTAATTTCAGGTAAAGTAACATGAAACCCTAATTTGGGGAAAAGTTATAAGGAACCTAAATTCGAGACAATGATGTGTGAAACTCTAATCATGAGTGATGACATGTGAAACCCTAATCTAGGGTGATGTCATGTGAAACCATAAGACAGTGATGTGATGTGAAACTCTAATCTAGGATGATGCTATGTAATGCTATATGAAACCCTACCCTAATATAGGGTGAAGATATGTGAAACCCTAATTTTGGGTTATAGTGCATGAAACCCTAATATTGGGTAAAATGATGATAAACCATAACCCTAACTTTGGATTATGAGTTGAGAAACCCTAATTTCAGGTAATGCTATGTGAAACCCTGATATAGGATGATGTTATGTGAAACCCTAATATAGGGTGATGTTATGTAAACCCTAATTGATAAGATGGGAAACCCTATTCTTAAAAATGGAATAGTGACTAATATATTGATAAGTGAAACACCTAAGGTGGTTGTTAATGGATGACCTTATATCAATAATGCCTTAACTCGAGATGAGTCCATATCATTGATAATGGTCGAATAATTTCAATAAGTGATTTATGACCAATACATTACATAATAAATGTGATGAACTGGTGCATAAAGTATTAGGATAAGAAATACCCTAGTACAAGATAAGTTGATGAACTTAAGTAAGATAAAGGTGATGAGGGAAGTGATACATCAAGACATGATAGATATCACATCCATCACCTCAAGATTGATACACCTTGATGCATTTTAAATCCAATATTCTTGGATGAGTAACACATGAAGTGTGTCATGTCAATTGTTACATTGAGATGTAATGCACTTTGATAAGTGTAGGCTAACATACCTTATGAAAAGGTTAAGCCAAGATAATAAAGTATGATGTAATCATATTCTGGTATAGTTGAGAGAGGAACTCATATCTAGTGTTGATAATTCATTTAATGATAAATGATGAATAAATAAGTATGATTGAATACTTATGTTATCAGTGTTGGCTCCTAGCTGTGTAGAGTAATGAATTAGGGCTTGATCATTAATAATATGATCCTGAAAACCTAAATGGTTAATAATGGAAAACCCTAAACCCTAATGAAGGGTGATGATATGTAAGAGAAACCCTAACCGATAAGGAAGGGAAATCCTAACCCTAATGAAGGGTGGTGATATGTAAGAGAAACCCTAACTGATAAGGAAGGGAAACCCTAACCCTAATGATGGGAGGGTTGTAATTCTTTTGTTGCATAAACCTTGTAAGGCATATTAAATACTTGAATAAAAGTATAATGTGCAATGGCCTTGTAAGCTATGTGAATAAGTTGTTACCTAGTGAGAGGTGATAAGATGTAATGACCTTGTGAACCATGTGATAATTTGTTGCCTAGTGAGAGTTGACAAGATACTTAATGGGCCTCGTGAGCCATGTGAGATGCTTGTGTAGCAAGTATCATGTTTACCTTGGTCAGATGACCTGAAGGTATTAGTTACCTGATAAGTGGTAACAAGTGTTCTTTGATGAACTGAGGGTTTGAATACCCACATTCCATAATCATGATGATGAGATGTTAAGGGATGAGAATGCCCATGATGTGACAAGGGATTGAAATCCCAATGTTTTATAAAGTTTTGAAAAGTACTTGATAGATGTATTATACTCTTCTTTGTAACATATGTCATAATAATTCTTGTTTGAAACTTGACTAATGCTAAAAGAATATGGTAATATACTTAATTAAACAAATAAAATCTCATCATGTAGTGCCCTGGCCATAGATCCATCAGCGTCAGAATTTGCTGGATGGGGAAACGGGTTGCTCCGCGGCATACCCCGAAATGCATATTTTTGAATATGCGGGGGTGATGGAGGAAAATATATGTACGCCCTAATGGAGGAATTGATGTGAGATAAATATTAAATCTCTCAATCCTTCATTATATATGATGGGGTGGATGTAACACTAATCCCCCAAAGCTGGGATGAATGTATCATGAATCTCCCGATAATATAAATGTCAGATCGATGTGAGATAAACATTAAATCTCTCGATGCTGAAGGAGTGCAGTTGACGTTGTAACTCTATAGCAAAGTTGCCAGTATACCCTACAAAGCTATTTAGTAGAGACACAAGATGTCCTACATTGAATCTCGTACTGACCGAGATAAGGGAGGTCATGGCAGCTGACTCTTCCATTGACCTTGTATGGCACCAATTTCGACTTCGCAATGGTCGGTTGGAGTATGAGCGGTATACCTCATCTCTTCAGGGCATAAGTGTGATTGTAAAATGTAATCAGTCGCATAGCATGTTTGCTTAAGGATTAAATATGATAATCATTGGCTGATGTTACATTTCTTTTATGCATCTTTAGTTGGTAGATGATATATTTATGTTTCCTTACATTCCTTGCAAAGTAGATAGATGATGTATAATTCTACCATGGGTCGATGCAATGTTCTTCTTAAGAAAGGAGATTATCTTATTCTGTTCATACAATAATTAATGCTGCTATTTTTTGATAACATTAATGCTGCTGTTAATATAAAAGAATTCTTGTTTAGTTTATTACTATTTATCTGCAATAATAATGTTTCTGGCGGAGAGTTATATCCCTCGCTGAGACAATTTTCAATTGTCTCACCCCGTGGGATCCAACTTTTTAGGTAGACGCAGAAGAAGAGGTAGAAACCCTACTGCAAGGGAAGAGCAGCAACAACAATAACAATAGGGACAACAGTGATATTTCAGGTGGAGACACTGGCTGTCATGTTTTGTATAGAGAGTCCTATGTGTCGTCTCTGTACTCTCAGGTCCTCAGAGTCAATAGTTAGTTTAATGAATCGATCTGAGGTTTTGTCTTGATGCCTCGAGGTTCTTATACTATCAGTGTATAGTTTTAACAAGGCAGCTGATGCTTGCAATCCTCGAGAAGAGACAGTACATGATATGTACTTATGAACCAGGATGTAAATATAATACTTTGGTTCTTGAAAAAGAGTTTTCCTGTATTTGGATCTCTTTATAAATGATTTTAATTTTTAGTGATTTTTAGTAATTCCACTGTTGATGATTAATTCCGTAATTAATTACACTGTGACGGTCTGATCTGGTGTTGGGTCGTCTCATCGTCGTCTTCTGCTTCTCGATCTTCCAGTACGGATGGGGGGTGATGTAGCTGGTGGAGGTCTGGGGACCAAACAGCTACCATCGCTGTGGCCGAACACACAACAGAAGTTGCAACTGCCCGGAAGAGCTTCATAGCTCACCTTGATCTCCTAGGCCTTCCCATCAGGTAGCTCCACCATCACAACAGGAGGAGGCCTCTTGTCCGCCGAGATGTCGACACATAACTGTGCACAGCCATAGTTGTTCCTTTGGGTACTTTTGTCGAACACTCTCGGGGTGCCTATGGCGTGGGCGATTATCGCCACTGCTCTAGGTGACCAGTGGGTGCCTACTTTGGGTAGGGTCGCCCACACTGGTGCTGTCTTCAGTGTCGCACACCAGAGGTCGGCCTCAGGGCTCCATCTTCTCACCAGGACGAGTTGCTGGTCGAAGAACCATGGACCAACTTCAGTCGCTCGCTTCATGTCGTTGTTGCTAGCGAAACAGACAATGATGAGGCCGCTGACGAGGTTGGAAACCTCGATGTCGCCGCGGGGTTTTCAAGTCCACATCATCCACCCTTGTATCTTACTGATGATTGGTTTCTTCCTCCCGAGAACCTGCACGAGGATGGAGAAGCGAACATTTTATGTGAGGAGGCCTTTTGCAGATGTTTTCTGTTTGCAAACATTTTATCCATATATCTGAATTTTATATCAAAAAAGATCTTCCACATAAATGGAACAATATAAAGAAAAATGCAGGAAAGATTTATAAAGATGTGGTGGTTGTGTGCGAATGATAAGAATGTGTGTACATATCCATCCTTGAAAACCGTTCTCATCGTCCTATAGAAATTGATAACTTGAACTGTTGATAAGATTTTGGGTTCAATAATTTACATGTTTACCCAAATTTTTAGATCATTTATCATTAAAAAGATTTGGCAGTTCAATTTATAACCTGTGCCTTTACGGAGACATTTCTTTAAATATGTTTTGTAAACATTTACATTTCTCATTAAATTTGAGAAAAAGAAAATTAAGCCTGATTAAATTTTAAATCTTGAGATAATACGAAGACGAATGCATGTTTGTCTCGAGGGACACCAACTGTTTACTACTTTTCCAACGCAGGTCCAAAACTTGTGTATTGTTCGTTCCGGGGGTTCCTCCCTCCCTCTCTCCCGTCGTCCAGAGCCCACTCGCGCGCGAAACCCAAAGAACCAAAAGATAGCCGCTTTCAGTCCCGTGATCGCGACAGGCAAGAGCCCTACTCTTTTGTCTCTGCTGGCTCTCTGCTCATCTCCATTTCTTTTACGAAAGAGGCCGATAATCATAATCAAACAAGCACAAATGCTGCCTCCCGGCGTGACATTGGGCAGGGAATTTTGTCTGCAGATAAAAAATCTGTCTGCACCCTGCACCTATCCCTGTTTTCTTCCTTTTCTTTATGTATATAAGAGCACGTACATGTATGTATATTATTATTACTTATATTTTATATAAAAGAGAAAAAGGAAGATTTTTTCCCAAAAAGCCCCCTCACTTTTCCCTTAATCCCAGATAACCCCCTCATGTTTAGATAATCGCAATAACCCCCCTCAGCTATTGAGACAATTCCAAATACACCCTCAACCGTTAGCCCCCGTTACCAAACTAATGGATGGGCTGATCTCCTCTCTTTTTTACTATATCCGTCACACTGCTATGTTCAATTACTTGCTTATTTGATTTTTTTATTTTTTGCAATACATATTTTAATCATACAATCAAATAAATAATGACATTTAAGTCTGTACATATACCAATCCAGACCAATGGACCGGGTCAGATCGATTATTCTTTGTCGTCCGGTCTTAAGTTGACCTTCGGTCCGGTCCTTGGTCCGTCGTCTTTTTGAGATCCGATCTTGAGTCCAATCAGATCTAAATCAGCAGAAACTTATCTGCAATCGGATAATATAAACTTACATGTATGAAGTAAATCTAACATTTATGAATGATTGTAAGGATGTGCAACACATTATCAATGACTCTAGAATTAACCAATATGTATATTAATGCAACTTTTGGCGACATGATTTAATTCATTACCGGTAGCCCATCACAGATAACTCATCGTAACAATTTCTGTGAGAAATGAACGGCTTGTACAGTTTACCTATCACTCCCGATAAAAAATACTATAAAATTAGAGTGGTGGACAACCGTGTGTTTGGCAACGCGATTGGTGGCGATTGACCTGCTGCCCGTGGTTGTCCATCACTACCCAAGCAATCGCCATCGCTTTGCCAAATGATGCATAATATTATGGTCTGCATGTTGATGTCATTATATCAATAAATGTTATTGCATTTATACAAGTACGAAGTGCCTTCACACAAAATTGAATATTGTATTACATTGTGACAGTTAATAGCTAAAAAGATGTCACACATTGAATTAACTTGGTAATAACTTAATGTTGCATATAAACTATCATAATGCAATTTTCTAGTACTTGTAGGCGTTACTTTTTTGTGTGCTAAGAATTAATAATTGTTAGTATTGAATGTGTTATTATATATTAATATTGTATTAGTTATGTTTCGAATAGTTTATCATAGTTTAATTTCTCGAGTTGTAAAAATTTAATTGTGTAAGTTGATTTGTGTTACCAACTCTAATGATTTATTTGTTCTTATATAATTTGTAGTATAGTTCTTTGATATATTATAATCAAGAGTGTACATGTATCAGTTTATAGACAAATACACGACCATATATGTTTGTTATCATGTCCAATTCCGATCCAGCCTTGATCCTGTCTTTGATTTCACCGGTTGAACGAACAAGTTCTTATTTGGTCTGATCCTCAGTGCATGATTTTTTTTATTAACCGACTCTTCGTCTGATCTAGTCCAAACCATTCAGATCCGATCCGAGTTTGACCGATGTACAATCCTAATGACATGTTATGATTAGTATTATCTACTTTCCGTCCAAATATGTTAACCTTATTGGAGTTTGAAAATGTAAAATAAAAAAACAAATCAAGAAATAACTACACAAGCTGGGTGTAAAGCAAAATGGGAATTAACCCAACCGTTAGTTTGTAACGTTGGCTAACGGGGGTTGTTTGGAATTATCTAAACATGAGGGGGTTATCAGGAATTCAGGGGAAAATGAGGGGGGTTTTGGGAAAAAACTCAAAAAGAAAGGGTATGGGCCAGAGTTTTGAAATGGTTAAGAGGGAGGGGTGGATAACATGCGAGAAGCAATAAAAGCTTCATTCCTTCATTTCCAGATACTGTTGTCCTTCGTTTCCCTGAATCTCTTCATTCACTACTAGGTGGGTTCTGGGACTTGGGAGTTGCCGGAAATACCGGAGTGATGGCATCGCCGTTCCAGGTCTACTAAGAGCGTGTAAGGAAAGGAGAGAGCTGCGCCATAGAGAAGAAGAAGAGAGTTTGGGCCTTGTTTGCCACACCAACACCTGGGTGCTGTCTCTGTTGGGCTTTCCAGGACCTCGTCCCCTCCTCCGCTCGTGTTCCGCCACTTTGAGCTCGAAAAAGGTCGGGCGTTTCTCCTGTGAGGAAGCCAAGCGGAAGTGGCTGTCCTTAAAATGGGTCGGAGTAGGGAGTGGGTTCCTGTTCAGGGGGTTTGCGAGGGTTTTTGTTTGTGTGAAGATACTGAACTATCGCCGTAGAGAACGCTCCTTAGTATTTTGATTTGAGTTGGGCGGTTCCTTTCTTCTCATGCTTCGGTGCCCTCCAGCTAGCTCCTCTGAGGAATCCTCTCATTATCCCTCTTTGGAGTAGTAGGCTCCCCTTGCGAATCTTTTGAGGAAAAGGGGGAATGGTACAAAGGGAGTGGGAAAGGAGGTTCCTTTTGGAATGTGGCTGTGGGGTTCCCGGTACGAATGATGTGAAGACGAAGAGCAGGTGCGGCTGCTGCGGTTTTGTAATGGTGATGAGTAGATCGATTCCCACCTGAAAGACCCTCATTCTCCAATAGGTGCAAGGTACGGGCTTGTGCTCTTTCGCACTTCCACCTTCTCGTCCCCCTTCTTCTTCCTCTTCAATGGAGGTAAGACGCCTCCTTCTCTTGTTGCTTTTCTTATCCTCCCTCACCATTTCCCTCTCCCAGCCCCTCCACTCCGACCCCATGTTCTCCCAGTCCCCAACCTCCTCCCCGCCATCCTCCACCACCCACACCTCCGGCCCATTCCGTGGACGCCATCACTTCCGCCGCATCCTCCTAGGACTCGTCTTTGGGTCCCTCACCGGTTTCCTGGCTTCGCTCCTCTTCATCTTCTCCCTCCGCCACTGCCTCTTCTATGCTACCCGGTCCCCGATCCTGACAGGCCCCGTCGTCTTCACACCCGACATTAACCCCGCCGACCTCCGCGCCGCCCTCTCCCTTGGCGCCACGGCCGACGACCCCAACTCACCCCACCTGATCGGCTCGGGTCCCTCGGGGAAATACTACCGCGTGGAGCTTCACGAGACGGGCCTTGTTCTGGCAGTGAAGACCATCGACCCGCCCAACTGCCCCGACTGCTCCCCCTCGCGGCAGTACCTCAGTCTCCGTTCCAAGCCCACCAGCCGCCGCCGTGTCCAGCGCGGGCTGGAGACGCTGGGCATGGTTCGACACCGCAACGTGTTGCCACTCCGTGCTTACCTCCTCTCCCCCGACAGTGGCACAAGCAGAAGCAGCGCCATCACGAGCACTGGTGGCGTCGAGCAGCACCGGGGCCGTATCTTGCTAGTGTACGACTACATGGCCCAGGGCAGCCTTGACGACGCCATGAAGCGCTCGAAATCGGGCGACCTGCAGACCCGGCTCGGGTGGGGCACACGTCACCGGATCGCCGTTGGGGTCGCTAAAGGCTTGAGACACCTGCACTTTGAGTGCAACCCCATGGTTCTCCACGGCGGGCTGAAGCCATCGAATGTAGTTCTGGATGAGGAGCTGGAGCCGAGGTTGACTGACTCCGGACTGTGGAGCTGCGTGTTTGGTTCAGACGGCGGTGGAGATGGGGTTGGGTGCTGTTATTCCAGCTATACGGCGCCGGAGTGCTTCCAGAACGTCAGGTGAGCTTGGTTGTTTATGAAGTTTAACTGAATGCCGGGTACGTGTTTGATGAAATGTTTGCACAGACTAGATGAGTAGGATCTAGCTGTGGTCATTATACTTAGAGCTGGTAATCGGGCGGGTCGGGTTCGGGTTGGGTCATTAGGAGTCGGGTCATTACGAGTCATTTTATTCTTTTGGGTCGGTCGGGTTAGTATCGGGTTAGGCCCCTTCGGGTCATTTGTAATTTTGGGTCAGCTCGGCTTCGGGTCGGGTCAATTTAGATATAGACTTTTTAAGGTTACTTTATCGGGTCGGGTTCAAGTCAAATCATTTTGAGTCTCTTAATATCGGGTCGGGTCAATTTGAGCTATTTCCCCGGTCTACTTTGGTTTTGGGTCGAGTCATTTTCAGATTGGGTAGTAATCAGATCGGGTCTTCTTGGGTTGTTTTTTGTTCGGGTCTAGTTGTTTTGGGTGGTTAGAGAGTTGACAATTGGACGGATCAGTTCAGGTTTGGCCATAGTCATATGGGTTGAAGATAATTGAGGTTATTTTATCCATGTCGAGTCGGGTTAGTATCCGTTTGGTCCCTTCATTTTTTTTTGGGTCAACTCGTGTTCGGATCGGGTCAATTTTGGTACAAGTTTGTTCAGATTCATTTACTGGGTTGGTTTAGATTCACGTCAAATCACTTCATGTCATTTCAATTTACACTATTTCCTGGGGTTAACTCGAGTTTGAATCTAGTCATTTTGAATTGGGTAGTTATCAAGTTGGGGTGCTTGGGTTGTATATTTGTATAATCAAGTTGTTTTGAGTTGGACCTCATTCAAGTCACGTTGTGAGTTGTGATAATGAGTAATGACTAATATGTTGTATTAATTAAAAAATAAAAAAAATATTTTTTACTTGTTACTTTTTCTTTTCCTGTCCGTTATCTCATATATTCCCCCTTCCTTTTCCTTATAATCAAATTATCATGTAAACTATTTCTTATAAATAATATACTTATAAAGTCATACAAAAATCATCTATTGCAAAACTAAAACTTGACTTCTCGGCTTCTCACTAGTTGCTACTCGTTAGAACTTAGTCACGTTGACATTGGGTCGGGTCGGTGTTCTATTGGATTGATTTCGGGCCGGGTTGACATTGTGTTGGTCATTGTAGGGTCGGTTTGATGTCAAGTCGGGTTGATATATGGTTGGGTTGGTGTTTGATCGGGTTGACGTTAGGTTGTGTTAGTGTTAGGTGGGTTGATATCGGGTCAATGTCATGTCAGGTTGATATCGAGTCAGATCAAGTCGGATGTGATTTTTTCATGTTGATTCGGGTCACGCGATATCATCGGGTCGGGTGTCGGGTCAGGTTTGGGTTTGACAATTCCGGGTCATATTGAGTTTCAGATAAACATCAGGTCGGGTTGAGTTCGGGTTTATATTTTTTTTGGGTTTAATCGGGTCAGATCGCGGATAGGACGGGTCAGGTTTCTCGGGTCGGGTCAGCTTTTGCCAGCTCTAATTATACTTCCACTTTCGCCGTTCTGAGTTGGCGAAACACTTTTTTTTCTTCCAGTTTCGTTGTTTAAGCCGCGCGCTTCTGTTCTGTACAATGGCAGACTGGCACGTAGTTGCGGGTTATAATTGGGGTTTGGAAAACATTGGAACAATCCTAGTGGTCCTAGTCTTTTTGAAGATTAATATGCGTCCTGACATTGAATGCCTGAATTTATGAGCGTACCGAATTTATTGTAGCTTATAATTTCTCTTTCAGTGAGTTAAATTTGCCCAGAAAACAGAAGAAAGAATAATATTGTGGCGTTGGAAAGGGATCGTTGGTTTAAAAAAAACACATTGGAACAATCAATCCAAAAAAACACATTGGAACAGTCAATCCATCTGGTCCTGGTATTTCTGAAAGTAGATATGCGATCTCTGGTATTGAACGGACGCCTGTGTTTATGAGGGTACCAGATTTTTGGTAGCTAATAATGATCTCTTGCATTGAGAATTAAATTTGCCTGAAAAACAGAAGAAAATATATTGTGACGCTGGAAGAGGGGGGGGGGGGGGTTCATTGGCTTTTTACGCCTAAAAATCATTTTTGTTTGAGAACAAAATTCTAGCCTGTTCTACATTTGTGTATTTTGGATTGGTCGTGGACTCATATTCTGCCACATGCTGCTATTGCTGGGTGGCAAGTAAAGGAACTTGTTTTTGTTTGTGTGCTACTACAAATCATCGCATGGTTTTTGTTTGTGTGTATTTTAGTAATGATTCTCCAAAATGGAGCTGTCCCCGGTCGTGAGATGTTTCTGAGTGGAGGACATTGCCGTATCGGCGAGGGAATTGCCTGCTTGTGGGTCTCTCCCATCCACGTTCCACATTCTCGCTGATCCATATTTTTGTGTGTCCTTGTACAGGTACACGGACAAGAGCGACATTTTCAGTTTTGGCGTGATTCTTGGTGTGCTGCTGACGGGCAGGGACCCGTCGGACCCTCTCTTTGGCGGCGAGCTTGGCAGCTTCGTCAGGTGGCTCCGGCACCTCCAGCAGCAGCATTCTTCTTCTGCTGCGACTCCGGCGGCAGATGACAGCAACAACAGCACCACGACTAGTGCCAAGGAGGCCCTTGACAAGTCGATGCTGGGGGATGAGGCAGAGGAGGAGGAGATGCTGATGGCTCTAAGGATCGCCGTGGTCTGCCTCTCTGATGCACCTTCTGACCGGCCGTCCAGCGACGAGCTAGTCGCTATGCTCAGCCAGCTCCATAGCTTCTGATGTACGGTATTGCTCCTAGTATTGATCAGATGTTCTCCACCGCTTGATCGGTTGCTCAACGCAATGACTTGCTTGGTTAGAGGTTAGTTGTTCCCAGACCCACGGATAGACTGAGCCAGAGAGAAGTAAGCCATGTTTTACTTTTACCTTGCAAGACGGGTGGCTGAATGAGGCGGTCAAAGCGAGCTCCCTCTCTATTTGCCGGCAATTCGGGTATTATTTGGGTCATTCCCCACCTCCTGTCCTGTTATCGATCAGTTCTGACAAGTCAAGCTTCTGCGTCCTCCGGTCAAAAACATGTGAATATTCTGCAGTCGTTTCCGTTTTTCTTTTCTTTTCTGACTCTGGCAAGGTTTACTAGGACACTGGTGGAGAGTTTGATTCCATGGTGGTGGTGGTGGTGGTGATGGACTGGTGGCTCCAACTAAGTTATAACATTACTGATGAGATGGAATTTACCACGGGTGATTTCTACTTCATAGTTACAGCACTGTCTTCCTCTCACTGTAGATCTACATAACTGGTGGCCGGCCATTATCTCATGCATCACCGGTATAACTATATATACTTATTCTTCTTCTTCTTTGGGTTTGTTCTTTTTTTCCTGTACGCAACTACACTTCTCGTTGCGGAATGAACATGGAGGCCCCCTCGGTCGCTTTTAGATCCAGGGTATCTGCTGCAGCTGCACGCAGACCTCGCGATGCTGTGCGTGTGGTGTGTGAGACTCCTTTCCGGCCATTCACGTTCTTCTGCCCGCATGTGGATAAAGGATGGAAAATTTCTTCCAAACTTTCCCCTACCCCAATGAACCTTTTGCTTTTTACTCACCCGGCCGGAAAAAGAGTTGGGAGAAAAGTGGGATGTGAAACCATGTTCTTCGTGAATACCACCATTAGCTCTAGATGCAATCTCACAAACAAAGTGAACATTTGGGGTGAAGGTGTACGCAATTGGGCACCTCTAGTTGTTGCTTCCTTATCCTGAACCACATCTAGTTGCACTCTCATAGAGCAAGTTGAACGTAGACGTGATAAGGGAGTACAATTTAGCATGAGGACTATGTTGCTGAGCTTCTCTAAAGATAACAAGATCAAGTACAAGGAGTATTAGGATCTGAGTGAGAGAATACAACGAGTTCGAGCTGAATAACAAGACCAGAATAAAGAGAACAATCACACACCCAGAGAACACAAGATTTACGTAGTTCGATCGGGATGACCTACTCTACGGGTGGGGGTGAGATTTTCACTATGTTAGAGAAGAGATTACAAGGAGGAATATTCTTGAAGGAGGTAGGTTACACCTTGGAGTACGGTGGCTCTGTCTTGTATACAAAATACGTGATGATGCTAAAATCATAATTAGGACACATATACTTATACACGCAGAACCATAATCGGATTCCTATTCTGATCTGGAATTTCGACCATACCATACAAAGGGGGGCTTTGCCCCCGCACCCCATTGACTGAGTCGGTGAAGATCTATTTAAATTTTGGACCGGATCTATAATGGGATCAACATATTTCTTCGGGCCACACAATAAAGAGAATATATAACTCAGATCACTAAAGCAATTCTACTCATAATATCACAAGGCAAGTAACTCTCTGTTAAGTTATGAGGCTTAAAGAATAATTACAAAACCACTAGATGGCCTTATTTGTAGGAATAGGTTATAATGTTAAGTTGGGGTGTCTTAGTAGAGTGTGGATATCACAGAAACTTCAGGTGGAGTCCAACTCACTATCCAATGACTAGTTGTGCAATGGACAATGTTGAAATAGGCTAAACAGACTCTGCCCTAGATAGACTTCAGTGACCCTTGTCTTGTGTATAATGAAACTCAATCTCAAAACAATCAAATGGAAACCTCATTATATTTGATTTAGACATTGTTGAGTGATATCATCAATCTTGGAAGTAATTGTTATTTGCATCTCTTGATTGGCGAGACCCCACCATAAAGCAGTAGAAATTAATCGAAGTCAGATGACTTTAGATTCAAATTATAGTGAATCACACATTAAATGTATAATTCTATTACATATACAAGGAGAAAATTCATTTAGATAATATGGTGAGTTGACCCCCTCGTTGGTCCAAAATTAGGGTTTTGAGGAGTGTTTGGCTAATCTTGATCGCATGGGTTTGTTGATAATCAAATTTAACTCCAGTTCATTCTATGTTCAAATTAAGTCATTCTATTTTTTAGCACTTAAGAAACACATACTAAAAAGTTACATGTGTTGGTAGTGCTTTTCAAAGGTTGAAATTCTAAGTTTTATAAAGTTATCTATATTCTCGACTAATAAATTAACCACATTGGTTGAATTTTTATAGGATGAATTTTGTCAACCATGAATTCGGGAAACATTTGGATGTGGGTTGACTGGATTTATTTGTAGTCGACCAAAATATGAAAATGCCATAAATTGCGTGGTCAGTCATATTCATTTCTTAAATGAAAATAAAATATGTAAGTATAAAACACGAGCACAAGGGTCAAAACTAAGTATCCTAAGCATCTAAAATGATATAGATGACTCCCTAATGACTCAAATACCACCAATACTTTGCCCTAACATATAGAGCACTGAAATTCTATAGAGAGAGGGAGCGTAAATACCCTAGAATTTAGAACAAGACCATTAGATTGCGACCTAAGGGCATTAAAAGTGCACACATCAAAAGATTTAATATTGATGGAATGATTTTTAGTCTTTTTTAGAGGCTATTTCTTGACATTTTAAGCATGGATGTTCACATTTATATATGTTTTTGCCATATATTCTATCTATTATCCTGTAAAGCACATATGCATCAACTATCTCGCATTTATATCAAATTAGATGACTTTATGATCATTTGCTCGGACTTATGTTGCTATTTCTCTTATTTCATAATATTTGAGTATCTATTAGACAACTCGGTGCTACGACCGCCCACGTCGGTGATAACTCACGCCCAAATACAGACAAAGGAGAGTGGTATATGTAACGTCATAGGATTTGAGGCCTCAAATAAAATGATTTTAAAAGGAATGATGGAACTACCTATATTACCAAGGTGCATCTTGTTTTCAGGGAGCCCATCACTAAAGAACTTTGTGGTTAAGTGAGCTCAATCTAGAGTAGTACTAGGATGAATGATAAGTCGAGAAGTTTATCCTGACTTGCACGTGAGTGAGGACAAAGCATGAAGTTAACGCTAGTGGTGGTCCCTGGGGCCAGTCGTCTTTTTTAAAACTCTACTAGAGCCTTATGCAGTGGACTCAGGTGTTACAAATGGTGTTAGAGCCCTAAAATATTTGAATAATATTTAATAGTTGATAATTTCAGATAATTTTCATATCTCTAAACTTAAAAATGCACTTCCCTCATCATCTTAAGTTAGGATTTTTGAGAAGAAGTAGGATTAAGGCATCCTCCACCAATGAATGTACGTAAACAGTTAAATGATGAAATGATTTAAAAATAATGTGTTATGGGTTTTTCCTTACAAGGGAAATCCTAGAGAGAGCTAGGGTTGGTTTAGGAAAACCCTAAGTGGGCCAAGGGATACATAAAACCCAAGATGTGGGGTGAAATCCTTGAGCTTAACCCTAAACCCTAGCACTATGTAACAGGAGTAATATATCGAGTAAAATAGTAATCCTACCCACACAAACCCAAATACGATAAGAGGAAAGAGGAAATACAAATAAGTTTGATACTCATACATGTAGTAATGCATGCATGATATATGTGAAGAGTTTTTAATATACATATGAAACATGGGTTATACATGGTTACATAAAAATGAAAATATGAAACCCTCAATTCAACTTTTAGGGTTGGTGCCCCAACCTAGCGTGGGTCAATCCAAAAATGGGGAATGGGGGAGGCAAAAGCCTAAACCCATGAGGTTATGTTGTGTCTAGAAAGCCTAAACTCTTCATGTTAGGCACCCTAATAGGAAATTGTGTCTTTACACATGTACGGGTAGGAGGTAGCCATGTACCTAAGTGAAAAGTGAGTGACATCAGGCTAGAAGAGGGACTAGTTCTAGATCAGATGTCTAAAACCTTGTTGGAATATGTGATAGATGGAATAGATGAAATAGGCTTAGATGATGTGATCAAAATTTTAAATAATGAGTTAATTTTGTTTATGATGATCTCAGTCGGATTTGTGAATTTGATTTTAGGATTTGACATAACATTTGATGATGCAAATATGTGTGCTTCTGTAAAGTAAGAGAAGCTAAGTTAAGATAAGATGTGAATTAGAAAGGGACTCGATCTCTTCTACAAAGGAGGACCTCTAGTGTTAGGACCTGTTATAGGGTTAACTCCAGAGAAAGGAGTGAGACTCGGAGGGAGAAGGTCAAACACCTAAACTCTAAGATACAAGGAATTATGAGAACTATTTGTTGTGATATGTCCTTAGCTAGACTACTCCTTAGTAAATGAGTTGAGTAGCTTTATGCATGATTTCTATAGTCTTGTTGCACCCTAGATGTCCTTGGGGAGACAAAAACCCTCGAGACCGAGAAAGAAGTTGCTTACATATATGTGAATATGATATGATCAACTAATATCTAGGTGAGGAGAGAGATCCCAAGATCCTAAGGAGGTAAGGAATGTTAGTATGTTGTCATGCCTCATGAACGGGTTGGTGGTTCCATGCATAAAACTATAGTGGTTTTTTTTGAAAAAGAGAGATTTGGGTAAGAATATTTCACGAGTAGAGATCTATGTAGAGAGTGCCATATCATGTTTTGGTTTGGTTTTTGCTCGAGTGGCTAGATCTTGTGATGTTGATGATCGATGCTGATGAGGTAGACTTGAGAACCCTAGACCAAAGAGCGAAGAAAGAGCTAGTGCATTTAATACTCATAGAGTTGAATGGTCTCATAGAAACTGGGCACAATACACCCCCTCAGGTAATGGGTTAGGGGAACCTCAAATAGACTTTTTGATATATGTCATTCATACAAGTTTTTTTATCACCACCATAATATAATATATGTATGAAATTGATCTAACCTTGAGATGTGATATATGGATATGACATGATGGAAGACTTCGATGTGGTTTAATAGTTCTCTATCTAGAATTGTCTATCCATATTCATGAATTATGATTATGTGAAATAGGTGGCTAATCTCAGGATGAAGCTTTAGTAAAGTTTACAACCTAATATGAGAAAGTGAAGTAAGATAATATTCATGATAAAGATTGACTTTGGTTGTGGTTAACATGAGGAATATGTGGCAACTAAATTTGTCTTCGTCAAGGTACACTTTAACTCTTACTTGGACTACTATATGGTATGGTTATATCATGTGGGTAAGAATGCTTGGAACATGATATCGACTGGAGTAATTCTCCATATATACTATCATGCTTGATTTTCTAAACACATGAAACATAATATATACCCTCCATTACATCTAAGCACTTCAACTCTCTGGTAGTAAGTGCTGGAAAGTAAAATACTTCAACTCTTTGGTAGTAAAGTACCTGATAATAATCCAACCATTTAGTAATAGATCAGATTGTATACTGTTCCAACTCTTCGATAGTCAACTCTCCGCTAGTAAATGCATGTATGGTATATTGAAAAATATACCTAAAAGACGTATTCTCTTTTGTGAGTATACATATTTGGTCAAGTATGATTTTGTAATCTTTTGTTACTGCCAAGTATTGGTTTTATCTTGCCCTGGGTTAGGACCTTCCCTAGAGGGGTGAGCTCACAAATCAATTTAGGAATTGAGGTAACCTTAAAAGTCACATAAAGCTTGAAAGATTAAGTATATGAAACATGATATCACATATAATAACTATAGTTCTTCGGACCCAAGTATGCCATCTCCGAGGGATAATAGGAAAAGTCACGAAGTAAGTGGATGATAGTATGGGACCATAAGAGATGGAGGGAAATCCAAGTTACAGAAATATACAAAAAATAATGTGCTCAAAATGTTATTAGAGAAACCTCAAGAAAAATGTGTAATGAAATAAAGGTATGACATCCCAATAAAACATGTGGGAAGGGTAGAACCTTAAGTCAAACCCGAGATTAAGTAGGGATGATTAAAGGTACATAAGAATGACGAGGTTAGGAGGTGATCATTCCCTAAGTGCATAAGACCATGAGATCAAGAGATAGACATCCATGTGTACCCAAGGCCCATGGGGTTAGGAGATTGTTCACCTTCATGAGTTGATGAGGCCCATGTTTGTATGTATGCCCAGAGAACCAATCATATGATGACTATAATGGGGCATTAGATACCCGATTTGATGAAGATAAGGTAATTCTATCTATTATGTTTGTCTCAATCATGAGATGATGACATAGACATAATATATGTCTAAAGAATGATGTTACTTGATGGCATATGTCTTTAGGTCAAGGACCTAAACAATGAGATCATATGTATGGTAAGAGTACATACATTCTTGTTATGTCCTTAGTCAGATATTATTGTGGAAGAAAACTAGACAACAATAATACATAAGAATAGAGTGTGTGTTGGTTGATGATTGAATCTCATTAGTCATGATATATGATATCAAACTGAGCACATAGATACTTGTCATAGAATGCTGTATCAGATAGACCCACCATGAGAGTGATGCATGTATACCATTGAAAGGTAGTCAGAATAAGCCTCATAGTAATAGTGGTGATTGTGGTTCTTAGACCTGAAATCACTACACTCATCACATTTTGTCCGTTGTACTTCGACATCATCCAACATGACCTTGAATAAGGGTTGGTATAAAGGGATGCTCAGGTACACTGTGACACATAGGGATTGACTATGAGTGATGTAGATATGATTTGTCGCTTCTATAGGAGTCTGATATCCGGACCACTTGATAAGAGAGACTGAGAAATGCATGACCATACTCATGTGAATCAATATATGATATGTGAGCTGAGATGCATCTTAGACAATTTTCTCTAGTTCAAGGAACAAGGATTGAATGTTGAAGAGGATGATGATTCCATGCCTCAAGTTCAATCTGGATATTAGAGATAAAGAAACTATACAATCACTATAACATTGATCACTAATTGTAGGTTGAAGTTGTTCTCCAACTTTCCAAATTACTTGGTAGCAATGATGTGCTGCTAGATACCACACATTGTTTATGATGTCATAAATTGGCCATGGACATTAACTGCCAATGTAACTTGAGACCTATAGGGTCACACACATAAGATGCTATTGGAATATGATTTTATTCATGAATGATATTTAATTTGATTACTAAAGTGTTGAGATATTCAATTTAAACAAATATGGTTGAAAATTGACTGACGGGACTGTGAACCGGCCGATTCATGTGTCGAACCGATCGATTCAAATGTCAGGTCAATTGGAAACAACATTGGTTGAACAATTCCTAAACCAAGGCATGAACTGATCGGTTCAAGGTCTAAGACAACCAATTTAAGTTGTGAACTGCCCAATTCAATGATCAATTTGATCAGATCAAGGATTGTTGCTAATGTCATGTTGTGCATTAATCATGCATTGAAAGCCAGCTGTTTGCAAATAAGAAACACTATGAAATGATGATTCATGGGTTGAAAATATCAGATCACCTATGAACTGACCGGTTCAATGGTGAACTGACCAGTTCTTTGTTTGTGGGTTTTGAAAAACTCATGCAATTCCATCTCTTCTACTCCCAGATCGACTGAAACCTTGACCGTGACCCTCCTATAAATAGAGGGATCTTAGACACAACAATAAGCTCTATCAATTGTTATCCTCTCTGGTTGTCGTAACCAAGAGAGCCCGAATAAGTCCTAACTGTAAAAGGGAGGGACAATAAGGGATAGACAATTGGGAGGGCAAATCAACTATAGCAAGTTGACGTTCGAAGGGACAACTCCTTCCCATTGGCTCTGGTAACTCAACGTAGAGTTCTCAGTGGTGCGTGTGGACTACAATAGAGGCAAGAAGGCCTTTGAAACCTGGTAGGAGGACAACAACCACCACCGACCATGTTGGTGTCGCCCCGACAGTTGTCTGTGTGTGAAAGAAGCACACCACTGCAAGAGTTGTCATTGGACTTTCTTTGAGACCATGTATATCTCTTGCTACCCTCTTTCCTATATACATAATTGTTGTAATGATCTCATAGCTCTAGGAATCAGACATTATTTTTTTTATTTATGTTGCCTTATTTTTTGCCCCAATTTCCCAAGAGTGGTATCAGAGCCAAGTCAATTTACAATGTTTTTGGATTTAAATCGATATGATCAGACTTATTTTGTTACATACGATGCGAATATTAAAATGATTAATGTGCACATCCAATTAAATACCACATACGATCCCACAAATATAAATATATATGATATGATACATATGCAATCTATATGTGTCACTCTAAAATCATCTTGACGGTGATTGGTAGCGTGGTTGTGGCCAAAACCCTCTGTGGATTGTGTGCTTGGTTGTTTGGTTTAAATTTCTATTATTACTTGGTTTTCATATCGAGCCTTTCTCCTCTTTTTGAAATATAAATTAATGCTCCTCGTCCTATTTCTCCTGGATTGTGACTCGAGGTGTTTCCTTCTACAATGTAATATGGAATAGCATAGTTTAAATTTATGTTTCATGGTGAAAAGTTGTTCTACACCAGACAAACTGATCGGCTTGGAGGATGAACCAATCAACTAGAGGAAGGAGGAGGCAAGATGACATGACAAACCGATTGGCTGGTGGCCCTAGGGCTGAGGTGGATGCTTATTGGAATCATGTCAACAATACCCTAGACATTAAGTACCTTATGCTAAGCTGTATGAACTATGAGTTGCATGAGCAACATGAAGACATGGGGATTCTTGAGATGGTCACACATCTTAAGAATATGAACCTAAATCATGCAAAGCAAGAAAGGTACAATGTTTTGAAGGCCCTCTTTGTGTGCAAGATGACAAAAAGAGATCTAGTACAACCCCTTGTGCTCAATATGATTGGGCATGTAGAACATCTAGAAAGACTTAGGATTTCTTTTGAGATAAGAGTTGGCCACGTATATGATTCTATAATAGTTTCTTGAATCATAAATCCAGTTTATTGAGTGTTACTACTTGAGTAACTTGGCTAAACTGCAGTCAGAATTACTTGGCATGTTGATAAATGCCGAAGCAAGATTGAAGATGGATAAACCTATGATGATAATGAACATAATGAAGTCCAATGACAAAGTCAAGGCCAAGAAGAGTTCTCATGCTAAGATAAAGTTCAAGTCTTCTGCACTCGAGATAAGGTGAAGGATAAGTGCAAAAGGAATCTATCCTTTTCACTTAAAGAAACAAAGGAAGAAGAAGAAAGAGATAGAAATCTCCACTTTAAGACCCAAAAAGAAGTAAACTAGAACTACGCGGAGCAAGAGTTGTTTCCACTACAGTTGGAACCTGTCATTCATGTAATGGGCAAATAGAATCAGTGGATTGCTATTATGTATCTGCCATTAATGAAAAACATCATGTATATTGTATGGACAAGAATATTATGAATATATTTGATGCTTCCCTTTCAAAGATAAGATCATTTATGGCATGGCCCCAATGTCTCATAGTTTATATTTGATAGTTCTAGAGACACATACTGAATGACTCAAGGACTCAAATAATGAATACCTATAGCATTGTCATCTAGAGAACATAAATGAGAAATGCATATCTAGAATCCATAATGATGGTTCTAGACTCTTTTGGTTATTAAATCAATAGAGACAAGCAAGTTTAATTGATTGGAAAATATGAAAAAAACATCTTCAATAGATGTAGTGAGAGAGTGAGTATTCTAGTAGGACTCATACCAACTGATGTATATAGACCTCTTAGGATAAATGATAAAGGTGGTTATTATTACCTCATTATACTTACTGACGATCTCAGTTGATATGATAGTTTGTTTTTAATATAATATAAGTACGAATATCTTGAAGTGTTCAAGGGGATCATGAATGAAGTATGCAACCAACTTGGTAAAAGTAATAAAACACCTTGATACGATCTTTGTGGAAAATACTTTGAACCAAGAGTTTGAGAATCTTCTGAGAGACCATGATAGTGTATCATGATGAACTCCACTTGAAACACAATGATAGTGTACTAGAAAGAAGGAATCACACCCTTTTAGTCATGGTGTGATCATCAATATATCTAGCTATACTTCCAATTTCCTTTTAGAATATGCTTTACA
The DNA here is from genome assembly GCA_963693085.1 of Alisma plantago-aquatica. Classification (NCBI taxonomy): domain Eukaryota; kingdom Viridiplantae; phylum Streptophyta; class Magnoliopsida; order Alismatales; family Alismataceae; genus Alisma; species Alisma plantago-aquatica. The sequence goes on along the minus strand of OY856412.1, from coordinate 1,325,047,136 downwards.
CTAAACAAAGTACTGTCTAAATTGGTTCAAATGACACTATATGATATATATAATGGGAAGTGTCCCGATATGTCTTTCTATAAAGATTAGGAATGAAAGATTATGTAAGAAAATAGTTTCTTAAAAGGCTCCATCCACAAATCACATAAATGCTATATTGTTGAAAAACTACTTTTATTTCAATACAACAACATAAGTGTTGTTGCCAGGATGGCTGTATTCCTAAAGGGAATTTAATTCCAAAGGATTCAGTGGGACAAAAGTAGAACTCTAAAAGTTCGAGACCAATAAGAAAACATTGAGTCTAAAATAGGTACAAAAGGAACATGGAGAATCACAAGTTGTTAAGAAATCTCAAGTTCTTTATGTAACATAAAACCTTAGTTCTAGTAGAACACGACTTGAGCTTAAAAGATTATGATATATTATGGCTCAATAAGGCTGTCAGTTGGTCATAAATGATGAGTCAACAACCTACCTAAAAGCTATTGAGGGACTAGAATATGAGATATGGCTCGAGGCCATGGGATCTAAGATGGAATCCATGTACACCAACAAGGTATGACCTTGTGGATCTACCTGAATGGGTAAAACCGATGGGATGCAATTGGGTCTTCAAGAAGAAGACCAGCATGGAAGTGTAGATTGGTTGTATAGAGTTCCAAACAAGTTCAAGGTGTTGAACATGATGAAACTTTTTAACCAGATGCCAAAGTTAAATCCATCATGATCATGCTTGCCATTACAACTTGCTATGACTATAAGATTTGGCATATGGATGTTAAAGCCTTCATTCCATTAACCAGGAATAATTATGAGGATGTGTATGTGACATAGACTAAAGGGTTTGTAAATCCAATATTGTAAATAAAGTCTCTAAGCTACAAAGGTCAATATATGGATTGAAGAAAGCTTCTGATAGTTGGAATCTTCGATTTGATAAGACAATAAAAGAGTTCGATTTCAGTCATAACGAAGATAAAATTTGTGATTATAAAAGATTTAGTGGGATCATATTTACATTCCACATAATGATGGGGAATAACATCCTTATACTACACACATTTTGAAACCTGATCGGGAAGCACCTTCTCCATGAAGGGTTTAGGTGAAGCATCCTATATGATAGGAATTAAGATATATATAGATAGATGTAGAAAGCTTCATGACCTAAGAGAAGAGCACACACATTAACGAGATGCTGGAGGGGTTCAACATATAAGACTCAATGAGAGAAGATTTGTCCAGGCTCCATAGAATTAGTCTCTCAAGAGTCTAGTATCCCAATTCTTGTCAAGAATGGGAAAACATGAGTAAGATGCCATATGCATTACAATTGGATGTGTCATGTATGTAATGTTGTGTACTCATACGGTTATCTCATATGTATTAGACATAACGAGAGGATATGTACTCATCTCATTATCTCATATGTGTTGGACATGACGAGAGGATATCTGTATGAAGCCAATGAAAGTCGTTGGATTGCCATATAAGAACATTCGTAAGTATTCCATGGTTATGGTAATAAGGAAGAGTTGGGTGTAAAAGGTTACACCGATGCAGTCTTCCAAAGTTGACAAAGAAAATTAACAAACACAATCTAAATTTGAGTTTGACCTTAAAATGAGAACCATGAGCTAGAAAAGTTTTGAAAAAGAGACATTGTTTAATTCTACAATAGAAGTTGAGTATCTTGGTGTTATGAACACAACAGAGGATACCATATGGATCAAGAAGTTCATGTAGATGAACTTGTGGGAGCTTATAACCATTGATGGAATAGTAGAAATATTGCGACAACAATGGAGCTACTGGTTGTGCAAAGGAGTTTTAGATAGCATAGTACAACACTTCCATCTCATACGAGAAGTCGCACATTGAGGAGATGTGAAAACTTGCAAAATATCGACTTGAAGAAAAATTTTCTACCCTCTATAAAAGCACTTATGCAACAAAAACAAGATGGACAAGTTAAGATCACTTGGAATAAGATTTGTGGGTGATTGCCTCTAAGTGCAAGAGGGATTCTATTGGTATGTATGCCCAGAGAGCCAATAATATGACTGTCATAATGGGATATTAGATACCTGATTTGATAAAGATAAAGGTAATTACATCTATTATGTTTATATCAATCATGATATGATGACACATACATAATAGATGCCTAAAAGAACTATATGACCACTATAACACCTATTACAAATTGTAGGTTGAAGTTGTTCTCCAACTTTCCAAATTACTTGGGTAGCAATGATGTATTGCTAGATACCTTTCATTGCTTGTGATGTCATAAATTGGTTATGGACATTCACTCCCAACATAACTTGGGACCTATAGTAGGATGCACTTGTGATAGGAGTTCATTCATGAATGGTGTTTAATTTGATTAATAAAGTGTTTAGGTATTCAATTTAATCAACTATGGTCAAAAACTGACTGACTAGACTGTGAACCAACCGGTTCAAGTGTTGGATTGATCGATTCAAGTGTCAAGTCAATTGGAAACAACATTGACTGAATAATGCCTGAACCAGGGCATGAACCAACCAGTTCACTAAGTGAACCGACCGGTTCAAGGTCTAAGACGACCAGTTCAAGTTTTGAACTGCTCAGTTCAATAATTAATTCGATTGGATCAAGGATTGATGTTGATGTCATGTTGTGCATTATTCATACAATTAAAGCCAACTTGTTTACAAATAGGAAATATTGTGAAACAACCATTTCAAGTGTTGAAAGGATCAACTCACCTATGAACCAACTAGTTCATCATTCATAGGTTCTAGAAATTTCATGAAATTCGTCTCTTTGACTCCTAGATCGTCTGGAAATCCTGACACTAGGCCTCCTATAAATAGAGGGGTATTGGAGGCTTCCTAGACACAATACTAAGCTCTAACAATTGTTGTCCTATCTGGTTGTGGTAACTAAGAGATCCCAAGAAAGTCCTACTTGTAAAATGTAGGGACAACAAGGGAGAGATAATTGGGAGAGCAAATCCGCTCTAGGAGGTTGGCGTTCGAAGGGACAACTCCTTGTCGATGGTTCTGGTAGCGTAACATGGAGTTCTTGATGGTCCTCGTGGACTACGATAGAGGCGAGGAGGCCCTTTCCACCTGCTAGGAGGACAACAACCATCACCGTCCATGGTGATGCCGCCTGATAGTTGTTCATGTGTGACTTGCGAAAGAAGCACACCGCTGCAAGATTTGCCACTGGACTTGCTCCAAGACTAGGCATATCTCTTGCTACCCTCCTTCCTAGATGCATCATTGTTGACACAATCTCACTAGTCTAGGAATTAGACAAACATTTTTTTGTTTCTACTACCTTATCTGTCACCTCAATTTCCTAACAGCCCAAGGGGACAATGTGAGAGGAACTCCATAAGTGTATAAGACCCTTGGAGGTCAAGCAAAAATCACTCCAAAGGTAAGGGAATGACTAAGGACAATGAGACACATGATATATATCTAAGGAATACAAGAATTCATGTAATAATGTTTGACAAAATTGTAAAGGGAGTTTCTAATAAACTCAAGAGTTATGAAAAATATTCACCTTCCCCTATGAAGTGCATGAAAGTTAAGAAAACTGTGGAATTAAAAAGTATTTATGGTTTGGAGTCATGTTGATAATGATTTAACGTAATTTGAATTTGGAATATAATGTGTGAGTACACCATCTCTATTCTTAGAATGGGATGAACCTTGTATTTGGGCTGCAACCAAATGCTCATTTCATCTTATTTTGAGTGAGAGAGAATGGGTACACACATGTTATGCTTAAAAATTTACAAATGAGAATGAATACCATAAGTTGAGTTTAATGGCATAATGTAGGGTTTTGAGGTCTTACCTCACCCTTATATTGGAATCAATGAATAATAATAACCAAAGTTAGGTGAAAAGGTAATCATCATGTAAAATTAAAATCACAAGTGAAAATGTAATCACTAAGTGATAAAATCATGCAATGGAAGATATTTTGGATATACCCTGAAATTGAATTTGGATACAAACCTTAATAATGTGAGGAATTCGTGTTCAATAAAAGTTGTTAAAGATGGTCTTTATAAAGATATCCAAAAATGGTTGCTAAAACTAAGATTTGAAGATAATTTCAGTTATCATTCACCTTACTCTTAGTGTTTGAATTTTGGGGACAAAATTCCTTTCAAGGAGGGGTGAATGCTAGATTCTCACATTTTTGATAAATTTGTATTCTATAAATATAAGTCTGGAGTTATAAGCAAATTTTCCTAATTATAGTTAACATAATAATGATAATGTTATTATGTGGCATGAGTTCAACCCATGGCCCAAGTGAGGCCCATGAGATTATCACGTTGCAAATAGTTCACGGTGGCACAAGTTTAGGAAATAAGAGATTTCATGAACAAATAAATGGCAATGACTTTGTGAACTTTTAGATAATCAAAATAGGAGATATATGCAAATTTCAAAGAAATTTTAAGACCATAATTTAGATAATTAATGGAGTCATTATCTAATACTGGCTTGTAACATGAGTTTTGCAGAATCAAATAAAGATCATTTGATCTGACTTTTGGAGTACTTAAAGATAATGTGGAACAAAGATACTTCTAGAATTTGAGATAAAAAGGACTTTGTATATGACGTGGGCAATTAATTTGAATAAATACTTAAAGAGAAAGTTTCATAAATGAGAGTTATCTCAACAAATCTCAAAAGTTAGACATAAGTTCATAAATGCATTAATGAGTTTACCTCCAAGTTTCGTAGTAAAAGGAGGTCCCAAGAATCCTAGAGAAAATCATGAAGATAGAGGAACCTACTTGTAATAATTAAATTTTGTTCCCTTATTTGAGAGAGATAAAATGGTATCAGAGTCATAACCCATCTAGTAGGTGGGGCCCACATGAGCCTGTGACATGCTAATCTTTGGGACATGTAGTCTAGGCATGTTGAAAAGGGCTATCCTAGTGATGGAGCCCCTCTTGCATTGGTAATCGTGATTAGGAGCTGGGTGTACATGGTCCTGTTGGGTCTGCACTAAAATGGGGAAATAATATGAGGCCACATAGTTGAGTTTTGACAAGGATGTCAAGAGTCTATGTTGGGGAGATTGTAATGTTACATGATTTGAGGACTCAAATAAAATGATCTGAAAAGGAATGATTGGACTACCCATATCACCAAGGTGCATCTCCTTTTCAGGAAGACCATCACTAAAGAACTTTGTGGTTAAGAGTGCTCAGTTTGGAGTAGTACTAGGATGGGTGACCAGTCGAGACATTTATCCTGACTTGCATGTGAGTGAGGATAAAGTGTACAATTAAGGTTAGTGGTAGTCTGTTGGGTTAGTCATCATTCCTGAAACTCTACTAGAGCCTTGAACAGTGGACCCATGTGTTACAATAACAGTGCTACCAAGAGACATCTCGATGCTACCAAGAAGGTGATCGATGCAACTAAGACTCATACTCCGTGATACCGATCGGTAGTCTAGAATGCATCAAGGATGGGAAATATTTGTCTGTGTGCCACTGACATGCCAGTTGATGCTACTGACTTCAACATCCAGACCAACACAATTCAAATTGATGCTACTAAAAGCTTTGTCGGTAGTACCAACACAGATTTAGGAGAGAAAAAGGCCATCCAACTCAGTGCCACTGAATCCTCTTCGATGGTACTGACACAATGCCATCAATTTAGATTTTATGTTAAGTCAGATCTAATGACCAAAAGAAGGTTAGGCCTCACTTATGACCTATGGAGGGTGGACACAACCAATCATCACATAAGTTTTATAAGAAAAGCCTAGAAGAGGAGAGGAAATGGAGGAGATAGCCACCAACCAAAAAAGACATGCACTTTTGGAGGACATATTTGTAGCTGGAAAGCTTTAGATCAGAGTGTTCATCAAAGGGGATAGCTGAGTCAACTTCTTCGAGAGTTTTCATTAGTTTTTTATTTTTAACTTCTCTTCCTCTCTTTCTTTTTGTTTTGATTTAATGACAATCATGCGGGGCTGAACCCTTTTGTTCCTTTAGATATGAGAGTAGCCTAACATTGCACTATATTTTGATCCACTAAGTTTATTAAATATTTTCATTATTCTGAACGTGAATCTATGATATCATAAATGATTTGCTTATGCTTGGTCACCATATTCAAAGTATCATACTGCTAATTTTCCAAGAGAGGAATCAATATGTACAAAATCATAGGTTTCCATAGCATATGTATTGCGCTTAGGGAGAAGACTTGCAACTATGAAAGAATAACCCAAAGAAGTTGACTAATCATCTGAATTAAGTTACGAAATACTACATGAGTGGGATTTGTTTTAGTCCAGACAGTGCATTACACTGCAGGAGCATGTAATGCTGGCTACATGTCTTTAGTTCATAATAACAGTGGATAGTTATAGATAAAATGGATCTTAAATATAGTGTGTTTTGTGGTGAAATTCCAAATCCTAAGAAATTCATTAAATCCTTTGGGATAAGTCTTGACTATGAAATAATAATCTAGGGAGATTAATTAATCATTTGAACTAAGTTACTAAAGTTATAAGGGAGTGAGATTTGTCATAGTCAAAGCAGTGCATTAAGATGTGGGAGCAGGTAATGCTGGCTATTAGTTTTTAGTTCACAACAAGGGTGGATAATTATAGATAAAAAGGATCATAAATACAATCTATTCCATGGTGAAACTACAAGTCCTGACAAATTCAGTAAAACTTGCTTGCAACCATCTTAACTTGGTCCTTTCAATCTTTGCTTTTAGTTAATCACACCCAATCAACTTCTTCTTTAGGCCTAGATGATTAGGTCAGACTTAGCTGTAGTTTTAGAAAAATGATTCCATGAGTTCGACACTCAGGTCTTATTGGCCTATTTACTTCAACACGTACACTTGTGTATCACACACACACTGTACACATGTCAAGGTTTTTTTTTTCATTGTTGATGGGGAATCAGCAATACCAACACTATCGATGCTACAATAAGCCACTCTAGGCCATTTCTAATTTTTCCTTTTTAATCATTCTTCTAATTAGAGCATAATTGATAAATCTTCTTTTTATCAGATTGCTAGTATTCCGTGTTCTTAGAGTGCCAATTGCATTTTGAGGTACTAGTTTATGGTCCATACTCAGACTACATGCTATGGAGGTTCAACTCTACCATGTGTAGACCTAGGGATATATTATGCAAGACCAATGTGAGTTTGGAGCTTCATCCGAGATGCTCATTCAAACTCCTCCACCACAAAAAACTAAAGAATAAGCGGTAGACAGAGTGCATAATCATGATGATTAGGTGGATGACTTGCATGATTCAGGTGAGGAGCAGACAGTCTGGGAGAAAAATAAGGCATCATTGACGATATCTCAATTGGGACCAATTAAGCACAAAGCGGTGAATGCTAATAGTTACAAAATTGATCTAGGACTAGTGGCATTAATCACATCTCACACGTTCCATAAGCACAATTACAAGGACCCAATGGCACACAAAAATAGCTTTATGGAAAGTTTTGACATGCTTAAACTTGACAACGTCCCAACCATGGTGATTTACTTGAAATGATTTTCATATACTCTGTCAAACAAGGCTAAGGCTTGTTTCCTCAGTTTACCTCTAGAGTCAATAGATACATGAGATGAAATGTTTGACACATTCTTTGAGAGGCATTTCACACCACAGAGGACCGATAGGTAATAGGAAGAATATACAAATTCAAACAACAAGATGAAGAATCCTACTCTAAGGGGGTGGGAGAGATTTGAGAACATGCTAAGATTGGTCCCTCATCATGGGATTGATTTGCTTGGCCAAGAAAAAACATTTTATGATGGCTTGCATAAAGGGGAGATGACTACTCTTGACATTGTAGGGACATGATTTTTGTCAACAACAAGGTGACAAAATGTCATAAGATCCTAAATAACATGGCCAAGAATCAATAATGGAGAGAGGAGCGTGAGACACCAACATCAGTCATAAGTCCTATTGACTCACAAGAAGTCTTAAAGCTAAAAGCTCAGATGGGACAACTCATAATGAAACTAGATAAAAATTTAGCACCTAGACTAGAGGCGAGGAGGAATACATATACTTAAGGAAACAAAATAGTAGGAACAACAACATATATTCATGGAGGAGGGATCCAAAATTTTCATGGAAGGACCCAAATAATTTTTAACAAGACCTATCACATCTGCATCTATCCCAACAGCCAACCAGTCAACACTTAATATCAAAATCAGTAGGGAAAAGGGCCATAGAAGGATCAAAAGGTTGGAAGATATGTTCAAAAAACTCATGAAAAAGAACAAGGCTTACCTAGACCAATAAAAAGGGACCAACAGAACCAAGAAGCTCTAATTCATAGTTTGGAAAAATGAAATTTCACAATTAGCAGTCGATATCACCATGATGAAAAAGCCCACTCACCAGGGATTCCTATGTAACACTGACATCCTAAAAAGTAACCAACATGACAAAGTAGTGATCCTACATAGTGGTAAAGTGTTGGAGAAAAAGAAGACAATGACTCTAGAGCAAATGTACCATCATATGAAACTGTGGTTGGAAAAAGCACTCCGTGAGAAGCCAATAAAGTCGAGACTGTAGGAAGAAGTGGTAGAGAGGACATGGGGCAACCCAAAATTCCAAAAGAGTCCTACATTACACCTTACTAGTGAAACAATATGATTAAAACTTTGTTTCTTGACGACTTGAAAGCCAAAAAGGCTGATAAGTAGTTCAAGAAGTTTCTTGATGTTTTTAGGAAGCTCCACATCAACCTACCTCTAGTATATGCCTTTGAATAGATCCCTTCCTATGGGAACTTCTTGAAATACATCATAAAAAAGAAGAGGAGGATAGATGATTTAGACGTTGTGGTACTAAAAGAGGAAATTAGTGCATTGATTAAAAAAAAACTGCAAGGAGATTATGTCAGAAGAGAACAATCTAGGGTGTTTTAAGATACTGTGTTTCATAGGCAGTATCAAATATGGAGAAGCACTATATGATTTTGGAGCAAGTATTAGTCTCATGCCATCGACAAAATTAAAGAAGCTTCACTCAAGTAATCAAGGAGAAGTATTATGACAATCTGACTGGAAAACAATGTAGTTGTTAGGCCACTAAGCATATGTGAGGATGTCCTAATGAAAGTAGATACGTTTATCTTTCTATCAAACTTTGTGGTTATGGAAATATGGGATGAATACACTAATGAGTTAATGCTAGGTAGGTCATTTCATACCACATATGATGTAATCTTGGAAATGGGCAGAGATTCAAGATGGCCGATTTGAAATCAAGCCACCGACCAAAAACAAAAAAACCACAAGCAGGAACAATGTTGTATGATGCAACATACTATAGTGAGGCATCCCTTCTTTTGGGGAAACCATTTTTGGATGTGAAACATGCCATGATGTAGGTGAAACAGGGAACCTTGGAGGTGGACATTGTAGAATAGACAAAGCAAATATCTTTGACAAACTCTGTGAAATACCCTAAGGAATCAGAGGATGATGTTCACCCAACAACAACAATAGACACGATATCTTCCACTATCACTGACTGTTTCTAGTAGTTACCTTTGAAGGATTGTCTCATGAATCTGGTGGATGACTACATACACTACAATCTGATGGACGAATGTGCCTTGTTTCTGAAGGCATTGTCATGCCATTATACAAAGCATTTTGAGGATCTGGGTCTGCCACCACCACACTTGGTACCATCTCTGCAATTTTCACCTGAGATGAAATTGAAGCCACTTCCTCCACATCTGAAGTATATGTTCCTAGAAGTAGACCACAGGATTCTAGTGATAATTTTGGCTTCACTAAGTATCCATAAGGACAAAAACTACTCGTTGTCTTTAAGGACCACCATGTTGCATTTGGGTGATCTATTGCTGATATCAAACAAATTCCTCCTAGCTTGTGCCAACATAAGATGAAGAAGGATAAAAATGATGGCGCAATCTCAGAGGCATATAAATTCGATCATAACTAAGGTAGTAAAAAAGGAGGTAATAAAAATTCTACGTAGCTATAATTTATGCTATTTTTGACTGACATAATTAGTTCCGAAAAGGGGGAATAACAGTCACTAATAATTCTGCTAGTGAAACAAATTTCACTAAGTCAGTGACATGTGGCAATTTAGCATTGATTAGCACTGTTTAAATGCCACAACAAAATACCATTTTCCTTTACCCTTTATTGGCCAGATGCTTGAGCGAGTTGTCAGTCGTTCACACCTTTTCTCTCTAGACAATTATTCAAGATATAACTAGATTTCCATAGAACCAGAGGATCAAGAGAAGTCAACCTTCTCTTTCCCCTATGGTACTTCCACATACCTTTTGATATTTGTAACACTCCGACAAATTTTTAGCGTTGTATGCTCGCCATTTTTTCTAATATGGTTTAACATTGTCTTGAGATCTTTATGGATGGTCATTTGATGACTACCTTTCCAGTCTCAATAATATTTTAAAGAGATTTGAGGACACTCACATGGTCTTAAATTATAAGTAATGTCATACGATGGTGAGTAAAGGTATTGTTCATAGACACAAGGTGTCCAACAAGGGGATGGAAGCATGGTACTAAACATCCTCGACATCTGGCGATATATCCTCGATGTTACATATGTCTACGCCTGTCAATGTCGAAACCTAGTAAACTTCCTCGACATTGATGTTGCCTACTTGTTGACATGTGTCAATGAGTTCAACCTACTTGGTGATGAAATTGACTTAGCTAGTTCAAAGCCTCCCCTGTTTTCAATGATCTTTGTAGTTATTATTGTTGCACACATAGTGAAGGCATAAAGAACTTGTAGGAAACCATTCTTCACATTGAGATGACTATTTCTTTGGTTTCTAACTAGAGAGTAATGTTAAGTTTATTCCTCTATTAGATTTCCACAAGTTTTGCAAAATTTGGTGTAGACCAAATAAAATTTCACCTCTATTACTTTTTCCCCTCTTGACAAATTGATGTATTTGAAAATAAGCTCATGTTTTTTAATTCTATAATGTGATCCAATTGGGATTTCTGTACATATAGAACACATATATAGAACAAATCTAAGTTCTAAACATTTCTGATAGAAGATTATAGATGGAGTATGTGTTTACATAAAAATTTGATGTTTTATGCCAAATTCCCTCTCAATTTCATTATTGTTTTAGCTAATTTTGTGTCGAAGTGTTAGTTCAAGACTTCCTCAAAGTTTCCTTACATGTTCCACAAACTTCCACTTTCTTGCTTGTTGAAATTGACACTAAGACGTCTTTTACATTTGCATGCAACTGTGTTTTTTATATATATAAACATGTATGGATGACTATATACAGACATATATTTAGTTTTTAAGATAGATTTGATGAAATCTATCAAATTTCATCATGAAATCACTATTTGAGCTTAATTTTTGTCAAAGATGTGTCAAAGTTTGGTAGTAAAAATCCTCAAAGTTTCCTTGATGTTTCCACAAACTTCCACTTCCACACCTGTCGAAGTCAATTAGAAGTCGAAGTCCTGTTCCATGGATGGAAGTTTACCTGGTAAAAATTGAGTTGATTTCTAAACTACCTCCACCATCTTCAGTGAAGGGAGTTAGGATTTTGTTAGGCCACACAAGATTTTACTGACAATTTATAAAGATTTTTGTAAAATAGCAAACCTCTTTATGAATTATTCAGAAAGAACACTTATTATAATTTTGATGATTTTTGTTTGGAAGTGTTCGAGGTTTTGAAGGACAAGATGACTCCACACCTGTGGTGGTGGGTGTGGTGGTGGGTTCAGATTGGACCCATCCTTTTGAGATGATGTGAGACACATCAGAATGTGCACTTGGAACCATTTTCAGCCAACACAAAGACCGTGCCCTTTCTATTAACTATTATTCGTCAAAGACTTTGAATGATGCTCAATTCATTACATCACTACTAAAAAAGAGTTATTGTTTTCGTATTTGCATTTGATAAAGTTAGATAATATTTAATAGAAGAAAAGGTGATAGTATGGGTTGAGCATGCAGCCATTGGGTCCCTTTTATAGAAAAAGATGCAAAATCAAAACTTGTCTGTCGAATTCTGCTGCTACAAGAATTTGACATAGGGGTTAGAGACAAATTTGGGGCAGAGAATGTAGTGGTAACATCTATCTTTTCTAGAGAGGGTGGATGAGTCTTGGTATTGTTGATCATTTTCCCAATGAGCAACTTTTTGTGGTAAAAAAGAAGGATCCATGGTATTTGAATGTGGTAAATTGTTTAGCATGTGGTGGATTATGAGGAGATTAGGGATATCAGGAAAATAAGTGTTTCTTTCATTCTTTGAGATATTATGTTTAAGATGCTACCATTTTTCTTAGGCAGTGTCAAGAAGGGATATTGAGAAAATGCATTCCTGAGTGTGAGCTTGAGAGCATTCTTGCTCATTGCCACTCTATGTCTACTAGGGGACACTACTAGATCTAAGACAGATGCCACAATATTAGAGAGTGGATTTTATTGGTGTCTTTATTAAAGGACACATACAAAGTTGTTAGGAGGTGCAATGCATGTCAACACACATGCAACATATCTAGAAGACATGAAATGCCCCAAAATATATATCCAGAAGTAGATATCTTTGACCTTTTGGGAGATAGATTTCATGGGAGAATTTGTGTCTTTAAATTCTAATCTTTACATTGTAGTTGATGTTGATTACATGTTAAACTGGGTGGAAGAAATTCCTACCCGCACCATGCACATGCATATGCCATTTTGTGAAAGACAATATTTTTTGTTGGTTGGGAGTGCCCATGATAATCATTAGTGATGGCGGCTCCCATTTTACAAAAAGAAAAATTTAAGCACTATTGCTAAAATATGGAGTCAATCACAAGGTAGGCACTCCATATCACCCTTAGTCCCAAGGCCAGGTAGAAGTGTCCAATATCGAAATCAACATGATCTTAGAGAAGACTGTCTCTAGCAGTAGAACAATCTAGAGCATGTGATTAGTGATGGTTTTTGGGCATATAGGACGACCTTTATAACACCTATTGGTATGACCCTTTATAAACTGGTTTGTGGTCGAGCATGCCATTTTCCCATTGAATTAGAGAATAGGGTCAAATGGGCCTTAAAAAATAATTTTTGACCTATCTACTATAGGAGAGAAGTACAAGATAAAGCATAATGAATTGGACAAGATTAGGCTTGAAGCTTATGAAAACTCTAGGATATACAAGGATATAACGGGAAAGATCAATGATGGCCACATTTTTCATAGGACCTTCTTGTCAAGGCAACATGTTTTGTTGTTCAATTCTAGATTAAAACTTCACCTAGAAAATTGAGTTCTCGATGGAGTGGACCATTTGTGGTGGTCAAGGCATTCCTCCATGGAGAAAGTGAAAGAAGTGATGGTGCTAGAATTTTAAGACCAATGGACATCGTCTTAGACACTACTTTGGGTGTGAGGTAGTTCATGAACAAGATGACTTGAAGCTCATGGAGCTTCCCTGACGAGATCCACCTTATCAAGCCTACAACATTAAATAAGGGCACTTATAGGAGGCAACCAACTTTAACTTCTATCGTTTGTTTTATTTAGTCAAGTTTGTAGTAGTTCTTTTTGTAATTCACACATATGGTTATATTTTCATGCAAGTAAAAAAGGTACCTTGATGTGTTTGTTTGGTGTGTAGGGTCATTTTGATGGTACCATTGATAATATTGTTGGTAGCAACAACCACTAGTCCAAAGGTGTACATGAAATTTCATTAGAGAATTCAGTACCACCGATAGGAGAGTCGGTGGTGCCAGAATCTTACCAATAAGATGCATGAAGAGGGGACACAATTCAGTAGCACCAACCAACCAATCGATAACATGGACACTATTCAATAAAAATACATAGAGCTATAGGAAAATTTCCTCAGCTTGATAGTATCGAGTCATTAAGCTCAAGGGTGCAAGGAAATAACTCATCTCGATGTCACTGGCCTCTATGTAGGTGGTATCAACATATTTTGATATCAAATTTAAAGCTACATTGAAACTTGGTACCACACTATGTGGCACCAACACATGGCTCAGGAGTACCACCACGACTTATAAGTAGAACCAAATGACAAGTCAGAGTCACTGAATTTCAGCTTGGTACCATCAACACATGCATTGGTAGTATTGACTAAAGAAGACCATATCCATGGCATCGACACCAATTATTGAGATCATCCACATCTAGTGGTTAGAGTCACTGATCCACGATCATAAATTAAGCATCAATACCAACAACATGCATAAATACCACAAATGTTGGGTGATTCATGGGTTGGTACATTGACGACCCATGGCTATCAGTATCAACGGCTGGCACAGATAGATACATGGATTGGCAAACACATTGGTACGAATGACACAAACTTGGTGGTTCCGACCATACACAAATAGTGCAACCCTCAAGCTATAAAAAGGGGAGGGCATGGGATGATCAAGCATCACACCCAAACACTCCCCTCTACTCCATGAGGTGCCTGAAGAGCTAGAGCAACATCCGCTACAATCTAGAAGTCAACATATTCTTTGAGCTCTATTCCCTTCTTCCTTCATCTCTTCTTCTAAGAAATGACAACCAGATGCCAAATCCATCTACCACTGTCATTCCTCTTTAACTGATTCCAAAGCCAATGAGGCTGACCTTTGCAGATGAGGCTATGAACAAGCACAATGCGACACTACAGAAGAGGGAATTCATATCCACTAGGTATGGGCATTGAGTCAAAAGTTAGGTTCATAGAGAATCTCAAGAACCTCCAACACATTTGTAGTGGGTAAGGCATGGCGGATGACTAACCATTCTTCAATGAATGGCCAACATACATAAACCTTGTCCACGAGTTCCTCACCATGTTGGAGGTCTGCTGCATCCTCGAGAATGGGGAAGGATGGGAGGCCGACTGGGTGAAATTCTGGCTATTCAAGACTGGCCACCACCTCATGCTGGAAGATTTCAACATCGTCTATATATGGCCCATGGATGATGTACTCCTCAATCCTAGAAACTTCAACTATAGCATGATGTGGAGACATATGAAAATACTTCTGCAGGGCTTCATCATGAACTTGAATATGTCTTCATTGATGGATATATCACATCCTTTTTCCTGTATTCTTCATTAGTACCTAACAAACACCATCTTCATCAGGTTGATACAAGGGAAAGGGAATGTCTAGAAGGAGGACCTATTTTTCCTATGGTCTCTCTCAACTATGGGGAAGGATTCTATCAAACTTGGTTCATTCTTCCTCCTTCATATGGTAGTTGTAAAAAGTCCAACCCATAGAGGCACTTCCATTCATTTTGAGGGCTTGCTCATGCCATTAGCCTTGCAGCTCCAGCTGGATCTGTCCAAGACCAACCATATGTCAATGATGTCCAATATTGATGTCAAGCACTTCAAGCGGGCCCACCTCATTTCCAAGTATGAATGAAAGGTGTAAACCGGTTGCACTCTAGAAGGCCAGTTGAGGGAGAGGGCTCTCCCCGACCCCATCTTCCATTTGAAAGGCCTCCACCACCTTCATTGGCCAACACAGAGAGAGGAAGCCATTCTAGATAGAGAGGAGGATGGCATTGAGTTTGAGGTAAAAGAGGAGGAAGGAGTAGAAGAGGAGGAACAAGAGGAGGAATGCACTCCTTCTATACCATGGTGGTGCATGCAACACATCCCTCACCGACATGCAACTTTGAGCTCCTCAGCTCCAACACCTCCACCACTTGAGATTCCTTCTCCATTGAGCATGCATGGTATGTTCTATTCCATTCAGCATGAGTAGATGCAACCGTCAACCACCCTGGCTCTGGTCCAGGGTATTCAAGAGCAGCTACTTTATCAACAACAAGCAATCTATGACAACAAGCATCTTCTTCTAATAAACCAGGAGAATTTCTACATGCTCCTGCAACACATTGAGTATCACCAACAACCACTATGTGACCATTTTTAGAGTTCAGGGAATTTTTCTAGCTACCCCCATCCACCAGACATGCATGCCAGCCTCAACAATTCACCAACACATAATACCCATCAGATCCACAGATTCCATCAGGAAGTTTCCATCCACCACAATTTTGATTGGCTGGTACCCTCTTCCCACCTCTTTTGTTTGTTTTTCGACTATGAGGTCATGGTCAAATTCAATATTGGGGTGATGGAATGGGTTGCACTTGATTCATACTTCATCTACTTAGTTGTATATTTCTTTGCTTTAATTTCATCATGTTATTAGGATCCACATCTATCTAGTGTAATTGTGGAGTTTAATCAATCATGATTGCATTGTTACAGGTAAAAGAGTATGTTAAAGCTTCTGAAATGAATTTTTTTTTGTCAAAATACCTAAATATGTTTTAATGCCCTATCTTTTAAGTTAATGCGCTAAGTCTAAGAATGACAGTAATTGGAGGAATTGTTTGGGTTAGATAGATTGGAGACATACCGATTGAATGAAAAACTTGACTCAACCTAAAGCCTTGTGTTATGATGAGTATGTTTGAGACTAAACCAACCAAAGAGTAACATTCTTCTAATCTAAGTTTAGGAAATAAAATCTAAGGTTACATGCTACTCAAGTTGGTAGGAGAGGGACACATTATTATTTTCTAGAACATTGTCACTTAGTCATGTGATTTGACCCACCTTCCATTCATTTTCATTCACCACCATAGGATGATCAAGTTTAATCCAAATTATGTTCTTCTTCAGTGCATTGCATGTCATGGTAGACATCATTTAAAGTAGTTCATTTTCATTTGCATTAGAAAAGAAAATTAAATGTTCATATCATATGCTTTGAGCAATTTAAGCTACATAACAAAATTCCATATAGATTGCATTCATCATTGCATATGTTGCATAAGGTGTGTCTTTTATCCACTTTAGCTTTCTATACAAATAAAGAGAGAATAAAAGTGTACATCCTACTTCTTCTCAAAAAATTAAAAAAATAAAAAGAAAGAAAATTGTGAAAAAGCCCAAGCATGAATTATGTATCTTGCTAAAATATGGGGTAGAGAGAAAGAAGAAAAAAGGGAAAAAGGAAAAAAAATGATTCCTAAACTCTATTTTCATTTTATTTGGTTCATATAATAATAAGGAAAATGTGTTCTTTTAAGAACACATATTTTCTTTCATACTCATCATGAGAATGAGGCATCTTTTGCACACATCATTCCTACCTTATACTAGTCATTATAAGGCATTCATTTCATTTTACCTATCATCTAGGTGCATCATATTTATTTCTCATAAATGATTTGGTTTGTTCTTGTGATTCTTGTTCACAAAGCCACCCATATTTTCCACCTATTGCTCTGCAAGGTAACCCACCATATATGATTATTTCCCTCATCCAATTCTTAAGGGGAACTATCTCAAATTTAGATTGTTTCTTTTACAATTAGAGCAATGTAGATTAGCCTGGTCCCTGCGCAAGGATGACACACACAAATTGAGAAAAGTTTAATGTAGATAGGGAGATCAAACGGGTGCATAAAGCTTGTGTCCTACTAACTATGATATTAACTACACCTCATAATTAGAGTTTACATGTATTGTGGACATATTTTATAAGCATTATTGATCACTTTAGAGTAGTTATCTATTCAGTGGTTGGTGAGGGCCAATTAAGGACTGATAGTTGGGGGGGATTAAGAAAAATAATTTATAGGTATTTGTCTTCTTGCTGACTCTCTCAAATGAATCCATGAGTAGTGTTGCTCAAGGATGAGTAACATTCAAGCTTAGGGTATTTAGATAAAATAATTTTGAGTCACTTTTTACAGGCTATTAATGTTCACATTTGTATATTTTTTGCCTTGTTTTTCACTATTAGTGTGTAAAGCATTTATGCATCGATTATCTTGCATTCATATCAAATTATATGATTTTATGATCATTTTCTCAAACTTATATTTCTTTTTATAATATTTCATAATATTTAAGTATTTATTAGACAACTCAGTGCTACCAACACCCATGTTGGTGTTACTAAACTCACACCCAGATACAATAGAAGGAGAGCATCATCGATGCTACCAAGAAGGTTATTGATGCCATCGAGACTCATACTCGGTGATACCAACCAATGGTCTAGAGAGCATCAAGGTTGGAAATAATTGTCTCGGTACCATTGACATGCCAGCCGGTGGTACCAACTTCAACATCTAGACTCCAAAGAGATTCAAACCGGTGCTATGGATAGCTTTGTCGATAGTACCAAAAAGATTGATGAGATTGAAAAAGCTACCCAACATGGTGCCACTGACACCTCATTGGCAACATCGTCGCGAGACGATTGGTAAAAATTTGATATTAAGTCAGATCCAATAGTCACGAAATTAGGGGTTGTTAGGCCTCACTTATGACCTAAGGAGGGTGGACACAACCAATCATCATATACATTTTGGAAGTAGGGCCAAGAAGAGAGGATACAGAGGAGATAGCTTCCAACTGAATGATCCAAGAATTTTGAAGGACGGGTTTGCAGTCAGAAAGTTGCAAATCATAGTTTTCATCAGAGGGAATCACCAAGTTGACCTCTCCATGAGTTTTCATTAGTATTGTTATGTCTAGATTCTCTTTGTCTCTTTTTGGTTGTTGTACTTCAATGAAAAATATGTGGGGCTAAGCCCAGTTGTTCCTTAGGACCCATGAGTAGCTAGCATTGCATTGTATTTGGATTCAATAAGTTTATAATATATTTCCATTGTTCTAAAAGTGAATCTATGATCTCTTAAATGATTTCATGATGATTTATTACCACAATCAAAGTAAGGTACTGCTAGTTGCTTTGGGAGATGAATTTTGAGTTTGAAAACCATAAGTATAAGGTCCTGACCTAGCTTAGTGATTATGTGTGCTTGCTTTGCTTAATAAGATGCTTGAGCCTTAATCTAATATTTTGAGATGCTTTTATAACATATGACAACATTCTATTTTTAGTTTGGTCCTATTTGGAATGATGTTTGAGAGATGTCTCCTTGTTTTGGATTAAGTTGCAATTTACCCATGATTGAAGGGTTATCTTGCAATTTGTCACATGTAGAGTGTGTTTCTTGTGCCTTAACATCATGAGAGAGAAGATGATGTTTAGGGGAGCCTTTCTTGGACCATGGTTGATGCTATGGCATCATCTGGTGATGCTAGGGTTTGCTTGAGTTGCCTTGTTGATGTGTATCAACCTGGCTAGGGTTTGGTGTGTTAAGACCACAACATCACTCTTGGATGAGTGTTGCAACTACAAACATGCCCTAGATGTGGCTTGATTCGACCTTGATGACCTATATGTGGTTTGGTCTCTAGGGTTTGTCCCCTTGTGGTGTGTTTCAGCCTAGCTTGGCTTGGTGATCTTGTGTAGCGGTCTCTACATGTACATGGAGTGCTTCGACCACTACAAGGTGTGTAGCAGACCTAAGTGGTCACTACACCACCTTGTTTGTATCACCCTTCGTTGCATGCAAGTGTTTAGTGGTTGCATGACTATTTTCTTAGTAGACAAGTGTCCTTTTGGTGCTTTCTTGTGTTGACACCTCATACCATTCACCTCCCTCCTACCCACATGTATATATTCTCTCTCTCTTACATGCAATCAATTCTTTTACCTATCTTTCATTCTCCTTTTTTTATTGGCCAACCTTGGAGCATGGTGGAGCTCTTCTTCCTTGGTAAGTGGTTTTGAGCCCTCGATTTCACTTTCTTTTTCACCCTACCTCTCTTTCTTCTCCTTCTTGTCCATGAAGCTATGGTGCAACCATGGTCTCTATCTTGAAGATCTTCTCATCACAAGGGTTAGAACTGTGGTTTGACCATTGTGGTATCTATGTGAGAAGAAGCTCTCTTCATTCTTATTCTTATTTGGCCTAGGGTTGTTACCCAGTTTTCTTGAGTTTCCTTTAAAAATGATGTTCTTCTCTTTGAAGGTGACCTTGTGGTTGAGGATTTGATCCTTGTTGTAGTTCCTTTCTCTCTCTTTGAGCTCATGATCTTGGGAGCTTGATCTCTTCATAAGGCGGCTTATATAACTCTTTTCCATCTTCTATTATTTGTACCATTTCCTTGCATGCATGTTGCTATTTACATCTATAGAATGTGATCCTAATATGCTAGATCGTGTCATTATAATCTAGAATTTTAGTCTTGGTGATAACAACATGTGATTTGCTTGTACTCTTAAACCCTAATTCTTGGTACCCGATTTTTGTAGTGATTATGAGATGGATGGTTTTCTCTTACTCTTGATTATGAATTTCTATCAACATGCACATGGTTCGGGTATCTTGAGGTATCATGAAGTTTTAGTTCTATTTTGCATGTATGAGCATGGGTTTTATCCCTCCTAAGTGAGGTTCTTTCATGGTGATTCCCATAACACATGTTTTAGGGTTGTGGCGTTTATCTTGGTATGGAGTTTTCCACCTTGAAGATGATGAGTTTCCTTGGTGTTAATCTTCTATTTTGAATGTGGTACTTCAATTTTGCATATGGTTTTGTGTTACTTGATGTAGCTCGACCTTTGGGCCACTACACCCATAGTGTTTTCTCGCTACATGTGTGTAGATTGTTGCAGGCACAACAAGCCCTAACCCTAGGTGTCATCGCTACACCTTGGAGTTGTTGGCTTGTGATCGCTACTTATGCATGAATATTTTGATGAGTTTGCTTTGACCGAAGTACTTTGATTTGAGTTGGTTTATGTGCACATGGTGATGTGTTTCTAGCGCTACAAAGCTAACCCTAATCACCATGTTGGTTGCTACGCCATGCTGGTCGCTACACATATGTGATGTTGGTTGATACGCCACACCTAGGAGTGTGGGTGAGATGGTTGCTACACTTGATCACCAAGGAAGGTCACTACACTTGTTGAGTACATGGTCTCTACATACATACATAACATAGTAAGTTTTCCACACATGTACATGTGAGTGATGGTAGATGCTTAGTCCAGTAGGGATGGTTGATTAATCAGGATTAATAATGATGTTAAACCCTAATGTTCTACAAGAAAGTGTGAGATGATGTATCTAGAGTTTGATAGTTGAATGATAATATGGAACCCTAATCGGCTATGTGTGTGGAACCCTAACCCTAATTCTAGGGTATGTTATACTTGTTGGGCTTGCTTGGATGTATATCATGTGATTATATTTTCTCTTTCTTACTTGTGCAACCCTAACCTTGTAGGTGGAATGAATGTCATAGCTCGTGAATGCTATGGTGGTAATCATATGATATAGGGTGATGGCTATGCGCCTTGACGAGGCATGTTGAGATCCTAATGATGCGATGGGTCTTATGACCTCGTTGAGGCTAAATGCGTAGTGTGAGGTGTTATCCTCCAATGACATGTTGAGTGGTTAATATACCATAGTAGTGTAATTATGGAGATAGCCTTGTATGGCTGTATGATATGTTGATGGCATTGAATTCACAAAGATATCAAGTAATAGTGTGACACATTTGTACCTTATAGAATTTATATCTTCTAGAGTTGTATTATCCCCTTATCTTAGTAGAGTTTGTTTGAGGTTTATATGTTGTATCTTGATTGATGCTAACATATACTCCATTGGCTTAACTAATCAAGTGAAACCCTAATCATGTACCCACCCCATGCCATAGATCCATCTTCAACCTTAATACTTTGCTAGATGGTGAAATAGGTATTCCCAAGGGAAACTCGGAGCACATACTATTGAGTATGTGAGGTGCAAGTGATTACTTATCCTTGATATCTTGATCCCAAGTGTTTTGAGAATGAATACGGTCGGGTCTCGATGATGAGCATGTGATATGATGTGATAAAGGATAACTGCGGTTGTACCTCAGTGATTGGGTTATATACCCTAGTTTCTAGTGTCGTGACATGTACCAAGGTGGGCTAGGTATTTTATAGGGCCATAGCTTTGACTACGAGTTGCTATCTCTATAGGACTATAACTTTGACTATAAGTTGTTTTCTTTGCAGTTTGACTATATGTCACTGTGGTGTAGACTCAAACTGACCGAGTAACATAGGAGAAGATCATGGAGTCTGACTCTTCCATTGATCTTGTATGAAATTGATTTTGACTTCACAGTGGTCGGTTGAATTTGAGTGGTACACCTCAAATCCTTAGGACAAATAAAATATGTAATACAACTGTGTAATATAATTGCTTAGGGTCAAATACGATTCACATTGGATGACCCCTTACCTTATCTTTGTACTGATTTCTTGACTTAAAACACAGTAATAGAAATCAACTATTGTACATGTTCTTCATACTCCTTCTAAAGTTATAAGATGTTCTGCTGCTTAGTTGGAGATGCCTGAACTAGTGTAATAGTCTTATTTGCTTTATTCACATAATTGAGATGAATCTGCTTATAATGTTTAATCTGCTCAGTTTTACCTACCTATGCTTATAGTAGACATTGGAAGAGAGTTATATCTCTCGCTGGGACATTGGTCTCACTCCGTATGTTTCCACATCTTTAGGTAGTCTTGCTTGGTGAGGTAGAGATCGTTTAGTAGAAGCTGAACAACAAGAGGAGTAGTAGCTATTTGACGGTTGGATGTGTTGCTAGTGTTTTGTAGTAGAGTCCTATGTGTCATCCATGTACTCTTAGGTCCTTGGGGAGTTATTTTTGTGGTTTGTACATCAATACGAGGTTTTTGGATGTACACCTTTGTTGTACATACATGGTATGTAGGTATATGAACAAGTTATCATATGTAACAAGTTGTCGCCAGTGAGCCAGAAAACAATGTTATGTAATAATATTTTGGCATGACATATGAAATATAGGTGGCTTTTGTGGACTTAGATATAAATGTTTCCACTTGATGTGGATATGTGATATTGGTTTTATCTACCTTGTTTTATGGTAATATGGTTTTTGGTGATAATCCATGCTTTGTTTTGAGTAATCTCACTTGTGGCGCATCATGGCATATCAATAAGTTTATGCATCTTATATTGTGCCTTGGGAGAAGTCACACATATATGAAAGAATAACATAGAGAAAATTAACTAATCGTATGAACTAAGTTACTAAAATGCTGCACGAGTGAGGTTTGTCTGAGTCCAGGCTGTGCATTACACCGCAGGAGCATGTAGTGCTGGCTACTAGTCTTCAATTCAGAACAAGGATGAATAATTATAGATAAAAAGGATATCATGGAGAGTCCTAAGGAATTCATTAAACCTTGCTTACAACCATCTTAACTTGGTCTTTTTAATCTTTTTTAGTTAATAGCAACCAATCAACACTAGTACAAATACCACATTTAGTGTCAGTTAAAATAGCCCTATAACATTGGTTATGTACCGATACCTAAGTGAGCAATACTACAACTAAGGACCTTCTACGTCATTTTTATGGGAACAGTCAAATAGACCCCATAGCGCAAGCATTAGTTGCTATGAGAACAAAAACTGATGACTCAACAAACAACTCAGAGGGGTAGATTGTCATGGAATCTCTCTATGTCATTGGTTCTAGTAAAGAAACTGATGCCACATCTGCATGTGGTGTTGATTTCTAAACCAACAACCGATGCCATATGTTAACATTGTTATTTTTCACAAAAAGCTGATTTCAAAGAGCAGCATGACCAACTGTAAGAACGACAACGCCATAAAACACACCCATATTGGAAGCACGGTCATGCTAGGCAGTATATCCATTATGCAGGCTGGGTAGAATCTCTTAGGTTATGGTAAACAACTAACACTAAAAGTTATCTGTTACATCAGTTTCATCACAAAAACTGACATTTTACTTCCTTCTTAAGTAAAATTTATTTGATAAGGGTAGTTGTGTAGTAGGTTTTTGTTAAAACCTCAATATCTACAATATTAGTTTTTGTTAGCAACTGACGCCACATGTATTTTGTTTAAATAGCAGGTCTGTAGACTTGTTGTCCGATTGTTCAGCAAGATGTAGACTCTGTAATTCATTGCAACTGTAGGTTCCATCCTATGTTCATCTTAACAACTAACCAACACGAATGCTAATAATAAACACATACACACAATTCATTCATCCACATTCATTTTTATTCTTCAATTCTATTCTTTTCAACACTTAATTCCATTCTCATGAACGCAAACATAATTCAGAAAATAGATATACAAGATCATCATTATGCAATTCCATTCTCATGACATGTAAAAATGTAATTCTCATTTGTATTCATTCATCCTCACATTCATTCACACACATTTATATACACACACATCATGCACATATGAACCAACATTCACTGACATCAAATTTAAAGTTCCAAAAGTCATAACCACAACATGTTTATAGAAATATATGACATAAAGATTTAGAAAACTCATATTTTATCCCAATAACGTTCAAATTTGACTTCCTCAACAAAGATGTGTGCCCATTCTTCTTGTATCTCATGTATCTCTTCTTTTGTATAGGTCTTTGTCATGTCAAACAACTACAAAGAGAATGACATAGTTCAAAACTTTGATTTGATTTTTTCATATTATCAAATGAGACTATTTATTTGTGATGATTAAGACTATTAATAGATTACTTTTGTATACAATGGATGTCTAGTGTATCCTGTTTGACAATCATGTCCATATACCACATCACATACTATCTACATGCCCAACCATTGTCATGTATATGACACTATAAATTTACAGTTATGTGAAACATTAATAAATAAAAGTAAGCATAATCGGCATATATATGCTTTGGAGTCATAAAACTACCTTAACGTTCTTCCAACATAATGATTTCTTTTTTGCCTCTACCTTTCCTCCGATCTTTTTGGATTATTTTTAGCACGATAAGCTAAAGTAACACATTTAGTTGATTTAGTAAATAGTCTTGTAATTAATGATGCAAACATTAATATATGTTGATAGATACAAAACTTACATAAACATATCATTTCAACTGTGTGTCCTACACTATATACTTTCCTCACCCATAGGATCTAGATGATACACGGTTAGCATCTCAGGAACAATTACCAACAACACCCAATATTATCACTAAGTGAAAAGAAAGTAAATAAAATAAAAGTCAAAATCCACAATAAAATATAATTCATAAGTCTAAATTATAAGCAAAGTGTCCAAAACTTACCCAAAATTGAAAGGATCTATAATCATGATCTTTGCCATATTACCAAAATATTTACATGCAGTAGAGTAGTAAACACTAACAAATTTTGGTCTTTATCTACATGGATAATCAATGAAAAAAGTAAAAATGCCACATTGGTTAGTGAAAACTCTCCACACACCCTATATAAGTGGTTGCATAATGTATATGTATGGATTAATATATAAGAAAACAAATCAATATATATTTTCACTCATATAGAATGATGTATTTATCCATAAGATCTCACCATATCCAAAATTTTATCACAAATGTATTCAATCAAGCATAAGAAAACAACTCCAGACTTGTACAAATGCACTAGTATTGTGAACTTGACATGTAGCATCCTCCTTAATATGGATTATCATAGTTGGCCCTTCTTCTAAGTTTCTTAGTCATAGTGTGACCCCCCTACACCTAGGACCTAGCGATTTGAATATGTCCTTTGCAATCCAAGTAGGTAATTGAATATCTAGAGTAGGAAGTGGAAGACAAATTATAGGGGGTTTATTAGGCGCAATCACCTGCATATATATATATATATATATATATATATAATGTCAATTTTCAATTATATAACAAGTAGAAAAATATCGTGCACAAATACTAAGGCAATGAAAATGTATCATACATCAGTGTGGACAACTCCCTCTTTGGACCACACAACTGATGAATCATCCAAATTCATCCCCAATATCGCCATTTCTAGGAATTTTGTGCCTCACATTGACTGATCCACCCTTGTTTTAGTTTACTCTGAGTGTCTCCTCAGTTTCATGAAAATAGTTCTATAATATCTCAAATTACCAGTTTATTTGATCTTATCTTCCTTTACTCACTTTCCTTCTTCTCTGTAGATCATTCTCATCCATCCGATAACATATCTAGATCTCCTCGCGGTTTGGCCATCCAACCCATTTTACCCTTCATACAGTCTCAAGACCGCGTGAGGTCATACAGTCTCAAGACCGTGTGAAGCCTCACCGTCTCAAGACCATTTGGATGCCGAGGCACAAGACCGTTTGGACCCAAGACCGTTTGGAAATGAAGACCGTTTGGACACCTAAGACCGTTTGGAGCCAAGACCGTGTGGACCCAAGACCGGTTGGAAGACAAGACCAGTTGGAAGACAAGACCGTTTGGACCCAAGACCGTTAGGAAATGAAGACCGTTTGGACACCGAAGACCATTTGGAGCCAAGACCGTTTTGACCCAAGACCATTTGGAGCCAAGACTGTTTGGACCCAAGACTGTTTAAAAATGAAGACCGTTTGGACACTGAAGACTATTTGAAGCCAAGACCGTTTAGACCCAAGACCAGTTGGAAGCCAAGACCATTTGGAACCAAGACCATTTGGAGACAAGACCGTTTGGACCAAAGACCATTTGGAGTATTCTCACATAAAAAATGTGGAGACCCCTTCCAATCCTATAAATAGGACCATCATAGTCCTCATTTGATCATCAGATCTGGGAGGCTGCAAGACTACTCCACTATTCCCTCATCTCTGTTATTCCACCAAGCTCTGCCTCGCCCTACTCGTATGTATCCGGAGGTGTACATGAGGATCGAGGCATAGGGATGAACTTCATCTACCAAGTCAGAGAAGTCCCGAAGACTGGGGTGATCTACACTGGGCTATCTCAAATCTACTGTTCTACTCCGACGATGCTTGTTCTACCTTTCTTCTATGTCTTTATTGCTCCCTCTATGATCTAGGGTGCGGGGACTAGCCCCGCTACCCATACTTTGTAATATGTACCTAAAGATGTTATCTTTTCGATTCAATGCTAATCGTTTCATTGCATGCTCGAATGTTGGCTGCTTTCTTGCATGATCTATTGTCTTTTGTTGTGGATTGTCTACGTCTATTCTTGAGACTCGATTATTGATTTAGCATTGGTTCTTGATGTGTGTATCCACCACACATATGTTTTAGTATCTAGGAACACTTTTCAAGGAGTGGAGTAAACTCACCTCCATCATTGTACTTTAATACAATGAAATGGAATCAATTGACGTATGAAAGTACAATCTTGATAGGTCGAGGAACACATTCTGTGAAGGGAGTGATGCAAAGTAAGTGACCATTTGTTCGGGAATGGCTGGCATTGCAACACTCCCACGTTTCTCATAGCTATGTCCTCGAAAGAGGGATAGTCTATAAGGATGCTAATCATATTGATAATATCTTTCGCTTGTTAGTCTTTCGATGCACGCTTCATGAGGTTGAGTAAGACCTCCCTTCAGAGGCACATATCTTCATTGACACGCAGATGTGTACCGGATGGGAGATACTCAACCTGTGAAGGATGCGTGCAATGCTCCTTGTCCAAGAGGGCATCGACATTGCACATAATCCATGTATCTTGCTTGCAAGTCTTGCTATGTTATAACAGGTGCAATGCATGTGTAGTGGTGGTGAATATCCGCATCACCTGAGTGATCCTTCAACATATGATAATCTTAGATTTCGAACTTCAACTAGATTTCATACTTGTCTTTACTTTTGCATGTTCTAGATTAGTTTAGATTAATCCTATCAATCTCTTGGTTGTAAACGATTAACTTAGATCGAGACGAAACGAGACAAAGGCATCTAGATTCTTCACGTTGTCCTTTGGGTTCGATCCTAAATCTGTACTATGATAAGGCTTCCACACTCTTGTAGGGTTGGAGCATTTATCTAGTACCAGTTGTAGGTAAACCTAGAGAGAACATTAAATCCCTAGGGTTATTGGTGCACATTAGGACTTCCATCGGAAGAGTAATGTTTTGGTGTAAATCCTAGCTCCATAAAAAAATGGCACCATTTCTGGGGACAACGTCATAAGAATTGTCTTCGTCGAATTCCGTATCGACCTAAATTTCTCTAGGGTTTTTCATTTTCTTTTTAAAAATCTAAAAAAAAAGTGAAAACCTTGATATCAAAAGTTAAAGTTTTTATTGCATATTCTCTTAAATTTGAAGTGATTGGTCAAGCCTGATAAAACACCTTCTTTGATTTTAGGTACCAATTCTCTTCAAAATGAAGCAGTCAATGCCACAAACCATTAGATGTCAATTATGTGGTGACCGCTCCCATTCACCAATTAACTTCTTCAACACTCCTCCTCACTATGTGAATGCACTACGTCGAATAATCACAAATCGTATAGCTGGGAAACTCAAGGTAGCCTCTTCACACGACTATGGATATAACACAAGTTATAATCCATATCCTCCTGGAAGCCACTATGAAGAGCCCAACTATGACGGATTTCAAGGCGTAGATTGCAATACAGAAGGAAATCCAGATTACAATGCAAATCAATACTACAACGAGGAGAGCTACTATCAACATCAACCCAACGGGTACAGTGAAGAGCCCTACTATGAAGATCAATACACATTAATAGATGAATTACGTGCTCTACAGAAGTTAGTGGCTGAACAATTAGCTGATCAGACAACCACGAATGAGAAGTTGATAGCCGAGCTTGGTCAACTTACGCAACTTGTCCACGCTTCTGAGCAACATGAGATGATGACACAGACATACGTAGATATCTAAAGAATGATGTTACTCAATGATGTATGTCTTCAAGTAAATGAGTTGAGTAATGAGATCATACAGATGCTAAGAGTACATACATTCTTGTTATGTCCCTAGTCAGATACTACTGTGGAAGAAAAATAGACAATAGTAATACATAACACAAAAGTGTGTGTTGACTAATGGTAGAGTCTCATTAGTCATGATATATGATATCAAGTCACTCACACAGACATTTTTTAGAGAATAGTGTATCAGACAGATCCACCATGATAGCGATACATAAAGACCATGGAATGGTAGTCAGGATCATCTCTCATAGTGATAGTGGTTATTTTGGTCCTAAGACCTGAAGTCACTACACTCATCACATGTCGTTGGGTATACTTTGACATCATCAAATGTAATCCTAAAATATAGGTTGCCATAAAGGTGATGATTGGGTAGCTTTGACATAAGGGGACTAAATGTAAGTGATGTAGATGGGATTTGTCCCTCCTACAGGAGTTTGACATCTAGGGGCCTCTTGATAAGAGAGATTATAAAATGTACAACCATGCCAATGTGGTTCAATATGTGATATGTGAACTCATATGCATCTCAGATAGTCTGCTCTAGTTCAAGGAACATGGATTGAATGTTGAGAATATGATGAGTCCATGCCTCGAGTTCAATTTGGATATCAGAGACAAAGGAACTATATGATCACAGTAACACTAATCATGAATTTTAGGTTGAAGTTTTCAACAACTTTCTAAATTAGTTAGGTAGCAATGATGTGTGACTAGGCACCTCTCTTTGCTTGTGATGTCATAAGTTTGTTATGGACATTCACTGCCAATGTAATTCTAGACCTATAGGGTCACACACATAGGATACACTTGGATTAAAGGAGTTTATTCATGAGTGATGTTTATATTGAATACTAAATGTGTTTGTACTCAATTAAACAATTACTGTTCAAAATTGACTGACTAGACTCCCAAACGACCGGTTCAAGTGTTGAACCGACCGGTTGGAGTGCCAAGTCAATTGGAATCAATATTGGTTGAACTTTGCCTAAATTGGACAAGTGAAGTGACCATCTCACTTGTGAAATGACCGACTCACATTGTGAAAGGACCATCTCACAGTGTGAAATGATCATTTCACTATGTGAGATGACTGGTTCATTTCCCAGGTCACCCAATTCAATTGCCAATTCAACTGGAACGAGGATTGATGTTGATGTCATATTTAGCTTTAATCAGGAATTGAATATGAATTTGATTTAGAATAGGAAACTTGTAAAATGGTCGTTTTGCTAAGTGAGACGACTGTCTCGCTCATGAGACGATCATTTGGGTGTGTGCGATGATCGTTTTGTTCTACACAAGCTCTAGAACATTCATGATTCCAGACCCTTCTACTCCCACACCAATCAGGAACACTGACCCTAGCCTCTAATATAAATAGAGGGGTATTGGGGGCTTCCCAAGACACACAATTGAGAATCAATTACCCTAAAAATTGTTGTCCTCTCTAATTGTGGTAACCAATAGAGAGTCTAAGCAAGTCATACCCGTTAAAGGGAGGAATATCAAGGGAGAGAACAACTAAGGATCAGTTGTGAGAGACCATGTCTGTGGCGACTCAACTTCTCAGAAAACAAGATCAACGAATGCGGAAGCGATTAACTAGCAGCGTAATTATTAAAAATCACTAAAAATTAAAACTTTTCGTAAAGAGATCTATAAATGATAAAACTCTTTTATAAAGAAACATGATAAGTTTTTTACAGACTGATCAATCATTACATCTCTATAATATCATATCTCGAGTATTACAAACATCAACTACCTTGTTAGCTGTACAAGGCAAGACACAAAAATCTTGAGGCATTAAGCCAAAAATCTCAGATCTATCTTTAAACATATACTGACTCCTAGGACCTGAGAGTACAGAGATGACACATAGGACAATCTATCTACAAGACTTGACAGACAGTGTCTCCACTTGAGGATCATTGTTGTCCCTGATGTTGTTGTTGTTGTTGTTGTTGCTCACCCACGGATGGGTTCCTTCGTCCTCAGCGTCTACCTAAAAAGTCGAATCCCACGGGGGTGAGACAATATGAATAATTGTCCCAGCGAGAGTTATAACTCTCCGCCAGAAGCATTGTAATT
Organism: Alisma plantago-aquatica; assembly: GCA_963693085.1. NCBI lineage: Eukaryota > Viridiplantae > Streptophyta > Magnoliopsida > Alismatales > Alismataceae > Alisma > Alisma plantago-aquatica. The sequence continues at coordinate 1,325,016,208 of OY856412.1, read as the reverse complement.
GCAATAATGGAATAATATTAAGCAATAGAACTTTAAACATTCAACAACAGGTTTAACATTATGTAAATTAAGTGAAGAAACATTCTTTTAAGCAATCATTTCAATTATAACTTAATTGAATGACAAGACATATATCAATAAGGAATATGAAGAACATGTATACTAGTTATTCAACTAGAGCATCATAAACAATGTAACATCAATCATTGTTTCTCGTAGTTCATCCTAAGAAATTATGCTATACGACTGATTACATTATTCAAACATATTTATGCCCTGAGGAGATGAGTTACACCTCTCATACTCCAACCGACCATTACAAAATCGCAATCGGTACCATACATAGGTCATCAGAAGAGCCGGATTTCTATGACCTCATCTTCCTCAGTCAGTGTGCGGTAAAATATGCAGGACATCTTGTGTCTCTGCTCAAATAGATTTCCAGGGTATTCTGGCAACTTCGCTATTAAAGTTACAGTGGCGTGATGTACTCTCTTCGCCATCAAGGGATTTCTTGTTTATCTCTCATCGATGTGGCATTAATAACATCATTGGGAGATTAGTGATACATCATCCCGACATAAACATATAATGAAGGATTGAGAGATTACATGTATCTCACATCAAATCCTACATTAGGACGTAAGGATATTCACGTCCATAACCCCCACATACTCAAAAGTATGCTCTCCAGGAGTTCCCTTAGGAAAACCTATTTCACCATCATTTAACTTATGACAATGATGGATCTATGGTCAGGGCTCTACATGATATCATAATACTTGATTATTTACGTACATTATAGCATTCTTTTAGCATCAGGCATGTTTTTAAACATAAACCAATAAGACAATTGCTATAAAGAAGGAGTACTAACTGTATGAAGTTCATTTCACATCCATTTATTATTGGGATATCAATCCCTAACCATCTCATCATTATGATTCAGGAGCATGGGTGTTCAAACCCTTAGATTATCAAAACACTTGTTACCAAGTAACATATTATCATTAAGTCATTTTAACAGTATGACCTTGATTGTGACAATGTAGATATTTCGCATGGCTATCACAGCCTATCAATCTCATATGTTACCTCTTACTAGGCAACATAACATATCATTACTTTCAAATCTTATAAAGTGCTTTAATAAATATGACATCATAGCCCTTACCTGACTATGTTCACCATTTCATAAAAGCCTGCATAATTAATACATTTGATAATAGACAATTTATCTCTATATTAGCATATTGCAAAACAAAGATAACCTTTCAATTCAAGGGTTATACCACTATGCCTTTAATAGGGTTAGGTTTTCCCTATTCAATTCAATTAGGGTTATTCAATCCCTTTTTACCTTTAAAGGCATCATGATAACTCATTTCTTACTTAAGTGTAGAGTTTCATGTTTACAAGCATAACCCAAAATTAGGGTTTGCTGTTCATATCATCACATTACCCTAGATTAGAGTTTACTATTCGCATTACATCACATTACCCTAGATTAGGGTTTACTATTCACATTACTGTGAATTAAGATCATACCATCATCATGTATGAGGACTACTTTCATTAATGCCCTCAAATTAGGTTAAGATTAATTAACCATCATAATTAGGGTTTCCATGATCTCACTATGAAGGATCATACCCTAATTAGATGTATTCATACATATTGGGAGCTTGTTACTTGATTCTCATTCATATTAGGAGTCTTCTCTCTCCTCTTACTATTAGATGATGTTTACATCACTCTTGATTAGGTTAATCAAATCAATACTAACATCATGGGTTGCGTCATTACTATTGTGGTCATTAAGATTTCACTTGATCAAAGGGTATAGGTTACTCTATCCCATCAAGGGTACTTTTATAATGTTCATCGTTGATCATAACATGCATTAATCCACTAATTACTTGGTCCCTTAATCACTTTAGGTATCTATAAGGTTTAGGTTAATCAACTACTAAACCATCTTGACCACTAAGGCATCAAACAATCTTGACCTTTTTAGACCTCAAACAATCTTGCACACTAAACCTACAAACGGTTTTGAACAAACTTTGAAACCGTTTGGTGGTGTTGAATGTTTGGTTTTGTTGACTTTGAAACCGTTTGGTAAAGTGTACACTCAAAACTGTTTGGTCATGAAGACCGTTTGGCCAAGTTGACTTTGAAACTGCAAGGACACAACCATTCTTGAAACCGCATGGGCACCAAATGGTTTGGGATCGTTTGGTCCAAAACGGTCTTGAGACCGTTTGGACCTCAAACGGTCTTGAGACCGTTTGGTCCAAACCATCTCAAAATCGCATGGACCAAAAAGTGTCTCAACCATTCCAATTGAGTTAGGGTTTCTAACGTTGAACCCCTCAATCGTTCATGCACTTGTTAGCCACTTATCAATTGAGTCAATTAGGTAAACCCTAAACTGATTTGACCCTCAATTGACCCTCAATTGATCACCAATTACGGCTTGGATCAATTGAATTAGGGTTTGGAATCGATCACCCTTCAACATGTATCAACATGAGTCTAATTGACAATGAAACCATTGAATCATCATTCAATTTGGTCATGACCTGACCCCAAACGGTCTTGGGATCATTAGTACATCCTTGAAATGGTCTTGAGACCGTTTTCTGAAGTCAACACCAAAAACTGACTCAACCCCTTAGGGTTTGACTCATTGATTTGATCATTAAGTCACTAATCAATTGCACTTCAACTTACTATCCTTAGATTTACAACCACTTGACCATAGTCAACCCTAGACATCCAAACGGTCTTTGGTGACCCCCAAATGGTCTTGGGATCATTTGGATATCCTCCAAATGGTCTTGAGACCGGTTGCCCATTATTTCATCAAAAACCAAGTCATTCTCTTAAGGGTTGAACCCTAGATTTGGTCACAAAATCAGCACTTAATTGTTTAACAACTTTATATCATTGGACCCTCAATTGGTCAACCACACTTAACCCTAGACCTCCAAACGATCTTGGGTGATCACAAAACGGTCTTGAGACCGTTTGGGTGATCCCCAAATATTTTTGAAACCGTTTGGGTCACTCAACCCAAACTTCAACATGATTGTATTATTGAAATCAGCAATAGACCCGATTAGGGTTTAGGTGATTAATGTACCTTCAATTGGTGATTATTTTGGAACTACTTGATGATTTTTGGTGGGTGATTAGTCCATAATGTTTACAACAGATCTCCAAATGGTCAATGCCTGTTCAACGCATCCAAACGGTCTTGGACCGTTTTCTTCCATGCATTCTTGGTTGAAATTGTTTGCTTTCAAACAGTTTGAAACCGTTTGCTCCCAAACGGTTTGGGAAACCGTTTGTGCAAGAGGTGGAAGAACGTTTGCTAAAGAAAGATTTAGGATAAACATTGGAAATAACGTCATCATCTTCTACCTCAAGAACAAGGACTGTTCTTCACGGAATTCCTAGGAAGAACACTTAAAAGTGTCTAAAGAAGAAGAATAAGTAACAATTCTAGGAGAAGAAGATGCATTAACAAAACTTAAGGGTTAGAGTTATAAAACCCGCCTCTAGGACTGAACCAGAGCTCCAATCTTCGTAGAATTAATGGTGTCTTGAGCTCCAGTAGGTGTCCAAGGTCCTTTCTTCAAGATTTGGATGGAGAAGATGGCTAGAAAGAAGAGTTGTGTAAGAAAACTAACAAACCAACCTTGTATTAGGGTTTCCTCCAAGAATTCGAGCTAGGTGATGATCAAAGCTTACCCAAACCAGCTTGGTCGTCCTTCTATGCTCCTGAGCTTCTCCTTAGTCGGACAAAGCAAGAATATGAGAAAAGAAACTAAGGGAAACGTTCCCTTGCTTTGTGGAAAAAGGTGCTTATATATTTTTGGGTATTATCAAGGCAAAGAAAAGATAGTTATTTCTTTTATTTCTTAAACCCATCCACTCATGCTCACTCCACCCTTGGTCACGTTTCTTCCTCCTTTTCACATTCAAAACCTCTCTCTCATCCAAGGTTAAAGGAAAAGAAGCCATATATCTTAATAAGCTATATATATGAAAGGCCATTTTGCTCAAAACTTGGTTATTTAAATATTAAGGCTATCTTTCTTACTTGGTCATTCAAATGAGGCGCCCTCCTTATTTTCTTTACCCTACTTGATGCCAAGAGTCATGAAAGATACTCTAGAGGGTATATCTTACATGTTGCACCCTGTTTTGGGTAAATTGCACTTTACACCAAAACTAGGTTTTAAAGCACAAGGATTGCTCTATAAGCTGTATCTTGGTGTTTAAGCTTGTGGAATCCATTCCACCATATCATATGCAATCTTATGATGTCTTATCATCATAGGAACATCTCAACATGTGAAATTTTCAATTTAACCCCTCTAATTGGGTAATTTGCACTTTAGTCCATAATTAACAAAACAATATTGCAACATTGTTCAAAAAGGACTGAAATTAAAATATAAGTTCCTCAAAAGATTTAATTATATATCAAAAGATAATCACAAGAATCTAATTATATTTTTAAACAAAATACCTACGGTTAGTTCATAACCCAGGTCAGGGATGTTACAAATTATCCACCCCTTACAAGGATTTCATCCCCGAAATCAACAAAACATATTAAGAGAAAAGAGCAGGGTATTTCCTTCTCATCTCTTCCTCTAGTTCCCATGTGGCTTCTTTAACACCACGGTGATTCCAGAGGACTTTCACAAGACTTATGTCTTTCTTTTTCAGCTTTTTAATTCTTTTATCAAGGATTGACATAGGTCCTTCCTCATAAGACACATCATCATTCAGTTCTACTTCCATAGGTTGAAGAACTGATTCTGTATCAGGGTGACATTTCCTAAGCATGGAAATGTGGAACATAGGGTGTAACTTTTGTAGCTCTGGTGGTAACTCTAGCTTATAAGATACTCTTCCAATCCGTTCAATGATTGGATAAGGCCCCATAAACCTAGGAGCTAACTTCCCTTTCTTTCCAAATCTCAGAACTCCTTTCCAAGGTGAGACTTTGAGGTACACTCTGTCTCCAACCTGGAACTCTAAAGGTCTACGACGCTTATCAGCATAAGATTCCTGCCTATCCTGTGCAGCCTTCAACTGATGTTGTATTACCTTAATCTTCTCGGTGGTCTGCTGCACAAGATCAGGACCTAAAAGTTGATATTCACCGGTTTCATACCAACATAAGGGTGATCTACAACGTCTACCATACAAAGCTTCATAAGGTGCCATGTCAATGCTATGTTGATAGTTGTTATTGTAGGCAAACTCTATCAAGCTTAGGTGCAGATCCCAACTCCCTATAAACTGAAGAACACATGCTCTAAGCAAGTCTTCCAAGGTCTGTATAGTCCTTTATGACTGTCCATCAGTATGTGGATGAAAGGTTGTACTAAACCTTAACTGTGTGCCTAAGGCTTTATGAAGTCGCTCCCAAAAATGACTCATAAACTGGGGACCTCTATCAGAAACAATGGTAACTGGGACTCCATGCAGTCGCACTATCTCATCAACATATAACTGTGCTAGTTTCTCAGTAGAATAGGTTGTTTTGACAGGTAAGAAATGAGTTGTTTCTGTCAACCTATCAACTATTACCCAGATGGAATCATGTCCTTTGGTTGTCCTGGGTAGGCCAACAACAAAGTCCATGGTTACATGATCCCACTTCCATTGTGGTATGGGTAAAGGTTGCATTGTCCCTGTAGGCTTCTGGTGTTCAACTTTAACTTGTTGACACACAGGACACCGCATAACAAACTCATAAACGTCTTTCTTCAAACCAGGCCACCAATACATATCTTTCAAGTTTTGATACATCTTGGTGCTTCCTGGATGCATAGCATACATCGAAGAATGAGCTTCTTCCAGGACTAACTTTCTCAAGTTATCCACATCCGGTACTATCATCCTACCATGATAACAGGCTACTTGATCATCTGAGTCATGGAAACCCTCTCGTTTCTCATTACCATACTTTGATCTAATTAGTTGAACTGCAGCATCAACTTGCTGTGCTTCCTTGATCTGCTGTCTCAGAGTAGGTTTTATATGCATCTCAGCCAACAACCCGGCTAACAATGATACTTTCAACTGTACATTGTCTTGCCTTAAGGAGATAAGCATATCTCTCCTTGATCACACTAAGGAATTCAGTTGTACTCTATCTAGGGATGGTGTTGCCGATTTTCTACTCAAAGCATCAACAACTACATTAGCCTTCCCTGGATGGTAATCAATTGTACAATCGTAGTCCTTGATTAACTCCATCCAGCAGCGTTGCCTCATGTTAAGCTCATGCTGAGAAAAGATATACTTAAGGTTCTGGAATGTTTCTCCATAAAGAAATATCTCTAGATCTTCAAGGCATGAACCACATCAGCTAGCTCTAGATCGTGTGTCGAATAATTCTCCTCATGTTTCTTAAGCTGTCAGGAAGCAAAAGAAATCACTTGTTTATCCTGCATCAACACACATCCTAGTCCATTCTTGGAAGCATCACAGAAAACTATATATCCTTTCCCTTGTTCAGGTAACACAAGTACAGGTGCACTTGTCAACCTCTCCTTCAACAACTGGAAAGATTGTTGACACTTGTCACTCTAGGTAAAAGGAACATTCTTCCTTGTCAACTTAGTCAAGGGTAAGGCTATAGAACTAAAGTTCTTAATGAACCTCCGGTAATAACCTGCCAACCCTAAGCAACTTCATATCTATGTCGGTGTCTTCGGCTGCTCCCATAGCAGGACAGATTCTACCTTTTTAGGGTCAAAACGAATACCTGAAGCAAATATCATGTGTCCAAGGAAAGATACTTCCGGTAACCAGAACTCGCACTTGCTAAACTTAGCATATAGCTTATGCTCTCTTAGTAAAGTTAGAGCCTGACGAAGATGATGTTCATGCTGCTGAGCATCTCTACTATAGATCAGGATGTCATCTATATAGACAACAACACTCTGATTGAGAAAAGGTCGGAAAATTATATTCATGAGTTCCATAAATGCAGCTGGTGCATTTGTTAGTCCAAACGACATAATTGTGAACTCATAGTGACCATACCTTGTCCTAAAGGCAGACTTGGGTATGTCACTATCCTTCATACGTAGTTGGTGATATCCTGACCTCAAATCTATCTTTGAAAAGACAGTTGCACCACGCAACTGGTCAAAGAGATCATCAATTCTCGGCATAGGATACTTGTTCTTTATCGTTACTTTATTTGATTGTCTGTAATCAATGCACAAACGCATTGACCCATCTTTCTTTTTAACAAAGAGGACCGGAGCACCCCAGGGTGAAGTACTCGGTCGGATAAAACCCTTCTCAAGCAACTCTTGCAGTTGTTTCTTGAGTTCTGCCATCTCAGCAGGTGCCATCCTATATGGTGTTTGTGCTATAGGTTGCGTGTCTGGGATTAGATTGATCTCAAAATCAATCTCTCGAGACAGTGGCACACCTGGAAGTTCTTCAGGAAATACATCTTCAAATTCCCTGACTACAGGAACTTCAGCAGGGTTAGGACTCTCCATGGTAGTATCTACCACATGGGCCAGGAATGCATGACATCCTTGCCTCATCAACTTCTCAGCAACCATGGCTGACACAAGACAGGTGGGTATAATCTTTATCTCTCCTTGAAAGATCCATGTGTCACTGTCATCAGCAAATACATCTTGATTGGACTCACAACCCAAGACAACCTTATACCTTTCTAAGGTATCCATCCCAAGGATTATATCAAATCCGTGCATCTCAAGTGATATAAGATCCACTTGAATGCGATGCTCAGAAAAGAAGAGAATGCAAGGAGAACATACCTCTTGCAACACAACAGACCCCATCAATGGAGTTTCTAGCAACAAACTGTCTGCTCTATGACTTATAGTCAGATTGCAGTCAAGAATCACTCTTCGAGTGATAAAGGAGTGTGTATCACCCAGATCGATTAAAACAGATACAACGCAATATGTAGACATATCAGAATATAACAATTCCATTTGACCTGCCACAACCTGAGGGTTGATCACTGCATTAGGTGGATTCATCGCATAAAATCTTGCCGCCGCCTGTGGTTGATTCAGTGCTCGTTGACTAGGTGTCGATGATCCAGCTTGGGACGCTTGTCCACATCCTCTATCACTTCCTGGGAATTGTCTCCTTTGGAATACTTGCTGACTCTGTCTCTGAGGTTGAGTCACACTCACTTCTCTGGCTCTGCAATCTTTCATCAAATGTCCCATCTTTCCACATATATAACAACTTCTATTCAGTTGTTGTGGTCTGGGTGGTCCTGTAACCGACATAGATGCTGAACTGCGAGCTCCTTGTAGTGGTAGGCTTCATCCTCTACACCTATTTGACGTCCACTGCATCTGGGTACTGAATCTAGGTGGGGGTGTAGGCGCAGAAAACCTAGGTTTCTTAAAACCTTTAGATGAAGATCCTTGGAATTGGGGATACATCCTCTTGTTCTAGGTCTATCTCTTCTCTGCTACAGACCTTTCTACCCTTCTGACAGACTCCACAAAGGTAGCAAACCTTTCTCTATTCTCTAGGGCAGACACAGGAGTAGTCAATTCAGCGTTTAATCCTTTCTCAAAATGCCTAATCCTTTCTTCATCTGTGGTTGCCATGTGCGGACAGAACCACAAAAGCTCCATGAACTTAGCCTCGTACTCGCAAATGTTCATTGGACCTTGTCTTAACCTCTCAAACTGAGAGATTTTCTCATCCAGAAACGTCTTAGGGAAATATCTGTTGATAAATTCTCATCGGAAAACTTCCCATGCAACCTCTACACCTGGCCTTTTCTGTTCTTCCATGGTCCACCAATGACCAGCACTCCCCTTGAGAAGATATACAACATGTCTAACCTTCTCAGCTTCTGGGATGTTCAGGATTCTAAAGGCCTTCTCTAGTTCAGTTAACCATAAGTCAGCATCTGCTGGGTTAGCTGTTCCAGCGTACTCCGTGGCTCCAACTCGGCGAAGTCGTTCAAACATTTTGCCGATTCCTTGTCCTTCAGGATGGGTAGGTGCCGTAGGTGCAGGTATAGGCATCCTATCAGTCATGTGTGTCATGGCAGTCATAAACTGCCCAAACATGGCTTGGACGGCTGGGTTCCCCATGTCAGTTGGATTGAACTGGGGTGGTTCAGGCACAGGTTCTTCTCTATCTGGGTCTCTTGCACCTCTTCTGGGTGCAGCAACACTACTCTCTGCAACATGTTCTTCGTGTTCTTCGTGTGGTCCATACATCCTTAGTCTTATCTCCTCCTCCTAAATGAGCAGATTACACTATCAGATATACTGGAAGATACTAGAACAAACTCGACATCCTAAGTCCTATGTCTCTGTAGACTCAACGAACCTAGAGCTCTGTTACCACTAAACTGTGGCGACTCAACTTCTCGGAAAACAAAATCAATGAATGTGGAAGTGATTAACTAGCAGCGGAATTATTAAAAATCACTAAAAATTAAAACTTTTCATAAAGAGATCTATAAATGATAAAACTCTTTTATAAAGAAATATGATAAGTTGTTTACAGCCTGATCCATCATTACATCTCTGTAATATCATATCTCGAGTATTACAAACATCAACTACCTTGTTAGCTGTACAAGGCAAGATACAAAAATCTCGAGGCATTAAGCCAAAAATCTAAGATCTATCTTTAAACATATACTGACTCCTAGGACCTGAGAGTACAGAGATGACACATATGACAATCTATCTACAAGACTTGACAGACAGTGTCTCTACCTGAGGATCACTGCTGTCCCTGATGTTGCTACTACTGCTGTTGCTGTTGCTCACCCACTGATGGGTTCCTTCGTCCTCAATGTCTACCTATAAAGTCGAATCCCAAGGGGGTGAGACAATTTGAATAATTGTCCCAGTGAGAATTATAACTCTCCGCCAGAAGCATTGTTATTGCAATAATGGAATAACATTAAGCAATAGAACTCTAAACATTCAATAGCAGGTTTAACATTGTGTAAATTAAGTGAAGCAACATTCTTTTAAGCAATCATTTCAATTACAACTTAATTGAATGACAAGCCATATATCAATAAGGAATATGAAGAACATGTATACTAGTTATTCAACTAGAGCATTATAAACAATGTAACATCAATCATTGTTTCTCGTAGTTCAACCTAAGCAATTATGCTATACAACTGATTACATTATTCAAACATATTTATGCCCTGATGAGATGAGTTACACCTCTCATACTCCAATCGACCATTATGATATCGCAATCAGTACCATGCATAGGTCATCAGAAGAGCCGTATTTCTATGACCTCATCTTCCTCAGTCAGTGTGGGGTACAACATGCAGGACATCTTGTGTCTCTGCTCAAATAGCTTTCCAAGGTATTCTGGCAACTTCTCTATTAGAGTTACAGTGGCGTGCTGTACTCTCTTCACCATCGAGGGATTTCTTGTTTATCTCTCATCGATGCGGCATTAATAACATCATTGGGAGATTAGTGATACATCATCCCGACATAAACATATAATGAAGGATTGAGAGATTACATGTACATCTCACATCAAATCCTACATTAGGACGTAAGGATATTCGCATCCATAACCCCCACATACTCAAAAGTATGCTCTCCAGGAGTTCCCTTAGGAAAACATGTTTCACCATCATTTAACTTCTGACAATGATGGATCTATGGTCAGGGCTCTACATGATATCATTATACTTGATTATTTAAGTACATTATAGCATTCTTTTAGCATCAAGCATGTTTTCAAACATAAACCAATAAGACAATTGCTATAAAGAAGGAGTACTAACTGTATCAAGTTCATTTCACATCCAATTATTATTGGGATATCAATCCCTAACCATCTCATCATTATGATTCATGAACATGGGTGTTCAAACCCTTAGATTATCAAAACACTTGTTACCAAGTAACATATTGGCATCAAGTCATTTTAATAGTATGACCTTGATTGTGACAATGTAGATATTTCTCATGGCTATCACAGCCTATCAATCTCATATGTTACCTCTTACTAGGCAACATAGCATATAATTACTTTCAAAGCTTATAAAGTGCTTTAATCAATATGACATCATAGCCCTTACCTGACTATGTTCACCATTTCATAAAAGCCTGCATAATTAGTACGTTTGATAATAGGCAATTTATCTCTATATTAGCATATTGCAAAACAAAGACAACCTTTCAATTCAAGGGTTATACCACTATGCCTTTAATAGGGTTAGGTTTTCCCTATTCAATTCAATTAGGGTTATTCAATCCCTTTTTACCTTTAAAGGCATCATGATAACTCATTTCTTACTTAAGTGTAGAGTTTCATGTTTACAAGCATAACCCAAAATTAGGGTTTATTGTTCATATCATCGCATTACCCTAGATTAGAGTTTACTATTCGCATTACATCACATTACCCTAGATTAGGGTTTACTATTCACATTACTGCGAATTAAGATCATACCATCATCATATATGAGGATTACTTTCATTAATGCCCTCAAATTAGGTTAAGATTCATTAACCATCATAATTAGGGTTTCCATGATCTCACTATGAAGGATCATACCCTAATTAGATGTATTCATACATATTGGGAGCTTGTTACTTGATTCTCATTCATATTAGGAGTATTCTCTCTCCTCTTACTATTAGATGATGTTTACATCACTCTTGATTAGGTTAAATCAAATCAATACTAACATCATGGGTTGTGTCATTACTATTGTGGTCATTAAGATTTTACTTGATCAAAGGGTATAGGTTACTTTATCCCATCAAGGGTACTTTTGTAATGTTCATCATTGATCATAACATGCATTAATCCACTAATTACTTGGTCCCTTAATCACTTTAGGTATCTATACGGTTAGGTTAATCAACTACTAAACCATCTTGACCACTAAGGCATCAAACGATCTTGACCTTTTTCGACCTCAAACGGTCTTGCACACTAAACCTCCAAACAGTTGTGAACAAACTTTGAAACCGTTTGGTGGTGTTGACCGTTTGGTTTTGTTGACTTTGAAACTGTTTGGTAAAGTGTACACTCAAAACCGTTTGGTCATGAAGACCGTTTGGTCATGAAGACTGTTTGGCCAAGTTGACTTTGAAACCGCATGGACACAACCATTCTTGAAACCGCATGAGCCAAACGGTTTGGGATCGTTTGGTCCCAAACGGTCTTGAGACCGTTTGGTTCCAAATGGTCTTGAGACCATTTGGACTCAAACAGTCTTGAGGCCGTTTGGACCTCAAACGGTCTTGAGACCGTTTGGTCCAAACCATCTCAAAACCGCATGGACCAAAAAGTGTCTCAACCATTCCAATTGAGTTAGGGTTTCTAACGTTGAACCCCTCAATCGTTCATGCACTTGTTAGCCACTTATCAATTGAGTCAATTAGGTCAACCCTCAACTGATTTGACCCTCAATTGATCACCAATTAGGGCTTGGATCAATTGAATTAGGGTTTGGAATCGATCACCCTTCAACATGTATCAACATGAGTCTAATTGACATTGAAACCATTGAATCATCATTCAATTTGGTCATGACCTGACCCGAAATGGTCTTGGGATCATTTGGACATCCTCCAAATGGTCTTGAGACTGTTTCCTCAAGTCAACACCAAAATCTAACTCAACCCCTTAGGGTTTGACTCATTGATTTGATCATTAAGTCACTAATCAATTGCACTTCCACTTACTATCCTTAGATTTACAACCACTTGACCATAGTCAATCCTAGACCTCCAAACGGTCTTGGGTGACCCCCAAATGGTCTTGAGACCGTTTGGACCTCAAACGGTCTTGAGACTGTTTGGTCCAAACCATCTCAAAACCGCATGGACCAAAAAGTGTCTCAACCATTCCAATTGAGTTAGGGTTTCTAACGTTGAACCCCTCAATCGTTCATGCACTTGTTAGCCACTTATCAATTGAGTAAATTAGGTCAACCCTCAACTGATTTGACCCTCAATTGACCCTCAATTTATCACCAATTAGGGCTTGGATCAATTGAATTAGGGTTTGGAATCGATCACCCTTCAACATGTATCAACATGAGTCTAATTGACATTGAAACCATTGAATCATCATTCAATTTGGTCATGACCTGACCCCAAACGGTCTTGGGATAGTTTGGACATCCTCCAAATGGTCTTGAGACCGTTTGATCAAGTCAACACCAAAAAATAACTCAACCTCTTAGGGTTTGACTCATTGATTTGATCATTCAGTCACTAATCAATTGCACTTCAACTTACTATCCTTAGATTTACAACCACTTGACCATAGTCAACCCTAGACCTACAAAAGGTCTTGGGTGACCCCCAAACGGTCTTGGGATTATTTGGATATCCTCCAAACGGTCTTCAGACCGTTTTCCCATTATTTCATCAAAAACCAAGTCATTCTCTTAAGGGTTGAACCCTAGATTTGGTCACAAAATCAGCATTTAATTGTTTAACAACTTGATATCATTGGACCCTCAATTGGTCAACCCCACTTAACCCTAGACCTCCAAATGGTCTTGGGTGATCACCAAACGGTATTGAGACCATTTGGGTGATCCCCAAACGGTTTTGAAATCGTTTGGGTCACTCAACCCATACTTCAACATGATTGTATTATTGAAATCAACAATATACCCGATTAGGGTTTAGGTGATTAATGTACCTTCAATTGGTGATTCTCTTGGAATTACATGATGATTTTTGGTGGGTGATTAGTCCATAATGTTTAAAACAGATCTCCAAACAGTCAACGCCTTGTCAACACATCCAAATGGTCTTGGACCGTTTGCTTCCATGCGTTCTTGGTTGAAACCGTTTGCTTTCAAACGGTTTGAAACCGTTTGCTCCCAAACGGTTTGGGAAACCATTTGTGCAAGAGGTGGAAGACCGTTTGCTAAAGCAAGATTTAGGATAAACATTGGAAATAAAATCATCATCTTATACCTCAAGAACAAGGACTGTTCTTCATGGAATTTCTAGGAAGAACACTTAAAAGTGTCTAAAGAAGAAGAATAAGTAACGATTCTAGGAGAAGAAGATGCATTAACAAAACTTAAAGGTTAGAGTTATAAAACCCACCTCTAGGACTGATACAGAGCTCCAAACTTCGTAGCTTTAATGGTGGCTTGATCTCCAGTAGGTGTCCAAGGTCCTTTCTTCAAGATTTGGATGGAGAAGATGGCTAGAAAGAAGAGTTGTGTAAGAAAAACTAACAAACCAACCTTGTATTAGGGTTTCCTCCAAGAATTCGAGCTAGGTGATGATCAAAGCTTACCCAAACCATCTTGGTCATCCTTCTCTACTCCTGAGCTTCTCCTTAGTCGGCCAAAGCAAGAAGATGAGAAAAGAAACTAAGGGAAACGTTCCCTTGCTTTGTGGAAAAAGGTGCTTATATATTTTTGGGTTTTATCAAGGCAAAGAAAAGATAGTTATTTCTTTTATTTCTTAAACCCATCCATTCATGCTCACTCCACCCTTGGCCACGTTTCTTCCTCCTTTTCACATGCAAAACCTCTCTCTCTCATACAAGGTTAAAGGAAAAGAAGCCAAATATCTTAATAAGTTATATATATGAAAGGCCATTTTGCTTAAAACTTGGTTATTTAAATATTAAGGCTATCTTTCTTACTTGGTCATTCAAATGAGGCACCCTCCTCATTTTCTTTACCCTACTTGATGCCAAGAGTCATTAAAGATACTCTAGAGGGTATATTTTACATGTTGCACCCTGTTTTGGGTAAATTGCACTTTACACCAAAACTAGGTTTTAAAGCACAAGGATTGCTCTATAAGCTGTATCTTGGTGTTTAAGCTTGTGGAATCCATTCCACCATATGATATGCACTTTTATGATGTCTTATCATCATAGGAACATCTCAACATGTGCAATTTGCAATTTAACCCCTCTAATTGGGTAATTTGCACTTTAGTCCATAATTAACAAAACAATATTGCAACATTGTTCAAAAAGGACTGAAATTAAAATATAAGTTCCTCAAAAGCTTTAATTACATATCAAAAGATAATCACAAGCATCTAATTACATTTTTAAACAAAACACCTAGGGTTATTTCATAACCTAGGTCAGGGATGTTACAATGTCAGTTACTAGTACGCTAATAGAAGAGGACAACTCCTTCCCATTAGCTGTGGTAGAGCAATGTTGAGTTCTCAGTGGTCCGTGTGGACTACTCTAGAGGTGGGAGGTCATTATCTATCACTTAGAGGACAACGTCAGCCTATACTCTATGACAAGACTATAGGATCCGCTACAGACGTTGTTCTAATCTACTATCTTTGGTGAAGACCATGAGTTGTAGAGCCACCACTCAAGAGCAATTAGAAGATAGTTGAGTATAGATACAATGATGAGTATGTCGCTAGACTTTCTCCAGGTGTAGGTATATCCTCAAAACCATCCTTTCCATTATATAGTTGTTGACATGATCTGCTTGTTTCTAGGGAATATAGCAATAAAAATTTTGTTTCTGCTTCCTATATCTACGCCCTATTTCCCAATAGTGGTATCATGGCTATGTCAATCTACTATATTTTGGGATAATCAATATAATTGGATTTTGGTTTTATCATTTAATTATTGCATGTGATGTGAATAATTTCTTGTCTAATAAATTCCATGTTAATCGCAAACTAATGTATATATGATATACATGCAATTTACACACATCACCCTAAAAGTGAGTTTTGATTGTGGATGTGTAGCGTGATTCTGTCCAATAAACCCTATTATCTATGCATGGTTGTATGGTTGGTTAATCATGTTTTATCTATATCTGCATACTAAGTCTCTATCTTATCTTCCCAATATAAATTTAATCATTTCCTACCCTTTCTCCCCACGAATGTAACTCGAGGTTTCTCTATTATCATGTAATAGTAGGATAGTTTACTTTCTTATTTTGGTGAAGAAGAAGGATGTTCTGATGATGCCAACCGACCATCTCAGAGACGAGCCGGCTGGTTGGAGGACCGATGGGGACTTGAAGGACAAGTCGAACCGATCGCCTAGTGGACCCAATCGATCAACTGGAGGAGCTAGTAGATGGTGGATAGATGAACCTGATGACCAGTGAGATGACCAAATGACTGGCCAGGAGGCGATCTGATTGGTTCAAAGGTTGAACTGATCAACCTAGATTGGCAAAGCACAGATCTTCATCAAAAATAGATTTTTGCATGTGATGTAGACCTAGGATGTGGTAGTTCCTTGTGGCTCCAAGGAATTACAAATTAGGCTGGCCATAACCATCATTTTTGTTTACTGCATGATTTCATTGTGGGATATAGCATGTATATTATATGTACCATATATGTGGTGATTGGATAAAGTATATGTATTTATAAATACAAAGCCCCTCAAATAAAATATTAAGTCTAAGATATCTTCCATTAGCAACACACATAAAAAGATTGATTGACCAAGTGTAGATTTGAAGCATGGTGTGTCATCTATCTCATGGAAGTGTGATGGAAGATATGTAAATTTGCATAAAACATGGTGCATATCTGTCGTGTTGTCTATTGGGTCAGACTTAACTGGTGATTCTTAGAGTGTCTAGGCCCAGAGTCATGATGATAATGATGGCAAATAGTTGTGGATATCATCTATCCAAGAATTGCATATGATGCAATTGGAAAATGTTGCCTACCTAAATAATCAGGTTGTGGGAGATCATCCAAAGTTGAGTCATGATTTGATGAAATATGGATCTTGGCTCACTAGAAGGTTGTACGTTGCAATCTTCTGAATTGATACATGAGGGTTATAAATTTGAACAAATTAGTGGAAGTGAAAATTAATTGAAGACCTAATTAATATCATTAACTTATCAAATCAAACAAATAAAAAATGTTTTGAAAAGTTGCAATATTTCTTTTTAGAATCTAATGTCAAACACAATCACGTTCAAATTGCGATCAGTCCTTAAGAAGGACAAATCAGAATAAAGTTACACAATTGGTTAAGGACTTTGAGAAATGTTCTCATCTATGAGCGAAAGCTCTATGTCCTTGATAAACCAAATCTAGAGGAACCCACTCCAAATGCACCTAAAGTCTAAAGGGATAATTATTGGAACCATGTCAATGATGCCATAGACATTGAGTACCTTATGCTTTGTTGTATGAACTATGATTTGCATGAACAACATGAAAGCATGGACATTCTCGAGATGGTTACACATCTTAAGAATCATGTAAAGCAAGAAAGGTATAATGTTTCAAAATCCATATTTGAGTGCAAGACATATGGAGATCTAGTGGAGTCCCATGTACTCAATATGATTGGGGATGTGGAGTGACTGAGATTTCTTTTAGGTCAAGAGTTGACCATGGATATGATTCTACAATTTGTTGCATGAATCATATATTTAGTTAATTGAATTCTTGGCATGTTTATGCCAAAGCAAGGAAGAAGAAGGACAAATTTGTGATGGTGATAAACGGAAGTGAGTCCAAGGGAAAAGGCAAGGCAAAGAAGTGTTTTGACGATAAGCTAAAGTTCAAGTCTTCTACACTCAATTTATGGAGATGGGTAAGTGCAAAAGGGGATATGCATTTTCACTTAAAGGAATAAAGAAAGAAGAAAGAGATAGAGAAATCTACTTAATGACCCAATAAGAAATAAGCTAGAACTGTAAGGAGCAAGAGTTGTTGCCACTACAGTTGGAATCTATCATTCATGGGTATATAATAGAATTACTGAATTGCTATTATGCACTTTCCATTAATGATAACATCATGTATCTTGTATGGACAAGAATAAATTGACATTTCATTTAAAGATAAGATCTTATACGAAAAAGCCCTATGTATTATAAACTATACTCGATAGTTTTAGAGACAAATGTGTATGACACATGTACTAAATGACTTGATGACTCAAACAAAGAATGCCTATAGCATCATCATCTATAGCACATAAGTGAGAAATGCATTTCTAGAATCCATATGATGGTTATCAAGACTCTTTTGGTTATTGAACCAGTAGAAACATGCATATCTTATTTGTTGCGCAATATGACAAAATCATCTTCACTAGATGTAGTGGGAGAGTGACTATTTTATTAGGCCTTATACATACTTATGCATATAGATCTTTTAGAATAAATGCTAAAGGTAGTTGCAAGTACCGCATTATAAATATTTACTGATGTTATCAATAGATATGGAAGTTTGTATTTAATGAAATACAAGTGTGAATCTCTGGAAGTGTTCAAGTAGATTGAAAATGAAGTACGTAACTAACTTAGTAAAAAGTATTAACAAACTTTGATGTGATCGATGTTGAGATATTCTAAATCAAGAGTTTGAGGACCTTATGGGGAGACCATGATAATGTATCATGATGAACTCCACCTAAAACAAAGTGATAGTGTCTCATAAAAGTGTATCAGATAGAAGGCATCACACTTGTTAAGTCACGGTGTTATTATCAAGTTAAATATAGTTGATCTTCCAATTTTCTTTTGGGCATGTGCTTAACACTAAATAATGTACCATCTAAAATTAGTTCAAGAGACACCATAAGAGATATGGAATGGGAAGTGTCCCTATGTATCTTTTATAGTGATTAAGGATGAATGTTTATATAATAAAATAGTTTCTTAAAAGCTTTGTCTACAAAATCACATTAATGTTATTTTGTTAAATACTACTTTTATCCCAATCATACAACAAATTTGTTTATTAATTGAGATGGTAGTATTCCTAAAGTGGAACTTGGTTCCATAGGAATCAGTCGGAGTAAAAGTAGAACCTAAAATGTTCAATACGAACAAGAAAACGTTGAACATGAAGAGGTATAGTGGAGACAAAGAGAATCAATAGTTTTTCAAGTTCCTTATGTAACACACAGAACTCATAGTTCTAATACAACACATATTGAGTTTAAAAGATGATAATATCTTATAACTCATAAAGGTGGTGGGTTGATCATATATGATGAGTCAACTACCTATCTAGAGGCTATTGAGGGACCAGAATCTGAAACATTAGTGGGATTCCAACTAGATTTACTAATCTAGGTTTCTATGGTGGGAATGATTAGTGTTATTGGGAGCCAAAGGTAGAATGAGGAGTAGAGGATAGGGTATTTCACCTCACATTTCTCACCATCTAGCTTTTAGAAAGCTCCTAGAAAACTACATTAAATGATCCTATACTAGCTACTTAGATTTCACACCTAGGAGTACGAGAAGGGATATATGTGTTGAAAGTGTGGTGCTAGATAGGGATCCATTATTGGACCTAGGAGAAAATCCCAAAATAGCCTCACATATGCCATCTTCTCATAGACCTAGGTGGTTTTAAGCATAAAATAATTGGTAATTTATGTTTTCAAGTAGACACCAAAAGTAGAATCATGGGAAATAAGATAGAATTAGAAATAAATCATCATAGAAGGAAATTATGGAGTTTAAAAACTATATTCTCCCAACATGGTATCAAAGTGCATTTTAACCCCAAATTGCCCACCACAAAGGGCTTAGCTACTCATAGTGCAAAAGGAGTAAAAGAAGAGGTAGAAGAAGAAGGAAAAGCCATGGAGCTCAAGGAAGATCTTCTACTCCTTCAACTCTAGCAATAAGAGCATGTCCTCCTTTCTACTTGGTGGAAAGAAGGCATGGAATGGGTGGTGGAAGAACACAAAACCCTCAAAACTAGGGCTTTGAGGTAGTGAAAGGTGGAAATGGAGTGGAAGTAGGTGGGATGTCTTAAATGAACTAAGGAAGGTGGAAATAAATCCAATGGGTTGGTAACCTCATGCTAGATCCGCTTCTTAGGTATATAAAGGTGGTGGGGAAGCACTAGCTTAAGTGGGGGGAAAATGGAGAAAATAGTGTAGAAAATTGTAGGGGTTTAGCTAGAAGCACGGATGTGCTGGGCAACATGGTAGTGGTAGGAAAGGAGTGGCACAAATGTGATGAGAGGGAACGACCATTCTGGGTGGAGGTGAAGGTACAATGGAAATAAGTGAAATGGAGGATGGTAGCATGACTTTGCTGGGTAGAATGGTTGTGGTGGAGGCTAGGTAGAATGACTGTGATGAGTAGCACAACCGTGGTGGGTGAGTTGGGCTGGAGATCTTTCTTCTTGGAATGCTCATTCTAGTTTTTGGCAATACGGGAGTGTTGGCTAGCACTATCATTTGAGGTGATATGTGGAACAAATGTGTTGGCTATCATGATTGTTCTATTGAAGATGTTGTACCTTGTCAATTATTGCATCAACATGTGACTTTGGAATTTGTCAGCGTGGTCGTTCCCTGGCACGATAGTCATGTTGGGGTGTTCAACAACACCTTGAGCTTTGAACTTCATGATCCATGGACTTCTTTTCTCTATCTTGACCCTTGGCCATTAGGGGTAGGTTGGGGGAGCTTTTGGGGTGTTCCTTGGACCCCTGTATCTCTCTCGTACATCCAAATGTGGTCTAAGTACTTGAAAAACATACAAAGAGTGTCCATAAGTGCATTTGAATAAAACCAATTATTAGGAGAAATAACTTGTAATCTAACATGTATGTATGTTATTGAAATGTAAGAAGACCACAACATGAAGCCCTAAAATAGGGTTGCATCACCACGCCAAACTTAAAGAATACATGTCCTCAAGTATGCTCCAACTTAATCTCTCTTTGAATTTTTCAAAAAATAAGAATGATAAATGCATTGCAATGGATTATTATTGATTAAATGGGCTTAATGATGACTAATTACTTGTGTTTCACTTGTCCCCTCTCCACTTTCACAACCAATCATGATTAAAGCATTGAGCATATAAGCTTCACATATAGGGCATAGAATACAAAGTCAATACATATGGTTGTCATGTAGCTTTGGGTAGACCATTTCATGGTGGTGATAATCAAAGATGACTAGGAGAGTTGTTTTTCTTTCATGCATTCAATTTCATACATCAAACCACACTATGTGACCCAAATGACTACAAAAAAGGGTGAAGTGATCCAGGTTTGATGTTTCCTAGCTCAATGAGTATGAAAAAACAAGAAAGGGTTGCGGTAAGGGGTTGGAGTGCTATTGTATAGGAGCACTCATTTTTTCTTTATTTAGATGCTATTACATATGAGCATCTTTTATTTTCTTTTTTGCATTTTTTATTTTTCTTTTATTTTCCCTTGATTTAGGTAGGGCATATGGTGGTGAGAGTGAAGTTGGGAGATATATACATGGACTCCCCAACTTTTGAAGGTTGCCAAGGTTAGATTTGTGCTCTTTGGCATCCTTTCATGCGGAGGAGAGGCAAGAAATTATGAAAGAAATGTGAGTCAAAGAGGGGTGACTAGTCTGGGTTTCAACATAAGATCTCATGTGGGGAAGCTACTCCAACACTTCATCAAGTAATTTTGCACCACATGATTGAGCAAACACTAAAATCATATTTCAGTCATGAGATTCAAGAAACCCTAATCTTTCTTAAATCACAATTCAACTGAGCAATTCACAAGCATGAGAGAAGTGACATGTAGAAATTCAATAATTAAGAACATTTTGTGGTAGAATATAAGAATGTAGCATGCATTTATCAAAAATCAACAATTTCAATTCATTAAGTAGAGTTTGAGTCAAAACATGCTCTTAGGTAAGAAGTTCCAAATTTGGGAAAAGTTGGTCAAAATGGTGTGAAATTGCAATCAATCACATATAAACCTATATTTAGCGAATTAAAAACACAAAGCAATAAAATCCCACTCCAAACACATAGAAATTATAAAAAATCTACATGAGACACATTGCATGACATGAAAAGCAAAAATTTTGAAAAATTATGCAAAAGTGTATGAAATGAGACTACATGATATGTAAGCATGTAATGTAAACACCCCCTCAATCCTTTCTACATCAACTACCCATTTTTGGAGCACACACTACTTAATTTTGGCTCTAGCATGAGCATCATTCCGTATAGCTTGTTTGTTAAGCTCCGCCTAGAAAGAATGAAGCCTACAACCTGTGTTCCATTACTAGACGATGGATCAAGAAAGACACATATGGGTATGGTAGAGAATCTAATGGTGGATGAGGACATGAAATGGAGTGTGGGATATCCAACAAATTTTCTTATAATGGATATGAAGCCAAAGGATGGGAAGAACTACATCATCTTAGGAAGTCCCTTATTATGCACAACAGATGCAAAGATCAAGGCACGAGCTAACATTTTGACAGTTTGTTATATGAAGAAAAAGCTAGATATATTCATGTCCACCCCTGAGGAAAGGTACACAATAATTGATGAGTACCTTTTTGACAACTTGGACTGCACAGACTTTCTTGAGAGTTGGATGGAAAGCAATAGCTACAAAATCATGCATGTCCCCTCTATATGAAGACCATGTAGTAACAACTCTAACAACAATCTTGACTGAAGGCTCTAAACGTAGCGCTAGTGGGAGGCAACCCAGGTTGGTTTGAGGTTCTTTCTATAAAAACTCATTTTCTTGATTATACTTTTGTTTTCTTCCAAGAAATACACACACACATCACACTTGATGGTTTCTCTGTTTGTGAATCATGTTAGTACAAGTACAGTGGAGGAAAGATGATACATAAAGGAGATACCCAGGGATAAGGTCAATATTGAAAAAGTGAAGATTAATGAAAAATCTAGAGGAAGGAGCCCAACACGGCCATCCCACACAACATGGTGGTGACACTGGCAAGACATAATGGGAATTTTGCAGAGAACATCCTTGGTGGACTACCCTTCTCAGCTAATGCTATCTTGATCTCTCTCACCGCTTGGCAGTTGTCTAACATGACTCCATATGCTTTACCCTACTATTTTAAACTTCTATTTCATGCTAAGGAAAACATGACTTAAAAGTTTGGGGTGGTAGGGCGGTAAGCCCTTCCCTTAACTCATTTTCCTCTATGTTCCTTGTTCTATTTTGTTTTAGATGACCAAATAGTCTAACTAACTCTATACATGTCCATCCATACTTCACCAAGATATTTCCTCTATCTAGGGAAGGGGTAGCCAAGAATGAAGTTGACTTGTTCTATTTCTATAATCCTCTTGGGTGGCATCATCATCATCTTTTCCTTCTTGGTTCAAGCATCTTTAAACTAAGAAATGAGGTTGTGATGCTTGTCCTCCATTACTTCAAGGTCTTCAAAATGCTCATGGTATGACCATGTCTTTCTTGGAGGAAAGGGTTTTCTAAAGCATCATAGAAACATTGACCACTTGCATCAACATCTTCTATAGGAAGTTGTCGATCTTGGGGCGACATAGCTCATGTTTTCACACATTTGAAATAGGGTGGAGCAGTAGTAGATGTTTTACCATCAATAGGTGTTGGGGGAGCAAGAGCACAATGCCTTTGGCACTATCACAGAAAGTTGGTATAATAGATGCTTCCTTTTCAAACAAAGATGGAACACATTGGGATGTGTCCTTAAGTAAAGTTGGGATAGTAGGAATCATATTCTCAATAGAAGATGGGACACCTTGCATTGTCTTCTAAACAAATAGTGGGGGACTTGGTGGAATCTTCACGCAAGAGGATAGTGTAGCAAGAACTTGGGTACACTTGGAACTCTCAAGCAAAAATGGAACATCAAAATCTTTTATGCTTTTTGCATATCCACAAGAGTTTTCTAGCAATGATTCTTTAGAATGAACCTTGGTCACTTTATCCTTCCTCTTCATGAATACCTCAACTTCCTTCTTTATCCATATGATAGATACCATGATCACTTGCTCATGGGGAGAGGGGAGCTCTTGAGGATGATGATGGTAGTGGTGGTGGTCTTTGGTGTGGTGGGTTGGGATTTTGGAGGATGTAGGGTGGCTATTGAGGAGGCATTTGAGGAAGTGGTTGTTGGCAGAGGTGGTTGGTACTGAGGAGGAGGTTGTTGTCTGTATTGGAGGTTGAATGGGGGATGTGGTGGTGCAGGAGCATATGGGTTAAAATTTCCTTGATATGTTGCAAAGTTGTTACTTGCCCTTGAGGTGGATCACAAGTGCCTTGAGTAGAACTCATGAAGCCACTATCATTATTTGGATTGTCCATGGTCTAGGAAGGGAATCTTCCCTCCTCATGGCGGGAAAGTGAAAGAGAGATCTGATCTAGCCTTTGCTCAAGGTGGATAATTGTTTTCCCATCAGCGGACACATTCCTCTTTACCTCATCTAGATTCTGCAATCTCCCAAGGACTTTTTCTTAGAACCGTGTGCTATTTCTTGGTCCTTGAAGTTATGTTGGATGTCCTTTTCCTTCTTCACCTTGTTGTCTTTGCAAAAAAATTGTGGTGGTTCCTACATTTTGGCGTGTAGGTGTTGAGCATGGGTCCTTGGCTGTTGTGGTTTCCAAAAGTATGTAGATAATTCACCTCTTCACCAATGGAGTCCATGGTCATAGTTGATTGGCTAGAAGAACTTCCAACTTGGTTCTTCCTCAAGTTCATCATATCAGTGAGAATCTTGATCATTTGAGGATCTATATCATCTCTATATGGAGCAACAGGAGGAGGAGGAGGTGTATAGTTTCTATCATAGTGTATGCCCATGGTAAAGGCCCGGTGGTGAGAATTTTTATCAAGATGCTCAAAGAGAGTCCATGACTCCTCTGAGGGATTGGCCATGAAGGATCCTTTACAAGAAGAGTCAACAATAGTCTAACCCAAATTGGATATCCTAGTGTAGAAGGATTTCACAAGTTGCATATGGGTACTTCATAGTGAGAAAAGTCTCTAAGAAGCTTTTGGAACCTCTCCCATGTCTCATGGAAGGGCTCATTCCCCTTCTGACTGAAAGAAGTGATGTACCTCCTCACTTGTGTCAACTTGGAAATAGGGTAGTATTTCATCAGAAACTCATTCTTAATATCTACCGAAGTGACCACTCTTGACTTGACATGTCCCAATATGTGGCCTTTCCCTTGAGCAAGATGGGAAACAAGGTCCTCCTAGTAGAATCATCAGTCACAGTAGTGTAACACATCTCTAAGAAGGCGTCGACATGGTGATGTGGGTTCTCATTCTCCAACCCATAGAAGGTGGGTAGGAGTCCAAGGAGGCTCGGTGGAATGGAGAATTATTGACCTGGCTTTCGGTCAACTTAGGTGACAATGGGAGATTTGTAGCTTCCGAGAGTGAAGTACTCGTGGAGGGGATGGTTGGATGGTGGTTGAGGATTGCCTCCCTCTCAATTGGGGCCTTGATCGACCATCTCATCTTCTTGATATTGTTAGTGTCGGTGTTGACGTATCCTTCTACATGTCTCAAGATCAATAGGAACCAAATCAATAGAGATTGAACCTCGTCTAAGAATGCATAGCTATCACCTGCATAAGGCACAAACAAGCAACAAGAGCTAAGTTGGAATACAAGTCTGCAAAAGTCAACAAAGAATAAATAATATAAATGATGAGGATAGTAGTAAGAATAAAGCTACACTAACTAGCTAGGCCAAGCGCTTGTACTCCCCGGCAACGGTGCCAGAAAGCTTGATGCATTTCTCAACCTAGGGTCACACACCACTCAATTAAGATATAACTGGATGCAACCCTAGGGGAGTGAAAAACACACTTTGGATCTTTTGAATTTATAGTGGCCCTATACTAACACATCCCCTTATACTAAAATATATCACCTGTGAACACATGACATCATATTGTAGTATAGGCAGTGGCGAGTAATGGGGTCAATCTGTAGGGAGAGAGAGACAGAGGGCACTAGATCTTATTGAATGGAGAGTTCTACATTGTCCATATTTTGATAATGACTTAACCATTCCATTCCTATGTATCTAATATGTTTGTTCAAGATTGATTTTGGGCTTTAGGTACATAAAAAGGATCAAATTACACAAGCCCTATCTTGTTCAAGTTCAAGTCAAAAGCAAAGCAAGTGTGCAATTTGGGAAATCACTCCAAATGACCTTAGATGGTTTTTGTAATCACTTGTATTGATGATATGACTTGTAACTAAGATGAGAGAAAAATTAGGGACACTTAATTCAACATTTGATCACTCAAATGTCAATTTAGAAAATTTGTCATAGATTGTTTATCGATCGAGTTGGAAACTCGACCGATCCAGTGATGTATTTTCTGGAGAGGTCAATTGGTTGAGTTGCACACTCACAGAACTCGACTGATCGACTCACTGAGAAAACTGATTTTAGCTCATCGGTCGAGTTTCCTAGAACAAACTTGATAAATAGTTTGAAAATTGGCTTTGTCACTTATTGAATCGGTCGAGTTACCTTTATTAGAACTCAATCAAATGTATTGTATGGAAAATGCAGAAAAAGTGATTATAACTGTTGGAGAGTTGTTTTGAGCGAGAATAGATCTGTTGCAACTTGGAAATGTTGCATAATTCTTTAGCGATGACTTCAAATTGTATTTGAGATATTGGTTTTGATTTACATAATTTTAAGGTCTAATTTATCTTGTGAGAGTTTTGAAGATCTATTCACCCCCCATAGCCCTGGATCCAATAGAGCTAAGTTAGGGAGGCTATGTTCCTAAAGAGGAGATTAGGGTTTTAGGGTTTGAGGTTCATTTTTGTTTGATTACACTAAGGTTTCATGCAAGAAAGTCAGCAAAGCAAGCAAATTCCTATTTTAACCATAAACAAGTTAATTCTAGTTAATAAAGAAAGGCAACTAAGTGAACAATAGAAAGAGACTAAGACTAAGTTACACTAGCTATGCATGTTAGATACTAAATCAATTTAAAACCTTGATTAGAACTAACTAGCATTGACTAACACTAGCAATATCAAAATAGTCCTAGATACCTTAGGAAGATTAAATTATCCAAAACAAGATAATTGACTAAGAGGCAATTAAAGCAAGCAACTAAATTAGCATGAACTAGCTAAGGGAGAAATCAGAGTTTTAAAGGAATGTTATGGAGAGGTGGGCCATTTAGGGGTGTGTTAGTAAGATATTAGTTGGGGGGACATACCATGCAAAACCTAACCATTCATTCTATATTGCTAAACCAAAAAACTAGATAAATGCAATAGAATCACCCTAGATTATTGGTTGGCCATGGAAAGAATAAAGTGAGTGAAGGGGAAATACACCCTTACACACCCTATCTAGCCTTACGAGGCTCAATTGAACCCAGGTTTAGGTGGAATTCCAAATGGATTTGACTAATCTTGGTTTCTAGGGTGGGAATGCTTAGTGTAATTGGGAGCCAAAGGTAAGAATGGGGAATAGAGGGGAGGGTATTTCACCTCACATTACTCACCATCTAGCTTTTAGAAAGCTTATAGGAAATTACCCTAAACACTCCTACACTAGCTACTTTGATCTCACACCTAGGAGTAAGAAGGGATATATGTGTGGGAAGATGGGGTGCTATGTAGGATCCAATAGTTGGACCTAGAGCAAATCCCAAAATAGCCTTGCATGTGTCATCTTATCCTAAACCTAGTTGGTTTCCAGTATAAAGCAACAAGCAATTTATGTTTTCAAGCACAAATCACAAGTAGAATCATGGGAAATAAGATAGAAGTAGAAAGCAATCATCATATAATGAAATTATAGAGTTCACAAATTATATTCTCCTAACATGGTATCAAAGTAGAATTTTAGCCTGAAATAGCCCATCACAAAGGGATTATCTACTCATAGTGCAAAAATAGAAAAAGAAGAGGTTGAAAAGAAGTAAAAGCCATGGAGCTTGTAGAAGATCATCTACTCCTTCACCTCCAGTAGAAAGAGCACGTCCTCCTTCCTCCTTGATAGCAATATGGCATGGAATGGGTGGTCTAAGAAGCCAAAACCCTAGAAAACTAGGGCTTTGAGGTAGTGGAAGGTGGAAATGGAGTGGAAGTAGGTGGGAGCTCCTGAATGCACTAAGGAAGGTGAAAATAAATGCTATGAGTTGATAATCTTATGCTACAACCACCACTTAGGTATATGTAGGTGGTGGGAAGCACTAATTTAAGTGGGGGCAAAATGGTGGAAATAGTGTAAAAATTTGTAGAATTTGGGTGGCAGCACGGTTGTAGTGGGAAAGGAGTGGAACGACCGTGCTGAGAGGTAAAGGTTGTTCTGGGTGGGGGTGGAGTTACACTAGAAATGGGTGAAATGGAGTCTAGTAGCACGATCGTATTGGGTAGAATGGTTGTGTTGGGTAGCACGACTGTGGTGGAGGCTAGGTACAACATTCATGTTGGGCAGCATGACCATGGTGGGTGAATTGGGTTGGAGGTCATTCTGCTTAGAATGCCCATTCTGGTCTTTAGCAACATGACCGTACCGGATAGCACATACGTTGTGGATGCTTTATCACATAATCATGTTGCTAGCACGATCGTTCTACTATGGTTGTTGTAGCTTGTCAATTCTTACATTAGCCTGTCACTTTTGGCATTTATCAGCATGGTCATTCCTTGGCACCATGATCATGCTGGGGTCTTCAATGTCACTATGAGTTTGAACTTCATGATTCATGGACTTCTTTACTATAGCTTGACCCTTGGCCACTACGGGTAGGTTGGGGAGCTTTGGGGTCTTCTTTGGACCCCTGTATCTCTTTAGTCCATCCAAATGTGGTCCAAGTACCTAAAAAGATCCAAAAAGTGTCCATAAGTGCATTTGACATAAAACCATATATTAGGGAAAATAAATTGTAATCTAACATATATAGGTGTGATTGAAATGCAAACAGACACAATATGAAGCCCTAAAATAGGATTGCATCAATTGTTTGTCACCAATAAAGGCTAGGGTTTCCATTTTAGATGAGTTATATGGAGACACAGACCTAGCATTAATAAGGAAACTTTAGTTTGTTACCAGAAGTACAGAGAAAACATAGACTTTATTTAGGAGAAGATCGAGTTAACTGGTGGGGACGAGAGAGATGACAATGGGGGTGAGAGAAATCTCCCTCATTTAGAACTGTGAAGATAGGAATGGAAAGGGACATGAAAAACATCTAGTTGATGAGTCCATAAAATAACAAGAAGCAACAGTGGTTCAGAAGGCACAAGGAGAGGGGTATGCCAAAGTTACCTTGAAGGAAACAAGAAGGAAAATCCTAAAACAGGTTGTGGAGATTGTTGATCATGGTGAAGTGATGGAGATACTATAATTGGGTTGCGGTAATAATGAAGAACAATCTTACAAACCAATCTCAAATCTTTCTCAAGGCGAGATAGTACATCAGAAGGGGACATCAAACTCATGGGTGTTGGTTCATACAGACACACCAGAAAGACAAGGATATGCCATAAGAGGAAGGAAAGAGATAGAGTCCAATGTAGAAAATGTTCAGTAAGAAGGAAGTCATTTGGGAACCAAGGGGAGTAGATGTGATGAGAGGAGGCTCTATGAATATTGTGGGACAATTATGTGCATAGGGATACCCACACTGATAGAAAATGACACAAGAGGGAATACAATAAAGAATTAGGAGAATAGTATTATATTTAGTTGGGGAATTCATAACACCACTAGTAATGTTACACTAGAAAATGAAGGTGAGGCAGTAGGATTGACCACCGTAGATAGAAGCTTTTCATACTTTAGGTAGGTATTTTGTGTTGGCAGAGGTATAACCTAGCATTGTTGGAGGAATGTAGACTGTAGTGGTATATAGTAACTCTCAGAAAGGGGGAGTGGTGGAAAGAAGTAATAAAACTAGCATTACCTAGAACATGGAGGAGGCAATGCTCCAAAAGGTAGGAAAAAGACAAAGGGGGATAGACCAGTGTGAGATGGAATCAGAGGACACACTTCTGATGAGGAGGGGGCGTATGAAGAATATAAGTCACATTGGTCTATGAAGACCTTTACCAGAGTGGTAAACGCCAAGTAGCAGGGACTGGAGCCAACTAGCCTCGTGAAGAGTGGTAAAAATTCTCAGTTAGAAATGCCAGGGCTTGGGCAAGTCTAAAGCACTTACAGCACCTTGAGCTGGTTCCTAGAGTGAATACCACAATATGGTTTTTCTTATAGGAACCATATTGTCTGCATCAAAATATGGATAAAATCAAAAGGAGTTGCAATTTATCTGAAGGGGTTTGCTTCTCAAGTAAGGGAATATCGGGTGGCATGGGTCTTTGTGAAAATATACTCAAGTTTATATTGTGAGATACCCTCATCACCACACTATATTCAAGATAGTGGAAGACATCTATCAATTCAGTTGACATGGCGTTGGTATCCGTGTATGGTTGAACCAATAATAGAAGATACACACTTGGGAAGTGATGAGGAATCAGACAAAGGAGATTGAGGGTCTAGTGCTTTTATGTGGTGACTTTAATGAAATTCTAAGACATGAGGAGAAGAGAGGGGACCTCCAAAACATGTATGTTACCTTCACAATTCCAGATATGCAATAAATGACTACAATATAATGTAATTAGGCTATACATGTGGTACCTTTATTTGGAAGAGAGTGGAAGAATTTTTGGACATAGTTCTACATAGAGAGGAGCGGGGGGGGGGGGGCTCATTACACACAGCGCATGGTGAAACATTTGCCTTCTACTGATCTAATCATACCCCGTAGTTGTCACTATGGGAAAAAAAGGTGCTAAAAACAACATAAGACAAAAAAAATGCTTCAAGCCATTGTGGGTTATTGAGGATTCATGCAAAGATACTGTGAAGGCAATTTGGGATGAAGAACAAGCAAGCAATGTCCAAATCAACTTAGAATGTATGCAGAAAAGTTGGATTCTTGGGCAGCGAATACCTTTGAAGATGTGAAAAAAAAGATTAGATATGTGGAAAGAAAGCTAATAAAGGCACAAAAGAATCCTCTTGACAATGTGGATCCTCGCAATTGTGAAGAGCTAGCAAATGAATTAAAAAAATGGCACATATATGATGAATGTTTTTGGTGTTCGAGATCTAGGTTGAACTGTAACAAAGAAGGGGACTAGAAAACTACATATTTTCACCACATGGCATCCTAAATAAGGAAGAAGATTTACATAAAAGGGATGAATAATGATGAAGGGGAGTTGTTGACTGAAGGGAAAGAGATTGAAGACTTTGTTCTCATTTTTTTCTTAATTATCCCAACTCCCCAACCCAAAAAATGGAAGAAGACACTAGAGGTATTATTAATAGTGTAGGGGAGGAGGTTATAGCTAGATTGAAAGGTACATAGAAGATAATGAAGTCACAATTGCAATTTAAGTTATGCATACAAATAAGGCACCTGCATTTGATGGGTTATAACGTATTTTCTTCCAAAATTACTAGCACATAGTGGGAAAAGATTTAGTGAGCTATATAAGAATTCGATGGAGAGGATATTACTCAATTCAAGAGTTGAACTCCACCTTAGTGGTTCTCATCTCAAAATTCATTTCACCAGGGGTGGTTTCTGTATTTAAGCTGATTAGTCTCTATAATGTCTTATATAAAACTGATGCAAATGTGACTGCAAATACACTGAAACTGCTCAAGGATGGCCTAATATCAGTAAACTAGAGTGATTTCATTATAGGGAGACTCCTAATGATAACTCCTTGATTTCTTATGAATATTTTTCTACTATGAAGGGGTACACAAGAGGGGAAGAAAGGTCATGCAACTCTCAAACTTGACATCTCAAAAGTATTTGATAGAATGGAGTGGAATTTCCTCAAATATTAGATGATAAAAATGGGGTTTGGTGGACATTGGATAGGGAGATTCATGGATTAGGTAGCCATAGTCATTCATTCTTTTGCATCAATGGGGATATACCCAGAACCATTCAGCTGACACAAGGATTGTGACATGGAGACCCTCTCTCACTCTACCTCTTTATTCTTGTAAAGACCCCACTCATCTGAAACCCCCAATTAAGGAAGGCCAAGAAGCTAGAGCTGTTATCCCAAAATAGGATCATATGGTTTTGCAAATAATAAAAAATAATTACTAAATTCCACCATAACTAAGCTTAAAGAAAGGTATACATTTTTCCTTTCACATACCTTTTAAGAGATAGGATTTTGGAACTTTACCCAAAGGAAAAAATAGCTAACTATATTCCTCCAAACATTATTCAGCCTTGTTCTTTTTCAATGTCACCTTTTGTTGAACTTCCACTTTTCATCAAGCTTATAGATGCAACTTCATATTACCTAAAATTCTGAAAAACAAAACTTCGGTCAGTATAACAAGTTATGTCGGTATGTGGGGAACACAAAAGGTTTACATCTAGTTGTAACAACATATTGCAACAAAATTATTGTTTTACAAATCAAACTTTACATCTTAAATATAAGTACTCAATCTTGACATATCCAAGCCTCTGTGTTGTCCTTGCAATGGACATGGATATGTATACTACCTTTATCATATGGTAGATCCCAAATAGCCCCTTTTGATCCTACCCTAAAGGTATAACAAGACATAGAGTTGTATAGTCATATGATCCTACCTAAAGGTAGACAAAACATTGACTCATGATAACTTGATGATCCCACCACAAGGGTAGACCAATACCTAGGTCATCAATTCCTCACATATACTCAAAGATATAGAGGATATTTAGGATCTGAGCTAGTCATGCACATATATATAGTCATATCCATAGTCACTTTATAGTTGCAAGAATTAAAGTTCATCCAAGCAGTTAATTTCAAGAAACTGGTAAAACCTAAAAAATCACCGTGAAACTAGAGAGATTAGCCATAATCATAACCACATACCTAATTTGTTAGTTTCAAAACCAAGAAAGATAGCTAAGCCAATCAAGAAGTCCAAACAACCAAGCCAAGCAATAAATCAAGCAACTTGATCCTAAAAAGTATTTATAACATCTAATTGTTGTAATCTCATCAAAACATCTGTCATTGTCTTGGGACTCCATTCTAGGGTTTCTAGGCCTTATTTGGGTTTCCTTATGGTTTCTTGATTTTACTTTCCAATTTTACCCTTTTTAGGTCAACAAACCCTAAACGCACTTTTCTACTCATAAAACCCCTAATTACTCATATTATTCAAATTAAGGGTCTTTATCCAAAAATTAGTTCAAGACCATTATTTTCATGCCTTCTTGATTGATTTTAATATTTAAACCTCACAATTGTCAAAATTAGGGTTTTTAAGCCCATTAATGCACACTTATCATTATGGAACCCTAATTAAACAAATTATGAACAATTAGCATCCCATTAGATCTAATCTATTCTTTCACATCAAAAGGTTAAACTTTTCTCATAATATCTAGGGATAACATTAGATCCTTTAATCTTCAAAACTTAGATTTTCAAATTAATTAAAATCATTAAAGATAGCATCTTTATGCACTTTCCAATCTAGAAGCAAAACTAGACCCTAATTATATTTCTATTGCATTCCTTTCATTCTCTTGATAAATTTTCATATATAATTTATCTTAATCTAAGCTACCAATAAATTTTTGGAATATTTGTAAGATTAACTTACTAGGGCCAATCAGAAAAAGCCATATCGATAATGTAGTATATTACTCACATTATACACGTGGTGCTTGCCACATTAGCTCTAAAATCTACCAGGGAAGTGATGAAGATCTGGATGAAAGGTCCATAATATCCTCGTGCTTTGTGCATGTTGTCATGCATGTTCTCACCATTCTACCCTTTCTCATCTTCTTCCTCATGACCCTGCCCGATCATGTGCCTGGGTGAGTCAACCAGAGGGTTGACTCCGTGCTTGGGGTGTGGAAAAGGCCGGTAAAGGTGCACAAATCTTTGCCTAGTCCGGAGGAAGACAGCTATGATCTCAAACCTGCCGGAGGGGGTGAGTTCAGTGGTAGAGGTTCACGACCTCATGGCGTTGAACAAAGAACTTAGGAAGCATGGGTTCCAATGCAAGGTAACTGCAGGGATTTTCTGGCCGCACCTTCCTTGTAAGGGTCTCTCATTGTACCCACCCAAAGACCAGGATATATATATATATATATATATATATATATATATATATATATATATATATATATATATATATATATATATATATAGAGAGAGAGAGAGAGAGAGAGAGAGAGAGAGAGTGGTGTTGGCGGTTTCCCAAGGAATACCATCTTGTTCTGGAAATTTTGTGGAAAACATAATATTGCATACACCCAGGGAGAGTTAGGGATGATTAGATCCATTTTTATCTCCTAAACCCAATGGGAGAGGTTTCAATTCCAGTTATAGGTCGGAGAGGGGAGGAATCAGATTTGGAAAGTTGTAACATGGTTGCATGATTTCCTTGTTTAGTCAAGAGCTAGGAGATAAGTCCTCCACCATCATATCTCTGATCAGCTGGTTGAGAGTATGTGTGACGTCAGTATGGCTCGGGCCCAAGATTCCCACAACAAATATAAATCGTTGCATTTAATTCATCCCCTTTTAAAGGTTTACACTTTAGGGAAAATACCAAATTAAATATCTCTCTCTTCCTTAGTCCTTTTAATGCCAAATTTTTAGCGAAAGTCTATAATGGCATAAACTTCTTGTGAGCCAAGTTTGGAACCGAAATTCAAAAATAAAAGAGACTTTTCTTCTTATACAAGTCATCTACTCATAATTCATATATTATACCATTCAAATTCATTTTTTTCTTTCTTTCTCTTCTATTTTCTTTATTTTGATTTCTTTTCTTATCAAAAATCATGTGGAACCAAAAACAAAACAATAGTGGTCATCCATGGCAATATCTAGAGAATTCTACACAATTCTCTCATATGCACACAAATATCTTTTTCCTTTTAGTTATTATGGGATTTTCTTTTATCCTTTTTCCCTTTTATCCATCATTGGATTTATTGAAATAGTATAACCCACGAAATCATGCATCCAAGGGAAAGTTTACAAAGGAATCCATTCTTTAAAAACAAACTATACAATTTTCCATTCAAGTCTGTTTTATTTGAATATTTGCATTTCAATCAATATAAGAAAAAAATGTGTTTATAACAATTCATTACATTAATGCCTTATCGTCCTTGATAAATTTAGTTTTCCAACAAAATCTATTGCATGGGATTAGAGTTAGTCACGGTGGCCCACACATTTTAAATCTCTTCTTTATAGATGATAGCATCCTCTTCATGAGAGCAACCCGTCCAGAATGCTTGAAGTTAGCTAAAACCATCCTCCAATATGAAAATGATTGGGTCAAAAAGTAAAATTTTATAAGATTGGACTAGCTTTCAGCAAAGGGGTGGACAAAGATAAGAGAGAAGAAATTAAAAAGTTGTTTCAGGTTAATGAAGTGGATCGACATGCTAGATATTTAGGTTTTCTAAAAATGCTAGGTAGCTCTAAGAAATAGGTCTTTGCATATATCAAGAGAAGGGTGTTGAGGAAGCTATAAGGGTGGAAAGAGAAACTCCTATCCAAGTTAGGAAAAGAGGTTCTAATCAAGATAGTAGCACATGATACTCCATTGTACATGATGAATATCTTCCCATTACCAATAGGAATAATGAAGATATTAATAATACAATTACTGAATTTTGGTAGGATTTAAAGAATTAAGAAAGGAAAACTTCTTGGCTGAATGGAAAAGTATGTGAAAATATAAAGAAGGAGAGTGGATTGGAATTTATAGACACGAGTACCTTCAATCAAACTCTTTTGGCTAAACAAGTTTGGTGACTTCTTGCAAAACAAGATTCCATGTCTTTTAGAGTCCTTAAAGCAAAATATATTCCTAATGATAGTGCCCCTGATACCAGGCTACGCCTAAACCCTAGTTTACATGTAGGAGTATATGAATCTTGGATTCAATTTGCAATTTAACCTATTTTCAAGATTTTTATTTCCTTCTTATCCTTTTTGTCCCTTTTCCTAAATTCTCCTATCTTTTCTATCTTCTTTGCCCTCAATATTGAAATTGAGGAATACTTAATGGTTTGAATTATATTTACCCACATTCATTTCAATGAATGGGTTTTTGCACAAATATCTCAACACTTGTGTTAATTAGAGTCTAATCATGTAAAATTACCATTAATGAGAGAAATTAGTATATTATATTAAAGTAGAGATTTTATGGGTTTGTGGGACAAGAAATGAGAAATTTTATATCTAAATTTATTAAGAAAGGTATTAAATATATTTACACACTTAGCATACAACCAAATACAAAAGTGTTAGAAATTAATGTAAAGTTCAATTCCTCACACTTAAATTAGAAAACCCATGAATTTTAATGTCAATTGTTTCTCTATCCTCTAAATTAATTAAATTAATATGCAACTCTAATATATAAAAATGCCTATTGCATGGAAAAAGGAAACCTCCTTGACTCCTATTTAGTATGCCCTTTAATTTATTTGACCATTGAATAGTAATTGCTTTCCCAATTGAATTGGTATTTAAAATCTTAATTACCATTGGCTTTAATAGTGGTATTTGATTAAGAAAATTAACAATTTCCTAAACCAAAACGTAACGCAGTGTTGTGTTACTTCCCTATCTAACATGTTACTCCCCTCTCCATCTTAAATGCATGGCTTTGTATTGTCTCCCCATCTAAAATGGGTGTCGTCCCTCTATGCAATGGGGCATCAACCCCCTATATCATCTTTCCCCCCATTCCTTCCTTTCCTCTCACCATCTTCCCCTAAACCATAGCCACCAATGATCCCCTAAATGTGCACCCATCTGATAGACACTACTCAAGGAAACCACTGGCACTACTGCTGCCTGACGTCGTCTTCTCACTAGCATCAGTGCTAGAAGCATGGCCATGACACTGCGTCGGTGTCACTAACACCTTCCCATCCAACCCTCGACACCCAACAACCCCCAATGTTGCATCAGCATCACTAACACCTGCCCATCTGACCCTCGATGCCCACCAACCCCCTCTGCGTCGGTCACGACGCTGCAATGTCGTCGACTCCTGCATGCCATCCTCCTCCTTCTCTCATGTGATGACTACCCTGACCAAAACGTCATCGAATGCTATCTTACAATGGCGTCGACCCCTTTTCCTGCAGCAACACCATAATGAAATCACATAACTTGGTGCAACACCCTCACAATAGCAGCACCCTGACACCCCATCTACTCCCCTAGCATCAACCACCACCGACCTGATCATGATGCTGCCTGCCAGCAACACCCTATCATGATGCCCCTCTGACATGGTTCCCCACTCTCTTCATTCCTTTCTTTCTGCCACCTTGGCAACAAGAGCACCGCCACCCTGAGTTTAATCTCCTTCACATGATGATGGTTATGCAAGGCTCCATTAGCTACTGTAGAACCCCTCAACCACAGAATGAACGTCAAGGACCACTCCTAATCCACCAATTGAAAATGGTAAGTAAGTTTATGGTTTTAGTTATGTAAACTTGGTCAAAACCCTAGATTCACAGACTTATCTATATCTAAACTTATCATGGTGGTATAATCATATAAACATAACACTTCCTTGAGCCAACATGATGTATAATCTAAATACTCACGTGTTAAATAACATCTCCCATGTCATGCAATATATTTGAGTATTAAACCTTAGAATTCACCAATAGAATGACATTGTAACAAGATGCACTAGTGTATTTACATTATTAACAGATCATGTACAATCAGGAATCACTAAGAGTACAACATAAACAATGACTCACACTTGTTTAGAATCACAACCCTAATTATATATGTTTATATGTAATGGAAATTAAATTACCAACATGGATTTAGGGAATACATTTATCTAGATAAGTTTGATTCAAATATATTGATAACCGAACTGATTTATGAATCACCCTATTGCTTTATTGTAATCTTGATTGTCATGGCTCAACTAATAATGAAGGATTATATATAAGATGAGTTACATTTTAATACTACACATAAATTATCAAGAATTTCAATAATATTTCAACAAACCCTAGATACACAAATACATATTTATGCAATAGATGGTAATTATAAATACAAATATAATTATGGAATGTATCTAACTTATTGTCTTCTTATGAACTAAATGGTGAAAAAGATAATAATGTGTAAGAGAATATATTTTTATAAACATATATCTAGAAGACATGTTAGTTGGATCAAATCATGTGTATATTAATGAACCTAAAAAAATATTCATGTGGAATATACTTACACCAACATACATGGTAAGCATGATGTTAGGAATAATATGGATTCACATTATAGAGAAGAGAATGACATCATTAAACCTAAATTGGAAATATATATATTATTATCCACATATATATGAGTTACATAGACTTATGTGTCTTGGGATGGGTGATTAGATCTAGGATTGATATATAAAACATCACATATTCTATCAACAAAGATTAACATCATAAACCCTAACATGACATTAAATGATCAGGAGTAGGGTAAGAATAATATAAAAATATAATAGGAATGAATATGTTCACTTTGACTTGGCAATTATACATAATGTGTTTCTAGGATGAAAAGCTGACTTTGTGGACCAAAGTATACTATTCAAGTTAACCTTTATGTGTGACAAGAGGTATGTGCATTCTAATACTACGTTGGGCATGTTTTTAAATCCAATCCTATTTTCCCAATGAGGCATGAGCCTATTTTTATTAATTCTTATTATAGCCTAAATTGTTTTAGGGTCTTAGACCCCACTAGCAAAGTTATTAAATTTCTTAAATCTTCCATTGATTTACTCTAGCATGATGATGTAAATGACTAATTAACTAATGTAGTGTATATGAGTACAAACCACCCATAGTGGGCATGTGCTATTTCACCTAGGGGAATGTGACCACTCTCCCCAATTTTGTATTATTAGGATGCTTGGGAATGTGTTACTCTCCCTCACCCAGAGGTTGAGGTTAGGTAGGTGACTCAGCCCTATGTTAGCTTAATGTAGTCATATTTAATCATGCATGCACTCTTATTATTACTTAAACTGGCAGAATTCTGATTTGTTTTACTTGCCTCGTATTCTTGACCCTCTTAGCATAGTGAATCTTTATTATTTCCTGCTTTAGTTTGTAATTTTCCTTATTCCTTAATTGACACATACATTTTCTCTCCTCTTGTGGGGTGATCCCAACCACCCAGGTTTAGGATCATAGTACGCAACAGGAGCATGGTGAACCAGCCTAAGACTAGGAAAAGGAGTCCATCCTTCCCTCATGGATTTACTTGTTAAGTTGATTATTTTTGGAGACATATTGATGTAGTTGAGTTTCTCTCTACTTAGATCCTTTATTTGTATAAAGCATATACACCCTTTTGGGAAAATTTTCATGTACTCTTTATTAAATTGAATATAGTCAAAATTTTAACTTCCACTGCTATTTGTTGGATTTTGTTTACCATTTTAGTAGAGAGGTGATGTCACTTCTTTACAGAATGGTATTCACGGAGTCTTGACTATTTCAATTTGTCTCCTAGTTAGAAACTCTTACCTCATATAGTTTCCTTTAGTTCACCTTAGAAGCGACCTATAGTATAAGGTTGAATTAGGACCATAAGAATTTCATATTAGAAATATCTTTAATCAACTTTTAGATGATTAGCTTATTAGGTAGCTAGTAGGACATAAGTTAAAAGCAAGGGTGTCTAGAAAGGGTCAGGGTCTGGGGGCTGGCAATATTTTCCTCTACACCACTAGCTTGGTTTACAAGGACTCTCAGATCCATATGACATTGGCCTGGCCTGAGATGATACTATTGTCTGATATAGCATACATTTAGGCAAATAACCTCAATGTTGAGTATCCTTAGGAACCTGATATATTGATTTGGGTAACCAAATAAAATCACCTTATATCCCATATGTTCCTCATTTGGGTTTAGGATTTCCATGTTTAGGGGCAGTCTATTCTATACTAGACTTTGAAGTTTAGTAATAGTGATTTGTATAACAATTGGGTGATCGAGTCTTATACATGAATTAATTAGACTCACTTTTTGTCCTCTAGTTTTGTTTGACTTGGTAGGTCAACCCTTTTGAGTGTAGAAGTAGTAATAAACATTGAAGTCTAGCTACTCTTAATTTAGAAACTCTAACTCCATAGACAAGAGATTAGTGAGTTTGTAAGATTAGTAATTACCAAACTTATTATAATTATGATTTAACATGTTTGTTGATATACAAATAAATATATAAAAAGTCATCTAATAAATGGTTCATATGCTTGAACCCCAACAAATACTTAATACACATAATATGTGTAACTCAATAATGGTGACCATGTCACCCTAATGATAAGTTAAATGCATAACATGTAATGGTCATGTGACCTAAACTCTAAGATGTAATTATCTAACCATAACATATATACACATATATATCCTTAATGCCTTCACAATACATTAGAGACAATTAGTGTCATCATTCGATAATACACTTTGATACACCTAAATGACATATAATCACGTAATCATAAATTGATATATGAATCAATTCATTAAAATGGAATGTGCTCCACCTGATTCACTAAAATAGATATAATGACTCAAATACGATAAAGAGTAATTGGATTTACATAAGCATGATTATTAAGTCTACGATAATTCCAAATGCCTAATGTGATGTTAAATGTATAATTTATAATATGAAGTGTAAATAGGAGAAAATGGTTAGTGATGACATTAATGTGAGTATGAAAAGTGATGTGACAATGTGTAATATAAGTGTAAGAAATTAATGTGACAATATTTAGACTAAATAACTTGTTGGATAATATTATCTATTGCTTACAAAATAATCTATGAAAATTCTACATGGTAGTAACATGAGGATAATGGAGCATAAAATCAAGTTATTAAGGATTGTGATCTAACATATTAATAAATATGGAAATGATTTAGCAAACCCTAATTATGCCTAAAATTCATATTTAGTAAATGAGAAATACATATGATTTGTACATAATTTTAAGATATAATTCTTTTGACAAAAATGTGAATATAACATGACACAAGTAATCGAATATTAGGGATGATGTAACTTCATAATGGAAATAATGTGAATAAGCCAAAATGTTAATTGTGTTATATTTGATAAAAGGTAATATGAATAATGGAAACCTTAGTGAAACCTGACTTATGAGTAGAGCAATGTGAAGTACCATAGATTAGAGGTAACCATCGAGTTGCTTAATGTTAGGATGCTACGTACTCACCCTTCCCTCTTGTTGAGATTTTAGGGACGAAATCCTCTTTAGGGGGTGGAGTGTTGTAACATACTGAATCTTGGATTCAATTTGCAATTTAACCTATTTTCAAGATTTTATTTCCTTATTATCCTTTTTGTCCTTCTTCCTAAATTCTCCTATCTTTTCTGTCCTCTTTGTCCTCAATATTGAAATTGAGAATACTTAATGTTTTGAATTATATTTACCCACAATCATTTCAATGAATGGGTTTTTGCATAAATATCACAACACTTGTGTTAATTAGAGTCTAATTATGTAAAATGACCATTAATGGAAGAAAATTAGTAGATTATATTAATTTGGAGATTTATGGGTTTGTGGGACAAGAAATGAGAAATGTTATATCGAAATTTATTAAGAAAGGTACTAAATATATTTAGGCACTTATCATACAACCAAATACAAATGTGTTAGAAATTAATGTAAAGTTAAATTTCTCACACTTTAATTAGCAAACTCATGAATTTTCATGTCAATTGGTATTTCTATACCCTCTAAATTAATTAAATGAATATGCAACTCTAATATATATAAATTTCTATTGCATGTAAAAAGGAAACCTCCTTGACTCCTTTTTAGTATGCCCTTTAATTTGTTTGACCATTGAATAGCAATTGCTTTCCCAATTGAATTGGTATTTAAAATCTTAATTACCATTGGCTTTAATAATGGTATTTGATTAAGAAAATTAACAATTTCCTAAACCAAAGCATAATGCAGCGTTGCATTACTTCCCTATCTAACACATTACTCCCCTCTCCATCTCAAATGCATGATGCTATGTTGTCTCCCCATCTAAAATAGGCGTCATCCCTCTGTGCAACGGGGCATCCGCCCCCTATATCATCTTTCCCCCATTCCTTCCTTTCCTCTTACCCTCTTCCCTAAACCCTATCCTCCAATGATCCCCTAAACGTGTGCCCATCCGACAGCCACCACTCAAGGCAGTTGTTGGCACTGCTAC
Source organism: Alisma plantago-aquatica (assembly GCA_963693085.1). Lineage (NCBI taxonomy): Eukaryota > Viridiplantae > Streptophyta > Magnoliopsida > Alismatales > Alismataceae > Alisma > Alisma plantago-aquatica. Next base: position 1,324,974,065 of record OY856412.1, on the reverse strand, counting down.
TGCCTGACGATGTCTTCTCACCAACGTAAGTGCCAAAAGCCTGGCCATGATGTTGTGTCGGCGTCACTAACACCTACCCATCTGACCCTCGATGCCTAGAAACCCTCGATGATGCATCTGCATCACTGACACCTGCCCATCCGACCCTCGATGCCCAATAACCCCCTCTATGTCGGTCACAATGTTGTTATGCCATTGACTCCTGCATACCATCCTCCTCCTTCTCTCCTGTGATGACTACCCTGATAGTAACATTGTCGACCCCTTCTCCTGCAACTACACCATGATATAATCACATAACTTGGTGGAGCACCCTCACCATAACGGTGCCCCGACACCCCATCTACTCCCCTAGAGTCAACCACCACCAAATTGATCTCCACACTGCCTGCCAGCAACACCCTGTCACGACACCCCTCTTACATGGAGCCCCACTCTTTTCATTCCTTACTTTCTTCCACCTTGGTAGCAAGAGCACCGCCACCCTGAGTTTAATCTCCTTCGCATGATGATGGTTATTCAAGGCTTCATCAGCTGTTGCAGAACCCCTCGACTGTTGAATGGACATGAAGGACAACTCCTAATCCACCAATTGAAAATGGTAAGTAAGTTTATGGTTTTAGTTATGTAAACTTGGTTAAGATCCAAGATTAACAAACTTATTTATATATAAACTTATAATTGTGGTATAATCTTATAAACATAATGCTTCCTTAAGCCTACATGATGTATAATCTAAATACTCACGTGTTAAATATCATCTCCCATGTAATTCAATAGATTTGAGTATTAAACCTTAGAATTCACAAAACAAATGACATTGTAACAAGATGCACTAGTGTATTTACATTATTAACAGATCATGTACAGTTGGAAATCACTAAGAGTACAACATAAACAATGACTCACTCTTGTTTAGAATCATAACCCTATTTATATATGTTTATATGTAATGGAAATTAAATTACCAACATGGATTTAGGGAATACATTTGTCAAGATCAGTTTGTTTAAAATACATTGATAACCGAACTAATTTATGAATCACCCTATTGCTTTATTGTAATCTTGATTGTCATGGCTCAACTAATAATGAAGGATTATATATAAGATGAGTTACATTTTATTACTACACATAAATTATCAAGAATTTCGATAATAATATTTCAACAAACCTTAGATACACAAATACATATTTATGCAATAGATGGTAATTATAAATACAAATATAATTATGGAATGCATCTAACTATATTGTCTTGTTATGAACTAAACGGTGAAAAATATAATAATGTGTAAAAGAATATATTTTTATAAACATATATCTAGAAAACATGTTAGTTGGATCAAAGCATGTGTATATTAATGAACCGAAAAAATATTCTTGTGGAATATACTTACACCAATATACATGGTAACTATGATGTTAGGAATAATGTGGATTCACATTATAGAGAAGAGAATGACATCATCAAACCTAAATTGGAAATATATATATTATTATCCACATATATATGAGTTACATAGACATATGTGTCTTGGGATGGGTAATTAGAACTAAGATTGATATATAAAGCATCACATATTATATCAACAAAGATTAACATCATAAACCCTAACATGATATTATATGATCAGGAGTAGGGTAGGAATAATATAAAATATAATAGGAATGAATATGTTCACTTTGACTTGGCAAATATACATAATGAATTTCTAGGATGAAAAGTTGACTTTGTGTACCAAAGTATACTATTCAATTTAACCTTTATGTGTGACAAGATGTATGTGCATTCTAACCCTAAGTTGGGCATGTTTTTAAATCCGATCCTATTTTCCCAATGAGGCATGAGCCTATTTTTATTAATTCTTGTTATTTCCTAAATTGTTCTAGGGCCTTGGACCCCACTTGCAAAGTTGTTAAATTTCTTAAATTTTCCATTGATTTACTCTAGCACGATGATGTAAATGACTAATTAACTAATATAGTGTACATGAATACAAACCACCCATAGTGGTCATGTGTTATTTTGCCCAGGGGAATGTGACCACTCTCCCCAATTTTCTATATATTAAGGTGCTTGGGAATGTGTTATTCTCCCTCACCCAGAGGTTGAGGTTAGGTAGGTGCCTCAACCCTATGTTAGCTTAATGTAGTCATATTTAATCATGCATGCACTCTTATTATTACTTAAACTGGCAAAATTCTTATTTGTTTTACTTGCCTCATATTCTTGATCCTCTTAGCATAGTGAATATGTATTATTTCCTACTTTAGTTTGTAATTTTCCTTATTCCTTAATTGACACATACATTTTCTCTCCTGTTGTTGGGTGATCCCAACCACCCAGGTTTAGGATCAGAGTACACAACATGAGCCTGGTGAACCAGCCTAAGACTAGGAAAGGACTCCATCCTTCCCTCATGGATTTACTTGTTAAGTTAGTTATTTTTGGAGACATATTGATGTATTTGAGTTTCCCTCTTCTTATATCCTTTATTTGTATAAAGCATGTTAAGTTAGTTATTTTTGGAGACATATTGATGTATTTGAGTTTCCCTCTTCTTATATCCTTTATTTGTATAAAGCATGTAAACCCTTTTGGGAAAATTTTGATGTTGTGACATCCCCGGATTTTCTAAAACTTAATCTGATGTGCGACGCCCAAATTGAAACCCTCACCTCAGCGAGAATCCCAATTTAAACATCCCACACAAGGCTAAGAAGAAGAAAATTAGAGGAAGTCAAAAGGAAACAATCAGTAGCACATGCACATGAACAATAATAAAACCATACACACATGTTCACCATTCAACATATAATTACAACATGAATTGTTACAACATTTGATATTACATATTGAACAGCAAACTATACATATACATGTACTACAACTAGACTACAGGATCTTAAGACAACAGGTCCACCTGTACATCAGCTCGCCACACAACTCTCACTATCCTGGATCTTCAAGAGCATAACCACAACCTAAACAAAAGATTACATGTGGTACACGTCAGCACAATATTTCATGAATATTGTACTGAGTACGCCTACGTGTCTTTTATATACCTCTCATCATATCTTGGCAATAAGATAAAACTAATACTTGGCAGTAACAGAAGAATATAAGAAAAGCATATACTTGCACGAGGATATTCATTAACAAAAGAGAACACATATTTTAAGCTTATTTTCCATTATATATCCAGGCCTTTATGATCACTACCAAAGAGTTAGATCATTTGTACAAGGTGACCACTACCAAAGAGTTAGGTCAGACCACTACCAAAGAGTTAGGTCATATGTACAATGTGACCACTACCAAAGAGTTAGGTCACTTCCAAGCACACTACCAAAGAGTTAGTGCTTTCATATAATGGAACAGATATATTATGTTTGATGTGTTCATAGCAGTAATTATGGAAGATCATGCAACATATCATACAAGAACAATCATTTCATCCAATAACATATGCCAAGTATTTTACTACACATATAACACAAGCATATTGTATAATAAGCCAAGTAAGAGGTAATAGCATACCTTCCAAAGAGACAGATCATTCTAAACACATGTTCCTCATGTCATCTATTTCTTTGATAAACCTGATTAAGACAAGATCATATACTATCATCAGGTTCTCATCTTATTATATCTCATCTTAACCCTAATTATGTCCATTAGGGTTTCTCTTATCTCATTAGTATATGTACTTTATTACTTGTCTTATCATCTTGTAATTAGGTTACTGATCTTATATTCCAGATTAGGGTACCTAATCTGATTATCTGGTTACATAGGATTATGTGCACATATTAACCCTAGGTTACATCGTAAACCTAAACTAGGGTTTCATAACCTGTATTATAGGTCAACTTCATATAACATGAATTATATGAATCTAACTGATATCTGAGTTACATATAAGCCTCACATTACTGATATGAAGGTATTCCGTAATTACCATGATTTATTGAGCATGCATGCATTTATTGCATATTAATTAGGGTTATTAGCCCGAATTAGCCATATTATGCAAATTATATGATTTCGTACATTATCATGACCATAACTGACATCATATGTATTCTAAACATGATAATAGAGTTATTGACAATTTTCCATAATTTTATATAATCATTTGCTATTTATTATCCATTAATTAAGCATTTCACTATTAATGAGATATCACTGATATTCGTGCATTAAATGCAATATATTATGCTTCCATCTTGTTCTATGCATTTTTCTGAGAAAAACGATATATTATATGTATTTTTCCGATAAGTGTGCTAATTACTGTGATTTATTGAAGAACTAAGCAAATTCTGGGATTTTTACCTTTCCGGGCCAATCGGCCGTCGACACGTGGCCACTAGGGCTGCGGCTCCTTCACTTGGTTGTGGGCCGATTCAAGCTGGTTCACGGGTGGTTCATGGCCGGTTCACTAGATCTGGGCATGGTTCAGGGGCCTGGACCCGGTTCTCCCTTTCTTTTTCTTTCTCACACGATCGACCTTCCCCTGTTCTCTGCGTGCGCCGCCGCGATGCTCAGCTCCGGCGAGCGATCTTCCAACTCCAGGTTTTCTTCACGAGCTCCCCACAGTGCCCACAGCTTCAAGGTACCCTCCAAGACCTCCACGACTTCGTGGCTTCACGTCCGCGGCTCCAAACCCTGGTGCCCTAGAGCTCGCCGCCGTAAGGCTCTAACGCGGCGGAGCAAAAGAGGCGATCTGCCTCTAGCCATCCACGCGCCAAGGTGAAGCTTCCCAAAGCTTCGTACTGCCTCCAGGAACTCATCCACGGCCATTGCTCGAGGTGGAAACGAGAGTGCAGGGCCCCCGAGCTTCGTCTTCATCTGGAAGCAAGGTGCCCTTCGGCCACCCTCAAAATCACCACGGCGATCTATGGGAGCAGCAGGGTTGGACTCCCGTGACCTCGTTCTTTATGTACAAACTCATATAGATCCTTGGAAACCACCACCAAGCCCTCATCTCTACGCTATAGCCTCGGCCACCAGCTACAGGTTGCGGTGGAGAGGTTGCGCTTGGGGCTCTCTGGTTCTTTCTTTGTGGGCGTTGGTTTGTCACAAATAAAGGCTCGAGCAGGTCGTGGTCACTAGAGGATTCCCACTCCTTCATTAGTCCTCGCTTACATCCCACGATCCGGACGAGTGGGGGGGGTTGGGAAAGTCGGGCGACTGTTGCTCCCTCTCCTTGCTCTAACCGCAAGGTGGGAGACAACCCGATAGCCCTCGATCTATCATCTAAGGGTCAACGTTACTCCTCATTCAAGTGCATCCGCAGCTCAACTAAAGTTAGAACTCCCAGTCACTGGATTAGACACAAACGGCCCGGATCTGGCCACACTGTCTGCCCTCAATCAAAGGGGTGCGTGACACATCATTTCCCTTAAACTTTGGTCTAAAAAACCTCAAAATGCACATTATTTCACTAATTTCAACCCTTCATAACTTCCTCTAGGAACACCTAATTGCCACCAAATTTTAACCATAGCTTTCTTACCACTCAATCTACCTTCTACTCAAATTTGGTGACAAAACTCATCTGTTAGACCACTCAATAAAATTCCTCAAGAAGGCATATAAAGAGAGATATTAATCATTATATAATTCTCATTCAACATCTCCACTTTACCAAAACACTTGGAACTCTCATTGTAACTCAAGATATGGATCCTAATATTTTATTGGAGATTTATGGATTTCAAAAATCCACTCCATCACAGATGTAATCTTTATTAAATTGAATATAGTCAAAATTTTAACTTATGCTTCTATTTGTTGGATTTTGTTTATCATTTTAGTAGAGAGGTGATCTCACTTCTTTACGTGGGGAGACAGATCCCTTATTATGTAAGGGATATGCTAGATAGTGTGCAATGGGAGAAAGATCAACATATGGAAAGATAAATGGATATATGGGGTAGAAGGCCCATTATCATAGGTGTAAGGCTTTAATAGAATTGGTAACTTCTATAGTTAGTGATCGTTATAGAGGACGCTAGCCTCTAGAGTTAGCCTTTAGTTTGGTAGCTCTTCATAGAGGATATTGTGGTAAAAATCCTGAACACCCCACATAGTAGGTGTGGAAGCAAGGACTTTGTTTCTTGTTGGCCAGAACACAAAGGAAAAATCACATTTAAGACAACCTATTAGTTGGGCATGAGTGGGCACCACAAATTTTGTAGGTGGATGTTTGAGATTTTTGAAAATAAATGTCCTTTTATTTGGAATTCTAAATGGCCAAGGAAGTTGTGACACTGCTTACGGAGGATGGCTACGGGTGCCCTGACAACAGTGTATAGCTCCCAGATTAATACTACATTGAGGATGGGAGTTGCAAGAGATGTGGAAGATGGAAGGAAATGATTTTGCACATTCTCAAAGAGTGTTCAGTGGTAGAAGAAATAAGGGGGGCAAGTGATCTGCATGACACATTTTGTTGATGCGGGAGGCGATCTAAATGAAGGAGTATTAAAATTTTTCAAATCTCAGGATGATGTGGATATTGATGAGCAAGTCATCGTGTGGTGGGATGAATGGTTCTATAGGAATGTTATCATTTTGGGTGAGGAAAAGGGCCAACCACAGTCAATTCTTCAATCTTTAAGAGGTATAATCGCACACCACATGATTTTATGCATATCCTGGAAGGTATCAGTGACAAACATGTTAGCTATGTCTAAATAATGGGAAAGCAAAAATCAATACAAATGCTATGTGCCGACAAGGATGAAAATATTGGTCTGGATGCCGTAATCTGCAATGAATTGAGGAGAATGGTAACCACTTTTTAGGAACAACATGTCACAGAATGGTCATGTCCTCGCAGAAGCCATGTAAATGCAATAAGGTGTCTCACTCACCAAATCTGGAAAACTCATGGATGTGAAGCTACAAACTTATTCATTACTATTGCTACAAGCTCTTGAGAGCACACTAGATGGGGGATATTATGTGGAACTCATTGCACAAGACACTATAGCTACTAGTTTGGCTTTTATTCTTTCACTATTACTCAAACTCCACATAAATGTAAGGAAGTTGCACATATATTGGCACGACAAGTATTGTCTAGTCCTATTAGATTAGTCACAAGGAATAATTTTCTCAAGAACTCATTTTAATCATTGAGAATGACTTTAGCAGTTGATGATTAAGAGAAAAAATTCAAAAAAAAAAGTCTGAGCCAATTAGTATCATGAATATATAATACCCTTTAAAAATGATATTCGATAGATAAAATAAACATGATACATTCAACATCAAGACCCAAGTTACAAGTATACATAATAATTGTCTTAGATCCAATGTTATACTCTGGAATACTTCTAGTAGTATGAGAAATAATAAATTGAGTTAGTATGCTAAAGTGTCACATGGATTAATTGAGAGTAATGAATTAATTGTATGCTTAATACATTATCAATGAAATATAATGTCAAAAGTTTTAAAGGTAAAATTAATGCCAAATTTCGTTTCTTCATACATCTAATAGTCTACCTAGAAAATTTTACATTGTTTGGATAGCATTTACCATTCAATTGAATTAGTAATAATGTCCTTGAATATGCTAAACTTAATGTACATAAGCAGCATGACACTTTGATTTACCTAAAGTCATGTTGATTTTTCTTGTAACATTGTAGTCAACTTGTTGTTCCTCTTTTATCAATGGTCCTTTGTTTTCAGCCTCTAGATTGATATTAGAGGGTTGGATTTTTCTCCTACCTCCCGATTCACTGGCTATTCCATGAACAAAAATGCCATACCACACTCTCTCTGGTCTCCCTCTAACAATCAATACTAGGTATAGGGACTTCCCTCATCACCTTTGCTTTCTAATCAGCCATGCTTGAGTGTAGTTTTTCTAGGGTTTGGTTTTCTCTAATGCCATATCTATCTTTAAGTTCCCATGCTCCCCTATTTTACCTTTAAGAAGACTTCATTGTTATTGTGTGCCTTCATTCCTATTAAATATCACCTGAATTTAAGACATCATGAACACAACCATGCTACCAAAAACCCTCACGTCTAGGTATGGTGTATGATTCTGACCACCATCTCCTTCCTATGGCTACTGGAGTGTGTATTGATGTTATCCATATCACCTTACAAAAGAAGTTGCTAACCCATCCTTGACCATCAATGAGGTTTATGGAGTCATCAATCTATCCCCAAGTCAAGCCAATCAAATTCCCCTCTCTCTACTTCTACCTGTAACTAATGGAAAATGTCTAAATGCCTCATCATCATTTTGTTTCTTTCTTCACCAATGCCTTCATGCTCCCATGGAAAAAAAATATCTCTTAGTTTCCTCTGAGACTAGGCCTTCTCATGTTTCCTGACTAAATTTTTGCTATTTTCATGGCAGGAGAAAAAACCTAGGATTCTAGCCTCCATTTGATCCAAGTCAGATCTCAATAAGTCTGGTATGATTCCAAGAATTCATTTCAGAGGTCATTTTGATGATTCTTTAGTAAGTTTTTTAGTTTGGTCTTGAGAATGAGATCACATATAGTACAATTTCTTCATGGATTGAGATCTAACAATAGTAGGAATATTTTTTTGGGTTTGTGCTTGTGCATCTATTTTGTGATGTCTAATCATCGAGGGCCATTTCATGAATCCCCCTTTGTTTCTTGTTTCTGACTGACCACGCTGCATGGAGGGTTTTCCTATTTTATGTTGTCATGAGCATGGTTTTCAATGTCATGTGAGAAGGTGTATTTATATTTTACCTTATCTTTTAGTATGTGAATATAACTTGAATTGACTAGTGCAAATCATAACTAATGATTTGATTATCAGAAAAAAATACAAACATAAAGGTTTTTTAATCAGGAATATATGGTCAATTTATAGGAACAATTTTCAAGGTCTAATTCAGAGTTTTCCAAACAAGGTTTTCCAAGGACAATTAATTGTGTTAATATTAAGTAACACAAATACATGAATTGTTCAAATCAGTGTTACAAGCCATGAACTTTGACCTTAGGACTAGGTATGGATATTTGAGAGGTATATGGTTCTTCTTGATTTTTTTGGCATATAATGACTAAATCTCAGTTGTTATCAATAAGGGTATTTTGATTTGCACTCCTCTTTTTGAATTCTAATCTTTTTGGAATCTAAAATTACTATCTACATTTTTTATGATTATTGAAATCATTTTTATCTTGTATATGGGTCCTTTGATCCCAATTTCTATACTTGATTATTAAATTGAGCAGCACTATGATTTTACCTACTCTATTTGCATGTGAAATTTAAACTAGTAATATCTAATAGTATATTAACCATATTTTAGGCATTTAGGTTTTATTCCTCATGTCAGCCACTAAGGTTCTATTCCCCATGTCATGTTCAATATTTTGGGTGCTAAGGTTTTATTCCTCCTGTACTTTATATTATTCTAGTCTTGTTGTAATCTACATGCACTTTTATATGTTGTTAATTGTGATTATAAGGCAAGGATATCTTTATTCATGAATTGACTCTCTAAATGTATTGTGTCGTAATATTTATAGTCCATCCCTTGGTTATTCATTCCTTCAATTTATTGTTTTCAAACATACTTATACATGTATGGATCCCTCTTTTCTTGTTAATACCCCTTTTTATTTGTAATTCCTTATAATGCCCAAATGCTACTATATGAACATGCTTAGTTGTTAACTGACACATACTTTAGTTTCCTTTTTTTTTGGTATTGTTCCCAAAACCACCCACATATAGGTGCATTTGAGGGTCATGGCTCAAGAAGAGATTGTACATGATTTTTCATCTTGAGCATAGCTTGGAATTGTCTAGATTCACTCTACTTAGGGCCTCAAATGTAAATTGATGTAGCACTTTTAGTTTGTACTAGCATATCCTTAAGGTGAAGAACAATGTATGTGATATTTTTGGAAAATGAAATAGTTATGTTTTTTCACTGCTTTATCACTACATGACCTTTTATAACATATTATTTGAGTAGATCCACTATCGAGTCATGCTTTTTACAAAAGGTGTAACCAAAAACCGGGTTGTCATGCTCCTAATTATAGGAAAGATAGGGAAGCAGGACTCTAATAAACCCTTAAAAATGAAAATACAACATCTGCCTTTTAGCATCCCTCTTACAAACAACTAGTAAATTGATTTGCTTAATCCAATTGATCAACTGGTTTAGGTGGGTTAATTTATAGAGGCCCACCTATGACATCCATTCGAGAGACTGTCCAATCCAGTTGATCAAACGGACTGGGTCAAAACCTACTAGATCCAATTAGATGATCCATTATTCCATTCCAATCTGGCAATTGGACTGGGTAGTCAGTCGATTGACTGATCTTGTCCATCCAATCAATAGGCTAGCTAGTAAATTGATTAGGTAGATCTTTACTTGGTCAATCAAGTGGCGTTCTAATCGATCAAACAGTATGTCCAATTGGATGACTAGACTTTCGAGTTGACTGATTGGGCTTCCAATCAGTCCATTAATTATTCAATTGATTTCCTAAACCTTTTAGTAACCAATTAGTCATGAGTTCATTACTATAGTACTCTTCCCAATGGATCATGTGGGTGTGACCCTATAGATCCAAATTACAGTAGTAGTGATATCTATAATCATATTATGATTTCAGAAACTAGAAAGACTTCATTCCACCCATGCCATTGGAGAAGCTGGAGAACAATTTCAACCTAGTATTGTAATGAGTGTTATAGTGGTCGTATAACCCTTTTATCTTTGATATCCAAATTGAATCCAAGGAATGGAAACGTCATCCTTTTCATTTTCAAGTTTGTTCCTTGATCTAGTGTAGATTATTTGAGATATATATGAGTTCAACATCACATGTTGAATCAATAATATATAGTCTCACTCATTAACTACCCTTAGATCACTCCAATCTAAGCGACAAATTCCACCTATATCACTCAAAATAATCTACATGTGTCATAATGATCCCAAGCACTACATGTGGAAACTCTTATTCAAGGTCACTTTGGGTAGTGTTAAAGTATAGTAAACAACAAGTGATCCTTGTAGTAACCTCAAATCTACGTACCAGAACCACCATTGTCACATGAGATATGATTCTGGTAGCCATCAATGTCTTCCACTCTTCCAGTTTACTTATTAATAGCAAGTACCTTTGTGTTTAACTTGATATTTGATATCATGAAGAATGAGACATATTCATCAATCAACACACATATGTTAATCTATTGTCATTATCCTGACTTACACAATAGTTTTTTTCTAGGGACCTAGATAAGAATGGATACTCTTGTCATATACATGATCTCATGTTCAGGTCCTCAATCCAAAATTACATGTCATTGAGCCATTCATTCTTAGTACATTATTACATTTATTCATTATCACATATTGAAGAAAATATAATAACTAGAGTTGCCTTTATTAATAATCAAATTTATTACAAAGTGGGCCTATACAATCATCATATGACTATTTCTCAGGGCATACTATCAACAACTTTTGTTATGATTTTTTCCTCTACATATGCCAACATTGGTACGATATTGCGTCGATTTACGATATATTAGGACATAGAATCAATGTGATCGGATTTGGCAAATACCTTTTTTCCCAGTTGCAAATGATGCCAATTAATACATTATTCATGTGCATTCCTTTTATTTCCACATACATCATAATTTGAATTTTTTTATGTGGTGGGTGGGGTTAGTTATGAAATTTTTTTATTCCTCCTAGTTCAAGATGTAATATTCTGTATAGTTTTCTAGGGGTGTTTCCCCTGCACACCCGACCTTGTTTGTATGAATGTAAAAAATTAACCATAAGAAATGTCTCATTTGAAAGGTGTGATCTTTGATATATAATTATATGATGTGTTATATCTACAAATATTATACATGTTTCCTTCAAATTGTGTTTTGTTTGGTGACGTGTGCATGGTTATGGTCATTTACCCCATTTTGTATGTGCATATCATCGAGGTAAATGTATCTTTTTGGCTAACTATTTGTCTTACATTTTGAGACTCTATAACTCCTGACCACTAGCCTTAATTATGTGCTTTGTCCTCACTCACACACAAGCCAGGATAAACTTACCGACTGGTCACCCATCCTAGTATTACTCTGGCTATGCACACTTGACCATGGAGATCTTTTGTGATTTGATCCCTAAAAAGGAGGTGCACCTTGGTGATATGGGTAGTCCAATCATTTATTTTGAGATCATTATATTTGAGGCCTCAAATCCTGGGACGTTACATACCTTCTATTCCATATGCAATGGTCCCTATTCATTCTTAAATCCCTTGAATGTAACTCAAGGTTTATACATATTATGTAAAATACAGAAGAATAGAACTAGTCTTGGAGGAATTGGCATGATGAGACAGTCTTGAACATATAATTCCAACGAGCATCCATTGAGCCATTCACCATGGTGAAGCATCATATGGGAGATCACATGTTAAATATGTATAAGATGCAAAGGATCATGGGTGGGCAATAATAACTTTTTGCCTCAAAAGATTACATTAAACTATGCCCATGACCAATGATGTATGTTTGTGGAATGTGATTGTAGATTTTGGATATGATGTATATATGATACATACTAAGTATTTGGTGTTTGGATATGTATATATATATATAATTAAAACCCCTCACATAAAATACTAGACATATATGCTTTCCATTGTTCCATACATGAAAATCTTGACCGACTATGTGTGGTACGCCAATTTGTAGTGCGATGTCTATCTTAAGAAAGTGTGATATATATATATATATATATATATATGGGCCTATCAAAGTAGGGTGCATACTCTATTGTATTAGCCTTTGAGTTGGATTTAAATAGGTGATCTAAATAGAAGTAAGCACCTAGGGTCATATAAATGGTTTATGACAGAGTTGTGCATCCATCTAATCAAAAGTTTCACTAGATGTAATAGGAAAACATAGCCTACTTAAATAATCAAGTTGATAATGGTTACACAAATCTAACCAAAACTTGATGAACTACAGATCTTGATCCACTAGGAGATTTATCTTTGCAATCATATAATCTGTTTGTAATGAATTACAACACAAAGAATGTTGTTAATCCGCATCATAGCTTCTTGGTATGTTGAGAATAGTTGATGGGGAAATGAAGAAATACAAGCACAAATCCATGTCAATGGTAAAAAGAAAAAGAAAAAGGAAAGTCTAAGGGAAAAGGCCAAGACAAGATAATTTCTAAGAATATCTAGAGGTTTAAGTATTATAAATTTAAGGTAAATGGAGGAGTGGGTAAATAAGGCAATGGTCACCATTGTTACCAGACTAGATAATAGAGAAAAAATTGTTATCTCTACATAGAGGAACTAAATAACAAGAAGCATGGGATAGAGATCACCACTTAAGATATTTATGTTATATATGATAAATTTATGTTCTTTTTCATTATGTGTATTAAGTACTGGATGTGGATCTTGTATATGTCCAAGTATGCAAAATCTAAAAAGAAGTAGGCCATTGAATTAGGGGGAGGTGGAACTACACATTAGCAAGGTGGCTTCCACTACTATAGGAACCTACCACTTATCTATGTCCATTGGGCTTGTAATGGAGCTAGAGTACTACTATTATGTGTCATCCATAAATAGGAACACCATTCTTATTTCAATGTTGGACAAGAATGGTTTTGAATTTCAAATGAAGAATGGTTAATGTTCTTTTTGATAAAGATGAAATCATTATTGGTAGTGCATCTATGTAGTATGGTCTTTATTCATTAGATCTTAAAAAAATCATCTATAACATAAATACAAAAACACTTAAAATTGATGAATAAAAAAAAACTAATATATGACATTGTTGTGTAGGACCCATAAATGAGAAGTAGATTTTGAGATTCTAAAAATATGGACTTCTAGACTCATTTTATTTTGAAGAAATAGAGATATGAAAATACTATTTATCAAGGAAGATGAAAAAACACCTTTTAATAATCATAGTAAAAGGAATAGTGATCTATTGGGACTCAAATATACTGATGTATGTAGACCTTTTAGCTCATGCCATATGTCAGTATCAATACTTAATCACATTTTTTGATGATCTCAGCATATATGGCTATTTTATCTTATGAAAAATATGTCATAATTAATTGAAAATATCAAGCAATTCATGAATAAAGTAAAAAAACTCGATTTGGAAAGAATATTAAAGCATTATTGATCAAATCGAGGTTGCAAATACTTAAGATAATAGTTGATCCTCTTTTGAAAGATTATGGTATTGTGTCATAATGAACTCCATATGGAACACCACAACATAATGGTGTATTAGAAGTAAATAGTAACACCTTATTGGGCATGGTACGATCAATGATGAGTTTTTTAATTTTCTAACTTCCTTTTGGGAATATTCTTTAGAAACCACAATGTTAACACTTAGTTCTCAAAAGACATGATATGAGATATAGACTGGGAAATGTTCTAATGTCTTTGTGTATTTGGGGATGTGCAGCTTAAGCCAAGAAATTATTTTCTAAAAAGCATGCACCCAAATTATATATGACATTTGATTGGATATCCTAAGAAAATCAAGAATAAATATTTCTATATTCCATTTGACAAAAAAGTATTCGTTGTCAGAACTGTTGTATTCTTCACTAAGGAGTTCATTTCATGAGGAAGCAGATGGGGAAAATATAATTCAAAGAAGTTCAAGAACATCACGATAACATTGATCCTATTTAGGTCAATAAGGAGCAACATGAACCAAACACTATTGTGGAATCTTAAATTCCTACTATAACACAAGACAAAGGTCTTGTAGGGCATGTCTTGTGACAAAGATATTTGAATTTATCATCACTCAAGAAGATGATGTGTTGGCCAAGGATGATGATGAACAAAAAACCTATAATGAGGCTATTGAGGGAGAAAATTCAAAGAAATGGCTTGAGGCCATGAAATTTAATATGGACTCCATGTATACTAAAAAGGTATGGACCTTGGTGGACCACCTAAAGGGGTAACCATAGTGTGCAAATGGGCCTTCAAAATGAAGATTGACATGGTTGGTAATGTAATTACATATAGAAGGTGGTCTTGTATGAAAGGTTTCAAGAAAGTTCAAGGTGTTGACTACGAAAAAACATCTCAGTTTTTGTCATGGTTAAGTCCATTAAGATCATGCCTGCCATTGCATCTTATCATGATTATGCAATTTGCAAAATTGATACCAAAATTGCATTCCTTAATAGGAATATCCTTGAGGATGTGTACATGACACAACCCAAAGTTTTTATTACTATAAATGATGTTTAATAGGTCTATAAGATACAAAGGTCAACCTATGGGTTGAAGGAAACATCTCATATCTTATGAGACGTTCAAGGTGTTTTGTTTTATCCAAAATTAAGATGGACCTTGTGTTTACAAGATGGTTAGTGGGAGCATAATTGTATTCCTCAAATTGTATGTAGATGGCATACTATTGTTGGGGAATGACATCCCTACTCTTAATTTATTCAAAACTTGGTTGGGAATGCCTCCTAATGAAGGATTTAGGAGAAGAATAATATGTTTAAGGAATAAACATCTATAGAGATAAATATAAAAGTCTACTTGGTCAAAGTAAAAGTACATTGACAAAGTACTAAAAAGGTCCATCATGCATGAGTCTAAGAGGGAAAACTTGTCCATGTATCATGGAATAAGTCTCTCTAGATCTCAACATCCCACCTTTTCATAAAGGAGTGAATACATAAGTAAGATTTTATATGCATCTGCGATCGGGTCTATCGTGTATGTGATGTATGTACACATCTTGATTTCTTATGTGATTTAAGCATGATGGGTAGGTAGCAGTCAGAACTTAGTGAAGGTCACTAGATTTCCATAAAGAACATCCTTGAGAACTTGGGAAGAGATAAGGATTGATTCCTTATTTATGGAAGTAACAAAGAGTTGGATGTGAAAGGTTACACTGATGCAAGCATCCAAACTGACAAGGATGACTGTTGACTGCAATAAGGTTTTGTATTTTTACTCAATGATGGAGTTGTAAGTTGGAAAAGTCCTAAGAAATAGTTGATGTTGATTCTACAATAGAGGCGGACTATATTTATGCACCAAACACTATAATGGATTAAGAAGTTCATCGGTGATGTTGGAGTGGTTCCAACCATTGATGATGCAGTTGAGCTATATCGTGACACAATGAGACATTCAAGAAGCTAAGAAACCAAGATTGCATTAAATTAGAAGCACATACTATGGTGGTATCATAGAGATTATAAATGTATGAGAATTTGTAGAGTGCCAACCGAAGTAATGTTTTTGACCCTATGAAGAAAGCACTTTCACAATATAAGCATGATGGTCATGTTAGATCACTTGGAATCAAATTCATGAGTTATTGGATATAATACAAATGGAGGATTATTACTGTTATAGATTGAGAGTCATTCATATCATGATGGTAATGTTTTATACTTCATTGATTAATAATGTATGCATTTCTATTTTTTATGTTTACTTTAGTGCAAAATAGTGATGAAACATATAATAATGTCCTAAGAATGTATTGCTCAATGACATGTGATTTTGGGTTGAGGATTTGAAGATGAGATCATGTTTAAGTTAAGACTATTCATTATTGTCTAAAGTCCATGTTTATACATTATTGTGAAAATAAGGACAACCATAATACATAAGACTAGTATGTGTGTTGACTGATGACTAAGTCTCATTGGCCATCATATTTTACATCAACCCAAAAACATAAGTACTTATTAATGAACAAGTGTACCAGAAAAAACAACATATATGAAAGCCATAAATGGAAGCTAGAATCACATATTAATGTAATAGTGATGATTGTGGTCCTTAGGCCTAAAATCACTATAACAGTCACATGTTGTTTAGTGTACTTCTGCACTACTCAATATTAACTTCATTAAGGGTATCCATACAAATAGTGTTTGAGTGTAATGTGGCACCTATGAATTTTTGTGAGGGACATGTTTGGAATTTGTCCCTATTATTGGAGTTATATCCCAGACACTTGATAAGTAAGACTATGAAAAGCATGGGCTCATGTGTATCTCAAATAATTGACTTTTGATCAAGGAATAAAGTTTGAACATTACTAGAATGACATGTCCATGCCTTAGATTTAATCTAGATATTGAAGATAAAGAGATTTTATGATCATTGTAACACTGATTATAACACTAGGTTGAAATCATAATCTCACTTATCCAATTACTTGGTTGGTAATGAAGTATTTCTAGATACTTCTCATTGCTGGTGAATTTGTAATATGATTATAGACATCAGTACAATCATAGTATGGATCCTATAGGGTCACAAACAATGGATGCATAGCGAAGAGGATTATAATTAGGGATACAAGTTAACTTGGTTACTAAAAGCTTTAGGCATTCATTTTGAATGACATTGAAATAATCATAAACTCTATGGAAGCCCAATCAATTGATGGTAATTCTGGTAGGTTGATTGGACAAAGATGAGACCCTTCCATTAACTATATAGTATATTCAATAGAACGGACAAGATAAGAAAAAACATTGACTAAAATGTGTCAAGTTAATTGATTAGTTCCAGAACATTTTGATGTTGTTTAGTCAATTGACTAGATGGTCATGTCGATTGAATGGATTTTGTGAAAGACCGCCTGAAAGCAACCAACATTGGTTGTTCATTTATCTGATTTTTTAAACTCTTCAACCTCCCTCTCTTATTTAAATGGGCCTTGATAAATTCATATGTATACATTTCATTTGCATATTTAGACCTTTTTTAAGAGCAAGTTGTCATTTTCCACAGTTTTAGAGTAGATTGTTCTAGTTGTGCCTTATTCTAATCAAATTGGAGTTTTTACTTGATTTATAGTGTTTTGTGGGGAATAGACATATTTATCTAAATCCAAAAGGCCTAAGAATTAGAGTATTCAAATCCCATCTTCAGCATCCCAGATGATTGATTGACTCACCTTATCAGTCGACTCACATCTTCCAACTTCCCACAGTCTTTATATATATACCATGTTCCAAAATGGTCATATATTTTGCATCTCAAGCTAGAATTTAACAATCAAATATGCATTGAAAAGGGAATTTAATTTTCTACATGAAAAATATATCTTAGACGGCTTTTCCAGTTGGTCAACTGACATTTTGGTTCAATTGACTCGCTCATGGAGGGAATAGTAGCAAAGAGAATTGAATGGTCAAAATGTTAAAATAAGGCAACTCAATAAATATCTCCATTTGGGGCAAACAATTAATGTTTTAAAAGTTTACTCCTTTATAGGCACAAAGGAAAATTTTCCAATTCCATATACTATGTGTGGTGGAAATAACACATTTGAAGACCAGTCAAAATCCAAATTGAGAAATATTATCACTCCAACCAAAGCCGCCTTTGGTCAAAGAAAGTAGTAACTCCAATCAATCAATAGGGATCCCCAACCGGTCAACTCTTCACTCAAGAACTAGTAAAACTTTAAAACAAGAAGGCCATTATTGTATTCAAACTTTAGCCGATATAACTTTTGGTTGAAGTGATGCATTGAAGCCAGTTGCCTAACGGGGATCTCCCAATCGATCGAACTGAACCTTAAATCTGGAAGGCAGCAGTCACCAACAGACACACTTTTAGGACCCCCCCCACTCCTTATCCCTATAAAAGGAGTGGGATGCCAAATAAAAAGACATCTTTGATCTCCAGCATATTTTTGTTTTGTACTTTTTACATTATGTCTCAGTAGTTCCCTTAACTGGGACATGGGAGGTAGCCCCATAGCATGTTCTTTCTCTATTGTATTTGACTCCAATAATTTAGTGAATGAATGTTTTCCAACCATTTTGCCTTTATCTATGGTTATATAGATATACTCTTGGTGATGAGACCACGATTCCCCACAAGAATGAACCCATAATCCCTAAATTGTGATTATTATCTTTTTACCCTTGAATCTTGCACTTATTTTCTATTTAGTTTGATTGTGTTCTTGTTGGGTGATGAGACCTTATATCTCAACAAGAATGAACCCATAATCCCGTGATAAGACCAAGGATTAGGATTATGATCTTTCTATTCAATTCATCTTGTTTATTATCTTATGGTATCATGGCCATCTCACCCATGAGATTGAATGATCGAATGGAAATCACATTTTATTGACGAGATCATCTGATTATTTACTCATTCTCTAGTTAATAAGAAAATATTTTTTATTTGGTGATGATATCACAAATCTACACATGAATGAATCCACAACCCCTTAAACTACCAAGGATGGTGGTTATGATTTTTTATCCAATCTATCTTGTTCGTTATAGCTTATGGTGATGTGACTAGTGCGTTTGGACGTCAGATCGATCAACTGATAGAATTTTTTGGATGGTTGGACAAGGATCCTCAATTAGTGAGACCTCAAGATTGAGATAAGTCCAACCCTTGAGAGATTTATGCTCCAAATAAGACATCAATCCACACGGTTCTAGTTTATATCATTAAAATCTTGGAGTTGAATCGGTTAAGTAAGAGAATGATTTTTGGTGGTGATCCCCCAGACCCCTAGTTTATTTTACTATTTGATCAACTAGTTTTTAATTCTGCACTTTTAATTTCAACCTTATTTTTAATAGAAACCAATTTTTCTTTCATCATAGTTGGTTTGGATCAATGCTTAAAAATTTCGCCCTTTGGAACCGATACCTTTATAGACTCATTTAAACTCACTTGTGAGTTTTTAACCATTTAAAGGTTAAAGTCTAGGGAAATTCATCTCCTTAGTGATTTTTGTGTAATGAAAACACATCATGCATGATGGTTATGGTTTTGGTACATGCTCTTGTATGTCAATCCTAGCAATATTTACCCATGTGGATGAGACAGAGAAGGAAACAAAGTACAACTCTAGAATGTTGCCAATGAGAGGTTGCTCCTTCCATGCCAATTCAAGTAGTGTGATGTAGAGTTCCCATTGTTTTGGGTGGGTTACATAGATACACAAGCATTATATGAGTGCATCGAAATGACATCATTGACCATTTTCAATGCACCACCTCAACCAACACACACCACCGTGCATGTAGAAATTTGTTGAATTTACTACACAAAAAGGTATAAGTTGTGCACCTTCCTATGTACTATATCATTTTTTACAAGATTCTCTTGTGGAAAGGTAGAATTTTATTGCTTCCACTGCTTTCTATTTGCCTAAATATTTCCCAACCTAAATATTGCTTCCACTACTTTTAGATCATTGGGTTTTGCCATACAAAAAGGATTGGCATCCCAATTTGTACCGTCAGCCTCTATGAAGGTGTTTGTTAGGTAATTATATTTGTTGTCGAATATGTTATTTTTGTTTATGAAAATTAGAATCATAGCTTAGGATTTTGATAAAAAAAAAACTAGTTATATGACATTTGACTCATAGAAGAAAAACATGTTTTAAGTCTGACTTATTTTATATTGTAAGCATATTTTTTGCTATAAGAATCAATACATTGACTCTTTCTTGAACTCCCACTTGTGAGTGGAAACCTAGAAATTATGATTTTAATATAGAACCAAGGCCCAATACCAAGGAACGCTCAACATATGTGTCTTTACTTATACTGAAATATGTACAGAGTATTGTGTTAATAATCTGACAAGCAAGTTCACCAAGTTGTGCGTCCTTACTTTTGCAAGTAGGTGCACAAAAGATGTATGATGGAATATCTCATTTTTTAAGGTTTTTCAATAAATTAGTTATGAAAATGAAAAAATAGATGTATGAAGTAATATCTCATTTTTTTGGCATTTCAATTAATAGTTATGCAAAAGAAAAACTAACAAAATTGAAATGTATTTCAAGTAATATTATATGCCACTCAAGTACTTTCACTTATAAAATATTTCAAGAGGTTCTAAGTTTTTCTTCTGATAAATAAGAGTAGACATTTATCAAAATATTATCCCCACACACATGATTCAAATTCTTATCAATATTACATTCACTTGAATTAGTTTAATGTTGTAAAATTCATAAAGCCAAACACTCATTAGATTCATTATTATGTGATTGTTATGACCAAATTTGTGTTTCGTATCTCTTCACGATCATCTAATTCATCCCTTAATTCATATGTTATCACATATTGAAACCATTATCAACTTAATGTCTACAACAAGATAGGGTTTCTTGTACATATTTCATGTACATTTACCAAAAGTAAGTAATATTAGATACATCAGATATTTTAAGCATCTTCAGGGTAAAAAATAGTCAATTGTGACATTTCATCTCCAAAACATATCATTTACTACCATTAACCAAGACATATTAACACAATATCGTGAATGTTATACATACGTTAATAAACATTCCAAAACCCCAATTTTAGGCCATAAGTTTTTTTTTTAATTTACGAGAGAACCGCCCCCGTAGAAGCGTCGCAATCGTGACCCCCCAGATAGCGTAAACTCTCGGGGCATGAGAGGGTGTGGTCTGGTCACCCCCCTCCCGCGCCCAATCAAATTCGTGTTACTTTTCGCAGAGCGCCTTCGGCGTGATTCGAACCTGAGTCCTTCATCTGGACTTACCGAGCCGTAATCAGTCAGGCTACTCTGGCCGGACTTATATTCTTTTATAAAAACATCATATATTGTGTCCTAGAAATTGATACTCATACTAATTATTATCGGTTCAACAAGAGATACCTTATTTGTAAATATATGGGCCTTTCAATGGCAATCTAGATGGGACACAAAATGGGACAACTTGCATCCATTATGGCTCTCCAAACTCAAGATTGAGAGCTAGTTAATCTTAGTATTTTCATTTGGTTGGGCTATTGAGACCCCTTGTTGGACCATGGCCTCTTTGGTTTGATAAGGGTGTGTGTCCAAGCTCGGTTCACCAGATTCTCCTTACCCACATGAGTAAAACATTCCCAACTCCTGACATGAGTACCCTATTGCTATGCTAGAACATGATACGTCTTCATGGAATCTCTTTGACATGCTCCAACATTCATCTATGGACAAGGAATTCTAGACAAGTGATACATTCACATTTTCTATGGTGGTGCATAGATATTCACTCCCTTCTTTATGCTTAGAAGATCCAATGGGGTCACAACAAAGAATGTGTCACTCATTAGTGAGAATTGGCATTTTTCAATCTCTCATCTACCTCACTAACATGGGTTTTAGTGCGGTAATAAATTCACCTAGGGATGAAATCCCAAAATATTACCATAACAACGTGCAAAAATACCACCAACAAGTGGATGGGTCTTATTGTAGTATAGTTAAGGACCAAATCCCAAGAGACAATGTTTTTAAAAAACTTTATAGTTTGTATCTTGTTGAACTAAGATTAATATTTAGAACAAAGAGTTGATTTGGTTTGAGTTAAACTACTTGTAAGGGAGGTAAAAGAGCGCGATTAAAATCATATTTAGATTAATGATGAAAATCACTAGGATGGTATCAGGTTTCACCACCGCTACAGACAGATACATCCTCAACACATCTAGGCTAGATATAACCATTCAAAAAGAGAAAAACCAAGATCCACATGTTAGGTGTGGAAAATCATGTAGATATCTCTAGGAGCTCGATGTCTTGTTACCCACAAGTCATGTACCTAATGCTCTGGATATATACCTCTAGAAGTTCTTGTCTGAGCATAAACCAAGCTAAATGATATTCTAATCCTAAGCATTGAAGTCTTCACAACATAGGATTATAATAGATTATGTATAGTAGGTGATCAATCCACAAAACATGTATAAAATCATTAGCATTAAATTGGAAGAGTTATGCTAGCCATGGAGCATTAAGGAATGGACATACAAGTACGAGTAGTGGGGCAAGTCCTTGCACCCCAATGAGAAGGAATTCTCACTCATTATGATTGAAACAAAGAAAACATGGGAGAAGGAAGAATTAGCCATAGTCATGGTGAAGAAAAATACCATATCTCAGTGGAGAAGAAGTCTTATACTCTAATAGTGAGGCTAATCTAGCCGTGGGAAGGGGAGCACACCAAGTACATGCAATGATGTTCTCCTTCTTCCTTCTTCCTTCTTCCTTCTTCCTTTTCTTTTCACATTAAAATCTATTAGAGAAGGGAGTGTAGATGAAGGGCAATGATGGTGATGAATATCTAACCACATTAATGAATGGATGATGAATGGAAGGTGTTGTAGCGATGCCACAAAGGTGGACAATGGTTCACAATTGATTGGGATGGGCACAGAGTAGCAGGCAATCGGCACAATGGGTCAAAAGTGATCCCCTTTAATAATGGAGGGGGTCATGTATTTATAAGTTATCGAGTATTGAGCAGTAGGAGCTTCATTGGGCTTGTTTTGTCATTGGGAGACGACCATGGGAGTAAGTTCCTTCATCGAGCCTTGCTTGTAGGGATCTAGTCAGGTTGGGACATTAGTTTTCAAGTGTAGAAAACTTGTCGATAGATGAGAGATAAGATCTCATTGGGAACTTAGTGGACTATCCATCGGGCAATGAGTTTGGGGAACCATCGATCGATGAGACTACTCAGACTCATTGGGCCATGATCCCCATTGTTATTATCCACTCATTAATCGGTGTGGGACTCATATCGAGTGAAAGGTAATAGAATCTTGTTAGGCATCTTTCCAGTAAAGCCATCAGGCTTCCCAATGGTCTATCTATATGCTATGTAAAGTTTGTGGGGTTGATTTTGAGTGGTTGTCCTATAAAAAGGGTATATAAGGGTATTAGTGAGGTCATTATTCATGAAATACTAAAACAAATAAGATTTATAAGATAGAGCATGGAAAGATAGTAAAATGAAGGTAAAATAGGCATGTAACATCCACAAAATAGGATGTTATCAAGCCTCTAAGCTTATAATCTAGCTTGTCCTCAAACTAATTATTAGAATTAAAACATTGAATGACTTTATAGGGTTTTATTAGTTTAGTGTATTTGGAGCATCAAGTATGCTCTTATGCCAAGATACATGTGTCACTGCTTGGTTTGCTCATGTAATCCTCAAGTTCATTCTCATAAATCTGGAGTTGTGTGACTCTTTGTAATTATTACAACCATCCTTGAGGAGGAATTTCTCCTTCACTATATAGTCATGATCTCATTTTCCATCCTTACTTGTGCATGGTTCTAGCAAGAGGTAGTTTTCACAGTGAACTTTTAATTTTTTAGATTCCTAACTATCTTTGCAGGGGTGGTTGAGGTTGTGGTATACTTTGTCTTTCTTGGGGTCACTCACCCATGGGTATCGTCATAGTGATAGTTTTACCCAGCTGTTAGTCCTAATGTAATATCATGTGGTTATGTGAGATCTCCCTTTTAATATGGGTGGGTGATATTTTTCCTTCCAGTATCTACTATGGAGAACAATATTATCTCCATTATTGGGTGTAGTCATACATCGGCCAGGTAGAACCCTTCAACAACTTATTGGGCACAATTGTCATGATTTTATTCACGCTTGGCTTTTATTCTGTGAGATAATTTTATTTCTAATCTTGACTTATTAGCTTAATTTAATGTTTGGAAAATAATTTTTGCTCTATTGAATAAGTTAAAATCCTATCTAATGTCAAATTGCACTTTGAATGCCTTGGTTTCAAGTTTTCACATAAGTTGTGGAGTTAATTACAAATTATCATAACTATAGCACTTAAATGCAAAGTTATTTAAAGAAAAGTTTTACTTATGTATTCCATTATTTATTAAGTTTTTTAATCAATAGATTAAGAGACATATCTAATTTGGTTCAGTGTACTCTTTTTGTTCTCTAAATTTAGGGTTCTTAGCAAGATGTGGATTTAGTTTTAAATTCAACATAACATGAGTACCAAATTGCTAATTGTATGAAAAATATCTAAACTTATAATTTTCTTCATAGTCTTACTTGTTTGAGACTTAAACTCAATTGTTTGATATGACTCTAATCTAGACCTAGTCGTACTTTATTTTCCCAGAAATGTAATATCATGTACAATTGTGGACTAATATGCAAATCGACCTTAATTTGGAACCTAAGTGACAATTTGAGTGTACAATATAAAAATCATGATACTAGTTATTATATTTATACATGGCTTTGTATTTATTCTTTTGATATTAGTTGGATTAAGGCTTCAACCTTAACTAGTATGGTGATGTTGGTGGTTGATGATGGCCGATGGAGCTTTTTGTGCTCAACTAATGGACTTTTTGGCCTATGAAGGTGGACTTTTTGGCTTATGTAAGTCATATACCAATTACAACCTCACATATGACGATGATAAGGGTTCCGAAACACGAGGAGGCCGAACAATATGACTTTTTTATCAATAGATGGCATTTTTGGGTCAAGGGTAATTATGAGCACTAGTTGGGGTCATTTGGACTTTTGTACCTATTCCCCACTTAATAAAACCAAACCTTTTGTCTTGTAGAACCCCAAAATATTCTAAAATAGTGGGGAGAGACATGGAGGTTGAACCAAGCTCCAAGGAAGGAATGAACATTGATGGATCCTTGTGTGTCGGTGCATGTGGATGCAAGTTGTAGATCTAGCTTCTTCAAGATGCTTCCAAGCTTAGGATGTTCATATGCAGACCTAACCATCTAAGATTCATCTTCTATAATCTATTTTATTTCTATTCTTCATGCTATATTCCCCCTTTGGTCGTTCCCCATGGACTTCCATGGTGGAAAGTACTTTGTCTATCTAAAGAACCTCCCTTTTTCCTCTTTTTGATCTAAGGAGAGTTATATTTTACTTAGAGCATGGATTTGGGAGATTTTGGAGGGATGGTATAGGATCTGGAAGCATTATCCTAGCCTCCTTGTATGGAACTCATTATTATCACCATAAGAGGCGAGTGATATAACATTCTTAGCATTCTTTTGCCTACTAGTTCATGTAAATCCTAAACTTGTTCTAAACTTGATTAGCATGCCTAAAGATTTAATCTTTGTGGATTATTATAATGCCATGTGATATGATTTCGAACTTGTATATCTTTCCCTATATCTTAATCATGAATCTCTGATTAAATGGACATTCACTCTTTGGGTTAAGGTCTGAAATTATAAATTTGTGCATCAATAGTTCATTTTGATCTAAATCTTATTCTATGACCCCCTAATGTGCTAAAAGATGATGACTTGAGAACTTTTTGGAAAGGTGAAATAGATTCACAAAATTTTATGTTATTTCTAACCTTTTGGAGTTACTCCCTGATGTCATTTCTATGACCAAATAATCATGTACTTGTTGGATTTCAAAATACAAGTGAAATTGTTACTAAATATGCCATCTTTGTGGTATATTGGTATAATATGAAAGGAATATATGTATAAATACAATTCTTAGTTATTAGGAGTTGTCATAACACTTTATAACCGTTGTACTTCTGGAATTTCCTTTGACTTGGGTCTATAATCCCAAAGTAGGTCATCTATGCATAGAGGTGGCACATATTGTGTACAATAGTATTACTAATGGAACTCCTTCATACTTTAAATTTGAATCTAAAATTTTTTATGGTGGTGTATAACTACAATTTGAACTGTAATCCATAATTACAAATGTTTTTTATTTTCTTACATGGTATTTAACCTAATGTGGGCTTTTATGGTGAAATTGCCCATTTATGTATGGTTTTGGGACTTTATGTCTTAGTGGGTACTTGGAATTATATAATGAACCATATTATACTTCCTAAATTTATTTTTACTCACTTATATGCTAGGTGAATGTGAAACTCATTTCGTAATAAATAACTATAATCATAATAATGTGGAGGATATATATCATAAAAGAAATTAACAAAATGACCAAGGTATAACTTGAAGGTTTCTAAATTGATGTGAGTCTTAACAATTCATGGAAATATTTTATGATAAATAATTTTAATAGGGTTATTATCTACCTTACATTATGGGTATGTGTTATATACCTCCTCTTTTTGGAATGCTAAGGGTTGACTACACAAGATATAGAATATGACATTAAAAGTATATCTTGGGTATGGGTTAAATGTATATATGTTAGACTTGTGTCTTGAGGCTGATCTTTAGGGTGAAATGGCATGTGTGTCATTCTTGGGATTATGATTGACCCAATAGTTAAATATCATTCATATTTGAATATGATTACAACATAATATGAGAAATAAAATGGTGGCATTATTAATAGTGGATGAGTTGTGTGGCCTTATTAATATGATAATGTTACCTCCAAATAATGGCATACACCCTATTATAGACAATTAGATTCCAAAATATGAATGTAGTGGGATTGGTTGACTTTAATTAATATTCTTAGAAATAATGCAATATGAGAGTCCCTCATGATACCCGTACACTTGAATAGTGTTTACTAATCATGTTCTATGATCA
Source organism: Alisma plantago-aquatica (assembly GCA_963693085.1). Lineage (NCBI taxonomy): Eukaryota > Viridiplantae > Streptophyta > Magnoliopsida > Alismatales > Alismataceae > Alisma > Alisma plantago-aquatica. The sequence continues at coordinate 1,324,946,618 of OY856412.1, read as the reverse complement.
TGTCTAGTCTTATATGAAAATTTTGAGAATGTATATGTGTGAGATAGTGGTATATCTTTGTATTACTATTTGCATATTGAGATGAAAAAGTAGGAGGAAAATTATCCTTTCTTTTTACTTGACTAAGGTTGGTGTTCTCTGAGTAAATATGTTGGTCCTTGTTGGAGCTAAAGATGATATGTTGAGCCTTGCTATGGTCGAGAATGCTGCTATGGACCTTGTTGTGGAAATATTGACATGTGTGGTCTTATTGTGGTCAAAAATGGATATATGCACCTTGAATTAGTGTCTTGATATATGTTATATACATTTTGAATCTTCTGGAAATGTAATACTAATTTATTTTCCTAATACTTGTATACACTTTGTATATGTCTTGATTGATGGAGCCAAAATACCTAATTTTCTTAACTAATTAGTGTAACCTTAATCATGTAGTTCCCTGAGTTCGTAGAACTATTCTAGTATTAGGACTTGCTGGATAGTGAAACAAGTATCCCAAGAGGAACTTGGAGTCATATATTGTTGAGTATATCTGAGTGTAGGGAGGGTATATCCTTGTCATCCTAATCCTAAGGTTTTTGGAGAGAGGTCAAGGTCATGTCTCAAATGTAAATGTAATTGAGGGAGAATGCAGTCGTAACATGGATTTGAGGGTTGTATACCCTAGTTTCTAGTGTCGTGGCCTATGGACCCAGGGCAAACTAGGCTATTATGTAGTTTGGTTGATATGACACTATGGCAGACTTGTACTGACTTAGAGGAAGAGATATTAGGATTATGATCATCCTAGATCTTATACAAGGCTGATTGTGACTTCATAGTAGTCGATAATAGTTTGAGTGGTACATCTCAAAATACCCAGGGCAATAATAAAATATGTAACCTAGTCATTTAGTATATTTGTTTAGGTTTAATTGTTGAGTCACATGGATACGTAATTGTATTAATTTACTTACTGCAAATATTGTATATGTTTCCTACTTTGTACAGGTAAGTGCATGGATCAGTTACATACATGGTATTGTCCTTTGTACTGACTTATTATACAATGATGTGAAGAGATTTATATTTTCTCAATACACATAACTAGTTATGAGAATTAGTGCTTGATTCATATATTTTGTGTAATGATATTTAACTTCCCATTATTCTACCTCTAAATAAGTTAATTATAATATGCTTGTAAGTGATAGAATGTTAGCTTCATTATATCATATCGTTGGGACTGGGGGTCTCACCCGTGATTATTCACAACTTTTTAGGAATGTTGGGGCAGTGGAAAGAATGTGTTGATCAAGATGTAACAAGAAAAAATATAGTTATGTCTAGATTGTCCTTTTACTCTCACTTTCCTGAGTGATGGGTGGGTAGGTTATAAACTACAAGTTACCTTGTTTTATGTGATGTTTTATTACAAATATGAGTTGTAAGTTGAGATAGCACTTTTATGATGTTTTAGTCGCATGAATATATCTCATGTTGTAATCTACTTTGACAAAGTTAATAAATTAATTTTAGTTGGTCTTCGTGTCATGTCCGCTTTTAGAATGACTCTAATATATGAAATACATTCTTTTATAAAATTCATGTGAAGTGTGATAGACGTTGTACTTGGTTCTTTATGCAGATCATCTTATTTGAAATTCTTTTGCTCAAATTTTATATATATTAGATTTAAGTTGGGTTTTAGCTAAGGATTGATCCTAATGGTCAATAAAGGTTTATTTATCATGATGGTCCTTACATATTATTTCTCACAAGTCTTAGAGTGATATGATTTTTAGGTTGTTAGGGATGACAAGCCTCTTTTGATTGAATTGAGTACTAGAAGGGGTATTGTTTCCACTTGCTCTTAGTCTGCATTTTCCAACATGTACTGGGCCAGAGTGACCCATTAGGAGTGTATCAGTTTGACTCCTCCATATTTATAGGAATTCATCTAGAGATAGTGAGTATCCTTCTACATTCTATAGTGTTTGAAGATAGAGATGACGTAAAGACATAATCATACATGATTTTTAAATGAGTTATAAAATCTTAATTTGTTACTCTTGAATTAATTATGATAAGAATTAGCTTGAAGACAAGAAGGGTTAAAATGGGTGTTAGGGTAGCATCCTAGAAAATTGGATTCAAAATTTTCCTGTGAGAAAAAAATTCTTCAATCTAGCAAAATTTTCTAATTTCAGTTGAAGATCTTCAAAAAAAAGTTGGAAAACATTGTGTACTAAAAGTGTATGTGCAAATTACTAGAAAACGATATTAAAAGTGGAGAAACAAGGATAGTACCTCCCTCTCCTATTTACAAACACCCATACTTATCATACACTTTGTCCCAGAGTGTCAAAGGTTGAGGTTGAATGTAAATGGTGACGTTTATGTGTTTTCCTTCCGTCCCTTGTTTGCCCAATGAGAGTGCAACAACATAGCAGCACAAATTCTGAGCAAAGTGTGGTAATAGTTGCGTTGCAAATTTTCAACCTTGACTATCCTCTGAGCTAAGGCTTTCATCTAGTGTAGGCAATGGAAATCACAGACATTGTAGTGGTGAATTTGTTTAAGGATTCAATGACAAAATGGTGTTTTATTGAAGTCTTTTCCAAGAATTAGCCAATATCTCTTGCCATGTTCTTGAATCAACTTTATGATTTTTCTGCACAAGTTTTAGCTTTCTCCTCCATGGAACTATACATCTCTGTCATGTTTTTATATTTGTTTTTATGGGTAAGCAACATCTAAACGGTTGAGCAAAACCGTTGTCTTTGCTATTACGTTGACGGTCAGAAGTTTCCAATGGTTGATGTGCATGATTGGTAGGAAGATGAAATCTAGAAGAGAGTTTTGTATGTGTTGTATTAATCTTTCCTTTTCTCCCAAACTCTTTTATTAATGATGTCATCCTGCGGTCAATAACATGCTATGTGTATTTTTGGCATACCATCCCCGAATGGGGATTGGTAGGCTATCATTATGCTCATTGACATATATCCACTCTATTTTTAAGGTGTCGCAAGAGGATACAGTTACTTAATATACAAAGAGTAATATCAGTTTGTTCATTGACATGTAGATAGGATTTATATACCCTGACACCTCGGTGTCCATTTTGGGATCGAGTATTTTGTCCTCAATAGGTTTTGCTTCATTCTCTAGATGGGTTTTCTAAATCTTGAAGGTCGTCATGTTTTTGGTTTGGAAGCACAAGGAGATTTTTGAACATGATTTTATCTCGTCAGCCCTATGAGACTTCTAATCTCATCATTCAACAAGACTTATGATTTTTATCAGTCGATGGGACTTTGAAGTTCGTTGATCGATGGATTTTCTTTATTAATTGAGATGTCTCCTGATGACCTACAATTGACATGATTCTACATTTTCTTAACCATGAATGTAAGTCAATAAAGTTCATTTCACTTATAAGGAACATGATGTTCATAGTAAAATCATGAAACAAGAAACTAGTTGGCTAGATAATGGCTTTGATTGTATGAGAAGCATCAATATTTCATCAAATTTCAATGCAATTTTACTTCAAAATTAGAATTTTTTTTGAAAAAATTGATCAAAATTGCTATGATGAAATCTTAAGTCTAAGACAGATAGGCATTTATGGAAAGTAGAATACGTACCACCCATACTCCCCTGAATTTAGAAATATTCTCGTCCCGGGCAAACACAAAATTTGATGGGGGGGAATAATGTTGGTTGGACCACTAGTTTGGTTGCATTCCAATCAGCATTGTTTCTTCCATCTAAAATTTTAAAATAAAAATTATCAGAACTTAACATTGCATCTTGATATGCATTATCTGATGGATGCAAAATTGTCTAATCTAAAATTAAAAGCATTACTAAATTTAAGAAGGGGTTTTCTACCAATAAGAACATGTATTGTACGTTGTTGGCTTATCATACCATAATTTGTTTTGTCTTTATAGATCTACTACTTCTCGTACGTGGTCATTCTGAGTTCCTCAAGCTCTTATAGATGTATAAGTTTGTTCTGATCAACTTTATTCAGATCAAAGTTCAGTTGCTTGATTGTCCACCAGGATTTGTGTTCTAGTTCAGCACATATGTGAGATGACTTCCCATAAATCAGGATCTAAAAGGGGTCGCACCTAACGGAGTCTTAAAATCTATCATGTAGGCCGAAAAAGCATCATTGATTTTACTGGACCAATCCTTTAGGTAGCGGCCTACTTTCTTATCCAGAATGAATTTGAGTTGGCAATTAGATACTTCTACCTGACCATTTGTCTATGAGTGATAGGGGAAGTTTCTTTATGATACATGCCATATTTTCTTAGGATTGTAGATTCATTCCACAAAGTGGGTACCTCCATCAGATATGACATTATGAGGCACTTCAAATCAATGAAAATTAATATCTTGGAACTTCTTGATAATGGGCTTCAGATCACTTGTCACAATGAACATAGCTTCAACCCATTTAGATACATAGTCAGCGACTGCCAGCATGTAGCATATGTCGTATGAAGAGAGGAATGGGCCCATGTAGTTGTTGGTATGTATGCCCAGAGGTCAATCATATGATGATTGTGATGGCATATTATGTAAATAGATTTGATTAATAATAAAGGAAATCTTCCAATTTATTTTGTTTCACTCAGTTATGAGATAATGAGGAAACATAATGAACATCTAAAGAATGACATTACTCAATAATGTATGTATTTGGGTTGAAAACATGAACAATGAGATCATACAGATGTTAAGAGTATGTATGTTCTTGATATGTCCCTAATCAGATGTTATTATGGGAGTTTGATAAATAGAAATAACACACAAGACTAGAGTGTGTGTTGGTTGATGACAGAATCTCATCAGTTGTGATAAGTGATATCAATTCAACTACATAGATAGTTGTGGGAGAATAGTGTATCGGACAGATCCCTTGAGAGTGACACATGGAAACCATAATCAGTGGTCATAGTCATATCTCATATTGATGGTGATGATTGTGGTTCTTAGACCTAAAATCATTACACTCATCACATGTCGTTCGGTGTACATTGAAATCATCCACTGCGATCTTGGATAAGGGTTGCCATAAAGGTGATGATCAGATACATTATGACACTTGGGGATGACTGTGAGTGATGTAGATGGGAATCATCCATCCTATAGAATTTTGATATCCTGGCCACTTGATAAGTGAGACTGAGAAAAGCATGTGCATGCACATATGAATCAAATGATATTGAGGTCACATATATCTTAGACAGTCTGTTCTACTTCAAGGAACATGGATTGAATATTGAAAGGATTATGATTCCATGCCTCAAGTTCAACCCGATGTTAGAGACAAAGAAATTATATAATCACTATAACACTAGTCACAGATTTTAGGTTGAAGTTGTTCTCCAACCAACTGATTACTTGGGTAGCAATGATGTGTTACCAGATCCCACTCTTTGCTTGTGATGTCATAAATGAGTTACGAACATTCACTACAAACGTAACTTGGAATCTATAGGGTCACACACATAGGATACACTTGGAATAGGAGTTCATTCATGAATATGGTTTAAACTTGATTATTAAAGAGTTAGGTATTCAATTTAAACAACATTGGTTGAATATTGACTGACTGGACAAGTGGACTGACCGGTTTAAATGTTGAATCAATCATTTCAGTGTGTCAGGTCAATTGCACTAATTTCGGCAATTCTAGACAGTAAACTGACCGGTTTAGGAAGTGAACAGATCAGCTGAGGTCCATGAACCGACTGGCTCAGGTTGAGAAATTGAGTGGTTGGTGGATCAATTTGATTGAATTAAGGATTTGCGATGATGTCATGTTGTACATTGAATTGTATTATAATTTCCAATACAACTGCAGTTGGGAAACATGATGAAACGACTAGTTCACTGGGTGAACTGGCTGGCTCACATATCAATTGATCAGTTCACTCACGAATCGACTATTTCTCTGCTAGTAGGTTGTGAAAATTCATGAAATTCTAATCCCTTTTGTTCCCACTCAGACTAGGAATCTTGACCCTCCTATAAATAAAGGGGTATTGGGGGATTCTAATACATAACTCAATTGCATCTAACAATTGTTTGTATTATCTGGTTTGGTAACTGAGAGAACCTGAGCAAGTCCTAACGGATAAAGAGAGGGATTGCAAGGGAGAACAATTGTGAGAGTGCAAGTTGGTGACTAGTATGCCGACATGAGGGGACAACTCCTTCTTGCCTATTTCTCCTAGAACGACAAGAGTTATTGGTGGTCTGTGTAGACTACTCTAGAGGCGTGGATATTTTCCCACTGGGAGGAAAATGTAAACTATTGTCTATGGTGTTCAACTAGGAGCTGCTACATATGTTATCTGAGTGTGACTTAAAGAAAGCCACAATCTACAATGAGGAAATAGTCGATGGACTTGCTCAGGACCAGGTATGACCTCGTAAACCATCCTTCCCATTACATAGTTGTTGACGTGATTGTCTGTTAAAGGGGAATATGGCAGCTAAATTTTTTGTTCCGCTACCTATTTTGATGCCATATTTCCCTACATTAGTCTACATGCCACACATCAAAGATCTCAACTTATTTCTAGATCTTTAATGGTATTTCATATCTCCTGGTGAAATTCCCAGATCTTTGACATTTGTCATAGGACAACACAAAATTCTAAGCATCTTTAGATATCATTGGCCAAAAGAATCCGCATTGTAGGACCTTTTGGGTAGTCTTCTTAGAACTCATGTGGCCTCTGGTTGAGCCTTCATGGAACTATTCTAGAATTAGAGGGGCTTCTTCCTATGGATAAAATGTTTACATAGATCATCAACACATAGTTTGAATAGGTATGGTTCGTCCCATTGATATTCTCTGACATCATGCATGAATTTCTTCATTGTAGTGTTGGTGCACTTCAGGTGAATAATACCTATGGTGAGATAGTTGACAAAATTTGCATATTACGAAATGGTTTTGGATACATTCATGAGTTGATGATCTGGTAGAGAGTCATTCATGGGAATAGCATATGTGTCATTAGTGTGAATTCGACTCAGATGATTGGAAACTATGTTCTTTGTACCTATCTTGTCTCATATCGATAAACTAAATTCTTATAGAAGGAGAATCTATCTGATCTGTTTGGGTTTTGTGTCCTTCTTTGTCAACAGATAATGGTTTGCAGAGTTATGGGTATAAACTATAACTTGAGAGCCCACAAGGTATGATCTCGATTTATCAAAAGCATATACAACTGCCAAAGGCTCCTTCTCAATAGTTGCATAGTTTCTTGGGGCTTCAACAAGAGTCTTTGACACATAATAGATAATGTGGTGTTTCTTATCTATACATTGGCCTAAAAAAATTTCCACCACATAATCACTAGTGTCACATATAATCTCAAAAGGTTAAGACAAGTCTAGCACTCGAATAATGGGGGTTTGAAGTAAGGGTTTGCTTCAGATTGCTAAATCTCTTCATACATTCTTTTTCGAAGTGGTATTCAACATCCTTGAGCAGTAGAATTGTCATTGGCTTAGCTATCTTAGAAAAATCCTCACTAAACCTTCTATGGAAACCCACATGACCTAAGAAAGCTCAGACTTCTCTTACTGTGGTTGGAGGGCTAATTAGTGATCACTTTTATTTTTGCTTTGTCCACTTCAAATCCTTAGTTGTTGACTCTATGACCGAGAAATGTGCCTTCTTTCACCATAAAATGGAATTTATCCCAATTGAGCACCAGATGTGCTTCCTCACAACATTTTAGCACTAGAGAGGGGTGTATTAGGTATGAGTTGAAAGAATCTCCATATATGGATAAATCACCCATAAAAACATTCATATTAGTTTCAGTTAGTCTGGAAAAGATGGTTGTTGTGCAACATCGGAATTTAGCTGGTGCATTGTAGAGCCCAAAGGGCATTCTTCTGAAGGCATAGGTCCCAAAGGGACAGATAAATGTTGTCTTCTCTTGATCATTTAGATGGATTGGGATTGGATAGAATCTGGAATAACCATCGAGATAGCAAAAGTACTCTTGATGAGCTAGGTGTTCCAAAATCTGGTCTATGAAGGGTATGGGAAAGTGGTCCTTATGTGTAGTTTTGTTTAATTTTCTATAGTCAATGCACATGTTCCACCCATTGACAGTGCAACTGAGTATGATTTCATTGTTTTCATTACGTACCACTATGGTACCTCCTTTCTTTGGAACAACTTGTACTGGGCTCACCCATGGTGAGTTGGACATAGGGTTGATGATTCCAAAAGTGAGCAGCTTCATGACTTCAAGGCAAACCACTTCCTTCATGTTTGTGTTCTATTTGTGTTGGTGTTCTACATATGGTTTTTGGTCATCCACCATGAGGACTTTGTGCATGCAAAGTGTTTGACTACCCTGGTGAGATCACTCATTGTGTAGCCAATGGATTTTCTCCTTTCCCTTAGTTTAGATAATAGTTTATCTTCCTATTCAAGTATCATATTGGAATCTATTATCACTGGTCAAACCTTGATATCATCTAGGAACATGTACTTCAGGCCTTATAGTAGAGGCTTCATCTCTTCGGCCTTTGATGTTTCAAGTGGCTCCTTGGTAAGGTAGATTTCCTTAAGTTCTTTGAATCCAACTTCTAGCACTACTACAAAAAATGCTTTTTACAAAGGGAGAAACACAATAGTTTTGTTGGTTGTGTTGTAGTTAGCATACTTATCACAACAAGTCTATTTATGTATTTAATATTGTATATTGTATACAACACAAGTTATTTACAACATGCCAAACCCATTGTAGTATAAGTGATACTACAACATGTGCTAAATTGTTATAGTAAATTGTAGTATCACAACATACTCAAGCATGTTGTAAAAGACCTTACTTACACAATATCTTGTGACCCATTGTAATAGTTAGTTATGATAACTTGTTGTAATAGACCATCATTAGACAACATAGACTAACTCGTTGTATTATATCCTAATCACACAACATGTGTTCACATGTTGTAATAGATACATGTTGTAATAGACCACAATAACACAACATGTTGAAACTCGTTGTTATATACCAAAATCACGCAATAGACTATGACTTGTTGTTATATACTATAATTGCACAATATGTTCTGACCCATTGTAATAGCCACACATGATAAATTGATGTAATAGACCACCTTTACACAATGTAGACTAACCCATTGTAATATACCATAATCACACAATACGAGTTCACCTGTCATAATAGCTACATGTTGTAATAGATCATAATCACACAACACAATATAAACACATTGTTATAAACCAAGACCATACAATAGACTCTGACTTATTGCTAGATACCATTATTACACAATAGACTCCAACCCATTGTATAATCACATGTGTCATTATTATTCAACAAATCCCCTTAATACAAAAATACAAAATCTTCTTGTCGCCTTGAGTTGTTGACTTCCTTTTAAAATTTGATGTGATGAATATGTCCTCTCTTCCCCTCTCATTTGTCTTTCTAAAATATGTTTCTAGGGCTTTCATGGTTACATCTCCAATTTTAACATTTTGTGTCAGTCGAACGTCATTCCCAACTTTGATTAATCGATAGACTATAAATATGATAACAAAATTGTTGTCCTTTTACAAAAGCCCCTAATTTGTAAATATATATTTTATTCAAAATTATATGATAAATATGAAAATTATTATAGAAAACTTGTATTTAATTGTATTTTTTCTTTAGATGTGTATTATAAGTCATTTTTCTTATTTTCAATTCAATAAGTAATAGTACTACAAAAAATATTGCTGCCTAAACATTTCGTCATGCGCATTTTCCCCATTACACGTGTCGGCCTCGTATTCCCCAAATTCTGTGTCAACTACCAACTCATGACTCACGACTTTCCTAATTTATTACAGTTATCACTTGGGATCTAGGGGTGAGCAAATCTTGGTCCAGACAGCAAAATTGGACCAAACTGTACATTCGGCCGGGTCCGGTCTTGGACAAAATAGTAAGTCGGTCCAGTTTGTGGTCATAAAATCTAAATTTTTAGTATGGGATTTGGTCTGGTCCAAACCCAACAATACCACAATCTGGACCATGGATTGGGTTAGTTGAGTAAACATTTAACCTAAATTAATTTAGGCAAACCAAAACGACAAGAAAACTTATCGATAACGTTACCGAATCCCATCATCCTATGTTTTGTGTTGGTATATATTATTTTTATCATAAATACAAATTGTTGCTGGCATATCTATATGACTATAAAAAGAGTGAATCTTTTCTCTAAATTACAATAGTGTCACTAACCAATCAGATCTCATCAATATGAAAATCCTTACCTCTCTTTAACTCTTGTTATTCTCTCATTTTTTTTGGAATTTTTGTACTATTTATTTTATGTTAAATTCCAAAACTACACCCACTCCTACCCATCACATTGTCCACTCCCTTTTCTCTCATGTTATCTTTCTCTCCTTCTCCTCATCCACAACTGCTCCTTACTTTTCTCCCCCTTCCTCTCCTACCACTACTCTTCATTTTATTTCTCTTTGTTTTTAATCACAAACGTAACAACTCTTTTCTCTCCCCTTAGTCACCCATGTCCCCACTAAAAAATGTGCCTCAACAAAATCTTCTTCGACAAATTAACTATCCCCACTAAACATGCGCACTCTGCCATTCTAACTTCTCACTCACACCCATATCCATATTTGTCACCCACTCCATTCTCTTTATCTATTCTCCATCTCTCTATCCTTTCTTAAACTAGTCTCCATTTTCATTAAACCTCATTTCCCTCTTTTTCTCCCAACAGTTTCATATTCTCCTTTCTGTTTTAAGAAACATATCATAAAAACATAAATTTGCCTATATAATTACATGTCCATAACATTATTATTATACTGGGAATATTTTAGAAATGACTGTAAAAAGGACTCATTGTATTATATGAAAGACTCTATGAATTACAATGGTCTTGTGTTGTGCTTAGAGAAGAAAATCAACAATCCATTTATTGAATTCTCAAAATTGACTTTTTCATTTGACATTTTTCCCACTCATTTTTACTTTCTTAGTAAAAGATAAAATAGTTGTACCACTTCTATCCTCCCCATTATCATCTTCTAATAATATCCCATGATCTCCTTTATCTTCCAAATTGTGACTCAATCACATCGTGTCCCTCGATACGAAATGTCCATCTCTTTCTCACTTTCAATCCTCATCGATTTGTATCTTATTCCCTCTATGTCACTTCTTGCTCATGTGTGCATGCGCTAGTTTTTTGTGCCATACTCAAAGATGAGGATCCAAATTTTATAGGTCACACATTTCCAGACTTTAGAATCATTGTCACCTTCTTGGTTCCATTTGGAGCACTATGCTCCATGGTAATCTTCCAATCGTTCGCATATTCTAATTTTGTGAACTTCTCATCTGGTTTTATCTAAAGTTAATTGAACAAACTAACAATGCAAACTACACAATGGAGGTAAAAATCATTCTTAGTAGTTCATAATATATTGCGACACAAATGCCCCTTTAAATTATGCTAAAATTCAAACATCCATCACTTAACTAGGTTTACACCACGGTCTCCTCGTCCTGTGTGGTTTTAGTCAGAGTTTATTTAAGAAAGGAACATGACAAGAAAATGTTTTGGAGGTTCACTATTGCCATTCATTAGTGTAAATTATATGTTTAATTCATACACTTCGATTACATTTTATCTTATTTTTGTGATAAAATGACAACATCTAAGGAAAGGAATTAATTAAGAGCACATGAAACGTATATACAATGTGTTTTCCAAGTTAATAAAAAGGCATGTGTAAGAATGTGTACTTTTGTGAAAGGGTTGTTCAAGTTTGAATAGGGATGCAAGTTTTGCACATTTTGAGTCGATTGGAGACGAGTTCTCTCTGACCAGAAGGTTTGTAATGATTCATATCTAATTGGAATTCTTTTTGGTTTAGATGTGGAGGAGCTTCGGTAGTCTTTGTGTACAAGCAATTACAATTAACGCTCTTACTTCAAACCAAGGACAAGGATTATAATGTTGAAGTTGGGGTACGATGGATTGAATTTAATGTTGTCATGCTTATAGGGCTTCCGTTTTCTCAATGCATATTTTACTAGATGTCTTTGTTTTTGATGCAATGTGTTGGTAATCTTAATCTAGCTTACAAATTTGGATGACTTTTAAGGAAGAAGCATGGGATTTTGTTGGAATTCCTTAGCAAGCCAAGGTAATGTCGTATGCATGCATGTTTGATCTTTTATGTCATTTGAAACATTCTTTAGTATACACATTGCAGCTTGAAAATATTTCTTTGCACGGCTACACCAAAATGATAGAATTCTAGATATAACTTGTCACAAAGATTTTGAATAGTCAAACATAATCGATTAAATATAATAACCTAAGATACTTTTTTAACTCTACAATGAATATTCTTTATTTTTAGAACATGTAAAGATTTTAAACTCTCACACTTAAAACATAATTATTTTTCCTTTTAAGAATGATCGTGGTATATAATTTTTTAGACTTCAAAGACATACTTCTCTTTTTTCCAAGATGTTGTGAAGCTTTCCATTGTATTTCTAGGTTGTGGTCATAATTTCCATGTTTATTCTCTTCTATGATTGATGCATCATTGTCATTTAGTTGAATTTAATATAAAAAAGTATTGCATAGGAAAAATCCAAATTAATCTACATTAACCTGACTTAATGTGTTTTCTTTCTACTTAGCTCACTTTAAATTAAGAGATAAGAGGTACTTATTAGTGCATTTGGTAATAAGTATAGGCATAATGTGTTTCTTTACTAAATTAATTTTTTTATGCTCTGAGTACTATATTGCTTACCATTATGAGCATTTATATTGTTTTTTAGAATCTTATGCTTAGAGTTTCACAATTTTTACATTTTTCAATTGGATCCTATAAAGAAATAAAGTATTAAATTCTTTTCACTAGAGTAATGTCTTCCATTATGGAAATTATGAGGAATACAAAAAGACATATTGATTCTATTTATTTTGCATCGTCTTCTAACTATCAAAAGGAGATGTATGTTATATATATTTCTGGAAAGATACTCACAATTCATAGATACTTACAATCTGTATTATCTGCACAGAGTAAATACTTAAAAAAGATAGATAAAATTTTATCAATAGTATTGTATATGTATTATTTACTAATTTTTGAATATTTATGTTTACTATGACTATTATTTTATTTGTCATTATGTAATGGTTTGAATATTTCAATGTATTGTACTTTTAATAGCATTTTTAGTTTTATATTGTGTATTATTGTTACTAATTTGATTTTAAGAAAAGTAGTAACATGTATCGTTGGAATATTTGGGTGTATTTCATTTTTCACAATTTTTTTGTATCTCTTTATTTCCTTTTGTCTTTCTCTCTTTTGTACTATATTTTCCTATAATTTTGCATTTTTGTGTACTATCGATGTGTATCTCTTACCATTATGACCATTTATGTCATTGTTTAGAATATATATATGCATAGAGTTTCACAGTTTTTACATTCTGCAATAATTTTATTGGATCCTATAAAGAAGTAAAATCTTTTGTTCTTTTTAGTAGAGTAATTACTTCTATTATGAAATGATGAGGAATATGGAAATACATATTGATTCTAATTATGTTGCATCATCTTTTAACTATAAAAAGACAGATATATGTAATATATATTTATGGAAAGACACTTACAATTTGTAATTTTTACATAGAACATATATAAAAAGATAAAATAAATTTTACCAAGAAAATTATGTATGCAATATTAATTATATATGCAATGTTCTAGATGTAAGATTGATCTCACATTGTATCTCTCTTGGTTGAATAAACCTAGTAGTTCAAGAGAAAATATGTTAGAATAGTCTTGAACCATTAGCACATCAAAATGTTATTTCTATTTATGTTATATTTATTTTATACAGTGTCCAAAGAAGTCGAACAACACAAATTGTGTGTATTATGTGCTAAAATACATGAGAGATATTGTTGATGTGAGAATTAGATATATTCCTGAATGTGTAAGCCAATAATCAGCATAATCTTTTAGTTTTTTCAAATTTCCAAATATATTGAATAAATGACAATGTGTTGATATAATTGACATATGATTGCAGTATTATTCAAAGTATATTTGTCATTGCTTCAACCAAGAAGAGATAGACGAGGTCCGAAACAAGTGGGAGACATGTGTTCTTGAGCACACATCTAATTATGAGACATGAGGGGGATACATCTATTCTTTAGCATAGACCAATGTGTAGAACTTTTTTAGTTAATTTTCAGATCGATTCTAGAGTGTGTACTCACTACTTTGTATTATTGAATCTTTATATAGATGATTGATTATTTATTAAATACAATGCAAGTTTTTTCAAGGTTCGATGAAATTTTTTTTCAATATAGTGCTTGTTTGTGAAATGAAAAAAGTATAATTTTATGTTTCTTATAATTTTTTAAAATAAGATTAATTTGATCAATAAAATTGGTTTGATATGACGTGTCAAACTCTAATCGATACAACAAATGATATATTGTAAAAGGTGTGATACTACTTCAAACAACACATGTTGTGTTATCCACACCTATTACAATGGATGTGTTTAGAAAATAGACCCCTAGTACACCAAGTGTTTCTAGTGAACTAAAACATGCAGCACATATTGTATAAAATATGTATATTACAACAGGAACACCATGTGTTGTATAAACACCCATATTGCAAGGGTGTATTTATAAAGATACAACATGCTTCAATTGTTGTATAAATATATATATTACAACAGGCGCATTGCATGTTGTAAAAACACCCCTATTATTAGGGGTGTGTTTTGTGAAAGAAGACATGCTTCAATTGCCGTATAATATATATTACAATGGGTGCACCACATGTTGTAAAAAAAAACCTATTACAACATGTGTTTTCAGTGAAAGAAAACATGCTTCAACTAATGTATAATATATATTACAACGAGTGCACCACATGTTGTATAAAACACCCATATAACAATGGGTTATTCATTAAAAGACAACATGTTTCAATTGTTGTATAAAATACATGTATTACAACATGTGCATCAGGTGTTGTATAAAGCACTTACCATAAGATCTAATACAATGGTTAACACCTATTGTAAAATGGAAAAATGAACTGTTGTAAAAAAACATTTTTTGTAGTAGTGTAGATCTTCTTTTGTTGAATCAAGGTGAAGGGTGTACTACTTTACCTATTCATCAATAGACTCACTAGAATGAGGATTAGTGAGACCAGCCATTAGAGGATCTTCGGATTCAGGATCCTCTTTAAGTGAGGAATGACATCTGCTTTGTACAATCTAACAAGAAAACTTCTTCTCAGCCTCTTCATGCTATCAAAAACTAAATTTAAGGATTTCCTTTCCTAATCTTAAAAATAAAGATCCTACTTCGACCAATCAATACTTTTGTAGTGGTAATGAAGTTCAGTCAAAAAATAAGAGGGTACCTAAGATCTTCTTTTATGTTTGTGACAAGAAAACCACATGGAGCATATAAATCTTTGCCCACCTTGACTGAGACATCTTCAATAATCCCCATTGGGACAATCACGAAGAATTAGCAAGGTGTATCGTCATGCCAGTTTGAAGTAGTCCTAAGAACCCTAGCCTCTTGCACAAGCTATAGGGCATAATAGAGATACTGGATCCAAGGTCAACTAATCCTTTATTGCATGTGGTGTCATCGATGTGGCATGAAATTTTGAAGAAGCCTATATCCTTCTATTTCTTTGTCATTTTGTTCTCAATTATATCAGAAATCATTCTAGATAGCTTAATTGTCAAATACTCCAAAGATATATATACTTCCTTATGAGGAGCATTTTCAAATACTCTAACCATGATTGTATCTTCGCCAGAGCATCTAGGAAGGGAATATCTCCATGAAGCTTCTTCATTGCTTCCTTGAACTTCATGAATCAAGTGTCAATCCAAGTCAGCTTTAAGGGAGCCTAAAAATGGGGATGAGGTTTGTAGATTGGTATTACTAGTTCAAATGCATTCTTCTCCATGATGATAGGTTCTTTTGAACTAGCTTTGCTTGTGTTATTTGTGAGTGTAGTGTCTGACACTTCTACATTTATGTTACTGCTTCAGGAACTGGATTAGATGTTTCTGAGTCTTGAATGAATACAAAATTGTATTCATCTTGCCAACCATAGGGGGCTTAGTAGATGCATCAACAAAGACTCTTTGTGACCATGTTGCAATAGCCTTCGGTTTTTCTTGGTGTTTGTAATTATCTTCTAGTTTACCTATGAATGTTCCTACATGTGGGTGAAGATTTGCTGAAAGTTGAGCCAATTAAGATTCAATGGCTTTCTGATGGATTTGTTGATTCATAAACATTTTTTTGTTTGTTTCCACCACAGCATATTCTTAATGGATGATAGGTTTTCATCATGTGAAGGAGTATTATCATGTTGTCCTTGTTGTTGCATTGTTATGGGCCTTTTTGGGATTTAGGTACTTATCATAGTTCCAATTCTGGAAGTTACCTCTATTGTTTTCCTATTTTTTGAAATTTTGTTGTTGGTTGTTCTGGATTTCGGGGGACCACATTGTTTATTTCTATCATGTATGAGCTATTGAGAATTCTCTACTCTAGAAGGATTATGGTAGTGAAAACTAGGATGGATTCTAGTTTTATTGGGATTGTAGTGTCTTTGGGCAAGATTAGTATTGATAGAATTTAGATCTTCCATTTGATTGTCGTCTCCTTGAACTACAACATGTCTCATCAAAACATCAAAAACAATATTGCAACCCAAGTTAGAATGGTCTGTTCGGTTGCATGCTTCACAGAATTTTGTCATTGTCTTGACATGATGTTTTAGTGGTCGTGGTTGTGAATTTCTTCTCTCATAAGCATTGAAAGATATCTCAAGACTATCATACTTTAGTGCTGGTTTGTTCAGAGATTCAGTAATGGACTTTAGTTCAGAATTACTTTTCTCCGTAACTACCTTAAAAACTCCCTTTCCTATAGATCCACCCTAATTGGATTGATTTTTAGCTCCAAGGGTAAATACCTTCCATGCACTATCTTAACTTTTGTGTACGAAGCTTCCTCCACATGAGAAGTCTAGGAATTTTTTGATATCATCATCCACACCTCTATTGAAGAATTCAATGAGTTGATTTTTAAAAATACCATGGTGTAGGTATTTGCAGAGGAGCTCATTGTTTCTTTCCTATGCTTGTACTAGATTTTCACCAGGGACTTGTGTGAACTGCTTAACCTGACCTCTGATGGTGCATCTGAGGGAAGGATACAATTTCTCTAAGAATTTGTTTTGAAGATGATCACATGTGGTGATGAGATCACCTGACAAGGTGTTGTACCTACTCCTTGCTCTATCTGCAAGCGAGTCTTTTAGAATTTGGAGTCTAATAGCATCATTAGAAACCCCATTTTGCTTAGTCCTGGCATAAAAGTCCACAAACTTAAAGATGTGCTCTGGACAATCTTCTCCTTGTTTTCCCGAGGAGGGGCTATTTTGTAGCAAAATGATCCAATGTGCTCTAATTTCAAAGTTAGGAGCATCAGTAGGGGGTGCCTGTATTGGATGTCGAACATCAACATCCTTAGGGATTGAGAACTCCCTCATCTCTTTTTGTCACTCAATCTCTTGTACAACAACTTAGGTTGCACAAATTTCTTCTTGAACAAAATCACATACTTCTTGTATAAGTCTTTCTCTCTATGTTGCAATTCCAGGTTCAACCTTCATGTGACTTCCTCCTCAGCCATTTTGGCTTGGTTCTCTCTGCTTTGATGATGGAAGGACCATTCTATTTTATGCTCAAATCTTGATGTAAGTTTGATGTTGTTGGAGCGGCGTATGCACTAGTTTTGAGGTGCCTCATATGGAAATATATTTCACATGATAGATGGATGTAAAAGAACTGAATTCAAGTGAATGGATAATATTATCAATAATAAAAGTAAAATATGAAATTAATATTAATAGAGCTATATTAAACTAGATGATTTTGTTGTCCCCTAAAATTGTGCCAGAATTTGGCATGGGTTTTATTTCACTACCAAATTCACATAGGGCTGAAAGCCCTAAGTTTTACCAAAACAATGTGCAATAATACCACCTGCAAGCGGAAGTATCTTATCACAGTATAGTTAAGGATCAAATCCCAAGAGACAACATTTTTAAGAACCCTACTAGTTTATATCCAGTTTAACTATGATAAATATTTAGAACCAAGTGTTGACTTGGGTTGAATTAAACTACTTGTAAGAGAAGTAAAAGAGCAAGATTAAAAATGGGTTTAGATTAGTGATGAAAGTCATTGAGATGATATCGGGGTTTCATCATCGCTAAAAGCACAAACACATATATAACACATCTAGGCTAGATATAAACATTTTATAAAGAGAAAAATCAAGATCCACCTATTAGGTGTGGGAAATCATGTAGATATCTCCAAGAGTTTGATGTCTCGTTGCCTATAAATCATGTACCTACTGCTCCGGGGATGTCCCTTTAGAAGTTCTTTTTGGGGCATCATCATCCAAGCTAATCGATATTCTAATACTAAGCATTGTAGTTCTCTCAACATGAGAATATAACAGATCGTGTGAGTATGTGACCAATCTACAAAACATGTATAAAATAATTAACATTGAATTGAAAGAGTTATATAAAAGCCATGGAGCATTTAGGAATAGACATGCAACTACATGTAGTGGTGCTAGTCCCTTCAACCCATTAAGAAGGACTATTTTCTCTTCATGAAAAAATAGGGGAGAAGGAAGTATCAGTCATAGTCATGGAGGAGGAAAAGATCGCGACTCGGTGGAGCAGTAATCTTATACTCTAATTGTGAGGATGATCTAGCTGAGAGAAGGGGAGCACACCAAGGACAGATGATGATGTTATCCTTCTTCTTTCTCTATTCAAGCTCAATTCATCAGATAAGAGATAGCTGATGAAGGGCGTCAATGGTGATGAAGATCTAACCAAATTTATGGAATGGAGGATGGAAGGTGATGAATCACACCACAAAGGTGGTGCAATGGAGCACGATGATGAGGTTGGGCATAGAGAAGCAACCTATTAGTGTAATTGAGCAGAACGATCCCCTCTAATGGTAGAGGGGGTCGGGTATTTATAGTCTCTAGAGTATTGATCAACATGAGCTTTTCCAGGCTTGGTCTATCATTAGGCAACAACCTTTGGAGTTAGTGCCTTCATCAGGTCTTGCTTCCAGGAATCGTGTCATTCTTGGACATTAGTTTTCCACTGGGAAATGAGCTTGTTGGGTGCAAAAAACTCGTATGTCAATGAGAGTTGAGATCTCATCAAGCACTGGGCAGACTATCCATCAGGCAATGAGATCGGGGAACCTTTGGTCAATAAGATTGCTAAGTCTCATCATGTTAGGATCCTTTTTGGGCTCATCCGCTCATCGGTCAGTGTGGGACTTCCATCAAGCAACAAGGTGACAAAATCTTGTTAGAAATCTTTGCAGTAAAGCCATTGGGCTTCCCAATCGTCTATCTATATGCTATGTGACGTTTGTGGGGTTCAATTAAGTGGTTATCCTATGAAAAGGGTACATAAGGTATCAGGGAGGTCATTCTTTATGAAATACTAAAACAAAGAAGATTTATAAGGATAGAGCATGGAAATCCAATAAAATGAAGGTAAAACATGCATGTAACATCCACAAAATTGGATGTTATCACTCACACGACTAGCGGGCTTGGATGCATCATGGTCCTTCAAAATGGTTGAAAGTGTTGTCAAACCATGGACAGGATGTGTGAAAATCCAACCCCAAGTTCACCATCCATGGATAGAGGGAAGAGCTAGACATATATGGAGACCCCTTCCTAGAGAATAAGGGGCTTCCCTTTGTTCTTCAACGGCAACGGGAAAGAATTTCCCATCTTAAGATGCTCTATAACATACCCAAAACATGATCTCATAACCATGTCAACCCTAATTCTATGAATTGGGTACAAATGGGCTTAGCTCATAATAAACCCAAACATGGTATAAGTACACCTATATCCTGGTAAGATAATATTGAAGGTTAAATGTGGTATGTCTTAGGTGGTTAATATTAATTGATAAAATAATAATGAGATATTTCGTATGATAAATCCTAACCTTCATGGTGTAAACATTAACCCCACCTAAATTGATAAATAAATTGATAAATTTAAAACAAATTGGAAACTCATATAGAAATATATGACTTGTTATGTAACCATAATGGACAACATATGTAAATAAAATATATTAATGCATCACAATACCCCATTACTAACCCAAGCATTGTAGTATATAAGTAATCATCCACCCACCTTTGTGTGACCCCCAGAAACTGTTTCCAACCATTGGCTCAACCAAAATCATCCCCATGTTCATTCTCCTTAAACCCCCATCTTCCACTAATTCGCAGAGCAATTTTTTCATGATAAATTGATATGTCTTGGAGCTTTCTAAACATCTCATTGTGCATAAAACCATACCCCATATCTTCTATATCTTCCAATTTAGTCTGAGTTGCAGTAAATGATGTCATCCATCTTTCAGTCTTACTTTACCTATGTGGACCACAGTTGTTGTTTTAACTGGGATTAAATGATCTTTTATCTAGAAACCAACTTTATAGGTAGAAATTATTCTAATTTCTAACAATTTTCTTTGATGACCTTCATTTAATACTTTTTATTGACTATGATTTCTTATTCATTGTCATAATATTTTATTATTTAATCTATAGAACTACAGTTTTGCAAACCAGTAGGATATGCAATATGCACTCAACTAACACTTGTATACTAGATGCACACCCAAACCACGACATCCACTATAAGAAACCAAACATGTTCAGACAATACAATCAAGCATCTAGAAACTCCCTAAATCATGCAAAAAAATGCCTAAACAATGACAAACAATCCCCACTGAACATGCAAATAATCACATCACTTTAAACAACCACCAGTGCCCACAATTTACATTTATCTACATAACATTCCAAATCACTAAAACACTAACACTTACAACAAATAAAAATAAGATTTAATATGCACAACAAAAGCACATTCCCCATGATTTATGAAGGAAACTTGCACCAAAACTACAAAATTTAACTTGTTAAGATGAGATAGGGTGACCATGACATTATACAAAAAGAGTAAAAATGTAGATGCATGGTGCAAATTTTCCTCGGAGTGTCTGGAAGTTGCTTTAAAACTTGTACTCTGCATCATTTCCCAATCTTCTCCTTTCATATGTGGGTCCTTTATTTCACCCTTAGTGAGTTCAATAAAGATATAATAGTTGTTGAACAATTTATGAACTGAATAAGATATATAAAATTAATACATGTATGTGAATAGGAAAAAAATTTAGAGATTTAAGTGGGAGTTGACCCCAATAAAATATGGCTATAAAAATTGATGATTGGTTTTTGGAACGTTGCTTCAAAGAAATATTGTTTGTGGGTTGAATGGGTTCATGCCAAACATGTATATACTAACTACTCTTATTAGTCCATAACTACCCATCTAGACACTCTCAACTGAATGGATATTCAACTAAAAGGGGACAATAAATATAGAAAATAAAACTATGAAGAAAGAGGGGACAAGATGAAACCAACTGAATGAATTTCTGTAGTGTACCAACATTCATCTTCTTGGTATCAAAAGTTATTCTATTCCTTTCGAACATTTATCAACTATATTGAGAAGGAGGAAATCTTGAATTTCATTTAATATAGGAGATTATCCCCTATGAAGGTCATGTTTGAATTATACAAACCTCACTTTCAACTTGAAAGTTCCATTTCATGTTGTGAAAGGGGTAGTTTCGATTGAAGACAACTTGAAATGCACCAATATATCCTTAGCTTGGATGAGATTGCTCCAGTTGGCTTTGTTATGGTATTTCTCCTGGATTTGGATCCACTATGGATTGTATCCATTCAAAACTTTGTATTTGATGCCTATTTATATGTTGTGTGGGTATGGAAAAGATTCTTTTAACACTTATTCATTGACTTTGAGATAGTTTATCAAGTCTCATAGGAGGCGGTGAACCACATTATGATTAGTAAGAAGATGGATTTTACTTTGGATTTCTATTATTAGAATTCAAAAGTTAGTCATGCTTCTGTCATTACAATTCTTTATCATATATGGTTTAGTAAATATTTGGATGTTTATAAAAATGTCAAAATCTCTAGTATTATCACTTGGATTAAGAATAAATTGATATAAAAATAAAAGAATAACATATGTACACATAAAAACCTTATAAGTGGACAATTATAGGTGAAGCTCCAAAATCCTTTGTTATGTTCTTGCATGCTAGAATGGAATTGTATGGTGCTAACTTGACAATATGGACATAATAAAAGATGTTGTCCAAGGAAATTATGAACTCCAAATTTACATGCATATATTTTCCCTTTCTCATCCTCAAACACTTCAATCAAACTATATTGAGTATGCTTCTTAATTATCTATCATGTTGTGGATGTGAAATGTTCATAAACAACTTAGTGAATAAAAAATATCCTAAGATTATAAGCATGTCATAACATAAGTGGCAGAAATGATAAGTATGTCATGACATAAGTGGGTAGAAGTGACACCTACATTAGGATGTAAAAACAATCAACCTTTATATGATCGAGGTTCATTACTAGAACACGATTAGAAACTTCCAAGCTTCAAAGGCATCCCAAGACAAGAACTTTCCCAAGTTTTTCATTGATATAATCATCAAAAAACATAATGGTACTACTATAAAAAGGCCATTTCATATAATAATGAGATGTTTATGGTAGTTATTACAAATGATATGTTCATTCTTAATATTAGTAAATGATCTTAGTAAAATAAATGAGAACAGTGAAAGTCATTATCATCATCTAAGCCTCAACATTCAACCATGTTGGTGTTTTCTAATTGTAACCTTCTTTTCCAATCATCTCTGTCATGGGTCACATTCTAATCAAGATGTAAAGATTCAAGAACTCTCTTTATAAGCTCTTCTCAAGTTATTTTAGGTCTGCCACTTGTTCTTTTCATTGTACTTGATTCAATAGCATTTCTTCCTATAGTTGTGTCATTCAGTCTTCATTGCACATGTCCATACCATCTTAGTCGGCACTTGTGCACTTGTCCTTAATGCTCTCCTCTCCCACTTTGTTCCTAATTAGTCATTTCTGAAGTGATTTTTTCTTATCTTCCCACACATCTATATCAATGTACACATTTGGTCCACATTCATCTTCTTGAGACCTTATTAATTCGCCATCCAACATTCACTCCCATATATCATGGACGGCCATATAGAGGTTCCATAATATTACTTTTTAATGTGAGAGAAATCTTTCAGTCACATAATAATTCAGTTACAATCCTCCATTTCAACCATCTTATGCAGATCCTATGAAAAACATCACCTAGAACATCCCTATCTTTTTAACAAAGAAACCCAAGTAACAATCACTTTTTTCATTTTGTCCCTACCATTCACAATTCAATATTGGTTTAAATTGGAATTCATACACTCATTTTTTTCTCCTACTAATAATTAATCCATTAGATTTAAATGCATTTCTTCAAATTTCAACCCTATCATCCAAAGCATCTTTAGTTTCATCAGTAAATGCACATCATCAACAAATGACTTGCATGAAGGAATATCATCCTGAACATGCTTTGTAAACTCATCCATAACAAGAATAGTTAGACATGGGATTAGTGTTATCCTTGATGTACCCCCAACTGTTATAGGAAATGTTGGTATATTTACTTTAGGAGTCTCAACACATATAGTTGAGATATCATATATGTCTTTTTTAAAGTCAATGAGGTGTACAGCCACACCCCTTTCCTCTAAAACCATCAACAACATTTCCATGGGTACTCAATCATAAGCATTTTCAAAATCAATAAAACCATGTGTAGATCCCTTTTTCTTTCTCTATATCTCCACAAGCCTCTTTATTAGAAAAATAACATATTTGTTGATCTTCTAGGAACGAAACCATATTGTTGGTCTGATATATGCACTATAGATATTAGCCATTGCTCAATAACCCTCCTCTAAAGACTCATATTTTGAATCATCAACTTGATACCTTTATAGTATTTACAGCTCTAAACATCTCTTTTGTTCTTGTATATAGGGACTATAGTACTATTTCTCAACTTACATAGCATCTTCTTAGTGTTATGAAAGAAATTTGCTAATCACATAGCTTCTTCATCCCACATAGTTTTCCATACATTGATGGGAATATCGTATGGTCCATGTGCCTTTTGATTATTCATATTAATTAGAGAATTCTTGACCTCAGATAGTTAAACTCATCATTTGTAAACGATATCTTTTATATTCATATCACATGAGTCTCTTACATTATTCACAGTATCTCCATTTAAATTCTTATGAAAGAGTTTCTCTTTTGGCTCTTGGTATCATCATCCTTCACCAACACTCATCTTTATTCTTGATGCATTTTACTTGATACAAGTCTCTTTCATTCATTCCTCTTGTATGAGCCGATTTATACATATCTTTTTCCCCTTTTCTTCTGTCCATATTCTTATAAATATCTTGAAAGTACATAGACATTGCCTATTGAATAACCTTTCTAGCTTCTTTGTTCTCTTGCTTGTATCTGTAAAGTTACATCATCTTAAGATTTGGGCAAGCTCCTATAAATCTCCCTTTTGAGTCGAACTACTCTATGTACTTCATCATTTCATCACCAAGTCTCTTTTGGTGGAGGCCTACACCCTTTCGACTCCCCTAAAGCCTCTTTGGTAATTTTTGTAGGCAGGATCTCATATTATGTCACATAGGGTTAACATAAGACTCCAAGTTCCAAGTGTCATCCTTGAGAGTTTTATTACAAAATATGATTTCTTTTATTCTTTAAGATTCTCCAAATTGGTTCTTCTATCTTGGTTTATATTAGAGAAGACTAAAAGTAAGGATCCAAAATTAAATACACATCTTTCCCTTTCTCATCCTCAAACCCTTCAAGTATACTAAATTGAGTATGCTACGTAATTTTCTAACATATTTTGGGTGGTACATGCACTGGCATCTCAGTGAACCCAAAATGTCCTGATATGATAACCATATGTTGACGTATGCAGCTAGAAATGACATATACATCATGGTGTAAGGAAAAACAAAGCCATCCTTCACATTGCCCAAATTCATTGGTAGAACATGATTGGCAATTTCCAAGCTCAAAAGGCATCCCAAGACAAGGATTTTTACTAAGTTGTGATTTAAACATTTCTATTGTAAAAATGCAAATTTAGATAATGATGAGATGTGTATGGTCTTAAATATAATATAAGAGATGTTAAATATGGAAATACCCATTTTTCTATTTTTTCTAGTTTTAGAAATCGTATCTATTTATATTAGATTATATGCTAGTTTGATTGTTTTCAACAAAATTTGAAGAAATATTTCTTAATAAAATTTATACAAATTATATTGATTAGGCTATGGGGTCCTAATAACAAAGCTAGGGTTTTACACATACAGTGAAATTTTATACCTAAAATTCTGACATGAGGTTTCACATAAATTCTTCTTTGCTAGGATATGAAATAAGATAATTACATGAAACCTCTAAAACCAAGAAAGGAATTTCAAAAATGATAAAATTGAAGATCAAGAGACAGATACTTTAGTTGATGCTTCATAGAATTACTCAAGTAGTACCAGTTAGAATTATAAATAGTAGTCACATATAATGTTTGGCAACAATAATCAACTAGGAATACATATTTATCAATATTTATACTAAAGAATATCATAAAAGACAAAAATTGTAAGGAGGCCAGATCACCCCCTTACTAAATTTAATGGAAAATACACAACATCCATCTCTTATGAGAAATTTTAGATTATGAAGGATGCATGCATAATAATTCCATTTAAATAAGCATGATTCAGATCCAAGAATGTCAATAGTAGTAGCGGAAAGAAAAGACTAAGTTTTTACATGGCTTTGATCCAAGTTCACTACATGAGTTTCATGAAAAGAACTAGAAAAGAAAACTATAGGATCTAGCAGTAGCAACTTAGACATCTCAGCAAAGTCTCCTTGAATCTACTCCTATACAGGTCCTCCTTGGTCTTGTTCCACTCCTTGTCCTAGGCCTGGGTGGTTGGGGTCACCCAATAAGAGGAAAGAAAACAAGGTATGTGTCAAATTAAGGAAAAAGTACAAAGTTAAGAATAAGAAGGAAAATATAGGGCATGGATTCATCAATAACATAGAGGAACAAGAGTATGAGGCACGTATCAAATAGGAATCTTACCGTAACAAATAATAAGAAATTTTGCATGAAAGATTAAGTTAGACTAAATTAAC
Organism: Alisma plantago-aquatica; assembly: GCA_963693085.1. NCBI lineage: Eukaryota > Viridiplantae > Streptophyta > Magnoliopsida > Alismatales > Alismataceae > Alisma > Alisma plantago-aquatica. Next base: position 1,324,920,124 of record OY856412.1, on the reverse strand, counting down.
TAAGTAGGGTTGAGGCACCTATCGGACTCCAACCAATAGATGAGGGGAGAGTAAATGCATTCCCAGTCACCTACAAAATATTTATATATGGGGAAAGTAACGTATCCCTTGGGAGAAGTAACATATGCCCAACCATGGGTGGTTGTATATAAGTACCACCACATTAGATAATAAGTCAAGTATATCATCATGCTCAAAGAAATCATATGAAAATATTAAGCAACAAATAATAGTGATATGGTGGGTGGGTTTAAGACCCAATCAAGTAATGAATTAATTGTACCAAAAGGAGAAATAATACGAATAATAGTTTTGGTCCATGCCTCATTAGGAAATTAGGGTTCAGTTATCAAATATGCCCAACTTAAAGGATAAGATGCACATACCTCTATTCATAGTCCTAGTTATCACTTTTCATCAACTTAGAAGATTCCAAGATCACTTTTGCCTAATTTCAAGTTATTCACATGTAATTGTTTTATAATGCATATAAGTGTAAAGAAACCCTAATTTTAGACACTTTTGGGAAAACCTCATATTTTGGTCACAAAAACTAAACCAAGTGATTCTCTATGCTTTTTAATCAAGAAAACATATAAATTTGCTTTATTTGGAGTTTATATGAATTAGTTACAATTTTTAGAGCTTTTTACAATATAAGATTCCCAAAAATCAACTGTCAAAAACATAGAAATCAGACTCTTGAAACATTTTTATTAGAAAGATCTCATTTTTTCAAATTCAAAACACATTTATTTATAATTTTGGACAAGCAGAGCAAAAGATATGATTTTTACAAGTTCGTCCAATCAGAAAATTTTAAAATCCCAATAAGAAGAAAGGATTCGCGAGAAAGATAAAGAGTGAGCGGAGCTGACCCGCTGACTTGGCCCAATCAGGGGTGGCCAAGTCACATGGTCAATGGTTCAATTTGACTCATCCAAGACAATGAAAAGCGGGGTGAAATGACCAAAATACCCCTTGTGAATAAAACAAAGAAAGATGGAACAAGATGGGGTAGAACACATATTTCATGTGGGGGAATCATCCTCTTATACGGATGTGCCATGGTTGGCATACAGCAAGTTGCTCGCATGGCCAAGATCTAGGTGAAACTACAAACAACGATAATTCGCCACACCAAAAGCATAAAAAGAAAGGTGAAGGTCTAGCAAACTTACTGATGTCTGCTATTGAACAGAGGTGACGTGAGTAGGTTGTTCTAGCCATCGATGATGATCCCCGATCCTCAAGCTCACAGCGATGAAGAGAAGAATCTAGGACATAATTGAGATGACCGAAAGGTTACAAAGTGCCCAATGATCATGGGGGTAGATGTTTTTATAGGTGCAGTCAGGTATTAGGGTTTATAGAGGTAGAGGCTTCAAGAAGTAGGAGAGACGATTTGGGCATTTCTAAAATATGTGATGATAGTTTTTGAGTAGGGGGTCATTGCATGTTGAATCCAATTTGGAACATAATGGTGAAAGAATCTTGAGCAGAGATGGAGAAATGAAAGAGAAATCTGTAAAATAAAAATCACATCCAATGCGAGACTCAAGTCTTGTTCGAGCACGACTCCCACATTGCACTACCTATGTCCACATATACTCGATAAAAGAAAGCTTCCAATGATCATTCCATAGAAACAGTAGATAGCCCAGACTTCGACAACTCCGACATGAGTGGCATGGAAATGACTCTTTGACATAGATGAAAAGATTCTGCCAATTCAGTCCCTTAGTCCTACACCTAATCTTTCTTCTGGACCTCCTTTCAAACTATAACAATTGACTTTAAAGAAGTCATTTGAGGCAAAAGGGAAAGGAAGCTAAAACCTCATCAAAGAGAAAAGTTGATTGACTTCCTGAACGACAAGTGGCACCGCATGTGAAGATATAGTGTTCTAGGTTCTTTTTAGAGAAATTCATATTGCGACATGTTACCTTTTCGAACGCGAGCTAGGTGACAAATTCCTAGCCATTCAATTGGTACATGTGGGTCCACAGAATATCTCATCCGTCCATCAGTGTGTGACATTTAAATCGGGAAAATTGTATCCAAATTGAAATCAAATAAAGTGATGCATTAAATTATTTCTCTTTTTCTCTCTCTTCATTTTAGGGTGCAAATAAACTCCAAACTAAATGAAAATTGATAGATATCCTAATTAGGACATGTACAATACAATTTTGTCATTATTTTTTAGTTTTGGAGACTCTAAGTATTTTATTTAATTCTTTTAAAGTAAATCATATTTTTCCTTTCCTCTTAATTTTGAGACGTCTATAAACCACCTACTAAAGTGAAACTTCACCCTTAAGCAATCTTAAACTTGTGAAATGTGAATTTGCTATTAATTTTCTCTTTTAGAATTATTTAACACATTATTTCATATTTTAAACTTTAATTACACTTTCTCTCTCCTAAACATATTAGAACGTTAAAGATTATCTAAACTAGTTGAAAATTTACTCATAGACTAATTTTGGCATGTAGATTTTGAATTTAAGATTTTTTTCCTTTTGAAGTAATTTAAATTTTTATTTCATATTTTGGACTTTACTCCTATTTACTTTTTCCAAATTAAATTAAGACATTTATTATCATGCAAATAAAGTGAAACTTAGCATTCAATTCAATTAAGACCCAAGGAATTCGGATCTAAAGTTATTTCTATCCAATGAGTCTTTTGTTTATGAGTCTTATCCCCTTTATACATTATTATCACTATTTGTCACATTAAATTATTTAATGGTACATTAGCATGTTTAAAGCCTTATTATTTATTCTTGTTTCTCTTCCTTGCACAATAAGGCTAACGGAAGTTCTAGAATGAATATCTCAGTTAAGTGGTAAATTTGTGTTTTAGACCCTGATCGAAATATTAACTGAGGTATTAGTGGAAAAAACCCATACATTGGCAAGAATAGAGAACAAATATACTCCAAACCACTAATAATTCCACAAGTTCAACATCAAGGACAAAAAGGATAGATAGGAAAGCAGAACTTAGGAGAAAGGTCTAGATTAAAAATATACCAAGATTGCTTTTCTTTGCAGCACTCCACCCCTTAAAAAGGATTTCATCCCTGAATTCTCAAGTAAAGAGAGAAGGGTGAGTACACAACATATCATTACTAAGCTCCCAAGTTGTTTCTTCCAAACCATGGTACTTCCACAAGACTTTCACTAGCTCAATATCCTTTTGTTCAATGCTTAACTCAGGAGTCTAGAATCTTCACAAGCAACTCCTCATAGGTAAGATTCTCTTGGATCTCTAAGGGTTCCACTATTGAGATTTCCTTTTATGAGATATTACCCAATTAACATTTTTGCCTTATTAGCATTATATTTATTATGATATTATATCATCATTATTATTCTGTTAACTATGTCCTATTATATTCTCTTTGTTGCCAAAAGAGTTACATTTCACTATTATGCACAAAACCATGTATATTTATTATTTATCTCCTTAAGAGTTTTAGCACAATTAGAGGTTACTCGATTATTTCAATATTTATACATGACCATTATCCTTAATAATTTGGATGTAGACTCCATTATCCTCATATTATCACAATATTAATTATATCATATCATTTGCACAAAATGGGAAATTTTATCCAATTTGTTATTATGTCTATAATTAATCCACATAATGTCATAGTAATTACTTCTATCTACACTAAACATCTATACATTGTCATGTTACCTTTCTTATTCACATTAATGTCCTCATAAATCATTTACTCGTGTTTATACATTTCCTATTATTGATTATGCACATTTAACACCACATTAGGCATTTATGCATATTTATGTGAATCAAATTAGTCATTAACCATATTTCAGTCATTAGGTGGATATTAGCGAATGAGGTGAAACATATTAGATATTAATGAATTGATATATATATATATAAATTCAGGATTATGTGGTATTATGTGTATCTTATTTGAGTATGACAGCTGATGTCACTAATGTATCATGAATGTCAATAAGGATGCATATATCAGTATCATATGATTACAACTTAGGTTTAGGTCAACATGATAATTATACTTGACCTATACCTTCTTAGCATGCATGAAGTCTAGGGTTAGGTTTCGTTTATCTTAATTATCATATCATTAGGTTTTACTTGTCCATGACTTGGTCAACATCATGTGTATCCACAATTAGGATTGATATGTGAGTTATTCATATTATGTACATTAAATATTCATAAGGATTCAGACATGTGAGATATTGATGAGATGATCGTTATATGTTCATTAGGATATAAAAAAGTGTGTTAGGGGACAAGTCTAACCTTGTTTGGTCAAAACTAAGGATATAAGCACACTAATCTCCTAATCATGGAGTTAGGGTTTCTAAATTCAGAGTAGATATATTTAGATATGTTACAGGACTCCATCCCTTTAAAAGGGATTTTGTCCTCAAAATTAGCATATCCATGATCTATCAAGCGATATCGCTCCACCGCTTAAAAAGGTTTGACCTACCAAGTCAAACTACACTAGGGGTAAAAGGGTGAGTCTAACTAAACCATTTATAGGATCTAACACTTGATTAATGTCACCAAAGCTCAAAGTCTAGGTTCTAGAGATAGACTACCCAAACATGTGGTCCTTTGGGACATAAGGGAGTTATATTAGGTATCCAATTTCAAACAAGTCACAAGGCATCATATTAGATTACCAGGGGTATCCAACATAGATGTCTAAGGATACTATTGCCTAAAGGTTTGCTACTTCGGACAATCAGTATCAACTCAGGCCAAGTAGGTATCATGCGGATCCGCGAGTCCTCATAAACCAAACTAGTTGTGTGGAGGAAAATCTTTCCAGCCCTGAACCCTAATCCTTTTTAGACATCCTTACTTTCCACTTATGTCCTAGTAGCTACCTAACAGGTTCTGATACCATGTTGTAAGGAGGTGAGATCACCCCCTAACTGAAATTTAATAGAAAATACACAACATCCATCTCTTATGAGAAATTTCAATTTATGAAGGATGCATGAATAATAATTCCATTTAAATAAGCATGATTCTAATAAAAGAATATCAATAGTAGCAGCGCAAAGAAAAGACTAATTTATTACATGGATTTGAATCAAGTTCACTACATGAGTTTCATGAAAAGAATTAGAAAAATAAAACTATAGGATCTAGCAATAGCAACCTAGACATCTCAGTAAATTCTCCTTGAATCTACTCTTGTGCAGGTCCTCCTTGGCGTTGTTCCACTCCTTGTCCTAGGCCTGAGTGGTTGGGATCATTGTGATAGAGTGCTCTTTTGAAACCTTTAATCACCAATAACATATTAGAATCCATATGTTGAGTTATATTGAGAGTTCCAAGTGTTTTGGTAAAGTTTGAGTGTTGATTGATGTTAACATGATTTGGATCCCTATGTTCATGCCTTTTTGAGGTATTTTATTCAATGATAAAACGACATAATTTTGACACAAAATTCGTGTACAAGGTATATTAAGTTGTGAGGAATCTATGGTTAAAATTTGGTGGCAATTGGAGTATCCTAGAAGAAGTTATTCAAGTTTGAATATGATGAAATAATGTATATGTTGATCTTGATGAACCAAAGGATTTAATTGCATAGCCTAAGTTATAGTATTAGGCAGTGTCACGTAGCAGGTAAATTGAGAAAGCCATGGATTGGATATGTGGCTCATCTCTCACCCTAGGATGATGAAGAAGGGATAGCCATGATTGCATCTCCTACCTTGCGGTTAGAGTAAGGTAAGCAGCAATTTAGTTGTGGCTTGGCATATCCCCACGCATCCAGATTGTGCGGTGGGAGAAAGAACTAACCGAGGGGTTGGAGTCATTGACTCAACATGACTTGTGTGACCCCTTTTTGTAATCATTGTGTCCAGTGAACAGGGAGAACAAGCCCTGCACTCCCATCGCCTCTCCACCAAGGAGAGCAGGTCATAGATGGGAGTGGGATGTAGAGGTAAAAGGAAGTTCAAGGGGAAATGAAAAGAGGGAAACAAAGAAGGGAGGTCTGAGGAGAATATCCCACATGGAAAAGAGGACTCAAATGGTGTCTTCATTAGGAGGCAAGCACACCCACACCGTGGAACAAGACAGAGTTGGGGACACCAATCTAGGGTGCTACAACTAAATTTGAGGGTCCCTTTCGGTCTTGGAAGCTCCAAAGAAGCTTATCAGTGCCACATCTATGAGAATCGAGGCATAGAGTCTATTTTACCCCTTTCTTTTGCCAGGGCGGCGGCTGGTACTGGTGACCACACAGGGAAGGAAGAAGAATCCTCCCCCAATGAAGATAAGCAGTCGACAGGGTAGAGAGAGGAAGGACGAAGCTATTGGTCTTGTTTTGGCCTGAAGAGGAGCAACATACTACGACCAGCACCTCACCAGAGAGAAGCTACATGGCGGTGGCCCTACAAAGTAGAGAAGGTAGATAGAGTCTGCGTAGTGCGAGAAGAAACAAAGCAGAAGGGAGGAGAGAAAATTGGGTCTGCAACCCTGAACCAAGCCCAGACCAAGTGAACCGCCCGGCTCACAGCAAACCACTAGAAAGTGGATCCATGCCCTCCTCAGGGCCACCTGGCGGGTTTTGATTGTCCACAAAAGGTAAATTGCCTCTAAAATCTACATATTTTCAATAATTTGCAATAATTAGCTCGTTTATCATAAAAACAAAAACAAGATATCAAAATTCTCAAAACAATGAGTAGAACAAGATGGAACCATGAAATCACTATTTTGATGAATTAATGTTAGGAATATTATGTAACTTGTGAAATGATCTTATCATGTGTAATAAATATCAAATTGTGACCTAAAATTATGAGAATGCATCAGTAACTCTAAATATGATACATAATCCATATGATGTCAAATATGGAGATGTTTCAACCCAAAATCATGTAATTTGCTTTATATGGCTAGTTAGGGTTAATAACCCTCATTAGTTTGTAATAATTACAAATATGCTCAATAAATACTGGAATTTATAGAGCAAGCTCATATCAACAACTAGAAGATAATATGTAATTATGAGATCATGATGATGCACAAAACACACGTTTTATGATTATTGTTCTTAAAATGATGAGGAACCCTAACATTGATTAATAAATGTAACCTAGGGTTAATTTGTTCACATGATCATATGCAACTAAATAGTCAGATTATGTATCTTAATACGGAATCTAAGACTAGTAACCTAATAACAAGAAGAGTAAGACAAGTAATGATTCACACATCCAAATGAGTAAGCAAACCCTAAAATGAATCAACTAGGGTTAAGATGATGAGACCCTGATGGTGATATGTGATCTTATATTAATCAAGGGTTGACAAGGATAGAGATGAATCGAGAATATGTGATGATTAGGTTATCTCTTGATCAAGGTATTCCATTACCTCTTACTTGTCTTAATACAATATGCTTGTGTTATATGTGTAGTAAAATACTTGGCATATGATATTGGATGAAATGATTGTTCTTGTATGATATGTTGCATGATTTTATATACTTATTGCTATGAATATTTGAAACATAATATGTCTATTCCATTATATCCAAGTACTTCAACTCTTTGGTATTAAAGTGTTGGAAAGTAAGTACTTCAACTCTTTGGTAGCAAAGTACTTGGAAGTGATCCAACTCTTTGGTGGTAGATCACATTGTGAAATGATCCAACTCTTTGGTAGTAGAGCATGAAGGCCTTAATGCATTCAACTCTCAGGTAGTAAATGCATGGATGATATAATGGAAAATGAGCTTAAAATATGTGTTCTCTTTTGTTAATGAACATCTTTGTTCAAGTATATGATTTTTCTTATATTCCTTTATTGATGCCAAGTATTAGTTTTATCTTATTGCCAAGCTTAGTAATGAGAGGTATATAAAAATACATGTAGGCATACTCAATATAATATTCTTGAATATTGTGCTGACGTGTACCACATGTAATCTTTTGTTTAGGTTTGTGGACATATGATCTTGAAGAACCAAGATAGTTGTGAGTTGTATAAAGAGATAATGTACAGGTGGACCTGTTGTCTTAAGATCATGTAGTTTAGTGGTAGTACATGTATATGTATAAGTTTGTTGTTCAATGTGTAATATCAAATGTTGTAACAATTCATTATGTGATTATATGTTGAATGGTGAACATGTTTTGTATGGTTTTATTATTGTTCATGTGCATGTACATGTGCTACTGTTGTTTCCTTATAACTTCCTCTGATTTTCTCTTTCTTAGCCTGGTGTGTGATGTTTAAATTGGGATTCTCTCTGAGGTGAGGTTTCAATTTGGACATCACACATCAGATTAAGTTTTATAAAATCCAGGGACGTTACAGGTGGTATCAGAGCATGAACAATAGCAAAGCCTGACATTTGCTCATTGTGCAACTCAAATTAAAGAAAACCTTGAACTTAATAATATTTAGGGTTAGATTAGTCATATTTTAAAGACTAGATCTGACCTAGCCTCTAGGTTAGTACCTAGATGTCTGAGAACTAAGTCTAGATCGGTGCTTGTTATATAGCGGGTCCTTAGATGTTGTTATTTCCTTATACTGCAGTAGTATGGAACATTGCATTATTTGGAGATAAGTGCATCAAGGGAAGAGAAACCCTAGACATATGGTGCTCATTTTCTAGAGTATATCAACTAGTATACACCTTATTCTCACCCTCTTCACTATTTTTCATGAAATTGTACTCTCTACTATGTGTGGGACACTCATTTTGTGGATTTGGTTTTTGATTCCAATCGAATCGAACCTTGATAGTTTTTTTTTACGCATGTTTTATCAGAGAAGAACTATATAATATTTTATTATATATGTAAGTATTACAAAAATGTGTCCGCACACATGTACGAGTAGGAGGTAGTCATGCAATCTAAGTGGAAGTGAGTGACATCATTCTAGAAGAGATAGTAGTTCTAGATTAGATGTCTAGAGCCTTGTTGGAATATGTGATAGATGGAATAGATGGATTAAGATTAGATGACGATCTAAGATGTATAGAAATGATATAAGATAGATCATGATGATATATGTTTGTCTTTGAGGACTTAAGTTCAATTTTGAGGATACAAGATGAGCTTTGATGATGCAAGTAACTAAGCTTTTATGAGATAAGATATGTTAAGTTAAGACAAGGTTGTGAATTAGCATGAGTCTCAAGCTCTTTTACAAAGGAGGACCTCTAGTGTTGGGACCAGTTATAGGGTTAACTCCAGAGAGAGTGAGACCCAGAGGGAGAAGGTCAGAGAACCTAAATTCTAAGATATGAGAATGATGAGAAATATGTGATATGATATGTCCTAAAATAGAATACTCTTGAGTGATTGAGATGAGTTGGTTTGTGCTTGATTCCTATAGTCTATCTTGAACCCTAGATGTCCTTGGGACAACCAAACCCTAGAGTCAAAGGGAGGATGTTTATATATGCATATGTGAATAAGGAAATATAAGAACCTACCTTTTGGGTGAAGGAGAGAGGGTCCCAAGACCCTGGAGGAGGTAACTGTGTTGGTTTCTATGAAGCCTCGTGCTCGGGTTGGTGGTTCCTTATAGGAATCTAGTGGTTGTGTTAATAAGAGTTGAGAAATAGTATCCATGGGTAAAGACCTATGAAGAGAATGTCATATCATGTTTTGGTTTGTGCTTATGTGGCTAGAGTTTAAAAAGTTATCACTAGTGCCAATGAGGTAATCTGAGAACCCTAGATAAGAGAGGAAGGATAAAGTATATGCATATGAAATACTCATAGAGTTGAGTTATCTCAGAGAGACTCAGCATGACACTACCCTCATGATATGGGTCAGGAGAACCTCAGTTGGACTGGATGAAGTTTTGATATATGTTTAACAAGCCACTCACATAAGTTTGTTTAGCACAACCATGATATAACATAGATAAGAATGTGATCTAATATTGAGATTTGACAATGAATATGACATGGTGGAAACCCTAGTGATGGTTTGATAGATATTTATGTATAAATGGTTAACCATATACATTAATAATGTTGATAATATGAATAGTTGGCTAATCTCATGATGAATCCTTAATAGAGTTTACAACCTAATAAGAGAAAGTACTATGAGATGACACTAATGATATGTGTTACATGAATAGTGATGACATAATATGGTTGGTGAATCCAGTGATGAATTTAGTAATAAACTTGTAACTTGACATGAAAGTGAAATGAGAGCATTTTAATGATATATGCCAAGCAGTAATAATGTTAGTGCTTAATAAATATGTTGAATATAGTCTAAAAAATTTTACGCAATATAATAATGATGGCACCTTGTTATGATCTATATGGATAAAAATTGAGTTAATTATAAATAATTCTTCCCAAAATGAGGACATGATGTTAGAACCTGATGTTTGGGTAAAATGAGGATGTAAATCCTAAAATGTGAAAAATGCAATATATAATGTATTGTTTGAATTTTATGCTTGGGTGAAATTTGTATAAAAATCCTAATTGGAAATGTGACACAATCTAATCATCTACATCATGTTATATGTTGAGGGGTTCACCTTAAATGCACTAAAATCTCTTAGAAGTGCTTTGGATATATGGTTCTAGGTATCCTATGTGGATATGTTGCACATAGAGTGGTGTCATACATATGGATGAAGTTCCTTGAAGTAAGAGGATGGTTTAATTTTGAGGAAAAATTTCTTTTAATATGTATATGATGTGATAGAGTGAATTTTGCTTTAATTTTGAGGACAAAATTTCTTTTAAGATGTATATGATGTGATAGAGTGGATTTTTCTTTAATTTTGAGGATGAAATTTCTTTTAAGGTGTGTAGGATGTGATAGAGCACTCTTTTGAAACCTTTAATCACCAATAACATATTGGAATTCATAGGTTGAGTTATCTTGAGAGTTTGAAGTGTTTTAATAAAGTTTGAGTGTTGATTGATGTTGATATCATGATTTGGATCCCTATGTTCATGCCTTTTTGAGGTATTATCTTCAGTGATCAAATAATAGAATTTTGACACCAAATTCATGTACAAGGTAGCTTAAGTTGTGAGGAAGCTATGGTTAAAATTTGGTGGTAATTGGAGTATCCTAGAAGAAGTTATTCAAGTTTTAATATGATGAAATAATGTATATGTTGATCTTGATGGACCATAGGATTTAGTCACATAGCCTAAGTTCTTGTATTAGGAAGTGTCACGCAGTAGGTAAATTGAGCAAGCCACAGATTGGATGTGTGGTTCATCTCTGACCCTAGGATGATGAAGAATGGATAGTCATGATTGCATCTCCTACCTTGCGGTTAGAGCAAGGTAAGGAGTAGTTTAGTTGCGGCCTAGCATATCCCCACGCATCCAAATCGTGCGGTGGGAGTGGGAACTAACCAAGGGGTTGGATTCATTGAATCAACATGACTTTTGCGACCCCTTTTTGTAGTTGTGGTGTCCAATGAATAGGGAGAATGAGCCCTTCTCTCCCATCGCCTATCCACCAAGGAGAGTAGGTCGTAGCTGGGAGTGGGATGTAGAGGTAGAAGGAAGTTCGAGGGGAAATGAAGAGAGGGAAATAAAGAAGGAGGTCTGAGGAGAAGATATTGCATGGAAAAGAGGACTCCAATGGCGTCTTCATTAGGCGGCGAGCTCACCCTCACCGTGGAACAACACAAAGTTGGGGACACCAATCCAGGGTGCTACAGCTAAATGTGAAGGTCCCTTCAGGTCTTGGAAGCTCTGAAGAAGCTTCTCAATATGTCATCCACAAGAATTGAGGCCGAGAGTCTTTTTCCCCCTTTCTTTTACCACGGAGGTGGCTGGTACTGGTGACCACATAGGGAAGGAAGAACAAGCCTCCCTCAGTGAAGATAAGCAGCTGACGGGGTAGAGAGAGGAAGGACGAAGCTATTGGTCTTATTTTGGCATGAAGAGGAGCAACATACCACGACTGGGACCTCGCCAGAGAGAAGCTATGTGGCGGTAGCCCTACAAAATAGAGTAGGTGGATAGATTCTGCATTGTGTGAGAATAAAGAAAGCGGAAGGGACGAGAGAAAATCGGGTCTGCAATCCTGAACCAGGCCTAGACCAAGTGAACTGCCCGGCTCATAGTGAACCATCGGCAAGTGGAGCCACACCCTCCTCAGGGCCACGTAGAGGGTTCTGATTGGCCAAAAAGGTACATTGCCTATAAATCTACAGATCTTCAATAATTTGCAATAATTAGCTTGTTTATCAAAAAATACAAACAACGTATCAAAATTCTCAGAAAAATGAGTAGAATAAGATGGAACCATAAAATTTCTATTTTGATGCACTAATGTCAAGAATATTATGTAAGTTTTCAAATGATCTTAGCATGTGTAATAAATATCAAATAGTGACCTAAAATCATGAAAATGCATCGATAACTCTAAAATATGATATATAATTCATATGATGTCAAATATGGTGAAGTTTCAACCCAAAATCATGTAATTTTCTTTATATGGCTAATTAGGGTTAATAACCCTCATTAGTTTGTAATAATTACAAATATGCTCAAGAAATCCTAGAATTTATAGAGTGAGCTCATATCAACAACTAGAAGATAATATGAAGTTATGAGATCATGATAATGCACAAAACACATGTTTTATGATTATTGTTCTTAAACTGATGAGGAACCCTAACATTGATTAATAAATGTAACCTATGGTTAATTTGTGCACATAATCATATGCAATGAAATAATCAGATTATGTATCTTAATCTGGAATCTAAGACCAGTAACCTAATAATAAGAAGAGTAAGACAAGTAATGATGCACATATCCAAATGAGTAAGCAAACCCTAATATGAATCAACTAGGGTTAAGATGATGAGGCCCTAAAGGTGATATGTGATCTTGTCTTCATCAGGGGTTGACAAGGATAGAAATGACTCATGAATATGTGATGATTAGGTTATCTCTTGATCAAGGTATTCCATTACCTCGTACTCAGCTTATTATACAATATGCTTGTGTTAGATGTGTAGTAAAATACTTGGCATATGATATTGGATGAAATGATTGTTCTTGTATGATATTGTAACATCCCTAACCTGGGTTATGTTTAAACCTAGATGTTTTTCTTAATAAATTTGATTATATGCTCTCTCTTATCTCTCCAAAAGTAATTAAGGCTCAAGAGGAACTTATATTTCAATTTTAGTCCTTTTCGAATAATGTTGAAACAATGTTTTGTTAGTTTTGGACTAAAGTGCAAATTACCCAATGTTGAGGGGTTAACTTGCAAATTGTACATGATACAATGTTCCTCATGTGTTGAAGAATCATGGGAATGATTACGATGCAGTGATGTGGCTTCTACAAGCCTGAATAACAAGAAAGAGCCTATTGAGCAATGTTTGTGCATTAAAACCTAGTTTTGGTGTAATGTGCAATTTACCCAAAATATAGGGTTCAATATGAAAAATACCACTTCAAGAGGGTCCCTCATGATTCTTGGCATCATGTAGAGAAAATAATTTGAGAGGGGCGCCTCATTTGAATCATTTTGAAGGAGAGAGAATCTTGATATTAAAATAATCAAGATTTATGCATAATTGAAACCCTAATTCAATTTAATGCAAAAATAATTACATTAATTGGATTGCCCTTCAAACAAAACTATAATGGTTGAGCTTGGTTATGTTTGGAAGTCCTTGTGCCTTGCAAAGGCAAAGGAAATATCTACGTGAGTGGAGAACCCACTCACATTAAGAAAAGAAGAAAAAAATATCCACTCACATATGGATATTATTATAAAATGATTTAAGGTGCTTAGTTTGTTTTCCTTTAAATCGTGGATAATTGAGAGTAATAATAGGAAAACAGGATATCCTCGTCCCTAAGGAAGATAATGGGGCATATGGCAAGAAAGTTGAGGAGATAATTCCTACTTTCTCTCTCTTAAATGAATTTTCAATAAAATTCATATATAGGCTCCTTTATCCATGAGGTGAAGGGATAATTTCGAATCCACTTTCACTTCTTGCTTGAAAAAACGACCAAGGGATCTTCGATCAATAGGAGAATGACCCCCAACCTGTTGGTAAGCTTCTTGACCTTCTTTCACCTTGAATTCATGGTGGAAATCACAAAACAATGCATGATTTCTTCTCTATTTCACTCCATCTTCAATCCTAGCCAATCTTTTCACTCCAAAGTTGAGGACAAGCATTGGGAGGATTGCAAAAGATTCTTCCACCATTTTTGACGTGAAGATACAAGCTTTGAAGCTCAATTGAAGGTGGGTTATATAACTTGAACCCTTGAACTTTGTTATTGATTCCATATCTCCATCAATTGTTGATTATATCTTGTTCCCAAAATTTTATTGTGTTGATTGATGCAATCACCATGAAAATCACCAAAATCTTCGTGGGTTTATACCTTGATGATGATGACATCATCATAAGCACACACCTCCACAAATATCTATTGCAAACGGTTTCAACTTGTGGTCCAAACGGTTTCACCAAACTGTTTGGTGACCAAATGGTTTGTTTGAGTTCCAAACCGTTTGGAGTGGTTGACCAAATGGAGAGGGTTGACCATTTTAGGAGGGTTGCTGATGTGTTGAATAATGTTCTAATAGATTTAATTGATGAGTTTCTAAAGGTTCCATGATTGGATAATCTACCAATTACAAACCCTAATCGGGTTGAGTGTTGAATCCTTAAGTGAATTGAATTGATTTTGGGTTGACTAGCCCAAACGGTCTCAAGACCGTTTGGAGGTCACCCAAATGGTCTCAAGACCGTTTGGAGGTCAACCAAGACCGATTAGAGGTCTATGGTGAAGTATGATTGGATGGTTAAAGGCCCGGTCATATCAAATTGAAATACAATCAATAGCTAAATTGATGATCAATTCAATGATGCAAACTCTAAGTGAATTTTATAATTTTAATGATGGATGAGTCAAACAGTCTCAAGACCGTTTGGAGGTCATCCAAATACCTCAAGATCGTTTGAGGTCAGTTCTTGTCATGGTTTGATGATGATCCAACAATTTCAATTGAATTAGTTCCACAATGTTAACCATTGATGGTTCCTCGATTTCAATACCCTAATTGATGGGTTCTTGGTTATAAACCCTAGTTCAATTGAGTTCAAAACCCTAATTGAAGGTAAAATTGAAGTTTGATTCAATGGTTCAATTGAAGAACAGATCAGTAGTTCAATTGATAGATTGAATCCCCGAATTGATAAGTGTTGAAAGACCTTGTTGGTCCATTAGGTTTTGAGAGGGTTTGGACCAAACGGTCTTAAGACCATTTGAGTCCAAACGGTCTCAAGACCGTTTGGGTCCATACGGTCTCAAGACCATTTGAGACCAAACGGTCTCAAACCATTTGGAGACCCAAGTGGTTTCAAGTGTAAATTGTTCATACGGTTTCATTATTGTTTTGCTTAAACAGTTTGAAACCATTCAAGGTCTAGGTGACCAAGACCATTTGGAGTCTAAGTGATCAAACTATTTGAGGTACAAATTGGTCAAACTAATTTGAACACCTAAAATGATTAAAGGTCATCTAGCTACTTAATTGTTAATGAAGTGGTCCAAAGGTGGTTATAATGTTTAACCCTAACTGTGTGTACTTAAATGAAAAGCTGACCTAAATCAATCTTGGAGTACTAAACATCCTACAGAGGATGAAAGAGATAAGGAGAGAGATAAGAAGACTTATATGATTATGTCCTAATCCTTTCATTATGAATAAAATATGAATTAGGTTTTGATCCATAATAATGAGATCATGAAACCCTAATTGAAAGGACTATTGAGCCCTGATCCTAATTTAGGGTAAATCTGTGTGAAACCCTAATATGGGAGATGATGTAACCCTAATTTGATGGGAATGGTGCGTCTTAACCCTAATTTGGATAATTGGGTATGAGAAACCTTACTTGGATGTGACTGGTAAACCCTAATCCCTAAAATAGGGTAAAGGTATGTGAAACCCTAGTACAGGGTGATGCTATGTGAAACCCTAATTGAGGGTAAAGCCATGTGAAATCCTAATCTCAGGTAATGCTATGTGTAACCCTGATATAGAAGGATATTATGTGAAACTCTAATGTAGAGTGATACTATGTGAAATCAATAAATATGGGAGACGCTATGTGAACCTTAATTTATAAACAAGGAAAACCCTATTCCTAATAATGGAATAGTGGTTAATATGTTGACAAGTGTAACACCTAAAGAGGTTGATAATGGATGTCCTTATATCAATAGTTCCTAACTCAAGGATGAGTCCATATTATTAGCAATGGTTGTATTTTCTAAATAAGTGACTTATGACCAATACATTACATGTTAAATGTGATGAACTGGTTTATAAAGTATTAGGATGGGAAATACCCTAATACAAGCTAAGTGGATGAACTCAAGTAAGATAAAGGTGATGAGGGAAGTGATACATCAAAGTATGATAGATATCACATCCAACACCTCAATATTGATATACCTTGATGTGTTTTGAATCTAATATATTTGGATGAGTGACTCATGAAGTGTGTCATGTCAGTTGTTTCATTGAGATGTAATACACCTTGATAAGTGTAGGCTATCATGCCCTATGAAAAGGTTAATCCAAACCAATAAACTATGATGCAATCATATTCTGGTAATGATGAGAGAGAAACTCATTTTTTGTGTTGATAATTCATTTAATGATGAATGATGAGGATAAATAAGTATGATTGAATACTTATGTTATCAATGTTGGCTCCTAGCTGTGTGGAGCAATGAATTAAGGTTTGATCATTAATAACATGATCTTAAGAACCTAAATGGTTACTTGTGGAAAACCTTAATGGAGGGTGATAATATGTAAAGGGAATCCTAACCCTAAAAAGGGAATAGAGGTATTACTTTGTGTTGCATGATGCTGATATAAAAGCATTATAATTGTTTCCATGAGTATTAATCATGCAGGTATGTTGAGATGATAAGCATATCCAGGTATGAGCTATGATGCCTTGTACATGGAAAATGTTTTATAGGCCTCATGAGCCTTCATATGCTTTGTTGCTTAGGGAGAGGAAATTTGAAATTAATGAGCCATGTGTGCTATATGATCTTTTAATTATTGAAACTGTTTATGGGCTTCATAAGCCATAATATGCCTTGTTGCCTATTAAGAGGCAACAAGAGATGAATTAAGCTTGGTGTGCTATGTGGAATGCCTGTGTAGTAAGAATCATGCTTACCTTGGTCATATGACCTGAAGGTGTTAAGTTACCTGTTAAGTGGTAACAAGTATTCCAAGATGAATTAAGGGTCTGAATACCCATATTCTATAATCATGATGATGAACTTGTTAAGAAATGGAAATGTGCTTGATGAGATGAGGGATTAAGATTCCAATACTTTGTTAGAAAAGTATGGCTATAGGCCATGACTTCACAAAACAATCCCAGGCATTAGCTGTGTGTTCTAAACCTAAAGAGAGTATATGTTGTGGCTATAACTCTATAATGAAGATGTCAATTTACTCTGGCAAGTTAACTGCATTCTGACACATTATGTGAAAAATATAATCAGTTGTGTAGTGTATTTGCATAAGTTGAAATATGAGAAAAATTAGTTGATATTATCCTGCTTAGTGCAGCGGATAAATGTTATACATGATCTTCACAATACCTTATTGGATAAGTGACATGTTGCTCTATCAGGTTACAGTTGTCATGCTTTATATAAGAATAATGTTCTAATATGTTAAACAATGAATTAACTGATATTAAGCCATTATGATTCCTCTGTTCAGATTTATCTTATTAATATGCAATAATAATGTTTCTGGCGGAGAGTTATATCTCTCGCTGGGGAAATTTTACAATTGTCTCACCCCCGTGGGAACCACATTTTTAGGTGGACACAGATGAGGAGGTAGGAATTCTTCAGTAGGTGAAGGACAACAACAGTAGCAGCAGGGACAGCAGTGAATTCTCAGGTGGAGACACTGGCTGATATGTCTCGTATAGATGTACATAGAGTCCTATGTGTCGTCTCTGTACTCTCAGGTCCTCGGAGTAGTAGTTAGTGCTTTTGAGATTTTGTCTTAGTGCTTTGAGATTTCTATATTGCCTGTGTTTTAACAGAGCAGTTCATGCTTGTAATTCTCAGAAAAAGATGATACAAGACATGTACTTGTGAACCAATATGTAATTAAGTTACTCCTGTTCTTTATGAAAGAGTTTTCCTATGTGTGGACCTCTTTGCAAAATGGTTTTAATTTTTACTGATTTTTGGTAATCCACTGCTTAGTTAATAATGTTTTATTCAAATGATGTGTAACATATATGTTGCATTATTTCCCATACTTGTTGCTATGAACACATGAAACATAATATATATGTTCCATTATATCCAAGCACTTCAACTCTTTGGTAGTAAAGTGCTAGAAAGTAAGTACTTCAACTCTTTGGTAGTAAAGTACTTGGAAGTGATCCAACTCTTTGGTAGTAGATCACATTGTGAAATGATCCAACTCTTTGGTAGTAGATCATGAAGGCCTTAATGCATTCAACTCTCAAGTAGTAAATGCATGGATGATATAATGGAAATGAGCTTAAAATATGTGTTTTCTTTTGTTAATGATGTGCAAGTATATGTGTTTTCTTATATTCATTTATTGCTACCAAGTATTAGTTTTATCTTATTGCCAAGCCTAGTAATCAAAGGTATATAAAAAGACATATAGGCATACTCAGTACAATATTCATGAATATTGTGATGACGTGTACCACATGTAATCTTTTGTTTTGGTTGTGGAAATTTGATCTTGAAGAACCAAGATAGTTGTGAGTTGTATTGCGAGCTGATGTACAGGTGGACCTTTTGTCTTAAGATCCTATAGTTTAGTGGTAGTACACGTATATGTATAAGTTTGATGTTCAATGTGTAATATCAAATGTTGTAATAATTCATTATGTAATTATATGTTGAATGGTGAACATGTGTTGTATGGTTTTATTATTGTTCATGTGCATGTGCTACTATTATTTCCTTCTGACTTCCTCTAATTTTCTCTTTCTTAGACTAGTGTGTGATGTTTACATTGGGATTCTCGCTGCGATGAGATTTCAATCTGGACGTCACACATAAAATTAAGTTTTAGAAAACCAGGGACGTCACAGATCATGCAGCAAGAGGAAAACAAAACAAGATATGTGTCAAATTAAGGAACAAGTACAAAGTTAAGAACAACAAGGAAAATATAGGGTATAGATTCATCAAGAACATAGAGGGTCAAGAGTATGAGGCACATATCAAATAGAAATCTTACCATAACAAATAATAAGAAATTTGGCATGAATGATTAAGTTAAACTAGATTAACTAAGTAGGGTTGAGGCACCTACCGGACCTCAACTAATAGGTGAGGGGAGAGTAAACACATTCCCTATCACCTATAAAATATTTGTATATGGGGAAAGTAACACATTCCCTTGGGCGAAATAACACATGCTCAATTGTGGGTGGTTGTATATAAGTACCACTACATCAGCTAATGAGTCAAAAATATCATCATGCTCAAATAAATCATACGACAAGATTAAGCAAAAAATAATAGTGATATGGCATGTGGGTTCAAGACCCAAGCAAATAATGAAGTAATTGTACCAAAAGGAGCAATGCTAGGAATATTGGTTTTAGTCCATGCCTCATTAGGAAATTAGGGTTTGGTTATCAAAAGTATCCAACCTAAGGGATAAGATGCACATACCTCAATTCTGGGTCCTAGATATCACTTTTCACCAACTTGGAAGAATCCAAGATCATCTTTGCCTAATTTCACGTTATTCACATGTGTTAGGGTTTTATAATGCATATATAAGTGTAAAGAAACCCTAATTGTAGACATTTTTGATAAAATCTCAAATTTTGGTCACAAAACCGAAACCAAGAGATCCATTATATTTTTCTGATCAAGAAAACATATGTATTTGCTTTATTTAGAGTTTATATGAACTAGTTACAATTTTCTAGGGCTTTTTACATACTTTATTAGATTCCCCCAAAATTGACTATAGAAAACATGGGAATCAGACTCTAAAAACATTTCTATTATAAATAAATCATTTTTCCGAATTCGAAACATATTTATTTATAACTTTTTGGACAAGCAGAGAAAGAGATATGATTTTTACAATTTTGGAAAATCAAACAATTCAAAAAATTCAAATAAGCAGAAAGGATTTGCGAAAGAGAGGGAGAGTAAGCAGAGTTGACCCACTGACTTCGCCCAATCATGGGTTGTCAAGTTAATTGATCAATTCTCCGGTTTGACTTGTCTAAAGCAAAGAATATTGGGGCAAAATGATCAAAATACCCCTCACAAGAAAAACAAAGAAAGAAGGAACAGCAGGGGGCAGAATAGATATTTCACGTGGGGGAATCATCACTCTTACATGGTCATGTCATGGATGGAAAGAAGCAAGCTGCTTGCATGGTTGAGATTTGGGAAAAACTACAAATTGTGATAATTCGCCAAACCAACGGCGTAGAAAGAAAGGTGAAGGTCTGGCAAACTTATTATTGTGTGCTACTGAACTGAGTTGACGCGAGTAGGAAGATCTAGTCATCGGTGATGATCCCTAATCCACAAGCTCATGATGAGGAAGATGAGAATATCGGGCACATTTGAGATGACCAAAAGGTTACAAAGTGCCCAAGGATCATGGGGGTATAGGTATTCATAGGTGTGGTTAGGTATTAGGGTTTATTGAGGTAGAGGCTTTGAGAAGTAGGAGAGATAATTTAGTCATTTCCAAAATATGCGATATTAGTTTCTATGTAGGGAGTTTTCACGTGTGAAATCCAATTTGGAACACAATGGCGAAAGAATCTCGAGCAGAGATGGAGAAACAAGAGGGAAATCTACAAAATAAAAAATCACATATGGCAGCATGTTTCCTTTTCGAACGCAAGCTAGGTGACAAATTCCTAGTCATTGGACTGGTGGATGTGGGTCCATGGAACATCTCATCCGTCCATCAGCACATGACATTTAAATCAGGAAAAACCTTACCCAAATCAAAATCAAATAAAATGATTCAATAAATTAATTCTCTTTTTATCTCTCTTTATTTTAGGGTGCAAATAAACTCCAAATTAAATGAAAATCGATAGCTAACCTAATTAGGACACGTATAATTCAATTTTTTATTAGTTTTTAGTTTTGGAGACTGTAAGTATTTTATTTAATTCTTTTAAATTAAATTATATTTTCCCTTTCCTCTTAATTTTGAGATGTCTAGAAACCACCCATAAGACGCCTTACACTTGTAAATACAATTTGCCATTATTTTTCTCTTTTGGAATTATTTAAAACATAATTTAATATTTTGCACATTCTAAACACATTAGAACATTAAATAGTATCCAAATTAGTTGAAAAATTACTCATAGGCTAATTTTGGCATGTAGATTTCGAATTTAAGATTCGTTTTCCCTTTTGAAGTAATTTAATGTTTTATTTCATATTTTGGGCTTTACTCCTATTTGTTTTTTCCAAATTGAATTAAGACATGTATTATTATGCAAATAAATTGAAACTTGGCACTCAAGTTAATTAAGACCCAAGGAATTCAGTTATAAAGTTATTTTTATATAGTGGGTCTTTCATTTTATGAGTTTTATCCCCTTTACACATGACTATCACTATTTGTCACATTAAATTATTTAATGCTACATTATCATGTTTAAAGCCTTGTTATTAATTCTTGTTCTCTTCCTTGCACCATAAGGCTTAGGGAAAGTTCTAGAACAAAATTATATTATTAATATCTCACTTAAGTGGTAAATTTGCATTTTGGACCCTGATTGAAACATTAACTGAGGTATTTGTGCATAAACCCATACATTGGCATGAATAGAGATCAAATATACACCAAGCCACAAATAATTCTAAAAATTCGACATCAAGGACAAAAAGGATAGAAATGATAGGGAAACTTAGAGAAAAAGGGCTAGATTATGAATATACCTAGATTTTAGTTTGTTACAAAATTACTTATTGATTCAGAATAGACGTTATATGCTCAAAACTAGGCAGGGTCCATGCTCATGGCATGATGTGATGGATGTCTTAATCCTCTTTTAGATGGTGGTATTGAACCCAAAAGATATGAGGTCTCTCGATCCCATTCGTCACATTCCTATTAGCAAAAAATAGAATTGGGGGTCAGAGTATTCTATTAAAAATGGTGATCAGTAATAGTGACATGGACACAAGTTGATGACATTATAGAGCATTTGTGCAAAGTATTGGTGGTGGTAGGGAATTTATTCAAGTTGGAACTTTTGTTGAAGTTGGGGTATGGGCAGATTGAATATTGAAAGGGGTTTTTTTCTTCCTCATGTCATCATTGAAGAGGAAAAGAGGAGGAAGTGTAGGAGGTGTTAATTTTGTGGCTTTCAGGGTACTGGATTTGGGCTATTTTGTCTATGTAGTCTTTAGGTGGCTCACTACTTGGCATTACAGTGACAGCTATGAAGGTTGTTGGTGTGAGACCCCTAACCTTGATTAAATATTTGAACATGTTTAACTACCATAATTGAATTCTTATAACCCTAATATAACCTTGTGATATGTTTTGGTTTCATGTCACAAGCTTAAGTTTCAAATTTGGTCCAATTTGGACACGTTTTGTGCAAGTTATGCACATTTTGGACTTTTATGCAATTTACCTATTTGAGAGGTTTTGTTTGCAATTTGTCACTTTAATTATGTTCCTTAGATGTTATATTATCATTATTGATCTTTTTGAGCCATGGGGTTCTCAATTCTACCTTGGTTTGGAGGTGTTTTCTTCAAGGGTATTTTAGGGTTTACCCCTTTTATGGATGAGCTACCTTTAGGAGCTATCAACCAATGGTCTATTTACTTGGCTTGTAAATTCAAAAAATGCTGCCTATGAAGATCTCAATGAACTTTGGGTCATCTTCTTGTGTGGTTTCTTGTATATCCTTAATAGTTTAAGGCCATGGACACATGGGGGAGCTACTTGTACACCTCATGCTTGCTCCCATCTTTATCCATGGGCTATATTTACTTCTTCCTTGCCCAAGAACAAAACCTTTTCTTGCTTTATCTTTCCTATAACCTGGATCAATGACTCCACTCTATTTTCCTGTGAAACCAAGTTCTCTAACATAGAATACGGCCTCTTTTTGGAGAAAAAGGTCTCCTAGAGCTCCATCTAACCCTACCTAGGGTTTCCAAGGTCATCTTCTAGGGATTTTGAGCAAGGCAAGTTGTTTTTTTCCTTCCTTCTCCAATTTTCTTACTCTTCTCCTTCTGTGGACCTTCCTCCAAGATTGAACTCTACTTCTCCATGGTAAAAGTTGCTTTAGAGCTCAAGATCTTACTTTTATTGCTTCTTCTTCTTCTAGGGTTTTGATTCCTTGTGAAGAAGGGTGCCTACTTGGACGAGATCGGAGCTTCTACTTGGGTTTTCTACCTTCTTGGCTTGATTTTCTTACTGATAGAAGTTTGTTCTTCTCATTATAGGTGATTTTTATAAACCTCTTTACCTATATTGCTTACAATAAGCTTGGTACCTCATGTTCTTTCTTAAAGTGGTGATTTAGGCATTAAGAAGCTAAGCTTGATTGGGATTTCGATTTTTATGGTATTTCTTATTATGTTCCTAGTTCTAGATGAACCTATAATCATGTTCATGTTATTCCTAAGGAAGGACATTATTTACTTCAAGTTGGTATCATCACATATGGTGCTAAGCACCTATCCACCGATGGTCCATATTAGGGTTTCTAGGTTGTTTTCTTCTCTAAACACATGACCTGATGGTGTGGTCTTCATGACTACCGAAGGTGGTGACCAAAGTGTGTTGAACGATGGTGTGAACTGATATTCACACCTTAGTTCAGTGTTAGGCTCTCTTGGAATCTCAATGACCAATGGTTGATTATCTAATGATGCTATCAATCAATGATGACATTAGCTTAATATCTGATGGTGTTAAATGAATATAGTGTTGATCTTATCAACCTGTAGTGACCTATAATGTCACAACCAATGGTAGATATGGTAACAACAACTAATGGTGAGTCAAGGCTTTAAATTTAGCTTCAATGAAGCCATAAACCAACGGTTTCTTGGTTCAAATGATCTAATGGTTAGACCTATACTTCAATTAATGGTTTTGAGATATGAACCTAATCTTAATGGTTAGGATCTAACACTTCTTCATCTAATAGTTTTGATTAATGAACTTGATCCAATGGTTGAGTTTATAAGCTTCAAAATCCAATGGTTTGGATTGAAACCTATAGTATTACATGTGAGTTCTAACAATCGAAATTTCATGGTTTCCCTCATGTGATCAATTTTAGGAGCTTGTTGTTGACATGATGACTTGCTTAAAATATACAACTGATGATTGGTTTTAACCCCAAAAACTATGGTGCCCATTTTATGATATTAAATAAGAGATGTTTAGAGTTTAGTAGTGACTCTTTCTATGTCACAACTCAATGGCTTTACATATGGTTTGTTAAGGTGTTTACTTATGTAAATAACCAATGGTCTTACCTTTTGAACATCCGATGGTTCTGGGTGATGTTGTGGTATGGTGATAGGGGTTGAATGATGATGAAATGAATGGAGAGCTACCCTTAATAAGGTATTCTTACCTTTGTACTCATATGAATATAAGGTATAATTACCATATTTTGTTGATATGTAACCCTAATGAGGTATAGCTTGTTATACCTAGTCTCAATATAACCAAATGTTGGTAAGTGGCTATGAATAGTCCTTGAATGATGAATACAATCATGGAGTACTCTATTTTGTGGCTCAACCCTAGTATACTATAACCTAATGGTTACACCTTGAGATATGTGTGGATCCATACTTGAGAATAGTATGGAATGTTATGATGATGTTGTACCTTATGTATCCAAGATTATATGGGGAGGCTATGGGTTAAGGTTTGTGAATGAATGTTTAACTATAACTTTAATTTAACCTACCTTGCAAAACCTAACCCTAATGAAAGTAGAGAATGATGGTTAATCAAGTTATCTATCTTTGAATGATTAATATAATGATGGAATATCCTTACTAATGAATCATTGAAATTCAAATGTGTTAACTAACGGTCATCATAGCTTCATGATTTATGCTTTCTTATTCTAAACTTGTACAAAATATGTATGACAATGATCAATCATATAGCTTCCTTATATGTGATATAATAAAGGAATTCTCTTAAATGCTAAGATAACCTTGCAATGTTATCCTATAAACATCTTTTAGTTATTAAACGAAATATCATGTTGAGCTTGTGCATCACATGTGTGGTGATGTTTGTTGAGCCTTGTTAAAAAGCATGGAAAGATAATGATGAACTTGTAGGGAATGATATGATGGTCTCAATGACCTTTGGGCATGGTTGAGCTCTGAATGAGGTATAATCCTCTTATGATGACAAGGGTTGATACCCTGTGATACTGTGAAGGACATATATCCTATGATATTGTGATGACAAGTGTAGTCTCTTGAATGACAATGAATAGTACTATGTGATGATGATGTGATGACAATTATAGTCTTTTGATTGACAGTTGAATAGTGCCATGTGATGTTGAGATGAGAAATTATGTCTCATAATATTTATATCTTCTGAAGTTGTTATCTAGAAATATTTTCTAGAGATGAATTAGGGTTTGTTTCTCCACTTGTTTGATGCAACCTTAATTCACCCAATTGGAGATAAATAATCAAATGAAACCCTAATCATGTAGTTCTCTATGCCATAGAACCATCTTCAGTGTCAGAACTTTTTGGATGGTGAAATGAGTATTCCTAAGGGAAACTTAGAGTGCATACTATTGAATATGCGAGGTGTTTTTCATCTTGACACCAAGTGTTTTGGGAGGATGGTTGCAGTCATACCTAGACAAATTTTCGAGAATGGTTGTGATCGGGTCTGAGTGATTATAACATGTTGTGATTAGAGGACAACTGTGGTTGTACCTAAGTGATTGGGTTTAGATACCCTAGATGCTAGAGACATGACATGTACCAAGGTGGGCTAGTTACAGGACTATATGTCATTGTTTTGTAGTTCAACTATATGTCACTGTGGTGCAGACTCGTACTGACTGAGTATGGAGAAGATCTTAGAGTCCAGCTCTTCCTAGATCTTATATGGAATTGATTGTGACCAAGCGGTGGTCAGTTGGAATTTGAGTGGTACGACTCAAACTCCCCATGGCGTAAGAAAAGATATAAGATAGTCATGTAGAATATATGTTTAGGGTTATACACAATGCATCATATTGGATGATAACCCTTGTTTGCTTTCTTTTCACTGAGATCATGTATAGTACAATAAGAGATTATCGATATGGTTATGATGTAATAATTCTCATGTTGTAAACATGCTTATGTTGTCAGATATACTGACACTAATAGTTAAGATGATGTTGCTAGCTATGTTTAATATTGCTAGCCAGACCTATGTAATTAGAAATGTTTAAGCTACTACTCATGCCTATGCAGTTAATTGTTTTATGATTTAGTTATACTTATGATATAGATCTCTTCCCTTTATTTGACTTGCCAATATTGATATCCATGTTATGTTATTAGACATATTTATGATGTCATGGATGTTTATGCTACCAGATTTCTTATCTTGTTAGCAAGGCATACGATGATAGTCAAATTAATAATGATGATTGTTATTAGATACAATTTGATGAAATTTGAGTAGATATCTATCTACAGAAATGGATTTATCTGTTACCTTTATATATGTTGATACTCATACTTGTTGCGAAGATTACTTGCTTAATCTATTTAGCATACGTGAACTGTTCAATCTGTTCAATTGATTATTAAATACTCCAACGGCTCAGTTATCTATTATTTAATCTGATGTAATCAATATCAGTTGGAGAGAGTTATATCTCTCGTTAGGACTAGGTCTCACCTAATGGGTCACCACATCTTTTTTAGGTGATCGGAAACAGTGGAAGCAGAACCATGGTAGCAAGGAAAAGTGAGGTGATGAACCCTAGAAATGGTATCTTAGTGTCTAGTGTATCCTAGAGTCGTCCTTGTACTCTCAGGTCCAGGTGAAAAGTTTGTATACGATGTTTTAATTTAATCGAGCTTTCAATAGCATGTTGATGCTTGTATATGTGAAATATGTGGATATTGTTCCTTGTAAATTTTATGTTTTAGCTAAGACTACATGGCAGTTGTAAATGATATTGAGCATTATGTAAATGTTCCTGAGCAATTGGAAAATGTTGAAATCGGTTTTAATTTACCCTATTTTTTGGGTTTGTGTTAATTAATGAGTAATCATGTTTTGAGTTTTGAGTAATCTCGTTTATTGTAATGAGTTCTCACAAGTTGGTATCAGAGCTTTAGGTTCATCGAGTCTATAGGGACACTAGGGCTTAGGACCAGGATGATGTATAAGATAGGAATATGACATAAAAATATGGTGCACACTGCCTAATCTATGTACTTGGATGCCCTGGCCAGGTATTCAGGTAATGAAGTAAAGGTAAGTATGTAACTCTTAGATTGTTATCTTTTTTATTACTCTGATCAAGTAGTCATTTTGAAACAATTTAAAGAGCATAACAAATCAAAAATCATGGTGCATATATCTCAATCTTACCCTAAAGAAGATGAGAATTACATCATAATCTATTAAAACTTGAATATTTGGTGACTATAAGGGAAAGATACAACACCATGAAACTTAAATCTGAATATAGATAAGCTAAAGAGGAGTTCTTGAAGCTGTAATCCAAGAAGATAATAAAGTAAGAGACAGATAAGTCAGTGCTAATAAAGTGATTCCAGGTATGAAATTCACATAAGAAAGAGAGAGCTCATATTATGAGTATAGTATGAGAAGATGAATGAGAACATGACTAAGGAATCTAGTGGATCCTGAGTTAATCTCAGACCAACCTATGTGTGTAAATGTGTTAATGTAATAGATACATGGTATGTGAAAGAAATCAAGGGAGAAGTTCCTTATTTAACGAAGAAAATATGGAATATGATGACTTATTCCTTGACCAGTGGTTGAAGAAACATGAAGAGTTAATGAGAAAAGAGCAATGAAATGTGATAATCTTAATAACTCATGTGCTAATGGCAACGAACCCAAGTTGTAAAAGGGTAACATGATGCATAAAAAGTGTAACTTTCATGGGGAATATAGAATTGGTTATCATTTGCTACTAACCCCTGGACAATGTTGTAGTGATGTGGGAAGTGTGTTTCCCTTTATGTTATTTATTTTTGAGGTGTAGCCTCCAAGTGGATCTCATGCCACTTGGTACGCATGGATTTGTTGTAATCATGCGATGGATATCTTGATATGATGTGTGATTTCCTTGGACTATAGTTCCAAAATCTTTATGTTTTGTAATGAGCGTTCTTTTTTAGCCTTAAAAGAGTTAGGGGGATTCCTCACATATGTTCTTAGCTAGTTATGATGTTGAGGAAGTGAATGAGAGTAGGGTATGAGTTCTTTATAGCACATGTAGTGGATACCAAGGTAATGAATCCTAGTGCCCATAGTGTATCAGTTGTATATATGAGTTAAAGATATCTATTAGATGAGTTACCCAGTATTCCTCTCCAATAGAGAGAGAGAGAGAGTTGATGTTGATCCTTCAAGTGTTGTTTGGGAAAATAAGAGTGATTTTATGATGTTGTGGGTGATCTGTTGATAGTTGGGAAAGACCACTATCAAGGATAAATGGTTTGTTGATCAGCAGACATGTGTTACTGTGTTCCTTTAAAATAAACCTAGGATCAGAATACCAATGGATAAGAGTTAGAGTGGATGACATAAGTTGCATGACCATGATGAGTATAGGGTTATGTCATTTAGACTAACCAATGTATCAATAGGATTCATAAATAAGAGGAACAGAGTGCTTAGTTCATGTCTCATAAGTGTGACAATCTTTGAATTATGACATTTCAAATTATTTCAGAGATGGTCAGTAGCATGATTAACATCTTTGCTAAACCTTAAGAATGTTGAAGCAACTACACTTATGTGTGACAATTTCAGCAAGACTGAGTTGGGGGTTAGATATAGTACCCTCTTGGAGTTATGACACATATGCTAAGTGGGTTGTGTGAATCCTAGTAAGATGAAGATGGTGTCATTTCCCTACCCCTAACAAGGTCAACCAAGAAGTTATATTTGATTATGGTTGCAGACAAGTGTATGATTCTTCAAATACATAGATATCTAGTCCATCATTGATATAGTTGGAGAATCCTATAAGAAAATATGGTGTATAGTTCTTGACAATTAGGGGATACCCACCTGATTGATTGAGTTGCTAATTACAACAACCATCAAAGGAGCACAGAGATGAAACTTTGTAAAGTTACATATGATAAGAGAGATGTGATGTTTCATGTTTGATAAGATCCATCAAGTATTACCTCTAAATGATGTGTGGAACAGTAGATATAATAGTTCAGGATGACAATTAGAGTGCCAAGTTGAAAGGTACTACTAGACTAGTACAGGTGGCACAACAATTTTTATGTTGAACCAAGGTGACACACGCAAGAGCTGAGGGAGAAGAATATGTCTTCTATGATAATGATGTGACATCACCATGTGATGAAAGTAACCATGTTTAATATTGAGCATGATGTGCATGAGAAATGTCCATCTGTGTGTACCTTGGATTTCGGGGGCGAAATCCCTGTTAGGGGTTTATGGTTGTGAGACCCCTAACCTTGATTTAATGGTTCAACATGCTTAATTACCATAATTGAATTCTTTGAACCCTGATATAACCTTGTGATATATTTTTATATCATGTGACAAGCTTCAGTTTCAAATTTGGTCCAATTTGGACATTGTTTGTGCAAGTTATGCAATTTTATGCACATTTTGGACTTTTGTGTAATTTACCCAATTGAGAGGTTTTATTTGCAATTTTTCACTTTAATTATGTTTCATTGATTTTATATTATAATTATTGATCTTTTTGAGCCATGGGGTTCTTGATTGTACCTTGGTTTGGAGGTGTTTTCTTCAAGGGTATTTTAGGGTTTACCCCTATATGTATGAGCTACCGTTAGGAGCTGTCAACCAATGGTTTATTTGCTTGTCTTGTAAATTCAACAAACGGTTCCTAAGCAGGTCTCAGTGAAAGTTGGGGCATATTCTTGTGTGGTTTCTTGTATATCCTTAATAGTTTAAGGCCATGGACACATGGGGAAGCTACTTGTACACCTCATGCTTGCTTCCATCCTTATCCATGGGCTATATTTGCCTCTTCCTTGCCCAAGTACCAAACCTTTTCTTGCATTCTCTTTCCTCTAACCTATAGATATGACTCCACTCTATTTTTCTACAGAACCAAGTTCTCTAAGGTATAAGATGACCTCTTTTTGGAGAAGAAGGTCTCCTAGAGCTTCATTTAGCCCTACCTAGGGTTTCCAAGGTCATCTTCTAGGGATTTTGAGCAAGGCAAGTTGTTTTCTTCCTTCCTTCTCCATTTTTCTTAATCTTCTCCTTCCCTAGACCTTCCTCTAGGTTGGAACTCTGTTGTCCATGGTAAAAGATGCTTTAGATCTCAAGATCCTACCTTTCTTGCTTCTTCTTCTACGGTTTTGATTCCTTGTGAAGAAGGGAGCCTACTTGGACGAGATCAGAGCATCTTCTTGGGTTTTATACCTTTTTGGATCGAGTTTCTTGCTTCTAGAAGTATGTTCTTCTCATTAGAGGCGAGTTTTATAACTCGATTTACTTATATTGCTTACTATAAGCATGTTAGCTCATGTTCTTGCTTAAAATGGTGATTTAAGCATTAAGAAGTTAAGCTTGTTAAGGATTTAGATTTTTACGATGTTTCCTATAGTGTTTCTAGTTCTATATGAACCTGTAATTATGTGAACATTCTTCCTAAGGAAGGAGATGATTTAGTTCAGGTTGGTATCACCACCTATGGTGCTAATCACCTATCAACCGATGGTCCATATTAGGGTTTCTAGGTTGTTTTCTTCTCTAAACACATGACCTGATGGTGTGGTCTTCATGACAACTGAAGGTGGTAACCAAAGGGTGATGAACAATGGTGTGAACTGATAGTCACACCTTAGGTCAGTGTTAGACTCTCTTGGAATCTCAATGAGCAATGGTTTGATTCTCTAATGATGCTATCAATCAATGATGACATTATCTTAATATTTGATGGTGTTAAATGAATATAGTGTTGATCCTATCAACCGATGGTGACCTAAGATGTCACAACCAATGGTAGATAAGGTCACCACAACTAATGGTGAGTCAAGGCTTTAAATGTAGCTTCAATTAAGACATAAACCTATGGTTTCTTGGTTCAATTGATCTAATGGTTAGACCTATACCTCAATTAATGGTTTTGAGATATGAACCTAATCCTAATGGATAGGATCTAACACTACTTCATATAATAGTTTCAATTAATGGACTTGATCAAATTGTCGAGATTAGATGCTTCAACATCCAATGGTTTGGATTGAAATCTATAGTGTTACATCCAATTGGAAAGGAATTATCATCTTCATAGAGGATCTCAGGAAGAAGATAGAGATTGAGATCTCTACTTCAGGACATGAGAAGAAGTAAGCTAGAACTATATGGAGCAAGGGTTGTTTCCACTATAGTTAAAGGTTGTCATTCATGGGAACATAATCGAATTAGTGAATTTCTATTGTGTACTTGCCAAACATCATATGTTTTGTATGACAAGAACATTATGATCTTTTAGGGAGATGCCCTATGTCTCATAAACTATACTTGATAGTTGTAAAGACAAATATGTATGACATATATATTGAATGACTTGATAACTCAAAAAATGAATACCTATGGCACTGTCATCTAGAGCGCATAAATGAGAAATGCATTTCTAGAATCCATATGATGGTTATCTATACTATTTTGGTTATTGAACCAATAGAGACATGCATGTCTTCTTTGTTGTGCAATATGACAAAAGGATCTTGTCTAGATGTAGTGGGAGATCGACTATTCCATTAGTACTAGTACATACTGATGTACATAGACCTTTTAGAATGAATGCTAAAGGTAGTTACAAGTACCTCATTACATTTACTAATGCAGTCAGTAGATATTTGTATTTAATGAAATGAAAGTATGAATCTCTTGAAGTTTTCAAGGAGATTATAAATGAAGTATGTAACCAAATTGGTAAGTATTAAGATACCTTGATATGATCAATGTTGAAATATAGTTTGAGGACCTTTTGGGAGATCATGATAGTTTATCACAATGAACTCCACCTGAAACATATTGATGTGTCAAAAAGAAGGTATCACACCTTGTTAAGTCATGGTGAGATTATCAATAAAATCTAGCTAATCTTACAATTTCGTTTGGGAACATGCTTATACACTAAACAATGTACCATCTAAAATGGTTCAAAAGATCTGGGGGGGTCACAAAAGTGGCGCTTCTACGGGGCATTTCTCTCAATAATAAAAATAAATAAAATGGTTCAAAAGACACAATATGACATATGGCATGGGAAGTGTCCTAATGAGTTTTTTGTAGTAATTGGGATTGAAAGTGTGTATAAGAAAATAGTTTCTTAAAAAATCTTTATCCACAAATCACATGAATGTTATCTTGTTGGATACTACTTCTATTCCAGCCCGACAACAAAGTCTTTGTTTCTAGGATGGATATTTTCCTAAAGGGAACTTAGTTCCATACGAATCAGTGGGAGTAAAAGTAAAACTTGAAATGTTCAAGACAAATAAGAAAATATTGAACTTAAAGAAGTACAACAAGGAACAAGGAGAATCACAAACTGTTGTGGAATCTCAAGTTCTTATGTAAATACAAACTCATAGTTTTAGTAGAACGCCTTGAGTTCGAAAGATTATGATATCTTATAACTCAAGAAGGCGATAAGTTGGTCATATGATGAGTCAACTACCTACCTAGAAACTATTGAGAAACCAAATTCTGAAAAATGGCTTGAGGCCATTAGATCTATGATGAACTCCATTTAAACCAACAAGGTATGCCTTGGTGGATCCACCAAAAAGGGTAAAACCCATAGGGTGCATTTGGGCCTTTGTAAGAAGACCAACATGGAAGGGTAAATTGTCTACAAAGAGTTTCAAACTAGTTCAAATTATTGACCATGATGAAGTCTTTTCAACAGTTACCATGGTTAAATTCATCTGGATCAATGCTCGTTGTTACATCTTAGTAAGACGGTGAGATTTGGCATATGGATGTTAAAATTGCATTCCTTAATTGGAATAATTAAGAGGATGTGTATTCAGTCTTAGAAGCTGAAGTCAGAGCTATTGAGCTCGCTACTAAGATGAGCAGTGCCAATGGTCATAGCCGAATCATCCTTGCCACGGACAGTGTGTTGGCTGTTAAAGCTCTGGAGAATAACGCAGATGAAGTCCCCGCGATTAAATATTGGGTTGTGAGGGCTCAGAAGCTGATGGCTGAGATGGAGGAGGTTGCTCTCAGGAAGGTCAGTCGAAATAACCTACA
This sequence comes from Alisma plantago-aquatica, assembly GCA_963693085.1. Lineage (NCBI taxonomy): Eukaryota > Viridiplantae > Streptophyta > Magnoliopsida > Alismatales > Alismataceae > Alisma > Alisma plantago-aquatica. Next base: position 1,324,886,494 of record OY856412.1, on the reverse strand, counting down.
TGTGGTGGATGGGCTTGCCAAACACCACTTCAAAAATTACCAGGATGATCGGCTGTATGTCGATCCTCCTCTCGACCCGGTGGGTCATCCCTTTCCTTTTCTGTTTTGTAATGGTAGGAGTCCTACCATATTTACTTTTCCAGTAGGCATTTTGTGTAGTAACCTTATTTTGCCTGCACGAGGAGAGCGGGATGAATAGAATAATCTCCTGACTTACCCAAAAAAAAATTAAGAGGATGTGTATGTGACACAACCTATTGGTTTTATAAATCTATTAATGCAAATAAAGTCTATAAGCTAAAAAGGTTAATCTAAGGATTGAAGCAAGCATCTCAGAGTTGGGATCTTTTGTTTGACAAAGTCAAAGGGTTTGACTTGAGTCAGAATGAAGATAGAATATGTGATTATAAAAGATTTAGTGGGAGCATATTTATATTCCACATAATGATGGGAAATAAAGTTCTTATCATGCATATGTCAAAACGTGGCATGGAAAGTACCTTCTATAAGGAGGGTTTAGGTGAAGCATCATATGTGATAGGAATTAAGGTCTATAGAGATAGATCTAGAAAGCTTCTTGACCTAAGTAAAAGTGCATACCTTGGTAAGATGTTGAAGGGTTCAGCATGAAAGACTCAATGAGACAAAAATTGTCCATGCTCCATGGAGTTAGTCTTTTCAGAGCCTAGTATTCTAGTTCTTATGAAGAATAGGGACACATGGATAGATGTCATTGGATCTATCTTGATTGCAATTCTATGTACTTATCCTGTTATCTCGTATGTTTTGGACATGACGAGAAGATATCTAGTAATCTCGTATGTATTGGACATGACGAGAGGATATCTAGTCATCTCATATGTATTGACATGATGAGAGGACACATATATACCTACCTAGAAATCTCGTATATATTGGACATGACGAGAGGGTATATGTCAAATACCAGTGAGAGTCAGTGGAATACCATAATGAACACTCTTATGTGCTTGTAAAGCACTTAAAGTATTGGTTCCTTGGTTATGGTAATAAGGAAGAGTTGGATGTAAAGTGTTACACCCATGAAATCTTCCAAACTAACAAAATGATTGCAATAGTGCTTGACATTAAGTGAGAACTGTAATCTATAAAGAGTTCTGAGCTAATGACAGTTGTTTGAATCTACAAAAGACGTTGAGTATCTCTATGTTATGAGAACAGTAGAGGATATTGTATGGATCAATAAGTTCATATGGGTGAACTTGTGTGAGGTTCCAAACCATTGATAACACAGTAAAAATATTGATAACAATAATGGAGCTACTAGTTAGGTTGGGAATCTCAGATAACATACAATGGCACTTCCATCTCATACGAGTAGTCGTACAGTGAAGAGATGAGAAAATTACAAAATACTGACTTAAGGAAAACTTTGCTAAACCCACTATAAAAGCAATGCGTAGCAGAAGCATGAAGGTCATGTTAGGTCACTCAGGATGAGATATGTAAGTGATTGGCTCTAAGTACAAGTGGAAGTCTGTTGGTATGTATGCCCAGAGAGCCAATCATATGATGATTGGGATATGGCATTAGATACTTGATTTGATGATGATAAAGGCAAGCTTCTAATTTATTTTTTATATTCAGTTATGAGATAATGAATAACATAATAAATGTCTAGAGAATGATATTACTCAATTATGTATGTCTTCAAGTACGTGACTTGGAAGAATGAGATCGTACGGATGTTAAGAGTATATATATTCTCAATATGTCCCTATTCGATTGTTATTGTGGAAGGTAGATAGACAAAAAATAACACATAAGATCAGAGTTTGAGTTGGTTGATGACTAAATCTCATTAGTCATTATATGGAAATATCAAACCAAGCACATAGATACATGTTAGGGAATAGTGTATCGGATAGACCCACGGTGAGAATAACACATGGAAGCCAACATCATGGAAGTCGTAGTCAGCTCTCACAGTGATGGTGGTGGTTGTAGTTCTTAGACCTGAAATCACTGCACTCATCACATGTTGTTGGAAACACTTTGACATCATCAAACCCAATCTAGAAACATGGTTTGTTATAACGGTGATGATTGGGTGACTTTGACACATGGAGTATGACTATGAGTGATAGATATGGGGTTTGTCCCTCTGATAGGAGTATGATATCCAAGGTCTCTTGATTAGCGATACTGAGAAAATTATGGCGATATGCATGTGAGTCATTATGTGATATTGAGCTTACATATATCTCATGCAGTCTGCTTTGGTTCAAGGAACAACATTGAATTATAATGAGGATGACTTCTCCATGTCTCTAGTTCAATCTGGATATCAGTGACAAAGGAACTATACAAACACTATAACACCATACATAGATTGTAGGTTGAAGTTGCTCCCCAACTTTCCATTCACTTGGGTAGAAACAATGTGTGACTAGGCCCCACTCTTTACTTGTGATGTCATAAGCTAGTTATGAACATTCATTGCCAATGTGATATGGGACATATAGGGTCACACATAGAGGAACTCATCTAGAAGAGAAGTTTGATCTTGAATGATAATTGAATTAAGTACTGAAGTGTTTAGGTACTCAATTCACACAACCGATCGACAGATTGGCTGACTGAACGGCCAAACAGCCATCTCACTGGGTGAGACGGCCATTTGGGCAGCCAGACGGGAATATCAAGTGTTGAAACGGTCATTTGGGTTGTCAGGAAGATTAGAAATCATTGGCTTAGTTCTGCCCTATGAACCGACCGGTTCAAGTTGTTGAACCGATTGCTCAACTCAAATTCAACAGAGCTTCTTTTGGGTAAGTGAGACGGGCATCTCGCTGGTGTGAGATGGCCCAGTTGGGACGAATGAAGGTTCTGGAGTTTTTCAGAACTCATTTCAATTACACATACTTGGGTTGCAAGTAAATTAATATATGACATTAATTAGGACATGATTTGCCAATTCATATCTAACTAGGAAAGAGCGAAATGACCGTCTCGCATCCCAAATGACTATTTTGGTGAGACGAGTGTTTTGTCACACGCAGGTTGTGAAACTTACAGAAAAGTTGCGAAAATTCAAGATCTACTTGTCCTTTCCATTCCCGATTTAGTCCCACATTGGCTGGGGACTGGGAACCCTGACACTAACCCCTCCTGTATATATAGGGGTACTGGGGCTTCCCAAAGCATAACTACTACACAGAAAATTGAGAATTAGTTGCTTTGACAAGTGTTATCCTCTCTGGTTGTGGTAACCACGAGAGCCTAGGAAAGTCCTACCCGACTAGGGAGGGATAGCGATGAGAGAGCAACAACTGAGGATCATTTTTGTGGGAGAGCATGTTGGTGACTAGTGTACTAAAGGGAGGGACAACTCCTTCCTATCCGTTCCTACAGGATGACAGGAGTTCTATTTGGTCCGTGTAGACTACTCTAGAGGTAAGAGCTTGTTGGTTGCTGCTAGGAGGGCAACGTCAACTCGCAGTCCGTGGTGAGATCTGAGGATTCGTTACGGCGGTTGTCCAAGTATGATGTCCATGGAGGAGCAGCCAGACGAGTCTGAGGGTGACTAGGAGTGTCACACATTGATTTTTGGAGACTATAAATCACATGATTAAGTTACTGTTGAAATCAATATAGGATTGATTAAAAGGGTTCATTCAATTTTTATGATATCTAGATTTGAGGAAAAGAGAATGGAGGAAAACCTTTTATGCAATTGGGGTTGTTTTGTAATCCATGAAGTCTGAGAATTTGATATTTAACTTTATGATATGAGTGGAGAATCAGAGTAAAATAATGGAGGGAATATGATGACTCGGCTTAATGGATTATGATTCCTAATCCTAGTTTAAGCTTTCAAATAAAGTATAAAGTGATGTTGATCAAATGTATCATAAGGAAGATGTTGGGTTTTGTGGAGAAAACATGTGTGGTAGAAGCAACAACAAAAATTCCACGCAACCCAAAACATGATCTCGTCAACAACAGCGTATTCGGAATGAGTGTTTGTGGGATATACCTTATCGTGGAGCAAGTCTGGCGATGTCCCATTGCACGATGGTGTACAATGTTGTTGACCTACACGGACAGAACTTCTCTCCCATTCTCTGAGTGTGTCACAGGAAGATCTGCGGGTGTTTATTTGTGCGGTGATGTACGCTATTTGTAGCGCGTATAGATGGTCGTAGACATCCTCCGAACATAGGCATCTCAATGTCTACGTCTCTACTTCATCCATGCAAATGGACTGAAACTCCACGTCTTGCTTCCCAAGCCGGCGGGAAGGAGTCGTCTCTATGCGGTGATGTGCTAGCATCACGATGCTCTCCTTTCTCTCCTGAGGATGGTGACGGCTAGGGTTTACATATGTGAGTGTAAACTGAAAAGCCTCTCTCAATATCTTATTTAGATATCAGCCGTCAAGATCCTTTAAATAGGAAACAAAGGGAAGTAGGGTTTCCTAAACCCATCGGTAAACAGAAACACTGCATGAATTAAAATGTTTGTGGATTAATTAGAATATTCTGGAATTCATTAATTAACCAAATAATCACATTAATTGATTAATTAATATCTGACTCCATGCAATCGTTTGGGATGGCTCTATGGGCATATATACCAACAGACTCCCACTTGCACTTAGAGCCAGTCACTCCAATATTATTCTAATCGATTACATAAATATTTTAGTAATTAATGTGATTCGGAGCAATTCCAATCAAATCCACAATTATACTCCTATTCCAACACATCCTATGTGTGTGACCCGGTAGGCTCCAAATTACGTTGGCAGTGATATCCATAATCATATTATGATTTTGCAAGCAATGATTGGTATCTAGTAAGACTTCATTTCCACCCAAGTAATTGGAGAAGTTGGAGAACAACTTAACCTATCATTCATGGGTGGTGTTATAGTGATTGTATAGTTCCTTTGTCGTTGATATCCGGATTGAACTCGAGTCATGGAATTGTTATCCTCTTCAACATTCAATCCATGTTCCTTGAACTAGAGCAGACTGTCTGAGATATATGTAAGCTCAATATCACATATTGACTCACATCAGCATGGTCATGCATTTCTCAGTCTCACTTATCAAGTGGCCAGAATAGCAAACTCCCATAGGAAGGACAAATTCCATCTAGATCACTCACAGTCATTCCCATGTGTCACAGTGCACCCAAGCACCATCTTTATGGCAATCCTTATTCAGGACCACGGTGGACGATGTCAAAGTACACCGAACGACATGTGATAAGTGTAGTGACTTCAGGTCTAAGAACCACAATCACCACCATCATTATGATATGTGACTCTAACTACCAATCATGGTATCCATGTGTCACTCTCAAGGTGGGTCTATCTGATACACTGTTCTCTAACAAGTATCTATGTATTTGGTTTTATATCTCCATGTCATGGATAATGAGATTCTTCCATCAACCAACATACATTCTAATCTTATGTGCTATTGATGTCTATGGATATTTCCACAATAAAAACCGATTAGAGACAAAACAAGAATACATACTCTTAACATACATATGATCTCACTGTTCAGGTCATCAACCCGAAGACATATGTCATTGAGTATATTATTCTATAGACATCTATAAGTTGTATGGTCATCTCACAATATAAAACACAAACATATAGATTGGAAACTTACCTTTATTGATATGATCAATGTAGTATTACAAATCATTTACATAGGACACTATTACAATCATCAAATGATAGTCTCTATGGGCATACACACCAATAGATTCCCACTTGCACTTATACCCAATCACTCATGAATCTCAATCCAAGTGATCGAACATGTCTGTCATGCTTCTGTTGTGAAAGTTCTTTTGTGAGCGGGTCAGCCACATTGTTTTCTATAGGTACTTTGCAAATCTTCACATCTCCTCATTATATGATCTCTCGTATGAGATGGAACCGTTGTAGAATATGTTTGGAATATTGGCGCGATCTTGGTTCTTTAGCCTGTGCAATTGCTCTCTTGTTGTCGCAAAACAACTCAATTGCATCACCAGTGCTTAGAACCACTCCAAGTTCAGAAATGAACTTCTTGATCCACACAGCTTCCTTTGAAGCATTAGATGCGGCAATATATTTGGCCTCTATTGTAGAATCTACAACCGTCTCTTGCTTGGAACGCTTCCATCTCACAGCTCTGTTGTTCGAGAAAAACACAAATCTAGATTGTGATATGCAGTCATCTTTGTCAGTTTGGAAGCTAGCATCAGTGTAACCCTTTACCACAAGCTCTTCCTCACCACTGCATACCAAGAATTGATCCTTAGTCCTTCTCAAGTACGTTAGGATGTTCTTTACAGCTATCCAGTGACATTCACCTAGATATGAATGATACTGGCTCGTCATGCTCAAAGCATACGACACATCAGGACGAGTACATAACATCGCGTACATGATAGATCTAATTGCTGATGCATATGGAATCTTACTCATGCGTGCCCATTCATCACATGAACTAGGACATTGGGCTTTAGAGATTGTAACCCCATGGGACATGGGAAAGTTACCTCTCTTAGAACCCTCCATGATAAACCTCTTTAGCACCTTGTCAATGTATGTGCTCTGGCTTAGGCCTAGAATCCTTCTAGATCTATCTCTATAGATCTTGATCCCTAGTATATAGGATGCTTCGCCTAAATCCTTCATAGAGAAGGTCTTCCCTAGCTAACCTTTTACTGTCTAAAGAGTAGGGATGTCATTTCCCATCAATAGTATGTCATCCACATACAATATGAGAAATACGATTGTGCTCCCACTAACCCTTTTGTAAACACAAGGTTCATCTTCATTTTGACTAAAGCCAAACTTTTTTACTACTTCGTCAAAACATAGATTCCAGCTCCGAGATGCTTGCTTCAATCCATAGATTGACCTTTGTAGCTTACACACTTTATTGGCTTCCTTTGGATTGATAAAACCCTCAGGTTGTGTCATCTACACATCCTCGAGCAAGTTCCCATTAAGGAATGTTATTTAAACATCCATCTACCAAATCTCATAGTCATGATAAGCTGCAATGGCAAGCATGATCCTAATATATTTAACCATGGCAACTGGTGAGAATGTCTCATCATAATAAACACCTTGAATTTCACGGAATCCTTTCGCAGCCAATCTACCTTTATAGGTTTGAACATTTCCATCCATGTTAGTCTTCTTGTTGAAGACCCACTTGCACCCTATGGGTTTTGCCCCTTTGGGTGGATCCACCAAGCTCCATACCTTGTTGGTGTACATGGATTCCATCTCACATATCATGGATTTGAGCCATTTCTCACATTCTGGTCCCTTAGTAGCTTCTAGATAGGAAGTTGGCTCATCTGCTACGCCCAGTTCGTCACTATCTTGAGTCACAAGAAATCCAAATCTCTCAGGCTCAAGTCATGTCCTACTAGACCTATGAGGTTCATGTGTTACATTTGGAACTTGAAATTCCACAACAATTTGTGAGTCTTCATGTTCCTTATGTACCTCCTCAGGTTCTCTTCTTTCTTATTGGTCTCAAACTTCTTCGAGCTCTACATTCCTCCCACTAATTCATTTGGAAATAAATTCCTTTTCAAGAAATACAGCAGTCCTAGAAACAAATGCTTTGTTGTCAGTTGGTGTGTAGAAGTAGTATCCCTGAGTTTCCTTGGGGTATCCAACAAAATAGCATTTTTTCTGATTTGGGTCTAAGATTTTTAGGAAATTGTTTCCTAACATAAGCTTCACATCCCCAAATCTTTAACATAGACAAATTGGGACGATTCCCATTCCATATCTCATATGGTGTCTTTTGAACCGATTTGGGAGGTACACGGTTAAGTGTAAATGCTGCAGTTTCAAGAGCATATCCCCAGAATGATATTGGAAGTTTGGATGAACTCATCACTGATCATACCATGTCTAATAATGTATGATTCCTTCTTTCTGACACACCATTATGTTGTGGTGTACCAGGTGGATTCCATTGTGATATAATACCACGGTCTCTCACAAGGTCCTCAAACTCTTGGCTTAAGTATTCGCCACCTCAATGAATGGAGTGCTTTAATACTCTTACCAAGTTGCTTCTCTACTTCATTCATGAAAGTCTTGAACATTTCAAGAGTTTCTGACTTGTGTTTCATAAGATATACATAGCCATACCTACTGAGGTCATCGGTGAAGGTAATGAAGTATTGATAGCCTCCACTAGCATTTGATCTAAAAGGTCCACATACATCAGTATGTATGAGCCCTAGTAGATCACTGGCTCTCTCACTGTGTCCAGTGAAAGGAGTCTTGGTCATCTTCCCTAATAAACATGCCTCACATGTCTCTAATGATTCAAAATCAAAAGAGTCTAGATAACCATCCTTATGGAGTCTAGATATGTGCTTCTCGTTTATGTGCCCAAGACGACAATGCCATAAGTATGTTTTGTTTGAGTTGTCAAGTTTTAACCTTTTAGTATTTATGTTGTATATGCTAGTCTCAAGTTCTAACAAGTAGATACCAAAAGACACAGGGTCATTGCCATAAAAGATCTCATCTTTAGAAATAGAAATAATTCCATTCTTAATGTGAAATTCAAATCCACTCTTGTCCATACAAGATACATAAATAATATTTCTATTAATGGCAGGTATATAATAGCAATTCTCTAATTCTATTACAAGGCTTGTAGGCAAAGATAAACTAATAACTCCAACAGCGGTGGCAGCAACTCTTGCTCCATTAGCGACCCGCAGCTCGACTTGGCCCTTTCGTAAAGGCTTACTTCTTATCAGATCATGCATATTAGAACATATGTGAGATCTATATCCGGTATCCAGTACCCATGATGAAGAAGTATTTTAGTTTATCTCAATAATGTATATACATGAAGTGGAGATCTCTATCCCCTGCTTCTTCTTCTTCAGTTCCTCCAGGTAGAGAGGACAGTTTCTTTTCCAATGTCCAACCTGGTGACAATGGTGGCAACTTCCTTCTTTGGAGATCCCACCTTTAGCTTTGAGCATGGATGACTTTGGCTTCTGCCCAGCTTTAGAACCTTTCTTAGTCTTGCCTTTGTCTTTTGACTTTCCCTTTGTCTTGCTGATCATCATCACAGACTTGGGCTTGTCTTTGTTCATCTGTGCTTTAGCTGTCCTCAACATGCCCAACAATTCTAACAATGGCTTGTCAAGATTATTTATGTTGTAGTTCATGACAAAATGACTATATGATTCAGGCAATGATTGTAGAATCATATCAGTGGCCAACTCTTAACCTAGGAGAAATCCCAACTTGGATAGGATTTCCATGTACCCAATCAAAGTGAGTATATGGGTGCCAATTGAATCTCCCTCTTTCATCTTGCTCCTGAATAAAGCCTTGGAGACATCATATCTCTCCTGTCTTGCTTGATGTTGATATATGGTCTTGAGATGTGTTACCATCTTCATGACATTCATGTTCTCATGCTGCTCTTGCAACTCATAGTTCATTGAGAACAACATCAGGCACTTGACATACATGGCATCATCAAGGTGCTTCTTGTAAGCATCCTTTTCAGCCTTGGGTGCATTTACGGCGGGTTCCGCTGGCTCTGTTGTTTCAAGTACATAGAGCTTACGCTCATGTGTGAGAACAATTCTCAACGTCCTAAACCAGTTTTAAAAGTTGGTTCTGGTAAGTTTGTCCTTCTCAAGGACCAATCACAATGAGAAAGTGTGAGTGTTGTTTGCCACTTGATTGCTACAAAAGAAAAGGTTTGCATTTAGTCCAAAACATTTTGACTTGTAAAGATTTGATAAATGAGATTAATTAGGCCTTTAATTAATTATGCTCCCACTATTTTATTCAAATTGATAGCCCTCACTATCAACTCAGAAGATTGCAGTGTACAAGCTTCTAGCGAGCCAAGATCCAAAATAATTGGATCAATGCCCAGCCAACGCCAGCGTCAAAGACCAAATACTAAGGTAGGAAACTTTTTCCAATTGTATCATATGCAACTCTTAGATAGATGATCATGCACAACTCCTTTCCGTGATGCATCTGTGTGCCTCTAGGTACTTGATCCTATCAAGGTTCCCCAGTTAAGTCCAACCCATAAGCCAACATGATGAATGTGCACCATGCGGAGGCAGACCCACACACCCACCATCACACTTCCACGAGATAGACAGTGTACCATGCGGAGGCGTGCCCACACATATTCGATCAAGCTTTTCATGTGTGTTGTTTTATGGAAGGCAACTAAAACTTAATATTATTAATTGAGGGGTTTTATTAATACATATACATATCTAAACACCACATACTTATAGTACGTATCTTATACTACTATATTCACAACCACAAATGATAGGCATGCAATCACAAACACAAATACATCGATTATGGCCATACTATTGTAATCCTTTGGAGCAACAAAGGATTACGGTCCACCTATGGTCTTATGCATCTCACGCAACAACACCTGTGAATCAACCTGTAAGGATCAACATTACAATGAACAACTTCATGGATGCTCTGTGAGGTTGGAACTTCAAGTTGCTTCTTGGAATTGGATCTTCATGTTGCTTCTCCATGGACGCTCCTTGGAGTTGAATCTTCATGTTACTTCTTAGAATTGGATCTTCATGGTGCTTCTCCATGGATGCTCCTTGGATTTGGATCTTCAAGTGTCCTCCTTACATCAAGTTTACAAAGACAAACTAATTCTATCTCAATTACATCATATGAGTACAAATATAAAGGAAAGGAATTAATTACACTTTAAAATAAGAGATGAGGCTCGGTATGCAAGACAAATACTTTATACAAAAGATCCACGTACAACCATTATATATCCATAGAATTCTCAAACAAACATGCCCACAAGATTCACAACCACATGCATTCACAAAACGGGATACTAGGCCATAACCGTGCATGCATTCACCACATAAAATAGAATTTCAATGGTGACGTGTATGTCATAGGTATACCTACATATACGTATATACACATTAAAATTGCAGTACCTTTGATGCGGGACATTCCCTATTAAATAAACTTTTGACTCCCACGCAGACTATGTGGGGTACACAGGAGCAGTGCCCCTGTGGGGGGGTCAGCGGGCGGGGGTCAAGGGGAGGCCTCCCCTTGCGAGGTCTTAGGGGCAGAGCCCCTAAAAGGTCTATGGGATTTTACTTATGTGCACTTAAGAAATTAGTATTTTCCATAGTGGACCCCATCCGAAATGTCAAAAACAGAAGCCTGCAGTGTATGTAGAATTAGGTTTAGATTTGCACATTAGTAGTTTTAATTTGCATCGTATGCAACACAGAAAATAGTATACAGTGATTCGATCATATCAAAACGAATCCAAATACGTTGTAGATCGATGTTGCTCTGATAGCACTGTTGGGTTTTGTGGAGAAAACATGCGCGGTGGAAGCAACAACAAAAAATTCCATGCAACCCGAAATAGGATCTCGTCAACAACAGTGTATTCGAAATGAGTGTTTATGGGATATACCTTATCGTGCAGCAAGTCTGGTGATGTCCCACTGCACGATGGTGTGCAACGTTGTTGACCTACACAGATAGAACTTCTCTCTCGTTTGTTGAGTGCGTCGTAGGAAGATCTAGCAGCATTTCTTTGTGCGGTGATGTACACCGCTCGTAGCGCATACAGATGGTTGTAGACGTCCTCCGAACGTAGGTGTCTCAGCGTCTATGTCTCTACTTCATCCACGTGGATGGACTGGAACTCCACGTCGTACTTACCAAGCCAGTGAGAAGGAGTCATCTCTGTGCGACAACATGCTAGCATCGCGATGCTATCCTTTCTCTCCTGAGGACGGTGACGGCTAGGGTTTACGTACGTGAGCATAAACTAAAAAGCCTCTCTCAATATCTTATATAGATATCGGCCATCAAGATCTTTTAAATAGGAGACAAAGGGAAGTAGGGTTTTCTAAACCCATCGATAAATAGAAACAATGTGTTAATTAAAATGCTCGTAGATTAATTAGAATATTCTAGAATTCATCAATTAACCAAATAATCGCATTAATTGATTAATTAATATCTGACTCCATGCAATCGCTTGGGATGGCTCTATGGGTATATATACCAACAGAAGATCCCATAGAGAGATTATAATGTTTCGGGATTTACTTTCATAATTAAGAATATGATTGAGCTCTTGGACCCTTAGAAAGACTAAGGAATGGGCCATTGGCCCTATAATGCTATTCAAGCTGAATTAGGCCAATTAAGATTCACAAATGGGTCCTTGAAGTACAAAATTGGGAATGTAGTACTTAGCACTTATAATAAGTACTAATAATATTTTTAGTTGATAGATAGCTATAATATAAGTTTATGGGAGAAATTTAGATAATTATGAGTTATCTAGTGGCCAAGGTAATTAAATAAACAATTATTCAATGTTTACTTACAAGATAGGTTTGGAGTACTTATGTATTTGTTTTTGGTATAGTTCTTTTCCCATAAAAGTAAAATGATAATGTTTAAGTTGTACAAAAATTTGGGATTTAGAGGAGTCTTTATGTGGCCTATATAATTAATTGTGTAAACTAGACTTTTATCTAAAATAGAAAAGAAAAGAAAAATAAAAAAGGGGTTGAGCGGTCGAGACTCCAGTCCAGTGTAGACCAGAGAATCGGTGCCCATATTCCGCTGCTATTATAGGATCAGAACAAAATCCTATAACATGGGGACCTCACCCAAGATCCTTAGGCTAGGAGGTTATAAAAGCACCTGATTCTTGAAGAAAAATAGCTAGTGACTCCATATCTAGGGTTTCAGTTGAATCCATGGGTAGAGCATAGTGAAGAGGAGGAATCTGAGTAGTGATGGCGGCTAGGGCTGCAGGATCAAGTTCTTTGACCTTGCCCAGGTTGCGCCCAAAGGCGGTATCGCCCTAGGGTGCCAGGTCTACTTGAGTGACGGGGAGCTTCGGCATGCGCCGCATTGCGTTTGGGGCCAAGTTTGAAGATGCTCCAGTTGGGGGCGGTGCGAACAGGGGGATCTTAGGCAAAATAGGGGAAGTACCTCTTTTTATCGGGTGAAGGAGACATGCCTTCCTCCTAGATCCACTTGGGTTTAAGGCTGAGATCATGGATCCCTGTCATCCATTGGATCTTATGTGAACAACCATTATTGCTTTGATAATGTGATTCTTCAAATATTCATATCTTTGGATAGGAAACTCCATTTTTAGCAAATAAAATATGTATGGAAAGCCAATGATGTATAGTATCTTATAAAAATATATTTAGATAGTGTTTTGGATGTCTGATCATTATTATAATTGGATTACTAATAGTTATGAGATTTCAATGTGTTGTGCATTAAAAATATCAAATGACTTCATTAATTTATGAAAATTTTACTGTAAGTATATTTTGATATGGTAAACATGATTCTAAAGCCTGATATTTCAAATTTTATATTTTACTAGTATTTTTTATGTAAACCCTAATAAGGGAATTTTGGTATTTCACCCATGATTTGAATATGAAACAACCTAATATTTTATACAAAACCGTATTGCATTATATGATTACTTTTTCTAGAGATTTGATGGAGTTTATCGTGTATTATATTAATATGTAGTTTTGGACTTGAGTGGCCATTATGTAAGATGATTTATGACTATTTGTGAGACAACATATATTTTATGTGCCTATTTAGTATTGGACATGATTCTAAATATATTTTCATTTGATTTCATAACTAGAATAGTAAATGAAATATATACGAGTATGTTTGAGGTTTCCTCTTAATATATGATGCATATGCTCGTATTAGGACATTATGTGATTATTATGACTTATTTAAGTCTGAAGCCTATAGTAATTATACAATGTGATTTTTGGATATATGTTCAACGCCAAGATTTTATGGTGGTTTTAGATCATAGTTATGTTTAGCTTAAACATGAACCTTAATTTGGGTTCAGGAGTTTAGGATGATAGAATTTCAGATTTAAATGTGAAAAAGGGAAAATATACATGGACAAATAGAACTACAATGATGTCCAGGTTATTAAGTTATGGAAGTTTGGATTAGGACTACCTTAAATATACTTCCAGCACAAAAGGTAAGTGGGTCATGCCCATTGAAGTTATTTGGTGAGGATATCATATCATACATTTTAGCTAATTTCACATACTTAGCACTTATTATTTAGTTTAGTTTATTTCTCAAGACGTTAGACACATGTCATATATCTGATATCAGATTTTAATTGAGTAATCTATTAAACAAGAGTTTTAGATTAAGACTTTCTTAAACAAAAAGGATATAGATTTTGGATTTGTAAATTTAGAGTACTCATTGTGAGTAGTCATAAATTAGATCCACATACCTAATAAGAGTCTCAGATTCAAACTAAATTATTTAGTAATAGAGATATACATTCAGATTTAGAATCAGACTTCAGATTTAGATTTAAGTCGGGATTTAAGAGCAAAGAAGAATTCTTTTTAGTAATATTTTAGTATATAATAGAATAATTTCTAATGCATCATTTAAGTAAGAAAAACCTTCTGAGATGTTCAAAATAGATTCAGATTTAGATTCAAAATTCAGTTATCAGTATTCAGTTTCAGTATCAAGATTCAAAATTAAGTAAAGTTCAGTTATCAGTATTTAGTTTCAGTTCAGATTAAGAATTAAGTAAGTTTAGACTTAAGATAAATAATTCAAAACCTTCACATAAGACATTATATGATAAGTCCTCATTCAGTTAGTCTCGGGATGATTCAAAGGCATCTATTTCCAATTTAGAGGAGTGTTTACTCCAATTCAAAGGTAGTTTGGTACCAAGCAGGGTGTAGTTATGCCAATTCAGAGAGACCTTGGTGTCATTCAGAGGCATGTAGTGCCAATTTAGGGTACTTCAGTACCAATTCAGGGCATAGATACGCCAATTCAGGAGGACTTATCGTATAATGGTGGCCACAAGAAGATAAAAGATGTAAATAAAAGACACATCAATTTAGTATCGGTTTACAACTTTTATATATCAATTCAATTTTCAGTTATAGAATGTTCATGTTTATTTTATTAGAAATCTAATGCCACTTACTCTAACCTAGGTATACTTTGTGCATGGCTGGGGATGAGATGTCCATAGGTACAAAACTCTAGGAGATATCATGTCAATATGATGCAACTACCACTTTAGGAGGTTTGCTTGGTGGAACGCCATCTACATGATCCCCGATTTGACATGAGATTCACATAAGGTAGTGTCATGATATTAAGTTTCTTTTCTAATAATTTATGAGAATGCATTTTTACACTAGTCTGTATTGGTTTTTATCTGTCATTATTGTAATGCATATCATTTTAGTAACACTCCCAAGTTGAAAAAAAAATTGGTTCCTCTTATGGGATATGAAAATCGGGGTGTTACAAGGAGCTGCACAGACACTGTCTAAGATAGAGTGCGCATCTACATTGATGAGGATTGTCACTGGACTTGCTCTAGGACCAGGTATATCATCGTGAAACCATCCTTCCCATTGTATAGTTATTGACACGATCTGCTGGTTAATGGGAAATATGTCAGTAAAAGTTTTTTTTTCCATTGCCTACCTGATGTCGTATATTCCTACAATGTTATCAGAGCCACATCAATTAATTATGTTTTGGGATAATCGATATGATTGGATTTTGGTTTTATCGAGTTTATTCATTGCATGTGATGTGAATATTTAAATGGGTTGATCTGCATGCTTTGTCTGATCACCACATAAAGAACCCATATATATATATATATATATATATATATATATATATATATATATATATATATATATATATTCAATTTACATGTGTCACCATAAAATCGATTTTGATGGTGGACGAAAAGTATGGTTATGGCCAAAACCCTAGATCTGTGTGTGTGTGGTTGTGGTTATTAATCCTATTGTTAATCAGTTTATAAAACAAGCCTTTCTCTCCTTTCTACATGTAAATTAATGCTCTTCTTCCTATTTCCCCTCGAATGTAACTCGGGGTTTTCCCATATACAATGTAATAAGAAATAGGATAGTTTTAATTTATATTTTGACATGAGATGACGATCTACACAAGATGAAATGACTGGATCGATGACTTGATCTACTAGAGGACCGAGGAGGCCAAATGACAAGAGGACAAACTGATCAACTGGTGGCCCAACCGATAGACTGGAGGTGTCCAAACGTTGCATGGACCTGAGAACCAGACGACCATTTTAGAAGAGCCCAACCAGGTGACCAAGAGGCAAGTTGACCGGTTCAAGAGTTGAACCAGTTAACCCAGGTTGGTTCGAGCACAGATCTTCACCAACAACTGGTTGCATATGATGTGGACCATAGGTTGTAGTAATTCCTTGTGGCTCTAAGGAATTATATTAGTATGGCCATAACCATCGCTTGTGTGTTTAATGTATTTCATGTTCTCATTTGTGGTTATATCATGTATATGATACGTACTATATATGTGGTGATTGGATATAGTATATGTATCTATACAAACTCCCTCATTAAAATATTAAGTCTTAGATGCTTACCATAAGCAACACACATGAAAATCTTGATTGACTAAGAGTGGGCACACCCTAGTGTGGTGTGTTGTCTATCTCATAGAAGTGTGATGGTAGATATGTGGGTCTTCCCTAGCAGGGTGCATATTTATTATGTTGGCCTTAGGGTCAGGCTTAACTAGGTGACCTTAATTAGATTAAGCACCTAGAGGCATGCAGATGATCATGGCAAGGAGTTGTGCATATCATCTATCTAAGAGTTGCATATGATGATGTTGGCATGATTGCCTACCTGATAGAATCAAGTTGTGGGTGACAGCCCTAGCTGGCTCATGATTTGAAGAAATTAGGATCTTGGCCCCAGAATATTGTACGCTGGAATATTCCAAATTGATATTGAGGGCTATCAATTTGAATAAAATAGTGGGAGTGATAATAATTAAAGACCTAATTAAAATCATACAAATTATCAAATCAAACCAAATCAAATATTATTTTAAAAAGGTTGCAATAGTTCTTTATAGAATCAAATGACAAACACAAACACATTCAAATTGTGATCAGTCCTTTAGAAGGGTAAAATGGGATAATATTCCACAATTGGTTAAGGACTTTGAGAAATGTTCTCATCTATGAGTGAAATCTCTATGTCCTTGATAGACTAATGCCAGAGGAACCCCCTCCAAGTGTGTCTAAGGCTGAATGGATGCTTATTGGAAGCATGCCAATGATGCCATAGACATTTGAATACCTAATGCTCTATTGTATTAACCATGAGTTGTATGAACAACATGAAAAACATGCACATTCTCGAGATAGTAACACATATTAAGAATCATGTAAAGCATAGAAGGTATAATCTCTCCTAAGCGCTACTTGAGTGCAAATTGACAAAGAGAGGTCCAGTAGAACCCCATGTGCTCAATATGATTGGACATGTGGAATGACTGGGATTTCTCTTAGGTCAAGATTTGACCATGAATATGATTATGTAAGTGTTGCATGAATCATATAGTCAGTTTATCAAATGCTTGGCATGTTGATGCCAAAGCAAGGAAGAAGAAGGACAAATTCGTGCTGATGATTAGCGGAAGTGAGTCCTAGGGCAAAAACAAGGCCAGGAAGTGTTCTAAGGCTAAGTTGATGCCCAAATCTTCTGCACTCAATATATGGAGAATGGTAAGTGTAAAATGAATCTATCCTTTTCACTTAAAGGATAAAGAAAACAAAGTGTCACCATTGTCACTTGTTTGGACATTGGAAAGGAATTATCCTCTTTATAGAGGATCTCAAGAAGAAGATAGAGATAGAGATCTCTACTTTAAGAACTAAGAAGAAGTAATATAGAACTATATGGAGAAAGAGTTGCTTCCACTATAGTTCAAGGTTGTCATTCATGGGCACATAGTAGAATTAGTGAATTGCTATTGTGTACTTTCCAAACATCATATGTTTTGTATGGCAAGAACATTATGATCTTTTATGGTGATGCCCTATGTCTCATAAACTATACTTCATAGTTGTAAAGACAAATATGTATGACATATATATTTAATGACTTGATAACTCAAACAATGAATACCTATAGCACTGTCATCTAGAGTGCATAAATGAGAAATACATTTCTAGAATCCATATGATGATTGTCTAGACTATTTTGGTTATTGAACCAATAGAGACATGCATGTCTTATTTTTTGTTCAATATGATAAAAGGATCTTCACTAGATGTAGTAGTAGATCAACTATTCCATTAGGACTAGTACTGACCTTTTAGAATGAATGATAAAGGTAGTTAAATGTACCTCATTACATTTACTGATGCGGTCAATAGGTATTTGTATTTAATGAAATACAAGTATGAATCTCTTGAAGTGTTCAAGGAGATTATGAATGAAGTATGTAACTAAATTGGTAAATATTAAGATACCTCGATATGATTGATATTGATATTATAGTTTGAGGACCTTCTGGGAGATCATAATAGTGTATCATAATGAACTCCACCTGAAACATATTGATGTGTCAGAAAGAAGGTATCACAATTTGTTAAGTCATGGTGTGATTATCAATAAAATCTAGCTAATCTTACAATTTCTTTTGGGCACATGATTTAACACTAAACAATGTACCATCTAAAATGATTCAAAAGACACCATCTGTGAGACCACCCGGTTGGGACAAATGAAGGTTCTGGAGTTTTCCCAAACTCATTTCAATTGCACATTGGGGTGCAAGTAAATTAATATATGACATTAATTAGGAAACAATTTTCCAATTCATATCTGACTTTGAAAGTGGGAAACGACCATCTTGCATGCGAGATGACCATTTAGTCACACGTAGGTTGTGAAAGTTCTAGAAAAGTTGCGAAAAATCAAGATCTACTTGTCCTTTCCACTCCCATTTTATTCCCGCTTTGGTTGGGGACTGGGAACCCTGACCCTAACCCCTCCTATATATATAGGGATATTGGGGGCTTCCCAGGGCATAACTACTACACAGATAATTGAGAATCAGTTGCTCTGACAAGTATTGTCCTCTCAAGTTTTGGTAACCACGAGATCCTAGGCAAGTCCTACCCGACTAGAGAGGGATAGCCATGGGAGAGCAACAACTGAGGATCATTGTTGTGGGAGAGCATGTTGGTGAATAGTACACCAATGAGAGGGACAACTCCTTCCTATCTATTCCTATAGGACGATAGGAGTTCTATTTGGTCTGTGTGGACTACTCTAGAGGTAGGAGTCTGTTCATTGTTGCTAGGAGGGCAATGTCAACTCGCAGTCTGTGACAAGATCTGAGGAGCCACTACAGTAGTTGTCTGAGTCTGATGTCCATGGAGGAGCAGTCAGATGAGTCCGAGTGTGACTAGGAGCTACACATACACCATCCAAGATAGAGTTCTCATCTACATTGATGAGGATTTTTGCAAGACTTGCTCCAAGACCATGTATATCATTGTGAAACCATCCTTCCCATTGCATAGTTATTGACACGATCTGCTGGTTGATGGGAAATATGTCAGTAAAAGTTTTTATTTTCGTTGCCTACATGTGTCGTATTTCCCTACATGTTACCCTTAATAAGGTAGTCTTACCTTTGCACTCATATGAATATAAGGGATAATGATCATATTCTGATGATATGTAACCCTAATGAGGTATAGCTTATTATACCTAGTCTCAATATAATCAAATGTTGGTAAGTGGTTATGAATAGTCCTTGAATGATGAATACAAGCTTGGAGTACTCTATTTTGTGGTTGACCCTAGTATACTATAACATAATGGTTACACCTTGAGATATGTGTGGATCCATACTTGAGAATAGTATGAAATGTTATGATGTTGTTGTACCTTATGTATCCAATATTATATGGGGAGGCTATGGGTTAAGGTTTGTGAATGAATGTTTAACTATAACTTTAATGTAACCTACTTTGCAAAACCTAACCCTAATGAAAGTAGAGAATGATGGTTAATCATGTTATGTTTCTTTTAATGATTAATATAATGATGGGATATTCTTTCTAATGAATTATTGAAATTCTAATGTGTTAACTAATGGTCATCATAGCTTCATGATTTATGCTTTCTTATACTAAACTTAGACAAAATTAGTATGATGACGACCAATCATATAGCTTCCTTATATGTGATATAATAAAGGAATGCTCTTAAATGCTAAGATAACCTTGCAATGTTATCCTATAAACATCTTTTAGTTATTAAATGAAATATCATGCTAAGCTTGTGCATCACATGTGTGGTGATGTTTGTTGAGCCTTGTTAAAAGGCATGGAAAGACAACGATGAACTTATAGGGAATGATATGTTGGTCTCAATGATCTTTGGGCATGGTTGAGCCCTGAATGAGGTATAATCCTCTTATGATAACAAGGTTTGATACCCTATGATATTGTGAAGGATTTATATCATGTGATAGTGTGATGACATGTGTAGTCTCTTGAATGGCAATGAATAGTACCATGTGATGATGATGTGATGACAAGTATAGTCTTTTGATTGACATATGAATAGTACCATGTGATGTTGAGATGAGAAATTATGTCTCATAAGTTTTATATCTTTTGAAGTTGTTATATAGAAATGTTTTCTAGAGATGAATTAGGGTTTGTTTGTCCACTTGTTTGATGCGGCCTTAATTCACCCAATTGGAGATAAATAATTAAGTAAAACCCTAATCATGCAGTTCTCTATGCCATAGAACCATCTTCAGTGTCAAAACTTGATGCATGGTGAAATGAGTATTCCTAAGGGAAACTCGGAGAGCATAGTGTTGAGTGTGTGGGGTGTTTGTCATCCTGACATCAAGTGTTTCAAGAGTATGGTTGCGGTCATACCTAGCCCTCTTTTTTAGAATGACTGCAATCGGTTCTCAGTGATTATAACATGATGTGGTTAGAGGACAATTGTGGTTGTACCTTAATGATTGGGTTTGAATACCCTAGATGCTAGAGCCGTGAACTGTACTAAGGTGGGCTAGTTGTAGGACTATATGTCATTGTTTTGCAGTTGACTATATGTCACTGCAGTGCAAACTCATACTGACCAAGTATGGAGAAGATCTTGGAGTCTGTCTCTTCCTAGATCTTATATGGAACTGCATTGCGACCAAGTGGTGGTCAGTTGGACTTTGAGTGGTACCACTCAAACTCCCCATGGTGTAATAAAAGATGTAAGACAGTCGTGTAGCATATCTATTTAGGATTATACACAACGCATCATATTGGATGATAACCCTTGTTTTCTTTCTTTTCACTGAGATCATGTATAGTACAATAAGAGATGATAGATATGCTTATGTTTCTCATGTTGTAAACATGCTTATGTTGTCAAATATACTGACACTAATAGTTAGGATGATGTTTCTAGCTATGTTTAATATTGTAAGCCATGCCTATGTAATTATAATTTCTTAAACTGCTAATCATGCCTATACAATTAATTGTGCTATGATGTTAGTTCTACTTATGATATATATTTGTTCCCTTTATTTGACATGCCAATATTGATAGCCATGTTATGTTATTAGACATATTCATGATGTCAGGGATGCTTATGCTACTAGATTGATTGTGATGTTAGCAAGGCATATGAAGATAGTCAGATTTATAATGATTATTGTTATTAGATGCAATTTGATGAAATTTGAGCATATATCTATCTAGAGAAATTGATTTATATGTTACTTGTATATACATTGATAATCATACTTGTTGCTAAGATTATTTGCTTAATCTATTTAGCATACTTGAATTGTTCAATCTATTCAATTGATTATTAAATACTCCAAATGCTCAGTTATCTACTATTTAATATGATGTAATCAATATCTGTTGGAGAGAGCTATATCTCTTGCTGGGACTAGGTCTCACCTCGAGGGTCACCACATCTTTTTTAGGTGATCGGCAACAACGGCAGTAGAACCATGGTAGCAAGGGAAACTGAGGTGATAAACCCTAGAAATGGTAACTTGGTGTCTAGTGTATCCTAGAGTCATCCATGTACTCTCTGTTCCAGGTGAAGTTTGTATATGATGTTTTAATTTAATTGAGCTTTCGATAGCATGTTGATGCTTGTATATGTGAAATATGTGGATAGTGTTCCTTGTAAAGTTTATGTTTTCACTGAGACTACATGGCAGATGTAAAGGATATTGAGCATAAATGTTCCTGAACAATTAGAAAATGTTGAAATTGGTTTTAATCTACCCTATTTCCTGGGTTTGTGTTTAATTAATGAGTAATTATATTTTGAGTTTTTAGTAATATCATTTATTGTAATGGGATCTCACAATTGGAGCTAGCGGTGTTGGTTTCTTCTACCAATTGTGGTGGTGGTTGCAACTTCTAGTGGTTGAGGGTGCAACTTGACAAGGGGATGACTAATGTCATGAAAGTTGGAACGGTAGTGGTTGTTGAGGCTGCTGGCTAGGGATCTTGTGGATGACAGGGCTCTGGAAACTTCTAGGGTTCCATTACCTCTCTTTTTTTGGAACTTTTGAAGAAGGAAAATGATATTTATGGAAGTGAAAGAAAATAATATTTGTGTTGAGGTGTTAAGCATACAAATGTGAGGGTTTTAAGAAAAAATACAAGTGTATAATCTTGTAGTTCACTTAAGTGAAACTTTTTAATCTTAGGTGAAATCTACTTTGCAAAACACATCATAATTTATCCAAACACAAACAAAAATTTTCTCTAAACCATCATTCAAGATATTGATGTGAAACCCAAATTTTGGTGTAAAATAAGAAGCAATTTGTTAGTTAAGAGTTTATCGAAATTGTTGTTACCCCTTCAAATTTTCATTGACAAACTTTTTTTAACATGTCGAGGTTTTTATGACTAGATCTATGCTTAACTTGTAATCCTTGGTATTAGAATACCCTATGCCTTCTTGTGCATGATCTCATGTTAAACTAAGTTAGATAAAAAAAACTTAAGGGTTGTATGTTGTGATGTGCTTTGATCAATATTTGACGATGCATACATGAGCTTAATTATATGCCAAGACCAACAATCATATGATAAGAACCTAAGAAAAAAGTTATTATATTCCAATGCAATATGTATATATATAAATTTAAAGTCGACATAATTGGAAGTTGTTGTGATGGTTAGCCTCAAAAAGGTGTAATGAAACCAATTCAAGAGAGTGTGTGTCTATATATATATATATATATATATATATATATATATATATATATATATATATATATATATATAT